>JAVMKO010000043.1:10104673-11304673 GCA_032164245.1 Sternotherus odoratus
TCACCTGCCACAGGCCCGGGGTCCGCCCTTTGCCCTGGTGTTCTGCCCCAGCAGTACCCCCACGCTCTGGGTCTCCCCTCCCAGGGGAACCTCTAACCTCACCTTGCCTCAGTGACTACTGCTCCCTGGTCTCAATCACTCAGTGTCCGGGCAGCGCCCGGCGCGACAGGGCCCCGATCTCGGTCACTGTGTGTCTGGGCAGCGCCCGGCGCAACGGGGCCCTGATCTCGGTCACTGTGTGTCTGGGCAGCGCCCGGCCCGACGGGGCCCTGATCTCAGTCACTGTGTGTCTGGGCAGTGCCCGGCCTGACGGGGCCCTGATCTCGGTCACTGTGTGTCTGGGCGGCGCCCGGCCCGACGGGGCCCTGATCTCGGTCACTGTGTGTCTGGGCAGCGACCGGCGCGACGGGGCCCCGATCTCGGTCACTGTGTGTCTGGGCGGCGCCCGGCCCGACGGGGCCCCGATCTCGGTCACTGTGTGTCTGGGCGGCGCCCGGCCCGACGGGGCCCTGATCTCGGTCACTGTGTGTCTGGGCAGCGCCCGGCGCAACGGGGCCCTGATCTCGGTCACTGTGTGTCTGGGCAGCGCCCGACCCGACGGGGCCCTGATCTCGGTCACTGTGTGTCTGGGCAGCGCCCGGCCCGACGGGGCCCTGATCTCGGTCACTGTGTGTCTGGGCGGCGCCCGACCCGACGGGGCCCTGATCTCGGTCACTGTGTGTCTGGGCGGCGCCCGGCCCAACGGGGCCCTGATCTCGGTCACTGTGTGTCTGGGCGGCGCCCGACCCGACGGGGCCCTGATCTCGGTCACTGTGTGTCTGGGCGGCGCCCGGCCCGACGGGGCCCTGATCTCGGTCACTGTGTGTCTGGGCGGCGCCCGGCCCGACGGGGCCCTGATCTCGGTCACTGTGTGTCTGGGCGGCGCCCGGCCCGACGGGGCCCTGATCTCGGTCACTGTGTGTCTGGGCGGCGCCCGGCCCGACGGGGCCCCGATCTCGGTCACTGTGTGTCTGGGCGGCGCCCGGCCCGACGGGGCCCCGATCTCGGTCACTGTGTGTCTGGGCGGCGCCCGGCCCGACGGGGCCCTGATCTCGGTCACTGTGTGTCTGGGCGGCGCCCGGCCCCTGATCTCGGTCACTGTGTGTCTGGGCAGCACCCAGCGCGACGGGGCCCTGATCTCGGTCACTGTGTGTCTGGCGGTGCCAGGCCCGACGGGGCCCCGATCTCATTTGGGATCTCTGCCATAATACAAACAAAAATCCTGTTGTTTTTCAAGCTGAAGCCCGGCAGCGGCTCACTGTGCTATTCTCCAAACACCAACCTACCGTCGAGACGCACGTTCCGTCTCTCTCGTCTCAGATGCTGGCGGGGAGGAGCCCGGGGTGGGGGGCGCGTTGGCACAGCTGCAACGCTAAAGCAGCTCTAGGTGCAAGTGTGTTTACACTTGGAACTCGCTGCTGGTTGTGTGTGCGGGGACCTGCAATGAGTGCTGGGGGAGCAGTGATTCCATGTAGCTAGTCAGCCCCGCCCACAAAGGTACTTTCCCCCTGGCTCACTGCCGCCCAGCGATGGTGCGAAGCAAACGCGGGTCAGACATTCCCAGGGTGCCTTGCGTGGCTGCTGGGCTCTGGGCATTCTGGGATTTCCCACGCTGTGCATTGTGGGTAGGAGGGTGACCACACAGCAAATGTGAAAAATCGGGACGGGGGTGGGGGGCAACAAATGGGAAAAAAATCAGGTGAGGGTTAAAGGTCAGCATCAGGCTCCAGAAGCCAAGGCCCCAGCCAGGCACTGCTGCACGAGGGAGCTGTGCTCTGGGCTCACGGCAGGCTCTCGGCGGCTTTCGCTGCTTTAAATAGACTTGTGCGTGTGTGTCCCCCGCCCCCGCCCGCCTCGCCGGCCACCTCTGAGCCCCACTGGCGGAGCTGACGGGAAATCCCACAGGCCCTGCCTCGCGGGATCCCCGTACAGTCCAGTCCAGCCACAGCCATTAAAGCCAGCTGCAAACCTCCCCCCGCCCCCCCACTCCCGGGCCGGGGCCTCGGCGGGTGTAAATCAGCATCGCTCCTCCGCCGGAGCCAACGCCGATTGACCCCAGCTGGGGATCTGACTTCCGGGGCAGCCTGCTGGGGCCCGTCGATCTCCGCCCAGGGGACGGTCAAAGGCTCCGGGTTCTGTGACCCCGCTTGGCCGCTCCGCTCCTGCTCAGCCTGCTCCCCTCGAAACTCCTGCTTCCCTCAGGCCCCGCCAGGGCGTGGACGCCGCTGTCCGAGCGCCACCCCGGCCGAGCGCCTGCCTCGGTTTCCCCACCTGCCAACCAGGGACGGGTGCCGCAGACGCAGCTCTCTCGTCAAGGGGGCAGGGAGGGTCCGGATGAATGTCACTGATCAGGCAGGGGTCTGGTGGGAAGAGGGCATTGGGCTTGGGTGCCCCGGGGATGTCTGACACCCCCCCCCCCAAGTCCTGTGGACAGGGTTGGGGAGGGTGAGTGCAGAGCCCTGGGGCCGGCTCCCTGCAGAGGCCCACCCAGAGCCCCCGGAGATGCCCACGCTGGGCAATTGTCCTTGCCATGCTGCAAGAGGGGGTCACCCCGACGACAGCACCGTGGGCCGGCGGGGGGGGAGAGGGTGCGCGCAGAATCAGACCCGGCAGATCTGTCCTGTGGCCCCAAAGGATTCAGGAGCCGAGGTCAGTGCACAGAGCTCCGAAAAAACCCCGCATTCCCCACCCCCTCGAGGCTTCGGGGTGGGCGGCACCTGCAATCAGGGGCCGTCAATTCTGGCCCCGCCCTGCCTCCTTAATCCTTGGGTCCCCTGTGTGCAGGATCTGGGGTGCCCTTGCCCCGGCATTGCGCCTCCCCTCAGCAGAGGTGATAGGGGCTAGACTCTGTCCTCCCCCCGTCCCCGTCCCCCCCCGCACCGCTCCACGGCCCAGCCTCTGGGAACAGCCCGCTGGGTCCAGCCCCTGTGATCCGGCTGATCCCTGGATGTTGGGATGAGCTCACAGGGACTGGGAAGGGAAAAGGGGCCGGGGGGAGGGGGGGGGGGAAACGGGGCGGGGGGGGTGGAGATTCGGCTCGGAGGTTGCCAACCCTCCCGGCTGGCTCTCCAGGAATGAATCGTTCCTTGGGGATTGTGTCATGCCGCGAAGCCTCCAGTGAAAACGGCCGACCCGAAAAGGGGCCACCCTGGGTGGAGATCTGGGACCCACCCTCGGCCCTCGCCAATATATAGCCCGGGAGCTGCCTGCCATCCTCAGAGCTCGCCGCAGACCCCAGCCATGGCCCAGATCCTGATGATCCTAGGTACGTGCTGCCGGCCGGGCCCGCCCGCCGGGCCCCGGGGAGCGCGGGTTCAACGGGGCCGGGGCACTCACCCTACTTCTCTTCTCCCTCCCGCCCCCTTAGCACTCGGCACCGTCCTGACCAACGTGACCCGGGACACACCTTTCCCTTGGCCTTGGCAGCCAGGTAAGAGGCAGGGAGCATCCCCTGCCCCCCTTTCTCTCCCCCCTTACCGTCCTGGGGCAGGATATTGGGGAGGGGGTCCCCAGCCCCACAAGAGTCGGGGGCTTGATTTCTGCAGCCCTACATTGACCCTCTTGCAACCTAAGGCTCTATTGGGAGGACAGCCACGGGTGGGCCCTAGATGGGTTTGCCTGGAGGGCTGGGGATGGGGCATTTTGAGAGAGGGCTGGATCCACCCGGGGGGGGGGGGTTTCTGTATCTACCCAGCGGGGTCTGGGGAAGGCTGGGGTGGCAGGTGCTGATGGCCGGGGAAGAATGAATCATGCTGGGAGGAGCCCAGGGCTGGGGTAGCAAAGGGGCTGCAGGTCAGGATTTAGGCACATCACTTAGGATGTGTGGCGGAGGAGCTCGGAGCTGGGGTAGCAGGGGGCGCTGGGTCAGGAGTGAGGGGCACCGGCAGAGCTGGGTGGGGGGCGCAGGGTTGGGATAAGCGGGGGGCGCCGGGTCGGGAGTGAGGGGCACCGGCAGAGCTGTGTACCGGGAGCTCTGTCCTGCCAGCATCGCTCCCTGTGAGCCCCAAAGACTAATTCGGGGAACCAGTCGAGTGTTTAGGCTGACGAGCTGGTCTCACCCGGGTCCCCCTGGCTCTGGACGTGTGTCACTCATCGACAGAAACGCGACTCCAGTTCACTGCTAGAAACTGTATTCACACGAACGAACAACCCCGAAGACACGCCAGGGAGCCAGGCCCCGCGCTCCAACCAGCCCCTCCGGCTCCGATCCGTTACCTGGGAATGAAATCAGGAAATCGGAGCCATGCAACAAATTCTCCGCCCTTCCACCTTGGGGGGCAGGAGCCCCGGATCATCCGCCCCGAAGCTCAGAACTTCACCAACGCCGGTCGAATCCGGGCTGGTTGCTGAATTCCTTGGCCGGAGAAACCAAATGATTGTGCGGTGTCCAAACTGCAGGCCGGAGCCAGTTGGGAAACAGTTTAACTGCAGGGCTAGTGTAGCGATTAACCCTTTCCTGCACCCACCCCCCACCCCGAGAGAGAGAGAGAGAGAGAGAGAGAGAGAGAGAGAGAGAGAGAGAGGCCATCAGGGCCCAGCTCTGCTGAGCAGAAGTCGGCCAACTCATGGGCAGCTTTCAGTTGCGTAGGCCCAGAGGGATTTTACGCACCGAATTCCCTAATTCCCATTGCGGATCGGCACCTGGGAGACTGCTGAGGGCTGGGTTTCCCTCTGGCGCCTTCCCTGGCAGGCCCATAAACCCCCTTTCACCTCCTAACAGGCAGGAGGAAGAAGACTGGGATGGTAAAGAACAGACAGAAACCAGCAATCCAATATTTGCAATAGCTGGGAGGGTTCTCAGAGGACTCCCCAGGGGCGGCCGTGCCATTTCACCTGCCAGTCCCGTCGGTGGCAGGGAGCCCGGCCAAGGCTGGAGGTGCGTAGTTGCTGGGATTGTTGGCTTCTCTCCCCGAGGCAGCCGGCTTTGGGGCTCTGGGACACCCGCTTTCTTCGGGACAGGCCATCTCCAACGTTCTCCCCTTTGGCTTCCCTGCGTCGACTCCTTCAGCCTCGCGACATGGGCCACCCGGGTTCGACCGAGATCGGTAACCGTCCTTGAGCGAGAGACCAGTCAGCCCCGTGGCGGGGGACGTGAGCCAGCGGGATCAATTCCCTCTGTGAACGCGGCCAAGGTTCCGTGTCTCAGTTTCTCCAGATGTCTTGGGCGGAGGAACGCCACGAAGATCGTGAGGAGCTGGGCCGACCGGTGCCGGAGACATAGCTGTGGCAGACAGAATTCGGGGGAAAGTCCTCCTGAAGCCAGCAATTGAAAACCAATATTTGTTCACACCGGGACAGCGTCCCCCCCACCCCCCAGAAAAATCTCCAAAATACAGAGCAGAGGCCCCATGGCGGCACCTGAATGAAAAATGCCACCACTTTACGGAAAATCCACCCCCAAATCCCTAGGAAAATTAAAACCCGCTTAGCAGGCGTTCGTGCGTCCGCCGAAGGAAATGTGCCTCTGAACAGTTATACGTTTATTTTTTTTTTTATGGCCTGTTTTTCCTTGGCTCCCAGACAGCTCTCGAGAAATATGGCAGAATCCGCTGTGAGCTCAGCTAGTTTCTCTTGCAAAATTTCCATCTTGCTGGAGAAAAGTTACTTAAAAATGTTTACCCGAGAAAAATAAACAGAAACATACATTGGGCCAGCAAGCCCTCGGTCTCAGCGGCAGATCGAAAGGGCGGCGGCAACTGCCCCATTGGACAGCTTGGGAAACCGAGGCAAGGAAGGAGGAGGTCACTCCGATCTGGCGAGCCCCCGGCGGAGCTTCTCCCGTCCCGTCCCGCCGGGCTGTGGGCACAGCCCTGATTCCTGGAAATCGATGCTGATTTCTGTGCCAGAACTTAGCTGCGATAATTTGTGGCTCCCGGAGAGCGGCTCAGATGGACAGAACTCCGGGCGGGGGAGGGAGGGGGGAATAATTCTAAAGCGGAGCAAGATGCCGAACGTCTGACATTTCCCACCAAAGGACCGATCCGAAGTGCTTCATTCCCAGAGGGACTTTTCTCTTCCTCCTGGTCAGACTTTGGAAGGATCCGGCCCTTCCAAACCTGCTTTGTTCAGACTCGAGAAACCTGAGGTGGGTGCGGTTTTTGGACAGGTTGTTTATTTGATGAATAACCCAGAGGACAAGGGGCAGCCATGCACACGTAGGCCTTAAGGTAGCGGCCCCCAAACTGTCGGGGTGCCCCCTAGGGGGCAGGGAGGAACCTGACAACCCCCACCCCTCCCCCCCCAGCGCCACTGGATGCTTGTTACCGCTTTCCTAGCCCCGGATCCATTTGGAAAGAACGGGCGTTTAGCCGGGAAAGAGCCATTCGGAAAACTTGGAGTCTTTCCATCCTATTTTCCCCCAAACAAAACATCGATGAAATCGGCTCCTTTCCCCCAGAAAACTGCCGTTTTGAGCCGGTAGCATTTTTCAATGGAAAAAAATTCCATTGGCAATTTTCCAGCTAGTTCCAAATATAAAATTAATTTTTATGATTAATTAATTAATATTAAACAATAGTAATTATTAAAATTCAAATCAGTTATTTACATTATTATTTTAATGATAATTGACTATATTTAGATTATTGATTATTAATTAGGCATAATTTAATTATTAAATTGATTATGTTAAAGTAATTAATTAATTAATTAGATGCTATTAAATACTATTCCTTGTTATTATGATTATTAAATATAGTTCTAAATATATTATTAAATATTATTAGACCTGCCAGAATTTGGTGGGTTTTCTGTAATAAGTGTGACTGATGATCTCAAAATGATTATTTTTAGGCATCTACTTTGATTCCGATCACTTTACATTTTCACAGGATGTGAGGGGGAAGCTCAGATGATTATTTAAGACCAGTCTCTAATAATCCCTCAAGAACAATTTTTCTTACTTTGCCTATAAGAACATAAGAAAGGCCGTACTGGGTCAGACCGAAGGTCCATCCAGCCCAGCATCCTGTCTACCAACAGTGGCCAATGCCAGGTGCCCCAGAGTGAGTGAACCTAACAGGTAATGATCAAGTGATCTCTCTCCTGCCATCCATCACCCCGCTCTGGCAAACAGAGGCTAGGGACACCATTACTTACCCATCCTGGCTAATACCCATTACTGGACTTAACCTCCATGAATTTATCCAGTTCTCTTTTAAACCCTGTTATAGTCCTGGCCTTCACAGCCTCCTCAGGCAAGGAGTTCCACAGGTTGACTGTGCGCTGTGTGAAGAAGAACTGCCTTTTATTTGTTTTAAAACTACCTGCAAGTGTCAGTATACAGTGAAAATGAGATTTATTGGCCTTGACGGATTACAATCTAATCCTTCCCAAACTAAATAGTATATAAATCAGGGGTGGGGAACCTTTTTTCCGCCAAGGGCCATTTTGACCCTTATAAAGTCATCCGCAGGCCGCTCTCCCTCCCCTCCCCCCCCCCCCCCCCCGAAGCCCAGGCTGGCAACGGGAGCTGAGACCCCAGCTGGCAAGGGGCCAGCAGGGGAAATCCCAAAGCAGTGGCAGGTAGAGTCCTTAGCCCTGCACTGCTTTGGGGTTTCCCCCGCTGGCCCCTTGCCAGCCGGAGTCCTGCCGCCTGCCTGACCCACCCAGCCCGGTCTCTCCCCCCCCACATCTCCTTCCGGTCCCCCGCCCGCCCACTGACCCACCCAGCCCGGTCTCTCCCCCCCCCCCCCCCCCCCGACTGTCGGCTCCCCGCGGCTCCTTGTTTCGCCGCCCGGCAGAGGGTGGCCGTGCGGCGCTTCCTGGCCCCAGCGCGGAGCTGTCCCCGGCCGGCGGCGGCAGCGGCCCACGTGGCGCTTCCCGGCCCCAGCGCGGAGCCACCCGTGGCCGGCAGCCGCAGGCCGGATAAAATGATTTGGCGGGCCGTATAAGGCCCGCGGGCCGGAGGTTCCCCACCCCATTATAAATACAGTAGAACCTCAGAGTTGCCAACCGATCCATCAACAACACACCTCGTTTGGAAGCAGAAGTACACCGCCAGGCAGGAGCAGACACCGGAAAAGAAAAGAAAAAGAAAGGCCCGGCCACTACAATGCTGTGTTGAACGTAAACTATGAAAACCATAAAGGGAGCATGTAAAACAAGACTTGACAAGGTCAGGAAACGGGTTCTGTGCTTGTTTTGTTTCAATTAAGATGGTTAAAAGCAGCATTTTTCTTCTGCGTTGTAAAACTGCATAAAGTCGATGTTCGGGGGTAAACGTTTGAAAGCACAAGCGGGGCGGTGACAGGCTTCAGAGGGGTAGCCATGTTAGTCTGTGGGTTTTAGCCCACGAAAGCTTATGCCCAAATAAACGTGTTTGTCTCTAAGGTGCCACAAGGACTCCTCGTTCTTAATCGTAATGGTGCGTTCTGAGTTATGAACAATTCAGCGTTATGGTGTTGGTAACTCGGACCCCACTAGGTGACTATGAATGTGGTCATTTGCATATGACATACCACATCCAATTAATATTTTAATATAAAACTTGAATTCAAATCAATGGAAATGACGCTGTTGAAAAACAAAAGATGCCCCCCAAGTCTCCGAAACACGGAGGGAGTGTGTAGGACGGGGCGCGGCCAAGGACTGGAAGGTTAGGGGGCGGGGGGACAGGTGTTTCCACGGCGAGTTTCTGAGCTGTGATCCTGCCTATTGACAATTTGGGGAGACGGCTGTCAATTAGAGTGACCCCTGGGCTGCTCTAATCCACACTAATCCTCGCTGGCCTGGAATCTGAGCTGTAACAGGGTAACCTAAGCGCTAGGAGGCCTGGGGGGGCAGCTCATCCCTGATCAATTAGCCCAGAGGGGGGGACTTCAGGGGGTCAGGGAATGGATCAGCTGGGCCATATAAAAAGGCTGCAAACGCTCAGGCTGGGTGTGGACCTGCTGGCTCTGGGGCCAGGCAAAGGTGACCCAGAAGGGACTGGGAGCTCACCCAGGCCACGGCTGGTCTGACTGGCCCCGGAACCTTTTGGTGATGGGGACTTATGAGCTGGATTTTTGTTGCCGGGGAAGGGGTGATCTTGGTTGTGACTAGGCCAGCAGGGCTAAGACCCTCTCCAGCACAGACTGGAAGGTGCGGCACGCCAAGGAGAGCCCTTCCTCAGGAAGGGAAACTGAGGCAGGGTGCGCTGTCAGTGCCACACTCGGTTACCAGGGGGCACTATGGGGTGACCATGCCCCATGCCACACCTGCACAGAACTGCCCCCCCCGTCTGTGCACGTGGGGTGTGGGTAAGAACCCACTGCCCATGTCTTTTTCTTGCCAGATCTGTGCCAAGCCTTTGGGTGCCAGGAGCCGGTGAAGCAGGAAGTGTGCGGGGAGGACGTCTATAACAGCCAGACCCATGTGTGCTGCAATAACCAAACGCACTGGAAGGTGACGAGAAAACCCAGCCCCACCTACGACTGCTGCGGCTTCCAAGTCTACGACCAGAACAAGGAGCTGTGCTGTGAAGACCTCAGCGTCCAGCCCAAGCAGGATTGCGGGCGGAAGGGCGCGAAAACCTGCTCCCGCAGCCCAAGGGGGGGGAGCTGCGGTTTTCCCTCCATGGGGCAGCCAGCACCGGGGAACACGGGTGAGTAGGAATTGCCAGAGGGGAGGAAAACTTGGTTACTCCAGCTTCAGCCTCTCCCAGCAGGGAGCGCTGTGGGGAGAGGGGCAGGGGCTGGCTATGGGGGGAGCCCCTGGTAATGCCAGTCCCAGCCTGTCCCAGCAGGGGGCGTTGTGGGGAACGGGACAGGAATTGGCTGTGGGGTGCACTCCCTGCCTCTCCCAGCAGGGGGCACTGTGGGGTGCGGGACAGGAACTGGCTGTGGGGAGGGGCTCCCGGCTACTCCAGTCCCAGCCTCTCCCAGCAGGGGGCACTGTGGGGTGCGGGACAGGAACTGGCTGTGGGGAGGGGCTCCCGGCTACTCCAGTCCCAGCCTCTCCCAGCAGGGGGAGCTGTGGGGAGCCTGGTTTAGTTCCCCGATGTCTGCCCTCCAGGCGCCCGCCGACCACCCTGATCACGGCGGGCGCTGCCCCGGGGCCCCGCAGCCGCACTCGGCCACGCGCTGGGCAACCTGTCGCCCCAGAGGGCCGCCAACACCCAGGGCCTCGCCTCTCTTGAGACGAGAAATCGAGGGGGGAGTCGTGGAAACCCCGCGCCCCCCCCTTCCCAGGGGCTTGTGCCCACTCCCACTGCCTGCAGCCAGGGAAACCTTTCACACCCCACGAGTTGTGACGCGGCATGAGGCCTTGGGCGGTGACCCCCCTTGTCGGAAGCTCTTTTTTCCTACTTAAAGGGGCTTGATTGCTCCTTCTGTGGAATCACCCCCGAGAACCACTCGGCCTCTGTCATGCCGGCATCTCTCTTTCCTTTTGTCTCTCTGCAGAAAGAAATGGATGACGCAAAGACAAGCCCCCCCGCCCCCCCTGGGCATGAGGAAGGGAGGAGTGGGGCGAGCGGGGGGCTGGTGTTTTTTGCGCTGTGGGGTGAAGGGAGGGGTGGGTACACTGGGTGGTACGCCGGGGAGAAGAGCCCTCGGGTGGGGGCCTGGGAGATGCGGGGCTCTGAAGGTGGGCACTGGAGAGGGCATGGGAACCACGGGGACCTAGTGCGTGGGCACAGGCCCTGTCCTCAGCCCCCCAGGGGCCCAAGTCAGAGCCCTCGCCCCTCCCAATCCTCTGCTCCAGGCCTGAGCCCCCTCCCACACCCCAAACCCCTGGCCCCAACCCAGTGCCCTCACCCCCCCCAAACACTCTGCCCCAGGCCTGAGGCCACTCCCGCACCCCAATCCCCTCATCCCCAGCCCCACCCCCAGAGCCCACTCCCCCAGCCAGAGCCTTCACCCCCCAACCCTCTGCCCCAGGCCTGAGCCCCCTCCCACACCCTAAACCTCTCATCCCAGGCCCCACCCCAGTACCCTCAACCCCCCACCCCCACCCCCCAACCCTCTGCTCCAGCCCTGAGCCCTCTCCCACACCCCACACCCCTCGGCCCCACCCCTACCATACGTCCCCTCACATGCTTCACCCCGCACATGGATGTGCAAAAGGAGAGCGAACGTCGGCCCATGTGGTCACCGGGGCAAGCCCGGCTCTGGAACGGCTGAGACGTAAGCGGTGCCTGTTCAGTTCTGGTGACTTTCCAGGAGGTCGGTCACGCTGCCCCAGAGATAGCAGTTGTTGGCCAATCCCAGGGCGCATGCAAATGTCTGCATCTCGAATGGCTGGACCCAATCAGAGTCCTCGGTTCTGCTGCCGGAAGGGACCATGGTGAACAACTGGTCTGACCTCCTGTGGAACCAGCCCTGAGACCTGTCCCCGGATCATTCCCGGTTTGAGTTAATAACCCGGAGTAAAGTAACCACAGGCGCCAACTTCCCCCGGCCCCGCCCCAACTTCACCCCTTCTCCGCCCCCATTCTAACCCCTTCCCCAAAGTCCCCGCCCCAACTCCGCCCCCTCCCTGCCCCTATTGGATCCCTTCCCCAAATCCCCGCCTCCTTACCTGAGCGCCTCCCCCTTATCCCCCCTCGCTCCCAGCGACTTGAAACAGCTGTTTCGCGGCTTATTTAGCGTCCGAACCCAGCACAGAAAACTCTCAGGGCCTCAGGCCTGGTCTCCCTGGTCTCCCTCAGCCTAAATCTCTCCTGCATCCAGTCACCTGGTCGCTAGGGTCCCCCATCTGCAGGCCGTTGTCCGGGGTCCCGGCTGCTGGGCAGGTTGGCCCCCGGCCCTGTGCAACAACTGATCCTCTCCCACCACCTTATTACGCACGCACCACACGGGAACACGGGACCCAGCCCGGTATTCCTGCAAAACGCTACGAAAATCCCACACCTCTAGGGAACCAGCCAGGTCGGGCAGGCACCCATCTGATGGATTAGTCAATCGCGGGCCGATGACGAGCCGCCCCAGGGACACAGCCTTACAAAGCCCAGGGAGATCCCAAGCGAAGCATTTCCAGGAGCCAGGGAAGCACAAGGCACTAGGAATTGCCTGGCCGAAAGGGGACGTGAAGACATTGGTTGGCAGGGGCAGGAGCACCAGGAAGGGATAAGAGCTAGCAAATCTAAAGGGTGCCCCAAGACCAACGGGGGATAAACGTAGCAGGGATCAGTGCAAGCTGGAGGCTGCAAGATGGTTTCGGAGCATGAGAGGAAGGAGGGCCTGGGACAGGACTGGGGGGCGCAAACAACCAAACTGGTTTGAAGATGGCGCTTAAGAAGTTTATGGCCGGGATGGCTCCCCTAGCAGGGTCTGGGATCTGTGTGGGCCTAGATCCCATATGCACCAGTGAGCTGACAAAGGCAAAACGTGCTCCCCCTGACTGGATCACTGGGGGAGCAATATTTAATTCTGCTCCTCTCTCGCCTCTCAGCCTTTACATAGACTTGTATATCTCCGGGGAGGATGATCAGGGCTGGTCTCCCCCAGGAACAGACATCAGGAGAACTACGTCTCTCCGGGGCTGCCCTCACTCCCAGAAGAATTCCTGCCTCAACTCAGCTCCCACCTCTCAGGGAGGTGGATTACCTACGTCGATGGGACACCCGCCCCGTCAGCCTAGGTAGCGTCTACACTCCAGTGGCCCAGTTCCAGCTGCACCACTGTAGCTTTTGCCGTGTAGACGTATCCTCAGGAGGTGTGTAATAATGGAGGTTCTCAGCTGTTGGCTTCGTTTCAATGAGGTTTTGTTCCTAGGGGGGAAATATTTCCCCAGGGGAGAAAGAATTCCTGATATTCATTCAACTCCATAAATGCTTCTTCTCTCTTCTGTATGTTGTATTATTTAATATTTGGTTATTTAGTATTTCATGGTGCTTGGGATCTTGTTTAGTTAATATAATATATTAATTGTGCTATGATCAATGTTGTTAACATTGGGTGCTCTATAATACAAACCGTCTCTTCCTGTTTGTTTTCCTTTGTGGTGATGTGCGACTGTCTCTCCGTCTGTTGGCTGAGGTTGTTAAAAATGCAAATGATTTATTATTGATGGTAAATCGGGGGGGGGGGGGGGGGGGGCCGGGGCCGGGGCGGCAAACTTTGCTCCTAGGTCCCACACCGAGGGAGCGGAGGGAGAACCAGGAGAACGGTCCACCCTGTCCCAGGATCTGGAGCGGAACCAGATCGGACGTCAGTTTCACCAGCACGAAACTGACTTGGAATGGGGGAAAGGCGGGAAAAGGAGCAGAACTTGGCTTCTACTCCAAACTCTTGAGGGGCAGGGGTGACATACCAGGGCACAATCCTGGGACGGTGGCTGGGCTGTGTCACTCCCGTCCTGCAATCTCGTGGCCCTTGCAATGTTTTGTTGAAGTCGCTCCCCGCCCTCCAGCGGCTTGCAAACAGCCATCCAGCGTGCAAGCCCCACCTGGAAAATCGGTGCAGGACTGCAGCCTGCCAGCCACATGCCGGCTGTCCCCAGCCTGGGTTATACCACAGTGTGACCCCAATGCACCCCCCCCCCTCCGTCTCAGAGCTCCCCACAGAAACGTGTGTCCAGCACTGCCCGGTCCTCTCCTGGAGCGCACGAAATTATTTTCAATCCGTTAGTTCTTAAAGGGGACAATAGGCCTGGTTCGGATCTCAAATAATTATTCCGACCCGCTGGATTAGCTCAGAGAAGTTGCTTCTCTACCAAGCGCTAGAAGTTCAGGGAGCACGAGATAAAAGTCCGAACGGGATCCAAGACCATTAAAACTAAACCGCCCACTAACGCCTAACCCGGCCAACAGTCCCTTTCAAGCATCGTTCCTCTCCACATGCGTCAGCCGTCCTCGGTGATGACGAAATTGCAAAACTTGGGCTGGACGGTGCCAGCCGACTCCGGGCTCCAGGGGCTCAGGAAGTTTTGATGTTGGGGGCCAAAGGGGCAGGGCTTTCCTCAAGCTTGTGGCCGTTCCCCTGGGGGGGCGCGTTTGGGTTGGCCTCTGCCTTTGTCAATAGAATGAGTCGGGGGGAACAGGTACAAAATCCCAGCACTCGGACAGTGGCGTGGAACATTTTTAGTAGGGGGGGGGGTGCTGAAATCCAGCCCCCCCCCTTACTCCGCTGAGGCTGGGAATGTGGCTGTGTCTCCGGGGGGAGGGGGGGAAACTCAGACAGGAGTGAGGGGGCTGAGGTCACAGCTGGAGATGGGTGTGGGGCCAGGAACGGGCCAGCGGCCGGGATCCCCACATGTGAGGCCAAGAGCAGAGCCCCGGCCGTGGGGCCCCAGGAGTGGAGCCCTGGGAGCGGGGAGCCGGGCACGGACCAGTGGCCAGGGAGTGAGGCTGGCAGCTGGGGCCCAGGAGCCGAGTCCCGGCACAGGGCCGGGCACAGAAGCCAAGACCCCGAGCCTCAGGTGGGTTAAGGGGTGGGGAGCTGGGCGGCAGCTTGGCTAAAAATCATGGTCGGAATAAACCTGGATTAACAATCTGGCGGCTACTAACCCCCTTTGGTTGTCCTATGGCTGCAGGGGTGTTAGTGGGCCACTTCCCTTGAACCGTTCCTCCTATTCTGCGTTAATTACACTAAACAATCCGTCCCGCCTTGTATTGAGCTGATCCTCCGTCTGCTACCCCCAGACCCTCCCTCTCACCTTGGTCCAGTACAAGATGTTGCCTCCCGCCCCTTGTCTCTGCCAATAAAGAACAAGCGACTTCAGAAACCCGGTGGAATTCCACTGTAGACAAACAAGGAAATAGCGTGGCCGGGAAAACACAAAACCCGGCCAGCGGCCGAAGGCAGCGTCGGGACTATTGAAATCGTCAGCGAGGAAACTGGACCGCCGCCAAAGGAGAATTGTTCTTGCGGCGAAGCCAACACACCCTGCCCAGGCGATCTGTCTTCGTTTAAGCCGGGCTCAAACCAGTAAACAAGGATTGCACAAGAGCAGAGAAGTAACGTCCAACAAAACCCTCCATGCTGTTGGTTTCCCGAGGCTGAAAACAGAGAGGGGTGAGAAGGGAGGGCGGACAGCGGGGTAGCGTGGGGTATTTTCAGATCCTGTCCTCTCGGCCGTGTAACGTGGAACCGATGAAAGGGGTTTCATTCAGATAACGGGAGTTCCTATGCAGTGGAGAACAGTTTACGGCGTGGTTCTCAGCCGGGGTACACGTACCCCGGGGGTACACACAGGCTGTCACGGAGCGCCCGGGCGATGGACTGGAACCGCTCCCTAGGAAGCCAGACCGGACTCCGGGTGGAGGGCCCCTTCTCCGTACACAGCCTGTTTCCAAGGCCAGGAGCTTCACGGGTACCCACTTCCACCTTCCTGGGTCTGACCTTGGAGCATTCAGCATCTTCTGCCCCTCCGTGTGCTTCCCCCAGCAAGCCCGCCTGGGCGGGGTCCTGGGGGAGCCCATGGGTTTTGCACCCCAAATCCACAGTCAAACGTGACTCTCAGCCAGCCAGTAAAACAGGTTTATTCGATTACTTCTAATCACAGACCATACAGCGAGCGTGAGCCCTCAGCTGGATCCATCTTGGGGACAGAGAGTGAGATGGCTCCTCTCCTCTCTCCAGGCAGACCCAGACTGACTACTCCCCCTCCAGCCCCTCCCTGCTCTCCTTTGTCCCTTTCCCGGGCTGGAGGTATCACCTGACCTCTCTCCAACACGTGGGGTCAGATTACAGCATCTGGGATGCTTCCTTGAGGGGGAGGGGTTGCCTCCTTGCTTCCAGTGTCAGCCCCTATTCCTTAAGAACTGCATAGGGGAAACTGAGGCACGCACACACAGTATTCCTACTTCGTCACACAGGCCTTCCAGGGGGTACATCAGCACATGTAGACATTGGCCTAGTTTTACAACAAGCGACATAAACATCGCTCGCAAAGTCAGTACAAGCTAAAATACAGACTGTCACGGGCCATGCTCTGGAACTGCTCCCTCCGAAGCCAGCTGGGACTCTGGGGGAGAGTCCTCCCTCCGAGCAGACGGTCACCAGGGCAAGAGACGCACACAGCTTCGACCCCCCTGGGTCTGACCTGGGAGCATTCGACATCCCCGTCCACACCGGGTGCTTCCCACAGCGAGTCCGCCCAGGCGGGGTCCTGGGGAAGCCAGAGGGCCCTGTACCCCGACTCCGCAGTCAGACGTGATTCTCAGCCAGCCGGGGAAACAAGGGTTATCAGTCGACAGGACCACAGCGTAGGTGGGATTTTCCGCAAGGTCATCTTGGGGGCAGGGGAGCCCAGAGCCAGGGCTCTGGTCCTCCCCCTCAGCCCCAATCCAGCCCAGACTGACCTGTTTCCAGCTGCCTGGCCCCTACCCTGCCCGTTGCTCCTCTTCCGTCCTTCCTCTCACTTCCAAGAGTCACCTGGTCGCTTCCCCCTCCAGGGTCTCAGGTTACAAAGGGGCCATAGCATCCCCGCAGGCCACTGGGGCAGCCCCCGCAAAAGTCACACCCCCTTATTCCCACCAGCTAGACATTGGTGCAATGCACAGGGAAACTGAGGCACGCCCGGCATTCATGCAAAACAGGAAGACTCACATACACCGTAACAAGGGAGCATCTCCACTTTGTCACCCTGACTTGTTTATGTGGCTCTCTGTACTACACACTGGAAGGTAAAAAGGGGGTAGGGGGATAGCTCAGCAGTTTGAGCATTGGCCTGCTAAACCCAGGGCTGTGAGTTCAATCCTTGAAGGGGCCATTTAGGGATATGGGGTAAAAATAGGGATTGGTCCTACTTTGAGCAGAGGGTTGGATTAGATGACCTCCTGAGGTCCCAGCTGGTTCTGTGATTCTAAGGTTTATATTCCCCCACTGATGTATTTTATAATTAGATGGTGAAAATGAGACAGCCGGCCATTGATCCGTACGCGTGGGGCTGGGACACTTTTGTGGTTTTGAGTCTGATTTTTATCAGCGAGTCGTTTTTAAGGGAGGCGGAGCGCAGTGGGGAGGCACACGCCAGACAGATCCAACTCCCGAAAGGGGGACAGTCGTCCGGAAAGGCTGAGAGCCGCTGGTTTATGGTACAAACCTAAGTAGCGGTTCTGACTACAAGAGCTGACTGGTTTGCAGCCCACGTCAGTCAGTTCTACTCAACTCTAACTGATGGCGATTAAACATCATTTGATCTTGGTGCGTCTTTCCCTCCCCTTGCGGCCCTGCCTCAGACTCCCCTCTCTCAGGCCCCGTGCAGCCTGGCAGGGGGCCCTTGCGGAGCACCCCAGAGACAGGGGGCCTGGTCTGCAACCCTCTCTCCCCTGAGCGGAGGCTCTGGTCATATGCTGGAGCTCACCGCCCCCTGCTGGCCGACGTGGGAAACAGCACCCGCCGGGATCCCAGCCATAAAAGCCTTCAAGCAAAGGGTCAGTTCCTGCCCCCGCTCCCCACAGCGCCCCCTGCTGGGAGAGGTCAGGGCTGGAGTAGCCGGAAGCTCCCCCTAAAGCCAGTGCTCCTGTCCTGCTCCCCACAGCGCCCCCTCCCTGCTGGGAGAAGCCGGGACTGGAGTAGCTGGGAGCCCCCACCCCGCAGCCAGCTCCTGCCCCGCTCCCCACAGCGCCCCCTGCTGGGAGAGAGTGGGAATGGCCCTGGCTCAGTAGGGCAGCACGGGGGTATCTGGGAGTCAGGACGCCTGGGTTCCAGCCCAGGTCTGGGAGGAGAGTGGGGCCTAGCGGTTAAAGCAAAAGCCGGCCTGGGATCTGTCCCTGACTTTGACGCTAATGTAGCCAGGCCACCAGGCAGGGTGGATCATTTCAGCAGCTGGATTCCTAGCTGAGCGCGGGGGAGTGGGGGGTGCTGGGGGGGGAGGTGGCTTGTCAGGGCAGACGTTGGCTAGGAGCACAGCTGTCTCATCTGGGCCCTTTGGCAGGGGGAGCCCCTCCCCAGAACTGGGGCCACGTCTGCACATCCCTGAGACAGGGGAGCCCGATCCCCACCCAGCTCGCCAGCAGGGCCCGGTCTGCCAGGCAAGGGTTAACCCCGAGCAGCCGGCCCGGCTGGCCAGCAATCAGCCCTTTTCAGTTTGCTCAGCCCGGCGTGCCCTGGCCTCTTGGGAAAGACGTGACCTGGACTGTTCTTTTCTCTCCTCTCCTCCTTTCCTTGCAGGTCCGCTCCCACCCCTTGGACACCCCGGCCCGGGTCAGCAAACACAAAGAGGCTTTATCCGGCTGTTGGGCTGGGGAAGGGGGACAAGGGCTTCTGTTTACACTGCCATTAGACAAACAGGCTGTGGGGGGGGGATGAGTTAAAATAAGGAGGGAATCGGGGGGACCCCACTTCAGGGAAGACAAAGCTCCCTTGGGAACGCACTGGGAAAATGGACATTTCCTGCCAAGTCAGTTTCATGCTGCTGAAACTGACGTCCGCTCTGGTTCTGATCCAGATCGAGTCGGACGGGGCGGACGGTGCTCCTGGTTCTCCCTCGCGTCGCCCGCCACAACCCATCCCGAAGGGACCACGGAGCCTGAACTCTCTACCCGGGGCTGGGCATGGAAGGAGGAGCTGGCTCAAAACCGGGCTTCGGTCTCAGCCACGCAGGGGCAAAGGGGGAAGTGTGGAAAAGGGCAACGTTTGCCGCTCCGGCCCCTGCTGCCCCTTGATTTACCATCAATACTAAATCATTTGAGTTTTTAACATCAGCCAAGAGGCGGAGAGACAGGCCCTGCTTCAAGGAGCCTAGGCAGGCAAAGGGCGGGAGGGGGAAACCGAGGCACCGCCTGGGGACATGACTCACCTCACCTCTCAGGCGTCCGGCATCTCTCCGGCAGCTGAACCACAAGGTCAGCCTTTCCCCAGGGGGCTCTGGCTCCAATACGGCCCCGGGACGGGGGACTGGCTGGCCAGGGGGAGAGGGGCAGGGAATGGCACACGGGGTCTTTCCCCTCTAGGGCAGGCATAGGGAGAGCCCCAGTCTGCTTCGGCGCGGGCCATGCCACTCATGACCGGCAGGGGGAGCCAGCAGCTCAGCCCTGTGTGTGCAGGGCGCTGGGGGATGCGGCTGCGGGAGGCCAGGGGAGGTTGTTGGGGGGGGGGGGGGTGACAGATGCTAGGCTGTGAGATCCCTCCCGAGGGGCTGGGGAGGCGCAGAAGGGGGCGGGGATGGCTGTAGGGGAGGGGGAGGGGCTGGGAATACAATCCTACTGGCCAGGGGCACCAGCTGCCGCAGTTAATGCTGTCCAGGCGGGATTCCCTGCCCGGGCACTGTTGTGGGGAAGCTCACAGCATTAGAGCGCCCAGCTGGGCACTGACAGGACACTGCTCGGGGAAGCTCGCAGCGCTGGAGTCTTCACCCGGGCACCACTGTCAGGACACTATAGTTCCCAGACTGGGCGGGCGAGGGTCCCCCAGGGTATCTCTCTGTCCTGGTGGCTAAGTGCTCTCAGGAGTGACCCCTGGTTGTAAGTTTACTGTGTGCACAGCACGAGTGATCCTAACCAGTGCCACAGAGAGATCCCTCACCCTGCACTGAGATGCAGCCACCTCTGGGGTGAGATGTGGCAGCTGTTTATTCTTCAGTCACACACCTAGTGTCCTAATTTCTTGGGGTTGAGAAAGGGCAGCTGTTTAGACCAGGATTACGCACCCAGCGTTTAAACAGTTACCTCTAGGGCAGGGAAAGGCAGTTCTTTGACACCCCCGCCCCCCCCGCCCCCCGCATGACAGTTTAGGACAGGAAGTGAAGGAGAATCCTGATGCCTGGGGGGGGTGGATAGAAGTGGGAGGGGTGATGGAAGGATGGACTGATGCATGGGGGAGGGGGTTGTATGGATGGATAGATGCACCGATGTGTATGGGGGATGGGGGATAGATGGACGGATGCATGGGGGGGATGGATGGATGGATGGATGGGTGGGGCATGGAGGGAGGGAGGAATGAATGAATGGATGGGTGTATGGGGGATAGATGGATGGATGGGGGGATGGATGGATGTGGGATGGATGGGGGGATGGATGCGGGGTTGGAGGATGGATGGGGGAATGGATGGATGGGGAGATGGGTGCATTGGGGGGTTGGATGAATGGATGGATGGATGGATGGATGGATGGATGGATGGATGGATGGATGGGTGCATTGGGGGGGTTGGATGGATGTATTGATGGATGGATGGGGTGATGGGTGCATTGGGGGGTTGGATGGATTTATGGATGGATGGATGGAGTGATGGGTGTATTGGGGGTTGAATGGAAGGGGGGTGGATGGGGAAATGGGTGCATTGGGGGTTGGATGGATGGATGGATGGGGTGACGGGTGCATTGGGGGGGTTGGATGGATGGGGAGATGAGTGCATTGGGGGGATGGATGGATGGATGGATGGATGGATGGATGGGGAGATTGATGTATTTGGGGGTTGGATGGATGGATGGATGGGGAGATGGGTGCATTGGGGGGATGGATGGATGCATGGGGAGATGGATGCATTGGGGGGATGGATGGATGTATTGGGGTTGGATGGATGGAGAGATGGGTGCATTGGGGGATGGATGGATGGATGCATGTATTGGTGGTTGGATGGATGGGGAGATGGGTGCATTGGGGGGATGGATGGGTGTATTGGAGGGTTGGATGGATGGGGAGATGGATGCATTGGGGGGATGGAGGGATGGATGGATGGATGGATGGATGGGGAGATGGGTGCATTGGGAGGTTGGATTGATGTATTGGGGGATGGGGGGATGGGGAGATGGGTGCATTGGGGGGGTTGGATGGATGGGGAGATGGATGTATTGGGGGGTTGGATGGATGGATGGGGAGATGGGTGCATGGGGGGATGGATGGATGGGGAGATGGATGCATTGGGGGGTTGGATGGATGGATGGATGGGGAGATGGGTGCATTGGGGGGTTGGATGGATGGATGGGGAGATGGGTGCATGGGGGGATGGATGGATGGGGAGATGGATGCATTGGGGGGTTGGATGGATGGATGGATGGGGAGATGGGTGCATTGGGGGGTTGGATAGATGGATGGGGAGATGGGTGCATTGGGGGTTGGATGGAGGGATGGATGGATGGAGTGATGGGTGCATTGGGGGGATGGATGGATGGGGAGATGGGTGCATTGGGGGGATGGATGGATGTATTGGGGGGTTGGATGGATGGATGGGGAGATGGGTGCATGGGGGGATGGATGGATGGGGAGATGGATGCATTGGGGGGTTGGATGGATGGATGGATGGGGAGATGGGTGCATTGGGGGGATGGATGGATGGGGAGATGGGTGCATTGGATGGATGGATGGGGAGATGGGTGCATGGGGGATGGATGGATGGGGAGATGGATGCATTGGGGGGTTGGATGGATGGATGGGGAGATGGGTGCATGGGGGGATGATGGATGGGGAGATGGATGCATTGGGGGGTTGGATGGATGGATGGGGAGATGGGTGCATTGGGGGGATGGATGGATGGGGAGATGGGTGCATTGGGGGGATGGATGGATGGAGTGATGGGTGCATTGGGGGGATGGATGTATTGGGGGGTTGGATGGATGGATGGGGAGATGGGTGCATGGGGGGATGGATGGATGGATGGATGGGGAGATGGATGCATTGGGGGGTTGGATGGATGGATGGGGAGATGGGTGCATGGGGGATGGATGGATGGGGAGATGGGTGCATTGGGGGGGATGGATGGATGGGGAGATGGGTGCATTGGGGGGATGGATGGATGGATGGGGAGATGGGTGCATTGGGGGATTGGATGGATGGATGGGGAGATGGATGCATTGGGGGGTTGGATGGATGGATGGGGAGATGGATGCATTGGGGGATGGATGGATGGGGAGATGAGTGCATTGGGGGGGTTGGATGGATGGGGAGATGGGTGCATTGGGGGGATGGATGGATGGATGGATGGGGAGATGGATGCATTGGGGGATGGATGGATGGGGAGATGAGTGCATTGGGGGGATGGATGGATGGATGGATGGGGAGATGGGTGCATTGGGGGGGATGGATGGATGGATGGATGGGGAGATGGGTGCATTGGGGGGATGGATGGATGGATGGATGGGGGGATGGGTGCATTGGGGGGGATGGATGGATGGGGAGATGGGTGCATTGGGGGGATGGATGGATGGATGGATGGGGAGATGGGTGCATTGGGGGGATGGACGGCTGGGGGGATGGACGGACCAATATGTGTGGGGCGGGGGTGGATCTCTCTTGCTGTTCCCCCCCCCCCGATCCCCGCCGGGCCCCCCGCCCGCTCCCTCGTCTCCTTCGCAGGGAAAGTTCTCCCGACTCGGCGGGGCTGGCCCGGCCCCACCCATCCCGCGTGATGTCAGGCGGCTCCCGGCGAACGCGCCCGGCTGGGAGCCGCTCAGCGCCGCGGGGACCCGGCTCGGGCGCTTTATGCCCGGCCAGCAGCCGGCCTGGGACGCCCCGGGCCTGGGGGGGGCGGCCAGCCGGAGACAATGGGGCCGGGAAGCTGCTGGGTCGCCGGCGTCCTCCTCTTGCTTCAGATGCGGCCCCAGGTGAGTCCCCCCCCCCCCCAAAACGCCAGCCCCACCCCCCGCCCCCGGGTTGCCCTTTTGTCTGGGAACTTGCCTCTTTTGGAAGCCTGGGGGAAGCCCTTCCCTGGCTTGGGGGGGGGTCAGAGGGACCCGGGGGGGTGATACCCCTGGCAGGGGGGAGCCCCCCCCAAAGCACAGTGGGGGTCCCTGGCAAGGCCGCCCCCCCTGCCCGTGGGGCACTTGGAATCGGCGAGGAGCAAGGGGGTCCCTGGCCCAGCGGGCGCCCCAGGGGGTGGGGCAGCTGAGGTTTGCCCCCCCCAGCTCTGTGCCCCCCCCCATGGGCTGGGGCGTAGGTTGCAGTGGCGAAAGCTGGTTCCCCCAGCTGGGGAGAGCCCACAATGGGTCTGGACCCCCCACCCCACCCCCCTTCGATCTGTCCGTGCCCACCCCGTGCCAGCCCGTCCGCCCAGTGGGCCCAGCCCTCCGTGGGGCACCTGGGCCCTGCCTCGCCCTCGAATTCGGGAGTTGGGTGCTGGGGAAAGGCGCCCCTGAATTCTTGTGTCCGCCGAGAGCAGGGGGGGAGGCCACTGGCCAGGCGTCTCTGTGTCCAGGCCCATGGGTCGGAGCCTGGCACATTCTGCCTGGCATCCGTCCGCCACGCCTGGGCTGGCTCAGGGCTCGGATGGGAGACCTCCGAGGAAAGGCCGGGGGCTGCAGGGAGCCGGGCGGGGCCTCTCCCCTGCCGGTCAGCGCTGGGCCCCGATTGCTGCCCTGCCCCCGACTGGGGCCGGCTTTCGAAGGAGACCGTCAGCCAAGATCTTAGCGGCCTACGCGCCCTGCCCGCCACAAACGGGACCCCCCAGGCGTCCCGTTGGCTAAATCCACCCTCCGTGATTCCATCCCCCCGTTCCCGCTGCCGACTCGGGAACGAACAGTGGCTGCGCCCCACCCCAGAGGTGGCTGCAACTCGGCGCTGGGCGAGGGGTCCCTGTAAAACCAGCTGTTGCACCCCACCCCAGAGACGGCTGCACCTCAGCACGGGGTGGGGGATCTCTGGATATTTGGTCCGTCGGACCTGCTATCTCATCTAACGGTGGATCCTGTTTCCTCGGGGTCGGCTTGGCGGCTGAGCTGGGGAGAGAGGGGGCACTGGAGCCTGGAGCTTGGGTTTGGCGTCTCCCTGCCCTGTCCCAACCCCCCCTTCCTTGGAGCCAATCTCCCTGGGAGATCAGGGTTTGAGCCCCAGCTGGGGACCGGCCAGGTGGGTCTGCGAGGGGCTGGGAGACCCCGGGGAGACAGCTGCTAGGACATCAAAGGCCCAGGCGCCCCTCCCTCCGAGGAAAGGCGAGCGGAGGTGAAACCAGGCTGGTAAAACACCAGCGAGGCCCTGCTGCTCCCCGGGAGGTTGTTTTCCTTCCCCGAGCCCCCCCCCTCCCCCCCGGGACTGGCTCTAACCGGCTCCTCTCCGCTCCCAGGGCCCCGAAGCAGCGGGCACCTTCGAGCTGCAGATCCGGCTGATGCACAACGTAAAGGGGGTGCTGGCGGACGGGCGCTGCTGCCGGGGCGGGGCAGAGCCCCCGTGCCCCGGCGGGGAGCAGTGTCGGACCTACTTCCGGGCCTGCCTGAAGGAGTACCAGCTGCGGGTCCTCCCCGGGGGGCCCTGCGTGCTGGGGGCCGGCGCCACCCCCGTGCTGGGGGGCAACACCTTCGCGGCCAAGCCCAGGAGGGGCGCAGAGCCTGCGGGCAGGATCACCATGCCCTTCCAGTTCGCCTGGCCGGTAAGGGCCCCTGAGGTCTTGGGGGGGGGGGGGCTTTGGTGTCAGGCTAGGCAGCAGCAGCTCTGGGCTGAGTTGAGTGTGCGAGGGGTGGGGTTTATCTGGCCTGGGTGTGCAAGGAGGAAGGGTTTATCTGGTCTAGGTGTGCAAGGAGGAAGGGTTTATCTGGTCTAGGTGTGCAAGGAGGAAGGGTTTATCTGGTCTAGGTGTGCAAGGAGGAAGGGTTTGTCTGGCCTGGGTGTGGAAGGGGAGGGGTTTGTCTGGCCTGGGTGTGGAAGGGGCAGAGTTTAACTGATCTGGGTGTGCAAGGAGGAAGGGTTTATCTGGCCGAGGTGTGCAAGGGGCAAAGTTTATCTGGTCTGGGTGTGCAAGGAGGAAGGGTTATCAACCTCGGTGTGCAAGGGGTGGGGTTTATCTGCCTTGGGTGTGCAAGGAGGAAGGATTTATCTGGTCTAGGTGTGCAAGGAGGAAGGGTTTGTCTGGCCTGGGTGTGGAAGGAGAGGGGTTTGTCTGGCTTGGGTGTGCAAGGGGCAGAGTTTAACTGATCTGGGTGTGCAAGGAGGAAGGGTTTATGTGGCCCGGGTGTGCAAGGGGTGAAGTTTATCTGGTCTGGGTGTGCAAGGAGGAAGGGTTATCAACCTCGGTGTGCAAGGGGCGGGGTTTATCTGCCTTGGGTGTGCAAGGGGGCGGGGTTTGTCCAGGCTGCTGGATGCAGACAGGCTCTGGGGTTCTCCCAAGTTCTCCACCTTGGGCTGGGCCAGTCTCCTGGGCTGAGCCCCGGGGACGGGGCCATCTGCCCGGCCAGCCCCAATCCACCTCTCATGCCTAGGCCTGGGGTCCCCCCCAGAGGCTCCATTCAGAGCAAGGATGGGGTGGGCGAGTGATCCTTGCTGTAGGCCGCCCAGGCTCCCGGAAGGTGCCTGTTGAGTGGTTAGAGCAACGGGCTGGGAGCCAGGACTCCTGGGTTCGACCCCAGCCCGGGGAGGAGAGTGGGGTCTAGTGGTTAGGGCTGGGCGTCAGGACAGCTGGGTTCTACCCCCAGCTCTGGGAGGGGAGTGGGTTCTAGTGGTTAGGGCTGGGCATCAGGATTGCTCGGTTCTACCCCCAGCTCTGGGAGGGGAGTGAGGTCTAGTGGTTAGGGCTGGGCGTCAGGACTGCTGGCCCATGTAGCTCAGCTCTCAGGCAATGGGGCAGGGAGGCCCACAGGAGGAGGGTGGGGTGGAGCTGCGGGCGGTGGCGTGTCTGGTCTCTCGTCTCGCCCGGCTCCCCAGGAGACCCTGGCAGATGCTAAATCTCTCTCCGTCTGTATGAATTTGCGGGTGGCCCCGGCTGCTCGATGATTTATCGATCCTGGGCTCCCGCCAGCTCCCACCTCCCCGGCCCTCCGCTCTCCCGCATCCACTCCAAAGCCACTTCCGTGGGCAGCATTGTCAGGCGTCACACGCCGGCACAGGCACAGAGCATGAGACAGTCCCTGCCCGGAACAGCTCGCAGTCTGAATGCACAAAGAGCGGGGAGGGGAAACTGAGGCACGGCGAGGCCGTGGGTCCGAACCCAGGGCTCCTGGCCCACGAGAAGCCGGACCCCATCACAGGGGCTGGATCGATCTCTCTGCTTCTGCATTCCCTGCCCTCACCCCTTCTCTGTGGAAGCTGGGGGGGGGTCCCTACTCCCCTTGCTTTGGGCCTCCCCTCAGCTCCCCCCCCAAGACACTTGCAGCTGCCAAGGGAACAGACTATGAGACCCCCCCCCTAGCTCTCCGCATCCTCCTCACACTGGGCTAGGGGAGCCGTTGGCACCATCTTGTACTTGCAAACCTGGTGACAGAACCCAGGTGTCCTGGCTCCCAGCCCCTCCCCCCAACCATTAGACCCCACTCCCCTCTCAGAGCTGAGGATAGAACCCAGGAGTCCTGGCTCCCGGCCCCCGCTGTTCTAACCACTAGACCCCACTCCCCCCGGCCCCGGATTCCGTCTCTCCATCTGGATCTCTCCGATGCCCTCGGTGGAGCTGTGGGCAGAGGGGCGGGCAGAGATGAATGTGCACAAAAGGCCCAGCTGATCTGTATGCAGGGAGGCCCATTCTGCCTACTCACTCGGCCCGGGCACCTCCGGCCGCAGGACGCTGGGAGCCCGGGACCCGCCCCGGTGGCCTGGGGCTTCCTGGAGCCTTGGCCGGATGTTGACCCCCGGGGCTCAGCGGCCCGCCCTGCGCGACCTTTCCCAGGGCCGGGATCCAACGCTGCTCACTGAGCCCAGCGCGCCGGGACGAGGTCCTGGGCTCCCGCAGCACCCACGCCCCGTCCCCATCGCCGCAGGGAGAGGCCGGGGGCTCCCCCACAGCCAGCTCCTGGCCTGCTCCCCACAGCGCCTCCTGCTGGGAGAGGCTGGGACTGCAGGAGCCCCCTAGTGCCCTGCTGAGGTGCTGGGAAATGGGGCATGGCCTGGTGAGGGGGGACAGCGCCCCCTAGTGCCCTGCTGGGGTGCTGGGAAATGGGGCATGGCCTGGTGAGGGGGGACAGCGCCCCCTAGTGGCCTGCTGAGGTGCTGGGAAATGGGGCATGGCCTGGTGAGGGGGGACAGCGCCCCCTAGTGCCCTGCTGGGGTGCTGGGAAATGGGGCATGGCCTGGTGAGGGGGGACAGCGCCCCCTAGTGGCCTGCTGAGGTGCTGGGAAATGGGGCATGGCCTGGTGAGGGGGGACAGCGCCCCCTAGTGCCCTGCTGGGGTGCTGGGAAATGGGGCATGGCCTGGTGAGGGGGGACAGCGCCCCCTAGTGGCCTGCTGAGGTGCTGGGAAATGGGGCATGGCCTGGTGAGGGGGGACAGTGCCCCCTAGTGCCCTGCTGGGGTGCTGGGAAATGGGGCATGGCCTGGTGAGGGGGGACAGCGCCCCCTAGTGGCCTGCTGGGGTGCTGGGAAATGGGGCATGGCCTGGTGAGGGGGGACCGTGCTCCCTAGTGCCTTGCTGGGACATGGGGCAGGGACATGGGGCAGGGACAGAGCCCCCTGGTGCCCTGCTGGGACATGGGGCAGGACTAGGTGAGGGACAGCGCCCCCTAGTGGCCTGCTGGAGGTTGCATTTATAACAGCCTCTGCTACCTCCCCATAGGACAGAGTCCCTTTGCCACGGCTCAGCAGCGCGTGTGAGACAGGCCAAGGCTGCCCGCACCCCACGGGGAGGGGGGGGGGGCTCAGCTGGAGCGACAAGATGTCTCAGCTGGGGTAACGGGGGTTGAACCGCCGGCAGATTCATCAGGGGCCAGGGACTCCCTGGGCTGGGGTCCCCTCTGCATCACGACTGGGGGGTCACTGGCAGAGCTTGGAGGCGGGGACCCCAGGGCTGGGCTAGCAGGGGGCTGCAGGTCGGGACTGGGGGGGCAGAGCAGGGATGCAGAGCGCAACATACTAGGGGGGGGGACAAAAGCTGCAGGATCTGCTTGCCCTGTGAGAGCAGAAGACACCCCCTCCCCTTAGAATGACCCCCCACCCCGCCCCCCAGGCTCTGAGCCGCCCCACTGTGGCAGGACCCTGGGTGGGGCTGGAGCCCGGGGCCCTCTGCAGAGCCAGGCAGGCCCGGCCCTGCCCCGAACAGGATTCCTGACAGATGCCAGTAATGGGAAGTGAAGCCCGTCCCGCCCGTCCCACGGGGCCTGTGCGCCAGGTGCTGCCCAGGAAGTGTGGGGCCCCCACCCCTCGCCCCCATCCGGTGGGGGACGCAGAAGGTAAATAACTTAATTAAATAACTTCCCTAATTGTGAGGAAGACACCTACCCTGCACCCCTCCCGTGCCCTCCAGCCAGCCGACCGCGTGTGCACGTGCGCATCCCACTGCCCTCTCCTGGGTTCAGTCGGACCCACTGCTTTGTGTGTCACGGCCCCTATACTGCAAGCAGTTCACGGGGAGTCTCCTGTAGTTGGAGTGGCGTTTGCAGCAGCTGAGCTCTGTCCCCCACTGTGCTTGTTCCCCCAAGTGTTACAGAAGCCCCAAGGGGGACCCCCCCAGCCTCTGAGCTTAGGTGGAGATGGGGTAGCAAGGTGGGTCAGATGCAGTACCCACGGGAGGGAGTGGCGGGGAGGTCGCGGACTCAGTGCCCTGCTGCCTGTGAGAAGGGAGATCGGCTCCGTCAGTTCGGCTACAGGAGGCAGCATCTCTGGCTAACGCCCTCGCTGGGCCCTGGGGGGCATTGGCAGGGGCAGGAGCAGGAACCCCCCCCCCTCCCCGCGCGTGGGCCACACCTGGAACATTACATGGGCAGAAGGAATGTTTTGGCGCAGGAAGCGGCAGCTGCAGGAGGGGGCCAGGGATTGCTCTGAGTAGAAGCCCCCGGAGCAACTCCAAACCAGAGTGGGGTGACCGGGGGACCCCCCCTCTCTGCCCGTCTCTTCTCAGTGCCCAACCCCCAGCCAGACACCTCTGGGCCCAAGCACAAGCACCAGGGCATGGCACAGGAGAGCCAAGACAGGCCTCGCCAGTGCCCTGAGCCCCTTTGAGACAGCTCCCTCACGCCAGACCTGCACTGGCAACCTCCATCCACTAGCCCCTCCCGGGCATGGACAGAGCCAGGCTCTGCTCCTAGCTGTACTGCATTCCCCGGTGCCTCAGTTTCCCCACCTGTGAAATGGGGATGACGACGCTGACACCCCCCCGGGCATTGTTGTGGTTTATTGGCTGTCTCCCATACTGTCCTCTGTTTGTGCAGCACCTTGCACTCGCACGCAGCCGGCACGGCACCGAGGTAACAATGCAGCCACCTCTGGGGAGGAGAGGAGACAATTGCTGTACAACAAAGGGGTGGGGGAAGGAATTCATCAGCGTAGCTTTTCCGCAGCAAATGGGAGGCAGATCTCCTGGGTGCTATCTGTAGCGTGGGGGTGGGACAGTGGGGGTCTAGTGAAATAGACCAGGGGGGCTGGGAGTCAGGACTCCTGGGTTGTATCCCCAATTCTGGGAGATGAGTGGGGTCTAGTGGTTAGAACCGGATGGGGGGGGTGCTAGGAGTCAGGATGCCAGTGTTTTGTGCCTCAGTTTCCCCATCTGTGCAGTGAGGTTAACTCCCCACCCAGCCATGAGAGCCCATAGACCCTGAGACAGGAGGCGTTAGGTCACGCGGCCAGTTGGTCTCATCCCCTGCTCACTTCCCCAGCCCTGGAACAATCGGGGGTCATGAGATGGGGAGGGGGGGATGAGGGTTGGTCAGTGGCACTTCTAACCTTGTGCTTTGCTCCCCCCCGCCACCCCCCAGCGTTCATACTCCCTGATCCTGGAAGCCTGGGACGCTGACAACATCACCGGCCCCAGCACCCCGGGTGAGGCACCCCAAGCCGGCCAGCATCCCCCGCCCCCCAGTGCTGGGCTGGAGTCAGCGCCCCCTAGAGAAGAAAGTCCCCATGTCCCATTTCTACCACAATGAGCCAGCCAGTCCCCCCGCCCTGGGGCTGGATTGGAGCTGGAGTCCCAAGAGGGGACAGGCCCTGGGTCCCATTCCCTGCCTCCCTAAACCAGCCCGTCCCCCGCCCTGGGGCCGGATCGGAGCTGGAGTCCCAAGAGGGGACAGGCCCTGGGTCCCATTCCCTGCCTCCCTAAACCAGCCCGTCCCCCGCCCTGGGGCCGGATCGGCGCTGGAGTCCCAAGAGGGGACAGGCCCTGGGTCCCATTCCCTGCCTCCCTAAACCAGCCCGTCCCCTGGCCTGGGGCCGGATTGGAGCCGGTGCCCCTAGAGAGGAAACACCCCGGGTCCCATTCCCTGCCCCCCTAATCCTTGGAGCTGAGGGGTATTCGCCCGGGGCAGGCCGGTGACGGGCTCCCCTCCCCGGCAGGCGGGGGGTCCCTGGTGGAGCGGGTGACGCGGTCGGGGATGCTGAACCCGGGCGAGGGCTGGCAGGATTTCCGGCACCACGGGCGCGGCGCGGCGCTGGAGTACCGGCTGCGGGTGCACTGCGCCCCCCACTACTACGGCCCCGCCTGCAACCGCCTCTGCCGGCCCCGCGACGACTTCTTCGGCCACCACGGCTGCGACGCCGGCGGCACTAAGGTCTGCCTGGACGGCTGGACGGGAGAGGAGTGCACGCGGGGTATGTGCCGGGGGGGCACGGTGCCCACGGGGGATGAGAGGCCCAGGAACATGGAAGGGGAGGCGGGAAGGGGGGTGGAACAGAAGAGGGCACTTAGGGGATCACGGTGCCCAGGGGAATGGAGGGGACCAGGGAGGGGGGCATGGTGCCCACAGACAGAGGAAGGGGGAGGTGATGGGGGCATTCCCTGTCCCTAACTCCCCCCTCCCTCTCCTCCCCTCTCCTCCCCTCCCCTCCCCTCCCCTCCCCTCCCCTCCCTCACAGCCGTTTGCCGCCAGGGCTGTCACGAGCTACACGGCTTCTGCGAGGAGCCTGGAGAATGCAAGTGAGTGAGAGGGGGCTCCCTGCGCCCCCCCCCCCCCACACCTCAGCCCCCTTGGGATGGGACGGAGGGATGTGGGGGGGGGCTGTTTGTGTGGCTTCCCTGACGGGCTGCCGGGGTCCCCTCCCAGCCCAGCCCCTGCTGCCGGGCAGACGTTCCCCCGGGCAGGACGGGAGGAAGTGCTGGCGGCCAGGGCTGCCCGCTGCCCCCCTGCCCTTCGGGGAGGGAGCGGTCGGCTGGGCTGGGCCCGGGAGGGGGTGAGCGCTGGCGTCGGGTCACGGAAGAGCAAGCTGGGCGTTTTTCCTTTGCTGGCAAGGCCTGGGGGCTCTGCAGGGCAGGGAAACAGCCCAGGCAAACCCGCCCCACCCCCTGCAGAGCCAGGGATAGAACCCAGGAGTCCTGGCTCCCAGCCCTCCCTGCTCTAACCACTAGACTCTTCTCCCCTCCCAGAGCTGGGTATAGAACCCAGGAGTCCTGGCTCCCAGCTTTCCCCCCCCCCTCCACCCCCAAAACCCACTAGACTCCACTGGCTCTTCCCCCCCCCCCCCCGATGTCCGTCCATCTGTCTCCCCACCCCGGGTCTGTCTGCCCAGGTGTCACTACGGCTGGACCGGTTCCAACTGTGACCAGTGTGTCCCCTTCCCCGGCTGCCTGCACGGGACCTGCACCGAGCCCTGGAAGTGCGACTGCCACACCAACTGGGGCGGGCTGCTGTGTGACAAGGGTGAGCAGCTGAACGGGGTCCTCCCGCCCCCCCCCCCCAACTCCCCCAGCGCCCCCTGCTGGGAGAGGCTGGAGGGGTCAGGGGCTCCCCCCACAACTGGCTCCTGCCCTGCTCCCCACAGCGCCCCCTGCTGGGAGAGACTGGAGGAGTCAGGGGTTCCCCACACAGCCGGCTCCTGCCCTGCTCCCCACAGCGCCCCCTGCTGGGAGAGACTGGAGGGGTCAGGGGTTCTCTGCATAGCCGGCTCCTGCCCTGCTCCCCACAGCGCCCCCTGTTGGGAGAGACTGGAGGAGTCAGGGGTTCCCCACACAGCCGGCTCCTGCCCTGCTCCCCACAGCGCCTCCTGCTGGGAGAGGCTGGAGTGGTCGGGGGCTCCACCCACCCTGCTCCTCACGCCCAGTGCCTGGTGGGCTGGGTTCCCTCTCCCCGGCGGGGCAGCCCCGGGGCGGGGGGATCAGTGGAGTTTGGTTGGAGCTGAGCCAAACTCTTCTCCCACCCCCACCCCACCCCCAGACCTGAACTACTGCGGCTCCCACCGGCCCTGCCGGAACGGCGGCACCTGCACCAACGCGGAGCCGGGCGAGTACCAGTGTCTGTGCCCCCCGGGCTTCCGGGGCCAGGACTGCGAGAGGGGTGAGGGGGCGACGGGCGCTGGGCAGGGGGTGGGATGAGGCGGGGGGAGGGGGACGGCTGGGGGAGGAGCCCAGCTTCTCCGCCTGTCCCCACGGCCGCTCTCGGGAGCTTTGGGGTGCCCATGGGGTGGGGGGAGCTAGGCCCTGGGGGCCCCGTTGAGAGAAGGCTCTGGGGCCCAGCAGCAGTGGCTGGCAGCCTGCAGGGAAAAGATTTGGGGACTTGGGACCAGGGGATGCTGGTAGGGATTTGGGGTGCCCTGGGGGGAAAGGATTGGGGTCCTGTTGGAGGCCTGGGGTGCTATGGGAAGTTGAGGAGCTGGGGAGAAGGAGCTCCGTTGGGGGGCAGGGGATCAGGGAGAGGGACTGGGGGCGAGTGGGGAAGAGGAAGCTGTGGGGATGGGGTGGAGGAGGCTGTCAGGGGGCTGAACCCACTGGGGATGGATCCCCCCCCAAGGCTCAGGTCACCCCAAAGCGCCGTGGGGCAGGATCTCTGACCCAACCCACCGCACTCGCTGCGGGGTACCCAGGGTCCCGCCCCCACTAATGGCTCCCTCCCCCGGCAGGGCTGGACGAGTGTCTGCCGGAGCCCTGTGCCCACGGCGGGACCTGCCACCCCCTCCCGGAGGGGTTCAGCTGCACCTGCCCGCCCCAGTGGACCGGCAAAACCTGCCAGCTGGGTGAGCTGAGCACGGGGCACTGAGCTCGGGTACCCCCTCCTGTTCCCCCACCCGGACACTGCTTACCTGCCCCATAGCACCCCCTCCTGCCCCCCACATCCTGACACTGCCCCATGGCACCCCCCTCCTGCCCCCCACATCCTGACACTGCCCCATGGCACCCCCTCCTGTCCCCACATCCTGACACTGCCCCATGGCACCCTCCTCCTGCCCCCCACATCCTGACACTGCCCCATGGCATCCCCCTCCTGCCCCCCACATCCTGACACTGCCCCATGGCATCCCCCACCTGCCCCCCACATCCTGACACTGCCCCATGGCATCCCCCTCCTGCCCCCCACATCCTGACACTGCCCCATGGCACCCCCCTCCTGCCCCCCACATCCTGACACTGCCCCATGGCACCCCCTCCTGCCCCCCACATCCTGACACTGCCCCATGGCACCCCCCTCCTGCCCCCCACATCCTGACACTGCCCCATGGCACTCCCACCTGCCCCCCACATCCTGCCAATGCCCCATGGCACTCCCACCTGCCCCCCACATCCTGACACTGCCCCATGGCACTCCCTCCTGCCCCCCACATCCTGACACTGCCCCATGGCACCCCCCTCCTGTCCCCACATCCTGACACTGCCCCATGGCACTCCCTCCTGCCCCCCACATCCTGACACTGCCCCATGGCACCCTCCTTCTGCCCCCCCCCCACCCTGACACAGTCCCATGATACCTCCCTCCATCTCCGCACACCCTGACTCAGCCCCCTGCCCCATGGCACCCCCTCCTGCCCCCCCGGACATTGCCCCCTGCCACCCCCTTCCTCTCCCCACACCTTGACACTGCCCCATGGCACCTCGCTCCTGCCCCTCACACCCTGACACTGCCCCTTGCCCCATGGCACTCCCCGTGGGCCCCCATACCCTGACACTGCCCTCCCCCCATCACCTCCCCCACCTTCATGCTATGGGTACCTCCCCCTCCCTTTGGGTGGCGCGAGAGAGTCGGGGGGGGGGGGGGCTGGCTCCCAGCAGGACAAAGGCCCACGATCCCCGAGCCAAGGGCTGGACAGGGGTGCGGGGGACACGTCTGGCCCTTCCCACTGATCCCACCTTCCCGCCCTGATCCCACGAGGGGCCAGCAGCCCCCCCCCCCCCCCCCGGGACCACGTCCTGCCCCTGACCCTCCCCCTGCCACAGATGCCAACGAGTGTGCGCGGGATCCCTGCGTGCACGCCCGGGGCTGCAAAAACCTCATCGGAGGCTACTTCTGTGACTGCCTGGAGGGCTGGGCCGGCCCCGATTGCGACACCAGCACGAGAGCCACCAGTGAGTCATGGCTGGGGGGGGCGGGGGGGCATGGGGGACCGACGCAGCCGGGATGTGGCCAGGAGGGGCCCAGGCCGGGCCGCGGCTGGGAGGGGGCTGCGTTGGACCAGGAGGGAGCAGAGAGCTTGGAGGGCCGGGAACCTGAGACCAGCCCCAGCGTGGGGTGCTCCGGCCACGCCCCCGATCTGCCCCCTATGGGGCAGAGAAGAGCCCCAGACACTCCCCTGCCTCGGGGGGCTGGGATCAGAGCCCTCACGCCCAAGCCCCCGCCCCGGCTCAGGGTCACCCACCAGGCGGCAGCAGGCGCGATTGGAAGTGGAGGAGTTGGTCGCGGGCCACAGGGGGGCACGTGAGTTGCCGGTTTGAATCCTGCCCTAGCCGGTAGGGGCCCAGCTGGTCAATGTCCCCCCCCCCCACACACACACACACAAGCACCCGCAGTTGGGATGCAGTGGGGCAGCCCTACCAGATGCCTGGGGACCAAGGGGGGGTGTCCCGGAGCCCCATGCTGGCTTGCGGCCGATGCCCCTGCCATGGTGGGCTGCAGATGGGGTGTCGGCTTGTTCCCAAGGTTGCCCCCCCCCCCGGCGCTGCCTCGTCTCTCCGTGACCCCCGGCTCCTCTCCACCTGCAGGGGACGACGGCTGCCAGGGGCGGTGCCGCAATGGGGGGCAGTGCCAGGTGGGTGTGTGCCCCTCGGACTCCGCTGCTCCGGGACTGGGGGGGGGGAGGTGCGCCGGCCGCAGGAATCACCCCCTCCCCTCCCAGGCCGGGGAAGGCACCTCCCCCCTTAGCTCCCCACCACAAGAGCAGCTCAGCGCCGGGCCAGGGAGGATCCCCAGCGAACGTGCAGAGCCCCTGCAGGGATGGGACAGACGTGGGGAGCCCCCAAACTGTGGTGGGGGATGGGCGTGGATACTGGGGGGCCATCAAAGGCTGGTGGGGGTGGGCAAATATGTTGGGGGGGATGCCAAAGCCTGGTGGGGAGAGGGGATGGACTCGCAGGGGACCCCAAAGGCTTGGGGGAGAGATGATGGATTTGGGGGGACCCCAGAGGTTGGTGTGGGAAGGAGATGGACACGGGGGGGGGACCCTAAATGCCGGTGGGGGAGTTGGGATGGATATTGGGGGGACCACAAATGGTGATGGGGAAGGGGATGGATTAAGGGGACCCCAAAGACTGGGGAGAGGGGGGATGGATGGGGGGACCCCCATCCCCCTGCTGCTGGGGGGTGGGAATGGAAACGGGCATTGCCCTGGCCTGGCCACACCCCAGCCCCTGAGGACAGGGTGTTCCCGCCTCCCCCTCCTGCCCAGGTGGCCCGTGACCATCAGGTTGCCCCTTGGGGTCTGGGGGGCTCCGTTGCCATGTCGTTGCGGGGTCTTGTTGCTGTGGGGAGCTGATCTTTGCTCTGCCAATGACAATGGTCCTCCCCCCTCCACTGCCCCCCCAGGTGGTGGGCACTGGGCACACGTGCTCCTGCCCCGCTGGCTACACGGGCGCGGCCTGCGAGACGGAGCTGGGCGGCTGCGCCAGCAGCCCCTGCCAGCACGGAGCCCGCTGCCAGGAGACGCCCGGGCAGGGGGTGGCGTGTAGCTGCCCGCCTGGCCTCAGCGGGCCCTTCTGTGAGGTGAGGGCTGCCAGGATCCCATGAGGCGAGGCAGGAGCCAGGTCAGAGATGGGAGGGGAGTGGGGGCTAGTGGTTAGAGCCGGAGGGGCAGGGCTGAGAGCCAGGACTCCTGGGTTCCATTCCCAGCTCTGGGAGGGGAGTGGGATCTGGTGAGTAAGTGTGTGGTGGGCGGAGGTTGGCCGGAAGCCAGGACTCCTGGGTTCTATTGCTGGCTCCGCTGCTGGTTCCCCCACATGACCCTCTGCAAGTCACTTCCCACCCACATGCCCGCCTTTGTGCCTCAGTTTCACCCTCTACAAAATGGGGACCATGACCCTGACCTGCATGGCTTCCGGGGGCCAAATCCAGTCTAGGGAAGAAACTGGATCAGCCCCTGAGTGGGGCTGAATTCTCCCCCCAAACCCACTGGGGCTGCCCAGCCCAGAGGCCTGGCAATCTCCCTGCCCACCCCCACCCCGCAGCGTGCTGCCCCCCAAGCCGTGCTGGGCCCTGCTATCTCTGCTCTCCGTGTGCCCCTAGGTCTGGCTGGATCTCTGCTCCCCGAACCCCTGCCCCAGAGGGGCCTTGTGCCTGAGTGGGGCAGGCAGCTACGTGTGCTCCTGCCCAGAGGGGGGCTGCGCAGGTATGGTTGGTCGTGGGGAGCAGGGGGTTAAGATGGTTTATTGGCAGCTGCTATGGGGACAGCGGGGGTGACAGGGGAGAGCTCTGGGTTCAGGGCGGGCGGGTGGGGGAAGATTCGGATGGGGGAGGGGGCAGGGAGTTTTGGAAACAGTGCCAGGGCAGGGGGAGGAGGGCGGGCGCCGTGCCATAGCAGGGGGGGCAAGGAGCTCCAGGCTGGTGCTGGGGGTTGGGGCACAACAGAGCCCAGCTGGTGCCGTGACACGGAGGGCTGGCTCGGGGAGCTATCTCAGGGTGGGAGGATTGCTGGGCAGGGGGCAGAGCCCCGTGGCTGAGGTGCCAGGGGGGCGGCTGGCACTGTGGGCCCGGCGCTCCCTGCTCGTCTTCCCACAGAGGCCGCCGGCCAGACCCCGCTCTATGCCCTGCTGCCCCTGGCGCTGTTGCCCCTTCTGGCCGCCCTGGTCTGCGGCCTCTTGGCCCTGTGGATCCGCCGGAAAAGCCGGGCGCTGCCCCCACAGGAGCTGCTGGCCAACAACGCCCCACGCCGCATCCGCAATGCCACCCGGAGGGACCACGGCCAGCCCCCGGACAAGGGGGGGCTGCCCTTCCGCCCGCCCCGCGGGCTCCCCAAGACGGACATCTCCAACCTGGAGAGAGCCAAACTCAACGGACTCAACCTGCCAGCCGGGCTGGAGCCCCCGCTCTGATCCAGCGTGGGGGGAGAGCGGGCTGGACCCACGTGGACCCCCACGCTGTGGTATAAGGGGACCGGGGTGGGGCTCAGCCCTGCACTGGGGACCCTCATGCCCCCTGATCTCCCCCACCCCAGTTCTACTAAAGCACCTTAACTGCCCCTCCGTGCCCCTGGGGGGGGGCATTTGCTCTCCTCGCCCCACCAGGCCAGCGTGGGTCCAACTCAGAGGGGCGCCCTCTGGGGGGGGTAATTCAGACCAGCCGGGCTGAGGCTGCCCCAGTTCATCACACAGGTGGATACTCGTCAGGGGAGGGGAACCGGATGCCCATGGCAGCTGGGTCACCACCGCGAAGGAGCCTGGCCCGCCAGTGATCTGCAGCTGGGGGCGGGCACCGGACCCCCGCCAGCTGCTCCAGCACAAGGTAACAGGCTGGCTGGCGAGGATCCCCCCTGCCAGGCTGCGGGGCCTTGGAATGGGCACAAGAGAAACTCAGCTGGTAGATTGTGGGCTTGCAAGGGGGGGGGATGGGAGGTGGGGCCTTTCCCCTCGAGGGGGCACCACCCCCAACCTGGCCCTGGGGCATCAGGGCACTGGCTGGCTGGGAAAAGGGGGGAGGGGCCTTTCCCTTCTAGAGGCGCCGACTCTGTCCCCCCTGATATTCCTTCCCCTTGTCAGCGCGAAGCAAGTTTGCAGGACTCAGCCCAGTTCGGCGTGGGACCAGTGTCCACGTTCCTGTTCAGCCCCCACTGGCTGTCTTCATCTGGCAGCTTCTGCCGAGGGAGCGGCCGTGGATAATGAACTCCAGCCTGCAAGGGAGGCAGGGAGCACCCCTGCAGGGTGTGGGGGGCAATGTTCCCCCTACGTCTGCCTGGCTTGCACTCATTCTGCCCAGCCAGCCAGATGCCTTGAATGCGGACGATTGTCAATCCGGTGTCTGCGCTCCATGACCCAGATCTCCCCACACCCCAACATCCACCCCTGCCCCTCACCCAGCCCTGCCCCATGTGCCTCCATTCTAAGAAGTGTATTGGTCCCTCGCTAGGCCCTTTTCTTCAAACCACCCACCTGGAGCAGCTGGGGCCAGAGGGAAAATTTCCATCAAAACCATTCTTTTTCAAAGGGAAATTGGGTTTTCAACTAAAGGACATTTGTTTGGAAAAACACCTGGCCCTTCCCCCCTCCCCCCCAGGGAAAAATACCACAAAAATCAAACACCCAGACAACAAACTATTTCAATTTGAATGTGGCACCCCAGTGCCTCCTGGGAGTCGTAGTTCGGTTGCCCCATGCTTCTCTAGGGCCTGGGCTTTGTGATTGGACTACGTTTCCCATGATGCACCCATGACGCCCCTAGTGCATCATAGAAGAGGTAGTACAACCAGGCAGCCTGGACTACAAAGAATGGGAGCATGAGGCAATGGAACTACATCTCCCATGATGCACCACAGAGTCCCTCCATGGAGAGGAAGTTGCATCCTGGGAGCTCCTAGCTATGGTGTGTCATGGGAGAGGGAGTCCGGCTGGGGAGCCTGGAGAATAGAGAATGAGAGCTGACAGCAATTGGACTACATCTCCCATGATGCACCAAGACCTCTCCTCTTGGCCAGGTGGTGGATCTGTGGCCATGATGCCTCATGGGCACCGTTCCCGCTAAGCTGTGTGCGTGTGCGCACGCAGATCCGAAACCCTGCGCACATGGAGAAACACCGTGTGCACAAACATTTGCACAGAAGGAATATTTTGCACACGTGGCCTGTTAAAAGTTTAGAGAGAACATTGCTCATGGGAGATGTAGTCCAGCTGGGGAATTCCCATCCACAGAGGTAAATAGAAGCAGGTAGCAACAGAACTACATCTCCCATGATGCACCGCAAATCAAGCTATTGCAATATTCTGAGTTTGCCAGAAATTGACATTTTCCATGGATTCCCCCCCCACCCCAAACATGTTTGCAATCAGCTCTTTGTCTAGGGGAGATTCCCCACCCCCACCCCGACATACACACACAGCCTCCCTTGCCTTCCTACCGGATTAGGAAAATAAATTATTCTATGCCAGAGTCAAAGCACCTCCCCTCCGCCCCCGCAGCATTGAGCAGGAGGGGGTGCGTACTGCAGCATCCCCTGGTGGCAGGTGTGTGCATGTGCTGAATGTATCTCTGGTGTATGATACTGTACAGATTCCTTTGTAGAGTTTTTGTGACCTCATTGCTTTTTTGTACCAGGTTCTGTTCTGCCTCCGGTTTGAGACGAGCGTGCTCAGGGTGAACAGTATGAACCACGAATAAATATTTTCCAAGCCTCACCGCCAAGGCTGTAAGACTTTTTGGCTTGAGGCGGGGGAGGAGTGGTCTGGACTGTTGAACTGCATGTCATAACCCCTGTACTGCAAATGAGGATTCTCCGGTAGCTCAAGAGGCTTTCGGAACTGAGGGACCTGGGCTCTAACCCAGCTGCGGCCCTGGCATGTGAAGCACTACAAAGCTCGACGTGGTCAGAGGTGACCTGTGATGCTGAGGAAAGCAGTGCCCTGTAGTACAGCAGGAGAGTCAGGGACCCCCTGGGGCAAAAGGAGGGATGAGGACAGGGGGGAAGAGAGGCACAGGGAAAAGGCAGGGAGGCAGCCTGGGTCGTGTCCCTGCTTGTCAGAGGGATGCACTCAGAGCTAGTGAGGCAGCTGAGGAATCTTGGCCTTGCTGCTCTCCGTGCCCTTCCCATTTAACCCCCCCTGGAGTGTTAGTGATAAGAGGGGGAGGGGAGAACTGTAGGCCTCCTCCTCTGAAACTATTTGGGCGGATGGTAATCTCCACTAGCTACCAGCAGTACGGGGGTTATGACACACAGCCGGGTAGTAATGATTTCCACTAGCAGAGGGCAGTGGAGGGAACCCCACACACATACTGTGCTCTCCTTGCCCCCCATCCCAGACCCTGAGGAATTCAGGTTGGCAGTGCCGTGTTTCCTGCTGATTCACAGCGAAACTCCTGCAGGGTTTCACGGACGCGGGGCGGTAGGGAGGAGGCACCGTCCTTGGCAGCCATTCCCTGTTCTAACGCCCCCGCCCAGCTGCAGCTGGTGTCCAGCCAACCAAAGCACCGGCGCCTGGACCGGATTCCTGGCTGACAGCAGGATGAGACCTGCCCGGCCTGCAGCTCCGGCACCAGGGAGAAAGTCCTAGGGGAGGCACGATCCATATGGAAGCAAGGGGTGGGGGATCTGAGATCGGTCACAAACCACTGCTGTCTGGTGCTCCCCATGGCTAATAAACCGGGGTGGTGGAAGGGGGGGGGGGGAGTTGATCCTGATCCCACCTGGCCAGGTGTCTGCATCCCTTCCCTGGTCCCTTCCCTGGGTTGGCATCTTCAACCGACGCCAGGGGCTCAAGTCCAGTGTTAGCCAAGGCGGTGGCCGAACTGTCGCCCGTGGCTTGTGCCAGGCGAACAGGGTGAAGCAGGTAACCACCGGTGCTGCTGAGAGGGACGGGGCCCCAGAGCGGTGGCATTTCGGATGTTGATGGGGCCAGTGTGGGGGGTTGGGGAGGGGTCGTGCTAATGCTGGGGTGCTGGAGAGAGAAAAGCTAGGTTAGGAAGATACTGTAGAGGGATCAGGGGGTGGATGGATGGATGGATACGAAGGATGGATGGATAGAGAGAGATACCGTGGAGAGATGGATGGATGGGTGGATAGATAAAGAGATATACTGGGGCGGGAAGGATGGATGGATACAGCAGAGAGAAGGAAGGGTGGCAGACACCTATGGAGGGAAGGGTGGATACATTGACTGCAGAGGAAAGGAAGAATAGATGGAAAGTAGCCAGATAAAATAGATGAGATGCGACCTGCAAATGGGGTAGATGGATCTCCTGGATGCAGGGAGGGAGAGAGAGAGGTAGACGGATATTGCAGATGGAAAGATGGAGAGGAAAACTAGATCCTGGGATGGAAAAACTGGGGGGAGGGGGGGAAGTAGGCAGCTACTGAAAATAGAGCTGAGAGAGAAAATCTATCCGGCTTCTGGAAGGCCACTAACCCAGATCCCCAGCCAGCAGGTAGCGAACCACAGAGCAAGGATTGGGCACCGCTGGCAGGGGACTACAGGCAGGTGGAAGGGGAGGCAGGGGAGCTATGTGTCCCCTCTCACCCGGCACTCCCCTTTCAGGCGGGAGTCCTGTGGGGCCGGGTTTGGGAAGTCAATGCAGGCCCCACAAGCTTTGGCTGCCACCTAGCGGTCCAGAAGGGGATGCAGAGAAGTGGGGAGTCTAAGCAGGGGGCTGATAAGGGGGTGGGGGTAGGAGGCAGGGTGGAGGATACTAGTGCCTGGAGGTGTTTGGTGGCGACGGGGAATGGCAGTGGGGGCTGTCAGGAAGGGGGGGATGAGGGAGCAGGGATGGGGTGTTGCTGCTGAGTGGGAGGGTGCCATGGGGCGGTGGCAGTGTTTGGGGGCACGGGGGATGTTGAGGAGGGGAAGCCGGGGCGGGGGACAAAGTGGATCCTTAGATATTTCAGAGGGAGGCAGAACCGGGGAGGATCCAATGGGCCATACACCGGGAGGGTTAAAAGTGGATTTCTGCCAGCTGCAGACGGCTCACAGGCTGTGGGGTAAAAGCATCCTTGGGGCAGCCTATAAAAAACAGGCTCCGAGCCCACAAGCAATTTGTGAAATCTCTGGTCTCAAGGTCACGGGGATCAAGCCAGAACTTGGGGGGAGACAGGGAAGGAGGAAGATGGGGAAGCGGGTGTGGGGCAGGGAAGGGGTTGTGGGCTGAGCATGCTTTGACATCCCCCCATCTCTTCCTGGGAAGGGGATCCCCTTCCATCCAATGGGGTAGGTGGCGGTGGGGGGTGCGAAGGGGCTATTCCTCAGTGGGTCACACCAGACTAGTGAATGGCGCTGCCCCCCAGGTCTCAGACTCCCCAGGGCACGAATGGCAAAGCCCTGGGGCACCAAACCACAGGGGATGCCCCTGCCCTGGGTGCGGGATTAGGAGTGGGTGAGGGATTAGAAGTGGGGGCGTGGCCAAAATTGATGGGGGCGTGGTCATGGGAGAAGGGGGCGTGGCCTACGAGAATATGGCCATTCTAAGGGGAGGCGTGACCAACGCTGATTATTTGTGGCCCGAGCCATAAGGGGCGTGGTCTAATGTGATTTAGCTGAATGGGCGTGGCCAAAAGTTTAAGGGGCGTGGCAAAACGGGAGCGCCTATTGCTTTGTTAATAAGGGTGTGGCTTTATATTAGGGGCAGGATCTTGTGTGTCACGTGATCTCCTGGGCTCCGCCCATTTCCCGGGATTAGTCCATCTACCCACTGGGGTGGGCTGCTCCGGGCTGTTCCATTCCAGGAAAGGGGTGTCCATGTCCCTTTCCTCCGTCCCTCCCCAGTTACTCTGGTTTGGTTGTGCTCGTCCTCGCCCGTCTCTCCCCCTCCCGCGCTTGGTTCCATCCCCGTCCCCCCGCCCTCCTCCTAACATGGCCCGGTCCAATTTTACGCATTGCAGGTGAGCAGTGTCCAATCAGCGCCACGCTCTCATCCCGCCACCGCCTCGGGGCCAATGGGAAGGCGCCACACATTGGCTCCGCGACCATCCCGTGTGTTCTTGCGCGGAGAGAGAAAATAGTCCCCGGGACGGCGCGTCACGCCTGGGCCCGCCCTCCACGGCAGGCGCCTCCCGCTCCCCGCTCTGCGGCGACGGACGTGGGGGCGGGGCCAGAGCAACGAGTGGCTGGCGGAGGGATCTCGGAGTGGGGGTGTGACCGTGAAGCGGTTAGCGCGTCCCGGCTGGTGCTGGTGGTTCCTCCCTCCCCCACCCGCTGCTGCTGCCGCCGCCTGGAGCCTCCCGCCGCCGCGCGCCGGACCCCGCCATGGTGAGGGGGAAGGGGGGGGCAAGAGGGGGTGGGGGGCTGGGTTGAGTAGGGGGGTGGGGGGAGGGGGGGCTGGGTTGAGTAGGGGGGTGGGGGGAGGGGGGGCTGGGTTTGGGGGGGCGTGGGGAAGGGGGGGCTGGGTTTGGGGGGGCGTGGGGAAGGGGGGGCTGGGTTGAGTGGGGGGGCGTGGGGAAGGGGGGGCTGGGTTGAGTGGGGGGGCGTGGGGAAGGGGGGGGCTGGGTTGAGTGGGGGGGCGTGGGGAAGGGGGGCGCTGGGTTGAGGGGGGGGCGTGGGGAAGGGGGGCGCTGGGTTGAGGGGGGGGCGTGGGGAAGGGGGGCGCTGGGTTGAGTGGGGGGGTGTGGGGAAGCGGGGCGCTGGGTTGAGTGGGGGGGTGTGGGGAAGGGGGGGCTGGGTTGAGTGGGGGGCGTGGGGAAGGGGGGGCGTGGGGAAGGGGGGGCTGGGTTGAGTGGGGGGCGTGGGGAAGGGGGGGCTGGGTTGAGTCGGGGGGTGTTAGGATGGGGGCTGTCTGGGGTAGGGTTTGGGGGCTGGGTTGAATTGGGGTTGTTGGGAAGGGGTTGGGGGTGGGGTTTGGAGGGGCTGGGGGTGTTGGTGGCTGGGGGGTTAGGAAGCAGAGGGGGAGGGTTGGAAAGGGGGGTGGGGGTGTTTGGGGGGTACTGGGGATGTTGAGGTGGAGAGTGAGCTGGGGGTGGCGGGTGCAGGTGGGGGTCTGGGGGGGTGTATGGCTCCTAGGGGGACCCTGGGGGTGTCAGGGTGGGGTGGCAGTTTCAGCCTTTCTGGAGGATGGGGGGAGGGTGTCTTGGGGGTGGCCAGTTGAGCTAAGGGTTGGAAGGGGGGTGAGAGGGGGGGGTCAGAGGAGGGGCCTGTGTGGACTAGGTGTTGGAGGGTGAGCTGTGTGAAAGCTGCTTTCCTGGAGAGAGATTGGGGAGGGTTAGGCAGGGGGAGTGGAGAGGCTGGCAGGCTTGCAGCAGGTGGGGGGGGGCACGTGGGTGGGCAGCATTTGAGGTGGGGTGTCACAAGGAGACTGAAGGGTTGTGGGGGGGGAGATCTGGGGGTTAGCAGGGTTTGAACAGGGTGGGTGACAAGCTTTGGGGTCTGGATCTGTGCAGCTTGGGGATATAGTGGGGGTACAGTGACCTGGTGGAAGCGTTTGGGGGGATTAGCCGGGGAGTGTGAGGCTAGGAGGGCGTGCGGTTCTGGGAGGTGAACCAGGAGTGAAAGGTCTGGAGCAATGGGAGATCTGAGGGGTGGGTGGGAAGGAGCTCAGAGGGAATGGAGTTAGGGATATAGGAACTAGTGATTGTGTGTTTATGGGGGATCCAGGACTTTGAGGTGTGTGGATTGGAACGGTCTTGGTGTGGGTTAAATGTGCTAGGGGGTTGGTGGAAGAACTCCCACAGCTGATGGGAGGAGGATCGTGTGCGGTTGGCAGTGAAGTCTGAGTGGGAAACATGCGGTTTGAGGAGTTCTGGGATGGTGGGAGGAGGATGCTTGGATAGTGAGGGCCTTCAGGATGGCTGGTATGAGGGTGCAGGAGGACCTGGCTGGGGTTTTCAAGGTTGGGGGGAATCACTGAGGAGCCGGTGTGTCAGTTACAGGGAGCTGATCAGGGTTTTGGTTGAAGCACCCTGGAACCATGTCCTCAGGGAATGTGACCTTGGTGTGTGTTTAGGAACTTGGCAACCTAGGTCTCTCCAGGCTGGATGAGACCAGGGGCCCCAGTAGCCTGTCCCCAACGGTAGCCAGAGCAGGGTACAAGAAAGTAAGTTGGTAGCCCCTAGGAGCGGGGAGACTGGTTGGCTGTGGGAGTGCTGAGTGGAGAACAGGAAGCTGCAGTGGGTGATTCAGCATGAGTAAGGAGTGGAGCTAGGCTGCAGAGGGGAGAGATTCCTACCTGAACAGGATGGTGGAAGGGAAACCCACTGAGCAAGCACCCAGATGGACCTGTCAGGAGGGGACTAAACTTCACCTCCTGAGGATGGAGGCTCCTCTTTGGGGAGGAGGATGGTTAGGATATTGAGCTCCTGCTAGGCAGCATTTCCTGGTGCCATGGTGCCACATTGCGGGCTGGTCTTTTGCCTTGTGAGGTTACAGGCCCTGCCAGGATCAGAACTGTGAAAAGAATGGCCATACTGGGTCCAAGAAATAGTCCAACTAGCCCAGTATCCTGCCTGGTGGTAGCCAGTGCCAGATGCTTCAGAGGGAATGAACAGAACACAGCAATTACGGAGTGATCCATCCCGTCCTCTATCCCAGCTTCTGACAGTCAGAGGGCTGGTCTCCACTAGGGGGGGGAATCGACTGTAGATACGCAATTTCAGCTATGTTAATAAGGTAGCTGAAATTGACGTCTCTACAGCCGACTTACCTCCCATCCTCTCGGCGGGCGGTCCCCCGTCGACTCCAGTTTGCGCCTCTTGAGGAGCTGGACTTCCGAAGATGGGAGAGCCGCTGGTGATCGATTTATCGTGTCTTAACGAGACGCGATAAATCGATCAAAAGATCGATCCCTGCCGGCTCAAGTGAAGACAAGCCCAGAGGCTTGGGGACAGCCGGGAGCACGGGGTTGTGTCCCTAATGGCCCTGTCTTCCATTAACTCACCCAATTCTTTCTTGAACTCCGTGATAGTTTTGGCCTTCGCAACATCCGGAGGCAATAAATTCCACAGATTGACTGTGCTTTGTGTGAAGCACTTCCTTTTATTTGTTTTAAACCTGCTGCCTATTCATTTCATTGGGTGACCCCTAGTCTTTGTTATGTGAAGGGGTAAATGACACTTCCTTTGTCACTTTTTCCACGCTAGTTGTGTTATATATCTGTCATATTTCCCCAGGTTGTCTCTTTTCCAAGCGGAAGGGTCCCAGTCTTATTAATCTCTCCTCACACGGAAGCTGTTCCATTTTTGTTGCCAATCTCTGTACCTTTTCCAATCTTCTTTGAGATGGAGCAACCAGACCTTCACATAGTGTTCAAGGTGTGGGCGTATCATATCACTGTCTTATCTGTCCCATTCCTAATATTTCATTTTTTGACAGCTGCTGCACCCTGAGTGGATGTTTTCCAAGAACTATCCACGATGACTCCGAGATCTTGAGTGATGATAGTTCATTTAGACCCCATTGTTTTGTGTGTAATGTTGGAATTATGTGCATTTCATTGCATTTCATCTGCCATTTTGTTACCCAGTTTGGTGCGATTCCTTTGTCTCATTGCAGTCTGCATTGGATTTCATCGTCTTGAGTAATTTTGTATCATCTGCAAACTTTGCCACCTCACTGTTCATCCCTTTTTCTAGATCATTCATGAATGTTGAACAGCACCGGTCCTCGTACAGACCCCTCCGGGGAACACCACTAATTCCCTCTCTCCACTATGAAAACTAATCATTCTTTCCTAAGCTGTTCCATGTCTTTTAACCAGTTACTCATCCATGAGCGGCCCTTCCCTCTTATCCCAGGATGGCTTGATTTGCTTAAGTCTTTGGTGAGGGACCTTTTCAAACACTTTCTGAAAGTCCATGTGCACTCTATCTACCCGTTCACTCTTGTCTATGTAGGTGTTGACCCTCTCAAAGAATTCTAATAGATTGGGGAGGCTGATTTCCCTTTGCAGAAGTGTTGACTGATCAGCCCTTTATTATCTCTGGGGGGATGCAGAATCTCTTCCTTTCTCCAAAGCACTCCACCTGACCCTGTGGCTGCCGTTCCCTTTCTCAGTTGAGCGGTAGATATTCCTGCCTCATGAATTAATCTTTGCTCACTGCTCTCTCCTTACCAACCCATGTTTCTGGAGCACCTTTCCCCTGAGCTGTGCCTTACAAGATGAGCCTGTCTCGTCACTGGAATGCCTCGGCAGTGCTTACGCGGTAGGTCAGGCTGGAAAGATGAGAACTCTCTCCTACTGAAACCGCAGGGGAGGTTAGGGAGGCTGAACGGATCTGCCTGAGTTGGATTTGGGCCAGGATGTTGGGGCTAACGTGCAGTCTCTTGGGGGGAAGTGCCTTGGGATTTTTAATGACTGTGTGGACGTCTGGTTCACTGCCACCCCAATGCCCGCCTGATGTCGCAAATCTCCATTGCTGCTCTGTCTCCCCCCTGGAGGGTTCCTACGGCCTGACCCTGCTTTCGGCTCCACATCTGACAGAAGCTCAGTCCCCAGCTTGGGGGGCTGCAGAATTTAATCCAGTTTTGGGGAGCGACAGTCCCCGAGCTAGCGAGCAAAGCTGAACGTGCCCAGTGCCCCGTGCCAGCCCCCTGAAGCGGATGACACTGAATAGAGATGAGAGCAGTTTGGTCCTGTAGTTGACTGTCTCATTTGACCCACTGTGAGGAGCTGACCGCACCTCCGAAACCCCCAATGGCTGGGGAAACTACTGGTTCGCACCTTCCCTTCACTCAATTTTCCAATTGCTCTGTCGTCTTGATTCCCGCCCTGGCTGGCTGTGAGGCTTCCTGCAGTGAGACGTTATCTGGAGCAGGGCATCGCTGTCCCAAAGGGGGCAAGGCTCTGGTTATTCATTTGACAAAGCACCCAGATACTAGGGTGATGCGCTGCGGCATGAAACCTTCCTGGCTGCTCTGCTCCAGGGCACTGGTCTCCCTTGGTGCCAGGGATTAGAATGCAGTTCACAGTGGAGCCTCACGGCTGTCACCATTTCGCCTCCGGGGGCTGCAGTTTCCAGAACTGCAGGCAAAACTTGAGACCCAAACAGGCCTGTGAGCTGAAAGCCTATTCCCCCAGACCTGTGTCAGGAGCATTTTTACAAACCCTACATTTTAGGGCTCCTGGACCTTTGACGTTCTCCTTAATCCCGTGTGGATCAGCAAAGGGCTCGTTCAAAGGCTGCACCGCCAGTGTTCCTGCCGTGGGGTGGAGACCCCACATGTGCTTGGGACTGGTGGCATCCAAGGTTGACTGGGCTGTCTGTGAATACGCTGCCCTTCCCTGATGTCTTGAGTCAGTGCTGTCTATAAACCCTACTGAAACAAGGCCCTTGTGGGGCAGATCTTGGCTCCATCTCGAACCTGGGGCAAGAGACGGGCTATGTAGTGGAACTGGAAATAGAGCCACGGCGTACGGGCGCCAGGTGCTGGAACGCTGCCGGTATTGGCTGTGAAAGTGGCTGGGGGTTCAGCTGCCGGCCCCCGGTGGCACCTGCCCCCTTGACTTCCATGCTGAGGGGTTGCGGCAGTGTCCGTGGGCCCTGGGAGGCTACAGCCCCGATGATCGCCATTTCCGGTACGGAGATCAGGGAGTGGCTGGGTTGTGGGGAGCTAGAGGTGGAGCTCTCCAAGTAGGGGGTGGTTATGCTGACACTGCCGGAATCAGAGAGGAGGGCACCAGCCAGGCCTGTCAGTCCAACAGCCTCTGCCAAGGGCTGCCTTCTAGGTGTTGTAACAACGACTGTTTCCATACCCTGGTGACTAACTCTTCTCTGCTCCTTCTAGGCCGACCAGTTGACTGAGGAGCAGATAGCAGGTGAGTCCCAAACCCCCGCTTCCGCCTAGCTAAGTGTTTGCTGTAATCGTGGCACTCGCTCCCAAACCCAGGGTTCACACGAAGGGGAAGGGAACCCCATATCCACAGCATCCCCGGGTGCAGCTCTTGTCTGTCATACCTACCGGGGACACGGGCATGTAGGGCCGGAAGAACCTATCCAGGGTGTTTAGCTGGTCAGTCGAAATACAGGGGAACCCATCTAGAGAGAAGTGGGGTGAGCTTCAGTGCAGAATTGGTGTATTGAGTGAGGTTTCAGTCCATTATCAACACCCCCTTTTCTCCTCCCCCTCCACCTGTGCCCTGAAAGAGCGGGGCAAAGGGAGGAGTCTCTGGTCTTGCTGCAGATGCCACCCAGTGGGGTGTGAAGGTGACAGTTTCTGGAGAGTGGAGTTTCTGGGGAGTGGGGGTAGGCCCCATGACTAGCCATGCCCCCCACAATGCAGGGCCAAGCATGCTCCAGAGGCCAGATTCTTTCTCTGCTGTGTGTAGGACTTTCAGGCATAGCAACGCTCTGTAACTCGGCCAAGGCTTCACGCTCATGGCTGCAGCATTCAGTCCCTCTCCTGGCACTCGCTTTGTGATATGGAGCTAAGGAATCGTTGATGGTAGGCACCGAGGGGTTCTGCTACTGGGGATGGGGCATGACTAGGCAGACAGGAGATGAGATTCTCCACCAAGTGCTACCTGGAAGACTGCCCCCAGCTAGCCGGAAACCCATTAAACGCTTAAGGATGGCTTAAAAATCTGCCCCCGTTATGGGTAGCGCAGAAGGTTGGTTCTGGTCTTTTGTTAATGAGTCTGTTTCCCTGGGCTTGGTGTGTAGCCGGCTTTGCGGTTTCCCCCGTTGGCTGCGGAGAGAAGCACATCTTAGAGTTTTGTCAGCCTCAGACTGGGATCGGAGACGGCTCAGCTCTTGCAATGGGCCACGTTTGATTGTTGTTACCCGACGTGCCCGTTACTTTGGGGTATGCTCATGTATTAGGGTCTCTCTTGGGTGGGAGGGTTCTGTAATTCTATTAATGTGCTGCTTACGTCACTTGTGTGTTCCTATGGAGCTGTACTCCTTCCTCCTGCACGTCTCCTCCCAGAGGAGCTATCCTGCAGGGCCTGGGTTCCTTCAGCCCTAGAACTAGACACACACACACACACAAGTCAGAGCGGACCGGGTCAATCAGCACCCTCCAGCTGATTCCCTCATATATCTGTGCTCAATGGGCTGGGTTAAGCAGCACTCTCAAGCTGGTACCCTTATGCCCCCCAGTCTCAATAAACTTGGTTGAGTAGCACATCCCTATCCCACGTTACAGTTGTCCTGGTATTCTCTATTCACGTTACAATTGTCCTGGTAGTAACCCACTTAATGAGCAAACCCCACGGTATTTTTGGGCACTACAGGGATCTTTAGCTTAGGTAAAAGAATGGGGGAAGAGTAAATGGGGGGAAGCTAAAAACACAAAGTAAAATTGAGAGAGAGAGAGAAGCACCTAACTTAACCATAAGGATTATTTATTGAATAATAACCATACAAGGAGAGCCTGAACCAACATAACATCCATTATTAGAGGGTAGTACTTGAGGCAGAAAGGAAAACGGGGGGAGAGAGAGAAGGGGACCTCACCACTCAACGAAGTTTGAACTGGTCGGGGTTCCCAGGTGATGGTAGAAGCTCAGGGTCCTGAGAGTAGGAGGCCGGCAGAGTCCCCAACACGATCAGTCAGCCAATGATGGAGTCCCAGTGAGTTCATTAGGATCTGGAGATGGGGTTCCCATGATGCAGTGCGCCCCCGCTTTTTTGGGTCCCAGAGTTCAGTGCGGTTCTCTGTTCCTCATTTATGCTAATCCCTCTAATCTTTCATGCAGATGAGGTATTGGGGAGTTCTCTGTTCATTCTGTATGCAAATGAAGCTGTCTTAATCTTGTCACCTTGTCAGGTGGGGTGGAGGTGTCTCCCAACGCCCTTCACTGTTCTCTGCAAGCCTTTTCTCAGATCAGATTTGGTTGGGAGGGGGAGGGTCTTTCATGAATCAGGCTAGATACTGCACCCTGGTTCCCCAAAACACAGAGCCGACTGGTATTGCTGTCCTATGCCCAGGGCATCCAGACTCGCCTGCTGTTTGGGTTTAGCGGTCGTGTGATTAGTGCTGTCGAAATCCCCGGCTAATTTTGTTGGAAAGTTCAACCCTGGCCCCCGGGGTGGGACTGAGCCACGGGGCTGTCTGGCGACCGAGGAATGGGATGGACCCAGGAACGCCAGGGTGGTCTTTTCAAGAGCGGGTGACCCCACTGGGTGGTGCCCTGTGCCCCTTCTGATAGCTTTATTTTAGCTTCTTGCCAGTCCTTTAGCATTAGGCTCTAACCATCCCGAGGCCGAGGGGTGCTGTTTAACAAAGTGGGTGCCGGTGACCTCCCCTCAAATGGCCTCATTTGACCAGCCTAGGGGCCATCTCGTCCCGTCTCTGGCAGTGGCCAGGACTTCAGCTGGGCCCCTTACGACCATTCTCTCCTTTCAGAGGCTCAGGGCGATGATGCAGGGTCAGACCCGGCCTGGAAAGCAGTGAGGGGGCGGGGAATTCAGAGGCAAAATACCCAGGGCACTTAATCCTGAACGCCGCTCTTCTGGGCCTGTCACGCGAGCCGCTTGGCCGCTCCTTGCCAGCCCCCGCAGCGTGCTCAGCAGCTCTGCCGCGGGAGAGCCGCGTCTGCCGAAGCACTGACGGGCGGCGGGCGCTCTCCTTCCCGCAGAGTTCAAGGAGGCGTTCTCCCTGTTCGACAAGGATGGGGACGGCACCATCACCACCAAGGAGCTGGGGACTGTGATGAGGTCCCTGGGCCAGAACCCCACCGAAGCCGAGCTTCAGGACATGATCAACGAGGTGGATGCGGACGGTGAGCTGGGGGGGCGGCCGAGGGCGGTCTGCCTGGGCGGGGAGTGGAATGGGGGGGGTTTTTTTTGCTGCTGAACGCCGCCCCTACCCCCCACCTGAGCCGGACGAGGCTGGTGGGTCAAAGCCTTCCCTACCCTGCCCCTCCCTTGGTGCTTTTCCCCAGCCCAGCTCCGCAAATGGGTACCCGGCTAGCGCCCTTCCCTCAAAGGCAGCACTTCCTTTCCAGGCAACGGCACCATCGACTTCCCGGAATTCCTGACCATGATGGCGAGGAAGATGAAGGATACGGACAGCGAGGAAGAGATCCGGGAGGCATTCCGGGTCTTCGATAAGGTGGGGGGCAGGGCGTTGTGGGTGCCAGGCTCCCCGAGCTGCGGGGGGCGGAGGTGGGAGCGGGGGGGGGGGAGCGGTGGTACTGTGCTAATTCCTTGCTCTGTCGCCCCCTGCCTCGCAGGACGGGAATGGCTACATCAGCGCGGCGGAACTGCGCCACGTGATGACGAACCTGGGGGAGAAGCTGACCGACGAGGAGGTAGACGAGATGATCCGAGAGGCCGACATCGACGGAGACGGGCAGGTCAATTACGAAGGTGAGCCGGAGAGGGAGGCTGAGAGGCCCGACCCCTTATGCCTCACCTGCCCTGTATAACCAGCCACCAGTCTATTGTCCTCATCGGTCCCCTGCCATTCAGCACCTTGGGCATGTCGCTTCTCCTCCTTATACTTGTCCCCCCACCGCGTGATGGGGGGCGAGGTCGACTTTTTTGAAGTGCTTTGAGTTCTGTGCAAGAGCTGTGAGATCTGACTGGCCCACAGGGGTACCCCATCCCCCTCATACCCAGGGGGTGCTTAATTCTCCACCCCCACCCCCACCCCCCACCCCTCCACTTCCAGACAGCTCTGAGCACGGGGACTCGCTGATCCTGAGCCCTTTGGGGGCTGAGGGTCCTGGAAAAGGGCAAAGTGGGGGTGCAGTCCTGGCTCGCTGATCCTGTATCCTCCCGTCTCTCTCTCTCTCTCACAGAGTTTGTGCAGATGATGACTGCAAAGTGAAGGCTCCGGGACGGGCGGCTGGCGATGCCCATTCTCCTTCAATACTTTTCTCCAACACTCTCTCCCTACTTAAGTAACCTGGTTCTTTCAGCAAACTCCAATCGGCTGTGGAAGAAATCTGACTAAGCAACAAAAAATTTTATTTTCCCCAAACTGCATGATTGTGCCCTTTCCTCCTCCTTCTCCCCTCCCCCAGCCCGTCCCTCTAGCCCTAACCCCACCCCTCCCAGCCCACCCCCCTGGAAATCTCAACCTTGCAGATGTCTTTAGTTCCTTTGGGGGGTTCTTTGTTCTGCCGACCGAGCTGGCCGGTGTCCCAGCACGCCGCAGAGAGAGCAAACTTTAACCGTGTTGCATGCGTCTGGCACTGTGGGTCTGTGCATTCACCCCGCGGCCTCAGAGCGTCTCGCCCCTGCAAACGACAGGGGGTCGGCAGGAAGGGAAGCCTCTTGTCTCGTCTGTTGTTTTTTTTAGAAAGGGGGAGGCGAATGACCCCAAAGCCTGGTGAGACTGGAGTGTGGGTCCCAGAGACCTTATCGCGCCATCGGGGGGGGAAAGGGGGGGAGGGTTTTAATAGCCCCCATAAAAAGCTTAAAAAAAAAAATTGGCTCTTGACACGTGATCCTAAAACCAGGACTAGTTTCTCCTTGCTCGTAGCCCTGTACAAACTGTAAATGTCCATGCGTTGATTCCTAAGCACCGTCCAACTCTGAGCTGCTGTGTAAATATCGGTGCTAACCCATCCAGTCCCCGCCCTGCGCCACGCATGGCTGCTTTTTTGACTGGCAAGAGCTAGCGGGCGGGAGGGGATGGGCGAAGACCCGCGGCGAGCGTCCGCTGCCATCGGCTGGGTGGGTGTCACCGGGGCGGCCCCTGTTCTACCTAGTGACCTGCCTTTTGCTTTCTTGATGTCTGTGCTCTTGTTGCAAAGCCCCCCCCTTGCCTGGCCATCCCGCCGCGGAGAGCATGAGCAGTCAACGTGCTTCTCTTTATTTTTAATTTTGTAAAAGTTTGGGGTGGGGGGTGGGGCGCTCAGAAAGGAACAGCTTTTTCTTTCCCCCCCCCCCCGGAAAGGGGGCGCTTTAGCGTGCCCCGTGGCGGGACTGGCAGCGGCCCTGGGCTGTGGGCAGAACCGGGGGGAGGGGAAGCCTGTTTTGAGAGCCGGGGCGCGGGACGGATGGGAGCGAGGCTGTCTGAAAGCGGGCGCTGTTGTGTTCAGTTCAAGCTGTGAAAATAAAACTCTTATCAATGTTTTCCAATAAAATACAGTGACTACCTGACGCCGCTGAGCCGGGTCTCCTTCCTCCCGCCCCAGCGCCCGGGCCGGGATTTAAGTCAACCGCCCACCCAAATCCCCTTCCCAGCGGGCTTTGATTCCCGGCAGACTCCCTGGAGAGCCAAGAAAGTAGAGACCCGAGGGAGGGGGAGGAAACCCCCCAGTGAAAGGTTTTGAAGGAGCCATGAGAGCGGCGGGATCCCGGGTCCTTCTCTTCTCCGAGGCTGGGCACATCAAGGTTGATTTTACCAGAAACCCCACAGTGGACTGGGGCTCAAAGCCCTGCTCCCGCTTAACTGCTGGGTGACCTCCGGGTGCTTTTCCCTCGGGCTCCCCCTTGCTGATTTAGACTGAGCATTGCTGGGGGGACTAGGTAGTGCCTGGGGGTGGGGGGTTCTGCTCATTGGTGGGGCCTCTAGGTGCTACTGTGCTGTCTACTGGTTTTTCTAACCTTGGTACTGACAGGTCTACAGCCTACCAGCCCCCTGTGGTCCTTGGGGGGAGAGATCCCCGCAGGTCAATCATCTCTGGGCCCCCAGCCCTGCTTCACCTCCCCAGCTCCCTTCCAACCCCTGGCAAACCCCAAATGGCCTGGTTCTGTAGCCTGGGTGGTGGGCGCCCTGGGAAATGGCTGAAAAACCCACCGCACCTTCCAGCCGTGTGGCAGAGGCCAATGCTGGGACTTGTACCACTTCGGTCCCCTTCAGCTGGGCGAGCGAGCGCCGGCTTTAACCCCGGAGGTGAGGACGCCGGTCACTCAGCCTGGGGTCAGGGGACTCTTCTGGGGGGGGTGAGGTGAGGTGAGAGCAGATCATCCCCCTCGGCCCTTCCGGCGGGGATGTCCCTGTGCCGGGGCGGGATCTGGCTTTGGGCCCTGGTGCCGGCGCATGTGAAAATGTGCGGCTAGGCGCTGGTTTGAAATGTTCATGTCTCTGCAAAGCGGCGGTTCGGGGCCTGGTCTCCCCCGGGGCCCCAGCCCTGCCTGGCTGATGGAGCCAGGCTCCAGCTGCAGTTCCGAGGGGAGGACGCTGGGGGGAGCCCGTCACCGCAGCCAGGGACCCAGCTGGCAGGGAGATGGAGGGGCGGGGGGAAGCCAGGTGCCCTCTGGTGCTGGAGGGGGGGCCAGGGGAGGCGGGGAGCAGCTGCGGGTGCAACCAGCTGGGACCTTGTGACTGTGCCAGGATTTGGTGCTTGAGAGGGGAAAGGCCCCGAGACCCAGTTCCCATGAGCCAGCCAGTCCCCCCCCTCCCCCTGCTCCGGATCAGAGCCAGTACCCCCAGCAAGGGAAAGGCCCCGTATCCCCGTCTCTTCTCTCCCCCCCCCCCCCCATCGTGAGCCCGTCGTCCCCACCCCTCTGAGCCACCTGGTTCCTTCGCCCCCCACCCCATTTTCACCCTGGCTGGTGGCATATAGGGGCTGGGTCCCGGGGAGGGGTGATGGGGCCCTGGCAGCCGTGGGGAAAGTTGGAGGGGGCAGTTAAATGCTGCCCAGCCAGCAGGGGCTGCCCACCGCGGGGGACAACAGGGAGTCAAGACATGGCCAGAAGATGCGGCTCAGCCCCCCAGAGTTGCAGGGTCCCTGACGGTCAGTGTGAGGCCCTGGCTCTGGGCCTGCCAGGGTTAGGGGACAGGCCCCAGCTCGGGTCACTGCAGCCATTAAAAGCGGGATGTGGGGCTGGGATTCAGGGCTCGGGGAGTGGGGTCTAGTGGTTAGATCAGGAGGGGCTGGGGGTCACGACCCCTGGGTTCTGTCCCCAGATCTGGGAGGGGAGTCCAAGGGTTAGATCAGGAGGGGCTGGGGGTCACGACCCCTGGGTTCTGTCCCCACCTCTGGGAGGGGAGGGGAAGGGAGTCCGGGGATTTGGAGAAAGGGGGGAAGGAGAGTCAGGACTCCTGGGTTCTGTCCCCACCTCGGGGAGGGGAGGGGAAGGGAGTCCGGGGATTTGGAGAAAGGGGGGAAGGAGAGTCAGGACTCCTGGGTTCTGTCCCCACCTCGGGGAGGGGAGGGGAAGGGAGTCCGGGGATTTGGAGAAAGGGGGGAAGGAGAGTCAGGACTCCTGGGTTCAAGCCCTGGCGTGGGTTCTGCTGGTTCCAAAGTCTAAGGCCAGAAGGATGTGCCCCACCCCCACCCCCACCCCCACCCCCTGCTGCCACATCGAGTTTGGTCACAGGCTGCTGGCACATTAGCTGAAAGGAGACCAAAGGGCTGGGGGAGGGGAGGGGAGCCAGGACTCCTGGGTTCTATTTCTGACTCCTTGTGTGAGGTCAACCAGGTCAACCTCCCCCGCCCTTCTCTGTGGCTGTCTCTCTACAGCTGTTGCTGCCTGTACTAACCCCAGCGATTCTAACAGCAGTTCACACTGGGGGGGCCGGGATGGGGAGGAGGGTGATGATTCACCCCCTCCTTAGCCAGACCCCTGCCCCACCCCCTCAGCAGGGCGGAGAGCAGCCGGTCTGGGGTCCCCTCCCACTTTGTGGGCTCCAGATAGAGGCCTGTTTCGGGGCCGGAAGCGCAAAGGCATGGGCTGCGGGGGAAGAGAAAGCTGATGTGTCAAACAAAAGGATTCCCAGAGCTGTGGGGGAAAGGGGAGGAGCCTGAGCACCCCAGCACAGAGCTGGGGAAACTGAGGCATGGCCAGTGGAACTGAGTGAGTCTCAGCATCTGCGGCAAAGCTGGGAATGGAACCCAGGAGTCCTGGCTCCCAGCCACCCTGCTACCCACTAGATCCAAATCCCCTCCCGGCGCTGGAGGATAGAACCCAGGCGTCCTGACCCCTCCCCCTCCCCCTTCCCCTTCCCCTCCCCCTCCCCCCAGGAATCCATCAAGCAAAGTCACAGGATTTTGATGCACAGCAGAGAATTAGCCCTCACCAGCCTCTTGCCTAACCCCGGGGCTGCGGGGTGGACCAGCCCCACCCCAGAGCAGCTGTTGCAGGGGTTGAATCCTGTGGCACCAGGGTTCTCTCCCTGGCCCTGAGGGGAGTGGGGTCGAGTGGTTAGAGTGGGGAGGGCGGAGTCAGGACACCTCGCTGTTCCCACTCTGCCGTTGTCCAATTACCTTGCTGCCCCGTGCCTCAGTTTCCCCATGTGATTGCAGATATTTGTCCCACGCTGTCAGCGCCATGGCTGGATTGCCGGGGGGGGGGGATATTAAGGGACAGGGTGGCTCAGGGTCACCCAGGCTGGGGGGAGGGGAGCTCCTGCCCCTTCCCCATGTCACGTTATCCACGTTGCTCAACCATCCTGTGCCGGAAAAACGTAAACAGCCGTCGAGCCCGGAATGGCAGAAATGTGGGAGCCGGGAGACAAGAGCCAGGCACAGGGCAGGTAGAGACTGGAAGTGTCACGTACGCGGCTCTGCCGGTGCCCCTCACTCCCGACCCACAGCCCCCTGCCATCCCGGCCCTGGGCACCCCCCATCCCTGCCGGAGCCCCTCACTCCCGACCCGCAGCCCCCTGCCATCCCGGCCCTGGGCACCCCCCATCCCTGCCAGAGCCCCTCACTCCCGACCCGCAGCCCCCTGCCATCCCGGCCCTGGGCACCCCCCATCCCTGCCGGAGCCCCTCACTCCCGATCCGCAGCCCCCTGCCATCCCGGCCCTGGGCACCCCCCATCCCTGCCGGAGCCCCTCACTCCCGACCCGCAGCCCCCTGCCATCCCGGCCCTGGGCACCCCCCCATCCCTGCCGGAGCCCCTCACTCCCGACCCGCAGCCCCCTGCCATCCCGGCCCTGGGCACCCCCCCATCCCTGCCGGAGCCCCTCACTCCCGATCCGCAGCCCTCTGCCATCCCGGCCCTGGGCACCCCCCCATCCCTGCCGGAGCCCCTCACTCCCGACCCGCAGCCCCCTGCCATCCCGGCCCTGGGCACCCCCCCATCCCTGCCGGAGCCCCTCACTCCCGATCCGCAGCCCCCTGCCATCCCGGCCCTGGGTTCTCCCCCCCTCGCCCCGTGCTCCCTTGCGGGAAGGGGCTGGCCGCTGGCCTGAAAAGGCAGGGAAGTGGCGTCTGCTCCCCGGGGGCAGGGCCGGGTCACCCCGGTTGACGAGGTGCAGACTGCTCCCTTGACGGTGTTTATGCTGCCAGAGCCCGGTCGCCGCAGGCACATTTTCCATTGTGCCAGGTGTCTTGGCACCCGCCAGGCGCCGGGGTTTAAAGGGACAGTGGCCCTTTTCCTCCCAGCCCAGTTCCCAGCCCGAGCCCGCGAGTCGGGGGGGGGGGGGGTTGCCCCCTTTCCTCCCGCTGCCCCTCTCGGGAGACGGGCTCCCTGTTCCAGCCGAGTGCAGAGCTGGCTTCAAAGTCCTGCCCCCGGACCAAGCGGGGGCAGATCGGCAGCGGGGCAGGAGAGGGCTGGGCTGTGGCTTTTCTCTGCCCCCCCATAGGGGGCAATGTGAGTTTGCCCTGGGGGGCCAGGCAGGGCCCGGAATACCGGGAGAACTAAGGGGGTTTAAAACCCTCGGCTGGGGGAGGGGGGGCTGAGAATTAGGCCCCCAAGGTGCCTCCAGCATGAGATGGGAGCTGGCGCCCGCCTTGCTGAGATCTGCCCCACGGCGACGTTCCCCCAAGGTCCAGCCTGGGCGCGCCTCGCCCCCCCGCCCCCTACACCCCTTCGTTTCTCTGTAAGTTTCTCCCCGCCCCCGGCTTCTCCTCGGGGACCCAGCCCCCCGCGCTGCTCCTGACCCCGGGGGGTGGGGGGAGCAGAAGTGGAGGGGGGGGGGGCCTTGATCACAGCTCCTGGTTTCAACGTGGCCAGTTAGCATGGGACTGCTGGGGAGGGGGCAGGTGGAGATCTGGGGGCCCAAACTGTGTCGTCATCGTCCCCGTCCCCGTCCCCCCCCCGCTCACTCCACACACACTTCCCATGGCCCCTCTCCCCTCCTAGCAGCCTGCCCCGCCTTTGCTGATGCCTCCCCCCCCCCCCGCCCCCGCCAGCTCTGACGTCTCCCCTTTGATATCCCAACCGGTGACAATGGACTGGGGGAGGGAAATTCCCGCAAGACACTGGATCGAATGGGCCAAATGCAGCCAAATTCCAGCTCAGCCGACGCTTTAGCTCCTCTGCTAAGACCATGCCGGGGATTCACACACACACACACCCCATGCACAGAGACCCCCACACAGCCTCGGACCCCCACACAGCAGAGAGACGATCAATAAAGTCCAGAGCTGTAGGGCACAGTCGGTAAGGAGACGGGAAACAGACCATGGCTACAAACGAAGCCAGCTGGCTGGTGGCTTAAAGCTTCTGCCCCAGGGCTCAGAAAATTCCTCCCACGTTGCTGGGGGGGCGCCCCCTTTCCAAGCACACGGGCCTCTTGTCTTTTGAAAGCTGGAGCACCCAGGGGATTTCTCCCCGAACCCAGGCACCCTCATCTCGGTGCCCAGCCTGACGGGCCCCAATCTCAGTCACTGTGTGTCTGGGCAGCGCCCGGCCCGACGGGGCCCCGATCTCGGTCACTGTGTGTCTGGGCAGCGCCCGGCCCGACGGGGCCCCGATCTCGGTCACTGTGTGTCTGGGCGGCGCCCGCCCCGACGGGGCCCTGATCTCGGTCACTGTGTGTCTGGGCGGCGCCCGGCCCGACGGGGCCCCGATCTCGGTCACTGTGTGTCTGGGCGGCGCCCGGCCCGACGGGGCCCCGATCTCGGTCACTGGGTGTCTGGGCGGCGCCCGGCCGGACGGGGCCCCGATCTCGGTCACTGTGTGTCTGGGCGGCGCCCGGCCCGACGGGGCCCCGATCTCGGTCACTGGGTGTCTGGGCGGCGCCCGGCCCGACGGGGCCCCGATCTCGGTCACTGGGTGTCTGGGCGGCGCCCGGCCCGACGGGGCCCCGATCTCGGTCACTGTGTGTCTGGGCGGCGCCCGGCCCGACGGGGCCCTGATCTCGGTCACTGTGTGTCTGGGCGGCGCCCGGCCCGACGGGGCCCTGATCTCGGTCACTGTGTGTCTGGGCGGCGCCCGGCATGACGGGGCCCTGATCTCGGTCACTGTGTGTCTGGGCGGCGCCCGGCCCGACGGGGCCCCGATCTCGGTCACTGTGTGTCTGGGCGGCGCCCGGCCCGACGGGGCCCCGATCTCGGTCACTGTGTGTCTGGGCGGCGCCCGGCCCGACGGGGCCCCGATCTCGGTCACTGGGTGTCTGGGCGGCGCCCGGCCCGACGGGGCCCTGATCTCAGGGCAGCGCCCAGCAAACTGCGCGGCTCGCTCTCTGCTGGGACCGCTCGGCTCTGCCCTAGTAATAGCAAAGGAAATGTAAACAGGAAGGGGGTGATGCAACACGTTATGAAAGGAGCATTCAGCTCTGAGCTGCTGTGGAAGCAACTTCCGGGCCCGTGACAGCCCCGGTACTGCAGCCTCATTTCCCCCGGGGCGGACCGGCATGGGGATAGCGACCGTGCGCCTAGGCTGCTGCTTCCTGCCGAAAATAACAAAGCCCATGTGTGCACCCGAGGGGCCCAGCGGGTGTCACGGGGCCGGAGCGCCATGGGAGTCAATGGGGCAGATCCCGGCTGGTGGAGGTCAATGGGCGTCTCTCCATTGGAATCAATGGGGCAGATCCCGGCTGGGGGGGTCAATGGTCATCTCTCCATTGGTGTCAATGGGGCAGATCCCAGCGGGGGAGGGGGGCAATGGGTGTCTCTCCATTGGCGTCAATGGGGTAGATCCCGGCTGGGGGGGTCAATGGACGTCTCTCCATTGGCGTCAATGGGGTAGATCCTGGCGGGGGGGGGATCAATGGGTGTCTCTCTCCATTGGTGTCAATGGGGCAGAGCCCGGCTGGGGGGGGGGGGGTCAATGGGTGTCTCTCCATTGGCGTCAATGGGGTAGATCCCGGCTGGGGGGGTCAATGGATGTCTCTCCATTGGCGTCAATGGGGCAGATCCTGGCTGGGGGGGGATCAATGGGTGTCTCTCTCCATTGGTGTCAATGGGGCAGAGCCTGGCTGGGGGGGGGTCAATGGGCATCTCACCATTAGCGTCAATGGGGCAGATCCCAGCTGGGGGGGTCAATGGGCGTCTCTCCATTGGCGTCAATGGGGCAGATCCCAGCTGGGGGGGTCAATGGGCGTCTCCCCAGTTGGTGTCCATCTAGTAGAGGACAATGGTACATACATACATATATATATATATTCTCTTCTCCCCTGGGACACTGCATCGGCTCCTGGGTCACCGTGTCTGACGCCTCCTCTCCCTCCCTGGGAGCCTGGCTCCTCTCTCTGGGGGTGGGAGGTTTGAACAGCTCCGGGCTGTTGGGGAGAGCGGGGCTGGGAAGCAGCAGCGCTACCCCCGTCTGGGCCCAGCGGCGTGGAAAGGGTTAAACCCTTAGCTCCCGAACCCCAGTCAGTCCCCGTTCAGGGGCTGCGATCAGTGTGAAAGCCACGTGGCTGAGGCCTTTCTCTGCCGTCCTAATAATAGCTCCTTCGATTATTAACGCGGAAGGAATGTCAGGTCCCACGTACGTTCTCGCCCCGCGGCCCCTTGTGCGGCGCTTGGCTCCAGCAGCAGAGCGGCCCTGGTCCATTTCCCTGTCTCGCCCCCCCCCCCCCCATCAGCTGACCTTGGGTTTGCTATTGGGATGGTGTTTCACGCCCTGCTACGCACCCAGCGATCAGGGGTCACGTCTGGCCCTCAACGCTATGACCCCCCCAACTCCGTCACGATCACCCGTCCCCGAAAGGGCAGGAGGTTTTACCGCCAAGAGGGAGGGGTTTTAACGCTAAGAGTGGGGGGGGAAAGGCCAGGAATATAACAGGGTTCAAAAGAGAACTGGATCAATTCATGGAGGTTCAGTCCATTAACGGCTGTTAGCCAGGCTGGGTAAGGAATGGTGTCCCCAGCCTCTGTTTGTCAGCTGGACTGCAGGAGAGAGATCACTGGATCGTTACCTCTTAGGTTCACTCACTCCGGGGCACCTGGCATTGGCCGGTGTCCGTAGACAGGATACTGGGCTGGATGGGCCTTTGGGCTGACCCAGTACGGCCGTTCTGATGTTCTTCTGTAAGTCAATTGGGTGTAACCCCTTCAATGCCAGGGGTGTAATACTCCGTTGACATGGAGCCCTTCCAGCCTTGGGAAATACACTCCTGCTCTCACAGGCTTGAGAGACGTTTTTATTCTTATTAGTGATACTTTTAATTCATTTTTCCAAATACAATGGCAGCCAAAATACCAGAATCCTCAGGAAAGATCTTTATAGACTTGATATAGGAAGCATCTGGTACCAGGCCTTTCATTCATTTTATTTATTTATTACAGTCACAATTAAAGGCCCTGATTAGCGCCAGGCGCCCACCCAGACACACAGTGACCGAGATCGGGGCCCCGTCGGGCCGGGCGCCGCCCAGACACACAGTGACCGAGATCAGGGCCCCGTCGGGCCGGGCGCCGCCCAGACACACAGTGACCGAGATCAGGGCCCCGTCGGGCTGGGCGCTGCCCAGACACACAGTGACCGAGATCAGGGCCCCGTCAGGCCGGGCGCCGCCCAGACACACAGTGACCGAGATCGGGGCCCCGTCGGGCCGGGCGCCGCCCAGACACACAGTGACCGAGATCAGGGCCCCGTCGGGCCGGGCGCCGCCCAGACACACAGTGACCGAGATCGGGGCCCCGTCGGGCCGGGCGCCGCCCAGACACACAGTGACCGAGATCGGGGCCCCGTCGGGCCGGGCGCCGCCCAGACACACAGTGACCGAGATCGGGGCCCCGTCGGGCCGGGCGCCGCCCAGACACACAGTGACCGAGATCGGGGCCCCGTCGGGCCGGGCGCTGCCCAGACACCCAGTGACCGAGATCGGGGCCCCGTCGGGCCGGGTGCTGCCCAGACACACAGTGACTGAGAGCAGGGCCCTGTTGGGCCGGGCGCCGCCCAGACACACAGTGACCGAGATCAGGGCCCCGTCGGGCCGGGCGCCGCCCAGACACACAGTGACCGAGATCAGGGCCCCGTCGGGCCGGGCGCCGCCCAGACACACAGTGACCGAGATCAGGGCCCCGTCAGGCCGGGCGCCGCCCAGACACACAGTGACCGAGATCAGGGCCCCGTCGGGCCGGGCGCCGCCCAGACACACAGTGACTGAGATCAGGGCCCCGTCGGGCCGGGCGCCGCCCAGACACACAGTGACCGAGATCAGGGCCCTGTCGGGCCGGGTGCCGCCCAGACACACAGTGACCGAGATCAGGGCCCCGTCGGGCCGGGCGCCGCCCAGACACACAGTGACCGAGATCGGGGCCCCGTCGCGCCGAGTGCTGCACTTTAACTGAGGCAGAGCAGGGAGGGAAGGTGTTAATTATCCAAGTGTTATTATTTCCTTTATTGATTACTGCAGTGTATTGGGGGGGGGGGGGCTTGCATTTGTGCTTCTGCCCCCTTCTGGACACAATCAGAACTGCTCCTGTGTGTCACGGCCCCCTCTACCGCTTTCTGCTAACGGAGAATCGCCTTCGCCTCCGGGGGTGGGGGCAGGGGGGCGGGGGCAGAGGCTGGTTCTGTCTGTGCTGAGTGAGGCTCCGACTCGCCCAGATTCCTAGGCAGTGATCTGCCCGTCCCGGGGAACTCACATTGGCCCAGCGCGTGTTCAAACACAGGTAACCACACGGCCCCCCCCCCAACCCAGCCCTGAAGGAGCAGCTTGAGATCTCAGTGAGACACGCCACAGGCCAGGGGCTGCCTCCGCCGCTGGGAGTGGGGGGGTGGGGGGGCCCGGGCCGGTAGGCTTTGGGACTCTGCCCGCCGTGGGACAGCGCTGCAAATATTTGGACAGGGGAGATTAGCCGGCGGCTGCGTGGGGGAGGCTCGAGGGGGATTAATGCGGCGAAGGAAATATTTACACTGGGCTCAGGGCTGGCTGCGGCGTCAACTCCGGTGCCCGGATCCCAGCGGGGGGCACCGCCGGACAGGACAGGGACAGGCCGGGGTGGCGCGGCACCAGCCGGAGGGCAGAGCTGGGCACGGGAGGAGGAGGAAGGGGAGGAGCAGGGCAGGGAGACTGAGGCAATTGGGGGCACAAACAACCCCCAGCCCCCGCCGCGACATCCAGGCACACAGCGCTGCCGCTGCCCCTCACTCCCCATCCGCAGCCCCCCCATGTTATCCCAGCCCTGGGCTCCCCCCTCCCACAGCTTTGCTGGCACCCCTCACTCCCGACCCACAGCCCCCCCATCTTATCCCAGCCCTGGGTTCCTTCCCCCACAACTCTGCCAATGCCCCTCATTCCCGACCCCCCCCCTCCCCCGCTCTAATACAAATTGACGGGGAAGCGACTCTCTTAAATTATCTTTAATAAGGAGGATGGAGGCATTTAATTGCAAGTGCCACTAATGAGCCAGAGGCCGGACTGGGCCATCTCAAATGGGGGGGGGGGTGCATAGAGCCCAGCCATGTAATCCCAACGCCCCTCTCCATCCCCCATTTGGATCATGCCCAGAGTATGGGGAGGAATCAGTGTTGAGATCAAAGTCCCCCCCCCCTTTTCCCCGTCACCTGGTGTATGTGTGTCCGTCCCCCCCAGGATGTTCAGCCTCCGGCACCAGCTTCCATCTTCGGGGGGGGGGGGGGTATGAAACCTCCCTTCTACCCCCCCGGGGAGCATCCACGTCCCTCTCCCCCCACCTGGAGGGGCGTCTAACCCACTTGGCCTCCTTCGCTCGTCCTCTGTCCAGTCTCGCAGTCACCGCCCCCCAGTCACGCCCCCCCCCCCCCCCAGCCATGTGCCCTGGTTCTCCTCCGCAGCAGGCAGCTGGGGTTGGGGGGCAGAGAGTCCCAGGTGGCTGGAGATGCCATGATGCCCACGGCGGGGCCTGGCGGGGCCCGTGGCAGGGCGCCTGGGGGTGTCCGTGGTGCCCACGACGGGACCGGCAGCGGCCCGTGGTCCCCGCTGCAGGGCCTGGCGGTGCCCACACGGTGCCCATGTCTCAGCAGGAGAAGTTGCTCTGGAAGGGGACATCATCCAGCCTGCGGGGCTCCGGGCTCCGGCACCTGGCCCAGGGCCAGCAGAGCAGCGAGTGCAGGCTGCGGAAAACGGCCTTCCGGAAGAGGATGAAGATCCAGGGGTCCAGGATGGGGTTGAAGGCGCTGAAGCGAAAGGCCATCATGTCGCCCTGCTCGTTGTTCTGCGGGGCGAGGCCACCGATGTAGGCCCGGATCTGGGAGGGGAGAGGGGAGGTTACAGCCCCCTGCTCTAACCACTAGACCCCATTCCCCTCCTTGAGCCAGGGACAGAACCCAGGAGTCCTGGCTCCTGGCCCCCCTGCTCTAACCAGTAGCCCCCACTCTTCCCAGAGCAACCAGGGGACAGTGTCAGGAGGGTCCCCAGCTCCCCCTCACCCCACGTGGGTGCCTATGTGCCTAGACTCTCTGCTTCCTAGCTGCGTATGATGGGGGGGGGGGGGTTACAACCCCTGTCCCCCCAAAAATGTGGGGCCATGTCACCCTTCGGTGACTGGTCTGCCCGAGGAAAACAGTCCGCTACTGCTGCTTGCTGGGGGAGCTGCTCCTTTATCTCAAGCAGCAGAGCATCTACTGAAAGCCCCAGGCTCAAACAAGGCTGGATTTATCCCCCAGCCCAAGGCTCCGCCCTCTTGCTCTGGTTCCTCCTCCTGGCTGAGGCAGGGGCTCCCCTCCCCTCCCAGCGCTCACCCCAGCAGCTGGGGTGTCTCTACTCCCAGGGAGAGGGGGCGGGGCCCAGTGCGCTCCTCTCCTCCTGCCCCACACAGAGCAGTGGGGCTGAGAATTAGCACCCGGGATGCACAGGGCAGCTGCCCCTCGGAGCAATCGGCTCAGGCTCTCTGCAAACCCAGGCAGTGTCGCTGCACAGGTTACTGTGTCACCTTGCTGAGCTTTTCTTGCCAGCCCTGATCCCTGCCCGCTGGGAACAGCACTGAGCGCGAAACAGCTAGCAGCGGGGAGCAGACGCACGCATCCGTATCGCTCAAGGCAACGTCCCAGGAGAGGAAACAGCCTCATGAAAGGGGCGCGAGGGGCCGGGGAGGAAGCAGATTATGCCCTGCAACCGTAAACCGTAACCGAGAGCTCAACCCTTATCTATGGGCCCCAGCCACTTGCGGGGAGAGAGACAGAAAGGCTGCCGGGGGGGGTTCACCCCCTTGCCTCGCTTTACCCCAGCTGGGGATCTGGCCCATTGATTCCAGACTTACACCATAATCTACGGAGGACACCGGAGGCAGAGGGAGGAGGAAGCGGCAGGACACAACGGATACTAATGACCACGCGTAAGAAGAGTTCCGTCTATTTAGCTCGGCAAAGGGAAGGCTGAGAGAGGGTTGATTACGGGCGACAAGATTTCTTTAGTCCGACACCCCGAACCAAGTGAGGTGGGAAGTGAGACAGATTCAGGCTGGAAATAAAGGCCCATCTGCACCAAGGGAGGGTATCATCCCCAAGGGACAGGGCAGAGGCTCTGTCTCTTGGAGCCTTCCCATCACGATCCGTTGACTCCGGCTAAAAGCGCCTTTCTAGCTCGACCACCAGATATGGGCTGTCTGGAAGAAACGGGGCTCGCGGGAGATGGGGGTCCGAACGGGACTTTCATAGCGTTTAAGTCCAGAAGAGACCCTAGATCTTCTAGTCACGGTGGGGTCCCTTCTGGCCTTGAACTCTACCCAACATATCTCCCCTCTCCTCCTTCCTGCTACTTAATGCATCCATGCCGGCCAGCTCCTTACATTTAATGCCGCGCAGCTGCTGCTGGGTGGACAGCTCCCATCAGTCTCCAGCCAAGTTTGCTTCTCAAGAGGGAGCAGATTGTAAACAAACATCTGCTTCTTTGCAACCACGGCCGAGGGCGTGAAAAGAAACTGCCCAGAAAAGGACTCTCGGGAGACCTGAACCTGACCCATTCTCATGGCGCTGGAGGAAAAACGAAAGGAGAAGGAAATCCAAGGAGGAAAGAGAAGAGGTGAGAAAAGGGACACGGGTCAGGGGGATGGAGGGGGAAGGTTCTAACTGGCCTGTCTGTGAAAGTTTCACGGCTTTTGATCACTCGATTTTGTTTGTTTCATTTTAAGGAGGGGGCCGCAACCCAGATCTCGCAGCAATACCGATTCCCGCAGGAACTCCCCGGGAATCAGCAGGCCCCATGTAAAGCCAAAACCGTTCCGCTGAAGTAGGAGGACGTAGATCAGTGTGAATCCGAAAGAAAGGCACTGAAACCCGTCGGCCTAATTCTCTTCTCCCGGCTCAGGCGTGACTCCACTGAAATCCGCGGCGTTGCAGAATCACATCTCTTGACACCTGTTCTGTAACCAGCGATTCGTGCCCCAGGGTGGCCCAGACGGACACTACGCGTGATCGCTGGTGAAAGAGAAACGGAGCAGGGCGTGGCTGCAAGGGAACGGGGTTCTCATCTGCCGCCCTCGGTCTCCATGGAGTAAAACACGCAGAACCCCAAGAAAATCAGTGACGCTCGAGTGATAAAGAAGGGGGAGTAAGATCAGAATCAGGCCCAGAGGCTGCAGAACGGGAGAGGAAGCCAGTGCGTGTGGCCAAGAAGTGTCACTTGCACCAATGTGAGTGTGCAAGGGGAGGGCAACGTGCATGCTAGAGGGCGGAAGCAAAGCAAGGATACCCACTAGAAAGGAGGGAATCAAATTAAGTTGCACACACACGGACACATGCACGCGCATACAGGGGTGCACAAACACACACGTGTATGCACGTGCACACTACACCCCCACCCATACAGATGCACACAAGGTGGTGCACGAACACACACGCACGTGCACAGGCAGGCCCCTGCACACTCAGGCAGGGGGCATATTCCTTCTCTGCCCTGCCCCTCGCACACCAGTGCAAAACCAGCATGAAATGCTGGCCAGCTAATCTGGGGTTCACTCTTTGCCCTCACCTTGCCCAGATGCGGATGGCAGGGGAGAACTGCACCTAGCAAACTCCGGTCTGGTTAAAAAAAAACCCGAGAGGGAGTTTTAAACTAATCCGTGGTCAGCGACTGACTCTGTTCAGCTGATTCTCTGCCCTGCGAAAAGCTGATTTTAGATGGGCACAACTGACCCACTGATTTGCACCCAGTGTGAGCAAAAGGAGAGTCGGGGAGCAGCAGGCGTGGAAGCGGGGCCCTGGTGGCGTAGAGGGGACCAGCCTCAGGCCCTGTGATCCCCGCCCTCTCTATTTAAAGGCTAGAAAACAAACCGTGAGAGTGGGGATGGATTAAGATCTTTAGAGGCCCTAAGCACTGAAAAGATTATGGTGCCCTCCCCCCCCATAAAATTAAAAATAAAAACAATACTGTACCGTAAAATAAAATTTTATTTTTCGAAATGACACAAAACTTACATGTCTGCTGAAATTAAAATAGCTTCTTTCTTGATTTTCTGATTGCTAAATTCTGGATACGTTCATCAAAGCTGACTCGACAAGGCATGTCCGCTTCCATACACAATAGGGAAAGTGAATCAAGTCTGTCCTGACACGTTGTTCTCGGAGGGGTTTTTATTCTTTTCAGCTGAGAAAAAGAGCGTTCCGCGGCGCAGTTAGTAATCATCAGTGTTAGAAAAATACCTAGTGTGATCTCTACATTTGGAAATACACATTGGATTCCGTCTTTCAATATTGTGTCATGAAAATCAACGTGACTGAATTTCATTTTTCCTGTTTCATTAAACTTTGCTCGCATACAACAGGGGAACTGCCGTACTTCTCCACAGAGATTCATGTTCAAAGTCAACAGTGCATGAATCAATTAGCTTTGGGAACCTTGTGAATACTGTTAGTCAGATAAGTCCATATTGTTTAGAAAATAAAATCTACTTGATACTTCTTTGTACACTTCACCTCTCCTCTTCATATGAGCTTCAAGTGTATCAAATTTGTCTCTAGGATTCAATGCTGTTTCTGTTGCACTGCTAGCATTTGCTTGTTTTTTTCCTGATTCGCTTGCGGGACTGGGCTTCTTTGTAGTTAGGATCAGGCAAGATATCTTTTGATATGTCTTCAGATCTTTCGAAATCATTCCTCCAAGTGTGTAAGTGGTCTGGTAATAACGGACAGAGGTCTGCCCATGTTTTCAGATCCAATTATTTTTCTTGGAGAGCTTTACTTGTGTGGTAAAAGTGGTGTAAAATTTCATTTCCACATGGTCAACGTGAATACACGCTCTAGTTCTTGCATCTTGTTTGCAATGTTTTCTGCCTCTTGTAGAGTTTCTCCCTTTGGTGACTGGTCTTCAGCTACACTTTCTAATGCATCCACAATCTTTGAGTAGGACTCCAGAATTGCACTTGTTGCCACAGCATGTGCTTCCCAGCGAGTATTAGAAAGAGATTTCAACACACGCTCGTTGCCCAGATACGTTTTAAGAACTGCCCATCCGTGTGCTGAGGCAGAGAAAAACGTATAAAGTAACAGGACTGCTGAGACAACCGTACTGCCGCCGGAGTGGAAGGAAGTCTAACAAAGTTCTGATTTTTCCCATGATGACGACTTTGATGCAATTTTAGAAATATCAAATATCTTTTTTTTTTTTAAAAAAAAATCTCTTTCTTTGGTGTCCCCTGCTTTGCCAGTGCCCTAAGCACGTGCTTAGCCTGCCTGTTGGGTAATCCAGCCCTGCGTGAGAGCCAAGGCCTGGTTGCAATTTACAGACCCGGGAGGAAAACTGAACCCGAAGAGGAACAGATGAATCACACTGGGCGAGACGGCAGAGCCAGGCAGATTCGCACATGTTGGGGTTCAGGAGAGGCCAAAGCTATGGGGGATGGGCAGAGCAGAGGCGGGGTCCCTATCCCGTTGTGTCTGGGGCCAGATCAGGGTGAATGCGCACAGCTCTGAGGGATGCCAGAGCCCTGGGATCGGGCCCACCGTGGGCTTGGTGCGTGTTGCCGGAGTGCTGGGAGCCAGCCGGGAAGCGATAGGACGGAAAGGCAATATTGAAACAGGTGAAGGAAACATGGGGCGGGGCTGGCCAAGGGGCGCTATCAGCACCGGGCGGCCGATAAGCGCGATAGAGCAGGGAGGGTGTGGAAGGTCGAGGAGCGTGTTAGTGAAACACCCCGCGGCAGCGTTTGCTCAAGGCACCTTGGGGAAGGCCTGTGAGCCGCTGGGACCACGGCAAACACTGTAACAAGCCCACAGCCCTTCCGGGCTACGGAGCCGAACAGACCAGCTAAAGCCCAAATGTCCCATGCCTGAGCTACAGGGAAATCACCATCTGCTGGGAGCAGTACAGGGGCTATGACACATGGATGACCAGTCCTGATTTCATCCACTAGGAGGCAACATTGATATCACTCTCTCTCTCTCTCTCTCTCACACACACACACACACACACGGGATTGGACAGTACTTTGTACTAACGTGCCATTTCTCAGCCCAGAGCTGTCGGTCACATTGTGAAGATCAGGGGGTCCCACTCCTCTTGCCCTCTCTTTGGGGGGGGGCACCGTGGCATGGGGAAGACACACACACCCCGAAAGCCACCCAGCAGAGCAGGGAACAGAACCCAGGAGTCCTGGCTCCCAGTCTCCTCTGCTCTAACCACTAGACCCCACTCTCCTCTCAGAACTGGGGCTAGAACCCAGGAATCCTGGCTCTGTCCTTCCCTGCTCTAACCCCTAGGCACCACTCCCCTCCCAGAGCTACCGGTAGAGACAGATCCCAGGCCTGTGCTGCGGTCCTCGCCCGCCCGCCTCGGTGTTGGTTTAACAATCAGGGAACAATCAGCAGCTTGTTTGCCCGCTAATCCCCCACGGGGTTGGCTTTTCTGATTGTTAAACCAGGAACGCAGCAGGATTTGAAACCCTGGATCCGGTGTGCAAGGAGGACCTATGCCAGGGCATTGGCACCAGCACTCACACCTGGATCCGGTGTGAAACAGGGGCCCGCAGCCTCCCCCTGATATCGGCCCCCACAGCCGCCACTGAAGTTGGTGGAGTTATGGGGGGGGGGGGGATCCGGCCCGTATCCTCCACCCCCTCCAGAGCTGGGAGGGGGACAGCGACCCTCCCGCCCCCCCGCCTCCCTGACTCTCATTCCCCAAATCAGCACAGAGGCCTGGTGCCTTCTGCTCCCAGGCCCAAGGGGTTTGTGGGTAGTCGCCTCGGTGAAACGCATTGCATTGTGGGAGCGCGCTAGCGGAGCCGGAGTCAAGCCCCAGCCACACGAGGTGGCGGGAGCTCGGCTGGCTAAACACGTGGCCGCCCACGCCTGGGACACGTGCCACGCACGGGCGGCTGGGCTGGCGTCACGGGATCCCGGCGGCTCTGGAACTTTCCTCCCCCCCCCCCAGCGTAACATTTCAACAGAACGGATCAGGAAAATACTCCAGGCTTCCCTTCCCCCCCTGCTGGATTTTAAACACCCCCCACCCTCCCCTTTTGCACCTGAAATCTCTGGTCCTTCCCCCACCCCAGAAAAGGCCCACGCCGAACTGTAAATCCAGCTCTCCGGCCATTCGCTGATACGCGGCAGGGAGTCTCGGCTGCCTGGAATCTGCCCCCCACCCCCGTATTCCCAGGAAAGAGGCGCGGAAACAAGGAAAGAGGCGCGGAAACAAAGCCATCAGGGCGGTCGGCGGCCTCCTAAGGGCCTCGTTTGGGAGAAACCCACAGCCCCCGCCCCGTGCCGCTTCGAAGGATCACAGCCCAGCCACCCCTCGCCTGCAGGGTGACAGAGGAAACTTGCCAGGCGTGACTTGAGGCGGCGAGGTCTGCCTGAGTCTGCAGGCAGCCTGAGCCGCGGGCTCCAAGAGGGGTGAGCGTCTGTAGTATCAATGAGTGTGTTAACCCTGGAGTCTAATGAGGACACAGCAATGGGTCTGAGGCTCCCTGCTTCCAGCAACCTGGGCTGTCTCTGTTTCTGGGTCTGCCTTCTGACACTGCAGACATAGGTGAAAAATCAAGGCAGCCAGCCAGCCGCTGTATTATCAGTCCACCATCCATCAGATCCCCTCTGCTTGTACCTTGGTGGACAAATACACACAGCAAGAGACAGACAGATGGACGGAGAGGTGGGCATGGGGGTGGATATACCTAGGCCGTTAGAGAAATGAATGTAGTGACACGCAGAGGGATGGATGGGTGTGCAGGAGGATAGATGACTGTTAACCGGCTGCTGGGCCCCGCCCCAGAAGTGACTGCATGGCAGTGCTGGGGTGGAGGATTCCTGGGTCTGTGAAGAGCCCGTGTGTTCCCCTCTTTCGCCTCTCCAGAGCCCGGGGGCCTTGCAGCTTCCCTGACGCCCCCTGACAGACAGACACCACCCCCCCCCACTGCATCCATAGCTTTCCTGACAACACCTTCGCAACAGATCTACCCCTCTTGGCACCTAGCAAATTCCTGACAACCCCCCTCCTGACAGACCCCCCAGGATCCAACACAGCATCCCTGACACACATCCTGACAGATCAACCGCCTCACCGGGGAACTACAGCATCCCTGACACACATCCTGACAGATCAACCGCCTCACCGGGGAACTACAGCATCCCTGTCACACATCCTGACAGATCAACCGCCTCACCGGGGAACTACAGCATCCCTGACACACATCCTGACAGATCAACCCCCCACCCAGGAACTACAGCATCCCTGTCACACACCCTGACAGATCAACCGCCTCACCGGGGAACTACAGCATCCCTGACACACATCCTGACAGATCAACCCCCCACCCAGGAACTACAGCATCCCTGTCACACACCCTGACAGATCAACCGCCTCACCGGGGAACTACAGCATCCCTGACACACATCCTGACAGATCAACCGCCTCACCAGGGAACTACAGCATCCCTGACACACATCCTGACAGATCAACCCCCCACCCAGGAACTACAGCATCCCTGTCACACACCCTGACAGATCAACCCCCCACCCGGGAACTACAGCATCCCTGACACACATCCTGACAGATCAACCCCCCACCCAGGAACTACAGCATCCCTGTCACACACCCTGACAGATCAACCCCCCACCCAGGAAATACAGCATCCCTGTCACACACCATGACAGATCAACCCCCCACCCGGGAACTACAGCATCCCTGACACACACCCTGACAGATCAACCCCCCACCCGGGAACTACAGCACCCCTGTCACACACCGTGACAGATCAACCCCCCACCCGGGAACTACAGCATCCCTGTCACACACCATGACAGATCAACCCCCTCACCCGGGAACTACAGCATCCCTGACACACCCTGACAGATCAACCCCCCACCCGGGAACTACAGCATCCCTGTCACACACCCTGACAGATCAACCCCCCACCCGGGAACTACAGCATCCCTGACACACATCCTGACAGATCAACCCCCCACCCAGGAACTACAGCATCCCTGTCACACACCCTGACAGATCAACCCCCCACCCGGGAACTACAGCATCCCTGACACACATCCTGACAGATCAACCCCCCACCCAGGAACTACAGCATCCCTGTCACACACCCTGACAGATCAACCCCCCACCCAGGAAATACAGCATCCCTGTCACACATCCTGACAGATCAACCGCCTCACCGGGGAACTACAGCATCCCTGACACACATCCTGACAGATCAACCCCCCACCCGGGAACTACAGCACCCCTGTCACACACCGTGACAGATCAACCCCCCACCCGGGAACTACAGCATCCCTGTCACACACCATGACAGATCAACCCCCTCACCCGGGAACTACAGCATCCCTGACACACCCTGACAGATCAACCCCCCACCCGGGAACTACAGCATCCCTGTCACACACCGTGACAGATCAACCCCCACCCGGGAACTACAGCATCCCTGTCACACACCCTGACAGATCGACCCCCCACCCAGGAACTACAGCATCCCTGACACACACCGTGACAGATCAACCCCCACCCAGGAACTACAGCATCCCTGTCACACACCCTGACAGATCAACCCTCACCAGGGAACTACAGCATCCCTGACACACACCCTGACAGATCAACCCCCACCCAGGAACTACAGCATCCCTGACACACACCCTGACAGATCGACCCCCCACCCAGGAACTACAGAATCCCTGACAAGGTCTCCCCACCCCCAACTGATCCACACCCAGGAGTTCCTGGAATGCCTCACAACCCTCCCTGCAACGGATCCATCACTCCAGGTGCCTACAGCCCCCCGGTCACACATGCACACATACACCCTGACAGCCCCCCCACCCCCGCCAATGGACACACACACACACACACCGGAGCCTATGGAATGCCTCACAAGAGTGACAATCCCCAAGAGTGATCCATCCCCTCCCTGAGGAGCCTGGGGGTGGCGATCCTGTGGAGGGAGTGTGAGTGGAAAAGCCGGGGTGGGGGGGTGTCAGGACGAGCAGCACCTTGGCCCTGTGGGCAAACGGAGCCTGGGAACCGGCTTGTGTTTGTCTTGGCCCCACGCCCCAGCCCCGAGCCCAACTCCCACAGGGCCGCCCAGAGCCGCTCGGAGCCCGGCCAGAAGGGATCGAGTCTTCGGCAGCTCTGGGGGCTGGCGGGACGAGGGGCCTCAGCCGCCCCCATCCCAGCGAGTGCCACGGCAAACAGTGAGGAAGCCAGCCGGGGTCCTCAGCCCCGGCCTGCCACTCCCGACCTTCCCAAGCCCACTCCCCGGAGCTCCCCCCAACTCCCCTAGGGGCTCCCCGTCTCCCCACCCGCCCAACCTCCCCTACGGGCATCCTCAGACTAAGGATCCACAACCTCTCCACTCCAGAGTGTCGGACTCCCCAGTGCCCTCCAGGGTCCCAAGGATTCACAGACCCCTTCCACCCTGCTCTAACTACTAGACCCCACTCCCTCCCAGAGCCAGGGTTAGAACCCAGGAGTCCTGGCTCCCAGCCCCCCACCCCTGCTCTAAGCACTGGACCCCACTCTCCTCCCAGAGCCAGGGTTAGAACCCAGGAGTCCTGGTTCCCAGCCCCTCACCCCTGCTCTAAGCAGTAGACCCCACTCTCCTCCCAGAGCCAGGGTTAGAACCCAGGAGTCCTGGCTCCCAGCCCCCCACCCCTGCTCTAAGCACTGGACCCCACTCTCCTCCCAGAGCCAGGGTTAGAACCCAGGAGTCCTGGCTCCCAGCCCCCCACCCCTGCTCTAAGCACTAGACCCCACTCTCCTCCCAGAGCCAGGGTTAGAACCCAGGAGTCCTGGCTCCCAGCCCCCCACCCCTGCTCTAAGCACTAGACCCCACTCTCCTCCCAGAGCCAAGGTTAGAACCCAAGAGTCCTGGCTCCCAGCCCCCCACCCCTGCTCTAAGCACTAGACCCCACTCCTTTTCCAGAGCCAGGGATGGAACCCAGGAGTCCTGGCTCCCAGGCCCCTCCCCCCTGCTCTAAGCACCTACCGTGAGGGGCAGGGAGCAGATGACGAAGATGACGGTCATGAGGGCCAGCAGCACCAGGTGATCCACCTCCTCCTCGCCTTGGCTGAACCAGCTTTTCCGGCGGCGCGGGCCCGGCCCCAGGGACCCGCGCCGGGCCCGCTGCTTGCGGTACATCCGGCAGAGGCTGACGATGACGGAGCCGTTGCAGAGGAAGATGGCGAGGATGAGGGCGGCCATGAGGCTGGCGTAGGCCAGCGAGAAGGCGGCTTTGCCCGGCCGGTCGGCCGCCATCTCCACGAAGCACCAGGTGCCGGGGCAGTACTGCTTGTGCTGCCCCACGCCCAGGAAGGGCAGGCTGCAGAAGAGGGCGCTGAAGGCGTAGACGGCCGGCAGGGCCCGCCGCGCCCAGCCGCGCCCGTCGTGCTGGCAGTAGAAGTAGGGGTGGCTGATGGCCAGGCACCGCTCCACCGCCATGGCGCAGAGGATGAGCATGGAGGCCAGGCCGAAGAAGGTCATGGCGAAGGCGAAGAGCCGGCACAGGCCCGGCCCGCCCCCCGCCAGGCCCAGCAGGGAGGCGTTGCGGGCGTGGCTGACGAAGACGACGGGGCTGAGCACGCAGGTGCCCAGCAGGTCGGTGGCGGCCAGCCCGGTCACCAGGACGCAGAAGGCCGAGGACTCGGTGCGCAGCTCCTTGCGGTGCACCCCCAGGATGGCCAGGGCCACCACGTTGCCGGCCACGCCGGTGGTGAACATCAAGGAGGTCAGCACCAGGCTGCCGTCCTCCCGCACCTGGGTGCTGTTGGCGCACTGGGTGGCCGGGGGCTCCGGGGTCGGCGGCGGGGGGAGCATCGGCAGGCAGGGGGCAGGACTCCCGGGGTCGGTTCCTAGCTCAGGGAGGGGAGTGGGGGTCGGATGGGTTGGGGGGGGGGGGCTGGGAGTCAGGATTCCTGGGTTCTAGCCCTGGCTTTGGGAAGGAAGTGGTGTCTAGTGGTTAGAGCAGGGGTGGGGGCTTGGGAGCCAGGACTCCTGGGTTCTATCCGTGGCTCTGGGAAGGGAGCGGGATCTAGTGCTTAGAGCAGGGGTGGGGGGTCGGGAGCCAGGACTCCTGGGTTCTATCCGTGGCTCTGGGAAGGGAGCGGGATCTAGTGCTTAGAGCAGGGCAGGGGTTGGGAGCCAGGACTCCTGGGTTCTATCCGTGGCTCTGGGAAGGGAGCGGGATCTAGTGCTTAGAGCAGGGGTGGGGGGGTTGGGAGCCAGGACTCCTGGGTTCTATCCGTGGCTCTGGGAAGGGAGCGGGATCTAGTGCTTAGAGCAGGGGTGGGGGGGTTGGGAGCCAGGACTCCTGGGTTCTATCCGTGGCTCTGGGAAGGGAGCAGGATCTAGTGCTTAGAGCAGGGGTGGGGGGTTGGGAGCCAGGACTCCTGGGTTCTATCCGTGGCTCTGGGAAGGGAGCAGGATCCAGTGCTTAGAGCAGGGGTGGGGGGTTGGGAGCCAGGACTCCTGGGTTCTATCCGTGGCTCTGGGAAGGGAGCAGGATCTAGTGCTTAGAGCAGGGGTGGGGGGTCGGGAGCCAGGACTCCTGGGTTCTATCCGTGGCTCTGGGAAGGGAGCGCGATCTAGTGCTTAGAGCAGGGGTGGGGGGTTGGGAGCCAGGACTCCTGGGTTCTATCCGTGGCTCTGGGAAGGGAGCGGGATCTAGCGCTTAGAGCAGGGGGGGGGGGGGTTGGGAGCCAGGACTCCTGGGTTCTATCCCGGGCTCAAGGGCACCTGTAGATGCGACGCGGCCGCGTGGGACCTCCGGAGATCCGCGCCCTGCTGGCTCGGCTGGGAAGCGGCTTCTGAAGCTGTCCCGGCTGCGGGGCGGGGAGGAGCCGGCCCGGGGCGGGGCAGCCACCGCCCCCTTGTTTCCTTTCCTTGAAGCTGGGGGCGGGGGGAGGGGGCAGCTGCCAACCTCAGCCCCGGGACAAGGGGGCTCGAACTGCCGCGCAGGCAGGGGGCACCCGACCCAGAGCGGGCGGAAAGAGGGATCGAGAGGGGTGGGGGGTAGAGGAGGTATGGGGGGAGAGAGGGATCGAGAGGGGTGGGGGGAGAGAGGGATCGAGAGGGGTGTGGGGGGGTAGAGGAGGTATGGGGGGAGAGAGGGATCGAGAGGGGTGGGGCGGTAGAGGAGGTGTGGGGGGAGAGAGGGATCGAGAGGGGTGGGGGGGGTAGAGGAGGTGTGGGGGGAGAGAGGGATCGAGAGGGGTGGGGGGTAGAGGAGGTGTGGGGGGAGAGAGGGATCGAGAGGGGTGGGGGGTAGAGGAGGTGTGGGGGGAGAGAGGGATCGAGAGGGGTGGGGGTAGAGGAGGTATGGGGGGAGAGAGGGATCGAGAGGGGTGGGGGTAGAGGAGGTATGGGGGGAGAGAGGGATCGAGAGGGGTGGGGGTAGAGGAGGTATGGGGGGAGAGAGGGATCGAGAGGGGTGGGGGTAGAGGAGGTATGGGGGGAGAGAGGGATCGAGAGGGGTGGGGGGTAGAGGAGGTATGGGGGAGAGAGGGATCGAGAGGGGTGGGGGGGTAGAGGAGGTGTGGGGGGAGAGAGGGATCGAGAGGAGGTGTGGGGGTAGAGGAGGTATGGGGGGAGAGAGGGGTGGGGGAGAGAGGGATCGAGAGGGGTGGGGGGGTAGAGGAGGTAGAGGGATCGAGAGGGGTGGGGGGGTAGAGGAGGTGTGGGGGGAGAGAGGGATCGAGAGGAGGTGTGGGGGGAGAGAGGGCTCGAGAGGTGTGTTTGAGGGGGTGTATGGGGGGCTAGATGGATGAGTGTATAGGGGGACGTAGAGAGGGGGGAAGTATGTGGACGAGGGGGGGGATAGCTGGTAACAATCCCTGCCTCTTTTCAAAGGAGATATCATTGTCCCCATTTTACAGATGGGGCAACTGAGGCACGGAGCAGGGAAGGGACCTGTCCAAGGTCACCGCGCAGGCCCAGTGGCCAAGATACAAAGAAAGCCCAGGTCTCCGGCGTCCCAGCCCCGTTCCCACCGCAGGGCATGGCAGGATCACGGGGCCGTAACCAGCCGTCGAAGGGAGAGTGATGGGGGCTAGGTGACTAAGGCCAGAGAGGGGGGAGGATGGACGGAGAGCAGAGACTGTGGGAAGGGAGAGGCCGCGGCCTCGTCAGCTTCTTGCATTCCACATCAGTTCCCTTCTGACTCCAGACGACTGCGCGCGGGGGGAGGTCACGAACCCCTGGACCCCACATTCTTCGTGTTGGGGTCGTAATAATTCGTCTCTCCCAGCATCCCAATAAACCTGAGCCCCAGGTAGATCAATCCGGCTCCGCTGGAATCCGCAGGGCCAGATCTCCAGCTAGTGCAAAGGGGTGTCACCCCGTTGCAGACAACGAGCCACCCCCCAGCCCTGTTGCAGTCCCTTGAATAGACAGCCACCGATCTACACTGGCCCAGGGTTTGGCCCAGGGACACACACACACCCCGCGCTCCTGTCCTGCCAATAGTCCAGAGCCTGGTTTCTATCAGCAGATTCCATGGAAACATCAGACGTGCCAGATCCAATTCTCCACCCTTCCCCCACAACCAGCAGAGCCAGCCAGGTCTCTCCCCCTCCCCACCAGCCCCCAGCCCTCGTCCATCCACCCAGGGGTTGGATCAGAGCCAGCGCCCATTCCCCAGAGCCCGCCCCATGGCGTCTTTCCATCATGCCCTACGAGGCCACAGATTCCCAGCCTCTACATCAGCAGCCACGCTCCAGACAACGTTTATAGCCAGATTCGATGGAATCATTGGACCATCTGACATATCTGGTAAAATTGAGAGAGCCAGAGCTATGAGTCTTATTTATTAAGTGGATTACGGTAACACCGAAAGCCCCCAACTGATATCGGGGAGGGGGCGGGCATCCTTCTGGGTGCTGCCCAGACACACAGTGACCGAGATCGGGGCCCCGTCGGGCCGGGCGCCGCCCAGACACACAGTGACCGAGATCAGGGCCCCGTCGGGCCGGGCGCTGCCCAGACACACAGTGACCGAGATCAGAGCCCCGTCGGGCCGGGCGCCGCCCAGACACACAGTGACCGAGATCAGGGCCCCGTCGGGCCGGGCGCCGCCCAGACACACAGTGACCGAGATCAGGGCCCCGTCGGGCCGGGCGCCGCCCAGACACACAGTGACCGAGATCAGGGCCCCGTCGGGCCGGGCGCCGCCCAGACACACAGTGACCGAGATCAGGGCCCCGTCGGGCCGGGCGCCGCCCAGACACACAGTGACCGAGATCAGGGCCCCGTCGGGCCGGGCGCCGCCCAGACACACAGTGACCGAGATCGGGGCCCCGTCGGGCCGGGCGCCGCCCAGACACACAGTGACCGAGATCGGGGCCCCGTCGGGCCGGGCGCCGCCCAGACACACAGTGACCGAGATCGGGGCCCCGTCGGGCCGGGCGCCGCCCAGACACACAGTGACCGAGATCGGGGCCCCGTCGGGCCGGGCGCCGCCCAGACACACAGTGACCGAGATCGGGGCCCCGTCGGGCCGGGCGCCGCCCAGACACACAGTGACCGAGATCGGGGCCCCGTCGGGCCGGGCGCCGCCCAGACACACAGTGACCGAGATCAGGGCCCCGTCGGGCCGGGCGCTGCCCAGACACACAGTGACCGAGATCAGGGCCCCATTGTGCTAGGCTGCAGGGGCGTACACACACACACACATGTACACACTCTCAGATCCGGGGCCCTACTGCTCCAGGTGCCACACGCCCATAGCGAGCCGGCTCCAAAGGTCTCCCACTCAGCATCGCCAAAGGGCGGGAGTGGAACCAGGCCTGGCGTTAGGGGAGACTTGCCAGGGTCCGCGTCAGAGCTGGCCAACTGGGAAAACCGAGGCAGCAACTTTGGTTGGAGGAACGAAAGTTGCAAAAAAATGTTAACGAGTTTCCTCTTCGTCAACGACAGTCAAAGGGAAAATAGTTTGTCGCAGCCTCCGCTGTGGGAGGGGACATCCCCCCGGGGCACTGGCGCAGAAAAAGCCACAGTGAGGGGAGTGGGCGGCCCTTTGGCTGTCATACACGGACGGAGAACATTGACGCGGTTTGGGGTCACCCAGAGCCCTCCCCTGCTGGAGCAGAGAGCGGCGTTCCCCCTGCCCCAGCTGGCTTTGAGCAGCCCCTCCCCCGGGGGTCCCAGCTCCCAGCTTTGAGCCCCGTCCATCCCAGAGCCCCCCCCCTCCCCGGCGCTGAGCGTCGGGGGCACTTTTTGACCAGAAAGGGAGCAAGCCGATGGGCAACCACGGTGCTCCAAGGGCTGGATGGGTCGATGGGGAGCCATGAAATGAATTTGGGTCTCATTCCGGATCAGGCCTCCTTGGCTGCGTGAAGAGGCCTTCAATTGAGCGTAATTTATAACCCCTTTACAGGGCCAAGCCTCGTCTACACACTGGTCTAGAGCCATCGGGCGTGATCAGGTCCTGAGTCCATCCCTTTGCTATCCAGGCTGGGTCCACACCTGGGCTGCTGCAGGCCAGGCTGGTCACCCCCATCTCAGCCAAGAGATATTAGAACTGGAACAGGCTCCGAAACCACTTCCACGTGAGGAGAGATTAAAAAAAACGGGGACTGTTTAGCTTGGAAAAGCGACACCCAAGGGGGGATATGAGCAAGGTCTATAAAATGATGACTGGTGAGGAGAAAATGAAGTGGGAAGTGATTTACCTCTTCCTATTACACACAAACGAGGGGTCGCCCCCCTCCCAAAAAAAATAACAGGCAGCAGGTTTAAAACAAACAAAAGGAAGTGCTTCTTCACCCAATGCATTGTTAACCTGTGGAACTCCTTGCCAGGGGATGTTGTGAAGGCAGACTAGCTGGGCTCAAAACAAGAATGAGCTAGGCTACTGGCGGACAGGTCCGACAGTGGCTATTAGTCAAGATGGCCAGGGGTGCAACCCCATGCTTTGGGTGTCCCTAAACCTCCGAGAGCCCTGTTCTGGTCATTCCCTCTGAAGCATCTGGCACCAGGCACTGCCAGAGACAGGCTACTGGGATAGATGGGCCCCTTAGTTGGCCTCAGTCTGGCTGTTCTTATTCCACAGCTCCACGCCCCACCCAAGGAGGGAGTGGAGTTGGTTCGCGATGGGGGGGGGAATTTAGGCCCGGGGAAAGTTCTGGCTGAGTGGCAGAAAAACCCCTCCTGGTGGTGAGACGGGGAATCAGAGCCCCGGGAGATGGGGTGGAAGCTACCGGCTCAGCAGAGCCGACCCGAGTCGCGCGGCAGAACCGCGCTGACCCCGCTCAGCAGAAAGGGAGCCCCAGGGCCATGTGTCCGGGTGATTGATGTGTCTGCTCGCAGCGCTGGAGTATAGCACCCCAGAAGCCAGCCCCTCTGCCAGCGTGACCCCTCCACCCGCTGAAGATCTGCTCCCCACGCGTATGAAGATCAGCCATACACCCGGGGAAACTGAGGCACAAAGGGGATGGAGTGACACACGACGGGTCACTGCCAGCATCCGGAAAAGAACCCAGGAGTCCTGCCTCCCGGTCAGTGTGTTTGAACTGCTGCACCCCATTTTCCTCCCAGGGCTGGATATAGATCCTGGGAGTCCTGACTCCCTATCCCCCACCCACTTGACCCCACGCCCTCCCGCAAAGCTGGGGATGGGTCCCAGGAGTCCTGCCTCCCAGCCCCTCCCTAACCTGATCGGGGAGAAGCAGGCAGGCAGGGCCAGATTGGTGCTGAGGGGAAGAGGGGGGAACCCTGGATCCAGCAGAGCCAGATGGGGCTGTACAGTGGGGGAGGGGAGCAGAAACTCCCTCTGCCCATAGCCGGGGGGGGGGGGGGCCTCAGCGCATCCCTCTTCCCCTCCCCATCCCGCAAGATAAAAGCCACCGTCTCCCTCTGCCCATGGCGTGGGCGGCTGAGCGTGGCACACTCGCTTCCGGGCCTATCTCCCGGGGCCAGCCGCTTCCCGGGGAACCGCCGCGCTGCGTTCCCCTCCGGCGACGGGGGCCAAATCCCCCCTGGCGTCAACCCACCCAGCACCGCAGGGCAGCGCGGCTGACACCCGCGGGGCAATCTGGCCCCATGTCACGTGGCTTGAAGCTAGATGTTCATGGGCACTAAATAATTAAGCAGCAGCTTCCTTCCCACCCACGCCCTCCTGGAGATATAGCAATTACTTCATTTACAGCGGCGCTTCTCCCATGATCTCATGGCAGAGCTGGGGTTAGAACCCAGGAGTCCTGGCTCTAACCACTGGATCCCACTCCCCTCCCAGAAAAAGATCTTGGAGTCATCGTAGATAGTTCTCTGAAGACGTCCCCCACGCAGTGTGTAGCGGTAGTTAAAAAAGCAAACAGGCTGTTAGGAATCATTTTAAAAAGGGATAGAGAATAAGACGGAGAATATCTTATTGCCCTTATACAAATCCATGGTGCGCCCACATCTTGAATACTGTGTACAGATGTGGTCTCCTCATCTCAAAAAGGATCTACTGGCATTAGAAAAGGTTCAGAGAAGGGCAATTAAAATGATTAGGGGTTTTGGAATGGGTCCCATATGAGGAGAGATTAAAGAGGCTAGGACTTTTCAGCTTGGAAAAGAGGAGACTAAGAGGGGATATGATCGAGGTCTATAAAATCATGAGGGGTGTGGAGGAAGTGAATAAGGGAAAGTTATTTACTTGTTCCCATAATATAAGAACTATTTTGCCAAATGAAATTAATGGGCAGCAGGTTTAAAACAAATAAAAGGCAGTTCTTCTTCACACAGCTCACAGCCAACCTGTGGAACTCCTTGCCTGAGGAGGTTGTGAAGGCCAGGACTATAACAGGGTTTAGAAGAGAACTGGATTAATTCATGGAGGTTAAGTCCATTAATGGCTATTAGCCAGGACGGGTAAGGAATGGTGTCCCCAGCCTCTGTTTGTCAGAGGGTGGAGATGGACGGCAGGGGAGAGATCACTTGATCTCTGTTGGGTTCACTCTCCCTGGGGCATTTGGCATTGGCCACTGTTGGTAGACAGGATACTGGGTTGGATGGATGACCCAGTATGGCCATTCTTGTGTTCTTATGAAACTGAAACCCAGTGTGAACGAAGAGTAGCTCCACTGAAACTCAACCCACTGTCAGGCAGGAATCACTTCATGGAAACTCAAATCCAGTGTAAACCAGGCATGGCACCTCCACCCAATCTTTAACCGTGAGCGGTTTTCTCCCAAGGGCTGTTTGAGCATTTGAGTGAAATCAGCATTAACCAAAGGGAAGTGATGTGCACTGTGGGGAGGAAAATCCGCTGCTGATCTGATTTCACGCCTGTGGTATTTCCTACCTGACCCTTATCTGCCCATAGCAACAGCCGAAGCCTGAATCTGTAATCTTTACAAAAAACAAACAGCAAAAAAAGCCACTCTTTTCCCCTCCTAGCTTTCCACATGCAATACCCCCGGAGCTGATGATCCCACATGGTGCAGGGTTCCCTCCCCCCCATTATCCAGCGGGCACAGGATCCTTTCGCTGGTTGAATTTGCTTGCCACAGGGCCGCGGGCTGGCACAGTGTACCAGAACAGACCCCTTATCTCGCCTGACTTCTTCCACACTGCACCCTCCCAGTGGTGAGATCCTGACACCTCCCCCTTCCGCCTCCTCCTCCCCCCGGTTTCCCGCTGCCGCTGGTTTTAACGTCTCTTTATTCGCCTAAAAATTGTTCATCTCCCTTGCGCTGGTAAAAGAGCAACCTGGGCCAGAAACCCAACACCGTGGCCACGCTCCTTTTGGGCTACAGCCCAGAGCGAGCCAGGCTTCAGCCAACACGCCCGGCCCCAGTACATCACAGCCTTGTACCACCTGGGATCAGATACACTCATCCATGGGTCAGAGATCCTATACTGCCAGCAGCTAATGGGGATTCTCCGCACGCTCCAGGGACCTTTGAATCAGGTGGAGGGTCTACCTTAGCCTCTGTGTGCGCCTGGCATAGCGGCATCGCCCAGAGCTCTAGGTCCCCGGGGATCGCTTAGAAGTGCTGAATTGGGCAGCTGACGAGGCGCCAGGAGGACGGGAGAGGGCCCAGCTTAGAGCGGCCAGAGTGGGAGGGGCAGAGCTGGGATTCTGTGGGGAGGAGCCCTTAATAGCGGGGTGGGAGGTGTGGGCAGAGAGCCAATGGTAATTAGTGCTAACGAGTGGGAGTCGAGGAGGGAGGGGGAAATGGGGCTAGGGGTGTGTGGAGCAGAGAAAGGGGCCTGGGAAGACACACACACACACACACTTACAGGTACATGCACACTTACAGGTACATGCAGACACACGCACACAGACACACACGCACACATTTACAGAAACACGAAATGACACACTTACAGGTACATGCACACTTACAGGTACATGCAGACACACACACACACACACACACATTTACAGAAACATGCAATGACACACAGGTACATGCAGGCACACGCACACAGACACACACCCACACTTACAGGTACATGCAGACACACACACACACACATTTACAGAAACATGCAATGACACACAGGTACACGCACACAGACACACACCCACACTTACAGGTACATGCAGACATATGCACACAGACACACACCACACACTTACAGGTACATGCAGACACGCACACAGACACACACCACACACTTACAGGCACATGCGGACACACACTCACACATTTACAGAAACACACAATGACACACACACACACACACTTACAGGTACATGCGAACACACGCACACACACATCACACACTTACAGGTACATGCAGACACACGCACACAGACACACACGCACACTTACAGGTACATGCAGACACACGCACACAGACACACACCACTCACTTACAGGTACATGCAGACACGCGCACAGACACACACGCACACTTACAGGTACATGTGAACACATCCACACACGCACACTTACAGCTGCATGCACAGACACCAACACCCATCGCTACACACAAATGCAAACCCACACTGCAGACCCGCACTAACACACCCACACATGCACATGCACAGACACGCACCCGCACCTACGTATGCACCCACTCATACATGCATATGCACAGACACACACACCCACCCGTGCGCGCACAGACACCGTCAGACATAGGTCACCGTCGGGGGGGGGGGGGGGGGGATTGTATCGGTTTAACTGCAAGCCGGCGCGTCCCAGGAAGGGCTGGAGACATGACGCGAGTTTCAGAGCTAGATGCAGAGCGGGAGATGGAGGGAAGTCAGGTGCAATTATCGCCCTGATGAGCAGGAAGGATTGCAAATCAATAGCAGCTAATAGGGCTGTAAATAATTGAGCATGGCTGGGATGGCCGCCTAGTCGAGGGCACGGTAAGCAATTTAGATCATGTTCCAAACCCACGGGGGAAGTGACAGTGGCACCGGGAGGCGCTGATTGCTCCGGGTTCCTGAGGCTCGCCGGCAGAGGGGCGTGCTGCAGGCCAGGCCGGGGCGGGGGGGGGGGGTCTGTAATGCGGCTACATCTGGGGTGGAACAGAGTCCAAAGGTCAGCAGTGGGGAGAAAGACAGAACGAGAACCAGCGGCTGGACGTTCGAGCCGGACAAATAAGGCACAAATGCGGGTGACTGGCTGATTCATTAGCTAATTCCCTGGACGGCCCAGTGCGTTTCCTCAGCCCTGGTTAGACAACTGGCTGACTCCCCGGGGGGAGGCGGATGGCGGGAGGGGGCACGCGCTGGGAAAGTCAAGGGGGTGCAATGGGCCACCTTAGCAGGAGGCAGAGAATCGGGGGGGGCTGAGAGGGGGAGCCTGGAACATCAGCTGTGAGTGTCTCTGGGGCAGCGTCAGAACGGGCCACGCCGTGCTCCGGATCTGGGCTATGCCAGGTCCCTCTGGCCTCATCTCTTCCCATGCCCATGAATGTACATGGCCAGGGGCAGCCGGGCTTGCGAGGGAGCCGTAGGGCGGGCAGCCCCCCGGAGGGACCTGCTTCCTCTTCCTCTTAGGGGAAAGGTATTCGCGCCGGCAGGCTGGCTAATGAAGCAGTCACGGTGCTTTATGGGCTGGCTCAGCGCAGGGACGCGGCACAGAACAAGAACCAGGGACCGGGGACCGGAGCCAGGAACCTTGGCTGGGTGGGGGGAGCTCCGGCACTGGGGCGGGGGGGGGGGGGAGCAGCAATGGGGAGGAAGCTCAGACTCACTGCGGGACAGTGCCCCAGTCCGGGTGTAGCGGTGTCCAGTCCCTGCCCCCCACCCCACCCCACAAAGGGACACAACAAACCACCGGGCCCCAGCTGCTGCCCCCCGGACCCGCCCCCCCACCTCCACCCCCCTTCTGAGCCTGGCCCCCAACCCAGGTCAACGGATGGGCTATGATGGGCATCACGATAGCACCCAGAGGCCCCTCTGCGTCAGGTGCTCTCAGAGTGAGAGGCAGCCCACAATGCAGAGACGCTATGGGTGGGAGGGGAAACTGAGGCAGGGAGCAGGCAGTGACTCGCCCGTAGAGGCTGATCGGGCTGGGACCAGAACCTGGGTCTTAACCTCACGGTGATGATTCACTTCCGTGCCTGGGGCAGCCCCCGGCTTCCCCCCAGCCAGGCTGGCCATCCCCCGGCCCCCACCGCCAGCTGCGCCCAAGAGCAGTCTCCTGGATGACCACTAGGTGGTGGGCTGGCACCGGGAATCTCCAAAGGCGTCTGCCTGGGAGGGGCTTTGACCCTCATTCTGGGAAAGGTGGGGGCGGGGAGGGTGTTTGGCCAGTGTGTCACAGACCCACAGGTCGTGCCCACTCCTGACCCCGTACGGTCCGTGGGGGGAACCAGCGAGACAGTCCTTCTCGGGGATCCACTCTTGGGGGGTCAAGCCCCCCACCCCCACCTCCTGGAGCCGCACCTCTCTGAACTTTAGCACGCCTGCCTCTGCCGTGGGGCCCCCCTCACTCCGAACCCCGGGGGCCACCCCGCCCCGAGGGAATAATGCACCACCCTGATCTCTAGACCGGAACGACTCTCGCCAGCGCAAAACAGGAGGTTTATTGAGTGTCCGAACCCAGCACAGGAAACTCTCAGGGCCTCAGGCCGGGCCTCCCTCAGCCCGGCACATCCCAGTCTCCCCTGCAACCAGGGGGGCTCTGCCTGCTCCCCCTCCCCAGTCCCGAGCCCCCCTGCTTCCCAGCTGGGCAGCTGAGATCACCGGCCCCCAGCCCCGCCTCTGTCCATTGTCTTCTCTCCAGGTCAACAGGGTGGCCTGGGGCCCCTTCTCCCCTCACCCATCCTTTGCTCCCCACTGACTGGGGGAAGACTGGGCCTGCGGTCTCAGTGACTGGGTAGGGGGCAGCAGGGGGGGACAGGACCTGGGGGCTCGGTGACCAGACGGGAGCAACAGGGCAACCAGGAGTTTCATTACGAGGGGGGAGGCCTGTGGGCTGAGTGACCAGGTGGCAGCAGTGGGGGGTGGGGGGAGGATAGGATGGGACCTGGTAGCTCAGTGACCAGGTGGGGGCAGTGGAGGGGGGGACGGGACCTGGCAGCTCATTGACCAGGGGGGCAGTGGGGGTATAGGAGCTGGGGCTGCAGGGGGGACAGGGACTGGGGACGCAATGAACGGGCAGGGGCGGAGGGCGAGTAGCTCAGCAACGTGTTTATTGCTCTTGGGGGGGGTGAATCCACAGAGGATGTTCACTGCCGGGGGGCGGGCAGGGGGAAGGGGAAGCAAACTCCCCAGGTCAGTCGGGGGATGCAGCCCCCCACACCCCATGATCTGTCCCCCGGTTTCTCCCCGCCGGTCTCTGACCCGCTCTCCGCTCTAGCCCGGGGGGGGGGGGGGCACTGAGTCGCCGGCCGCGGGGCTCACAGCACGACGCAGAAGAGCCGCTTCTCGCGGAAGGGGTTCTCCGAGGAGGGCACCGGGGTCACCAGGGGGTCCTCTTTGGCGTGGGCCTCGCAGTAGGCCAACAGATCTGCCGCTGCCTTTGAGACCTGCCACAGGGAGGAAAGGGTTAAACACGCCAGCTGGAGCCCCCCCCCCACGGGAGAGGGAGAACACCTGTCTCCCAGCCAGTGCCCCCCCCCCCCCCACAGCCGGCTCCTGCCCCGCTCCCCACAGCGCCCCCCTGCTGGGAGTAGCCAGGAGCTCCCCCCACGGCCAGCCCGCAGAGGGGATGGCCCCAGGGGTGGGGCTTCCACAGCAGTGGAGAGAGTGGCCCGGGGGCGGGGCTTGCACGCCCCCGTGAGAAGGAGGCCGGAGCCGAGCGTCGCACCTTCATGCGGTCGATGTTCACCTCCAGCTTCAGCTGCTCCACCGTCTTGCGGGCCTCGGCGATCTTGGCCATGTTGTTGGACATGGTTCCCCGGCCTGCAGGGAGCCGGCGGGGAGGGGTGAGCGGAGGGGGGGGGGAGGAGAAGGTGGAGGGGGGCAGAGAGATCAGATGTAACTCGTGGCAGGCCGCTGTCACCATCGGGACACGACACCCCGGGGCCGCGCCCGCCCCTCGCCCGCTCCCTGGTCTCTAGGGGGCGGAGGTCCCCAGGGTGGGGGGGGAACCGGGTGGCTTGGGGGGGGGGGTGTCGGGCAATGGAATCGGGGCCCTTCCTCTCCAGGCGCTGGCTCCAGTATGGCGCCTGGTCAGCAGTGATGTGGGGTGCTGACAGGACAGGACTGTGTGTGTGTGTGTGTGTGTGTGTACAGCCATGTGTGTGTGTGTACAGGAGTGTGTGTGTGTGTGTGTGTGTGTACAGCCGTGTGTGTGTGTGTACAGGAGCGTGTGTGTGCGTGCGCGCGCATGTGTGTGTGTGTGTGTGGACAGGCATGTGTATGTGGACAGGCATGTGTGTGTGTGGACAGCGGTGTGTGTGTACAGGAGTGTGTGTGTGTGCGTGCGCGCGCATGTGTGGGTGGGTGGGTGGACAGGCATGTGTGTGTGTGCGCATGTGTGTATGTGTGTACAGCCATGTGTGTGTGTGTACAGCAGTGTGTGTGTGTGTGTGTGTGTACAGCCGTGTGTGTGTGTGTACAGGAGCGTGTGTGTGCGTGCGCGCGCATGTGTGTGTGTGTGTGTGGACAGGCATGTGTGTGTGGACAGGCATGTGTGTGTGTGGACAGCCGTGTGTGTGTACAGGAGTGTGTGTGTGTGCGTGCGCGCGCATGTGTGGGTGGGTGGGTGGACAGGCATGTGTGTGTGTGCGCATGTGTGTATGTGTGTACAGCCATGTGTGTGTGTGTACAGCAGTGTGTGTGTGTGTGTGTGTGTACAGCCGTGTGTGTGTGTGTACAGGAGCGTGTGTGTGCGTGCGCGCGCATGTGTGTGTGTGTGTGTGGACAGGCATGTGTGTGTGGACAGGCATGTGTGTGTGTGGACAGCCGTGTGTGTGTACAGGAGTGTGTGTGTGTGCGTGCACGCGCATGTGTGTGTGGGTGGGTGGACAGGCATGTGTGTGTGTGCGCATGTGTGTATGTGTGTACAGCCATGTGTGTGTGTGTACAGCAGTGTGTGTGTGTGTGTGTGTGTGTACAGCCGTGTGTGTGTGTGTACAGGAGCGTGTGTGTGCGTGCGCGCGCATGTGTGTGTGTGTGTGTGGACAGGCATGTGTGTGTGGACAGGCATGTGTGTGTGTGGACAGCCGTGTGTGTGTACAAGAGTGTGTGTGTGTGCGTGCGCGCGCATGTGTGTGTGGGTGGGTGGACAGGCATGTGTGTGTGTGCGCACATGTGTGTGTGTGTGTGTACAGCCGTGTGTGTGGGTGTACAGGAGTGTGTGTGTGTGTGTGTGTGTGTACAGCCGTGTGTGTGTGTGTGTACAGGAGTATGTGTGTGCGTGCGCATGTGTGTGTGTGTGTGTGTGGACAGGCATGTGTGTGTGGACAGGCGTGTGTGTGTGTGGACAGGCATGTGTGTGTGTGCGTGCGCGCGCATGTGTGTGTGGGTGGGTGGACAGGCATGTGTGTGTGTGCGCACATGTGTGTGTGTGTACAGCCGTGTGTGTGGGTGTACAGGAGTGTGTGTGTGTGTGTGTGTACAGCCGTGTGTGTGTGTGTGTACAGGAGTATGTGTGTGCGTGCGCATGTGTGTGTGTGTGTGTGTGTGTGTGGACAGGCATGTGTGTGTGTGTGGACAGGCATGTGTGTGTGTGCGTGTGTGTGTGGACAGGTGTATGTGTGTGCGCATGTGTGTGTGTGTGTGTACAGGAGTGTGTTTGTGTGCGTGTGCATGTGTGTGTGTGTGTGTGGACAGGCATGTGTGTGTGTGTGTGTGTGCATGTGTGTGGACAGGTGTGTGTGTGTGTGCGTGCGTATGTGTGGACAAGTGTGTGCGTGAGTGTGTGTGTGTGTGGACAGGTGTGTGTGTGTGTGAGAGTGTGTGCGTGTGCGTGTGTAGGGGCTCATATCATTTATTGGCCCACCGTCTGTTGGTGGAAGAGACGCCCCATCGAGCTGGTCTTCCTGGCTGGGGAGGGAAGCAGCGCACACGCGTGTGCCGGCGGTGTGTATGTTTGCGTGTGCCGATGAGCTCACCCTGCCCCCAGCTCGCTGCTCCATCCATGCCTCCCCCAGCACAGAGCAAAACTTTAACGGCAGCTAGGCCGAGATGGGGGGGGAGGGCTGCAGACGAAGGGGGCTGGAGGCTGGCTGTGCTGGGGACCGCGGGGAACCCGCCCGCTCAGGCTTGATCCAAGGAAGGGAAATTAGCCACACTCCGGGAAGTGGGGGGGACGACGTAGCTGGGGGGCCTGGCTAATTAGGGCCTCGCAGCGACTTCCCCCTCCCCTCCAGCCCTGCCTGCAGGAGGCCCCTGATCAGCTATGCTCAAAGCAGCTGGCTAATTGCTCCACCAGGTGCAGGGAAATGTCGCCTGTACCAGGGCTGGCAAGTGGCACGGCAGGGGGCACTGCCGGGCTAGGAGGCAGGGCCTTTAAAGGGATGGGGCCTGCAGCCCCCCCTCCCCTCCCCCTTAGCTGTGCTGGGATCGGGGCTGGAGGGAGGCCTGAAACACCGCAAATCCTGGGGGCCCTAGGTTCCGATCCGGTCTGTAAAATCCCACGCAGGTGGCTCCGGCGGGGAAGGTTCCCCCGATCAGGGATAGGAATATTGGGGTGCCGGTGTCTCCGTCAGGGGCCCCAGCAGTTGTTAAAATCCTGGGGAGGGGGGCGACTCGGAGGTTAGTGAAACGCAGAGAGGTTCTTCTGGGTGGGGGCGGTTAGAGTTTGGGGGTGATGGATCAAGTCCGTTTGCGTTGTGCTGTTATAAAGTCCCCCCATCCCCACCCTGAGCCAGAAAACGCTGGGGAGGGAGCTGTCTGGGCATCTCATTTGACAGCGCTCTGAGCCTGCAGGGGGCGTGCCGTAAGCGGGGAGGGCCACCTGCACGTGAAACAGCAACGCTGTGGTGCATCCTCGTGCAAATGAGTGCCAGGGCGCGTGTCGGTCCACGAATACCCACAGGCTTATGTCTGAATGGGAGTATGCGCCCGGGCGCAGGTTCTTACAGGAGTACATGAGTGTGCACATGGGAGTGCAAGGCCTTGCACACGTATGGAAGTGCGAAAGGGCGTGTGAGGACAAGGGCTTATGGGCATGCGCCTGTGTGGGCAAGGCCATGGGGAGGGTATGTGGGTGCTAAAGGGGGCACATGAGAGCGCAAAGACTTGCACGTGTGTGCATGGATGTGCACGAGCGTGCGTGTGCACGCGGGGGGTGGCGCACGGGGAAGGGCGTGCACAGGTGGGCCCGTGCAGTCACGTTCCCCCCACTGAGGAGATGTCCCCAAGTGCCCTGAAGTGCCAGCTGCTTTCTCTCACGGCCCCAGGCCCTCCCAGCTGCTCCCCGGGGGAGATGTCGGGCCCTGATCTCTGCTCTCAGCAGGCAAATAACAGAGCGGCCGGGCCTCGGCTGCTTTTCAGCTCCAGATCTGTCCCCCAGCCCCAGGGCAGGGACCTGGAATCTGACCCCAACCCGTTGCTGGAGGCACAGACGCCCTCCTGCCTTCCAGATCTGCAGCTCCAGCTGGGCTCACGCCTGCCCTGGCACATCACGGGCCACAGAGCTCTTGCCCGGGACACCAAGCCGACACATGGCACAGCTGGCTCTGTGCTGCCACCTGCAGGGACTCTGGCAGGTATGTGGTGGGGGGCAGGAAAGGGGGGGGGGCCTGGGCGGGGGGTTATTACAAAGAAAATCTCCCGCATGCCCTTGGACCACTCGGTTCCGGCGTGGTGAGTGGAGATCCCAGAGCCGGGTGGAACGCATGTCCCCACCCCCCCGCCTCAGGAGAGTCCGGGGTCGGGTCCGGTTCTGGTGCTGACCCGAATGGATTGGAAGCTGCTGAGCCTGCAAAACCCATCTGGGAGTCGCACTCCCTTTTAGGGCCTGCAGTATGGATCCGGACCTGCTTAGAACTCACCGGTATCGGTGACTGGGTTTCTTCACCGGCAGCTCTTGAAAACAAAGGTGAGCTGGGGATAAAGAGTTTTCAGAACTTACGGGGATAGATCCATCCATCTATTGTATCTATCTATCCATCTATCCGTCCATTTATCCATCTAATCTATCCCCGAACACCCCCTCTATCTATCTATCTATCTATCTATCTATCTATCTATCTATCTATCTATCTATCTATCTATCCGTCCATCCATCTATCCATCTAATCTATCCCCGTACACCCCCTCTATCTATCTATCTATCTATCTATCTATCTATCTATCTATCTATCTATCTATCCATCCATCCATCTATCCATCCATTTATCCATCTAATCTATCCCCGTGCACCCCCTCTATCTATCTATCTATCTATCTATCTATCTATCTATCTATCTATCCCCGTACACCCCCTCTATCTATCTATCTATCTATCTATCTATCCCCGTACAACCCCTCTATCTATCTATCTATCTATCTATCTATCTATCTATCTATCTATCCCCGTACAACCCCTCTATCTATCTATCTATCTATCTATCTATCTATCTATCTATCTATCTATCTATCTATCCCCATACACACCCCTCTTTCTTTCTATGTACATCTCTGTTGTATCTGGCCAAGATTGTTCGGTTCTAAGAATGGGCAGAGATTTGGGCACGGAGATTCATATTTTTTCCCCAGGCTGGCCCTGTCACTGGGGGGAGTGCACGAGAATGAGGAGGTGCCAGCAGAGGGAGAGACGGGTGGTCTAGAGATGAGGGGCCGGGGGGGGGGGGGGGCGCTGAGCCAGCTCCCTACCTGTTGCCAAAGTGTCCGGGTCTCTCGCGCTCTCTGGATGGAGTGAACCGCGTCCGCTGCCCTGGCACAGCAGCCTCTGGTGTGGAGCGTCTCTGAGTGTCACCTCCCCCTGCCCCCCCCCGGGGGGGGGCGCTGGCTCAGTGGGGTGGCTTGCAGCAGCTGGTAGAGTGGGGGAAGGCAGGGCCAGCGCCAGAGCCCTGTGATCACACGCAGAAGGACAGACGGACGCACCGACGTGAACACGCTCATGGCTGGACAGACGGGACGGACACACACAGGCACATGGGCACGCAGACACACAGACCCAAGAGAAAACACACGCCCCCAACGCCTTGATAGACACAGACCCGTGGGCACAGACAGACAGCCATGGGGCGCGCACACAGACAGACAGATGGACAGACGCACACGAAGGGTGGATGGACACACACACACACAAAACTCACACTCAGGTGTACGTAGGCACCCTCCTCCCTATGGTTGGACTGACAGACACTGGACAGCCAGGCACGGAAGCCTCCATGCACACACACACACACACACACACACACACACACTCTGTGTGCGTGCGCGCGCGCACACACACACACACACACACACAGCAGCCCGGTGCTCACACACGCTCAGTTTGCACGGCCTCGTGCCACCATGGGGCTCTGTGCCAAGGGATGCAGCGAGCCGCCATTTGGGCATGCAAGTGCCCTTCCCCGCTGCCTTCTCCACTGACACAGAGAATGAGACCCCAGGATTCTGGGGGTGCCCTTGTCTCTATCACTGGGGATTGGCCTGTGCCCAGCCCCAGAGCAAGGGGTCTGCAGGGTCCCTGGAGGGGATGGCGGACGGGCTGCAGCCCAGGCTGCCTATATCCCCTTCGTCTTCACAGGTCAGAAGGCTCTGGGCCCTACCCAGATGCCTCGCGAGACACGGACCCTGGAAGGCGCCAGCCCATGGGCAAAAGGGCACCCCCAGAAGGGGGGGGCTACCCTGCACCTGTACTGGGACAACAGGATGGGGGAGCAACCAGACCTTTCCACTCGCATTCCCTGGTACCCAGAATCCCCTGGGGCTCTGCCCATCCCCTGTACCCCGTTCCCTGTTACCCAGAATCCCTCAGGGCCCTGCCAGCCCCTGTGCCCTATTCCCGGTTACCCAGTGCCCCGCCCATCCCCTGCACTCCGTTCCCTGGTACCCAGAATCCCCTGGGGCTCTGCCCATCCCCTGTACCCTGTTCCCTGTTACCCAGAATCCCCTGGGCCCTCTCTGTCCCCAGTGCCCCAGTTACCCAGAATCCCCCAGTGCCCTGCCTATCCCCTGTACCCCGTTTCCTGTTACCCAGAATCCCCCAGGGTCCTGTCCAACTCCTGTGCCCCATTCCCGGTTATCCAGAATCCCCATGGCCCTCTCTGTCCCCAGTGCCCCATTCCCAACTACCCAGAATCCCCCTGCCCAGCCCCTGCTCCCCCATTCTCTGTTATGTGCCATGACTTGGCTTTGTCTCTCCCCGTCCCTGGCACTGGGACCCTAATTCCGATCCTTGGCACTCTGTGCTGTCCTCCCCGTGTGCGGCACTGGCATTGCCCACAGGAGGGCACCGAAGGACCGGGGATCGGGACAGAGCCTGTGGCAGTGGGCAGTGGGGTGAAGAGGGGGAGGGCGCCAGGGTCTCTCCAGCTGAAGGTTTCCTCCTCCTGCCCTCCCGCCCCATGGAGCTCACACCTGGAGTGGGCATGGGGGCCATGCAGCCCAAGAGGGCCTTAGACATTGGTATAGGCCCTGCCGGGCTCCAAGGCGGGGCTGCTCGCCCTGGAAGCCGCTGGGATCTTCAGCATGAGCCGGAAGCTGACTGGGCTCCAGGGGCCACCCTCGTGTCTCACGAGAGTGTGCCGTGGGGGCAGGAATTGCATGCTGGGCTGTGGCCGGTGTGCAGTGGAGTACGGGCTGCGCGGGGGGGGGGGGACTGGGTGCCCAACGCGGGGGGGGGGTGACAGCAGAGACGTGGCTCACCCACAGCGTGGCAGCGCGTGTGCCCCCGCGCGCTCTGCGGTGAACGTGGCACGCACCAGGGTGGTGAGTTGGGAGGGGAGCGAATCCAGGGGGATGTGGATTCCAGTGCAGATCAGCCCTAAGGACGGGGAGGCCAGACACCGGTTCCTTGGGAGAGTCACGGTGCCCCACGTCCTGGCATTACCCTGCCACCCTCGGCGCCTCCCCCAGCGTTCGAACCCGGGGCCTGCGTCCCTGTCCCTGGAGCGACAGGACCGGCTGGGGTGGCCAGAGCCGCCCCGGGAAGCCACGGCGCGGTCGCTGGGAGCAGAGAGCTGTGGGTAATTGTCGGGGGCAGAGCAGTGCATTGTGGGACAGGACCAGCCTCCACACATGTGGCTTCCTAGCCACGGCTTGGCCACGACTGAACTAAAGGCCCCATCCCTGTGGCATGGACCAAATATTGCCCCCCAACACATTGTTGCAACATCTACTGGCTTAGTGTAGACGGGTCCCGCAGGGAGGCAGCTTTGCTTTGCCCCTCGGTTCCTTGGCCAGCCCTGGGATTCCTTCGCATGGGGGGGCTGGCGGGGAAGGAGCCGGCGGAAGGGTTAACCTCATCCTCGCCTCCCTTCGCCCACTTATCCGGAGGCAGGCGCTTGCAATGCGGTCGCCATGGCGACGGCACCAGCCAGCTCCGATCCCGGAAGAAGCGAGGGGTGGGAAAGCCGGGGTGTGGAATCGGTTCATTAAGAGCTGGGCGATAGTGGGGGGGGGGAGGGAGGAGGAATCGGGCACATTCCAGAGGGAAACGAGACGGAGAAAGGGCGCCTAGAAATTATCTCGCACATTTCCACAGTGCTAGTCGCTCCTGACCTTTTAGGGAACAATTCACCCAGCGCTGAGATGCAGCCACCTCTGGAGTGGGCCACGGCAGCTGTTTAGACAAGGCGTGAGGAGCCAGCCAGCTCCCAGCACTTGCCAACCCATCCCACCTTGGCTACTCACGCCTGCCCTGGGCCTGGGCACTGGTGCATTGTGGGAAAATCCTGTCCATTTGCGTCTCCTCTGGCCAGGCTGTGGGGTGGCTCTCCCGGGGTGCATGGCTCCTTGGGGCATGGGGGAAGGCACGGGACCGGCAAGCTCATGGGCCAGGCACTGTGGAGGAGAATCTCACAGCACGGGGGACCCCGGCTGGATGCTAGCCGGCACTGCTGTGGAGAAGCTCACAACGCTGGAGTCCCCAGCTGGGTGCGGGGCCCCCTCTGTTGCAAAACTGTCCCAGAATCCCTAGTCCCCTTGGCCCAAACCCCGCCTTTGTCCCTTTAGATTAGGTTGCTTTACCCCATCTCCCCAGCCTGGCTCCTGGCCCCCAGGCCGGGCCATTCTCCAGCTCACAGGGAGAATTATCCCGTCTAATTACCCCCACTCCCACCCCGTGGCCCCCTCTGTTAGCAGGGTCTCAGGTGCTTGGCCCAAGTCCCTATAAGGGGCCAGGATAGAAGGATTGGGGGGGGGGGGAGCCAGGCTCATTGCCTGGGGGACATGCCCGTCTGAGGTAAGGTAGTTTGTTAACCCTATAGGGCTGAAGGCAGGAGCACAGCACTGCAGGCTTCCGCCGGCACTGCCCTGGAGAAGCTCACAGCCTTGCAGCAATTGGAATAGAAGGCCAGGGGGATGGATGGGTTGGCACCTTGTGAGGGGCTGGGGGGGGGGGGGTTGAGTTCCATTTTCAGGCCCCTCTGCCTTGGAAACAGCCCCTTGAAACTCTCCCCCCCCCCCCACTCCTCTCCCCCTCACGCCGAGGGCCTCTCTGCTCAGTTTAGAGCTGACTCCCCACCGCTAGCATGGGTAGCCGATCGGGGGCCTGGCCAGAGCACACTGCTCTGTGGCTAGTCTCTGCCCCACAAGGCCATAGGGGGTGCACGTCCCCCCCCCCCCAGTACTGGGCAGTACCCTGAAGGTGAGGACCACAAAGAGAGCGAACCCTTCCCCCACCCCTCCCCACAAGTGTAGGGAGCTGGGACTCAGGCCAGAGGGGTAGGAGCCACGCAGGTGTGGACGGACACACCAGGGCCCTTTCCCGGGGCACCAGAGCTGAGTCCCGGCCCGGCTGCGATCTGGGATTTGGAGGGGCGGGGGAGAAACGGGGGAGTTCGGCAACACTCCGGCCCTGCCTCCATCTGTGAGGTATTTTTAGCGGCTCTGTGGGAAGGTGCTGCCTGACTCAGGCTTCATGTTCCCTGCAGTTTAGCGGCTCCCCTCCCCCCCCCCCCTTGGGCCTGGCTCCTGCCAGCCGCCTGGGGCATGTGGGGAGGGGGTCAGTGGGCTGAGCACCCTCCCCCCCCCCCATGCTGGGGAATCGCTGGAGCAGGGGCTACAGGGCACTAAGGCCCTCCCAAGTCCAGCCCGGCTGTCCCTCTGCTTTGGCCCTTGCGCTCCCTGCCCCCCGCCGAAATCACTGCTTCGCTCTCTTCTGGCTGGGTCAGGCACTGCTGGGGCACTGCTGTAAGGAAGCTCACAGCACCACCCTTCCCCAGCCGCACTGCCCGGAGGAAGTTCTCAGCACTGCAGCCTCACCTAGTGCCAAGGCGCGCACACACACACACACACACACACACACACACACACACACACACACACACACACACACACACACACACACACACACACACACACACACACACACACACACACACACACACACACACACACACACACACACACACACACACCCCCCCCCCCCCCCGAAAAGGATCTGCCCTGGGGATTATTTCGTGCAGTTCTGGGCCAGGCAGCAGGGGGGGGGTCAGAGGAACCGGTTGCAATGGATCCTTCCAGCCTGGGGATCGAGGCATCTGGTGCCAAGGAACGGGGCACCACCCCACCCCCACGCACAGATTTGGTGCCACCCTCCCCCCCCCACGCTGACTAGGCAGCCCTATCCCTGCTGGGTGTTGGGGGAGGGGATCGGGGGTCCCACAGACCCCGCGCACCTCCTCCCGCCCCAGCGTGAAGCACACGCCGGCCCAGCGGCTGGTGGGTTTGGCTCGGGGCAGGCCATGAAAGGGGGCCACTGTCTCACATCTGGCAGGCATTAGACCCCCAGCCCGGCGCGGGCCCAGCCAGAGCCAGCCCCTCCCCACGTCCCCCTCTGCCACAGCCCAGCCCCCCCCACACAAAATCCCAGCCCCCGACCCCACCGCCCCACCCCCGCTGCCCAGCAGAGCTCAGGTTTCAGTATAATTTGCAGATGGTACAAATTAAAGGGTGTGGTCCCATTCCCTGCCCCCCCCCATTCCCTGGACCAATTCTCCCCCCCCCCCCAATTGCTTCCCCCAGCCTTTCCTGACGGGAGGCAGCCAAATGCTCCCCGCTTTCCCCCCCTCCCCCATGCAAGGAGATGGCGCCCCCAGGGAGGGGGGCAGGGAGAATCTGGCCTGCAGCACCGGTGTGAATGGGGTGGGGGAGGGAGAACCTTCTGCCTGATTAAGTGGGGGGTGTCCCATTCCCACCCACAGAGAGGTGAACCCCCCCCATTTGTATCAGGCACAAGGCAGGGTGGGAAAGGGAAGACACTCAGGGGCTCAGGTTTGGGGGTGCAGGGAGAGAGGGTCAGTGGCTCAGGTTTGGGGGTGCAGAAGGGCTCCATGGCTCAGGTTTGGGGGTGCAGGGAGAGAAAGGTTCAGTGGCTCAGGTTTGGGGGTGCAGGGGGAGAAGGGCTCAGTGGCCCAGGTTTTGGGGTGCAGCAAACAGCAGCTCAGCAGGGGGGCACATGGGGGGAGGGGCTCAGCTGCTCATGTTTTGGGGTACAGCGCACAGCAACTTACGCTTGGGGTATGGGGAGAGGGGTGCCGAGCACTGCCGCTCAGGTTTGGGAGTACAAGGGGGCCTGGGACTTAGCAGGCCAGATTTGGAGGTGCAGAGAGCACAACAGCACAGCTGGGGGGGGGGGAGCAGGAGAGAAAGCACCCTGCTGTAGTAGGGGCGCAGCGAGTGCGGAGGCTCCGATTTTGAAGTGGGGGAGACAGCAGCCAACCTGGGGGGAGCAGAGACCATCTGCAGAGCCGGGGTGGCGGGGGGCAGGGAGCAGAACTGGCTCCACACTTTGCCTTCCAAGCACGGCTCAAGGAGGAGAATGTGCGTGCTGTCCACAGCTCGTAATAATTCAGCTGAGCAAGGGCCGGGGGGAGGGGAGGGGGCCCAGAACCGGCGTTCCTGGGGCCGAGGGAAAGAATTTGGAAGGCAGGAACGTTTCCCTGGCTGCTTCACGCATCTGGTTTTCATAAGGGTCTCTGGGCGGAGCGTTTTTCACAGCGACTGCCTGGAGCTCAGAGCAGTCCCTGGACAGGACTGCAGCCTGGAATCTCCCTCCAAGTTCACTATTGGTGTCAGCGGTGGGATCAAGCCGGCGTGGCACCATGGGGGGATTGACCCCCCCGCCAGGCACAGGGAAGTGGATAAAATGCCAGGGTCTAATCCACTAGCTCTCCTGCCCCAGTCAGTCTCGGGGCCGGGGGGTGGTGGGGGGTGGGGTGTGCTACAGGCTACAGCCAACCCAGCCTGGGTTTGGGGGCCTGCTTTCCCCAGCCACACCAGGGTATCTAACACCACACATCCCTGCGCCCCACCAACAGCCACTTCTTTGCATACTCACGGACATGTATTGTATCTGTTACAGTGTCTGCACAGCCACCGGCCCCGTGGGCCCCTGATCTCGGTCCCTGTGTGTCTGTGCAGCCCCCCCCCCCCATCTCAATTGGGGCTTTCTGTGTGTTACCATAACAACAAATACTCCTCAGCAAACCCCCCCCCCTTAACTTTGTGGGTCCTTCAATCCCCCTCCCCCCAGTAAAGCTGCACTTCCACAAATAACAGATTTTTATTTACAAAAAGGGGGCGAAGGGGTGGGGGGAAATTATCTCTAGAAATACAAGACTGGCAGGGGGGTTTGCCACGGACTCCAGGGAGGTACCTCTGTACAGCGCGGACTCCAGGGGAGTTACGATACAAAATCAGAATAATAAATACGTTCATTTAAAAAGCAAGCGACGCGGTGAACGCCGCTCTGCGGACGGGCAAGGCCCAGCCGTTCCCCCGCGAGCGGGGCCGGGGACTAACACGAGCTGGGTTCCCGTTGCAAGTGAATTTGCCGGGTAGTGGGCACGGGTGTCTATTTCAGGGTAGCAAAGTAACGGATCGGACTGGCTCTCCTTAGTAACCGGCCCTGGGCTCCCACCCCCTCCCCGACAGGGATGAAACCCACAGAAGCGGGGAGGGGAATTTTATTGCAGCTGCTAGGGGGCTGGAGGGGACCCTCGGAGAGGGATCCTTCCCGGAGTGGGCACAACGCCGGGCAGGGGGAACTCACGCCTGCCCCCACACATGCTGCCCTGAGCCAGGCTCAGCCCCAAGCAGGAGGGACCCCTGTTGTGGGGGGGGGGGAGCTCATGGTGTCTCAGGTGTGAGCTGAGACCCAACAAACTGATTGCAGAGGGGGAGCGGGGGCAGCATTACCCAGACTAGAACTGGGGAGCTAGAGGGGAGAGGCCCCCCATATCTCCTGCCCCTGGGACCACAATGCCGTCCCCCCCACACACTCATCAGGGGCTCCTAGAGTATCCGATGAGCTGCAGCCGTGGGAGCATGGGGGAGGAGACAGACAGAGTCCAGGTACCCAGGCCTAGGCTCCCCAAGGGAGAGGACGGGGTGCCACCATCCTGAGATCTCTGCACCCTTAATCCGTCAGGCCAAAACCCCGGGGCATGACCCCCGGTGCAGGGTAACACACAGGCCCGTCCTGAGCCAAGAGCTGCCGTTAGCCTGGTGGGGTCCAGATCCCAGTAAGCCACAAAATCTGGAAAGTGATGAACACTCGTGGGGCACGCTAGTGACCGAGCCACGGCTCGGTGCCAGGCAGCCACGAGGGTGTTGGCACAACCTCACTAGTGCCCACAGCGTCACCCTTAACAGACCCGAAGAGCTGGCCCATTCATACACGATCACACCAGCGTCCCAACCGCCTGGCTAGCGCCCCAAACGCAGCTCACCCCCCCCCTGTGGGGGGGGTGGGAGGCGTCACCCCACGATTTCACTAGTGCCCCAGTGTCCCCGTCTCCGATGCAGCTTGGCAGCAGGATTTTACCACTAACGTCCCAGCCCCAGGGTTGCCCCCATGCCAAGCGAGGGTCTTGCACGCGGCTCACCTTGGTGGTGTCACGCACCAGGACACGTGTGCTCAGGAAGGATGGTGAAGGGAAGCCAGGGCAGACGGCAGCTCCCCCGCCCAATTCCCTCCCCAAACTAATGGCAGCACCAGCTCTCCAGCCACTGACCCCCAGCAACCAGCGCCCCCCACCCATGCAGACTGGGGGGGGGGCAGTATCTTGCACCTCTGGTAAAAATTAAACCTGGGGGCTTGAACCTGAGGTTTGTATCCCCGGGCTGGGCGGGGAAGGGTTTGGGGAGGAGGATCTGGGAGTAGGTAAAAGGGGGAGGAGACAGAGATGCTGCCTCCCCCCCCCCCCCCCCCCCCGATTGTCCTGGAGTCTCCAGGAATTAAAGACGAATCTTTAATTAAAGCTGATGTCGTGGGATGAAATACGTCCAACCACCATTGGCAACCCCAGGAGGGGAACTAGACCTGCGGGAAAGGAGATCAGAGGGGCCCCAAGGCCGGGAGGGAGGGGGGATGACGTGCCCCTCCCAAGGCAAGTAGGAGGGGGGGGGGCGTGAGGTGAGGGGGGCCCCAGGCTGGGGGTGGAATAGGGGGTCAAGGGGAACCCCCAGGCTAGAGCAGGTTAGGGTGGAGATCGGGCTGGGGGGGGCTGGATCATTCTGGAGGGGTTGGATGAGCTTGGGAGAAGGTCACCCCCAGACTGGGAGGGGAGATGGGGAGGGGGAGTCAAGCCCCCCCCACCACAAAGGCCGGGGAGAAGGAGTGTGGGGGAGCAGGCTGTAGGGAGTATGGGTCAGGGGATAGTCCCCAAGCTGAGGGAGTAGCTGGGGGGGTGGGTCAGTGCCCCCCAGGTCAGGGTTTGTTGGGGGGCTCCACTAGACAGGGGGCGTAGACCAGGAAGGGTTCGACTGCCCCAGGGCGGTATGGGGAAGAGCCGGGGGGGGGGGGGATTCGAACCCCCAGCCCAGGAGCTCACACCGTGGTCATCACTTTCAGGGAGCCCGAGCGGAAGCGCATGATCTTCTTCTTGAGGGCGTGCGAGGCCTTGATCTTGACGAACACCTTGGGCCGCCCGCCGGCCTGGCCGGCCCCCGCGCTGGCCACCAGCTGGGGGGACAGCTGCTGGGGCCACACCAGCCCGCTGCTCTCGTCCGTGTCGCTGGAGCCGGTGCTGTAGGCCGGGGAGCCCCCCTCGCTGGGGCTGGACTCGCTGTCCCCGAAGGCCAGCCCCTCCTCCAGCCGGCACACGGGGGCCCGCCGGGGCCCGCCGCCCCGCCCCCCCGAGCACTCCGAGTCGCTCCCGGCATAGCCGTACAGCACGTGGGGGGGGGGCGAGGCGGCGGTGGCCCCCGGCCCGCCCCGCCCCACCCGCCGGCTCCGCCGGGGCTCCCCGCCCCCCGCCTCCTCCTGGCAGATCTCCGCCGTCGAGCGCCACTTCCGGTAGCCGGCGGCCCCCGGATGGGGCCGGCGCTGCCGGGCCGGCTTGAGCCCCGCCTCGTCCCGCTCCACCGTGGGGTACTTGGGCCCCGCGGCGCCCGGCTGGTTCAGGAGGCTGTTCTCCGACTGGGAGCGCGCCGCCTTCTTGCCCCGGGGGGAGGCTTTCCTGGCGCCCGCCCGGCGCGTCCCCGGCGCGTCCCCCCCTTCCTCGGTGAAGCGGCACTTCTTGGGCATCGCCGCCGCCCGAGGCCTCTCCCGGGGCGGCACCGGGGCCCGCTCCGGCGACAGCTCCACCGAGCGCCCCTTGGTGAGGGGAGGGGGCTTCTTTTTGGCGCCTCGGTGGGCCTGCTGGGCCGGGATGTACTGGGCCTTCACCATCTGGCAGGCCCCGTCCTCGACGCATACCGGCAGGGGGCGGCCCCCCCTCTCCTCGTAGGGAGGGGGCTCCTGGCCATTCCTGGCGTGGGCCCCCTCTTCGCCCGGCCCCTCCTCGTAGTGCTCCACCGACAGGGCGGGCCGGAGGTGGGCCAGGGCCTGCAGCTTGGGGGGCTTCCTGAGGCTGGAGTGGGGGGGGGCGTAGCCTTCGGGCGCCCCCTTGCCGGCCAGCGTCCTCTCGGCCGCGGCGTCCCAGGACGACCAGATCCGGGCGGCCGCGCCGGTCCCGCCCTCGTAGCCGCAGGGCGAGGGGGTGCTGCTGCCCCGCTCCACGGCCGGGGGGTGCTTGCGTTCCCCCTGGGGGGCCAGCAGCTCCGAGGGCCGCTTGCAGAGGCTGTTCTGACGGGCCACGGCCTTGGCGGGGGGCTCGGCGTTGAAGCTAGTCCGGGGCTTGCCGCCCCGCGCCAGCTGGCTCCGCCGGCGGATCAGCCGCGAGATGTAGCTCTCCACCTTGTGGCAGTGGGCGGCCTCGGGGTAGCAGGGCAGCTCCTGCCCCCCAAACTCCTCCAGCCCCCCGGCCTGCTCCACCCCATAGGCCAGGCCCGGCGAGAAGGGGGGGGCTTCGTAGAGGCGGCCGCGAAGCAGCGGGTTCTGCATGGCCACGGCGTGAAGGGGGCTGGGGTAGAGGAAGGGGTCCAGGCTGTCCCGGGGCGGGAGGCGCGGGGGCGGCTCGGAGGGGTAGTCCTGGGAGCTGGAGTAGGGGGCCGAGTAGGAGCGGGGAACCATGCCCCGCCCGGCGCCGTCTTTGCCGCTGCTGCCCACCTCGCCTGCGGCACAGAGAGACACGCACTGAGAGAGAGACCCGCGGACGGAGGGAGGGACAGACCCACGCAGGGAGACTCCAGCCAGAGGGGGCAGGGTTCGGACCACTCCCCTCCCATAGGGACAAAGGCAACCCCAGAGACAGACCAGCCCCGTTCATCACCCCCTAACTCTCCTCGGCCAGAGCTGGACCGTCCCTGACCGCCCATCCGGCCCGGTGTCCCCCGGGACCCGACCCCCGGCCACGTGTCCCCCGGGACCCGACCCCCGGCTCCGTCCGGCCCGGTGTCCCCCGGGACCCGACCCCCGGCCGGCCCGGTGTACCTCCCTCTCCCCACTACATCAGCAGAGTGACCCCAGCGCCCCGCTGGTCTCTCGGGAGTCGGGCAGCCGCTCACCCACGGACTTGGGGCGCTCGTTGGCGTAGCTGCCACGCGACTCGGCCTGGCCGATGCGGGAGCAGGAGCCGGAGGGGAAGCCGGACGAGTCCCCGAAGCCGGAGGCCGGTGAGTCTGAGGCCATTGCGGAGGAGGCGCACTCGTAGAAACCTGCAAGAGATGGCGGCCGTGAGCTGCGGGGGGGGGGGGGGGGCAGTCATGGACCGGGGGAAACAGCTGTAGACCGGGGGGGGGGATTGCTCCCCCGATCTGAGACTTGCGCCCCCATATCCCTACCTGAGCTGGGCCAGCTGTCCGTCTCGGCCGCCTCCCTGCCGGCCTTTTCGGGGTACAGCCGCAGCCCCCCCACTTGCTGCTCCAGTTCCCACATCAGCCCGGGCAGCGCATCCTGGAAAGGAAACAGAGAGGAAGGGGGTGTTAGCGAGGCTGATACTCCAGCAACGGGGGGCCTTCCAAGCCTCCCCCCCCCGTTTGGGAGGGTTGAACTACCCCCCCCACCCAGAAGCCACCGCTACATGCACCCCCTCAGCCCCCTCCCAAAAATCAGAGCTCAAACTGCCCCCCCCCCCCCTCAGCAGTAGATAGGAGAGAAGGAGAACTTTGCACCCTGGGGGGACATATCATGGTGGGAGGGGGATGTGCCGCAGACAGCCCACATGGGTGGGGAGGGTCTGCTGGGTGACCTCTGACCTCCAGACAGATGGGTGTGGGGAGACAATGAGACCCATTTGGGCCTGTCACTCAAACTTTGCTGGAAACAAAAGTTTGGGGGGGTGTTGGGGTGTTGTCCTCAGCCCAGGGAAGGGGAGATACTGATATCTCCAGGGCTGGAGGGGGGGGGGGAGGCGAGACTGCTACCCCCTGGCCCACTGCATTGGGATATCCCCACTCCCACCCCCAGATATGGGGTGCGCAGCCCAGGGAGCCGGGAGTGGACCTCAGACCCTTTGGAACCTGTGCTGGCCTCTACCCTGCCCCTATAAGGTCAGGAAAGCAGGAGGCAGCCGATGGGGGGGGGGGAGCTTCCTGAGCTGCAAGGAGCCAGGATGGGCGCTGGGGGGTTGTTCTGACGGGGCAGGGGCCAGAGCCAGTCGGGAGGGGGAGGGGGAGAACAAGAGAAGGAGGAGAGAAGAGAGGGGAAAATGAGAGGAGAGAGAAGAAGGGAAGGAGAAAAAGGAGAGAAGAGAGGGGAAATGATAGGAGAGAAGGAGAAGAGAACAAAAGGGGGATGGAGGAGAGAAGGAGAAAAAGGAGAGGAGAGAGAACGGGGGAAAAGGAGGGACGATGTCATGAAAAACACCTTTATTCACATCAAATTTCATTCAAACTTTTTTGAAACGTTGTAAAACGACAAGACAGGAATAAAACAAACCACCAGACACCCCAGTGGACATGAAACTTGGATCCCTAAAGCATCAACGCCACCAAGTTCAGGCAACCTCTCAACACCCCACATCAGCCGAACAGCGCCCTGGCCTCAAGTCGGCTAATAAAAGGTGCGATCGGCCCGCAGCCCCGGGCCCCCGTCCGCCTTGGCATGTCACACGGCACTACCCCAGAGAGATTTCAAACCGGCTCTCCTGCCCCAGGACAGAAGAGAGAGAGAGAAGGAAAAGCCAGTGGAGGGGAGAAAGAACGGGAGGGAGGAAATCGAACAAGAGGGAGCGAGAGAGAGGAGGAGAGATGTGTTGGGATGGACGGACGGGGTTACGTGGGGACAGACAGACAGAAACCAGGACGACAACAAAAGGAGAGAAACAAATGAACAACGGGGGGGGGGAGAAAGGAAAATCTCCCCCAGCCCCCCAACATAGACTTCCCGGTTTGCTCGCCCATCCCAATGAGGACGGGAGAGCCCCCCAGCCATGCACCAGGGACACGTGGACACAGCCCCCCACACACACACACACCGCCTCCCCCATCCCCGCTATCTCTGCTTCATGCCTGGCTGTCTTCCCCTCGGCCTGGGGTGAATTTCAGCTCAGAGATGGGGGGGGGGTGTTCATTTATCAGGGCTCCTGGGGAAAGGGGGGGGAGCGACACCCGGTCAGTGCCGGAGGAAATTAATTATTCCTACTACAACGGCAACGAATAAATTACCAGCACAGGGGGCTGCAGACAAAGGGACCGTGGGGGGGGGGGTATGCCCAGCCCAGATCCACCCCCCTACTCAATAAATTCAGCCCACGTCCTTCTCCCCCTTCCCGCCCCTTCACAAGAGACATTCTAAATCAGGGATTATCCTGCTACCCTAGGGACATCCGGTAAAAATCTGGGGGGACCCAAGGGTTTGTTTTCTTCGGGTCTTTCGGCTTCAGAGTATCAGGGTCGGGATAGCAGAGAAAGAGCGAGGCTGGCGAGGGAGGATAGCCTAGCAGGAGAGGTGGTTTCAATTCCTTGCTCCACCACAGCCGCCCTGGGTGACCTTGGACACAAGGCTCTCCGTGCCTCGGTTTCCCCATTTGTACAATGGGCATAGCTGCCGTGCGTCTCAGGGATGCCTTGCATCTCTTCCCTTAGAGGCTGTGGGGTGCTCAGATGCTATATTAATGGGGCAAGAGAAGGACCCGCAGCAAGTTGATTGTTACATGCACTATCCAGAAGGGGGCAGCACCCACAAGCCAGGCCAGAATTTCCATTTACAGACCTCAGTGATTTGGGCGCCGAGGTCCCAGGTGCGGCTGCTGGGCCCCGGAAAACCTGGCCCTCACTGGCCTTGGCCGCTGGACTTTCTGCCCCACCAAATCCTCCAATGGCAGCAGCCCTGTTCTAGTCGGGTTCTTCTCCTACTATCCCACGCCCATCCCCATGGTATCTGGGCACCTCCCTATAAGGTTTTAAGGACATTAAGGACACATGTAAGGACTGTGCTGGATCAGAACTGAAACGACCTGCATGCATCACCCATGTGTTCGCTGCACGTTTCCCAGGCCAGATGAAGAGAATCCAGCCAGGCAGGTCCCACGGCCGAGCCAACGGGGTTTTGACGGCCGTGTCGGCCAGCCCCGCTCTGAACTAGGCTGGAGGGGGAAGGTTGGCAGTTTGACACTCACTAAATCATGCTCCTCCCCCAGAGTGAGGAATGGAAACCAGGAGGAGTCCTGGATCCCACACACCCCTACCCACTCCAATCCACTAGACCCCACTCCCCTCCCGTAGCTGGGAACCCAGGAGCCCTGGGAGTTGAAATGCCGGCCATAAAGATCTGACAGCATGGAAAGAATTTTTTTCAAGGGGGCCGATCAAAATTAAAACCAAATGATTGTCTTTCAGTTACTGATGTCGGCTAAGGGGCTAGGGCCCCCCGACTGGTGTAAATGGGTGTCACTCTACCTGAGTCAATGGACCAGATCCCCCGTTGGCACCGCAGCGCTGGAAGGAATAAAACCAGATCCCCAGCTGGGATAAGTCAGCATCACTCCATTGGAGCAAACGGCGCTACACCAAATAGCACCAGCTGAGCTCCTGGGCCAAAGATTTTTAAACCGGAAAAAGACTTTAAAAATCACCCCCTAGGAAGTGCCAGATCCCAGCAATGCCTCGTATAACCCAGCACCCCGCCTCCCCGTGGCTACTGCCCGGTATTTCAGAGACAGGGATATGGCACTGCAAACAGGACCGTGATCAACTAACCTGCCTGCGGGGGAAGATCTCCCGATCTCCATCTGTTTGCAGTGGGCTTATACCCCGAAGCAGGAGGATTTATAGCCCATGCTGGCGCGTGTAGCCGCAGCCATTCTTATTATTCCTATAAACGGTTAATCCTTTTTGGAATCCTACTAAGCTCTGTAATATCTGGCGCTGGCACATTTCAAACACCTAAATCCTCGCACACACAAATGGGTTTGAGAAACCAATCCCGATCCAACTGCCAGCAGCCTCATTCAGCCTCTGGCAAAGGGTGGAGCTGAAAGACACATCCCGGGCTACAAGGAGCACTGGAGCTATGATTTGCCTGGGCGTGTTATCGGCAGCCCAGGTAGCGATGCCGATCGTTAAGGTTGTCTGACAGTTTCCATTCTAAGAGCCTGTTTTGGGTTCCTTAGAGCTTTCGCTGTTCGGGTTGAAATTTTCCATACTGGGTGTCAGCCTCCGGCTGAATTTTTCTGCAAAGTTTCCGCCGAAACAGGTCAGCTGTTTTGGGGAACAAAGTTAGGGGAAAATACAGCGCTTTGGCCATGCTCCCAAAAAACCAAATTGTTTTTCCTTCCGGCCATTCGGTTAAGAAGCTCTAGTGCCCCCATGCTTTGGGGCAGGGCCTTGAAATCGGGCAGAGGGGTCAGGGAGGTGCCTTCTACTGCTCCCCTGAGAATCTGTCCTGTGTGCCAACCAAACTGCCCATGCACCATCCCAACAGAGCAACTGAACGTGGTCTAGCCCAGGGCGGCAGGGGCCGAGCAGGACTCCTGGAACTTGCTCCTTAGGGATGGAAGGGGACATGTGACGCAGCACAAAAAACAAGGAGATTCTCTCCTGCACTGTCTGTGCTCCTCCGAAGAGGAGACAGCTGCCAGGCTCCAATGCAGAAGGGTGAAGAATGAGGAGATTGGACAGGGGAACAGAAGAGATGCAGGGAGGGAGAAGGAGAGAGAACCGGAATGAGATAAGAGGGGGACCAGTCATGAGCCTCATCCCCCTCTAGTGGCAGATCCGCATAGAGGATAACAGCCTACTACTGCTACCAGGACTGCGCTGTGAATCCAATGACCCCACCCTCTGATGACACCCTGCACGTGTGGGCGGGTCAATAGGGCTCCACAGGGTGAAATCCTTGCCCCTCCCAATTTTAAAAATAATAGGAAATTTCATTTTTTTAAAACCCCTGCTTTAAGAGACCTGGTGTATATTTAAATCTAGCCTACTTTCCCACTGGCTTCGTGGCTAAGAATAGCTGCAGCGCAATATCAGGCAACCCGCCTCAGGGAAATGGATCTGATCTGGTTAGAGTTTGCAAACCCTATTTATGCGGTGGGTTTCCTGTTTGCATTTCACCTCGCTCAGAAACCCTGAAACACAGCTGGGTTGTTTTCACTCTGATTCTAATCGGTTCCACTTCTTGCCTCTCCCCAGCACAAGGCAGCAGATCTAATCATGTATGCAGCACTCGATACCTCCAGAACCCTGTATAAATATTAACCCTTTCTGCTCCCCAGCTGCGTGCTTTCCCTGGTTTACAAATTGGGGAAACTGAGGCATATTGACTTTCCTTACAAAGAGAGTATCAATGGCAGCACTAGGAATAGAACCCAGGAGTCCTGGTCCCCACTCCTCACCTGCTCTCATCCACTAGACCCCACTCCCCTCCCAGATCTGTGAATAGAACCCAGGAGTCCTGATTCTCACATCCCTCCCTCCCTCTAGCAATTAAATCCCGTCCCCTTTAAAACTAAACATAGCTTGTTCAGGTCTCCAAAAGAGCTCAAATGAGAACCAGGTGTGGGGTTCATCCACATTCATTCTGCACCGCGCCGCTGCTCTGAGCTATCCCCCCGCCGAATTACAGATCGGGCCGGGGAGAGCGTATGGGATAAATTACAGAACGAAGCCACATTCAGACATCGTGGGGGGGAGAGGGGGGGATACATTTAAACAGGAAGCCCTGGAGCCGCGGCCAGGAAGGCAGAGGAATTGTGACGCTCTCCGCAGGACTCGGGGCTCCGTGAAGAAAGAGGAAGGGAACCATTCTTCTGATCGGCCTGTCTGGCCTCTGTCTAGGCCGGAGGCCCCCACTTCCAGCCCATATCTTGTGGCCGAGCTAGAGCGGGAAAGCAATATCGGATTCCAGCATAAAGCCTCCAAACGGTGGAGAATCTACCACTGCCCCTCAGTCCACTGTTCCAAGGGTTAGTTCCCTGGCCTGTTAAAAACTTGAGCCTGAGTTACAGTCTGAATTTCTCTAGCTTCAGCTTCAGTTGCTGCCTCTTGTTATCGGTTTGCATTCCTGGGATATGGGGCACCCCGGTTCAAGTCCTCTGGGAACAGGACTGGTGTGAAGAAAGGGACTAGGGAAGCGTTATTTGCCCCTTTACGTCACATAAGAACCCGGGGGGTCGCCCAAGGAAATGAATGGGCAGCAGGTTTAAAACAAATAAGGAAATATTTCTTCACCCAGCGCGTAGTTAACCTGTGGAACTCCTTGCCAGATGATGTTGTGAAGGCCAAACGTATAACTGCATTTAAAAAAGAACTAGATAAGTTCTTGGAGCACAGGTCTATCAATGGCTAGATGTTCACGGGCACAACCTCACGCTCCAGGTGTCCCTAAACCTCTGATGCCAGAAGCTGGGACTGGATGACAGGGGATGGATCATTCGATAATTGCCCTGTTCTGCTCATTCCCTCTGAAGCACCTGGCATTGGCCACTGGCAGAAGACAGGCTACTGGGCTAGATGGACCCTTGGTCACACCCAGTGTGGCCATTCTAATGAATAGAACCCAGGAGGCCGGATTCCCAGCCCCACCTGCTCAGCACTACCTCTGTTTTACAGGTGGGGAAACTGAGGCACACTAACGCCTAAGATCAGAGAGGGAATGGAAGAGCAAAGAATGGAGTCCTAACTCCCAGATGCCCTTGTTCTAACCCCCTGCACCCCACGCCCCTCCTAGAGCAGGAACAGAACCCAGGCGTCCTGACTCCCAGCCCCCTGCTCTGACCCACTAAACCCCACCAGAGCGAGGAACAGGACTCAAGGTTCCTCACTGCCCCTACCCCATCCCGCTCTAACCACTACACCCCCGTCCCTTTAAAACGAAACATGGATTGTTCCATTCTCCAGCTGAGCACTAGAATGAGAACCAGCGTGGATCAGTCCAGGGATTTGAACCGGCATCCCCCCGAGGAACGACCCACCCACCAGGTTGGAGAATCAGCCTCAAGCTTGCCCCTTTGTAGAAGTCATTAACTACTTCCCGGGCCAAAAAGAGGGACCAGGTAGCCCAGAGGTCAGGGCGGTCGCTAGGAACACAGCAGATCGGGTTGACGGCCCTACTCCAATGCCAACCAATCAGGGCCTTGCCCTTGCTCAGCTGGTTTGTCAGGGTGAGGGTGGAATTGCCTGCATCCACACTGCCTTGCGAACCCGGGTCTGGGGAGCCCGGCATGGGGACTCGGCCTTTCCAAGCCCAGGCCTGAGCGTCCGCACTGCTTTGCAAAGCTGGGCTTATACGGGCGGGGCCGGGGTCCCTGAGCCCTGCTAACAGGTCTGCACTGCGAGGTCAGCAGCCCGACTCGGGCTGTGTCCACATTGTAAAACGACGGGGCTCGGGCCCGAGTCACACCAGGAGCAGGGTCCAAGGTGAGCGCCTGCTGACCCAAGTCAGAGTAACGTGTGTGTGGGCACAAGGGGGGAGGGCACTGGGCTCAGATCGGAGTCAGAGCCTGGACATAGGCTACAGCCACCGTGACCCCCTCGGTCTGTTCCGGAGCCATTGCTTTCCAGGATCTCGCCCCGTCCCAGCCCCGTCCTTGCCTCTAGACACCCGAGCTTGCGTTTGGCGGCATCCGAACGCATGTTTGGATGTCGGAGCGACAAGGAGACGAAGACACAAGCCAGACCTCGGCAGGGCCGTTATCGTCCAGCTGACGGCCGCAAGCGGGGAGGCGGGCGCCGCGGAGCCGAAATCGCAGCAACCAGAAATGGAAAAGGGCCGTCAGATCCCATGACATCCCGAGGGCCCTGGCTGAATCCAGCAGAGAAAACTCTGCACCTTTCACGGCTCAGGGCAAGGTTTTAAAAAGTGTTAAAACACAGAATTCAGCTACAGTAACCTCAGGGTAGCGCCCCAGCATCCTGGGGAGCCCAGGGCCGGGCTCTGGACATGTGGCTAGCACAGCAAATGGATGGAGACTGAGTCTCCAATCTGCAGGCCACACAGGCACAAGGAATCCGGCCTAGGACCGGCTGGGCCGGATCGGACCGGCACCTCCTCTAGCGCCGTGTCGTGGGGCCCCGATTCCCAGCTCTCCTCCACGCCGTGTTTGCGGCAATGATGGTGAGAGGTGGTTTTAAGCCCCTTTGCATGGTGCTCCCACCCCCATCATATTCTAGGTCACCCCTAGCCGCGGGGTTAGCTAGTGCAGCCTCAGGGCTGCTCTAAGTCTAAGACACACTCTGTCGCCTCTGGAGGACAGAGACTAGCCCCAGCGCAGCGTGCGCTGACAATGCCCCCGGTCCACCCCCTATGCCAGGGGGCTGGGATCAAGGTCCGCTCAAGGGGCCGTTTCCACCCACGTTAAGAGCAGCGCAGGATAAAGGGCCTGAGCATTGGGATTGTGTCGGTGACAGCAGCAGCTGCGTTAGAGGAAGGTGCAAGAACTGCCCTTCATGACCCCCCTCTCTGGTGGTCAATGGCAGAAAACTCTGCCGAGAGGAGGAGTTGCTGACAGACCCTTAGATTAGCGGGTTGGCGCATGCCCTGAAGGACAAAGGCCTATATCCCTTCCACCAACAAACTTCCTATTCCTGTTTTATATGGAGAACTTCTAACTCTTCCTTTAAAATCCTACTGTGCTCTTGGCCTTTATATCATGTGGCAGGGAGTTCCATAGTACACCACGGTACTGTGGTATACACTGATAAATAATAATCCAACGTTGCTAATTCTTGCACTTCAAGACCCAGCTCCTGGAGTCATGGGAGAATATCTGATCCATTATTTTTCCTTAATGAAGTAAGGGCTTGTCTAGATTAACTGTTTGCATGAGGCAAGCTGGGGTGTGAATCTACCTGGCAGGAGCCTGCCACGCACTAACTATCCCAGACTGCAATTTGACCTACCCCAAATTTTTATCTATAGGTCTTGTGCTAGGAGAGACAGAGCTGGAAAATGCACCCCCCCCAAAGGCTCCAGAAGGCAAATGGAGAGAATCCCCCCACCCCATTATTTGGGAAAGTCTGCTGATAGCATAAGATCGTCTCATGATTTGGGGGGGAAGTTTTGGGGCTGGCACCACCCTACAGCTGAATGGGCAGCAGTGGGGGAAGCCTTGCTCTTCTTGCTCAAAGGGCTTTACACAGGATCACAACCCCCATTTTACAGCTAGGGAAACTGAGGCACAGCCACTCACCCAAACTGAGTCCCAGGCCAGTGTTTTAGCCACTAGGCCACACTGCCTCGAGCTCAGGGGGTAGCAAGCCCGGCTGTGGCTGGGAACCCCAGTACTAAGCGGCCAGTTATTGCCGGTCCCCGCGGTACAGTTCAGAGCAGATTGCAGAGAGCTCCTTTAGCGCACCGGATCCAGATCGCCAACAGCCGCTGAGGGGATTGCAGGCTATAATAAGCTGGAGCTTCCTGGCGGTTCTCTCTTGCATTCCCTTAAAGAAGCTGCCGCTCTGGCCGGCATTCTCCTCTTCCTCCCTCCCACCCCGACGCCGAGAGGAGGAGAGGAGAGGCCGGACCATAAAAGTCTATTGGATGGAAGCACAGCTTCCATTTCACCGCAGGAAAATTCCTCTTGGCCAGTCAGGGCTGCTTTTCCAACAGGAGAAACTGTATTAAGAAAAAGAAGGAAATGCTTGGAGACGTACCTCGTGTGTGTAAAACACCCAGCACAGAGGAAACCCAGAGGCTGTTTCTCCTGGGTTTTATTCCCAGTTGTCTGAGAGAGTGGTTAGAGCCAGGGCAACTGAAAACCAGGATCTCTGGGTTCTAGTCCCAGCTCTGGGAGGAGAGTGGGGTCTAGTGGTTAGAGCAGAAGGGCTGGGAGTCAGGACCCTGGGGTCTATCCCAGCTCCAGGAGGGAAGCTGGGCCTAGTGGTTAAAGCCGCAAGGCTGGGAGTTGGGACCCCTAGGTTCACTCCCCAGCTCTGCCACTGACTCCTTGAAGGACTTTGGGGGAGTTGCTTTCCCCTCTCTGTGCCTCAGTTTCCCTTCTGTAAAGCAGGGAGTGGGGCCATAATACTAACCCGCTCTGCACCCGGTGCCTGAAAAGCGGAAAACATTAAGTGATTTTAAAATGGAAAAGAACTTAAATAAACTTCCTGTTGCTTATAAGTTCTTCATCCCCACCCCCTCCATTGACCATGGGCATGGAGAACCAGGCTTACAAAGGGATTTAGATGCCTCAAGCTGCAGAGAGGTGAGGTGCCTAATGCCTCTGGGCCATCAGTGGCTTTAGATTCCTGGGCACCACCTCTGCCCTAGTGTCGGGGAGTGGACAATGAAGCATCCCACCCGATGTACAGGACTGGAATTTCCTAAGGGAGTTAGGCATGTGAATTCCATAGGCATCTAATTCCCCTAGATTATTTCCCAGGCATAATTTCAGGAAGGAGGTTTAAATCGTTAGACCAAGAGCTTGTTTAAAAAAAAAAAAAAAAAAAAAAAAAAAAAAAAACCATAGCAACATTTAATTCCTGCAAAGCTTTCACGTCACTAACAAGGAAAAGAATTACAATTTTGTTTTTTGGGGGGGGTTACAATTAAACCACTGATTTTGACAAAGGACGAAATTTCTCATCTGCTAAACTTCCAAAACCAGTTTGTAAACGCCGATTAATTCGGGGCTGGTACGGATTCCTAACTCACTGTGGGGGGGGGGGGGAAGGGGGGAACACAACACCCTGTCTCAGAACCAAAATCCAGGTTGGCTTCATTTGATGAAGTCTTGAATGAGCATTTCTAGGAGCCAGGACAGACCATCTTGATCTTGTGCTGTGACCTCCTGGAGAACCCCAAATTAATTCCTGTTTGAACTCCAGCAGGTCTTTTAGAAAATCATCCATTCTCGAAGAGACACATCAACATTGGAGGTGCAGAAAGGATCTTGGTAGAAACACGCTAGGCTACTTACCGGCAGCCCCATGAGTGAATTTAATTAGCTAGATATGGGGAAATATAATTGGGGGGAGGGGAATTTCTCTGATCAGGTGGGTATTGGGGGTTGGCTATTTTTCATCAATACCAAATGTCATCGTGTGCCCTATTCTAAGAAGTCCTGGGCCAGGGCATGTGATACATAACATCTGAATACATGTAGATTTCTCTCCATAGCCGTGTGCGCGGTTTCTATACCTAGAATCGATTTTTTCCCCGTTAGGCTGTGGAAGCCCTTGGAGGGATATGCACCTCAAGCCTGAATCCAACCGACTTTTGAAAAACATACTGCGTGGTTCAACCCTCCATTCTCGCAGGAGTTACGCCATGGTTGATTTAGCCACTGCTATACTTAGAAACATCCCTGACTGTGCATTCAACATCTTCTCTACGGCTTTCCGCCCCCTCGGTAGGTTTTTTTTTTTTTCCCTTCTCGCCTTCTTAATTACAAGGGATATTTGCATAAAAGCAGATTCTTTTGTTCTTGCGGCATTTAACAGCTGCTAATGCCTCCACCTGAACCGAAACCCTCATCAGCTGCACAGCACAATGTGGTAATCTTTCCAGCCACGCTCATGAAAGATAATCTGGAGGACGGTCTGTGGTAGCTCACACCAGCTTCCCACCAACAATAGGGAGAGAACCCAGCGCCGCCTGCCACAAAAGCCCATCTGGGCTGAAGGAGAATCTCCCACAAGGTAAGTGTTCGCAGTACAGGGCTTATGACACTCGGCACAGCTGTGCTAAGTGTATCCAGAAGACGGCAATGCTTTGAGATTGTTGCACTGTTTCCCTAGAGGATCTCAAATCTTTTCACAAGCTGTGCACACGCACTCAGCCGCAGCAGTCAAATGCAGCCACCTCTGGGGTGGAGGAGGGCACAGCACAGGGGTGGATGTAGATTTTTGGCCCATGGCACCAGAGCAGCCCCCTGCCCTTATACAAAGATTTTTTTTAAGCATCTATTCAGCATTCACAAGCTCTCCTCCTTCCATCTGGGCCTGCTACTCCCCCTCCAGTCTCAAGGCAACAACATTTCTGGCAACAAGGCTGGCTTCATGATTAAGGCAGCAGGAGACAAGGGTTCAAGACCCAGTTCCGTCAGATTCTCCTTCCGTGAGCCTGGGGAAACTGAGGTGCAGCACTTGCCCATCTGTAAAATGGGGTGTTGTGAAGATCATGGTGATGGGTTTGCACAGTTGCCACGGAGATGGGGACCATACAAGGACCTAGGTAGACAGAAGTTCCATGTGTGGCCCTGACACAGGGGATGAGAAGGGGACAGACTGAGCTGGAGAGGAACAGACTGGGGGCCGGGCGCCGCCCAGACACACAGTGACCGAGATCAGGGCCCCGTCGGGCCGGGCGCTGCCCAGACACACAGTGACCGAGATCAGGGCCCCGTCGGGCCGGGCGCTGCCCAGACACACAGTGACCGAGATCAGGGCCCCGTCGGGCCGGGAGTCTGTGTCGAGGGCTCTCTGGGGCTGGGGGGATAATGGGGTCTGCGTTGGGGTGACAGGCAGAGGAGGATCCCTGACATAATGGGGCCTGGCCTGGCACCAGCAGCTTCCCTGCCCCATCCATCCCGCTAGCTACAGCTCGCTCCCTCCCTCCCCCGACAGTCCAGGCCGGAGTTTCGCTCCTTTCGGCACAGCCCCCCCAGCCCAGCCGTTATGGCCCATAAGTAATAAAGCAGCGATAAGGCGCAGGAGGGACCGGTGGGGGAAGGGAGGCCGCGCACCAGGCAGGAGGCTGCCCCCTTCCAGCCTGTCGGCACCCCTCAGCGGCCAGGAAGGGAGCTGGGGAGGGGGGCAGGGAGCCCCCAGCAGCCACTGCCAGGCCCCTGACCAGGCAGCTGTCGGCTTCCACGAGCCCTGCATCAGGCAGGCAACTCTCAGCCCTTCCCCCACCCCGCTGATTTAAAGTCCAGTGGGGAGTGGGGGTGGGATGGGGGTGGCGTAGGCTGCTCAGCTGCCCCCCAGACCCATCACCACGGGCTCGCCCCCCTCCTTCCACCAGCCCAGGCTGGGATCTTGCAGCTACTCTCCCTTTGCTGCAGCCTTTGCTTCAATTCTCCCCGCCCAAGATCGCCCCCCTCCCACCCCGCGCGCCGGGCGCTGCACCCTCGGAGCCGGATTATGACCCCCGGTTTACGGAGGGGGCGAGCAAGGTCCAGGGAGAGGCAGCGCTTTGCCCAGGGATCCCCCCCCCCCGGCCCCCAGCCTCAATTGTGAGCGGCCCAGCGCTTTTGCCTTTGAAGAAGTGAGGAGCAGAGGGGAGAAATCACACTCTGGGAGGCAAGGCAGCCCCAGCCAGGGGGACGGGACGGGGGGGTGGACGCTGCAGCTGGGGACGCGTGGCCGGGCTTCGCTTTGTCTGAGCATCTCTCCCGAGGAAACCCTAAACCGGGGCCGCTCCAGCCGCCAACCGCAGCCTCGCGCACCGTCATGTCTCAGGCATGAGCCGACCTCAGAGCGCCGGCCCATTCCAGACGGCTCACGTGTTTCCCCACCACCGCCGGCCAGACTCCCCCACGCCCCAGCTCCCTCTGGAAAGGCAGGGGAGACCAGTCAGAGCGCGTGCCGAACAGAGACCCGCCCGGCCGGGAATGGCCAGGCCAGGGCTAAATCATACCGAGCCACCGGCACTCCCCTGAGGAAGTTCACCACACCCGGGGCGAGGGGTTGTCCTAATGGCCTTCAGCCAGGGCACCTCCACGAGGAAGTTCACCACACCATGGTGGGATGGTGTCAGAAGCCCCCCTCCGCCCCCCCCCCCACATATCTAGAGAAGAGTGGGGGGAGCACAGCAGCATGAGAAACAGCCCATCCCCCAAGATTTTTCTATTTTTCCCGTCTCAAATTGAGGAAAAATGTCAAAATCCTGAAATGTTTCACCAACCAGCAATCCAAAAAGAAGTAGTAGTAGAGGAAGCAGAAGACGACGACTGGGTCCAATTGAAAGGTTTTGTGTTCTTATCTGCCCTGTTTAGAATCCCCCCCCCCCCCCCCCGGGCAAAAAAACTAACCTGCAAATTTCCCTTTTGACCCCCCTCTCCCACAAAAAACTGGAACTTTCTCATTTTGGAAAATGTGATGACAGGGATGTGGTGACAATTCCTAACCCCTCCCCACCACCACCCAAAAAAATATATCAGGAAATTTGTCAAAACCAAAATATTTTTCCCTCCCAAAATTGGGTTTTGATGCCTCAGCGTTTCTCAGTGGCGGGGGGGGGACATTTTGTTGAAAAACTCCCGACCTTCTCGGAGGGAGGAAGGAGTCTCCCCATCTTGGGAAGGGACCCCAGCCCAGCCAGAAGATGAAGACCAAAGAAAGCGAGGTGGGGGGGGGGGGGGGAAATAGGATGGTTGAGTCCTGACCCATGTCCAACCCAAGAGGGGGCGGAGTCATGGCACAAGGGCGGGGCCAAGGAAGTGCCCTGTCTAAGGTTGGGCCCAGTACTCTGGATTGCTTTGCCCTGGGGTCCAGCTGGCACTGCTCGCCATGCCACTGACACACACTCAAGGTGGGAAGGCTGTAAGGACGCCGAAGACTGAAATCTGTTCTCTGGCTGACTCAACCTACGACCCCCTCCACCCCGGAGCCCAGACGGTCTTGGGGCAACGACAGGACTTGCCGTCCCATCATCCCACCGCTGGCGCAAACTGATCAGCACCAAAGCACTCAGCTTGGGTCTGCGGTGGGATGAACTCACCCAGCGCTCAGCATCCTGATCTGACTGCCACCTCGTCCCACGGGCTCCAGTGTCTCTCCTCCCCCCCCCCCCCCCCGCCGCCTTCCCTCAGTGCAAGGACCAACAGCCTCCAGACTGGCTCCTTCAGAGGATCTCATCACTATGCAAAGCAAGCGCCTCTCATTGGCTGCCGGCTGCTCGCCCCATTAATCCCCTGCTGGAAGACGCTGCCGGGCTTTTTGACAGCAGTTCCGCAAACGTGAAGTCGATATAATTAAATCGGGGACGGGGGGGGGGGGTGACAGAGCAAATCTTTGTATTCAATCGGTAAATAGCTGGCAAAGCCGGGGCTGAAAGAGGAGGCCGGGGCGGGGGGGTGGGAGGGGGCTGAGGTGTACCAAGCCAGGCGGGAACCCCATAGCCCTGGCAGCAGCAGAAGGGACCAGGAATGCCAGCCTCCGGAACAAGACCTTTAAGGGTCCAAGCGATACCTGGTCAGAGACGCAAACAGCTCCCCCCGGCCACACGGGCCAAGCTGTGAAATCAGCCAGATAGCACAGCCAGGGCACTGAAAATACAGAGCACCTTGTAAGAGGCTGGGGGGTGGTTTGAGAACAGGGGTGGGGGAAATCAGGACTCCTGGGTCCTACCCCCAGCTCTGGGAGGGGAGTGGGGTCCGGTGGTTAGAGCAGGGGGGGCTGGGAGTCAGGACTCCTGGGTTCTACCCCCAGATCTGAGAAGGGAGTGGGGTCTGGTGGTTAGAACAGCAGGGCCTGAGAGGCAGAACTCCTAGGTTGTACTCTCAGCTCTGACGGGGAGTAGGGTCTAGTGGTTACAGCAGAAGCATTTGGTGCCTGGAGAGCTGGGTTCTACTCCTGGCTCGGACACTGATTTGCTGGGTGATCTCAGGGTATGTTACTCCCCCTGCCTGTGCTGTGTCTCTATTTCCCCCCATCTGTAGAATCCATCCAGCTCACTCAAGTCCTGTAGCTGCCTCTGTTGCAGCAATGCTGTGTAGGGGGTGACCAGACAGCAAATGTGAACAATGCGGGTGGGGGGGGAATAGGAGCCTCTATAAGAAAGAGACCCCAAAATCAGGACTGTCCCTATAAAAATCGGGACATCTGGGCATGGGGATGAAGATATTTGCTACATCACATCAGCCCAGCACCCTACTACCAGCACCAGTCAACATCCAACGCTTCAGACTCAACCATGCTCCTGGCTGAATGTACGGCAGGGGCAGGCGAGGAATCCCCTTCCTGACCCTGCTCCAGAGACCAGCACCTGCCCTGGAGCATGACCTTGACGACTAACTCTCCCGGCACGGGCAGCAGTCTGGAGCACAGCACAGCCACGCTGTCCATCTGAGACAGGGACGGGCCGAGATGCGCCTGAGGTAGCCCTCCGGTGAGCTGAGTTTTAGCAGCCACTTTCCAAGAGGTAAGCTGGCCCCACAACAGACACCTTTGCCCAGGGCTTGCGAACAGCTTATTACACAAAGTGACACAAGACCCACACAACCTCCCCCCAGGAGCCACTGGGTTTGGTCAGAGCCAGCTCAGAGGTGGGACAGACCCTACCAACACCTACCCCATTCACCAGAGAAAGGAAGCCTGCCCGTTCCTCTCCCCCAAATACCATCTCCTCAGGCCGGAGAGAGACCTGCCCCACCCAGCACTCGCCACTACAGGCTGAGCTCTGAGAGGCAGGACACCCCGATGAGGAAGCTCACCACACTGCCGACCCCCTCCCAGCTAGGACACTGCAACGAGGAAGCTCACCACAACCCCAGCCCCCCCCCCCCCCCCCCCCGGCGAGGACACCGCGGCAAGGAATCTCGCCGCACAACCGAAGTCCTAGCCGACTCCGGCACCGGGACAGTGGGGTCCCGGCAGAACCTGCCACTCCCAATGACGAGCGGACGATCACGTGTTTTGTGAGTGACACCCCCACCCTCTCAACCCTCACCCCACCCGCCTTCCCCTCTGAGCGGGCTGAGAACAAGAAGGGGGAGGATGTAGAGGAGCTGTCAAGTTCAGACAGACGGACGGACACCCCGTGCCCCAGAGGGCTTTCCATAGAACTACAATGAAGTTAGTGGAGCTAAGCTGATTTATGCCAGCTGGGGACTGGCCCCCACCAACTCCAGTGGAATTACAGCCAATTTAGCCCAGCTAGGGACCCGGCCTGGCACTGTAAGGTCTTTGGGGCAGGGACTCTCTATGGCTTGTCCACATAGCGCTCAGCACAACGGGACCCTGATCCCCAGTTGGCGCGCCAGCTACAGTGGGACTCCATACCAGCACGACTCAGATACACCTCACCTGCCGTCTCCAGCCTCCCCCCAGCTGCCCCCATGGCCTGCAGGATCTCTCTCCCCCACGCGCACATGGAAGAGAAGACAATAGGTGCTTGGTCTACTTTGCCCATGGCAAGACAGCCTTTCCCCCCACATTTGCACTGGGGCGGAGCACAGGCTGAACTCTGTTCCTGAAGATGCCAAAGCAGAAATGATCAATGGTCTGTTGAGTGCAGTGTCCCCCCCACCCCACCCCCTCTTCCTTGCTCCCCCAGAGCAGACCAATAGGCCAGTCTAGATCCACATTCTCTCCTGGATGGCAATGAGGAAACTGACCTAACTGTTCGCTCCGATTGGGTGCCTTCCTGACCACTACCCAGTGATCAGCTCTGAAGCATGCGGGTGAGTTTTGGTACTAAAAAACAGTCTTAACTTTTTTCCAATTCCTACCCAAGCATTGTGCATTGGTAGCACCCTGTGGCAGGGAATTTCATAAGTTAATTTTGTGCTGCACAGGACAGCATAGGTGCTAGAACTAGGGGTGCTGGGGGTACTCCCACACCCCCTGACTTAAAGCGGTTTTCATTATGTACAGGGTTTACAGTTGGGTTCAATGGCTCTCAGCACCCCCACTATAAAAATTATTCCAGCATCACTGCAGGAGAGAATTAATTTTCTTCTACTTTCAGTTTATGGCTTCCCAATTTCACATACCTCTGGATAGACTTGAGGGGCAAAGTGGGGGCATCAGGAATATCCTCCTTCCTCTATCTCTCAGGAAAACCCCGACACTAAAAGCCCAGTTACTATTATACTTAGTGGGAGATCTACCAACTAATGCCTCATGGTCACTCAGTAATTCACTACTTTCTTGCTTAGCGGTTCCAAAAGCAGTTTAAACTGCAAGCCCATCCCAAATCAGGAAGAAAGGCTGCCCCTGGGTCGCTCCTGTTGGGAACAGAGGCCTTGAAGCCTGACTCCCAGTCAGGCCTGCTCTAACCATTGACCCCACTCCGCTCCCAAAGCTAGGGACAGAACCCAGGAGTCCTGGCCCCCAGGCCCCCTGCTCAAACATGCCCGAGAGCAAACATGCAAAGAGCAACAGGTTCTAACCCCAGGGCAGGGGACAATGTGACCTAGGCCATGGTGGTGCCATTGACAGGCCAGGCCCAGGGGCTCCCAGAGTCCAAGATGTTTCTATGCAAGTTAACTACACAAAGGAAAGGTGGTGGTGGGGGGGGTCTCCTGCTCACCTGCCCCAGGAAATAGGGGCTCCCTTACCCCCAGAAAACACTAAAACTGCACAGCTGGGGGCTCCCACAGCCAGCTAACAGCCCCATACCTCCACACTACACAGCTAGGGGCTCCCCCCACACCTACTGAGAACAGCCCTATAGACCCCCATATGAGCCCTGTGCTCCCCCGCACTGAACAGCTGGGGGTTCCCCCACAACCCCATAGACCTCCACACTACACAGCTAGGGGCTCCCCCCACACCTACTGAGAACAGCCCTATAGACCCCCATAAGAGCCCTGTGCTCCCCCGCACTGAACAGCTGGGGGTTCCCCCACAACCCCATAGACCTCCACACTACACAGCTAGGGGCTCCCCCCCCACCCACTCAGAACAGCCCCATAGATCCCCTCCTTGCACAACTGAACAGCTAAGTAACAGCCCCATACATCCCATAACAGCCCCATGCCCCCCCAATACCACGCAGCAAGGGCTACCCGCACCCCAGCCCCATAAACCCTCCACACCACACAGCTGGGGGCTTCCCCCACACCCCTATACATTCCCCCCACACCCTATATACATCCCACACCAGCCCCATAACCCCCCCCACACACACACACACCAGCCCCATTTACCACCCACCACCACCACACAGCTGGGGGCTTCCCCCACACCCCTATACATTCCCCCCACACCCTATATACATCCCACACCAGCCCCATACCCCCCCCCCCCCCCCACACACACACACACACCAGCCCCATTTACCACTCACCACCACCACACAGCTGGGGGCTTCCCCCACACCCCATATACATTCCCCCCACACCCTATATACATCCCACACCAGCCCCATAACCCCCCCCCCACACACACACACACACACCAGCCCCATTTACCGCCCCCACCACCACACAGCTGGGGGCTCCCCCCACACCCGCATAGCAGCCCCATACACCCACCCACCCCCCCCACACACACACACACCGGGTAGCTGCCCCCCCCCCATCCCAGCCCCATACACCCCCCACTCCCCAGCACACCGAAGCAGCCGCTTAGCTCTGGGGAGGCCGGACGCAGTCCCGGGGAATTAGCCCGACGAGTCCCGGCCCTCCAGTCCCGGGACCCCCTCCCCGGCCCCCCGCTCTCCGGCCGGGACTCACCAGCTGCTCCTCGGGGGCCGGCTCCCCGGCGCTGCCCGGCTCGGGCTCCCCCGCCGCCTGCTCGGCGGGCTCGGTCCCGAGGCTCAGCGCCTGCCGCACCCGGCGCTCCTGCCGCTCCCGCAGCAGGTGGAGCTCGCAGAGCCCGGCCAGGCTGCCCTCCAGCCAGCCCCGGAGCCGGCCCCGCTCCGGGCTCACGGGGAAGGAGAACGCCCGGATCATCCCCCCGGCTCGGCTCCCGCTGCTGCCCCTGCGGCTCCGGACAGCGCAGCCGAACCGTTCTGCCTGCGGCAGCTCCGCGCTGTCACCGCCTCATCTGCATAGCCACCACCTCCAGCGCAGCCATTGGCTCGCCTGCCCGGCCTCCTCTGCATAGCCACCACCTCCAGCGCAGCCATTGGCTCGCCAGCCCGGCCTCCTCTGCATAGCCACACCCAGCAGAGCTATTGGCTCGCCCGCCCGGCCTCATCTGCATACACACCCCCAGCACAGCTATTGGCTCACCTGCCCGGACTTATCTTCATAGACACGCCCTTGAGCCGATCAATTGGTTCCCCGCACTGTTTTATCTGCATAGCCACACCCTCACATCTAGCTATTGGTTCTCCCTCCCTATCTCATCTACATAGCCACGGCTTCATTATCAACCCATTGGTTCTCCTGACCTCAGTTATCTGGATAGACGCGCCCCATCATGAACCCACAGGATCTCCCACACTGCTTTATCTGCATAGCTGTGCCTTCAGATCAACCCATTGGTTGTCCCACCCTGCTAAATGGGCATAGCCACAGCCTCATCTTAGCCCATTGGTTCTTTCTTCCTGCCTTATCTGCATAGCCACGCCCTCAGCCAACCCATTGGCTCACCTCCTACCTTTATAGCCACACCCTCTGATGAAGTCAATGACTCTGCACCCCAATTTTATTTGTATAGCCACGCCCCTAAATCATTGGCTCCACCCACCTGGTTTTATTGGCATCGCCACCTTCCCTCCCCAGCCACTGGTTCATTTACACATGCTTATTTGCATAGTCACGCCCATGTGTGCTGCTATTTGCTCATATAGTGGGTGAAATCTGCATGACCACACTTGCACCTAACCATTGGTTTATCCATTTCGTCCCATTGACAGCTCCACCCACTCCCATCACTCATCCTACTACCAGGGGATGGGTCAAGCACCTGATTGGCTGGCTCCTGGCTGAGCTCCTGGGTTACTTACTATAAATAGACCCAGGAGAGCCAGTGGGTGATTCAGTGGGGAGCTGCTGGTTCTGGTAAATCCCCCAATGGTCCTTCAGCTCTCCCCACTGAACCTAGTGTATCCTGTCCCTAATAATCCCCCTCAGTGCACATCCCCTAATCTTCTCCAATGCATGTCCTGCAACCCCCATCCCCTCCCCAATCATCCTTAATTCCCCCATGTGACCCCCAATGCACCCACACTTGTCCCCTCCAATACACCTTCTCCACAGTGTACCCCCACTAACCTCTCCTCCAATGCAACTCCATCCCCTCCACCACTAACCCCCGCAATGCACCCACGCCAATGGTCCTTCAACTCCTCCATGTGAACCCAATTGACCCCGCAATAACCCCCTTCCCAATTCAACCTCTCACCCCATAAACTCCCCAGTGCACCGCACTAATCTCTCCTCCAATGCAACTCCATCCCCTCCACCAATAACCCCCTCAATGCACCCCCGCCAATGGTCCTTCAACTCCTCCATGTGAACCCAATTGACCCCACAATAACCCCCTTCCCAATTCAACCTCTCACCCCATAAACTCCCCAGTGCACCCCCACTAATCTCTCCCCCAATGCAACTCCATCCCCTCCACCAATAACCCCCTCAATGCACCCCCGCCAATGGTCCTTCAACTCCTCCATGTGAACCCAATTGACCCCGCAATAACCCCCTTCCCAATTCAACCTCTCACCCCATAAACTCCCCAGTGCACCCCCACTTATCTCTCCTCCAATGCAACTCCATCCCCTCCACCAATAACCCCCTCAATGCACCCCCGCCAATGGTCCTTCAACTCCTCCATGTGAACCCAACTGACCCCGCAATAACCCCCTTCCCAATTCAACCTCTCACCCCATAAACTCTACAGTGCACCCCCACTTATCTCTCCTCCAATGCAACTCCATCCCCTCCACCAATAACCCCCTCAATGCACCCCCCGCCAATGGTCCTTCAACTCCTCCATGTGAACCCAACTGACCCCCCACTAACCTCCTCCCCAATTCACCCACTCACCCAATAAACCCCCCAGTGCACCGCACTAACCTCTCCTCCAATGCATCTCCATCCCCGTCAAGTCACCGTCTCTTTGGGGGAGGATAATGATGGTGAAAATGGTCGTGCTAAGAACAGGCCAGGTAGCGGGGAGGATGGAATTAGGGGCCTGGCTGCACGGAGGACAGAGTGGCTGGGGGGGGGGGTGTCAGGGAGGCTGCCCCTTCCCCAGGCTGCAGCTGCCAGAGCCAGCGCAGACAAGAAGGGGCCGGGGAGATTTAACCCGCTCCAGTGGGATTAGGGCCTGGGGCGGGGGATTAACAGGATCAGTGTCCGCGGGGTGAGCCAGGATCAAAATGCCGCCGTGCGTCCCCCCCGGGTTAACTTCTAAGGGGAGTTAGTGCTGGGGCTGGGTGCCGGCATCACAGCCCCAAGCCCCCAAACCGTGGCCTGCCCCACCAGTGACCCCGGCCTGCTCCCCGTATCCAGTCACCCCAGCACCAGGAGAGGAGAAAGGGTCTGGGCTCAGGCATCTGTAGAAGAAGCCAATACCCCCCTCTGGGGGGAGGAACGCGTCATGACAGCCCAGAGACATGGGGGAAAGGCCTCATTGATTGGGCACTTTTCATACCCTGCCTGTCTTTAAGGCCGGCAGGGCTGGAAATGGAACCCAGGAGTCCTGATTCCCAGCCTAACCCCACTCCCCTCCCCAAGATGGGGGGACAGAACCCCAGAGTCCTGACTACCAGCCTCCCCGCTCTATCCACTAGACCCCACTCCCTTCCCAGAACTGTGGGGACAGAACCCCAGAATCGTGACTCTCGGCTCTATCCACTAGACCCCACTCCCGTCCCAAAACTGGGGGGACAGAACCCCAGAATCGTGACTCTCGGCTCTATCCACTAGACCCCACTCCCGTCCCAAAACTGTGGGGACAGAACCCCAGAATCGTGACTCTCGGCTCTATCCACTAGACCCCACTCCCGTCCCAGAACTGTGGGGACAGAACCCCAGAATCGTGACTCTCGGCTCTATCCACTAGACCCCACTCCCGTCCCAAAACTGTGGGGACAGAACCCCAGAATCGTGACTCTCGGCTCTATCCACTAGACCCCACTCCCGTCCCAAAACTGTGGGGACAGAACCCCAGAATCGTGACTCTCGGCTCTATCCACTAGACCCCACTCCCGTCCCAAAACTGTGGGGACAGAACCCCAGAATCGTGACTCTCGGCTCTATCCACTGGACTCCACTCCCTTCCCAGAACTGTGGGGACAGAACCCCAGAATCGTGACTCTCGGCTCTATCCACTAGACCCCACTCCCTTCCCAGAGCTTGGGGGGACAGACCCCCAGAATCGTGACTCTCGGCTCTATCCACTAGACCCCACTCCCTTCCCAGAGCTTGGGGGGACAGACCCCCAGAATCCTGACTCCCAGGCTAGCTCTGCTTGAGTTAGGGCCCATGGGTGCTCCTGGCTCCCGTCAGTACCCGGGAGGCACTGACACCACATGAAGCCGATTTCGTAGCCAGGCAAACCCAGCGGCTCCCCGTACTCCCATCCCCTCGCGTCCCGGGGGATGCAAATCTTTGCTGTGGCTTGGACCTGGCAGAGTTTGCTCATGGATCTGACTTGGGGGGAGGGGGGGGGATTTACTAGCGGGTCCCATGGGCGAGTTGAAAGGACAAGGCTCAGGATCCTGGTCCTTATTCAGTAGCTGGGCACCCACGGCCCAAAGCGCTGCCAACACAACCTCAGCACCGGCGTGCCCAGCTGAGGCCGTCCCCTCAGCCTGCGTTCCAGGGCCCGCTGTAAAGACGCCTGGATTTTCAGTTGTCCGAGGGGACGAAAGTCGCCAGCCTGATCCAGGAACCGCGTCCGAAAAGCCGGCGACAAACGGGCCGACCCGGGGAGGATCGTTTAAGTTACAAGACCTGCGGCTCAGGGGACTGAGGGGCCCTTGGGAATGTCAGGGGTCGGCATGGCAATGGGCTGATGGAGTCTAGAAACGGGCGGAAATGCCTGGCGTCTACAGGATGCGTGGCAGTGGGCCAGGGAGATTTGCCAGCCTGGCGTAAAGTGGGTTTATTTCACAGCTGCCGCCCCCCACCATGTCCCGGGCACCGCTGGGCCTTTCTCGCCCTGGTCCCGACAGGCCTCCTGGGCAGAGCTGGCCGGAGATAGGGCCCCGAAACAAGCCCAGCTCTGTCAGACTCCTCTGACGAGATCAGCACTTTGATCCAGGAGGATCAGCCTCGCAGCCTTTCTCTGCACCTGCTCCAGTGTGAATTCATCTTGCTCCAGCTGCTTCGGCCAAGCCGGGCGCACGGGGGGGCGGGAGACACGCTCCCTGCTCCCCCCACCACTCCCCATGTGTCAGTCCTTCCTCCTCCCTCCTCTTGCCAGCTGTGTAATCAGTGTCCCACTCTGCCACCCAAGACAACTCCAACTTGTGCAAGCCCGCGACCAAAGAGGCTGCTGGAAGCAGGGCTGTAAACAGCCCCATCCCTGCTACAAATTCGCTAGGTCTCAGAGCAGCTGATCAGCCTGTGGGCTGGGCCTGTGTTTCTCCAGCAATGAGGCTGCAGGAGCGAGACTGCCCCAGTGACAGACGCTGAGTTTCCTAGCGTGGTTTTTCTTCCCCCCACCCCACCCTTCAATGTGCATTTGTCTTAAAGGAGGCAAAATGGGACTCCATCGGCGGCTTCAGACCATCAGAAATTCCTTGTGTTTCCCCGCCTCTGTCAAAAAAGAACAGTTCATCCCATTTTTCATGCTATTTAAAGGACTGTCAAACAGAGCTATTACAGATAACAACCTTCTATTGCTAAAGGCAGTAAAAGAGAAGCCCTCTTTAGGACTTGGACTGTTTTCCCTTCATCTCGGTCCTTGTTTAAAAGATGTTCATCGGTGGTCATTGCAGTGAAAGTCGCCCCCAAAATTTGATGTCCAGCCCCGGACCACACTTCAGTGTTGGAACAAGGAATGGGGGGTTGTTAAGTTTATCCCTTCCTGCGGGGAGACGCCCCCCGATGAGATGGGCTCCGTCCCCGGCAGAGAGGATCCCCCAGCCTCGCCGTTAGGGAATCATACCCTCCTGTCCCCGCCCTGTCTTCATTGCGCCTCGTTGCTCCCGCGAAATAATCCTTCGCCCTCTTTGGAGCATCTCCTGCCCCCATACCCCGTCCTCTGCAGAGCTCTCAGCCTTAGCTCCCCCCCAAACCCCACGCAGCGCCTGGAATCCCCGCGACAGAGAGCGACCGCTCGGCCCCTTCCCACAATGCCTCTGTCTATGCGGTTTCATTGGCAAGCTACCTAATCCACCCCACCCCCCCTCAGCCATTGCTGGGCCCCCGGTTCCCACCCCTCGAGCCTTTGGCATCCGCCCCGGACCCAGCAGCGTCTCTTGGTGCCATGGGGCCTGGGGCTGCAGGCTTTCGCCCGTGGACCAGGCTGATGTTTCTAAGCCCGTCGGTGCCCTCGGGCGTCCCCGATCCAGTTCCCCTCGGTCGGTCACAGGGCCAGGGAGGCGATCGCGCCGGGCGCCGGGGCCCGCGCCCCGCAGCCGAACACCTTCCGCAGGTCGCCCTTGATGCTGTCGCTCACCAGGGCGTAGAGGACGGGGTCCAGGGCGCTATTGAGGCTGGACAGGGCCAGGGCCAGGGAGAAGGGCAGGTGGAGCCGCTGCTCGAAGGCGCAGAGGGCGCAGCCGTCCAGCGCCGCGGAGGCCACCGTCCGCACCAGCAGCAGCAGGTGGTAGGGGGCGAAGCAGAGCAGGAAGATGGCGATGACGCCCAGCGAGAGCCGCTTCACCTTGGCCTTCTGCCAGCCCAGGAGGCTGCTGCTGGCCCGCACCCCCTGGAAGATCTTGAGGTAGGAGACCCCCAGGACCAGCAAGGGCAGGGCGAAGCCGGCGGCCACCCGGAAGTAGTTGAACCGGGCCACGCCGGGCAGCAGCGGGTAGCTGTCGTAGCAGGAGGGGTTGACCGGCTCCGCGGCGCGCAGGACGATGCCCACGTGGAAGGCGAAGACCAGCAGGGCCGCCAGGGCGCTGGCGAGAGCGGCCGAGCGCCGGCTGCGCAGCCCCAGGGAGCGGAGCGGGTGGGCCACGGCCAGGTAGCGCTCCAGGGAGATGAGGCAGAGGAGCAGGACGCTGACGTACATGTTGGAGTAGAAGACGAAGCCGGCGGCGTGGCAGGCCGGGCCGCTCAGGGTCCACCGGTGCCCGCGCCGCACGTAGAGCATCCACAGCGGCAGGGTGAGCAGGTAGAGGACGTCGGAGGCGGCCAGGCCCAGCAGGTAGACGGCCAGCACGTTGCCCAGCCGCACCTGCTGCGCGATGGGCCACAGGGTCAGCGCGTTGGTGGCCAGGCCCAGCAGGAAGACGGCCCCGTAGAGGGAGACCACCAGCTCCTGGCCGGCCTGGAAATCCACCCCGCAGCGCGAGGCGTTGGACGGGCAGGGGGCGCTGGCGTTCGGCATGGTGCGGGGGGGGGGGGGTGCTGCAAGGAGAGAGGCGGGGCTTAGCAGGGAGGGGACCCACACACACACACACACACTCTGCAGGGACCCCCCCCACACACACACACACACTCTGCAGGGACACACACACACACACACTCTGCAGGGACCCCCCCCACACACACACACACACTCTGCAGGGACCCCCCACACACACACTCTGCAGGGACCCCCCCCCACACACACACACACTCTGCAGGGACCCCCCCCACACACACACACACACTCTGCAGGGACCCCCCACACACACACACACACTCTGCAGGGACACCCCCCCACACACACACACACTCTGCAGGGACACCCCACACACATACACACACACACTCTGCAGGGACCCCCCACACACACACACACACTCTGCAGGGACACCCCCCCCCCCACACACACACACTCTGCACTTGTCCTTGTTGAACCTCATCACATTTCTTTTGGCCCAGTCCTCTCATTTGTCTGGGTCCCTCTGTATCCTGCCCTGACCCTCCAGCGTCTCTGCCCCCCCCCCTCGCAGTACACATGGGGGCTGTACGCACGTTCTTCACGGGACATGTGAGGGCGCCGGCCTCAGGGTCATTCTCACACATGGGGGAGGCGTATAGGTGTTACCGTAATACACCTAATAGCAATACAAATGTACAGCTCCTTGCACCGCGGGGGGGCCTGGGCCACAATTGGGGCTTGTAGCTGCTACCGTAATACACCTAATAGCAATACAAATGTACAGCTCCTAGCACCGTGGGGGGGGGGGCCTGGGCCACAATTGGGGCTTGTAGCTGCTACCGTAATACACCTAATAGCAATATAAATGTACAGTTCCTAGCACTGGGGGGGGGGCCTGGGCCACAATTGGGGCTTGTAGCTGCTACCGTAATACACCTAATAGCAATACAAATGTACAGTTCCTAGCACTGTGGGGGGAGCCTGGGCACCGACTGTGGCTTGTAGCTGCTCCCGTGATACACAAACGTAACAATCTATTTTTTAAGAGCTTTCCCGAGGTTTCGCCCACCGGCTCCGGGGGGGGGGGGGGCCAAGCCCATCGGCTGACACTGAACACAACAAAACCTGGCCAACGACCTCACCAGCCCACGTGCCTCCGGCGTGCCCAAGGCCTCCCACTTCAGCATGCCCGTGCACGTCGCCACCGGGTCACTGACCAGCCGCGCCCCTCCCCACCCCGCCCCGCCCCCGCCCCCTCCCCGCCTGCCAGCGCCCGGGCCCTGGCTCTTTAAGGGCGGCTGAGGCGGGGGCCGCGGTGCAACCATTTCCTTTCCTGCCCCACGACGCTTCCCTGGGGCCCAGCTTCCTGCCCACGCAGGCAACACGTGCGCCAGGCGGTGAACGGCGCACGCGACCGCCGGCTGTGGGGGAGGGAGCCCCATCCTGCCGCACGGGGGGGGGGAGAACTGTGGCTGGTGGCCTCCGGGGGGTGCTGTGCGCATGAGGGGCACTGTCCCCAATGGGGGGGGGGGCAAGATGGCACATGCAGCTGGTAGGTTTTATGTGGGGGGGGGCATCTGTGTGAAGCAGGGTGGGCCAGTAGACAATGCGCTGGCCTGGGAGCCAGGACTCCTGAGTTCTAGCCTCTGGGAGGGGAGTGAGGCCTAGGGGTTAGAGCAGAGAGGGTGGGAGTGGGGAATCAGGACTCCTGTGTTCTGTTCCTGGCTCAGGGAGGGGACTAGGGTTGGGGGATGAATGGTGAATCAGGATGCCTGGGGGTCTGTCCTCAGCTCTTAGAGGGAAGTGGGGGTCTAGAGGTTAGAGCGGGGTGGGTGGGAGCTGGGTTTTGTTCCTGGGAAGGGAAAATGTTTGCCATGGGGGGGGTGGATTATGAGTCAAACTGTCTGGGGTCTATTCCTGGCTTTGCCGCTGCCCTTAGCCAAGTCACTTCCCCTCTCGGTGCCTCAGTTTCCCCATCCATAGCACAGGGGCTAATGGTACCACCCTACCCTGGGTCCAGGGCTTGGGGATCTCTGGCAGGGTTGCATGGCTGGGTGTGTGTGTTGGAGCTGCACAGGGACCAGCGGGGGGGGCGGGGGGGGCGTGTGAAACGTGGTGTCTCTGTCACAGGGGCTGGCGTGTAATAGTGACGTCTGTGTGGGAGCCTGTGTACTGGGGTGACGCACGTGCTGTGTGGGTTGTGTGTGTGAGCAGGACATGTTGTTGGCGTGTGGAAAGGGGCCGGGGCTGCACATGGGTTAGGCCCTGGGGGGAGGAAGGGTGGGGGTGGGCTTGGTGCCAACTCGGGGGGGGACTCAAACAGCTGGCTCAGCCCATCCTGTGCCCCCTCTGTCCGTGTGACATGGAGAACCACCTCTGGGGGCCCAAGACTGCTGGGGGGGTGGATGTAGCACCCCCCCCACCGCTATATACCCCCCCCCCCCGGTATAACACATGTGCCCTCACCTCCCATCCCCAAACTGCACCCCCCCCCCCGGCAGTTTATTTACTTGTGGGCCCTGGGGGAGGGGACAGCTGGCAGGGAGGGGTTCACTTTTCACCCCCCCCAAACACACACATACACTCCCCCCCCACACTCCAGCAGGCAATCCCCCATGTCTGCCCCCCCCCACTCCTGTCCCATAGGCAGCATGTCCCTTGGGGGGGCGGGGGTTGGACAGCCACGTGCCCGGGCCTTTCCCTTCTCCTCCCCAGGGATGATCTCAAGAGTCGGGGTGCTGGGGGGGGAGGGGGGACAGGAACATACCAAGCCGCCAGGAAGGGTCTCTCTGGAGAGCTGAGTGGAAGCCCCCAGCCCGGGGGGGAGGCGCTGGCACCGGAGCAGCTCAGAGGCACAGATGCATCCTCAGATCTCGGCTTCTTTGCATCCTCAAAGGTTCCCCCCCCCCCACATGCCGTTTCCCCCCCCCCCCCCGCAGCTGGCTTGTGAATGGTTGGCAGCCCTGCCCCCCCCCACTGCCATTCGCCAGCAGGCACCCCTGCCCGTCCCCACCCTCCGCCCCACAGTCCCGCACTAGCAAGTTCTAGGAAGCATGGTCTGGGATTTCACACAAAGGGGGTTTCCAAGGGCTGGCGGGGGGTGGGGTGGCAGCCCTGGGCCCGTCTGCCCCCAATGCGTCCTCCCGTCCCCGGGGCAGGCGGAGGAGGTGGGGGCGGGGGGTCAGGGCTGGCAGGCTGAGAGGTGCTGGGCAAATACTGCACGACACACCTGTTCCTGGCAAGAGGGAAGGGTTGCTGGTGGACAGGGGGGTGGGGGGGTGGAGAGTGGATGACTGGTGAGTGGCTGGACTGCGTGGCAGGTGGATGGATGGTGGGGGATGGACGGGGTGGTAGGGGATGGATGGTGGGGGATGGACGGGGTGGTAGGGGATGGACGGTGGGTGATGGACAGTGGGGGATGGACGGGGTGGTGGGGGATGGACAGTGGGGGATGGACGGGGTGCTAGGGGATGGACGGTGGGGGATGGACGGAGTGGTGGGGGATGGACGGTGGGGGATGGAAGGGGTGGTGGGGGATGGACGGTGGGGATGGACGGGGTGGTGGGGGATGGATGGTGGGGGATGGACGGGGTGGTAGGGGATGGACAGTGGGGGATGGACGGGGTGGTGGGGGATGGGTGGTGGGGGATGGGCGGTGGGGGATGAACGGGGTGGTGGGGGATGGACGGTGGGGGATGAACGGGGTGGTAGGGGATGGACGGTGGGAGATGGACGGGGTGGTGGGGGATGGACGGTGGGGGATGGACGGGGTGGTGGGGGATGGACGGTGGGGGATGGACGGGGTGGTAGGGGATGGACGGTGGGGGATGGACGGGGTGGTAGGGGATGGACGGTGGGGGATGGACGGGGTGGTGGGGGATGGGCGGTGGGGGATGGACGGTGGGGAATGGACAGGGTGGTGGGGGATGGGCGGTGGGGGATGGACGGGGTGGTGGGGGATGGACGGTGGGGGATGGACGGGGTGGTAGGGGATGGACGGTGGGGGATGGACGGGTGGTGGGGGATGGGCGGTGGGGGATGGATGGGGTGGTGGGGGATGGGCGGTGGGGGATGGACGGTGGGGGTAGGTGGTTGTGCGGGGGAGGGGGGTGTCCTAATTCAAATGCCCAAAACCCTTTCCCCTGCCCAGGGACAAGCGGGGGCATTGCTTGGGGCTGAACTCTCCATTTCTTATCTATAAGAAAGGCAGCGGCGGGGGCGGGGGGGGGCGACAGGCTGTGGCATCCTGGGGGGAGAAATGGGGGGGGGGGGCAGGGCCAGGCTGTGGAGAGCGGGGACCAAGCTGCCAAGAATGTGAAGGTAAATAAAGGAAAAGCTCTTGAGGGCTGGGAGTGACTCGGGCCGGGAAGTCCCTGGCCTGGCTCCCTTCCCCTGGGTGGAGGCTGAGCACGACTCCGAGGGGCACTCCGGGGGCCCCGGGGTCAGCGGGGGGGGGGGGGGGCAGGCTGGTAGTGTGGGAGCTGGGCCAGGGTTCGGCCTGAGTGCCCGGGCAGGGACCTATCCTAGGACAGCACTTCCTGTAGCACAACACCCCCACCAAGCCCCCTCCCTCACCCCCCCACGGCGCCCCCTCCCGAGCCCCCTCCCCCACCTCCTGCAGCACCGAGGGAGCCCTCTAGCCCCACGCCACGGCATGGGGATCAGCGCTGCGTGGAGCTACAGGGAAAAGCGAGGGGCTGTTGGTGAGTCGAGCCTGGGGAGGGGAGGGGACAATTGGGGGGGGAACAGCGCCCCCAAATGGCTGCGTAGCATTGCCACCCGTGCCACATCCCACCCCAGAAGTGGCTGCAATTCAGCCATGGCTGCAGCCCCTCCATGGATTGCCTGTGAAGGGTGCTCCTGCCAGCCGAGCGGTGCTGGAGAAATACAAGGCCAGGCTTAGCACCCCTGCGCCGTTCATGTCCTAAACTAGACACCCTTAGGAGCGCCAGGGAGCCAGGTCAGATAGTGCGTGGAGGGGACGCTCTGACAGCCACAAGCAGCTAGAAACCCCCCAAACTGACGCGTCACCAAAGGCAACTCATGCCTGACTAAGCTAATTGCCTTCTATGACGAGATAACTGGCTCTGTGGATATGAGGAAAGCGGCGGACGTGATATATCTTGACCTTAGCAAAGCCTTTGCTACGGTCTCCCACAGTATTCTTGCCAACAAGTTAAAGAAGTATGGGCTGGATGAATGGACCATAAGAAAGCTGGCTGGATCATCAGGCTCAACGGGTAGTGAACAATGGCTCCGTGTCTAGTTGGCAGCCGGTATCGAGCGGAGTGCCCCAAGGGTCGGTCCTGGGGCCGGTTTTATTCAATATCTTCATTAATGATCTGGAGGATGGTGTGGACTGCACCCTCAGCAAGTTTGTAGATGACACTAAGCTGGGAGGAGTGGTAGATACACTGGAGGGTAGGGATACGATACAGAGGGACCTAGACAAATTAGAGGATTTGGGCCAAAAGAAATCTGATGAGGTTCAACGAGGAGAAATGCAGAGTCCTGCACTTGGGATGGAAGAATCCTATTCACTGCTCCAGACTAGGGACCGAATGGCTGGGCAGCAGTTCTGCAGAAAAGGCCCTAGGGGTGACAGTGGATGAGAAGCTGGATATGAGTCAACAGTGTGCCCTTGTTGCCAAGAAGGCATTTTGGGCTGTACAGTAAACCCTCGATTTAACGGACCCCGATTTAACGGACTTCGGATGCAACGGACAAAATTTCCGATGCATCCGAAATCCGTTATTGGGGGAAATCCGTTATATGTTAACAGCTCCCGCCCGGCTCCCCGCAGCAGGGACCCCTGCGGGAGCTGTCAAACCCCCCGCCCCCCCGCCCGGCTCCCCGCAACGGGGAGCCGGGCGGGTGGGCTGACAGCTCCCGCCCGGCTCCCCTCTGCGGGGAGCCGGGCGGGAGCTGTCAACCCCCCCGCCCGGCTCCCCGCAGCGGGAAGCGGGGGGGGGGTTTGAGAGCTCCCGCCCGGCTCCCCGCAGCGGGAAGCCGGGCGGGGGGTTTGACAGCTCCCGCCGGGCTTCCCGCTGGGGGGAGCCGGGCGGGAGCTGTCAACCCCCCCGCCCGGCTCCCCGCAACGGGGAGCCGGGCGGGGGGGGGGGGCGGTTGAGAGCTCCCGCCCGGCTCCCCGCAGCGGGAAGCCGGGCGGGGGGTTTGACAGCTCCCACCAGGCTTCCCGCTGGGGGGAGCCGGGCGGGAGCTGTCAACCCCCCCGCCCGGCTCCCCGTAACGGGGAGCCGGGCGGGGGGGGGCGGTTGAGAGCTCCCACCGGGCTTCCCGCTGGGGAGAGCAGAGCGGGAGCTGTCAACCCCCCCGCCCGGCTCCTCGCAGCGGGGAGACGGACGGACGGGGGGTTTTGAGCCGGGCAGGAGCTGTCAACCCGGCTGCCCGGCTCCCCGCAGAGGGGAGCCGGGCGGCCGGGTTGACAGCTCCTGCCCGGCTCCCCGCAGCGGAGGGCCGGGCGGAAGCTGTCAACGCCCCCCCCCTCCCCGCAGCAGGGAGCCGGGCGGGGGGGTTGACAGTGCCCGCCGGGTTCCCCACTGCCGGGAGCCGGGCGGGGGAGTTTGACAGTTCCCGCCTGGCTCCCCGCAGCGGGAGCTGGGCGAGCGGGCTGACAGTTCCTGCCCGGCCCCGCAGCGGAGGGCCTGGCGGGAACTGTCAAACCCCCCCCCCCCCCCCGCAGCGGGGAGCCGGGCGGGCGGGCTGAAAGTTCCCGCCGGGCTCCCCGCTGCCGGGAGCCGGGCGGGGGGGTTGACAGTTCCCGCCTGGCTCCCCGCAGCGGGAGCTGGGCGGGCGGGCTGACAGTTCCCGCCTGGCTCCCCGCAGCGGGGAGCCAGGCGGGAGCTCTCAGCCCACCCGCCCGGCTCCCGTTGCGGGGAGCCAGGCAGGTGGGGGGGGGGGCGTTTGACAGCTCCTAAAACCTCTATATAACGGACTAATTCGGGTGAGGGGGTGTCCATTAAAGCCAAAAGTCCTATTATTTAATGATTTTTAAAAATTATTAAATAACGGACTTTTGGCTTTAACGGACACCCCCTCGCCCCAATTAGTCCGTTAAATCGAGGTTTCACTGTGTAAGTAGGGGCATTTCCAGCAGACCAAGGGACGTGATTGTTCCCCTCTATTCAACATTGGTGAGGCCTCATCTGGAGTACTGGGTCCAGTTTTGGGGCCCACACTACAAGAAGGATGTGGAAAAATTGGAAAGAGTCCAGCGGAGGGCAACAAAAATGATTAGGGGCCTGGAGCACATGACTTATGAGAGGCTGAGAGAACTGGGATTGTTTAGTCTACAGAAGAGAAGACTGAGAGGGGATTTGATAGCAGTCTTCATCTACGTGAAGAGGGGTTCCAAAGAGGATGGAGCTCGACTGTTGTCAGTGGTAGCGGATGACAGAACAAGGAGCAATGGTCTCAAGTTGCAGAGGGGGAGATTTAGGTTGCATATTAGGCAAAACTTTTCCCCTAGGAGGGTGGTGAAGCACTGGAATGGGTTCCCTAGGGAGGTGGTGGAATCTCCATCCTTAGAGGTTTTTTTAGGTCAGGGTGACAACGTCCTGACTGGGATGATTTAGTTGGGGTTGGTCCTGCTTTGAGCCGGGGGTTGGACTAGAACCTCCTGAGATCCCTTCCAACCCTTATAGTCTATGATTCTCTGATTCACTACTCAGCCAGAAATGACTCACGCCAGGCGTGCAGACAGGAACCAGCCCAGCCTGCGTACCCCTGGTGACCACCCACCCCACACTGCTGACGACTGCGGAGCTGGGAACGCCGCACTCCCCTGCCCTCATCTCTGGCAGGGTCCCTGGGGGCTACGCTGGCCTGGTGCCAGGACACGCTGGCTCCCGGGTGCCCCAAGGCCCCACCCAGACAGTTGCGCTCGGTGGTTTCCTGTTTACGTCCGGCAGCCCCTGGGGATTCACAGCGGCAGAGAACTGAGAACTGGTGCTGGGGACGGCCCCCGGCCCCCAGAGCTGCCTCCCGGCACCTTGCAGCCGGGCCCGGCCATTCCAGCGCGGCTCCTGGCGTGATGCGGAGTCATTCGGTTCCCTGCACCGCAGAGAGCCAGAGTGCCTCAGAAACCGACCGACGGCTCGGAACCGAGAGTGGTTTTCTCAGAACCGAGAGGCTCTGTGATTTTATGAAAATACGCAGATTGTGACTATAACGTCACTAAAACACGCTTCATGCAAAAGGGCTCTTGTAAGGTATCATTGCAAAGCTCATAATCTACGGAGTGTGGTCATCCTAGTTGTATAAATGTATCATTCTTGTATCTAAAACTATGAAGAATTCCTCTGAGGTCCTATTGTATCTATGCAAAGTGGGAGCCATGAATCTTGATGGTTCCCATCAACCAGGACAATTGAATGTGGCTCGCTCTGTTTGCAGGCCTTCCTGTGAGTCAGGCTGATCACCTGGTACTGAAATCCACCTTTAACCTGGTGCTTTTCCATTTAGCAGGAGGGGTGGGAACCCAGAGAGAGACAAAGGAGTCCCACCTCCTGCAAAAGCTATATAAGAGAGTGGAACAGAACAAAGTGGGTGACAATCAGGAGAAATCCCCGAGCTACCACCTGGGAAGGCGTCCGCTCTGTGCAAGAAACGTATTGAAACTTCTCTTGGCGGGTGAGATTTTGTCGGTATTCAGTCTTATTCCATGATTAGACAAAGACTTGCAGGTTTTATTTTATGTTACTTGGCAATTCACTTTGTTCTGTCTGTTACTACTTGGAACCACTTAAATGCTACTTTCTGTATTTACTAAAATCACTTTTTCCCTATTAATTAACCCAGAGTATGTATGAATACCTGGGGTGGCAAACAGCTGTGCGTACCTCTCGATCAGTGTATAGAGGGCGAACAATCTATGAGTTTACCCCGTCGATAAGCTTTATACAGGGGGAAACGGATCTAGTTGGGGTTTGGACCCCGTTGGGAGTTGGGCAGCGGAGTGTTAAAGACAGGAACACTCCTTAACCTGTTTTCAATTGAGCTACAGCTGTTAGGGGACTTGGCTCAGACCTGGGTCTGGGTTTGCAGCGGGCTAGCGAGTCTGACTCAAACCAGGCAGGACGCTGGAGTCCCAGGAAGGCAGGGGCAGTAGACTTCTTGGCACATCAGTCAGCAGCCCCAAGGGGGTTTCTGTGATCCAACCTGCCAGTTATTTAGCAGAGGGTCAAACCTCCTAGGGTGACCAGATACCATCCGCTTTGCCTTCCGGTCACTGCGCTGCCTCGTTTAGCTTCAGGCCAGGGTCAGTCCAGCGCTGCGGGGTGCTTTCCCGCTGCTTTTTCCCGGGCACTGGGGTCTATTCCCAGCCTGCCCCAGGCAAGAGCCGTCCCCTCCTTCTGCCTCAGTTTCCGCAGCCATAAAATGGGAACAACCCCGCCCTCCTTTGAAGCGTGAGGGATGATTATCTGAGCGCCCAGGTAGCCTGCCTTCCCTGGTCGCAAATTCTACCTTTTCTGTGGCCATAACGCAGAGAGAGCCGAATAAAGAAATCGACGCCTGGGGGTTGATCCCAGCCATGCTTCCCAAAGCAGCCACCGGCCCGGCTTCCCAGGCACGACCCCGGGCTCCGAGCACTTCCACCCGGACCTCCCTTCGCCTCAGCTACCGGGGCAGGGGCATGTTTAATCATAGAATCAGAGATTAGGGTTGGAAGGGGCCTCAGGAGGTTCTAGACCCACCCCCTGCTCAAAGCAGGACCAATGCAAAGGCCCAGTCACCCCGAAGGCGGGATTGGAGACCCATGGAGACGGGCTTGACACAGATTTTCTCCTGGCGCCAGTGCCTGTGTCAGGAGTCCCATCTAGTGCTACCAGTCTCCAGGGGCGCTGGAGGAGAACAGCCTATTCCGCGTCCCTGGGGGGGGGGGGTGTAAACCCTTTTGTGCCAATATAAATGCCCCTGCCCTAGGGGGTTTCACGGCTTTTCCCCGAGCAGTGCCATGCAAACAGGAGCCCCTCGGCGCCCCCTCTTCCACGTGGATGCCTGGTTGGCGCTTTAAACCTGGGATCTGTCCACTGAGGCGCTGCCGGTCGATTGACGGGTGCAAGCCAACTTTAAAAGGACAGAACGAACATCCATGCTAGAGAGCGGCTCCGGTCTGGTTTTAGGCCACAAGCGAACTCTGCCCGGAGCAGGGCATGGAGCTGCCACCCCGCCAGCCCCCCGGCAGGAGCAGAGCTGACCCAAACCACGAGGATCCAGGTGTTTTCCTGCCCGTCCCGCGTAGTCGGCCCCAATGCCGATCCCAAACGGGCACTGCTTTTTAAAAAAACCTACACGAGAGAAGAAACAACCTCCAAACTCGGCTCAAGGCCTTTCCCTCTGGATCGCTTTGAGCACTTTACCAAGCAGGGTCCGTGTCATTATCCCCCAAATGACAGCTGGGGAAACCGAGGCACAGAGCAGGGAAGGGGCTTGCCCGCAGCCAGCGGTAGAAGCGGGATTAGAACCCATGGCTCCCGAGCAGAACTTCGGCGTGTGGCTACATTGGAGACTTCTGGAGGGGCTTCCTCGGGAAGCGTGACCCCCAGCCCTGCGCCAGGTGGCACCTCGTGCCCTACAGGGGGCCAGGGTCACCCCTAGCAATACGTGGGGCTTTTAGCTCTAGAGTGGGGCAAACACACCCACCCCATCCGTTCCAGCTGAGGGCCGGGGGGGAAGGGGGAACTCAGCGTCGCCCCGCGCAGGGGGTCACGTACCTTTTAGTTCAAAGGCAGGCGGGGCGGGTTCTGGTCACTATTTATTTATACACACGAGTCCCTATATGAACAGCCACCGGGGGGCAGCATAGATCAGCCCCAGCTCCATCAGCCCCATCAGTTACTCACCCTTCCCCCAGCCCCGCCGTGAACACGCGTGTGCACGGGCCGGGATGCACACCGCCACACAGGCCACGTGGAGTAGGGTGTCAAGATCGGGGGGGGGGGCGCTCAGCGGCTTGGAGCCAGCAGGGGTTGGGGATGGGGGGGGGGTCTTCTCCTCTCTGCCCCGCTGAAGACAGGAGGGGGAGGGCCCAGTTCCCTCTGTGCTCCCCAAATTGGAGACACACACCCCCCTTTTGCCCCCAGAATGATGAACCAGGGAATGTGGGTGCAGGGAGGGGCCCCTAGGCTCCCCCAAACCTTCACCCTCAGCCCAGGCCTCTAACCACAGGCCCAGGACCCCACGCCCTTGGGATCCCCCCGTTTCAGAACCACGGGAGCCTAGTACACCCTGCCCCCCCCCACGCACCCCAACTACATCACGGGGACCCATCAGGCCCTCCTAGGCCCCCGACGTGCACTGGGGGCTCCACCCCCCTCATGCCCTCAGCCCCCGATCACGGCACCAGGCCCCCGCGCTGAGGCCCCGTCTTCTCGCCCCGTCCTCCGTCCTCTCCTCTTCCATCCTTGCCCTGGCCGGGGCACATGGGGTCCATCCAGACGGGCGCCGAGCGACCTCAGCAGCTGTGCCAGGCCTCAGTCCCTGCCTAGGCCTCTCACCATGTCCTGGGGACCCCAGCCCATCCCCGGGCTCCTCCCCGGCCTCTCCTCAGCCCTCGGGGTCCCTGAGGGGGGCCCCCATGGGCAGGGCGTGCAGGTCGCTGGGCCGGGGGGGGGGGGTTCTTCACAACGCACCAGCCGGGGCAAGGGAGCTGTCCTGTCTGTCCGGCGCCAGCAGGGGGAGCCACATCCCTGCAGCACAGAGCGGGGGGCAGGGGTGTCCTTCACCCCCGTCCCCAGGGGTCCGTCTTGTCCCTCCCCCGCCACCGGAGCAGGGAGAGGGGTCTTCTCTCTGCCCCGGGGTGGGGGGAGGCCGGGCTCACAGAATGCTGACCCTCTCTGTCAGCCCCTGCAGCTCCCCCTCCCCCTCCTCCTCCTCGGGGGGCGGCCCCCGGGGGGCCCGCAGGTGGGCGGGGTAGGGCAGGGTGTGGTCGGCGGCGAACTGCTCCCAGCGGGCGTCGTCGCTCTCGTGGGTGATGTAGCGCTCGCCCATCTTGGTCTCTAGCTCCCGTAGGTCCAGCCAGGTCTGGTAATCCTGCAGGGGCAGCAATGGGTTAATAGGGACCAGGGGGCATCGCTGCTGCCCCCTTCTGGACAGCCCCAGGACCGCCTTGCACTGGGCCAGCTGGGATGTGGCAATACCGCCCCCCAGTGGACAACACCGGAACTGCCCTGCACTGGGCCAGCTGATATTTGTCAATACCGCCCCCCAGTGGAGATCAGAGGAACTGCACTGGGCCAGCCAGCTGCGATGTGTCAGTGCTGCCCCCAGTGGACAACAGCGGAACTGCACCGGGCCAGCCAGCTGCGATGAGTCGGTGCTGCCCCGCCCAGTGGACAACCCCAGAACTGCACCGGGCCAGCCAGCTGCGATGTATCGGTGCTGCTCCCCCCAGTGGACAACAGCGGAACTACACTTGGCCGCCCACTGTATGTGCCCGTGCTGCCCCCTGGTGGAAAACACCAGAACTGCCCTGCACTGGGTCAGCAAGTGTGCGTCAGTGCTGACCCCTATGGGACGGCACCAGCACCAACCACCCTGCAATAGGCCGGCTGGGGCGTGTGTCAGTGCTGCCCCCTGCTGGAGAGCACCAGGACCGTCACCTTCCCCAGGCTCCATAATCCCTTCTGCTGCTGCAACCAAGGGTCTGAGGGCAGTGGGGTCTAGTGGTTAGAGCACCCCTCCGTACCTGGAGCCAGGGGTGGCTCAGGGACTTGTCCACGCTGTAGCGCTTCCTCATCTTCACCTGGAGCAGGTTATTGATCAGGTCGATGGCTGGAGGGGGAGAGAGCGCGGGGGAGTCATGGAGCCGCCTGCTGGGGCGGGGAGGGCCCGAGTCTGGCCTGGGGAAAGTCACGGGGCGTGGGGATAACGGTTACAGCGCCCCGGCCACACAGGCCTTCCTGCCAGGGGTGCTTGCTGCAGGGATGGGGGGGGGAAGTTGGGGGTGTTGCCCCCTCACAGGCACTCTAAGCCCACCCCCCCTCCATCCAAGACCCCCCTCCCTCCAGGGCAGGTCCCTCCATCCGAGATCTCCCACCCCGGGGCAGGACCCTCCGTCCCAGATCCCCCCCGTCCCCCCGGGGCCGGTACCTCCGGCGGAGATCTGGCGCCAGGGGTGGGGCGGGTACATGAAGGCGGCGTTCTGGATCTGGTCGTTGATGTCCTCGTCCTCGTTGAAGGGGAAGGTGCCGCTCAGGCTGACGTACATGATGACCCCCACGGACCACATGTCCAGCGAGCGGTTGTAGCCCTGGTTCAGCAGCACCTCGGGGGCCAGGTAGGCCGGGGTGCCCACCACCGAGCGCCGGAACGACTTCTCGCCGATGATGCGGGCGAAGCCGAAGTCACACAGCTTCACCTGCGGGGGGAGGGGGGAGGGGTCTCAGCAGGGGGCGCTCTCCCCTTGGCCCCAGTGAGGCGCTAGGGGGCACTGTGCTGCGGGGGGGGGGCTCTCTCCCCAATGTCTCAGGAGTTTTGGGAGTTAAGTGGGGAGATGGGGGTGTCAGAGGGGAAGAGGGAGTGGGGAGGGGTCCCTGCAGAGGGTGGTGGCGGGAGGGGGGGTCTCACGTGTGGGAAGGGGGTCCCTGTGGGGGGGGTCTCACCTGGAGGAGGGGATCCCCGAAGCGGGGCGGGAGGGGTCTCATCTGCGGGAAGGGGCACTGTGGAGGGGGGTGGGGCAGTTCAACTAGGGGGGGGGTCCCTGCACAGAGGGGTGGGACAGTCTCTGCTGCGGGGAGGACTCCCGGTGGAGCAGGGAGAGCAATCCATCATAGGGGGAGGGGGTCTCACCCAAGGTGAGGGGTCCTGGGGGGGGGGGGAAGGGCAGTCACACCTGAGGGAGCGGGAGGGGTCTCACCTGGGGGAACGGACCCTGTGGAGGGGGTTGAAGCAGTTGCACGTGGGTGAACCTGGGGGGGGAAGGTTCCTGGGAGAGAGAGGGGAAGGGCAGTCCACCCTGGGGGGGTCTCACCTGGGGGGAGGGGTCTCAGGGGAGGGCCAAGGGGCAGTCCGCCCTGGGGGGGTCTCACCTGGGGGAAGGGGTCTCAGGGGAGGGCCAAGGGGCAGTCCACCCTGGGGGGGGTCTCACCTGGGGGGAGGGGTCTCAGGGGAGGGCCAAGGGGCAGTCCGCCCTGGGGGGGGTCTCACCTGGGGGAAGGGGTCTCAGGGGAGGGCCAAGAGGCAGTCCGCCCTGGGGGGGGGTCTCACCTGGGGGGAGGGGTCTCAGGGGAGGGCCAAGGGGCAGTCCGCCCTGGGGGGGTCTCACCTGGGGGGAGGGGTTTCAGGGGAGGGCCAAGGGGCAGTCCACCCTGGGGGGGGTCTCACCTGGGGGAAGGGGTCTCAGGGGAGGGCCAAGGGGCAGTCCACCCTGGGGGGGGTCTCACCTGGGGGGAGGGGCCTCAGGGGAGGACCAAGGGGCAGTCCACCCTGGGGGGGGTCTCACCTGGGGGAAGGGCTCTGCGGAGGCCAGTAGCACGTTCTCGGGTTTCAGGTCGCAGTGGACGATGTTCTTGAAGTGCAGGTGCCGCAGGGCCACCAGGATCTGCCGGGACGGGAGGGGCTGGGTCAGAAATTGCGCGGGGCCAGGGCGACCCCAAGAGCTCATGGGAGCCCTTCCCCCGCTATCTGTCCAGCAGAGGGAGACCCCCGGGGGCTGGTGGGGGCACAGGGGGCAGGAAGCAGTCTCGGGGGGGGGGAGGCCTGACCCCACCAGCTGGAGGGGGGAGGGGGCGCGGCCTGGTCCCTCTGCACCCCACCCCAAGAAGAGCTCAGCCCCTCCAAACGGACACACAGCACCGGGCTGGTCTCCCCCAGACAGACGGACACGCAGCGCCGGGCCGATATCCCCCAGACAGACGGACACTCAGCGCCGGGCCAGTCCCCCCAGACAGACGGACGCGCAGCGCCGGGCCAGTCCCCCCGGACAGATGGACGCGCAGTGCCGGGCCAGTCCCCCCAGACAGATGGACACGCAGTGCCGGGCCAGTCCCCCCAGACAGATGGACACGCAGTGCCGGGCCAGTCCCCTCCAGACAGACAGACACTCGGCGCCAGGCCAGTCCCCTCCAGACAGACAGACACTCGGCGCCAGGCCAGTCCCCCCCAGACAGACAGACACTCAGCACCAGGCCAGTCCCCACAGACAGACAGACACTCGGCGCCGGGCCAGTCCCCCCAGACAGACAGACACTCAGCACCAGGCCAGTCCCCACAGACAGATGGACACTCGGCGCCGGGCCAGTCCCCCCAGACAGACAGACACTCGGCGCCGGGCCAGTCCCCCCAGACAGACAGACACTCGGCGCCGGGCCAGTCCCCTCCAGACAGACAGACACTCGGCACCGGGCCGGTCCCCTCCAGACAGACAGACACTCAGCACCGGGCCGGTCCCCTCCAGACAGACAGACACTCAGCACCAGGCCAGTCCCCCCAGACAGACAGACACTCGGCGCCGGGCCAGTCCCCCCAGACAGACAGACACTCGGCGCCGGGCCAGTCCCCCCAGACAGACAGACACTCGGCGCCGGGCCAGTCCCCCCAGACAGACAGACACTCGGCGCCGGGCCAGTCCCCTCCAGACAGACAGACACTCGGCACCGGGCCGGTCCCCTCCAGACAGACAGACACTCAGCACCGGGCCGGTCCCCTCCAGACAGACAGACACTCAGCACCAGGCCAGTCCCCCCAGACAGATGGACACGCAGTGCCGGGCCAGTCCCCTCCAGACAGACGGACGCGCAGCGCCGGGCCAGTCCCCACAGACAGACAGACACTCGGCGCCGGGCCAGTCCCCCCAGACAGACAGACACTCGGCGCCAGGCCAGTCCCCCCAGACAGACAGACACTCAGCACCAGGCCAGTCCCCACAGACAGATGGACACGCAGTGCCGGTCCGGTCCCCTCCAGACAGATGGACACACAGCGCCGGTCCGGTCCCCTCCAGACAGATGGACATGCAGTGCCGGGCCGGTCCCCTCCACCGGGACAGACAGCCTCATGCCCCGGCCCATCTGGGTGGACTCCCCGGGTGGGGGGCGGGGAGGGTCTCACCTGGGTGATGAGGAATTTGGTGAGTCTCTCGGGCAGCCGGCCCTTCTCGGAGGACAGGATCATCTCCAGCATGTCCCCGTGGAGCTTCTCCATCACCACGAACACCTTCTCGGGCGTCTCGAACATGCACTCCAGGTTGACGATGCCTGCATGCCGGAGGCTCTGGGGGCCGGGGGGAGGAGGGGTCAAAGCGGGGCCGAGGGCAGGGGATCCACCCCTCTGCCGCCCCCCCCTCCCCCGGATCTGGTGACCCCCATGAGCCAGTTCCAGGCAAACCCCAGGCCCACGGCTGCCTCGGTCGGCACAGCTGCTCCCCCAGAGCAGCCCGCGGCCCCCTGCCCTGCTGGGACCCGGGCTGAGACCTGTGCAACTCGCTGCAGCAGGCAGCAACTTCGGGGCCGGCTCTCAGACGTGCCCCTAAGCCAGCCAAGCCCCCGGGGCCCTTGAGACGGGCCCCACGGCAGGGCGGGGGTGCTCCCTCCAGGGCAGGGGAGGGGCGAGCAGCTGAGCGCCGGCGTTGTCTGTCTGTCCGTCCCCCCTCTCACCTGCAGGATGGCCACCTCGTTACGCAGCTGGCTCTCCTGCTTGGTGGGGAAACGCAGCTTGTCGATCACCTTCACCGCCACGTCCCGGCCCGATTTACGGTGCTTCCCTGGTGGGGGCCGGAACAAGCACATTAGGGTCCCTGTGCAGCCATTCAACAGCCCCCCACGCTCCACCCCAGAGGCAGCTGCATCTCAGTGCACTGCTGGGTGAGCGATCCCTGTACAAACGCCACCGTGCCCCACCCTGGAGCTTCTCAGTGGCAGACCCTGCATCCCGCCCTCCCCCCAAACCCACCTCCATAGACAACTCCAAACTGCCCAGAGCCCAGGACCTCATCCGGGAAGATCTGGTAAACCGTGGCGATGTCCTGCAACGGCACAAGGAAACGGGTCACATTGGCCCATCCGGGGAGGGGAAGGGGGTGTTCTTCACATGGGGGGGGGGGGAGCATAGAGAAGGGCGGGGTCCCAGATTGAGGGGTCGATAGATTTGGTTTCAGAACAAACTGTTTCATTGAACAGTAATAAGTCACCCGGACCAAGAGTTTGGAAGGGACTCAACTATGCAACTACAAAACTCCTAACTATGGTAGGTAACCTATCGTTTAAATCAGCCGCTGGACCAGACGACCAGCAGAGAGCTCATGTGACAGTGAGTTTTTAAGAAGGCTGCAGAGACAATTACAGGCCGGTTAAGTCTAACGTCAGGACCAGGCAAATTGGTTGAAACTAGAGTAAAGAACAGAATTACCAGACACACAGATGAACACGACATGCCGGAGAAAAGTCAACACGGCTTTTGCAAAGGGAAATCACGCCTCACCAATCTATTAGAATTTTTGAGGGGGTCAACAAGCACGCGGACAAGACAGATTCGGTGGCTATAGGGTACTCGGGCTTGCGCAAAGCCTCTGACGTGCTCTAGGAGTTCTCAACGATAATCGTCAACAGTTCAGAGATTTTATTTCTGCGAGCTCCGTAAGTACCCTCAGCTGAGTTTCACCTGATGATTCCAATAGAGCTCTCTTATTTAACCTGTTTCTCCCCCCTATTTTGGCTTTCACTGCTTCCCTTTTCTTGTTACCATTAATTGTGTTACAGACCGGGTCACGAGTTGACCTTTTCACAGGCCACTGAAGCAGAGGAGTCAGAAACATCTCCACCTTCCTGAGGTCGCCCGTTATTAGTTCTCCTTCCCTGCTAAGGAGAGGGCCTCCACTTTTCTTCACCTTTCTCTTGCTCCTGAAGTCATCATACAACCTCTTCTTATTGCCTTTTATGTCACTTGCTAAAGGTAGCTCATTTTGTGCCATAGCTTTTCTGGGTTTGACCCTAAAGAGAGGGGGCGTGGCCCAAAGAGAGGGGGCGGGGCCCAAAGAGAGGGGGCGGGGCTGCTACTCACCACGTTCTCCTGGATCTGGCTGTTGGACACGGAGATCCTCAGTGATGCCTGCCCTGGGAAGGGAAAAGGGGCCTTTGATTAGAGCTGGTCCGCATACTGTGCCCAGGGCATGAAACCCTCCACGGGGAACGGCGGGTCAATTCCCCGCCCCCGTCCCAGCCCCGAACCCTGATCCCTGGGGAGCTGCAGCATCTGAGGACGGAGGTCCTCCCAGCCCCACGGACGCCAAGCTCCACCCCCAGGACCGGCTGGGTGTTTCCCCCGGTGAGATCGGCGTCGCCCCCCTGGCAGGACAATCACCTCCCACATTGGTGCTTCGGGCTGGGCTCCCGGCCAATCCAAACAGGGATCCACCTGCACTTGGATGGGAGACCCCCAGAGCGCTGCAGGGAGCAGTGATGGTGACCCAATAGGGGATGCTCTTTGGCACCAGTGGGCGCAGGGCTGCAGGGAGCGGGGTGGGGTGGGGGGGGTCTCTCACTCACGGTGGGGGGCCTGCCCCTGAGCACTGGGCGCGTCCTGCAGAATGACGGGCATGAGGGCCTGGCGGATGGCGCTCTCCCAGGCCGCGGCCACCTCCGGCCCGACCCCGCTGTGCTGCTGGCTGGCGGTGGACGGTGCGGGGGCGCAGTTCTCCCCCACGTAGTACGTGGCGTTGGCCGTGACGATCTCGAAGCAGTGCGGGTTGGTGCCCGGCGGCGCCAGGGCGAAGGTCTGGGCCGGCTCCACCGCCAGGATCTCAGAGAGCGGGATTTCCTGCAACGGGACCCCACCCGCAGGCTCAGGGGCGACAGGCAGAGGGGCTCGGCCCAGCCTGGCTTCTGATTTCCCTCCATATTTTCAGGGGTCCCCCCGCTCATTTATTTCCCTCATTCTTCCCCCCCGCCCGGTGGTTTTAAACAGCTGTTGCGTCTTTTTTCAGGAAATCCGGGAAATATTTTTGTCAAATATTTTAAAAATGGAGAGAAATTCAGACTTGTTGAAAATATTCCCCCCCCCCCCCAAATCTTTTCAAGTGGAAAGGAGAAAAAGAGTAGAATCTACCCCCCCCCCCCCCACACACACATATTTTCACGTCCCCCTGACTTTTCCCAAGAGGAAGAAAACGAAGGGGCGGGGGGAATCAAGAGACAGTGGGAATTCGACATCACTTCCACGTACCAAAGAAAGCGGGTGGGGCTTTACTGAGAATTTCCATTAAAAAAAAATCCGCAACAATTAACTTTTTTTTTTTTGGCGCCAAAAACGTCTTTGGATGGAAAAAGGACTTTTTGTCCAAAGATTTTTGAGCAGCCTGAGTCATCAGTGTGGGGCGTCTGACACAAAGGGTGTGATGACAACACACACACACACACACACACGGATGTTTAGCTGTGGGTGAAACTCTCCACGAAGGAGCTGGAGAACCTGATCGGCCAGGCTGGGGAAACATCTCCCCAAGGGAAGGGCTGGGGACACTGAAACCCACAAACCCTGGGGTAGAATCCGTCAGGGACAATTTCCCCAACTCCCTAGGAGGATCATACAGTCGGAGAAGATTCTCCCTTGGGTGGGGATGGGCTCGGTGGTCCCTGATGGGAGAAGAGACTGTCAGGGACAATTCCTGCACCCCCGGGAGGAGGGGGTGGATGGACAGGCTGTAGGGGATGGGCTAAGTGGTCACTCTTCCCCTGTGATTCCCATACCAGGCAGGTCCCGCGGAGGCTGAGCCCTGGCAGGGCAAAGGGCCTTACCTTGTAGTAGCGGCTGGAGGTGTCATTCTGGAAGAGCGTGATGCACTTGCAGTCCAGCCGCCAGTAAAGACGCTTCCTCTGGGGGAGGGGAAAGAAACAAACTTAGTTCCCATGGGGGTGTCTCCCACTGCCATGGTCACAGCCCAGCTTGAGGGACGGGGGGGAAGTGGGGTCCCACTAGGTCCATCGTTACCCCAGGCCAGCATCATGGTCCCGAACCAGCCAAGATTCACTTCACTAAACTAAAGTACGTTACATGCAGCTAATGGCTCAACAATCGAATACAGTTTAACATCCCGTTCCATCTCCCTTCCGACCACGTCCACTCATCACCCCGTCACGCTGTCTGTGCCGTTCACGGCAGCTCAGTCTGCCACGTCTCTCCCAATCCTGCTGGTTTTCTAGTCACCCAACCCCAACGCGGAACGACTCGGCCGCCTGGCTGGCCAGCCGTTGCACCGACGGAGTGTGGTCGATTTGGAAACCTAAAGGAGTCGTCTTCTTGTCCTGCAGCCGGCATCGGCGGAGTTTCATCTTGCCAAAGAACAAGCTATCGACGTCGACGGTTCCCGCGGACATCTCCACTGCAGGTCTCGGTCACGTACGACCCGGGCGCTGAATTAATTTTCTTTACGGCAGCTGGAGACGTCCATCCTTCCTCTCTACCCAACTGGACAGGAACACGCTCACCAGGTTCTAAAACGGGCAGTTCTCTGTTATGAAAGCGTTTGTGAGTTCTTTTAGCCTTTTTATGTGATTTGGCTACTCTCCTCATGAAGACTGTCTCACTTCGAAGACTGGAAAAGTTGGAACCGTAGCGCTGAGTTGTCTTCCCATCAGGCGTTGCGCTGAACTGGATCCGGTAGCTGCTGGTGGTGTTGATCTGTAACTGAGAAGAGCAAGGAATGGATCGTGGTGGTGCAGGATTTCTTTGGCTGTCTGTCCGTCTCGGCCTCTCCATCACTTGCGGGCAATGTGGGCTGCTGGGAATACGATCAATATCATATTTCACGTGGAATATCTTAAATTCTGCTGCGGCGCTTTGGGGCTCGTTGTCCGTCGCTGGCTGTTCTGAATGCCAAAGGGAGCGAACGGGAACGTGAGTTTCTCGCTAACACTGCAACATGTTACATCTTTCGAGTACGTTATCTCTATATACCTGGAAAAACAGCCCACAACAACCACAAAATTCTATCCTCTGAATTTACATAAATCCGCAGCTAATCTCTTCCACGGTCTGTCTGGTGGAGGTGTTTGCACGCTTTATGTTTCAGTGCGGTCTCTTCCACTGGGTCTCCTTCCAGTATCAGCAAATCCTCCACCGAGTTCTTCCACCCCTCTCACTAGGCCGATCATGGCTCCCATACTGCCGCTGGGTCTTTGATCCTTGAATCCCACTCTGAAGGCAAAGTTTTTGTCTCTCTAAGTTTTTGTGGTGAACCAGTCTCTGGAGTTCAGATCCCTCCAGGATTAGTTAGAGCTGCGTCAGGTGACTTTAGGTCTGGGAGAAGTCGAAGGCGATAGTCATCTCAGAAGAGACTTACAATGACGTCAGATCCTGAGTCAATCTCAAGTCAATAGACTTGCCATGCGTATTTAATTTCACTCTACTGGCAGGCGCTAGTCAGGGGTCGGCCACCTTTCAGAAGTGGTGTGCCGAGTCTTCATTTATTCACACTAATGTAAGGTTTCGTGTGCCAATTGTACATTTTAACGGTTTTAGAAGGTCTCTTTCTAGAAGTCTATAATATATCATTATAGTATTGTATGTAAAGTCAATCAGGTTTTTAAAATGTTTAAGAAGCTTCATTTAAAATTAAATTAAAATGCAGAGCCCCCCCGGACCGGTGGCCAGGACCCGGGCAACGTGAGTCCCAGAAGTTGCCTATCCCGATCTATGTCCTCACCAGGGACAGATCCCAGAAGCCATGTTTCTTGATTGTCTGTAATACAAGTCAACTTTGGTGCAGCAAACAGCTGAAAAATGTCCATATTTGCTGCACTAGCTGGACATGCATCCCATCCAGGGATAGGGCTTTTTCCACATCTTGAGCACTGGCAGCTGGAATTTGTCCCTCTTAGCCTAGGAGTTCTCTCTCTGTGCCTCAGGGGTTTTAATTTAACTCTCAAGTGTCTGTTTATCGCTTCTAAGGAGTAAAATGCTGTCACTACGCTACATCAGTGTAGTTAATCCATCTCTCCGAGGGCCGTGGCTCTCTATACCAGGGGTTAGATGGTACAACTCAGTCAGGCGGGGTGTGGAGAGCGACACAGTTATACTGACATACGTTGGTAGTGTAGACCAAGCCAAAGCTCCTTTCAGGTTTTTCAAGTTTCTCTGGCGTTTTGTTCTGAAGTGTGACTAATTCTGCCTGTTCCGCTCTCCGGAGAGCTGTGGCTAGGCTTAAATCTCTCCTCAATCGTAGCTGCTGCGAAAGATTTTTATCTGTTAACCCAACAACAAGCCGGTCTGTGATATTTTCGTGGTTTGCATTCCCAGAAACACCGTTTTCAGCCAATGCCTGCAGAGCTCTTAAAAGACTGTCAACGTTTCCCCCTGGTTCTTGAATGGTGGAAACAGGCTCTTTCTCGGCGGTATACAGTATGCCTCAAACACAGCCAGAGCCTTTCATCGTCATCTCTGTGACTGGCTTCGCCAAAGTCAAAGGATTTGAAGACACGCTCTGCATGGCATACATTGAAGACGATCCCCGGATATCTCCAGTTTCCTTGCGGAGCTTGGCAGCAATGCGAGATCTTGCAAAATCCTGTTTCCAGTCTGCCCAGCGTGAAGGTTTCTCAACGATAAAGTTATGTGGGGCGCTGAAGAGGGGCAGGCCGATGAGCTCCTGCAACTTTTGTTCTTTCTGTCTGCAACCTTCGCTGCTGTTTCTGTTCTTAGCCCCACTCCGGGCACCTCCTCATCCTCCTGTACCAGATCTAGCCTGACGGCGGAGCTCACTTACCCACCCCGGCTGCCTCTATCGGGCCCGGCTGAGGTTAGCGTAAATAGGGTATTTTACACACAGCGCCACCTAGTGACTGTGCAGTATAACACAGTTTAACGACCCAGCGCTTGGGCTTGGGAGGAACCGGCCCCCACTCACCAGGGTGTCTTTGCTGCTGTAATGAACCACCCAGCCTTCCTTCAGCGCCGTACTGGATCGCCGGGTTGTGTGCCGCACCGACTGCACCACCCGCATCAGCGGGATGTAGCCCATGGAGCTGGGGGGAGAACCACCGTACGTGTTAGCTGTGGGGGAGTGGGGGCAGGAGCCTCAAGGCTGAGGTCCCGGGGGCGGGGAAGGCTGCAGGTCAGCACTGAGGAGTATCAGCAGAGCTGTGGGTGGGGGAACCCGGGACTGGGGTAGCAGGAAGGGGTCTGCGGGTCGAGACGGAGGAGCATTGGTAGAGCGGTGGGAAGCGGGGGGAGGCCAGGGCTGAGGGGCTGGGGGTCAGGACTGAGGGTCATCAGAGCTGGAGTGGGAGGACACGAAATCCCAGGGCAGGTCCCCTAGAGGTGAAGCGGGAGGGCAGGGCAGGGCGGGGCGATTCGGGGGGCGAGGCCGTACCCCTGGGACTTGCTGGCGGCGGCGTCGGGGTCATCCCCTGCGCGGAGCTCGTTCTCGGAGTGGGAGCCGGGGATGATGCCCGAGTCGTCCGATTCGTCCATCAGCGAGTTCTTCTCGGCGTCGCTCAGATCGCTGGCGTCTTCCATGGTCACGTCTGGGGGGGGTGGGGGGGGAAGCACCAGAGCCCGTGGGATCAGCATCGGGGGGAGGGGGGGGCTGCCGGTGCCAGGCTGCGACCCCGGAGTGTCCAGAACTGCCCTCCGGGACCCCGCCATGTTGGGATCCCGGCCGGGCCAGTCCACCCACCCCCTCCTCCCTGAACCCCTGGGCGGGAAGGGGCCGCAGGAGGCTGGATCCCCACTCCCAGTCCCGTCCCACCGTCCCCTCCGCCCGCGCCTGGCTGCCACTCACCCCCGCCGTTGAAGAGCGTCTCGCCCAGGCAGTCATTGGGCACCCGGGTGGCGCAGCGCTTGTGGCAGTTAAACTTGCAATCTGAAAGGGGGGGGGGAGAGCGTCAGGGGGGGGCCAGCCTGGGGGTCTCCGGCCCCTGTCTCTCCACCGTCCCAACCCCCTGCCCAAAGTGCCCTGCAAGTGCCCCCACAGTCCCACCAGGGGGCGCTGGGCAGGGACGGTGCCCCCACCCTCCCGGGGAGATGGCCGATCAAGACACACACACCCCTCCCCGACACCCTGCGTCAGCCAGGCTGGGAGCCCCAGGGTCTCACCCAATCCCCAGCAGGCGTGTCCAGTCCTGCCCCTCCTGCGGGTGAGGGCCCCTCCTCCATTTCCCATCCTCCCCCTCCCCCCCCCCCCGTTCTATGCTGTTGCTGTTCTCTGTCAGACAGCGGCCACGTCCCACCCCAGAAGTAGCTGCCTGTACAGTGCCTGGCTCAACCGTAATACACTACGGTAATACACCTAATACATAAGAATAATTTCAGAGCTGGGCGGAGCCATTTCTGTGCTATAGCCACCCTACCACTAGAGATCAGACCCATGGGCCCATCTAGCCTGGCATCCCACCTCTCAACAGCAGCCAATTAAGAAAGCTTCACCGGAAAGCGTCTTCACTCCTCCCTTGTAGGGGTAGGTGTGGAGGGGGCGGGGAGAATCTCCTTCCTGTCCCCTCTGACACTCATCCCGGTCCCTGAAGCATGAGAGTGGAAGCCCTTTCCCACAAAGACACCCAGCCCCTTCTTACCTCCAGCGGCAGCACTGGACCCTCCAGTGGCAGGGAGTTCCACCAGTCGTGTGCACCCAGCGTTCCCCCCTCCTTTCCCTACCTTGGAGAATGGCTGATTCCCACCGGCCCCCCACTCACCTTTGCACTGCAGGCCCTGGCGGAACAGCCCCTTCAGCAGCTTCTTGCAGAACTGACAGACGGTGGGGCGGGTGTAGGAGTGGATGAGGAAGGTGTGGGGCACCTTGACCTTGGACAGGAACAGCTTGTCCAGCTCGATGGGGCGCCCGATGTAGGAGGTGCTGGTGAGCCGGCGGGGCAAGAGCTCCATGGAGCTCCGGCTCTGTGGGGGAACAGGGGGAGGATGGGACATGGCGGGGGGACACGCAGAAGAGACGCGGGGAAAGAAGAGTGGGTGGGGGCAGGGTGAGACGGGGGGTGGGGGAAGGTGGCATTAAAATCCATGGAGGCAACAGCTCCATGCCCCAGAGCGCAGGCCCCGGCCCCGGCCCCCTACCAGCCATGGGGGAGAGGGAGTCACATTCCACGGCCAATCTAGTGCTGCAGCAGCTGGAGAGGGGGCCAGTTAGCACCGCCATGGGGTGGGGGTGGGGCAGTTAGCTCCCTCGGGGGGCCCGTCATCAGGGTGGGAGTTAGCACCCTTGGAAATGGGGGTGGGGACGTCCAGCTGGGGAGCCCAGTACATTGAGAGCTGAGTCGAGACCTGAACTCCAGGGGCTGCCCACCCCCCCTCTCATCCCCCACTCTTCCTGGGGTACGCCCCTTGGTCAGGGCCAGCCATGGCTCTAAACTACCCAGCTGTAGGGAGGACGGATGCCCCAGCACCCAGACCCCGCCCCTCCAGCATGAGAAGAATCTCCCTGAGCCGGGCAGTATAGGGGGCCTGACACACAGCTCACATGGCCACGACGCACGGCCAGCTCCGTATCAGAGGTTGACCGGCAACACAGGGCCAGGCGGTCCCCATCCCCACCCGGCGGGGGCTCTTACCAGCTCGTCGGGGGCGCAGGGCAGCGACTCGGAGGTGGCGAGACGCAGGGACTGCGAGGTGGCCAGCGAGGTGGCCGAGAGGCGGCGCTTGCGGGCCCCGCTGCAGTTGTTGGGGATGTTGAAGGCGCAGCGCTTGTGGTAGTTCAGGCCACAACCTGCAAGACGGAGGAGCCGCCGGCGTCACACTGCTGACCGGATGGGCGGCGGGAGGGCCCGGGGGTGGGGGAGGCCCCAGGGTGGATCCATCTGGGACTCTGGTTTAAGGGCACGGCTCAGCGCCCAGGTGAAGCGTCAAGTCAGTTAATTACCTACACACTCAGTGACTCCGTCTCTGGCCACGTCCCAGGGCTGGGACCGGGCACGTGGGGAAGGGGTCACAGCCAGACACCGGAGCCCCCAAGGTTGAAAGCAGAATGTCCCCAGCACCAGACACCCCATCCCCCCGCCCCCCAGGCCAGGCAGAGGTGACCTGCCCTAGAGAGATCGCCCCCCCCTGGGGACAGAGGGGTGCCCCCACCCTAAAGAGATCCCCCCCATGGGACTTTGGGGACAGTTTGGGTTGTTTCTCACCTGCCGGTTTGTGCAAACTGGGCTGAGACCCCTCCCCAACTCATTACACACATGGGTCACTCAACCGCCACTCCCCACCCCACCCACCCCGTCCTGGGGGCAGAGCCGAGCCAGCGCTGCCTAGAGGGGAAAGACCCTCTGTCTCATTCCCCCCCCCCGCCCCCGCCCCCCGGGCTCCGTACCGTCACACTTGAGGCCCTGGCGCACCAGGCCGAAGAGCATCTCCCCGCAGTGGTCGCAGAAGGCCGGGGCGCGGTACGAATGCACGTTCAGGGCGTGGGGCCGGATCCGGAAATCCTCAAAGGTGGCCGAGGCTGGTGGGCGAGAGGGAGGGCGCTCAGGGCCCGGGGCGGCTCGGACCCCCGGGGGCGCCGGGGCCCGGCTGGACCCACCTCCCCGCGCCTGTAGCGATCCATAGCCAACACCCCGCTTCGGGCAGCGGCCGGACCCTGTCCCCCCGTTGGTGCCAGGGGCGCCCCCTACTGGCGAGAGCCACCCCCCACACACACCCCGACGCCGGGGATTCTCCAACCCAGGGGCCGCTGGCATTGATTGGGCGGGCGGGAGGCAGAATTTCCTGCGGGTTGTGGAAGGGGACGTCACTGTCACAGGCCCCGGAGCTGCAGCGCCCCTGCCCTTCCCCCCACCAGGTCTCGTGCCAGGGAGCCGGCCCCCAAACCACTTCCTGCCGGGGCGCGCGCGGGCGGCCCTGACTCAAAACAGCACCTGGGCACCCGGGAGCGAAAGCAGCCGTGGGTGGGGAGCAGCGGAGGAGAGCGTTGGCGCCAGGGAGCCAGGGGCCCGGGCCCGGCCCACCGCCCTGCGTGGGGAAGCTCCCCACCCACCCAGGGCCCCGGAGTGGCTACGCCGTGATGGGTACCCGGTGCTAGGTCCTAGCGTCCTCCCAGGGACACCTGGGTCTGGGACCCGGCCTATCCCCCGGCCATCTCCTAGCAACCCGCGGCAACCGTGTCCAGGAAGCCTCCCGAACCAGGCCCTGCCTGCCGTACCGCAACGTGCCAAGGGGCAGCGTCGTGCCGACGTAGCACCCGCTTCACCAGCCTCGTGGGCGGCCCCATGCTGCCCTGCCCAGCCCTCCATCGGTCCGCCTAGCTTCTGCCACCGCAGTGCAAGCAATGCGGCCCCCGCCACCAAGTGGGGATTGGCGGCCGCGGGCTGGGGAACAAGCTGGCAATGCCCTGACAACACAACCCATCCGAGATCACCAGCTGAACGGCCTATGGCATGGGCAAGTGCGAGCCAGTGTGGAGCGGGTGGCTTGGGAAGAGCTCGGATGTGTGTAGTGATGTCACACACACAGAGCAGGGCTCATCCGCTCCAGCAGGGGGCAGAAGGCATGTAGATACCCACACACCTATCCACACACACACACACACACATGTTACCTGAGAGCACCACCTCCACCAAGTCCCCCTCCTGGATATCTCCAGCCACCCGTACCAGCTGCAGGATGTTGGCGGACGACAGGTCATGTTTGAAGAGCAGGATCTTGTCATAGAGCCCGTAGAAGCCGCACTCCGGGAACTGTGCGGACAGACAGAGAGAGAGACATGGGACGAGGAGGCCATGGCCTAGTGCTGGGGGACACAGCACAGCCATGCAGTAAAGACCCTGCTGCAGCAATTCTTAATTTAGCCCTGCGTGGATCCGGCCCACGAGGCGAATACAGATGAACCGCTCGGTGACAGAGACCACACGGCGATTAAATTTAACACCAGTGTAGGCAGGGAAACACCTAAGAAACCCCCCACAGCAGCATTTAACGACAAAAAGGGGGAACCACACTAAAATGACGAGGCTAATTCAACGGACAGTAAAAGGAACAGTCACAAGGGTGAAATGCCTGCAAACTGCAATGAAACTTTTTGAAAACACCATAACAGAGGCTCAAATTAAATTTATACACCACCTCCCTGCAAAAAATAAATAAATAAAGGGACCCAAAAAATGTGATCATGACTAAACAGCAGAATTAAATAGGAAGCTAGAGACAAAATGACATCTTTTAAAAACTGGAAGTCAGATCCAACTGAGGAAAACAGAAAGGAGCATAAACTCTGGCAAGTGTTGTTGTTGTTTTTCTTAGCGTTAATCCCACACTATGGCAGGGTCCGCTTCGGTCAGCATATGCACCTCCATTCGGAGCTCGGACAGGACCAGTGATACGACCGGGGTATACTCGAACCGATGCGTTGCCTCCAATGACAGGTGGCACAGTTTATACCTACTGCCAGGTGTTAGCCTACAGCACCTAGTATTCCCAGGAGGTCCCCCATCCAGGTACTAGCCAGGCCCGACCCTGCTTAGCTTCCGAGATCCAATGGGATCGGGCGTGTCCAGGGCAGTAGAACCGTACATAAACTCTGGCAAGTGTAAAAGTTTAATTAGGCCGTCCAAACCAGAATTTGAAGAGCAACTCTCAAAAGATACAAAAACTAGCAGAAAAACTGTTTATAAGTACATCAGAAGCAGGCCGATCCATCCATGGGGCCACTGGATAATCGAGGTGCTAAAGGAGCACTCAAGGAAGACAAAGGCATTGCAGAGACGAAACTAGGTGAATTCTGTGCATCTGTCTTCACTACAGAGGGAGATTCCCACGCTTCAGCCATTCTTTTTCAGTGACAAATCTGAGGAGCAGTCCCAAGTTGAGATGTCGGTAGAGAAGGTTTCAGAACAAACTGTTTAATTGAACAGTAATAAGTCACCAGGACCAAGAGTTTTGAAGGGACTCAACTATGAAATTGCAGAACTATTAACTATAGTAGGTAACCTATCGCTTAAATCAGCCACCGAACCAGAGGACCGGCAGAGAGCTCATGTGACACTGAGTTTTTAAGAAGGCTGCAGAGGCAATTACAGGCCGGTTAAGTCTAACTTCAGGACCAGGCAAATTGGTTGAAACTAGGGTAAAGAACAGAATTACCAGACACACAGATGAACACGATATGCTGGGGAAAAGTCAACATGGCTTTTGCAAAGGGAAATCACGCCTCACTAATCTATTAGAATTTTTTGAGGGTGTCAACAAAGGTGTGGACAAGAATGATTTGGTGGCTATAGTGTACTTAGACTTTCACAAAGTCTTTGACTAGGTCCCTCAGCAAAGGTTCTTAGCAGTCATGGGATATGAGGGAAGAGCCTCTCTTGAATCAGTAACTGGCTAAAAGAGAGGAATTAAAGGGTGGGAATAAACAGTCTGTTTAGACAGTGGAGAGAGGTAAATAGCAGGATCTGTATTGCGCTGTTCAACATATTCCTAAATAATCTGGTAAACGGGTTGATCAGTGGGGTGGCAAAGTTTGAAGACAATACAAAAGTACACAACATAGCTAAGTCCATAGCAGACTGCGAAGAGCTACAAAGGGATTTCACCAAACTGGGAAACTGGACAAGAAAATGGTAGATGAAATTCAGTGTTGATGAATGCAAAGTAATCAATATAATGCACATAACCCCCAGTTTACATACAAAATGAGGGGGGCTTGTAACAGGCTGCTGGCTTAGAAGAGCAAGCAGCCCCCTGCTAGCCCTGACCCAGGGCTAAAGAAGCTGCTAGCCGGAGCTGGCTAGGAGGCCACGCCCTAATTAGCAGAGGGGAGACACCTGCAGGCCTGAGGAGCCAGCTATGAAAGCTGGCAGGAAGGCACAGAGAGGGAGGAGACCAGGGAGACAGGATAGGGAGGAGGATGGGGCTCTGTATCCCTGAAGGAGGACTGCCTCCCTGAGCAGTGGACTGGTAACCTGTACATAATGTAAATAGTGGTGGTGGGAAACGGACACAGCTAATAAAGTACATGGGTGCTGCAAAGAAGGTGGTCTCCAGTGGTGTTTCTAAGGAGGACCGGCAAGGGCTCGGTTACAGGGCTAAATTAGCAGTTACCACTCAAGAAAGAGATCTTGGAGTCATCATGGATAGTTCTCTGAAAAGACCAGCTTAACATGCAGGACAGCCCAAAAAAGCGAACAGAATGTTAGGAACCATTAGGAAAGGGATAGATAATAAGGCAGAAAACTTTATAACGCCCCTATAGAAATCCATGGTATGCCCATCCCTTGAATACTCATGCAATTCTGTCATCCCAACTCAAAAAAGAGATATGATGGGCAACAAAAATGATTAGGGGTGTAGAACAGCTTCCATATGAGGAGAGATGAATAAGACTGGGACTGAGGTCTAGAAAATCATGACTGGTGTGAAGAAAATGACCAGGGAAGTGTTATTTACCACTTCAGGTAACAAGAACCAGGGGTCACCCAATGAAACCAATAGGCAATGGCTTTAAAACGAGGAGAGGCTGAGGGAACTGGGGTTATTTAGTCTGCAGAAGAGAAGGGGGGGGGAGATTTGATAGCAGCCTTCAACTACTAAGGGGGGTTCCAAAGAGGATGGAGCTCGGCTGTTCTCAGTGGTGGCAGATGACAGAACAAGGAGTGATGGTCTCAAGTTGCAGTGGGGGAGGTTTAGGTTGGATATTAGGAAAAACTATTTCCCTGGGAGGGTGGTGAAGCACTGGAATGGGTTCCCTAGGGAGGTGGTGGAATCTCCACTCAGAGGTTTTTAAGGCCTGGCTTGACAGCACCCTGACTGGGATGATTTAGTTGGGGTTGGTCCTGCTTTGAGCAGGGGGTTGGACCAGAACCTCCTGAGGTCCCTTCCAACCCTGATCCTCTAGGAGTCTATGAAAAGGAAGTATTTCTTCACACAACGCACAGTCAACCTGTGGACCTCACAGCCAGGCCGGAGTTCAGCAACCAAAGCACAGAGGTGACAAGTGGCTCACCCGAGATCAAACAGCAAATCAATGACAGAGCTCAGAATAGAACCCAGGAGTCCTGGCTCCCAGCCCTGCCCTCCATCCAAACATTGGACCCCACTCCCCTCCTAGAGCTGGGACAGGACCCAGGAATCCTGGCTCACACCACCCTCTGCTCTAACCACTACACCCCACTCCCCTCCCAGAGCTGGGGACAGAACCCAGGAATCCTGGCTCTCACCACCCTCTGCTCTAACCACTAGACCCCACTCCCCTCCCAGAGCTGGGGACAGAACCCAGGAATCCTGGCTCACACCACCCTCTGCTCTAACCACTAGACCCCACTCCCCTCCCAGAGCTGGGGACAGAACCCAGGAATCCTGGCTCACACCACCCTCTGCTCTAACCACTAGACCCCACTCCCCTCCCAGAGCTGGGGACAGAACCCATGAGTCCTGGCTCCCAGCCCCTGGGGGATCCAGAAAGGATCCTGGGCCAAAGGCCCCCACGGCTGCCCCCACGTCTTCTTCTGGCCAGGAGGGGACGAGGGTCTGATACCCAGGTGCCCGGGGCAGCCAGCTAGGTGGGAACATGTTATCCCATCAGTGCCCAGCAGGGTCCTGCTCTGCCACAGACCAACTCCCTGGGCAACTCTCTTCAGCTCGCCCGTGCCTCAGTTTCCCCAGAGGTACAGTGGGACTGGGTGCTCTGGCTCCCCCAGAGTCAGCTGGCAGGATGTCGTCCTCCCCTCTACCCCCCACAAAGGGCAGCCTGGGCCCAGGGGCTGCCGCGCTCTCCTTCCAGCTGCTTATGCAAATCCGCAGGGTTATTTTTGGTTCCGAGATGGCCCCGGCGAGGAGCGATCTGGTTCCAGTTGATCTCCGGCCTCTTCCTTCCTTCCTCCCGCCCGAGCAAGGCCCACCCCGTTCCACTCCACCGGCGCCAGGAGGAGGAGTCGCCTCACGTGCCCACAAATGCGCCCTGATCAGCCAACTTGCAAACTCAGCTCAGGGGAGCAAGACGCCTCTTCCCCCCCCCCCCCAAACACACACACGGGGCCGGCTCTCTGAACCCAGCTCCCCACTCCAGGGCGGGTTCAGAGGTGCTGGGACCCGGGTCAAACTGCCCCTGCCTTTGCAGAGAACCCCAAACCCCACCATGGCGATTCTGCAGAGACATCCCCCCCCCCCCCCCTGCAACTGAGCCAAGCAACAATCAAATCCCTCGCTCAGGGCCTAAAGAGCTGCTACCGGGGAGCTCCCCGGAGCGAACAGTGGAGGGGAGGAAGGATGGACAGAAGGACAGATGGACAGACAGACACAGTGGGTGGGAGGAGGAATAGAATGACAGACGGGATATGGAGGGTGGGCGGATGGATGGATGGATGGGCAGATAATAGCTGGAAGGATGGATAGAACAACAGATGGATAGATAAGATAGTGAATGGATCACAGGACGGATGGATAGACAGACAGTGGATGGAAGGATGGACAGAAGGACAGATGGACAAGCAGGCAGTGGACAGAAAGAGAGACAGGAGTACAAATGGACAGACAGGCAGGGGACAGAAGGAGGGACAGGAGGACAGATGGACAAGCAGGCAGTGGACAGAAAGAGAGACAGGAGTACAAATGGACAGACAGGCAGGGGACAGAAGGAGGGACAGGAGGACAGACGGACAGAAGGATGGACAGGAGGACGGAAGGACGGACAGGAGGACAGCCAGGGTACTGCGGATGGAAGGCGGGGAAGGGCGGCAGACAACCCTTCCCTCAACATCTTACCCTCCCAGACAAGCTCTGGATGAGGCCAGGTGCCCAAGTGGGGGTAGGGTATTACTGAGCAGAACATGGGGACTCTTGGGAGGAAGAGGAGCCACAGGGCTGGGATGGGGGAGGGTAACTGTGATGTGCCCCAGGGTTAGGGGGTGGCGTGACTATAGACACAAAGGGCCAGGTGGGGAAGGGGCTGGGCAGCAGAGACCTGGGTTCCTTTTCCAGCTCTGCAACAGGCTCCTCTGTGCAACCTCGGTCAAGTCACTTAGCTCCTCTGTGCCTCAGTTTCCCCATCTATAACATGAGGAAGGGGGAGCACCGCCCTGTCTCCGAGGGAGAGCTTATGAATATAAATACACCAAAGAGTGTGAGGTTCCCAGATACCACCGGGATGGAGGCCACCGAAGACAGGAAGGGAAGGCTGCCCCAGAGACCTGGGGCCAAGCAGGGGAGCAGCGTCTCAAGCTGGGTTGAACAGAGCCAAGGCCCAGGGGAAGGGTTCGTGCCCCAGCTCTGTGGCTGCAGCCGGCTGCCTGTTGTCAGGACGTGGTTAGAAGCAGGCCTCTTGGCCCGGGGCCCAGAAAGTTCAGTGAAGGGCTGGCGCAGGTGCAGATGCTGGAGTCCCCCCCAACACACACACACACACCGGTTCCTCCTCCAAGGAGCCAGGCTCCTCCATGCAGCAACAACAGTTCTGGCCTGGGTGGCAGGAGGCTGTGCGGAGCAGTCACATGGGGGAAACTGAGGCCCAGCAGAGGCCAGGTGCCTTGCCCAAAGACGCTGAGTGAGTCAGAAGCAGAACTGATAAAAGAACCCAGGAGTCCCAGCCTCCCCTCCCTCAACCACTGAACCCCGCTCCCCTGCCAGAGCTGGGGAAAGAACCCAGGAGTCCTAGCTCCCAGAGCCCTTTTGCTTACACGGGGTAACCCCCACCGAACAGGACTCCCGGTTCAAAGTGTGCCCCTGGGGCCTAGCTTTCCTTTCCAGGGCTGTGGTGCCAGGAGACCCCTGGCTGGATCCCACCCCCAGAGCCGCCCTTCTCGGTTCTCACACAGGAGACTAACTCTGCGGATGGGTGTTTCGGGAGCACGCGGGCCAAGGAGAGCAGCTGTTTCCCAGGTGCAGGGAGAGGGGGCGGCAGCAGCTGCAGGGGGGCTAATTACAGCACCTCCCCCACCCACTCCTGCAGGGTCAACTGTGCAAGCTGCCCATAGATCCCAGGCTGCAGGGAGCGGCGCTGGAGGGGCAGTAGGAGGCGCTCTTCCCCCCCCCCCCCCGTCCCCAAGGAATCAGGGGCTGTTGAACAGCTGAATGTCCCATAAACCAACTGTCCCACCCACTTGTGACTGTCAAAGACACCTTGAGCCGGGCGGCTAGACCTGTGCCGATGTCAGGCCTAATCCGCCACGGGGTCAGGACAATTGTCCAACCTGAATTCTCCCTGTAGAGATAAGGGGAGGAAGAGTTCTTCACTTCCCCACCCCACACGACTGGGCAGCGTCTCCATGGCACTCAGAGAGCGGCGTTCCTTCCACCCCAGAAGCAGACGCATTTACAGAGAGGCATGCGCTAAAATGTATTGTGAGGAGTGCAGGACTGTGGTAACAAGGGCCGGATTAGGATAGATGGATGGATACAAAATGGGGATGTGGGGTGTTTGCATGTAGAATAGATAGAGAGATTAGCAATAAAGTGTCCTATATATACACTGTATAAAAAAGAGGCCCCCAAAATTATGACTGTCTTAAAAATCATGACATTTTTTAAATAATAGATTTGGGGTTATTTATTTATTTGCCTCCTGGTATCATAGAATCTCAGGGGCCCCTATTTTCAAGCTTTTGTCCACAGCCACAAGAATTTACATTCTGAAAACCAAAAAAAAATGCAAGCTGAGATTGGCAGGTAATAACCTGACTCCAGCAGCTGGGGATTTATAGAGGGGACAAACCCAAAGTCTCACAAGATTTGCAATACAATGGTGAGAATTGTAAATGTATTTGGAATCATTTCAGGGTGAAGTGTGGGCAAAAGAAGAATACTATAGTAACCTCTTAGAAGCTATATTAATTAGGTCTCACCCTGCCGGGAGGTCAAGTCTTTTACACTGCAAGCTCTCCGGGGCAGAGAGCTGTTTTGTACAGCACCTGACACAATGGGGCCCAAACTAGACATATCTATGTGCTACCACATTCTGTTCAATAATAATAATTTACTATCCCTGGGGACACTTGGCTTTTTTTGAGGTCTAAAATCGAAGGTTTGATGTTTGTACAAACAGGACTTAAAACAAAAATATGAAGAGAAATGGCTTGGAGTGTCACCGTTTTAAAAAGACACTCCACTGAGATCTGGATTTTTAGATCATATTTTCCAGTACAAAAGGGTTAAAATCTAGTGGCCTGTTGTCTCACGTAACGTACAAAACCCACAGCTTCCCGAGACTTTGGCCTCCGAACCTCACGACAGCAGCAAGGACAGAATCCAGGCTCCTTCCCCGGAAAGCACCACTGGAGAATCTCCACGAGCAGCGAGGCTATGACACACGAGTGAGTGGTCCCGACACCACCCAGTAGAGGGCAGCCATGCACAGGTATGCGGGGCCAGAGCGTTTTCCATGGGCAGGGCCCAGTCCCAGATAACATCCCAGGGACACCCCAGTTAGCTACAGATTCAAAGCTGGGAGACGAGGCCACCGGGCTCCTGCACCTCACAATGTGTCTGGTCTCTTGGAGGTCCCCGGGAGCTCTTCTTTCTACCCCTGTTTGGTGCCCCCTGTCTCTATGGGACCCAGCCTGTGGTAGATCAGCCAATTCCCAGGTAATCCATATGATTAGATGTATTATGGTAGCACCCAGTCTCACACCAGGACCCCATTGTGGTAGAGGCTGTATTGTATTGTAAAACTATTAGGTGTATTATGGTAGTACCCCCCTCCTGGACCAGGACTCATTGTGCTGGGCGCTGTACGTTTTTAGTGCTATTCGCTGTATTGCGGTAGTGCCTAGGAGCCCTAATTGGGTCTGCGCAGTGCTTGGCACAGAACAGAAAGACAGTCCCTGCTGCAACTTATCGGGTTGGGGGGAGGAGTCAGGGGACAGTAGGTGTGCACAGTTCACACTTTGTCCCTGGTAAGCTGGGGGGGGGGGGCTGTTCCTCCAAGCACCAAAATGTACCCCTCTCTGGGGTGGAGCGTGGCAGCAACCTAGGAGACAAAAGCAGCTGCAGCCTGGGGAATCCCCTCTCCGTCTCCCCCCACCCCCCGGGGCCTTCCCCGGGTTGCTGGAGGGGGAATCCCAGCCCCGCTGGGATACCACAGCCCAGTGCAGGCCTGGGGGAGCAGCCTGTCTCTCTCCCTCGCTCCTCTGTCTCTAGAGGCAGGGAATGGATTTCCAGCTAGGAAGGCAGGTCTGGGGGGGAGGAATTGACTCTGATGCCTCAGTCTGCTTCCCTTGTAGACCCACCAGAAGAGAAGACTTGGGGGGGGGGGGGAATTGAGGCAGCCTGATCCCACCGCAGGGGAAGTGGGACCAATCACACACACCCCAGCTCCGAGGCCAGCTGGCTCGCTCTAGTCTAGGGCATCCCCAAAGAGCCGGGATGGTCAAACCTGGCCTTTTTCTCCTCCTCCTGGACTGGGCAGCCAAGGGTTAATCCCTGAGTCATGCTTTCCCTTCTCCCAGCTGCTGCCAAAACTGTTACTGATCTGCAGGAAGCAGGCACATAACAGCAGGCAATAAACCCGAAGGGAGGGAGCTCTTCCCAGGGCCAGCTCACGCAAGGACCGGCCCTCTATTCAAGGCTAGATCAAGATCAGGGCAAGGCCTAGCAACCGGCACGCGCATATTTCTACGGGCCCTGGCGGACCCACAAAGCACGGAGCAAAATCTAAGCACCGGGCACTGGAATGCAGCCACCTCTGGGGTAGTGCTCAGCAGCCGGCTATACAGGGATCCCTCGCCCAGGACGGAAATGCGGCCACCTCTTGGGTGGAGCATGGTGGATAGCTATATAAGGCTCCCACACCCAGCACTGAAATGCAGCCACCTCTGGGACGGAGCACAGCAGCTCTTTAACAGCCACACAGACTCTCTATGGTTCAGAACAGAGGAAGTGAAGTACGAGCCAAACTGAAACTACAGGCAGGAATTTAAGGAAGTGGAAGACGGGAATTCAGCCAGGAGACCTGAGCTAGGAGCCCTTCCCTTGTGAAAAGCAGCCGTGGGAGCTTTAGTGACCACAAACAATCATGGCCTTGCTTTTGCATTTCCTAGGGCGGACAGCACCTCCAGCAGGATCCTAACCCCTGGCACCAGGGTGGGGCTGATCCCTGCCTGGGGTGATGCCCCTATACTGCTTCCAAGGGGAGAGTGCCCCCTACAGGTAGTAACACAACTCTTCGATAGCACTGCACCTCCACGGATCTCCAAGACCAGTCGAGTACAAGGAGAGCAGAGAGAGAGAGAGGAGGTGACTTGTCCGAGGCCACATTCAACCCCAGAGCTGGGGGGCAGAACCCTGCAGTCCTCACATCCAGCCCTCCCCCCCCCCCCCGCTCTAACCACTAGCCTCCCCTCCCCTCCCACAGCTGAGGATAGAACCCAGGAGTCCTGTCTCCCAATCCTGTGCCCTTCCCACTTGACTCCAACGCTCTTCCTGCAGCATCTCTGAGGTCTCTCATCCAAGAGCTGCCCCTGGTCACCCTTTGGCTGGCCCCCCTCCACGGCCCCTAAATTAGCACCCACCCCTCCTTGCATGCCTCACATCCACCCCACCTCCCCATGAGTGCACGGCACCCCCAAAGGGGCACCTCCCTAAGCCCCACAAAAGGGCTCTCTGATGCTGGGGCATCATCTGTTCCCCCCCCCCCGACCCCCCCAGCCAGAAACTACTGTGGCCAAGGCCTTGGGGATTAACCAATTCTGAGCCACGCTCATGGGCTAGTGATCTGGATCGGTTCTGACGAAAGGCGCCTGCGGCAGCTGCTAAGTCGCTTCTTGCCCAGGCTCTGGGACAGGAGATAATTTGGGTCCAGTTAGGAGGTTCAGGAGAGGGAGATGGGGCCCTTTCCCCAGCCGGGGAGGGGGTGGAGCCCCAGCAGGTGGGGTCTCCCCTGCTTCCCAGCCCTGGCAGCTCTGCTGTGCAGGGACTGCGGATCCAACTGCAAAGGTAGCCCCAACAGCATGGAGTATGGACGGGGTTTCGGAGGTGAAGAAACAGGTTTGTGATTCATCCCTCTGCTCCCCTTCCCCTTTAGGCCTCCACAGCCTATGCCCCAAGATCCCAGACGATGGGGAGAAGGACACCTGCCTGGGGAAGGGGGGACGTGGGTGGAAGTCAGTCCTGGAGCTCGTTACTGGGAATCAAGCAATCAAGGGTGTCCCTGAAACACAAACTGCAGAGCCTTTGTCACTCAGACCCAGACTCCCAGCCCTGGACTCCCAGCATCAGACCATCCCCTGGCCCCACATCGCCTTCCCTATCACCCCACCAGAACGGATGGTGGATGGCGGGGTCCCCTCTGGTCTGCCCCGGCCCACGGGCCTCGGTGAACCTAGCTGGGCCTCTGGGAGCTGGAAACCCTTGTCCCTTTCCCATCAGGTGAGGCGGCAGGGCAGTTTCCGCTCGTTGGCTAAAGACCTGCTGTTTTTGGGGGGTGGGGGGACCCCTTCCCTGGGGGTGGACGAGAAGCACCCGACTCAGAGCTTAAACCTCAAAAGTCGCAGTTTCCAACCAAGTGAAACCCCCGTCCCCCAGGGGGGGAGTCGGGCGGAGACGGGACTCAGCCGCCCCACCTCTGCCCGGATTCATTACCCGATCTACCCCCACACAGCTTCCCACCTCCCCTCTGCACCCCACTTTCTCCCCCCCCCCCCCCGACCCCCATCCCAGGCCTGTCTCTGCACAGTAGAGCATCAAAACACCCTGGCGGAAGTTCGCCCTTCCCACCCCACGCTGCTGATCACAGGCTCCCTGACACACACCCCTGTGGACACGCAATTGCAGGCACATACATCAAGTCTTGCCATCAGTCACACACTCACAAAAGTACAGATGCACAATCACACAACCGCCATCACACACAGACCCCGCCACCATACACACAATGTGCAATCAGTCACACACCACAATCATACACACACCAGGTAATCGCATACAGACACCACAATCATACACACAACACGCACTGGCAGTCACACACCACAATCATACACACACCAGGTAATCGCATACAGACACCACAATCATACACACAACACGCACTGGCAGTCACACACCACAATCATACACACACCAGGTAATCGCTTACAGACACCACAATCATACACACACCAGGTAATCGCATACAGACACCACAATCATACACACAAGAGGCACTGGCAGTCACACACCACAATCATACACACACCAGGTAATCGCTTACAGACACCACAGTCATACACACAACACGCACTGGCAGTCACACACCACAATCATACACACACCAGGTAATGGCACATGGTCTCACACCCACCCACCCACCCTAATTTAGCTACACAAACAGGACGATCTGGACACAGTTACACACACACAGAGCCTCTCCCGCCTCTTGGGCCCGGAGTTATCAGGTCCCTCCGGGCAGCGCCTGCCCCCCAGAGCGCCCCACACCCGCCCCGTCGCGCCCCCTGCCCCCCTTTACCTTCTGATCCACTATGGAGCACGCCAGCTGCTTGACATGAGCCAGGTCCGAGGCCGCCGGGAGCAGCACGAACTCCCGGGTCAGCCCGATCTGGAGGTGGAAGGAGACCCCTTGGCAAGCGGCGCAGGACCCAGGCGGCGGCCCCGCGGGCTCCGGGGCTGCCGGGCAGCCTCCCGGGGCCCCGGGGGGAGAGGGGAGGGCCGGGGGCCCGGCGCAGGCGGGTGGGGAGGCCATGGGGGGCCCCCGGAGAGACGCACAGACTCCCCCGCCCCTGCAGCCCGAACCCAGGCGTCCGGGGCCGGCTGTCACATCCGACGGGGCCAGCGCATCCCGGAGGGGCGCGGCGCACGGGCGCTGGCCAAGGGGGGCGCACGGCCGGGGCGCACGGGCGCTGGCACGGCCCGGGGGCGCACGGCCGGGGCGCACGGGCGCTGGCACGGCCCGGGGCGCACGGGGACCCGGCCGGCGCCTCTCGCTCTCCTCCGCCGCTTCTTTCTTTTTCTTCCCCCCAAACTTTGCGGGCGGCCGGGACCGAGGAGGAAGTGCCGTGAGTGACGGGCCGCGGGGCCAATGGCGAGCTCCGGGGATGAAGTCAGACGACTCCCCCCCCCCCCCCCCCGCTCCCCGCCCCGCCACCTCTCTCCACATCCCGCCCGAGAGAGCGCGGCGGGGCGACCCAGCCCCCCCCTTGGAAGCGGATGAGGGGCAGCCCGCCCCGTCTGTCTCCATGGGCAGCCGGAGTCCCCCACGAAACAAGGCACTGGGGGGCGGGGGAGCGGACTATTCCCTCCCCTCTGTTCCCCCTTCTGCTGGGATCCCCCCCATATCCCACCCCCTCAGTGCCCTGTTGCCCTAGAGAGAGAGCCCCCTGCTGGGACCACCCGCCACCCACCCTCCACTCTGGTGTCAGTGTCCCCCCCACACACACACACTGGGGAGAGCGCCCCCTGCTGGCCCCAGGGAGCCGGAGCCCTCTTCCTGTGTTTTGGGATCCTGCCTGCACCCCTCTGCCTCTCCCCAGGCATCTCTAGGAGGAGGGGGGTGCAGCCAAGCGAGTCCGGGTCGGGGCTGCAGAGGAGAAGGCTCTCAGCCCCTCACGTCAGTGGGGAGAGCGCGGGGGACCAGTCTGCAGCCAGGGGTCGGTGTGAGGATGAGAGAGACAAGAAGCCAGGTTCGTGTGCGCTCTCAGCTCTATCTCCGCACGCTTGCCAGTGAGTGTCGCCAACGCAGGCCTGCGGAGCGGCCCATCTGCCCCGGGGATGCCAGCAGAGTTGCCCGTTGGCCGCTGCATGGGTGCCCCCTGGGTGTTTTGCACATGGAGGGGTGCCGGGCATGTTTGCAGAGGGGTTTGCTCACGCCTGTGTGCAGTGTGTGTTTGTACACGTGTCGGCACTCGCCTGAGCAGGGGCATGTTGCAGGGGCTTGCACATTGGTACACGGCACTTGTCAACACATCCAGGACCCTGGAAGAAGTTCTAAGGTGACCATCGTGGGAGCAAGCCTCCCGTTCTGGGACCTTTGTCTCTGGGTCCCCATGTCCCCTGTCCTGCTCCCCAGGAAGGTGGCAGGGGGACACAGAATCCTTAATCCCCACTCTAGGGCTCAGAGGAGCCACTCTGCTGCTCTTGCCTCCGCATGGCCTGCCTTAGACAAACATCCTGCCGCCCAGTGCCGGAGGGGCTGGGAGCTCCCCCACCCACAGAGACCTGGGGGCAGGAGCCGTGACTGCTTAGGCCTGGGAGGGGACAGAGCAGAGGAGCCTGCTCAGCGAGAAGCCGGGAGCTGTTCGCTTATGGGGAAGGAAGTGGGGATTAGCCCAAAGGCCCATCTACCCCGGTATCCCGTCTCCTTCAGTGCCTTGGCACCAGCTGTTGCAGAGGAAGGTGCCCCCTGGTGGGCAATGACAGAATAACCTGCCCAACAGGGAAGTTACCTCTTGACCCCCATCACAGAGACTTTGGCCCAGCCCCCGCACCAGGATTTTCCTAGGTGCCAAGGTCAGAGGATGTTCCCCCAATAATCCCTAGAGCAGACCTGTCTGAAAACCACCGGATTCAAACACTGTCTGAGGTGGAGCACGCCGGCCGCTGGACGTGAGCCGGGTCTGAGGCCCCGGGGAGCAGGATGAACTTCCGGCTCAGCCCGATCTGGATATGGACCGACACCTCTTTCAGTCTTCCCCGGTCTTTACTCAGCTCTGGTCTCTGCTATGTGTCGGCTCCCCTTTGGAGCGAACGTAACCAAACCCGCTATTCCAGTCTAGGGCAGTCAAATATTTGCAGAATGAATGGCATTGACACAGGCTGGCACAGAGATGCCCACAACGCTTGCCACCCGGCCCTTTCAAAGTCAGGCGTCAGTGGCGTTATCCCTATTTTACAGATGGAGAAACTGAGGCATGGAGCAGGGAAGTGACTCACCCAGCAGGGCAGGGGTAGAGCTGGGGACAGAACCCGTCGCCTGAGTCCTGGCTCTCTAGACCATGCCCCAGGAACCTGTCGTACTAGGTGCTGTCCAGTCTCATAGACTCAGTCTTTAAGGTCAGAAGGAACCATTATTATCTAGTCTGACCTTCTGCACAACACAGGCCACAGAATGTCACCCACCCTCTCCTGCAATAAACCTCTCATCTATGTCTGAGCTACTGAAGTCCTCAGATCATGGTTTAAAAGACTCCACAGTGCAGAGAATCCTCCAGCCAGTGTCCAGGGCCCCCTGCTGCAGAGGAAGGCGAAAAACCCCCAGGGCCTCTGCCAATCTGCCCCGGAGGAAAATTCCTTCCCAACCCCAAATATGGCGATCAGCTGAACCCTGAGCATGTGGGCAAGACTCACCAGCCAGATACCCAGGAAAGAATTCTCTCTAGTAACTCAGATCCCACCACATCTAACATCCCATCACAGGCCTTTGGGCCTATTTAGCGTTAATAGTCAAAGAGAAATTAATTGCCAAAATCACGTTATCCCGTCCCCTGCATAAACGTATCAAGCTTAATCTTGAAGCCAGCTAGGTCTTTTGCCCCCACTGCTCCCCTTGGAAGGCTGTTCCAGAACTTCACTCCGCTGATGGCTAGAAACCTTCGTCGAATTTCAGGTCTAAACTTCTTGCTGCTTTTAGGTTTTATTCACGTGGAGCGCCACCTGTGTCCCAGGACCCCACTGTGTCAGGTGCTGTACAGACACAGAATACAAAGCCAGTTCCTGCCCCGAAGAGCTGCCAAGCTAAGTACAGAGGAGTCAGACCAGAACGGGCTGGTTTTTCCCACTCTGCTCGGAGTATCGCATGGGGAAGGGAATTGTGCCCGGGGACGAGGGGACGATTAGCTAATGGCACTGGAAACGGGGAGGGAGGGGGGGACGGGAAGAGGCCCTAAGGAGAGGTTGCCCAGCCACTGCTCAGAGGAGTAATGGAGACTTGGCCATGCAGAGCCAGAGAGGAACCTGCCCCTGGGCAGGGGGAAGCTGAGCAGAGACATCTTCCTGTCCTGGCCTCGCATCACCCGCCCTGCACCGGGGGGAGCCCGACAGGTCGGGCAGCATTCCGACCCAGGCACCAGGGACGTGTCAGCTACACCCAGGGCCATCCCGCCACAGGCCCGTGGGCGCGGGCACTGCCCAGCTCAGTCCCTGCGTGTGAGTGAGCAGAGGAGGGTGGGTACGCATGTGCAGGTGCCCCATCCTGCTGGCGTATGTGGCGGGGGTGGGCATGCAGTCAAGCGTGGACAGATGTGCGCCAGCCGTGCGTTGGCGGACACGACGGTTTGTGGGGGGTAGACACGGGTGCCTGGGTGGGCAGAGATTGGGCGTGTGTTCTCAAATGTGCACGCTTCTGCACAATGCATGTGCCTCTGTGTACAGGGCATGTGGGTGCAATGTGTGTTTGTGCATGGATAATGTGTGGAAAGCAGGTCCTTTGTGTGCAATGTGTGTCAGGCGTATGCAATGCATGTACAAAGCATTTTCATTTGTGTTTAATGCATGTGCAATGTGTCATGTGTGTGCAATGCCTGTACAAAGCATTTTCATGTGCAAAGCATGGAGACTTCGGGGGCAGGAGTGTTTCTGTTAGTTCCAGCCTCTGCCCCCAGGTAGGCTGGCATGTGCAATGTGTGTTGATGTATATGCAATGCATGTACAACGCATGTTCATTTGTGCGCATGTTCATTCGTGTGCAATGTGTGTGTGTAAAGCATGTTCACGTGTGTGCAATGTCATGCATATGCATTGCATGTACAAAGCATGTTCCTGTGTGTGCAACGTGTCACAGAATATACAGAATATATCATGCATACGCAATGCGTGTACAAAGCATGTTCACGTTCGTGCATGTTCCCGTGCGTGCAATGGGCAGTCTTTGAGCAGATGGCTTGCAGAGTTGCTGGGAGTTCTGCCAGGGGCTCTCCCGCCCTGCTTCCATCAGGAAGAGCAGGCCGGGCCGCACCCTCTCCGGAGCCTCACAGCGGGGTTGGGTGTGGGATGAGAGGGGCTTTGTTCAGGGCAGGTTCTGCAGGTGCTTCCCCCGGCAGCCCCACCCCCTGCCACCGCCAACGCAAACAGCAGGGGGAAGAGGCCCCGGGGCTGCAGTCACAAAGCAGCCGGCCGCCAAGAGCCCTGGGAAGAAAAAGGCCCATGCCAGCCCCAGGGCAGCTCTACCAGTGCCCCTCAATCCCGACCCACAGCCCCCTGCCCTCTCATAGTTAGCCCAAGGAGCATCCCCATTAAACAAACATTAGGAGGAACATAACGGGAACGAGGGCATCTTTGCTGGGGACTTGGGGGGAGGGGGGGGGGTTTCCGTTAGTCCCAGACTCTGCCCCCAGGTAGGTTGGTTCGAAACCAGCTCCTCCTCTTTTCCCAGGAAGTTTTGCTTCTTGCAAACAACTGCAAGCCAGGGGCGGGTGTGCTTGTGGACAGGCCGGGAAGTTTCCTGGCAGCCAGGGCTAAAAACAACATTCAAACCTACTAAAAAACAACCCCCCCCCCCCGAAATAAATCTCACCAAGCTCCAGCACCCCCTTTCACGCACACACAGCCCCTCGCTCTCCTCTGAGACGCTGGAAGCTCTGGCAGCAGCTATCAGGAGCCAGAGGCAGAGGAAGGCCTGTTCATTACCCTCCAGCCCCACCCCACATCAGGATCAGGCCCTGCTGTACAGCTCCCACCCCTCACCCCACTCTGGTTTCAAACGAGCCCGCCCCGGGGCTGGGAACCAGGCTCCCCTCCCAGCTGGGGTGGGGGCAATGCAGGGTCACCGGGACGGGCGAACACCGCTCTCGGGCCTGGAAGCCAAGTCTTGGGGGCTGCAGGAAGGAAAATATTGTAACGACTGGGACGAGGGGGACTGACCGGCCCTGCGCGAGGGGAAATGGGACCCATGCTGCCCGTGAGGAGCGAGCTGCACAGGGCGGGATCGGTCACATTGTTTTAATATCACAAATCTCTGAGGTCCAGTTTCTCCCTCCTCAGACCATCAGTCCTGTCTCCACTCCCCAGCTCTGTTCAGATTAACCGCCCCTCTGCTGGGGCTCCCCTTCGCCCTGCTGCAGATCACAGCAAGGGGCTCCTCTAGCCCCGTCCCTTCCCCTCCTCCCGGCGGCTCTAGATCAGGCCTCTCTAACCCAGTTTCCTGGCTCCAGGCGGAGCCGATCCCCGATACTTGAGCAAACGACCCTTCCAGATCCTGACCCCCTTGGAAGCAGGCACAGAACGCTGTCCCTGGGAAAGGCTGGGGTGTGTGTGTGAAATGCCCACAGGAGACAAGCCACGTGCTATGCAGGTGGCCTGCAGCAGCTGACCCGCACCAGGGACTGAGCAGGGTCAGGGCTTGGTTGGGTGAGGTCCAGGAAGCCGCATTGCTGGAGGCACAGTCAGACCTAAACCTGAGACCTTGCACCCGCTGAAGTTCCCCAGGCAGGTCCTGTTCCCCACCACCACCCACCCAAGAGTCAGCATCAAAGCGGAGGTTCGGGGCAGGATGATCCCCCCTGCAGTTTCAATTGGATAACAGATTCTCCTTCAGTTCCTGTCCTACTCTGTGCGACATCGTTACATCCCAGAGGTGGCTGCATTTCAGTGGCCGGGGGGGGGGGGGAGCATGCCCCCCTCTGTACAAATGATTACTGCATAGACCCGGCTCAGTGACCAGGAGGGGAAAGAACCTGCTTCTTATTCCAAAGGGGGTTTATTGAGGCAGATTTTTTCACATACGATTCAGTCTTGTGATTAAACAGGACCAAAAAAAATCCCCCAAAGAGGTCAAATAAATATACAATAAAAAGTTAAACGGCATTAAAAAGGCGAGTGCTCTTAGTTTGGATAAATACAGCACACCGATACATACAGTATATTGGGGACGTAGGCCGAGGTTTTCAAGAGCGGCTAGCGATTTGATTTCTTGGGCAGCTCCCCTGCCTCGACATGGCCTAACGGGGCCTGATTCCCAGAAGGCAGCTGGCTCAAAGCCCCCCCTTTAGAGCTGGCCCCCCACAATCGCTAGTCGGTTTGAAAATGCCAGCGATAGAGACTATCACACAGTGATAACATGGTTTGTGGTCACTTTAGCTTCAGCCCTTTAGGTGTCTCTGGGTTCGGTTGCAATCGGATTTCATTTGTACAGAATATACAAGGAGTTTTCCTTTGTTACAGGCGATAAGATGAAACAAAGAAAAGATGGCGGGGGAAACCGACCAGGGGGCAGAGAGCTGCACCCCCTCTGGCCATGGGGAAATCAGTCCCCCGCACAGAGGAGAGGTCTGAGACCCCTGCGATCAAAGCGAACATTTCCCTTTTAGTCCCCCCCTTGTCGGTCTGGTTCCTGGTGTTGGCACGGGGGGCACCCCATGATGTGATGGGTTAGTGTCCAAGCCACAGCAGGGAAGCCACCCCTGCTGAGATGTGGGAGATGGCTGCTGCTGTGGCGAAAGTAACATAAATCCGCTCCCAGCAGGCCCACTGCCCTAACCATTAGACCCCACTGCCTCTCAAGCAAGGTTGCCGTCTGGGTGACATTAGCAGAGCACTGGTGGGGGGCAGGTAGGGAAGATTTATTGCTGGGGTGATGGTGAGGGCGACTCTACCCCAAACCGGCTCGGGCTCCATGCATGGCTGTGTCCAACCGTTGCCAGGGGAACGCCCGGCCTGCTGGCACTAGCTTACTCGGGGATGGGATGGGGGGGTTGACCGGCCCAGCCACCCCAGGAAGCACTGGTCCTGTCCAGTCGTGGCAAGGGTGGCCTTGCCCCCTGGGAACAGCGTGGGGGTTTAGTGTTCTGGCGGGGGCTCTGCCCGGACTGCGCTGGGGGTGAGCTGAGTCGGAGGGCAGGAGAACCGTTTGTGGATGAATGGAGTTCCCCTCCCGCGCCCCTGTGCTCAGGGAGCAGTAGTGTCACACAGGGGCTGCCTGCTCGGAGACCCCCGCCCCTCCCGGGAAGGGATTATTGCTACAAGGAGGCCAAGGGCTGCCCCACAGGACCCAATGGGGTCGGCCGGGGCAGGAGGAGGAGATCTGACGCGGGCTGGCCTGCAAACTTGGGGGCTAAAAATGGGGCAGAGCTGAGCTGAGGGCAGCAGAAGCCCTGGAGACCAAACACTCCAGATCAGGCCCAGCGGCGCTGCCCCCTGCAGGGGGGAGAGGGGACGGCAGCACCTATGGGCCCCGCCATTGTCAATGCTGTAGCCCCTGGGCCTGAGTCCTGTCTCCTCATCCCAGTCACTCGCCTGGGTACTGCCTTGCTACCCCCACCCTGCTCCCCGCAGGCAGGAACCTTCCTGACCTGACCCAACGCAATGGGGCCTCTTATCCCAGGTCAACCTGAGCAACCGCCCAGATGCTCAGTGCCCCTCCCCCCCGGCTCTCCGGCCCCCCTCCTGATCGCTAAGCCTGCCCCCAAGCCCCTCGGCAGGGGCAGCTCAGCTGGCGGGGGACAGCTCAGGGAGGAAAGGAAGAGGCTAGGAGACAGTCTTTGTGAATCCTAAAGGTCCGGGGGTTACTTTGTGGCCTGGCAGAACCTTGCCCAGGGGAGTGAGGGGCAGTGAGGGTTGCCCTGGTGAGGGGGGAGGGGACGAGTGCCCAACGTCATGGAACCGCTGGGCCCGGACCCTCCCCGCCATTAGCCGTGCCCGGCCCTGAACACTTTCCACCCGCTGGCTGGGAAATAAAACCAGGAGACCTTGAAAGGAGGAGAAAACATTCCAGAGTCCGGCTGCTGGGCCCGGAGGGCACGGGGAGGGGCGGTCACGGGGCTGCCATCCTCCCCAGCCACACACGTCCGCCCCGCTCCGCTGGGTGAGAAGAGCCGCCCCGTGGCGGCAGGTCCTGAGCTGTGGGGAGGTGGGGGGGGGATACGCTCATCGCCCGACGGGCTTAGCACCTCTGGAGAGTCCCGGGGACCAACCTGTTGGGAGACACAAGAGGAGCAGGCCGGTGGCAGGTGAGGGAGCACGGTAGGGGGGCCGCTGGCGTCCTGCTCCGGCCCTGCCCTGTCCCGCAGCCCCAGCTCACCTGCGGGATCCTCGCCGCTCATACAAAGACCTTGGCAAGGGCGTCGGCCCCGGCACTGGCGATCAGGGCCTTGCTGGGGTGGAAGGCCACAGCGTGGATGGCCTCCTCGTGCTTCTTGCGGTGGGCCGTGATCTCCTGCACGCACGTCTTGTTGTCCAGATTCCAGAGGCGTAGAGAGCAGTCGTGGCCTGGGAGAGCGGGCGGAGTGGGGTCACCCGGGATCGGGGGGAGAAAAGACTCGCCCATGGAGTCGGGAATAGAACCCAGGAGTCCTGGGCTCCCCCTGTTCTTCCCTCAAAGCCCATACCTTCCCCTCCCGACACTCTGGGCGGCTCGTTTACCGCACACTTAGTGCTGGATTCTGGATCCACTGAGCACAGCCCGCATGGGCAGTGCCAGGCCAAGTGCCCCTGCATTGCTCCCTGAACCAGAGGGACACCTCTGGCTTTGGAAGGGAGAGGAGAGCCCAGCCTCCGTGACCCATTCGGTCCTCGGCCCCTCTGACGCAGCCAAGAGGACAGGCCCAGTCATGCCCGCGGTGATGGCGGGTGTCCCGCTCGGAAACGGCTGAGATCCAGCAAACTCATTTCACGCCGGGGCCATGTGGAAGGGAACGATTTTTGGTTCCCCGCTGGATTTGAACCCCCAGATCACTGCCCGTTTCCCCCTCCCCCTTCCCCCCACTGCCACCCGCAGAGGACTCTCAACGCAGAAAGCGGCCCAGATGCAGTAAGACACTCACTTCCAGACATGAGGAAGACCCCGTTGGGGTCCACAGCGAGGCAGGTGACAGCGTCCAAGTGAGCCACCATGGAGTGGATGGCTTTCCCTGGGCAAGGAGAGGAGAAAGGGTTAATAGGGAAGCTCCCCCTCATGTCTGAGGCCTGCTCCAACCACTAGGTGTTCTGCCCACTGCCCACAGGGTGGGATAGCTTACAGTACTGGATTCCTCCAAGGGCATGGAGAAGGCAGCTCCCTCTACCTGGTGGTCTTTGAGCAGCACACTTAGAGGAGGGAAAAGGGGCTGGCAAGAGAGGGATGGGACCCTCCTGGGGAAGAGGGAGACAGTGACACCCACATGAAGGGGGCGCCTGGCCTCGCTATGGGGCCGATCCCATTGCATCACCGGTGAGTCTCCCTGCCAAGGGCGCACGGGGAGGCTGAAATGTGTGCCCGGGGTAGACGGCACAGCCGGGGCTGGATCCCGCATGTACAGATTTCAATGGAAATGTTGGTCCCATAACTGCCACCTGCCTCTCTTCCCATCCCCAGCACACAGGGGACACCCAAGGCAGGACCCCAAGGCACAGGGATGTCAGAGCCTCCCTCAAGAGCCCCAAGGCTGTGGGAGAGGTGGCCCCATGAGACAGCACTCTGGGAAAGGCCCTTCTCCGCCCCTGTGCACTGGGACTGGCTGCCTTCCTGCCGGGGGGTGGGGCTGAGGAGGACTGTAGGGGGCAGGTCCGTCCCGGCCGACAGCTGCCCTACCCGTCCGGTTGTCCAAGAAGCGGATCCCTCGGTCGTCGTGCGCCGTGATGGTGACGGGCTCTGTCGGGTGGCTCACCACATGGTTGATTTGACTGACTCCTGGTTCGGAACATGAGAGAGGGAGCAGGTGATTACCGAGGACCAACCAATCATCTCCCTCTTCCCAGCGCGGCTCAACTGGCCTGACCCCTCCTGTGCTCATCCCTCTACCGCCCCCTGCTGGAGAAGCACCTTCCAGGCAAGGATCTCAAAGCACAAACAACTTCTGGGCCTCCCGCTGCCTGGGAGATGGACACTTCACGGAGGGGAGGGAGGGAATTGGGGAGAGGCAGTGACTTGCCTACCATCACACAACCCATCAGTAAGAGCTGTGAATAGAACCCAGGAGTCCTGATTCCCAACCTCCCCCTTTGTGCTCTAACCACTAGAGCCCATGCCCCTCCCACAGCCGGGACCAGAACCCAGGAGTCGCCCCCGCTCACCAGTGGTGGCTCTGGATTCCAGCGTCAGGATGGGCTGGGAGGTCTCCAGGTCGTACAGCACCGTGTTGCCTGATTGGAAGGCGGCCACAACATGGGCAGGGTCCGTGGTGGCGAACACGACAGAGGTAGGGATTCCGTATTCTGCAGGAGGGGTGGGAACACAGGGAGAACAATAAAGGCCACCTTACGGGACTAACCGTCCCGCTTCAGCGCCAAGACCACACCTGCTGTGGCACCTGACAGTGCAGAGCATTCCAACCACACTAACACACAGGTCTCAACCCATCCACTCCCAAAATGCAGCCATCTCTGGGGTGGAACATGTCACGTGCACACAGCAACGGCACAGTTTATGACAGGAAGTGAAGAAGTACCCTGTATCCCATTGAAACTACAGGTCTGTTAGAGAGACAAAACGGCACTCCCTGAGTTGGAATTTGACCAGGGCATTGGGCAGCATGTAACTTTTTGGGAGACCTACCAAGAGATCTTCAATGCCCACAAGAGAGAAGGGCCCTCATTTTAGATGGCACCTAAGGTACATATGTGCCCCCCCCCACATCTCTGTACTATGTGAGCGCCTCACAAACCTTAATGGATTTATCCTCACAATGAGGCAGGGCAGGCCTATAATCCCCATTACAGATGGGGAAACCGAGGCATGAAGAGACTTGCCCGAGATCACAAAGGCAGTGTGTGGCGGAGCAAGGACTTGAACCCAGGTCTTCCAAGTCCTAGGCTTGCGTCCTAACCAATGGGCCATCCTTCCACCTACTGCACTGGGCTCACCACTGACCCAAGAAGAGAGCTCCCCTTCCTGTTTGTAACCCCCCCAGAGCCTTAACCTGGTGGGGAAGATCCTCTCAAAGGGGCCCCCATTTCCCAGCCCAGCTCTGCTATCCCGAGGTAGGGTTCGCTCACCACGCTCCGTGTTGTAGGTGCTGAGGCAGGATGGGGTCTCGCTCGGGTCCCATACCCTGACCGTGCCATCTGCTGAACACGAAGCCAAGCGGTTCTTGGAAGGGCTGAATGCCAGGCCCCAGATCGCATCCGTGTGACCTTCCAGGACACTACCAAGGACTCCGGGATCTGGGCCAGAAACAAAGCCGGGGTCAAGGAGGAGTCACGCCGCATCCTGGCTCCCAGCTGGGGAGCTTCACCCTAGTTTGCCCCAGGGCCCTCCTCTACCTGAGAGTTCCCAGCATGCACTGCTCCACCTCCACTGGAGCGGCTAGGCTGCAGTGCATGCTGGGAGCTGTAGTCTCCACAGGTCACATCAAGGGCCACTACACCTTGGTGAGTTTTCTACACATCAGGTACAGCCAGTCAGCTGCTGAAGAGGTTCCAGAACAGCCTCTATTGGGCACTGCCACCCTGCCCTCCCCTCTCTGGAAAACTCCCAGCAACCCCCAAGAGACAAAACCACCTTTGAAAATCACCAAAAATCTCCCGTTTGGGCCACACTCCTCCCAAACGTTGGGAGACAGGTTGGATCCTCTGGGGTCTGCTCAGTGCATAGGGACTGCCAGGGAGAGGACGGACAGACAGCTGCCTGCACTCACCATAACTGTCGTAAGGATCCATGCTCAAATCCGGGACCTTCCAGAAGCGGATCTTGGCGTCCGTTCCGCCGCTGTAGCAATATTCGCTGTTACAGCCCATGGCAACGGAGAGCACAGGACCGCTGCAGAAATGGGACGGCCACAGAAATGAAGGGCAGGGCAAAGGAAACAGGGGGAGGGGGACTTCCAAAGCGGTAGGATGGGGCTTCCCCTCTCTGCCTCAAACTCCCAGAGACTCTCTCAAGGAGCCTGCGTGGGGGCAAACCACACAGGATGAGCCAACCACAGCCACCCGCTAGCTAGGGGAAAGGCGCTTCCAGCTCCCTGGAGCCCATCTGAGCCCTGGGAAGAAGTTTGTGAAGTCAGAACCCCCTCTAGTGGCAAAGTCTCTAGTATGACACTGCTGGCTGGACACTCCAGACAGCACCTGCCTGGATGCCGTCGGAGTCGTTTAATGATCTTGCAGGACACAGGAGCTGCGCTCGTGAGTAGGCTGAGGGTTCAGGATTATCCCCGAGCCTCTCGCCCCGACCTCCTGCGGGTTTAAGCCTCCCCCCTTCATCAAGGTGCATTAGGGAAGATACTCCAGCCAGTCACTCATGGATTCCGGACCCTGGGATCAATATCTGGGTGGAGAGACCCCCCCCCCTCCCCCCTCCTTTGGGCAGTGGTACCAGGCATCAGCCTCACACCCCAGGACCCACCTGTGCGCCCGGAAAGCGTAGACCGGCTCTACATCCAGCGCGGCGTTCCTGCGGCAGGAGAGGAAAGGACAGAGATTAGGGGAGTGGGGGGATGCCTGGGTCCCACTCACTGCTGGACGCCCAGGACCCCACAGTGGCGAGGCCAGGGGTTCAATGAGTGACCTTCCCTCAGCATCAGGGGACAAGGGGAGGGGATTGTGCTGGGATTTTAACTCTTTTGTGCCCACATCAAAGTGACCTAAACAGGTTAACAGCTGGCAGCTTCTCCAGCTCCCCATCCCAAAATAATCAGCCGGGGGGGGGGGACCTTGAGGGGCTTCTGACTGGCAGATGCCTTAGACACATGGGTGTATTTATCTTTTCCCTCCCCCAGATTTCGTGACTAACTCATCTGCCTGGCAATCCCTACCCCCGCACATGCTACAGGCGAGACTCACTTTTTGGCAGCGACTGTCTTCTGGAGGTTCCACAGCTTCAGCGTGCCGTCCTCAGAAGCGGTGACCAGCGCGGACTCTGTGTGGTGGAAAACCAGGGCCCGGATCCCGTCGTAGTGACTCCGGAGGGTGAACTTGGGATTCCAGGTCTTCTTAAAGGCATCCTTGCCATCCGACAGCTGGAAACACAGAACGAGGCCGGGTGATCACAGCTACGCTCTCCTCCTCCTAGCTGGGCCAGGCCACCTCGGTCCATTTCCAATTAGAGCCCTCGACAGGGACCAGCAGCCAGCCTGTCCCCGCACATCCTCCGCAGTTCTCTGAAAACATTCACTCAATGTGCAGCGGCAGTCCAAAAAGTGAACAGAATGCTGGGAACCATTACAAAAGGGACTGATAGTAAGACAGAAAATATCGCGTTGCCTCTCTATAAATCCTTGGTACACCCACATATTGAATTCTGCGTGCACATGTGGTCGCCCCATCTCAAAAAAGGATATATTGGGATTGGAAAAGGTTAACAAAAATGTCTTCCTGGTGCACATGGAGCAAGAGGGCAGCTGTGTCAGACAGGACCCAATCAAACAGGTCTGTCCATCTGCTCCAACCCCAGATAAGCTGGTAGCTAGCACAGCCCCCCAGGGGTCCCTGCATGGAACTCTCTCCCCTCACCACCCCCCCACCCCCTCCCAAACACACAGGGGGCTGGCTTCTGCACCAGCTGAGCTCCTCGGGTTACTTCCCGCAGAAGGCATTACAACACAGTCCAAGCTGGGGGTGACAGCAGCTAGGTCTGCGGAGAGAAGCGACTGCTAGCTCCAACCAGGGGCTGAATGGGAGATGTTCCTGGACAGTGCAAAGGACAGCTGGGTATTAGAGTCCACTGGAACGGGAGGGAGAGGGTGCACATAGTGGAACTGTGCCATGGATGTCTGGCACCACAGGGGGCGATGGCTGGCGCTCACGGAGCCTGGGCTAAGGGCCCGCTCGGAAAGCCAGGGCGGGGAGAGGACGCCGGCTACTCACGTCACAACTGAGCTCGTTGTCGTTGGTGACGGTCAGGTCTGCCAGGTCCCCCAGACTCACTTCCCCTCCGCCGATGGTATCCATGATAAACACGTCGGAGGAGAAGCCAAGCGACCCTGCTGCACGGGGAGAAGCGGCAAAGCACAGGGCTAACTGGACAGGTGCCGGGTGGGAGCGGGTTTACAACTGGAGGAAAGAAGGCTTGAGAAGGGTATATGGGGGGTACCCCTTGGTGGGAGGTAGTCTGTAGGGCCTCTGTAACTGGGGATTGGCTGAAAAGGTCCAAAGATCAGAGGAACACGACAGCCGGAGCGTGATGGACCCCCCCCCAATTTCTCCCCTCCATAACACAATCCCCACTCCACAGCCGGAAACAGGAGGGGAACAAAGGGACACGGTGTTACCTTCGTGAGACCTGGTGTGACCAGAGATGGCGGATGGAATGGATGGTTTAGGAGGGAGCCCGTCCACATCCCGGAGATCGGCCAGCATGCCTTGAAGCTTAACTCTCCGACTCTCTGCAGGGGAAGGAAAGATGAGAGGGGAAGGTTAGAACCCAGGCCCTGACAGCGTGGTAAGAGACAGGTGGCTTCTTTGGGACCAGACCCTTGAAATATACCGAGCATGGGTCTGCCCTCAGCATTTGTCAGTTTCACGGCTTCCCCAGTTCTTGGTGGAAGTCTTTCATCCAGCCACAGGGGAAAGAGGAGGAATTCATTCAGTGAAGCCCCAAGGCCTGGGCTATGCAGGGGGTCAGACGAGATGCTCACAATTGTCCCTTTTTGGCCTGGGACTCTATGGAGAGGAAAAGAACCAAAGGAACAGACCTGGGACCTAGTCTGTTCTATAGGGTCTCTTGTCTCTCCCTCATCATCAGGGTGCCTTTCAGTCACGCAGTAACTGACGTCATAACCTCCTCTCCCCTGTGGTTCGCTCTGTCCCAGAAGCTGTGGGGATTGTACATGGGCGGGGGGGGGGGAGGGGAACACGTTGTTTTGGTAAAGTTTTGCTGCTGTTGATTAACACGTCCATGCTGCTCTGTGACTCTATTAGGGGAGCCTGGCCGGAGCAGTGCTCCTGGCACTGGGAGCAAAGGGTGGGCAGATTTCGGATAGTCCTTCGCTCCTAGGGGAGTTTGTTCCGCAGTCTGGGACCGGCCCCTGAGGACGATCTGTCTCCTGTACAGACAGGTTTTACCTGGACGGTAACACATCTCCACGGTACTGGTGGGGCAGCGTCATCGACCTTTTTCCCCACCCTGGAGCCTCTTCTAGATAGGCTGAGCCCAGGCCAGGGAGTGTCTTGAAGATAAGGACCAAGACCATGAACTAGATCAGGTTACCAGCGTAGAGGGCAGAGGACAGGTGTGACGTGCTCGTGGCAGCCAGCGTTGCTGACCCCAAACTGCCTTCGAGTCATGGTTTGGAATGGATGATGCCTCTTTAAAAAGAAAGCTTTCCTTCCGGGCTGGGACACTGCATGGCCCATTGCAGCGGGGAGGAAATACAGAGAGTGGTAAATCCCTGAGAACACAAGCTTAGAGCAGCTCTAGAGGGCGCTCACGTCATACAGAGCTCAGGCCCACAGGCTAGGACCAGGCTGGAATCACTTGGGGGGAGGGGGAATGGACTGCTGTACCGGTAGATGTGGGAATGGGGGAGGGGAACGTTTCATGTCATCCAAGCCTGCAGAGGAAGGAAGGGCAACCGTTCGGTGCTTTCCTGCTGGAGGCTGGTTGAGGGCAGCCCCGAGGGGAAAGCAGGATCAGTCCAACCGGACACGGACCAGCCGCTGCTGCTAGTCACGTGCTCGTCAGGAAGTCTGCGTTTCCCCTCCAAAAGGTCAGAGCACAGCTGGGGGAGGAAGGGGGACAGGGAACCCCACATCCCTGCAGCAGAGATGGGGAGTCAGTGGCTCTCTTCTCCTTGCTAGAAACCTTCCCTGCTTTGGGACGTTAAACCAGAGTTTGCCATGCGACCCAGCAATAAACCGCACACCAGATCCTGGGGCGTAGGAACGTGTACAAGGACCCCAGGGTCTTTACAGGGCTCTTGGGATTTCCGTGCAGTTCTAGGCACCATGGTCCCGGGAGGATATGAACGAACCAGAAGGAGTTCAACAAACAGAAATGATCCAGGAGGGGGCTGAGACTGAAGGTATCCTTCTTCCTGCTCTAACCACTAGACCCCCCCTCCCCTCCCAGAGACGGGGATAGAACCCGCCTCCCAGCCGTCCTGGGCCAGCTATTATACCCGTCATTTCCCACAGCCAGAGAGAGAACCCAGGCATCCTGGCTCCCAGCAGCCACGGGCTCTAGGCAGAGCGGAAGCCGTAGAGAGGCCAAGTGGCTGGCTGCTTATACGTGAAGGATGTCACCACAAAGGTGGGTGGGGAATTCGTTTGGCTGACACATGGATGTAAGCAGCAGGAAGGCTGCAAGGAGCTGGGGAATGATCTCCCACAGGGACACGCGGAGAAGCCCCATCGCACGGACACACAGAACCAGACTGGAGGGTTTGGTCCTGTGGGGATGGCTGCCGGGAGCTCTAGGATCCTGTCCACACACGCCCATTACCGAGCTCGTTCCCGTCCCCGGTGCGCCGGGCATCCCCGGAGCCCTCGCCGTTCTCCCCAGAGCCCAAGAAGTCAAACTCGTTCAAGGCATCCTCAGAGTCTTCGTCGTCCTCCTCATCCTCCACCTCGGGCATCAGGGGCTTTGTGGCAAGCTGGCAACACAGACTGGAGAGAGTTAGCCTAAGGCGAGGGGGGTGGTCCATGCTTAGCCGGCTCCCCACAGCCTGGGGACACAACACGGAGACACCGGCCCACAGGACTGACAGACCCAGACTTGGGATGGGGTCCAGGGAGATTCTGTTCAACACAGTAGGGCTGGGGGAGGAAGATCAGAGACCGTGGCCGAGGAAAGCCAGCGCTACTGGTTAGTTAGGGCCGGGCTCATCTGCACAGGGGGGAAGGATGCTGCCTGTCTCCAGGCGGAGCGCTTAGGGGGAGCGGTGTGCACATAGGGCTGCGGTCGCTAAAGGGTTAACTGTTCTATACAAGGGTGGGGGCTCTGCTGCCTGTTCGGACACCTGTGTGCACTGACAGTAACACAGCTTAGGGCTTCTCTGGCTGCCCAGTTACCATGCCCCCAGAGCGAGCCGTGGGGCAGCAGGTCCCTCACCGGGGGTAGGCTGGGAAGGTGAAGTCGTTTCAGGCATCGGTGTGTTATGGGAGGGAGGGGGGGAGGGAGACCACCCCTCTGTAATCTCTGCCACGCGGCTGCTGCTGCAGCACAGATCTAATTAGAAGCCAGAGATACTTGATGGGTACAAAGGGGACAAGGGAACCTTGCAGAAGAAACCCCCACTCCCCCATCAGCAAGGGAAGGGGAACCAAGACAAAGAGGGTGTACGGGGCAATGGTTAGAGCACAGGGGCAGCCGGGAGTCCTAGGTTCTAGCCCCACCTCCGGGAGGAGAGTGTGTCTAGTGGTTAGAGCGGGGAGAGGGAGGGGGGTTGCTGGGAATCAGAACTCCTGGGTTCTATCCCTAACTCTGTTACAGCTCACCATGTGACTGGGCATGTCGCTTCCGGCTCTGTGCCTCACATCCCCTATCTGTAAAATGGGCACAATGCTGGTGAACCCCACAGGATGGAGTATGAGGATTAAACAAAGCACTTGGCAATCCTTGGATGAAAACGCTAGAAGGAGGCCAGGAATTATCACTGCTAGAAGCTTTCGCCTTCAGTTCCCACTACCCACAGTAGGGGACAACTTCCTATCCAGCTGCCAAGGCAAAACATAGAAGCATCTGATCGTGTTACTTGTCCACTTATAGCACTCTTCTGCAGAGGCTTATCAACACACACCGCTTGACAAAGGTGGGTGGGTATTAACCTTGTTATACAGCTGGGGAAACAGAGGCACAAGGACAGGATTGGCCCACGGCCACGCAGTGAGACAGTAGTAAAGTCGGGAACAGAACCCAGGAGTCCTGACTCCCAGTGAATCCTTATTCTAACCAACCCACTACACTCTCCTCTCAGAGGAGCCGGGAATTCTGAGGCCCAGCCCGTGCCATCAGAAACCTATCAGGAGTGCTCGTTACAGTGGACTCGTTAGTATGTCTGAAATGGGACATTCTCCTGTCCTCGTAAGACCTGCCTTTACTCGCTGTTTCTTGTGCTGCCGCTGGGTCTCGAGAGGAAGGCCTTCCAGATCTTCCTCTTCATCGCTGTCCTCGTCCTCACAGTTCTGGAGGAAGGGGATTTTCTCCATCACCGAGCAGCTGATCCGGTCCTGTGTCTCCTTCCCAGCGTTCCTGCCAGAGGCAGAGTCGATACCAGGCCAGCGTTAGGCAGCGAGGCTGCACTGCGGCCCCCCCGACCCGGCACGGCCCACTGGGCAGAGGGAAAGGAGAGCAGCTGCATTGTGGAAGTCGAAGGGATAGAAAACTCCCCGGTTCAGGGCGCTAGCTGAGTTCTAACTGCCTGGGGTTGGGGAGTAATGCCACAGGTGTCTCCTGTCACACCTTCCTGGGAAGCAGCTGGGACCAGCCACTGAGGATCCTGCTCCGCTCCCTATGCTAGAAGATCTCCCGGCCCAGATGTCCCATCCACGGCGCCCTGCGCTGGAAATCACCACTCCTGCAGTGAACAGGGGAGGAGACACCATGCAGCAAAGCCCCTTGGTGCGGGGCAGCTCCCCCCATACCAGGCCAAGTCCAGGCAAAGTGCCATCTAGGCAGCACGTCCCGAGCAGAATCAGGGCCAAGACCCCTCCCTGCAGCAGGTGTATCCCGCTCCATGCAGTGCATCCCCCATGCTCCCTCCCCCAGCCAAACCCCCCCCTCATCCAGCAGACACCTACCCTGCCCCATGAGACACTCCAGGCTGGAACCCCCTCCCCTGCTAGCCAGATCCCCACCCAACACTCCCTCCCTTAGCAGCCAAACCCCATCCACGCGGCAGCCTGTGAGAACCCCCAGGGAAGGGAAGCACGCAGCCCCCCAACAGAACTCGAGAGGAGGCAGAGAACAGCGCTGCCCCCTACAGGAGGGAAGCAAGATGTACGGCCAGGCCTGAGGGCTGCCCGCTCACCTTTTAATCTGTTCCTCGATCTGTTTGACGAGCAACGACTCGCCCCCGTTCAGCCCGGTGGGCCCCGGAGCGGGGCCCAGCCCCACGTCGGTGGGCTCCACGGTGCCGTTCAGCTCCATGGAGCAGCGGCCCAGCAGGGAGCGCACTCGCTTGGAGCGCATGTCCAGGATGGTGTCTGTGTAGCCCACTTCTTCCAGGTACCTGCAGAGAGGGAGGAAGGCAAGCGGAGAGCTAGGGCCGAGGGCAGCGCATCGGAACCCTCTCCGTCTTTAGAGACATGGCGGGTCGGCAGTCTCCCCACAGCCGGGATGGGAAAGGGACTGACTGCTCCAGGGCAGTAAAAGGAGACCCAAGAACTTCCCCCTCGCAGTCCTGTGCTCTCCCAAGAAGGCTGCACAGACTTAGGGGGAAATGGGGAGGCTCAGGCCGATCCCAGAGTCCCTCTGTGGGGGAGGATGCCACGTGAGACGGCCCTCCACGCTGCCAGGGGCATCTGATCCTCAGAGAGCGGCGGCTCTCCCCGCCACAGGGCGGATGCCCCATTAAAGGGACCCTAGCTGCGGAGAGGAAGAGTGGGCCTGTGGGCAAGGCACAGGGCTGGGAGTCAGGGGAACAGTTTCCCCCTCCAGAGCCTCAGCCCCTCCCAGGAGGCTCTTCACACTCACTGCCGGAGCAGCTGGCGCCCTTCCTTCCACACCAGCGGGTTGCTTTCCAGCGAAGTCGTTTCCGCCGGGCCGTTGGAAACTGAGAGGACAGTAAAGAAAGGGCGTCAGTGACGCATACCCGCCATGGGGATCCCATTCTGGCTTCAGCACCAGCTTTTCAGTAAGCCAACCCCGGGCCCAGTCTCAAAGTCCCCTCAGTGCTAAGCTAACCCCTTGGAGAGAATCTATCCCCGAGGTCACGAGCCCATAGTATCCCACATCCCAGCTACACGCAATCGTAGAAATCAGGTCTGTATCCATGAGCAGGGGACTGGGCAGAACATACAGGACACGGGGGTATGAAAGAACTCGCACAGTACAATACCTGGTTCTGAGAGATCCGCTCTCTTCTCCCCTTGGTTCGGTTCGGTTCCAAACTTCAGCTTGTGGTATTTCGACCTTGAACGAACGTGGAAAAGCAAAGTTTAATGGGAACCTAAAGCAACTGAGGCAAGGCACGATTCCCCTAGTATAGAGGAGGGAAACTGAGGCACAGAGAAGGGAAGCAACATGCTATGGTTGTACAGTGAGTCTGCTCCAATCACTCCTCAGAATAGAGACCAGGCCCCGGGAATCCCTGGGCACCCCTGCTCTAACCACCTGGCAATCTTTCCCCTTGGAGCTTGGACTTGAATCCAGGAGTCATAACTCAATGTGCTTCTCCACTCTCATCTAGTCGAGCCAATAGACCAGTGCATCCTTCCAGACAAGTCAGACATCAACCGTAGTCTGGCCCCTTCCTGATTCCCTAAGCTCTACCCCAAAGCCAGGAACACCCCAGTGTGCTGACGTGAGGCTGTGGGGTGGCCATGCACCCATCCCCGTTCGGAACCTCTTGCAGGTGGACTCATGAGACGGCAGTAGCAGTAGATTTCAAGGGATTACAACTGATGGTTGAGATTTTCATGCCCTAACCCTGGTGACCTAACAGACTACAAGACCCTCTCCGACAGTGAAGGACCTGTTCCGCTGCTGGAGAAAACAAAGCCGGGGGAGTCTGCCTGGGAAGGGGAGTTTCCAAAGATCCCCCGAAATGTGGGGAGCAGCAAGCAGGCCAGCCCACTCCCCAAAGCCACAGTCCTCCAGGCCATTCCCACCTCCTCTAGCTGCTGCATCTCTTACCTCTCTTGCTTTAAGGCATACTCCAACATCTTTATCCTGCGCACAAGGTCTGTCTTGAGGTTCTCTTGGCCCTTCCTCTCTCCCTGCAGAAATGCCACCTGGGCCTGTAGGAACAAGAACCAAGCCCAAGGTCAGTCAGGTCCCATAAGGGCTCGGGGAGCAGGCTGTTGGCTCACACCCTTGCTGCCCTCACCCACCCCATGCCTGCCCTTACGTGCTTGGAGATCCCCATAAAGGAAGTGCTAGAAACGGATCAAGGTTGATTATTTTTTTACTTATTCCGCCAGAACCCCAAAACAGTGCCAGGTCTACCAGCCCAGTTGCTTGTGTACCTCGCTAACGTTGCCAATCAGAGCAGGGTGTAGGCACCAATTTATTCAGCCACTTTCATCCAATGATCTGAAAGCAAATCACCCCCCATGACATAGGATGCCTCACAGCTCCCTGGGGAGAGTTGGAGCCATTATTCTCCATTTTACAGATTTACCCCAAGGGGGGCAGTGACCTGCCCAGGATCCCATAGATAGAAAAGCAGGAGCAGTCTCAGATTGAAAACAAGTGTCCTCATTCTCACCTCCTTCCCCATCCCCCACAGCTCTAACCACTTGCCCCCACTCTGGTCTATTCCATAGATTTTAACCACGTTTATCACCGTAGTATCTGAGTGCCTTCTAGCAGTGCACCATGACTACACATCTGTCATGTGCTGGTCTCTCCTCCTTTCCCCAGGGGGAAAAGCGCCATGCAGTGAACTGTCTGATTTTGATAGGGGTGTCTTTTTTTCTTTTAATATACAGGTACTTGTTGCTGTGTTTTTCCAGAAGGCAGGTCAAAGAAATGTCCTTTGGAAGGTAGTGAGGTTTACAATAGTCCTTAGTTCTTGGGGGAGTTCAGTCTACAGTCTCAGACCACCCCTGAAGACGGCTCTGTCTCCTGCATGGACTAGCTTTACCCTTATTGTTGAGAGTCCATCGGGCCAAAGGAGCAGAGCTGTCGATCACAGTCTTCGTCAGGGAGCTTTAGATGACCTTTTAGATATGTTGGGCCCAGGACCAAGACCTTGAACTTGATTGGCTAGTCTATGAGAAGCCAGTAGAGAGAGCGGAGGACAGGTTTGATGTGCTCCAGCAGCTGTGTTGCTAAGGAGACATGCCGGGTCGTCCTATACTAGTTGGAGTTGCCTAAATGCTGAAATAGGAGTAGAACTCAGGAATCCTCAGTCTCGGCTCCACTTTTCTAACCCACCAGACCTCACTCCCTACCCAGAGTTGCACAAAGAACCCAGACCCCAACTCCCAGCCCCCCCTGCTCAGCCACACTCTCCTTCCAAAGGCGGGAACAGAACCCAGGAGTCCTGACTTCCAGCTCCCTTGCCCTAATCACAAAACTATCCTTCCCCGCCGATGACATTGCCAAAACTCTGATAAAAACAACAGGCCAATTTTCCTGCAGGTGCATCTCTGACTTCAGTGGCATCAGGGGCTAATGCCGGGGCGGACTCAACCCAAGGCCCTGCCAGGTGTCCACACCATCTCCCTCCTCCATCTCTTTCACACAGCAGCGATCTAGCTAAGCGCAGACCTGGGCAGCAGCCACGAGGAGGTCATTGCATTTGAGAGACTGCTCCACTCTGGACTGAGCTCGGGTGTGTATTTTCTCACCCTTTGGCCAGCAATTTAACCCAATCACAAAACATTTCTATCACTTCATGACCGTCTGTTGGCTTAAGCAGCGGGAATCTGCACCATATGCCAAACTGCCTGCCAGCTCCTAAGGCGAGAGTGTGAGCTGGTTCCACCACCCGCCAGCTGACACCTTCTTTAATCCCCCACCCCCAACCACCAGTCTATTAACAGATTTTCTGCTTATTAGCCAGATTTCCGGTCCGACGTGCTCCCGTCAGTCAAACCTGTCCCAGCACACAGTGATGCTAAGCGCCTGTTACAGATTCATTTCCAAGCATTTAATTCATGGCGCACACCCAGCTTTCTGAACTTCTAAATGTCAGCTACGTGTGCCCAACGCTAGGGTAGCACAGTCGAACCCCGAAGGAGCACTGTGGCCATCTATGTAGGGATCATTCCCATCTCCTCCACAACCCCTCTATCCTGCAGGCCACATACCTGCTCAAATGAACCCAGGACCCTCTCTGGTTACAATAATGTATCTAGCTCAACTCAGCCTGCCTTCGCATACCAGCTCACCCGGCCAGGATCCAGACTAGAATGCCCTTTGCAAGCATAACCTACTTAGAGTACCACGATTGAGTGCAGCATTTCTCAAACACTGGGTCACAACCCCCAGGAGGCGGATGTGGGGAGGATCGTGAGGCATTGAAAATTGTATTACAACCTAAAGCAAAGACGATCTCGCTACCCCACTTCCCACCTCCTCTGACCCTCCAGGGTCAGGTGTTCTCTGTCAAGCTCTCGGAAACACACACACAGAGAGATCAATTACTTAGGCTTAGTACCAATATCTTTTTTACTCTTACTTTTATAGTAAGTGGAAGGGAGTAGCAAACATTTTTAACTTCAAATAAGGGATTGCCAACTTGCAAAGGCTGATAAACTCTGGTCGAGTGGAACAAACACAGGTTTAGTAATCGAGGAATCTGAAGTCTTCGTCCTGGTTCTGCCACTGACTCACAGGGACTTCAGCAAGGCCCTTCCCATTTTGGTGCCTCAGTTTCCTACTCTGTACAGAATCAGAGAGGTAGCCGTGTTAGTCTGGAATAGCAGAGGTAACAAAGAGTCCTGTGGCACCTTAAAGACTAACTAAAGTATTGAAGCATAAGCTTTCGTGGGCTAATACCCACTTCATCAGATGCAAGCAGTGGAAGTGTCCAGGGGCAGGTATAGATAAGTAGGCAAGAACCAGGTAGGAGATAACAAGGTTAGTCCAATCAGCCTGAACCAGCTTGTTATCTCAAATCAGGGAGGGTGAGGTATTCCTCTAGCAGCTGAATTGGAGGTGTGAACTCGGAGGAGAAGCTGTTTTTGTAATTAGCAAGCCATTCAAGATCTTTGTTCAATCCCAGATTGATTGTGTCAAATTTGCAAATGAATTGCAGCTCTGCAGTTTCTCTTTGAAGTCTGGTCTTGAAGTTTTTTTGTTGCAATATGGTGACTTTTAAATCTGTAATTGTGTGTCCAGGCAGGTTGAAGTGTTCTCCTACAGGTTTTTGTATATTGCCATTCCTGTCTGTACAGTGTGGCTAATGATACTGACCAACCTCATTAACAGTGGGGGGTGGAGAAAGAACACTTTGCAGATGGAAAAGGACTGTGCTAACCACTGTTCAGAGACTGGGTCAAGTAACACCTTCTAGTGTGCTGGCACATTAATTCCTAAAGAGCTCCCACTTCCCACAGCAACTCCTAGGGCTTGTCGTCAGGTAGCGATTGATCTTTTGGCGATCGATTTCTGGTGTATCGTGAAGACGCGAGAAATCGATCGCCTGCAGCACCCCCGTTGACTCCGGAAGTCCAGCTTGCCGAGAGGCGCAAGCTGGAGACGACGGGGGAGCGCACCGCCGACTGCCACCGCCGTGAGGACAGAAGGTAAATCGGCTGCAGATACGCAAACTTCAGCTACATGATTCACGTAGCTGAAGTTACATATCTGCAGTCAATTCCCCCCCCCCCCCCCCCATAGTGGAGACCTGGCATTAGGGAACCTAACAGAGACGCCAGCAGGCACTAGAACTTCTGGGCCTGCTTAACCCTGTGTGAGCTCTGGGGAAGCATAAAAGTCACAGTTTGCTAGATCAAGACAATGATTCTTGGCCCATCACGCTCGACCCCCAGGTTAATGCAGTCACTCCCAAGGAGCCTGTGACCCACAGGGACTGCTTAAAATACTTCACAGACCTTACTAGGTTGAAAGATTTCACTGAGTCAAAATGTTCAGATTCCCACAAAGACTTCTTGGAGTCCATAGGCACACTGGCCAGTTTAAACCATTTTTTTAAAGGCTGAAGCTCTGAAGAAACAGCAGTGCAGTTCTAATGAAGATGACATCAGGGTATGCTAAATAACATGCAGGTAACCAAGGCTACAGTGTACTTGGAGTGCCTGTCATAGAATAAATAATTCCACATAGGAAGGGGATCAGTACTTTACTTGTCAGATTAAAGCTAAGGAAGTTCCCTGGTTAAAAAAAAAAATTAAAAAAAAGTTGGTAAAATGGAGTTAAGACTGAGAAAGTATTTGTAGGAGGGAAAAAGTGAAGAAGGCTATAGTTTTACCTAGTCCTGTAGAAAGCCAAGGAATTCCAAGGTGAAGTCTAAAATCAATCCACTGATAATTTCTATACAGGCTTTTCCATTAAGATCCCAAACAGCCTTAACCCTGTTCACCTGTCTGTCCCATTTTGTGCATCTGTTATGGAAGGTTTGAATGGAGCTAAAAGTCCAGCAGTATCACAAGCTAACTGCTCTCTCTGACAATACACACCTTGGAGTTTCCACCAGGAATGTGGGAAACTAGACAGGCCTAAAACAATGGGACTTTATGGAAGGATTGTTAGTATGCAAGCTTTGAATCAGAACATCTTAAGCCATGCCCACCTCTTACATTGCCGAAGCCATGGGTTCATGTGCTGTAACAGGTCCTTTCCTAGGAGCAGCAGGGCCAATGTAAACGTAAAGCATTAAAATGGGTGTCGTTAGTGGGGCAATAGAAAGTTGTGCTGTAGCATGGACCGTGCTGTGCTACAGTTAGTAAATGAGGTCTGCAGGAAGGCCGGAAGTTGCAACCTTCCTTGGGCAGCAATCCAGAAGCTCTATTATGCAAAGGTTTCTCTGCAAATGCTGCCACACACACACCATTGAGCAGCCGATTCATCCACTAGAACGCAGGTGAAACCCACTAGCAATAAGTGAATACTAGCTAAACCTGTCTCCTTAAGGAAGCGTAAGCGAGGCACAAGCTGAAGTGATGCATTTAATATTGTCTGAGGGACTTTTCATATGAATTGCCACGCTATCTTGAATATTTATCTGGCCCCCCATCATCATACTATCCGACTGCCACACAATCTTTACCTGTGAGGCAAGGCAGTGCTATAAGGCCCATTTTACAGATGTGGAACTGAAACACAGAGAAGCAAAGTGACATGCCTAGGTTCACACAGGATGTTTGGGGTGCAGCAGGAACTGAACTCAGGTGTCCCACAGCCCTGGCTGGGGCTCTAGCCATTGAACCATTCTTGCAGCTGCTTTCATGTCCCCTCTTCCACTGCTCCTCATGCTCTTCCTGGCTCCTTCCTTCTCCCCTGGAGTCCCAATGGCCACAAAGATGCTCCCATGATGCTTACGGACACAGTGGCTGAGCTCTGATTGTGCTTTTAAGTGACCCTCTGCCACAGCGCTCCCTACCCACAGTTATGAAATGTGGGTGGGCAAGAGGATTTGTGGTGGGGTTGCTCTCCTCCACTTGGCTTTTCAGCCATATCCCTGCTCCCTTCAACAGCCATGCACACTTGCTGCGGTTGGTTAACTCCAGTATCACTGTCTGGCTTCAGAATGCATTGCTTGCTTCCTAGCCCTCATGGTAATTCTCTCTCTCTCTCTTCCAAACAGGAAAGGCTGAGGTCAGAGCTGGCTGGATGAATCCGAAATCTAAGCAGCTGCAGGGAAGTTAGGGTATAAGCATATTAAACTAGGCACAGTCAGCGAATATCTCCCAAAGATGATCCCAAATAATTCTCCCCAACACATGCCCTTGTTACCTCCAAGAGAAGTCTCCCAATCTTCTTTCCATCATTCTTCAGCCATTAACCAGGGTAAATGACATCATCAGCTCCCTCCATAGCAAATCCCTCCTCAACCCAGACGCTGAAATCCATGGAATTACTGAGACCAAGCAATGCTCCCCTGGCCTGGTCTCACTTGAGACTGAGATGTGGTCAAGTGGTCTCCGCGCAGGACTGGGAACCAGAAAATCCCAATTTCTAATCACACCTCTGACAGCGCCCACAAGTACAGAGGAGTCACATCACTTCCCAGCTTCATGCCTCCGTTTCCCAATACGAGAATACCGATACAGTGTCATGGGGAAGTGACAAGGCTTAACATTTACAAAGGAGGGACAACACTGTAGAAGTGCTGAGTACAGGGCAGCCTACCCCCAGGGTACCTCCTCCTGGAGAGTCTCATTGTTTGGGCTATGGAGCGGGCAACCAAGACTGCATCCTAATTCTCTTCTGAAAGCCCCACTCCACCTTCCTCTTCCAGCTTCCTCTTCTTGATCAGTTTCTCTTTCTCCATATTGCTGCTGACTCACATGATCCTCTTCCCTCCCACCAAGGCTTCATCCAATCTGCTACCCTTCCACCTGTGCCCCTGGACACACCCTGGATTTTATAAGCAATTCTCTATGGCAATTCTCTTATGTCCCACTCATAACCCCTACTACACAACTCTCCTCAGCCTCACCCTGCAGACTAAAGCCATCTCACGGCTCCCCTAGCACCTCGATTCATTAAACTCTCCAGGCAGATTTGGTCTTTCAATCCCTGTATATTCCCTTGCCTTGCCTGGATACCTACAACTCTGTCCCATCCATTGCCTTTCACCTTCCCTGCTCACATCAAACCCTGCTGCTTGGCCCACTTTAATTCCCCTTGCTACACAGACCAGCTATAAGCCATCACATATACAAGCACGCCCCCCAAAAAGCAGTTTATGCCTCATGTCCACACCAGCTATGAGGATCCGGAAATCTGAGACACTTTGTAGGGATGCCTTATAGCAGTGGTGTCCAATAGAAATTTGATGCTAGCTACACTTGTGGTTTTGAATTTTTCTTTACTACATTATAAAAAAAAAAAAGCCAGATTCATTAGCCACAATTCAATAGCCTATTAGCCATATGTGGCTAGTGGTGAATGTATCGGACACCGCTGTCTTGCAGCATCCAGCACACTTGTCAGAGACTGGCATCAAGACCTTCTGGCCTGGCACGCGATAAGCTCCTGCTCTTCACCAATTTCACCAGTTCTCCATGTGCGAGCAGAGCAACAAAGTGAAGTTGATGAGCTCTGGCCAATTTTGTTTGCCTCTCTCCTGTGGCCTACAAACCCATCAATGTTCAAAGGGACAGCAACTCTCTCACCCAGGCACTGAAGAGTCACACCATTCATTCAGACACCCTTTGCCAAGGATCTGAAAGGCCCTCGGCTCACCACCCTTCTCCACGTCTGTTCAGGAAGGAGAATTCTCTGTATCTGAGCTGCTGTTTAGGGCAGGGTCACTGTCCGCTGCACCTTAAACAATACCTCAGGAAAGTGACATTCCCTTTGCGTCAAACACCAATAACCGGGAAGCTGCTCCTCCTGACCAGACCCATGGAGGCTATTCAGGGGAGTGATCCCCTCCATGGTCTCTATTAGGTGTCCCATCTCAATTCTCTCCCCCAGCCAGTACTGGACTGGATGCTGGCTGTACCCACACCAACAACTCCCTCCCTAGTCACTATGGGGTTGACAGATGCATGCCCTCCCCCCAATTCCTTCCCTGGTCCCTGTTGGAGGGCGATGGCTACATTTCTCCTTTCCTCATCTCAACTCCCTCTTCAATCCCTCTTGGGCAGCAGCAGCAATTTCCTGGCTCCTGCCCCAACATTCACCCCAACTCCATTGCTAGTTGTTATGGGGTTGACAACCGCACTTCCTCACACCCAAAAGCTCACTCCAACTCCTTCACTAGTCACTATGGAGGGAACGATCACCCCAACTCCCTACTGGAAAGGGACGGCCGCATTCACCCCAACTCATTCGCTCCTTTCCCTGGTGTTATGGGGAGGCGACAGCCACGTACCCCACCCTTCACGCTCACTCCAAGCCTCGGCATGCCTTCCTGGACAGCAACCGCCACCAGCACTAGTTACAAATAAGGGGTCCCAAATAAGGGGTCCCGTCTTCCCTCAGCATTGCCTTCTAATCTCTCACCCCAGCTTCTCATTTCAACCCCCACTCTCTCCCCAGGTCTAGGCCCCCACCTCCCAGTGGGGGTCACCGATCCTGGGGAGGACCTGACACTCCCTCGTCCCCCATGGGGATCCCCAATCCTGGGGAACCCTGATACTCCCATCCCGGTCCGGGGGGGGGGGGGGGGTTGACACTCTCCCCCACGGGGGGTCCCGGTACGGGGGGGCTGACCCCCCCACCCGGTCCGGGGGGGGCTGACACTCTCCCCCACGGGGGGTCCCGGTCCGGGGGGGGGTTGACACTCCCCCCCCCGGGGGGTCCCGGTCCGGGGGCGGGGGAGGTTCTGAGCCCCCCCCCGGGGGTCCCGTCAGCCATTTCCCTCCAAGATGGCAGCGGAGGCAGCGGTGTCCCCGGTACCCGCCCGCCCGCCCGCCCGCGGCTCCCAGCGCCCCGGCCCGGCCCCGGCACCTGCAGCTCGGCCCGCTCGGCCTCCCAGCGGCTCTTCTCGGCCTCGAAGCGGGCCCACTCGTGCTGGATGTAGTGCAGGATGCCGGGCAGGCTGAGCTCACCGGGCCCGGCCCCCCCGGCCGACCGGCCCGGGGCCTGCGGCGGGGGGGGCGGCGGCTCTGCCCCCGCCGGGCCCGGGGCCTGCTGGGCCCGCACCAGCACCCGCTCAGCCTCCATCATGGATCCCGGCGGCTGCCACATAGGGAGCCGTGACGGTGGGGCACTTCCTGCCAGATAGTGAGCTGCCCGGAAATGGGGCCTGTGCCGCGGGACGGGGGCAGGGAGGGGTTCCCATGGCAACGGGCCCCTCCAGGTAGGCCTGCTGCTTCCCCCTGAGCAGGGGGGCCGGGTTCCCATGGCAACAACGGACCCCTCCAGGTAGACCTGCGTGGCCGTCCCCGAGCGAGGGGGTTCCCATGGCAACGGGCCCCTCCAGGTAGGCCTACTTCCCCCCTCTCAGCTTGGGGGTTCCCATGGCAACAGGCCCCCCAGGGCAGGCCTGCCTCACCCCCCTACTACTCCCCCATCAAGGAGAAGTATTCCCATGGTAACACCCCCTCCCCACAGGCCTGCTTTAATCCACCAGACCAGGGAGGGGGCAGGTCCCATGGCAAACCCCCCCCCCTCAGGTATCCTTCCCTCTCCCCCCCCCCCCCACATCCAGGTAGGGGTTCCCATGGCAATGCCTCCCTACCAGACCTCACCCCCACTCAGAACAGGCTGAGAGGGATTCTCATTACACTGGGGACCCCAACCAAGTTCCTCCCAAAATAGGGTCTCTTCTCTCCCCTACCCCCAGCAGACAGGGAGAGGTTCCTGTTTCATTGGGAATCTCGATTAGGCCGCCTCAGGACAGGCCTCTCATCCACCCAGAGCAACCAGGTAGAGGTTCCCATAGCAACAGGCTCCTCACCACTGCAAGCACAGTCTCACCTCCCCCCAGGACTGCACAGGCCACCCCATTGACAGGCCACCTCTTTCCCAGATCAGTCCCCTCCCCAAAGTACTGTTCTCTCTGCCCCCCCAGGGCAGATCCCTTCTTAGCACAGAGCTGAGACTTTAGTCAAAGCCTGCCTCGTCATCCCCCCAGCCACAATGCTGGAACATTTGGTCCCTCGACAGCCTTAGCTCCATACCAACCCCTATTCAGAGCAGTCGCTGTCCCTTCCTCTCAACTATTCAGGGTGGTCACCATCTCCTTTCCCCCTCTACCTCTTTATCTACCGCCATTGCCTGCCTTACCACCACCAGGTGGTATTCAGGTTTATTAGTGTGCTTTACCTGTCTTGCCTGGGAGGAGACTCAGAGGGCTGCCCCAGAAATCTCGAGATTTTGGGCTGTGGCAAAGTCCAGAAGCACTGTGAAACTGGGGTGGAATAGACGTAGAGGAAGCAGAGAGATGGGACTCTGTCCAGACATCCTTGCCCCCCCCCCCCCCCCTTACACATATTCACTCACATTCAGACATCAGTCATTTCCCTGATTTAAAAATATATAATGTGATGTCAACTTTTTTCTTCTTCTCAAAAGCCAGAAACTAGGAGGAGGAAGATGTAGGTGGGTGGAAAACCTCTGGCATCTTGTTTACAGCCTAGAAAGATGGCCATTTGGGGGTAAAATAGAGGCAGACCTTTCAAGACCATTGAAATCCAAGGCCCCAGGAGTGTTGCTGGAAGGAACAGAACACCAGCTCAGAAGTTAGGGCTACGAAGCCTACGATCAGTGGTTGTTGCTTGAATCCCCCCATGTTTTTTATGGCATTCTGCGTTGCATAACTCTTACTTGGGGCTTTTGTCTCTTAGCGGAACTTAGGCAGGCGTAGAGGTTGTGGTCATAACTGTCGGGCAGTCATAGAGGCTAATGGTTTTGCTCGACTCCTCTTGTATGACTGAGCATGGGGTGGCAGAAGTATTTTGACAAGGAGCTGGGAAAGGAGACGGGAGCCAGAAACACACATTCTGGAGTGCTGGTTGATGTCACACTTAGCCTTATGGAGTACTTTGCTACAACAAAGGTTATTTTCCTGACAGTCATTTTATGCTTCTTTTTACTTCTAGTGCTGGTGAAAAGGGCCAGATTGACAACCCCGGAGACATCCTCACCAGTACAGCACAGGCAACCAGAGAACCAGCTCCCTCAAAACTCACTACACTGAGTGCCTTCTCCCTTCCCTGGAGGGGCCCGGTTTAGAGGTAAGAGGGGGCTCGCTTGTTCCCTGGTCTTTGCTGCGGCTTCCCACCTGGCAGCCAATTAGTGCCACTAGCGATGGAGGATTGTTGATTTTTTTTTAATGTGAACATACATCCACTAGGAATTGGACTGAGGTCCCCAAATTCTCACACAGGCCAGTGTTTAATGCTGTAGTATACTAATAAAATCCCAGCTGATTTCTTCTGGAAACTCTGAGGACTGAATCCCTCTTGTCCAGTACCTTGTTTCCAACAGTGGGCAGTACCAGCTACCTTAGAGGAAAAGGTAAATCAAACTCTTTAGTAGACACTTGAGGAATAAAACTGACCATAGATTTAGGTTATTCCCCACCCCCCATCAGTGAAAGGTTTGTGTCTGCCCAGAAGCAATGGGGTTTATATCCTTTATATATATATATATATATATATATATATATATATATATATATATATATATATATATATATATATATATATATGAGATTATACATATAATATATATGTAATATTTTACATTATATCCCTTTTCTCAGATGTCCCTGGAGAAGGCAGGTAAATGTGCCTCCCATAAACCGCGTTTCATCTGGACTCTCTCTAGCCTCTCTTTCTCACCCTGTCTGTTCATGGACCATTGTGGGGTAGAATATTTTTAGGGGTGTCGAGGTGTTTTGGCATCTGTAGGAGGGGACGGCTTGAGTGCACTGCTCTTTGTTACCTCTTAGAAGTTTGGGGAATGAGGACTAAAAAACTGGCCAGGCAAATCAGGTCCCATCTGTGTGCCCCAGTTTCAGTGGGGATAACAGTGCCTCTCTCCCAGGCAGATTGCAGAGCTTAGTTCATGAACGTCTTTTAAGAACCATGGAAGGTGCTAGAGCAAGACAAGGGATTATCAAGTACCTTTTAATATAGCTTTGTCCTTTTCAATTTTACATAGATCCCTCCCCCACATTGGGAATGGCAATGGCTTTTAAACAACTTCAAGCTTATCTAAACCCATCTTCTTAAATGCTGCTGGGGGGGGAGGGGGGGTCCCTTTCAGCCCTGCAAAGCAGCAGGGGAGGAGACTAAGATCTGTGGTGCTTATAAACAAGTGATTAAAAAACCTAAACCCATGCTGACAAGATTGCAAGCTACAAAACAGCTACAGAGCCGGAGCTTAACAATGCTTTGTGGGAAAGCTTCCCTGAGACCACACTTCCTTTGCATGCTGAGAAAACTCAACTTCAGCCTCCTTGGGGAATCTATTTGTCTACACTGCCAATTGAAGGACAAAACTTTGTCATTCACAGGTACTTAAACCCCCCTTCCTCCCGAAGACAAAAGCATTTCCACAGCAAGTGGCAGTGTAAACAGCTCATTGTCAGCAGGAGCACTCTTCTGTCCAACCATGCTGGGGGGGGGGGGGGGGAGGAAGCATTTGTAGGGGCTGGAAGTATTTTGTCAGCAAAAGTAGGGACAGACAGTGTTTACCTTGCCTGACTTTTTGCTAAAAGCTGTGTAGTGTAACTGTAGACAAAGCCACAGGGATGTTTTTAATTCTGAGAATCGCAGAAATGACAAGAGTCCTGTGGCACCTTAAAGACTAACTAAAGTATTGAAGCATAAGCTCTCGTGGGCTAATACCCACTTCGTCGGATGCATGCAGTGGAAGTATCTAGGGGCAGGTAATTCGGAGGGGCAGTTCACCTTTCAAGTAACACTGCTGCCTCTTTTAACTCTAGTCTGTAATAACAGCTTAGAACTGGGCTGATCCCTGTGGCTAGGCCGCTGCAGTCCAAGGCAGAAAGGAGTCCGGTTGAGTACTAATTAAGAATAGTTTGCTCTTTTCCAGCACCTTCTGCTTGAGGAACTCCCAAGTGCTTTACACACTTGAATTAAGACCAGATCTACACTAGAAAAGGTTTGCTGGCATAGCTAGAGGTCAGACTACTAGATGATCACAATGGTCCCTTCTGGCCTTTTAGTCCATGGATCTAGTGCAGACGCATCTGATGCTGGCAAAAAAAGTGCTTTTGCTGGCATAGAATATGCCTGTTCCCCGAGTGAAATAAGCGATACCAGCATAACTACCCGAGGGCTTTTGCCAGCCTAGAAATGTCATCCAAAAAAATCACCCCCCCAACCCACATTACTATACTAGCAAACGTTGCTAGTGTAAACCTCACCTAGTTGAATCTCCAAAAAGAAGGGGGGAGATCAAGATACCTGCATTTTATAGCTCGGGAGACAGGTGCAGACAGCTCAGGTGTACTGTGTAAGATCACACAGTGAATCAGTGTGGCAGAGGAGGGAATAGGAAGCAGGGGGATCCTCTGCTCTGACCACTAAGCCACACACCCTGTCCAGGACTGACTCCCAACTCCCCTGCTCGTGTCACTGCGTGACATTGCCTCTTTCTAGGTTTGGTTCCTAAGTTCCTGCAACTCGAGGTGGGAGCAGCGTGGAGGCAGCACCGTGAGGCACTGCAGGGCTTGCCCCACTTCAAACCGTGGGGCTGCTCCAGGAACTCATTGACCTACTGGGAAGAGAATAGCTTTAGCTAAAGGAAAGTGAGTGCATTGTGGGTTCTTAAACTCCAAGGCAACAAAGCAAATCTGACTGCTTGGCTTCCTTGTTCGAGCCTGGTTAGCTCTGGGGGCCAATGTTGATCACTTGGGTGCTGCAGCTCAGCCAGCAGAGGGAGCACAGAACATTGCTTCCTCAAAAGTCCCACAAAAAATCGGGATTTCTGATGTAGAATCTGGAGGGTGTTTCCACCCTAGGCTCTGTCTGGCGCAGTGGGTCGCATTCGGAGCTTTAACTGCTTGACCCTGTATCTTGTACAATGGGATCGGAGAAGAGCAGCTGCCATGAGCCATTTGCTGAGAGTGTTAGATTAGACTTGAGCTCAGACCAGAATCCCCGAATGAGACACCTCCCAACGTTGAGAACGTTCAGATGGGAATCTTAGCTTTGGGGCTTGGGGTCATCTCGTGCGGCCTGGGGCGGAGATGAAAGGTACCAGGTATGGTGCTATAGTTCCATTAACAGAGTTCTCCTGGGCGGCAGGGTGTGTTCCTGACAGACATGCCCCTTGCAGCGCAAAGCGGTATTCCCAGGTATTCCCAGGGCTGACGAGAGAGGGAGGGAAAGGGTGGACAGTTGTAGCAGGGACTCAAGCTCAGGGGGACCCCAAACATCTGTGTAAATAAAGTGAAATGGAAGGAGGTTGGGGAACATGATGTGCCAGGTCCCCAAATTTCTTTCAGCGGGCCTGCCTTTAACAGTGCCGCTAGGTTAGGAAGGCAGATGGGTTTCGTTGGGCAGGGTGCCATGGTGTGTGTTCCTCATGAGGGGAAGGGGGATTTGCAGAGAACTTAAGTGCTTACAATGGAGGCCTTGATCCCTCTGGGGAAATGAGCAAGCTTGATGCAAACAAGATTAAATAAAGCAGCACCCCCCGCTCCCCATCATGGCACATCTGTTGTTCGGGAACCTGAGTAGTTAATGCAGGTTGGGAAGCTGTGCGTGCTAATTCAGAACTTTTGGATGGTCTCCTTGTTCCTATTTTCCCAGCAAGACGGAAACCCCAGGTGCCTGAGGAGAAATCCCCAGTTCAGACATGCCTGCAGTACTGAGGTCTGTCCTTTCCACTGGCTGCAACTCCTTTGGGAGAGGCAGTCCGGTCAGCCAGTTCCAACCTGCGCTGACTGGCTGGCTCTGCCGGGTGGTTGAGCTGTGCTGATAACCAGCCAATGAACACAGGCTTCGCCCACGCTAGGTGAGGGAGGCTCAGACTGGAATCTGAACACCACTTTTGAGGGAGGGACTGGGAGACAGGACTCCTACAGCCTATTCCTGGTTCTGCTGCTGACTGGGGAAACTGAGGCATGGAGCAGCAGTCACTTGTCTAAGGAAGCACAGTGGCAGAGAGGGGAATAGAATACAGGAGTCCTGAGTCCCTGGCCCCTTCTCTACCCATTAGACCATGCTGTCTCGGGGAGAGACAGTGGAGAGATTTAATTTAGAGATGCCCCTGAGTGAACTTGAAGAATCAGGGGATTGTGTTTCTTGTGGCAGTCAGCTGGGGGGAGCATCTGTCTTTAATCAGACCATTTATTTTAAACCCTTTGTTCCACCTACATCTGTCTCATACCCCTGCTCCAATTGTAGAACTGGGGAGACCGCCCCTGAGCTGTGGACGCAGGCTTTCCTCCGCCGCAAACATCCCTGGCGCTCACACTCCATGTGCGTTTCTTTCCAGGGTGACCAGCAAGTCAGCGGAGTTGGGATGGATGAGCCCAGAGTCTCCTGGGGAAGCAAACGCCGCTGGCTGCCTCGTGCAGAGACCACAACCACGTAACGGCGTTCCCCGGGCGAACAGACCCAGCTGCCTTGCAAGATGCGCATCACGTTCTGTCAGGGGGTCCTTGCGTTCGCCATTGTCCTCAACCTCCTGATACTGTTCTACGTCTCGAGGTTGCAGCAGCAGATGTTGCACAGACACCGAGACCACGTCCAGCCTAGCTCCCGGCTGCTGCCTGTCCCCCAGAGGCTCAGGGTGACTGTCGTCGTGCGGGAGTTCGAGGACTTTGAGAACTACGTCCCCGACGTGGTGAAGTCCTTCCTGAAGCAGAAGCCGGAGCAGCCAGTCATGGTGGCAGCAGATACGTTGCCGTACCCTCCGCTTGTATTACCGGACGCTCCCAATGTCCATCTCGTGATCCTCAAGCCAGCCCCTGACCAGCCTGCTCATGTGTCCAGGCCTGAGATGTACGTGAAGACGGAGTACGTGGCCCTGGTGCCCGACGGGGTCAAGGTTGATTCCACACGTCAGCTGGATCGTATGTTAGAAGAGTTCAAAGCCAACCAGGGCAGAGTTCAGATGGTGGCAGCGCCCGTCCAGTCCCTCGCTCCCCTCCAGTGCTTGACCCTGAAGGTCAGCCTTAAAAAGTGGACGGCCGAATACAGCCTAGCGCCTTCCACCAGGCTCTGCACGGCCCTGAAGGGAGACGCCGTGATTCTGCTACGTACAAGGGATCTCTTCAACCTTTCCACTCCCTTGGCCAAGCCCCTGCTGACCTCCCTCTTTATCCAGACGTCGCTGAGGGGCTGGACGGTCAGAATCCTTGACGTCTCCTTCTCCTCTGCCCACCAGCCTCTGCTCAGCTCCTCGCACAACCAGTGGAAGGCAGAGAACCGCGCCAAAGCCAACCGGTTGCAGCTCTTCCGAGACTTCGGCATCAAGCGGGTCCTCCTGGAGGATGGGAAGCAGCAGTGGTTTGGGTGCAGCAAAGAGACGCCACGTTGCTTCGGCACCGTCCACGATGATACGCCGGACTATCTCTACCAGAACCGCTGGACCCCCCCTTGCTGTCTGCAGGCCCTGAGGGAGACGGCAAAGTACGTCATCAACATCTTGGAGAGCTCCGGGGTGCGGTACTGGCTGGAAGGCGGGACGCTCCTAGGAGCTGCCCGACATCAGGACATCATCCCGTGGGATTACGACGTGGACCTAGGGATATACCTGGAGGACATTCCCAACTGCGACCTCCTCAGGAACGTAGAGTCCGGCTCCATCGTGGACGAGAAGGGCTTTGTCTGGGAGAAGGCCATCGAGGGCGACTTCTACCGTGTGCAGTACAGCGAGCACAATCACCTGCACGTTGACCTGTGGCCGTTCTACCCCAAGAACGGGCTGATGACCAAGGACACGTGGCTGGACCACCGGCAGGACGTGGAGTTCCCGGAGCACTTCCTCAAGCCCCTGTTACCCCTGCCCTTTGCTGGCTTCACGGCTCTGGCGCCCAATAACTACCGGAGCTTTTTGGAGCTCAAGTTTGGTGCGGGTGTGATCGAGAATCCAGAGTATCCAAACCCAGCCCTGAAGAAGCTAGAGAAGGGGAAATAAGCAAGGACTCTGGCGTCTGCCTCTGCACTGGCGTCAGACTCCGAGGCCCGGGGAGCAGGGATCCCTCTCTCCTGAACATATCGCTGATGCCATCAGAAGGGAGCTGTTCTGGTATGAACCATGCTTCTGCTAGGGGAGCTGTCTGCCCACTGCTGCTGGTACGGCCCACTGAAGCCGGGAGAGTTTATGCTCCCCGCTGGGGCTGAGGGGATTGGAGGTGAGACGCTTGGAACACAAAGACAGGACGATTAACAAAGCAACCCAAGGGAGGCCTCATGGCGATGCTGCCTCAGGACATCTCCCAAACCCGCTGGGTCACTGGTGGGACTCTGCTTGCTAACAGGGTCTGCAGTTCATGGATTGTTTCTTAACGCCTTGCCTCCTTATTTGGGGGCTGGAGATCTGTTACCCATCTGGGGCCTAAAGTGGGGGGACAGCTGTGGGGTCATGCACAACTTCAGGCTACCTAGAAGGCAGCACTTGAACAGGGAGATCAATTAGTCAGTGAGGCTCTGCCCTGTTTTGGGAGGCTCCGAAGCTGCTGGAGAGGGAGAGGGAGAGAAAGAGAGACACACACACAGAAGCTTACAACCGATGACAGGCGGCAGCTGGGGATTTACACCGTATGGGGGGGAGGGGACTAATTGATCCAATAGGTTCTGTCCAACCCTCTTATTCATCAGTGTAACACGTTTAGCTTGAACTGCAGCAGCGCCTGGGAATTTACTCCCCCTGCCTGAGGCCTGGCAGGGAGGGACAACTGTTTCGTAGTGGTGATGCACTTTAAGACCCTTCCTGCTCTCACTGAAGGTCATGGGAGGTCAGTGATTGACTTCAGCAGGGTCAGAAGAGGGTCTCATCCTGGATTTGCAAAGTGTGGTTCTTCTGGTGACGGGCTGTAAGGGACCCCAGAGAAGCAACACAAACTGCCCACAGAGTCCGACTGACAGTGCTCCCAGAGGCCCTGATTGGTCCTGCCACGGGACTTAAGCCTCAAGGGAAGACCAGGAAGTTGTCTGTGAAAGTCGGCAAATCCCTAGTCTGCTGCTAGCACAGACCTCGCTCCTACCTGGTTCCTAGGCTCGCCCCAGCCCTGCCGCAGCCCATTCCCTATCCTGGCATTCCACTCCAGCTCTGATCCTCTGCTCTGGTTGCTGGCGTCTGGCTTCAGCTCCACCCACTAGGCCTAGCTGCCCATGTCCTTTCTGAGCCCCGGCTTGTTTTAAGGAAAGGAGAAGGTGATGATCGTTACAGCCAGGAGTTGAAATGTTCTCATTTAAAGATTCAGTGGTATGCTTTGGTGTAGTTTAAGCCTTTCCTTTATAGCTCTGGGAACCCAAACAGGGCAGGGCGGGATTAGCGTGGTAGAACAAGGAACCGAAACTGCTTCTAAACAAGAAGTGAAAATAACCAGCCACGTTTCGTTGTCCCAAGCTAAACAAAGTGTAGAAATGTAACTAAACTGCCTCCACAGGGTAAAGGAAATTGAGTTTATCCCTTTGTTTTACTCATGGAAGAGATCAGGAGTAACTGAAATGTGAGAATTTAATAACAAGAAAATCCCAGGCATTTGCCCCTTGGTCATCCAAGCGTGAGCCAGGAGACCTGAGTTCTGTTCTCTAATTCCCCGGACAGCTTACTTCCTCTCACCTGTAGACTGGAGCTAATGACACTTCCCCCCCTTTCCCGTGGGGAAGGATGAGGCTTGCTTCCTGTGTGTATAGCTGGGGATCTTCAGCTGGAAGGCAAAGTTCGTAATATCATTTGAATACACTTCCAGAAAGTCTGGTCCAACAGCCACTATCGCCAGCCCAAGGGATTCAAAAGCATCAGTTTGACGTAAGACTCATGAGATTTTAAAGAACAGTGTTGCGGGGAGGTCACCCCGCTCCGGCCCTGAAGGGGTTAAAACAGCCCTGGGAAAGGGCTGCCCCAGGGGAGCCAAGAGAGTGGGCTGATTGGGGAAGCAGCCACAGCTGGGCCACGCCCCCATCAGTCCACAGCTGGCCCTGAAAAAAGGGCTGTGAGCCAGGAGCTAGAGGGAGAAGGACGTGTGGCTGCCTGGGAGCTTAGGGTGCAGGCAACAGAGCAGGGCTGGGGAAAGGCAAGGGGAGCTGGGGAGCTCCAGCCTGGCAACTCTCAGTGGTTTGAGCATCGGCCTGCTAACCCCAGGGTTGTGAGTTCAATCCTTGAGGGGGCCATTTGATCTTCTATGATTAATCATGAAGACGATTTCTATGATTAACTCCCCAGGCTGCAGGCCTAACAAAGGGACTGGAGCTACAGAGGGGCAGTTTGGGGTTAGGCAAAAGTAGCTGGTCTGTCCCCCTTGCCAATGAGTGGGATGATAATACTTTTCACAAAGTCTTGGAGCACTCGGGAAGCTCCAGAAGACTGGGAGGAAGCGAATGTTGTGCCACTATTTTAAAAAGGTAAATGGGATGACCCAGTTAATTATAGGCGTGTCAGTCTGATATTAATCCCAGACAAAATAGAGTGTCTGACCTGGGAGGGTAATATGATTAATGCCAATCCGCATGGGTTTATGGAAAATAGATCCTGTCAACCTAGCTTGTTACCTTTCTCTGATGAGATCACAAGTTTGGTTGATGAAGATAACAGTGTTGATGTAACAGGCGTTCGACTTCGTACCTCGTAACATTTTGATTAAAAACTAGAAAGCTATAAAATTAACTTGGCACATTTTCAATTACAGTAGACTCTCAGTTATCCAGAATTGGGTTAACCAGGATGTGGATTAACCAGGATGACAAAAATATATATATATGCATAACTCACAGGGCCGGCTCTGGCTTTGTTGCTGCCCCAAGCACACACACACAAAAAACCTATCGGGGGCAAGGCAGTCAGTGAATCAACACCCCCTCCCCTTGGCACAGGGTGGCTGATGAACCAACCCCCCCCCTCTCCATATTTCCTATGGATGGTGATTATCCAAGATTTTATTAACCAGGATTAATTTTGTCCCTATCCTGTCCTGTCCCTATTTTGTCCTGGATAATTGAGAGTCTACTGTAATTAAAAGCTGGCTTGCTGATAGGTGTCAACATGTAATTGGGTGTATTTCTAGGGGGTCCCACAGGGATTGGTTCTTGGCCCTACACGATTTAACATTTTTATTAGTGACCTGGAAGAAAACATAAAATCGATGCTGATAAAGTTTGCAGATGACACAACAATTGGAGTGGTAAACAATGGGGGACAGGTCAGTGATGGAGAGTGAACTGGATCACTTGGGAAGCTGGGTGCAAGCAGACGAGGCATTTTGATAAGGCTAAATGTGAACATCTGAGAACAAAGAATCCAGGCCGTACTCCCAGAATGGGGGACTCTAGCCTGGGAAGCAGAGACTGAAAAAGATTTTGGGCAGGGGGGCGGATGATCAGCTGAACACGAGCTCCCAGAGCTATGCTGTTGTTAGGTAAAATTAGCTTGTCCTACTCACCTATCCACACCCGGATTGTGCGGAGTCGGACTATTGCTCAAAACTGTCAGAGACCAAGAAACACACAGACAACAGGTAGCTTTTGATCAAAAGGGCAAGCACCTTCCTCAGGCTAATAGCTTTGGAAGAGTACCGCAGCTTTATTAGCTTGACACAGCAGTATTTATATCCTTCAAAGACAATAACAAGTCTTGCGTTTCGACATAGGAGACCACCCTCTGCAGGGCCAGGGGGCTTCTTGCTTGAACCGGTTTTTGTGGTTCCTGAAGCAAGCTTGACTGCCGATAAGACATCTTTGGAAAGATGTCTTGTGTAAGGTCAGGCAGAGTTTACGGTAAGGGGTCTCTTGGCTAACCGTGAGTAGAGGTTACGGGAAGAGGGGTTTTCTTGACCAACAGTTAACCCCTCCCTAAATATCTGATAAGCAGCAAATGCAAGAATCTCTTTTGATAAGGGCACAGGGGTACAGAGAGGTTTGTCTTTTATACCTTACACTGTGGTCAACAGGGCTAATGCAATCCTTGGATGTCTCAACCCATGACTCGTGAGTAGGAGCAGAGAGGTTATTTCTCCTCTGGATTTGGCACTGTTGCAACCGCTGCTGGGATCCTGTGTCCAATTCTGGCACGAACAATTCAGGATGGATGTTGATAAACCGGAAAGGGTTCAGAGAGCCACGAGAATGATTCCAGGAGCTCAAACTATCTAGCTTAACTCTTGCCTGACCTATTCATTGTGTATTAATTATATTGATTATTTAAGAATTCCCCATTAACATTCTGAGGCTGGTAGGTTCTTGTCTCCAGATCGTGCCCAATATTATTAAAACGATAGTCTCGGTTGGAAGCCGGGGGTGCTCGGTAGCGACACTTGCACTTAGGGAAATCTTTCTGAATCTGCAATCGTTGTATTAACACGACTGGTAAAACTGCAAACACGCCAAGCCAGCGAGGTAGATCAAGAATGTGCATCTGAGCGTCTAGATCCTCGCACGGCCCGCAGTGTTAGTTACCTTCCTCGTCACCATTGCCAGGGGTCATAACCCTGGCACCTCCCAGGAGTCACATCTCCCAAGGCACTGGTGCCAGGATACACTTTTTTTCGGGTGTTACACTGACACTGCTATGCCCAATGCTTGTTCAGTAGGGGCTTCTCTCCTTTTCCTTGTTTGTATTTCCTCACCCTAGGGCTATTGGGGAGCTCTTCTCCCATAGGCTACTAGCCTGTTTACCTCATGCTTATTTGCATATATGTCAATTAGTTACCATGGCACCCTTGTGATCAGACATCTGCTGATGTTCCTAAGTTAAAATATCCCCCCACGCTGCTAGAAACTAGCATCTCATGACTACCTGAGAGCAGATTAGTCAGGACAGCGTTCTGTCCTGTGTGATCTTCGGCGCCAGGGTCACTCCTGAGGTTAGCTGCTCTCGCTAAGGTTTGGGGGCCATACGCCTTGCTTAGCTTAGCTAAGCTATTGCCTTGGGGGCTTGTAGACTCACTGCATTACTGCCTTAACTCATACTCCTGCCTTACCTAGCAAATACCTACAGGCTACATAAAGAGGTTACAGGTGACATGATCTCAGCCTACTTGGGAAACAACTAGTTAATGATGGGGTCCTTCAATCTAGCCGGGAAACGCCAGCGCCAAGAAAAATACGGCTGCTAGCTGCGGTGCAGCTGGGGGAAAGGGAAGCTGGGTCCTCTGCCTATTGCAGAGGAAATAAGCCAATCCACCACCGGAAAACAAGTGGAAACGCTTCCGGCACATAGGAACTAAGCCAGTCCACCACCGGCAAAGAGAAGCGGAAGACACGCAGGGCTGACTGGGAGGGAGATAGGTTGTGCTGTGTGGCCAAAGCAGGAGGCGAGGGGCTAGCGCAGTTCTAGCGAATGCAGCCTCCTCCCAGGACCTGCGACCCCCCAGGGGGTCGCCGAGCGCTCTCCGGGAGGCCGCGAGCTCCTGCCGCCGCAACTCGCAGGGGCGGGGAGGCCAGTGCGCACCCGGCAGCCCACGGCGGAGGGGGGGGACTGAGCGCAGCCGGCAGTCCCCCCCCCCACCCCATGGCGGGGACTGCAGGGGTCGTGCCCCGCCCACCCAGCCGGAAAAGGGGTCGCGGTCTCAAAAGTTTGCAAACCGCTGAGCTATTGCCATTGAGAATTAAGCGGTGTAGCCCTTCTACAGGAGGCCTAGGCCTGGCTTGTTACCACACGGCCTGCCAAACCCATGCAGCGTAGCTCTTGCCGGCAGAGGGCAGCACCGACCAACCCCTATCATCTTCCCATGCCCTTGTTGGAGGCAGATGGGAAATCCGGCTCCAGTCTGAGCATTGGGGGCTGCCATCCTGGCCTGAGCAGGCAGAGGTACAGGGAAGCCTGGCTCGAGCTCTCAACAGCAGAACACCCCAAAACCCTGCAAAAGGGGAGGCAGCAGAGGGGCAAGGTAATGGGTGAATTAAGGCGCCGACAGGTTTAGCCAATGCAGAGCAACATGGAACCTCGTTCTGCAGGCCTGGGAGCCCCTTTTGACTGGCCCTGTGTAGCTGGGTCACCACCTCAAGGTGGCCTGCTGCCACCCTGCCTCAGTTTCCCTCTGAGGCTCCCAGAAATAATCCACCCACAGACTGAAAACCTTTGACAGAGCCAATGGGGTGGGGAGCAAGAGGGTTGGAGAGGTACTGCTGCATATGGGGCCCAGCTAGGGCCACCTCCCATAGACCCAGAACCATACAGGGGAGACCCTCATCCCTCAGGGGAACTGGTGCTTCTTAGAGCCCTGGGCATGAGACCTTGGGGAAAACTGCAGAAAGGATCTAGCTAGAGACTAGCCAGGAGCAGCTGCAGCACAAGCAGGGACCTCTGGCCCTTCAAAGAAAACTCTGACTGGACTTTCCTCCCACCCTCTTCCCTTCTCCTTTAGCTGATCCCCTCCCTTCCTAAACCTACCCCAATAAAATGGCACAAACCTGCCCTTTGATGCCATCCCCTTGCTCACACTCTACCCTTGCCCCACCCTGACTCTGGTCTTGTTCAATTGTCCACAGGGGAGGGCAGATGGCTAGCACCTCTACAACCCCTCGTACAATGCCATCCCCTCTAATAAACATTAACAAAGGGAATAGAGATCCATTCTTTAAACCTAGCCCACCATGGAAGAACAGTTTGGGCTGTTTCCTTGTGCATTAAGAGAGGTTACCAGTAGTCAGGTCCTGTCTTGGCTACCACAGACAATGCTGTGGCCAACTGGAGAACTGGGTGTAAGACCCTGGGAAGGGGCAGTGTGTTGGAAAGGGCCTAGTTCACAGCAGGAGCTCCTCTTCCACTCCCCACCCAGGACTAGACTGGGCCAGTATTTAAAGGACAAGTTTGGTTGGAAGCAATGGGGGTGGAAGTTATTCATCTCCCGGCAGTACAGGAGGGAAGCACTTCCCCCCTCCGTCCCTCCTGCCGTCACCTGCCCCCCAACTTTCACCAGCAGTCACCCCCTGTGCAGCCAGCAGTTTAGCGCAGAGCTGTCAGGAACCAGCTCCTTGCTTCCTCCACATGCTAGAACCAGGCTCTTTACTGTTTTTATTAACCCCACCCCCAGGGTCTGTGATGCCCTGTCTCGGGGTTAGCTCACTGCTCCCCTTCTGATGCCAGCCTGGGGGAAGGGGGACCCTGAGACTAGACACAGCCACAGAGCCCACCTGTTCTCTGTGGGCCGTGCTAGGAGAGTCACAGCATACAAGGCACAAACACACTCAAGAGTGTTTTATTGTCTCCGGAGTGGACACATTTGACAGTTACAGTCATTGCAGCATGGAGGATAGACACTGCCAGTACGCGCCCGAGTGCCCTGGAGAGCAGCAGCACCCCTGCAGGGCTCCCACCAGCAATTCCTTTGGCATTGGACTTCCCCCTGCATCACCATCCAGCCCAGGGACATTGGGGAGAGCTCAGGCCCAGGACCAGTCTAGGGCTTTGCTCACGCTTCCAAAAGGCCAGGGTTAGCTGCATGAAGCAAATTTAGTCAGGCCCGTAGCCACTGATCTGTGGGCCAGCCCTGTCCGGGCTGCGTAAACAGTTCTACTCCCTACGCACAGGTACCTTCTGCAGCTGGAACTCCTGGTCTCAAGGTATAGGGCCCAGGGCCAGCTTTCAAGCCAAACAGCTGATGAGACCTGCAGTGCCCGCAGCAGCATCTGCCCGAGAATCAGTTACTCTTGCTTCAGACTGTGCTTCCAATCTCCCTGGGAGGGGGACAGCAAAGATCCAGAGTACTGACCGGGGTGGGACTCCAGACTGCAGGTTAGGTTGTGCTTGAGGAGGGCGAGATCACTGGAGCAGCTACAGGGTCGAGGAACACCCCTCCAATCACCACCTCCAGGATTCAGTTCATGGATGATGGAGTGTCTGTTCAAGTCCCACTGGAGAGAGGCAGCCAGCCCCCCTGCAAAGCCCTACCTGTGTGGGGCTGGGGACTGAGCTGCTGGTTCTTGGAGCTGGGATACCCTCAGATTATTCTGTAAAGCTAGGGCAGAAGTCAAGGCCCATGCTACAGCCCCAAGACAGCTACAGGCGCTTGCTTGCAGCTCTGGTTTCTTCCCTCACCTGGAGGAATGATCCTGTCTGGCACCAGTTGGTTGCCATGGAGACAGCTGCCAGAGGAAGACTGGGCCCAAAGCCACAATGCCCTGAAGTGCCTGTGCCGTGCCCATAGCCTCAGGAGCAAAGGGGACGGGGCGGGGTTTGTTCTCACCAGTGAGCGGCTAGGCCCCATGGAGGCCTGGCCTGAGGGGAGGAGGGGGGGAGGGGAAGACACATAAAGGAGCAGAGCTAATCCACAGCAGCTACACACCTGGTGGGCTGGCATGGAGAGCCCTGGGTGGAAGTATGGGGCTGCTGACAGGAACCAGAGGCCGGGGGCTGGTGAGTGACAGAGAGACAGACACACATGCACCTTCTTCAGCAGAGGGAGGCAGCCTAGAGGGCTTGTAGTGAGGCAGCAGCAGCCTAGGTTTAGCAGCGAGCTGCAGCCTGCAAGCTGACAGGGCACTGTAGGCAGCCCCAGCACCCCCCCCCCAGGAAAGTCTCGGTTCTCCCACACACACACACCCCATTGAACCCTCCACTCCGCCCTGAGTGGAGGGATGCTTAGGGGGCAAACGAAGGGCCTCCAGCAGCCGGAGGAACAGGTACACCCACCCCCTGGCCTGGGGGAAGTCAGCCAGGAACACTGGGCCAATAACAGCACATGGAGCCACCCAAGCTAGGGAATCACAGCTGAGATCTGGCCTGGATGGCAAATGCCCTCCCCTCTCAGATCTACCCCAGGGAGCCTGGTATCTCCTGCCTGCCCCCACCCATTTAAAACAGGATCAGACCCTGGTGGCAAGAACTAACCCCTCCCTTCCCCCAGCCCCTGATTCTTCACCCCAAAGCCTCTTTGGGGGAAGATATGGCAGAGATTCAAATGGACCAACCCACTGGACTGAGGCTGTAGTTTAGCTGCTACCAGGCCCCGACAGCCCCCGGAATGGCTTGCTGGGGGCCAGAAAAGAACAAGCCCCCCCCCCCCCCAAGACCAGTCCCAGATCAGAGCCCCACCCAGCTGGTCATGGCACAGGTGAGAGCAGCAGGTTCCAGCTGGCATGGGAACAGCCCTGCTGGATTTGGGTCTAGGAGAGTAAGGAGTGAATGGGGCCAGAGATTCTGCTGTACCCTTGGCTGGAGTCTCCAGCCTGAGAACCAGGGCTCTGGAGTCCAATAACGAAGGCAATGCCTCGGGAGTGTTGATGTGCAGGCTTCCCCCTTGGTCCGGCTCGGTCCCATCCCCTTTTCAGGGTAGATGCCGTGCAGCCTCCAGTCCGGCAGTGCTGTCTACGGGGTCCCTCCCCTCCCATCTGGAGAGACCAACCCACTCATGTCATTTAAATAGGAAAATAAATTACGTCAGCCTGGCTGGAGCTACCAGTTCCCAGGACACCAAGAGAGCATAGGAGACCAACATGACGCTACCGTGACATCAGCACTGGCTCCTCTGGGACTGGCATGACAGACAGGACCAGACCACAGCCCCACAGACAAAGGCACAAGCAGTTCCACAGCCGCGTTGTAGCCCCATGGAGAGAATGTGGGGGGAGGGGAGGAATCTCTTGCAAGGACCCCCAGCTGGAGCTCTGGCTGAGCTAGGGTATCAAGTCTTCCAGGCAAGGAGATTGCAGAGGTCAGGAGGGGCCTGTGAGCCAGCCGGGCTCCACTCAAGGAGCCGAGCGCACAACGGAAAGTGGCGTTACCGGTCGTTCAAGAAACGCCGGATGCTTCGGCGTATTTAAAGCACAGGGGGGCCGGTTCTGGTGCCTGCTTGGTCCAGAAAATGAACAGGAAGGGAATGGGGCTGGGAGGGGCAGACAGCGGAGACTCAGAGGCAAGGAGTGATTGAAGAGGCCCGAGCGGGTACAATCTCCAGTCAGCATCAGGAGAAGGAGATCAACGTAGGAAAGAAATAAGATTCCAGCTCCCTGAACACAAGTCAGATCGGTGGGGGGTCAGAGGGTCAGTCTAGAGGGGTGTCAGGATTGTCTTGACTGATCAACCCCCTCCTCCAAAGACCGCCTTGGCCCAGGAGGTTCAAGGCTTAAGAAAACCAGAGGTGGCCATTCAGCCCTGATTGGCCAGTCTTTAAAAAGGAACCAAAATTAAATAGAGTCCCCAACCAGGACCACGCTCCAGCGCCAGTTACATCACGGACTCCTTCTCACAGGAGCCAACGGCCACCAGTGGGATGGGCCCGTCTCTCTCGATCAGCAGGGAACCCTCCTCCTCGCCCGGAACCTTGCTGGGGCCCAGGGTCTCGGTCTTGATCTCCATCAGCTCCTCGGCGTCGGCCTTCCCCAGCGTCCTCTCTGTGTACACCTGCAGGAGGCCGGCTCCGAAGGCGTCTCCTTCCACGTTGATGATAGTGCAAGTGCGGTCCCTGAGCAAAACAAAAACACAGGAGGGCGGGTGGGTGAGCAGACGGGCAACGGCGGGGAGTCAGACGTGGCTCCCCAGCTCTGCACCAGGGGCAGGTGCTTCGGTGACGCTGGGAGACAGCAGCCAAAGCCCCCACCCAGCAACCCGCAGCTCTTGCGCGCTAGTTGGGCTGGATGCTGACTTGGCACGACTGGGGCAAGTGCCGCCAGAGGATTGCTAGAGCAGCCTCCTTGTGCCGATCAGACCCACAATCCAGACCGACAGACCCTGGTTATGGGCAAGGACAACCTCGCATGTGTTTGAGTCAAATGCTGCTCTCGCTGGTGACTAACCGACACGCCCCCCTTACTCCAGCTGCCCACTGGCAAAGCGGCACTGCCCTGTGCCACGGGGGCTTGTCTACAGGGCACCGTTCCCTTTGGGAGCGAGAGCGGCTGCGCGGCAGGCAGACAGCAACCGCAGCCTTGCGGAAGCCAAGCTGCAGGCCAGCCAAAGGAACGGCCTGTGGGGAGCGCCCCCGGGCAAAACTGCTCTCTGCTGCTTTAACGTGCCCTGCTGAGCTGCAGAAAGGTAGGGAGGCCCCCGGGAAGCGGATTCCCATGGCCCCAGCCAGCCGGCCCATCCCGGGCAGCTGCACCCGCCGCGCCCAGCAGACGGCTCTGTCTGTTCTACCCCCAACAGCCCACGTCAGTGGATTGCCCCCCGTCCTGCCCTTACACAAGCCAGTCCACAGCCAGGATGAGGGAGATGTCATTGGTGGGCAGCCCCACCGCTTCCAGGATGATGGCGAGGGTGAGGACGCCGCCGGCAGGGATCCCTGCGGCCCCCACGCTGGAGGCTGTAGCTGTGACGCTGCAGGACAGAGAGGGAGAGAGAGATCAGACAATCACCAGGGCCCTTACCTAGCACTTTTCATTGGTGGATCTCAAAGCGCTTCACAATGGAACTCACTGATCCTCACAGTCCCCCCCTGTGGGGCTTGGAAGGGCTCTTATCCCCATTGTGCATATGGGGAAACCAAGGCACAGAGGGGCCAAGTGAGTTGCTCACGGTCACACAGCCTGTGGCGGAGCTGGGACGTGAACCCAGGTCTCCCAAGTCCTTGGGTAGTGCCCTCACCACATGATCCTTGAGTTAAGGAGTATGCGGCAAATGGAGGTGTGTACGTACACACACACACACACACACACACACACACACACACACACTCCCTCCCCTGGCTGGAGCAGGGGCTTGGGTGCCCATCCTGCCTCTGTCACCACTTCAGTTAACTTGGGGAAGTCACTTCCCCTTGTCCTCACCCATCTGTACAAGGACGACAGCCATCTCCCTGCCCAGTGCTCGCAGCCCATGACTGAACGCAAGGCCGCCTTTTAAGAGCACGGCATGGGACGGTGGGGGCGGGAGCTGGGCCCCTCAAATCCCTGGAGTGGCAAGGCCTGGGAGTTCTGCAGGGGCAGGACATCCTGCCTTCAATCCTGGCCTCTTGGCTGCTAACCCCTGCAAGCCCCAACCGGCGTGAGTTAGCTAATCATTCACTGCGCTGTTATAAAACAGAAGCAACTTCCTGCAACTTCGTGCCATGAGCCAGCGTCACATGAATCTCCCCTGGGCTTGGCAGCGAGCTCATGACCACATTCTCCCTGCCTGCCTCGCATAGGGAAATTCAGTTCCCTGTAGAAATCCGCAAGGGGAACAGCAGGGTGGGGCCGGACAACAGGGCCTAGGAGATCAAGAACCTGGGAGTCAAGGACTCTCGCCTCTGGGCAGGAGCAGAGTCTCGTGATTTGCGATGGAGACAGGACTCCTGGGTTCTATTCCAAGCCCCGCCACCGCTTGGCAAGTCCCATCACCTCCCTATGCCTCAGGACCCCACTTTGTAAGCGGGGCTAATAACCAGCCCACCTCTCGGGGTGGGGCAGATTCTCAGTGTTTTAGCACCAGAGCAGGGTGTGGGCTCCCCCCCACTCACAGGATGGTGATGACCTGGATAAAGTTGAGGGAGAAGTTGTTAAGCTGGGCGATGAAGACGGCCGCCACGCACTGGAAGAGGGCGGCCCCGTCCATGTTGACCGTGGCCCCGATGGGCAGAATGAAGCGGCTGATGTGCTTCGAGACACCGTTGTTCTCCTCAACGCACTTCATCATCAGCGGCAGCGTGGCAGAGCTGTGGAGAGATCAGGGCAAATGGAGAACTTCCTAACAGATCCAGAGGCAACCTTCCCTGTGGGAGAGGGGTACCCGCAGGCTACGCTACAAGTGGGAAACACCCTCATCGAATGGGTTACTTCTTGGGTCTGTATGTTCTGTATGCAGCAGCCAAAGCCAGGGGCTTCACAGGAGAATGAATGCACCGCACTTATCAGAAGCAAGTTTCTTACTGACCCCAGTGAAGTGTTTATGCCCTGAAGCCCGAGGACGGAGAGCCCCTGCTTACTGCATCCTCCCTAGGATACGATTCTACAGCCCAGAAAAACCGGAGTGTTCTTCTTGACTCTTAAAGATACTAGACTTGTATCATGCAACAAGGAGTTCCACAGGTTAACATAACACTACAGCTGCGTGTTAGAGTTGTGGAGTGACCACAAACCCAGCAGGAGTCAATGGGAGTAGTAGCAGCAGCCCAGGCCCGCTGAAGAGGAGGTAGCATTTTCCTCGACTTTCAGCAGAATCAAGCACACTCTCTGGTTCTTGTATCACATAACTAGGTTGTTGGGCTGCGAGCAGCAGGGTGGAGTTGGGGCTGGATAAACCGGTGACCCCTTCAGGCCTTGGACTCTATGAAAGGATCTTTTAACAACCCCAGTCTTCTACCCTCCCCCCCTCCTTTCTGAGCCGAGCAGCCAGGGCCTCCCTAATGTGATGGAAGCCTCCCTCCGAGAGGTTTACTCTGATCCCGAAGCGCCTGTGCCCACAGCTGGCATTGCAATACCTGGAGGAGGTGCCGAAGGCAGTGGCCAGCGCTGTGAAGATGCCCCAGAGGAACCTGTAGGGGTTCTTGCGTGTGAAGATGAAGTAGATAACCGGAAGGAGGATGAAGCCGTGGATGAAGTGCCCCAAGATACAGCAGCAGATGTACTTGCCCAGGCTGGTGAAGAGGACTACCACGTCCTCCATCTCCACGATCTTGCCAGCCACCAGGAACATGATACCAAGGGGAGCATACCTAAGGGCAGGAGAGACCCCCTCAGTCACCATGGTAGGACAATGGTGCCAGCCAGCATCAGACGGTTGCCAAAAAAAATGGCCAATGAACACTTCCCATCTCCCAACAGCAGAGGAAGAACGTCCAAGCGCGAAGTGTAAGCGCGAAGGCACAGCCATCGCTACACCCGGCATATTGGCCCACTGGGAAAGAAAGTGGCAACACCCCTGTTCAAGGGTGTCTGCTGTAGAATATTACGCCCCCGGCATGTGTCTGACCTGAGGTCAGCAGAGTAGGGCCAGGTTCTATTTGCGGCTCTGCAGATGACTCTGGATGAGTCACTTGACATCTCCCTTTCTGTCGTCAGGCTCACACCCAGTTCTCGGAGGGCCGGAGAGCAAGGCACTAACGGTGCGTACTAGAGCGCGAGCCCTGCTCTTCCAGAGTGAGGATGTTAACAAATTAGCACGGAGCCAAGTGGAATGGTCTCCATTACAGCCCAGAATCGCCACACTGCTCTCTCTGAGCAGCTTGGTAGATTCCGATCACCGGCTCATCTAGCCCCATAATTATCCCCTCGGGTCCTTGCATCCACCCCTGGCAGCTCTGGCTATGTGCTCTGAGCAACGCACTACAGGCCTTATTGCCAATAGTCTTATTGCCAAGTTACCAGTCCCTGCCCACCCCTCACTGAATCACCCCCCTTCTCCTGAAACGGGTGCAAACTACCTGCCCTTTCGTACCACATGATCCAGGCAACCAGCACCATGGTGGCTTCATTGAAGGAGTTGAAGAACTTTATCAGATTCTCCCCCTCGGGCCCAAGCTTCCGTAGAGCGATCCCAAAGACGATGGCAAAAACCACCAAACCCAGGATGTTCATCCCTTCCACCTCATCGCCCAGGGGAACCTGAGCAGAGAAGAGGTCAATGTTTGTCATCAGAGGAAGAAGGTGGCTCAGAGAAGACAACAGACCAGGGAACAGAGAAAGGCTCTAGCTGTTTGCGGATGCTTGATAGGCCTAAGTTTGGCAAGAAAGGAGAGTCTTGCAGATTTGGGTGAAGTTGCAGAGTTCCTGTCTGGACAGGACTCTTAGCACCAAGGTTCATCCCATCCAAACAGAGACAACAGCTTAGTGAATTTATGATCCCACCACAACTGGGCCTCACCTAACTAATCCCATATGAGCAAACGGGACCAATTCAAGCCAGCCTGGTCTCTGGCTCTGCTGTCAAGCAGAGTCCTCCGCGTGCAGCTTCTGACATGGGGCTGGGGTGACAGCAGTTTCACCTGCTCCCTGTGTTCTTAGCAGCAGAGGCAAGGCTGAAGGGTTCATCTCAGCAGACCAGAGTGGCTTGTAGCAGCACCATTCCCCAGGATGAGGTTCTTACCTCCTCCTCTTTGAGGGTTTCATTGATGACTCCCAGCTCATCGGTAACGTTCTTCCTGATCACCACCAGCTTGTAGTGGGTAGCATACTGGAGAGACCAAAGGGGAGATTAACTGCTTCACCCATGTCTTATGATTAACTCCACACAGTTTGGGGGTCTACAAGATAGGCTGAGATGGAAAAACCCACCCGAAGTTGTTTAATGGCAGACAGAGTTGGGGAGTGTGCGTGCTTGGTAGGAAGTTATAGGTCACACTGTACCACATAGTGATCAGTTACACTTTAGTTATAGTTGTAATTGCAGTGTAACTGCAGCACAATTGTCATAAACAAATTTAACTCATTTAACTCAACACTGTGAGAAATTTGCTTAGGATTCCCTTGTTCCATTAGCAATAACTGAACCTGCCAAATTACGTTGTATTTAAACCCTGCAATTACCACAATGATTACACAGCGACCTTCACCTGCTACCCAAATCCTATAATCAGGTAGCCACAGAGCCTGCCAGTTCCCAGGTATATTTTTAGAATCCAGGTGCATTAAATGCACTGTAGCGCGAGGAGGCAGAGTTCCCACACAATGGAGAAGGAGCAAATTTACATCCCCCATCTGGGATTTTCCTTGGTTGTTAACATAATTCCCAGCCTGAGTTCCCCCACCACCCCACCCAACTGAGCTTCGCTCTCCTTTAAGGGCTCTCTCCCTCGCTAAAGGACACACACCGATTGTCCTTTTTTAATCTCAGGAGGCCATCTGATACCACGGCAGACCCATCACAAGAACCTGGAAAGACTGAGTGTCACTTGGATCTGCCGGATCCTTATTCAGAGTGACACAGCAAAACCACCATTGTATCTCTAGAGCAGGCATCGCGCACCCAACATCAAGGTCACCTTTTATTCTTTTTCCCCCCGAGGCCCCAGTGTGTTAGGTTCAAGAACAGCCGCCGTGTTAGTCTGTATCCGTAAAGAAAGCGAGGAATACTTGTAGCACCTTAGAGACTAACTAGTGTATTTCAGCAGAAGCTTTCGTGGGCTATAGCTCACTTCATCGGATACAGTGTGTTAGGCGCTGTACACACATTGAGGGCACTTCTTGCCCACACTGAGCCCTAGGGAAGGCAGCTCTTGAGACTCCTGCGATACACCATGAAATTCAGTGCTGGGGACGTGGTTGCCAGCAACCTGCACAAAACAGAGTACCACCATCTGCAGTATGAAAGTTGGGGAACACGCTAGGTTCCATCTACGCTCCCGAGCTGTGAAGGGACTGTTCTGCCCTCAACCCCCACTAGGACGGTGTCCTACACTTGGACAAACAGCCCAACAACAAACAGTCTCTAGACCGGTTATTCAAGGGAGATCCGTGGGGACAAAGCGCAGCGCTTGGGATGATGCAGCAAGTCACTTACCGAGCGGAACGTCGCCGACACCAGGTTGGAAGGGAAGATGTTCCTGTGGAGAAAGAAAAGGTTTGGACGGAGAAGTTTCATAGAAATACAAGGTCACTAAATCGGGCCCCTTCGCATTAGAGATTTCAGAGCAAAGGTTTGTCTGGTACAGGAAAGGGACATTGATCTAGTTTGTTCACTCCAGTTACCCAAAATTAACTGTACAGAAAAGAAGTACACATGGCATGGAGTGGTTATGTCGCCTTAAGGTACTACCCTTGGTAATTGCTGCACCCACGCAGCTCTGCACTTATTCAAATGAAGCAGGCAGCATTCCGGGCAGCTAGCCCCATAGTGCCAAGTTCTGCTGCTCAACTCCATGCGCTAAGATTTTTCTCAGTGCACTGGAGGAAGCCTCTCGGAAACTGGAGGAATTCTGGGACTTGGGGAAGGAGATCGGAGAAACTCCCATGATTCCTCTCCTAACATCCCATAATTCATCTGTATTTTGCCAGTGCCATTTTCAAACTGATTATCAAGCCACCCTGGGGCACAGTGAGGGCTGTGCTCACGATAGGACGAGGTACAGCCACTGAGGGGGGAAAAAAAAGAGGCAGTTACTTCAGCAGGGCATTTAACCAGAGCAGACTTACTGAGTGCAGTGCTGGTTTGGGGCTTGGTCAACTAGCGCAGATGGAGGACAGGATAATTCTGCCCGACGGGACTGACCAGGCTGTGTTCCTAGAGATCTCTGCAGAGCTCACCCTGGAGCAGCAGAACCCCCAACATGAGAATTTCCCTCCACACAGAGAAGGGTGTGGCCATTTGGAAGTTCAATCCCCTCACCTTCTCTCTTACTACTGGTCAGTACTACGTGGTTTGGAGTTTTGGTTTGGGGATGGGGGAAGCGAAATCAACTACTTGGGCTGGTCTTCTGGAGGTGTGCAAGGTTATTAAGAGGATGCTACTGGCCCAGGTCAGTTTGGCAAGGCCTTTGCATGGATTGGGGGGGGGGGGGGGGGGGAGAAAAGAGTGTTACTAAGCTATCAGTGCCTTTAATTTGCACCATCCAACCACCCGCCCCATGCCAGGCTGCAAGGCCTGGCTGATCACCGGGCAAAGTTCACCTATATTAACAGGGGCAGTGGAGCGGCTGCAAAATAACAGTGGTCCGCACCTTTGGAAGAATGGGGGGGGGGGGGGGAGAGCAAGCACTCGTCACAAAACATTCATGAGCCAGGGAAGAGAGAGAATTTCAAAACATTATAAATCTCAAAGAAAACATGTCCCAAGTGTTCAGGGAAACAGGAGCAGTGATGCAATTATGCTTCTACATTTAGGCCAGGGGCTAGTTTGGGGTAATGAATGTGCTGCAACTAAACCAGTGACTCATGTGTTTGTGCACTGGTTTTATTAGGATCTTCTAGGATGGAGGGATGTTCTGTAAGTGATGTCATAGAACGTCCCAGCCAAGTTGGGCAAAAGATCTATTGAGTTAACAAGTAACACACACCACAAAAACACTTTAATAGAAGAGGTAACTTAGAGTCCTGTGGCACCTTAAAGACTGACTAAAGTATTGAAGCATAAGCTTTCGTGGGCTAATACCCACTTCGTCGGATGCAAGCAAGATGTCTTCTTGCATCCAACAAAGTGGGTATTAGCCCATGAAAGCTTATGCTTCAATACTTTAGTCAGTCTTTAAGGTGCCACAGGACTCTGTTACTTCTGCTATTCCAGACTAACACGGCTACCTCTCCGATACTTTAATAAAAGAAACCCAGTTAACCAAGAATGTAGGCCAACAGAACTGGGGTACACCCAGCCTGTGGGGTGCTCAAAATCTCCTGGAGGTGGGGCACTCAGGCCTACCTTTCTGCAGGGGGTGGAGTGAGATCTTTCCCACATCACAGTGGTCCCAGAATGGTGTGTGCCACATAGTTGGCAGAGCAGAGCAAGACTTAGGGCACCTAATGGCAGGACCATAATATAAAGGGATTTTTAAGTAACAGCCCCCCTACTGTCCCTCCCCCCAGTCAGAGGTTTGACACAAAGGTAATATTTGTATTTGCCTCACAAGTTGTCCATGGGGCCTTTTCATGCGCCTTAGTCACTTTCATTTAATAGTGATCTGTCTGATCAGATCATCCACTCCAGTGAGCCACTAGATAACAGAATGACCATTCCCAGCAGAGTAAATACCAGCTTAGCTGCATATCCTGGAGCATGCTACACTGCACCTAACTAGCTATCTCTGGTATCCGGATCCATCAACCCTTTCCCAGATGGCTGCAGTTTCTATTGTTGCTTTGATCAACCCTATTATGCGACACCCATCCATTGTTTAAAAGGAATTGATGTGTGGCACCCACAAGTTAGTTCTGAACACCATGTACCCATACGATGAGTGTCACTTCAGTTCTGGTCTGCATTCTGTAAAACTTGCCCATACCAGTTTTGCCCTGGCCTCTTCTTTTGTCATTCAGTTTCGTGTGCATTCTAAAACAATGTGCATACCCTCACCTTTGGGGCGAAGCCAGACTTTTAGGCACCTGCTCCCCTACTTGGTGCTCGTGTCAATCAGAAACGAACACAAACAGGTTTTGGGCCCCCTCCCCTAGGACACTTCTGTGATGTCAGTTGGTACTTATGGGTCTGTCCGCACATGGCAGACAGAGGAGAAAGAAAAATGGAATCCTGTGTATCCTGTCCTATACCCCCGTAACCGAGCCTGATCACCTCGAAGCCTCTCTCAGCTCACGTGTTTCAAACAGAGCGTCTACGTTTGCTGATCATTATGCGTTGGTTTGTATTTGTAAGTATTGATTATTACTAAATGCTGTATCTTTGTTTATAAATATTGTTAATAGATATTTTAGGCATTGTGTGTTTTAAGTTTCATTAAGTCTATTAGGTAATCAAACGCAGTGCTCCCTTACCCCTTGTAATTATCCCCAATGAAACTTTAAATGTGTGTGTGTGTAGTTCGCATCGTGACCCACACTCTCCTTGCATCCCTTACCATACAGTCTATTGTCACGTGCAGCCTGGTAAATAACAGGCCTGCAGTTTTTTGCCCCTGCGTGTCCGTGGCAATCCACACATGGAACATGCATGCCTCTGTCCTCAACACATCTCTCTAGCTAGGGGGAAGGGACAACCTCTTTCCTTCCTATCTAGAGCATAGACAACAACACTGGTCTCATTGGCGAGCCGCCAGGGTAGAGAAGAATGCACAGGCTTTTCACACGCTAGGTAGATTGGCATGTTTCTAAAGGAATAATTCCTTTGGTCAATTTCATACAGTTTTATGTTACATTGTAGGCTGACGAGTCAAGCACAATGATCCTTTGGGTCCCACCACCTTCCTCTAAACACACTGACCAGCGCTCTTAGTTATGGGTCACCCACAGATCTGTCTGACCTCCAGGGAATCGAGTAACATAGCTTGGACAAGATCAGACCCAACACTAGCCTCCCTGACTATCCGAACCACCTCCTCTCTCTCTCTCTCTGCACCTCCCATCCCCGCAAGGATCTCCAAGCTCTCTGCACCCATTCATTTAACTGCAAAACAAAGGCCAAGAGCTTGGCAGGATTCATAAGGGGATTAGATGTTCATAAGGATAACTAGGATCTCCGGAGCTAGTCACATGGGGCCGCCACAAATCAACCCCCAGCAATTACCACATTCCAACACAGGACTGGTTCTAAAGGGAGAGATCGTGTTTGGTTCACAAGAAAACGGTCCTGATCCAAAGCAAACATGGCATGAGCCCAGCTCAGCCCTAGCCTGGAGGGGGTGGGTAGGGGACTGTATATCCGGGGGGGGGGGGGGGGAAGGGCTTACCCACTGCAGGGGTCATGGGAGTATTCAGGCAGGCTCTGGAAGGGGAAGTGTATGGCTGCCATGCTTGTGATCCTCTTAAGGGCACAACGCCCTGTCCCCAAGTCACCCAAGGACAGGCGCCAGCTTGCCTCTCAAAGTGAAGCCAGTAAGTACCGAAAGCAACAAAGCGCCAGACTCAGCCATCATGTGCCTCCAGCTAATCCTGCTAGTGTAAACCTTCCTGCCCCATTCCCAGAGCGCCGCTACGGACTGCGTTAGGGGTCTTGCTCCCAATCACCTTCCTTTATAGGGCTCCCCAGCCAGTCCCACCGAGCCCAGCCTAAGGGGCAGCGTGATCACCAGGGCTGTGGGGTGTTCGGCACACGTACAGAGCTCTACTCCAGCGCTGCGGTCTCCCACAGCAACTTCTTTCCCTGCCTGTCTCGATCCCATGGGGAGAAGGGCACATTCGTTACAGAGCTCCGTTCCTCGCTGATTGACAGATTCATGCCCTGGATTCATGGCACTCAATCCCATCCGCAAGGAGTCAGACCCCTCTACCAGTTGAGCTGGAGTCTGAGCAGCATGGACTGGTCCCATCCACTACACTAGAACTGGTTTATGCTGGCAGGAAAGGACTGCAGGGGGATAACTCATTCGGACCAACTCTGCTGCCTTTGTGACTTGTTCTCACTAGTGCAAAGCATGGGTTAACCAGATCAGCATGGTGCACTATGAGAGAGGGTACAAGGTCCCAACAAGCAACAGAATCAGACCCCAGGCATCTTAAGTGGACTGTTTTCCCTTTCAAACCGAGGGGCTTTCGAGCCTATTCTCTTCTCCTTATAGCCTCTGCAGCCACAGCCTCAACCCTACCACCGGCAGCCACAGTCCACATTGTTCTAGCCCAGGGGTGGGCAAACTACAGCCCGCGGGCCAGATGTGGCCCGCAAGTGTTCACCCTGGAAGTGGGAGGGGGCCAGACGGGGAGGGGCCAGGGTTCCCTACCTGGCCCTCCATACAGTTTTGCAACCTCAAGGTGACCCTTGGGCCAAAAAGTTTGCCCACCCCTCTTCTAACCCCTCCAGATAAATCATGTTTACGACTGACTTGAGCATACTCATGCCTCCCTAGCTCCAAGACACATGCAGCAAAATCCTGGTTAAAAACAAACCCAAAAAAAGAGGATCACTGAAGATTAGTGAAGTGCCAGGAAATTCCAACATAAAGCCAACGACTCTGTCCTCAATTCCCCCTCGTTTCAAAGGGATGAGATAGGGCCTAGTGATAAAAAGATCCCTCTTAAGTCTAGCACTGCAGTTTCAGATGCAGCCGCATCTTAGATCTCTCTTCCACTTCCAAGAGATGTCTCAAGTAGGCAGCCCTTATGAATGAGCAGAACCTTCAACATGTCTAAATATCAGCTGGATGGCACCACAGACTTCTGCAGTTAACGAGACCCCGTTCACTTACCACCCACTGGCCCAAATCCCACACCCTCCACCATCCTACTCTTGCTACAGACACCCAGGATTGCTATTGTTAGAACAAGTTCTTTACCTCTTCTGGTCTCATTGCTCTCTGAAGTTTCACTGTTGCACCTGTGAGCTATTCCCAGCTATATGCAATAGCCAGACAAATCTCTTTAAAGACTTCAGTGGGATTGCCACTGCTTGCATGCGACGAAGTGGGAATTAGCCCACGAAAGCTTATGCTTCAATACTTTAGTCTTTAAGGTACCACAGGACTCTGTTACCTCTGCTATTCCAGACTAACACAGCTACCTCTCTGATTCAGTGGGATTGTAATGCCCAAAAATTGGCTAGGAGAGAAGAGCAGCGAGAAGAGATTCCAGACAGTTACAGGACCCCAAATAACCTTTCTAAACTTATTTAACTCTGTCTCATCAGTTGAAATCTTTTTGACCTGAATCCTGTGGACAACTAGGCATATGAACCAGCCACTTCAGGAAACATGGTCCATTGGTTACAACATAAAAGCTGGCACTCCAAGTCCTAGCCTAAGTCCCTGCTCTGCCAGACTCCCTGTGTGACCTCAGACAAGTCACTTAGCCTCTCTGTGCTTCATTTCCCACCCCCTTCTCAGCTATATAATGGAGATTAAAGCCCTGCCCTACAGGGGGTTCTGGGGAGACATTCATTACATCATGAAGCACTTTGAGTGGTGATGAGAAGTGCCACGTAAGGAACTGTCCGTTCATGCGGAGTGCGCACGCCCTTTATTGCGACAGAGCAGTGGCTGAGTGGGACTGCTGGGTTTTGCCACGTAGTCTGCGTATTTGTTTTGGGAACAGAACCATGGCTTTTTAAAAAGACAAATCCTCCTTGCATTGGATAGTCGATTCCAGCTTCTGCCGATTGGCAGAGAGATAATTTGAAATAAGGGCACATGTCTACACCACCTAGCTATCACTGAATACGCGATTCCAGAAGAGCTCTCTGTGTGGGTGCTCTATTTCAGAATAGTTACCCTGCTTTCTTGGCCCTGCAGATGGGGGAGCACACACACAGATCTAGTTTGTACTCTACTTTGCCACTAGAGAAGGCCTGAGGCAGAAAGCCCAGCTGGACTCTTCAGAGTCTCCTTTGCTTGTTCATCACCTTTTGACTTTTTAAAAGCAAATGCAGTCTGATCTGGAATCGGCAAGTTTAAGTAAGATCACACTACTAGTTAGTCATTTTTCTGCTGACCACTTCACTGGAAGGGCTCCAAACAGAGGTATCTTGGAGGAGACTGGAGAATTAGAGTTAATGATCAGAGTTGATCCTCTGGCCTCACCAGCTGGCCAATATCCAGGGCCCATCAAGGTCATCTCTACTAGGAGGAGAAATAGAGGCGTCAGTGTTTTTGGTGTTACCCGGTTTATTCACTGCATCCAGAGTGCCCAGTTTCCCTGCAGTCAGTTTCTTTGCTCTGAAATTCCTGAGCGCCCTGTACCCAAGAAGCTTCCTCTGAGGGTCATGCTCGCACTTCTTTGTCCTGGCCCTCTGCATCCAACACAAACTCTTTGGCTCCTTCACTGACAACTCAGACCACACAGCTTTGCTCTGACCTGCTATGCATCCTAGTGCCTTTAGTGGTAGCCCACCCCCAACCCCCATGTCTGTAGCTGTTTTTACTACACAGGGGCTCAATTGCTTCTGAGTATGCAGCGGTCTTCATGGACAAACTGCATTTTTACCATGAGCTAAACCCCCACGTTATCTATCCCGCTATACAATCCTGGTGATGACACGGCCTTGTCATTTTACTGCAAGGTAAAGTAAGCGAGGTCAACCATGGGCCGAGGGAAGAGATTGTAATGAGGTAGCTGGGTGAGGTCTGCACAATGGTAGGGCCTTGCGGTCACCAACAGGTTTCCTGCTATAAACAAATAAAGACACACCCACCTTTTCTTTTTTTGGACAGTGAAGGTGTAGTTCAAGGTCTTGTCTAAACAGAGTTATTCCAGGACAGCTATTGAGCTTTGAATCTGAATTAACTTTCCAACACAGACATGCTCTGGAGTACTTGGTGAACCCAGAGGCTTCAACAAGGGGTGTGATGGTCTTTGGATCCCAGCCACACCCGCTGGGACCCAGGACCACCTTTCAGCACAATAGCTAGAGAGGTTATAATTTTGCCTATTTGAATTCAGAAAAAGGCAATAATAATTCATTGGCAATAGGCAGTTAGAGATTTCTCCTCTTTTGAGAGAGACAGTCGCATCCCTGACCCAGCCTAAGCCAAGCAATTAAAAGCATTAACTCTCCCTCGCAAAAAGTAAGGAAACAAACCAGTTCACACAAAAAAAACATGCAACAACCCACCCAGGAAGAGAATGCTTTGACTGCTATTTCTGATTTTACAACATAGGCAACAAGACTATTTTGGGTGGCTTAATTAACCCTCTCACCTGACCACCCTATTATTTTAGTGGTGCTTTCCAAAGAACACGGACTACTTGTGCTGCCCTTGGGGTACAGATAAAGCTACCTAGACGCTTCTAAGGGGTAGATGTCTAAAGAGCCATTTTTAGCCTTTTCCAAGACTTGAAGCAGACAGCTGCTTCCTTGTAAATGTTAACCCTTGCTTGCCAGATGAAAGCTCTGCTTTACCATCCCCCCCAACCACAGCCTCCACATGGTTAGTGCTGGAACGCCATGCCATGCCCCACCCCATACAGCGCTTGCTTTGCCTGGCAGCAGACTCAACACACAGTCAACATTGCATCAGACAGACAGGACTCCACCTACATCACCTCCCACCCCAAACCTCCCAAAGACAGGACAGGGTGAGCAACTCCCCCTCTGTTTGGTTTGGTCCCTGAAAAAGCCACAGCATCTAATGCAAGCTACATTTTCATTCCACTGAAATGCTGAAACTCTTTCACAAGACACTGGCTTACGTGGAAGTTAACCACTGGCAGAGTACTGTTCGAGCCCTCGGGCAGGAGATGGCTCCTCGTGGCCAGCAAGCTAGCTACTGAACCACATAAAAAGCCCAAAAAGGACAAGAGACTGTTCAAATGTCAGTTCTTGTGACTCATTCCACATGAATCATGCACAAGATATTAAGCTTTTGCCAGGAAGAGGGGAAATTCTGACAGGTTGTTCTGAGGAATGCAGAGATTCAGGCTGTTACAGACACAGCAGCACCGCAGCCGTGAAGCTGACAAGACCCAAGGGCAGCTCGGAGCAAGTATCCAAAACCCAGCTAGCTAGTTCTCCGGCTAAGAGGCATTATGTTCCAAGTGTGGGGCTAGAACAGAAGTCATCTATGCAGGGATTTTTGGTGTTCGTTGATGGACAACTCCTGCAACAAGAAATTTCTGTTCATCCAAACAGGAACAGGGCAGCTGATTTAAGCATGTAAATAGACACCAATAAAGCATAGGAGTTTGCCGGCTTACACTGGCCTCCACTACCAGCAGCACAGTGATCAAAGATACTGGCCAAGACAGACAATAGCCAGTCCTAGCATCTTGTGTCCATCCTCCCCCACCACGTATCTGCTCACTCACAGACACAAGGAGCAGCCTGTTGCCAGAACAGGCTCTCACCATCAGCAAGCCCGACCCCTTCACCCTCTGTGTCCGAATGCCAGTCCAGGATAGCAGCTCAACCAATCCCAACTCCCACCTGACAGACTCAGGTCAGATTTATACCAGCACAACGCAGTCATCCCCCAGATTTCAAACCAATCTGTTCACACAGAGCCTTTGCATTCATCATTTGTGATCTGAGGTTATGTCCTCCTACATGGTCAGCTCCCTTGGGCACAAAGTTAGTATGAAGCCTATAGAAGGCTGGTCTTTGTGGTTCTAATACCCTCTCTGCCACAGCTTGCATGACTGTGGGCAAGTTACAACCCAGGGATAATGCCCACCTCATATCTCTGCTCCACCAAGACTGGGATCTAGTTATTTGTCTAATTCAGAAAAACAACATCTGATGGTTCAGCTCAGTCAGCTTCACCCCTGCTGCCTCTACCTTGGGGTAGGCTAAGGCTATACTTATTTAGCAGCAAGTTACAGGCTTTGGGACAACAATTCTCTTCCTTATGGCCTGCATGCCACTTCCCTCATCCCCATCTACCAAGGGGAGACCTGAATTCAGCCACCACTCACTGTGACTCAGCAAATTGGAGGGGAGGATCATCCCTGTTCCAGGCCACTGCTATAACAAAATAGACTCTCCCCACTAGACTTTTAATTAAAAGCTACGAGAGGAAAAACCCTGCACTTAAAACCTAGGGGAGAGACAGATGCCATCAGCTTCCAGAACATGAGGCTGTCTCCTTCTCTTTCTCGTGGTGGCAGGCTGCTAGGTAGCAGTCTGCAACTAGATGAGGAATATCTACTGCAAATGGACCATATGGACTGCAACTGAGACCCTGAAAAGAGTAAAGCTCTGGTAGAGTTTCAGCATCTGACAGCCCAGAGGGATCTCTCCCTTTTATACTTTGGCAATACTGGTCTCGCTTGACATGCCAATTAAATATTAATGAATTAACAGCCTAGGGGCCATGCTGCTGATGCATACACACACAAGGAAGAGGAAGTCTGTAATGGCCCATGAAAACTTATGCCCAAATAAATTTGGTAATTCTTAAGGTGCCACAAGGACTCCTCGCTATTCTTGCTGATACAGACTAACATGGCTACCCCTCTGAAACGGGTAAGGACACACACAGGAAATGCAATATGCAAGCAGCATTGCGTCAGAAGTGTTAAGGGACTACCACATTCTTCTGGTCTCCTGTTGGACCTCCCACCAGGACATGGCTACATGGCTTGAAGTGCCAACCAGGTCTTTACAAGCTTCCAGTAGAATTGTTTCCTGGACCCAAGTAGCAAAAAGACTTTCCACAGTAGCTTTTAACATGCCTTCAGCAAAGGGAAGGGAGGATGGAGTTGAGAGCAAGAGAGACTGAAAATCAGCAGATCCAAGTTCCATGCCCAGCTCTGCATAGATTCACTTGGTGACTTGCCCAAGATACCTACACTGTATCCCAGTTTCCCTAACCATACTGGGAAAGGAGCCCGGGATATAAAAGTCATTCTTGGGATCTCCATATGGGGGGCATGCAGTGCAGGTGGCCAGTCAAATGCTCACCCAACATGTCTAGCTTATCTTTCATCCCAGGATGTTACAAACTCTCAGCCAACTCAAGGGACCCACAGAGCTTTATTGCCAGTGAACAGGAGTCTGAAGGCAGAATAAGGTTAGTAGAAAGCCTTCAAAGTTACTTCAGAGTGGTAGTTTAAGACAGCTGCCTTAGAGCAGAACCTGCTCTATATATCTAGGCATCCAACCCAGGGCTGTAATGGCTAATGGGGGAAAATTGCATGCAACTCAGTGAACCTGTTCAGAAGAGCAGAAAGCTAAAAGGATGGTGGTGATACCAGGGAGCCAGATAGAACAGAATAGACAATGCTTTCTACTCAATGGACACACAACGCAGCCAGTACGGTGAGGTCACTACGGGATCATGTTTTATCTCCTCAAACCAGCCATCAACCAAAATAGGGTGATAGGGGATGAGCACGATACCTCCCTCCACCACCTGCAACCAGAACCCCCAGCGGGCCTATCAGCCGTGGAGCAGCCACCATCAGGGCGCTAGGAGGGGCGGGAGACCCCACCCCCACCCCATCCACCCGAAGGGAGACTCCAGCAGCTTGGGGAGCAAAGGCAGCTTCTGGCAAAGGAAGGGCTCTGCAGCCCGCCAGAAACGGAGCTGGGGCCGGGATGGACTCAGCAGAGCCCACCAGGACTTGGGTCCCTCCTAGATCCGGGGTGATGGGCGGGAGCGACACGTGTCTGTTTTTCCCTTCGCTACCGGATCTAGTCTTGGTTAAGACACGGGCCTCCACGCTCCCCCGCAGACACGAGCGCCGAGGTAGGTGCAGCTCCGCACGCACGTCGGACCCGCAGGGGGCAGAGGATGGGGCAATTGCGGCCCCTCTCTCTCCCCCCTCCCAATATACCTGCTCCAGGGGACACGTGGCTCCAGGGGACGCGTCCCCCCCCCCCATGCACCTGCTCCAGGGGACACGTGGCTCCAGGGGACGCGTCACCCCCCCCCATGCACCTGCTCCAGGGGACACGTGGCTCCAGGGGACGCGTTCCCCCCCCCCATGCACCTGCTCCAGGGGACACGTCCCCCCCCCATGCACCTGCTCCAGGGGACACGTCCCCCCCCCATGCACCTGCTCCAGGGGACACGTCCCCCCCCCATGCACCTGCTCCAGGGGACACGTGGCCCCCCACTTCCCGGTTTCTCCCGCTCCCCAACCCCTCACCTGATGAGATCCAGGAAGGAGTCCGCCACCTTCTTAGCCTCGGGCAGGGCTCCGTCCCCCTCGGCCCCCCGGCCGGGCGGCGCGGCCCCCTCGCCGGGCCGGATGAGGAAGGCCAGGCTGACGCCGACGGCCGAGGCCAGCAGCGTGGTGAGCAGGAAGAAGAGCATGGCCCAGCCCCCCAGGCGGCCCAGGGCGGCGGGGTCCAGGCTGGCGGCGCCGGCGACCAGGCTGCAGACCACCAGCGGCAGGATGATCATCTTCAGCAGGCGCAGCAGCAGCTCGCCGGGGAAGGAGAAGGCGAGGATCCCGGCGCGGCTCAGCCCGCCCGGCACCTGCCGCACGCCCAGCCCCACCGCCACCCCGGCCAGCACCCCGGCCACGGTCAGCAGCACCAGCAGGTTGGCGCGCAGGCAGCCCCGCAGGCGGGCGGCCTTGGCGCGGGAGCCCGGCGCGGGGGGGAGCGCCCCGGGGCCGGCGCCCTGCGGGCCGATCTCCCCGTTGGAGGCGCCCTTGTCGCCGTGGAGGCGGACGCGGTCCCTACACGCGGCCATGGCCCGCCAGGAGCGTCGGGTCCCCGGGCGCGGGCGGGCGGAGGAGCCGAGAGACACGCGCGAGCGCCTCGGCCTGGCGCGCGGGCTGCCGGCGGGCGAGAGTAGAGGCGCGAGGGACTGGCGGCGGCGCTTTTGGGACGCGGGGAGCGGGCGGTGATTGGTGGTGACGTTGTAAGGGGCGGGGAAGGAGGGGGCGTGGCCAGAGTTTGGCGCGCGCCGGGGGGGCGGGGGGAGGGACCGGTCCATATGAGAGGCTGAGTCCCGACCAAGGGGGGGAGCGTGGGCGGGAAGAGGGTTCCCGCCCAAAAGGCTCTGCCCAACTGCCGCCTGGGGAGGGGGAGGGGGAGGGGGTGGTTGTCCACCCACGTGTTACGTCAGTAGGAAAGTTGTGCGCACACACACACACACACACACACACACACACACACACACACACACACACACACACACACACACACACACACACACACACACACACACACACACACACACACACACACACACACACACACACACACCCCCCCCCCCCATGTCACCCTGACTCCCCATGCGCGGGCCTGTCCCTCTGACTCACCCTCCCCGAATTCTCACATTGAACCACACTCGCCACCCAAAGCCCCTCATCCCCCCGTGTGCCATGTGACGGTGACACCTTGCTGGTGGCGGTGACACCACCACTGTGCGCCTAGCCCCGGCGCTTCCAATCCCATCACCGCACCCGACCACCAGATCCCTCCTCCTCCAGTCCCCTCAGAAACACCTCCGAGCACATAGCCAGCCCCGAACTGAATCTGCTGCCTGCCTGTTAGCCAGAGGCTGGACGGTGCCTCCCAACTGTCAGTGCCTCTCAGCCGCACCCTGCCACCATCGAGCTACCCAACAACCGTGCCTCCCAACTGCCGCCATCCAGCCACCCAACAGTTACTCCCAACTACCACCTCCCCTCAGTGGTGCCTCCCAACTGTCACCGCCTGTCTCTCAGCCACCCAAGTTACTCTTACTATCCATCCAACAGTTTACTCCCATCAGCCACACAACAGTTACTCCCAAATGTCATCTTCCAGCCACCCAAGTTACTCCCACCTTCCACCTCCCACCCATCCAAATTACTCCCAGTAACCACCCAACAGTTACTCCCACCAATCACACAACAGTTACTCCCAGCTGCCATGTTCCTTCTCCTACCCACCAAACTGCCACCTCCCTGACACCTAACAGTTCCTCCCAGATTAATTCTCTCAGCCTCCAGCTCCTACTCAATTGTTACCCCAAAACGCCATTTTCCAACTCCCATATCCAGCTTCCCACTCCCCAGCCCTCGGGCGGGGCGGGAATTCTGATTAACTCTCAGTCTCTCCTGCTGCTCCGGACAATCATCCTAAGCATCAGGCTTGGTACATGACTAGCAGTACCTCCGAGAAGGACATATGGTTGTCACCTCTGAGGGCATCCGGGGATGATCCTGAGCCCTTAAAACTGGACAGGTGGCAGTGTGAGCTGTGCAACATTACAGATTCCCCAGGACAGCTACCTCAACAATGGGACAATCCTGGGAAAACCTGGGCATGAGGCAACCTAGGGTCCAAACCTAACTCCCTGGTTACTCAGGGCCAGGAAGAGGGCACTGTGGAGCAGAGAGGACAGACAGACAGTGGCCTGGGAGAGAAGGAACAGTTATAAGCACGGAGATGAAGAGAAGGAATGGAAAACAAAGAAGAGAGGAGAGGAAGAGGATAGAGAGGAGGATACTTCATGGCTATGAACAAAGAGCGCCTTGATGGACCCAACCCAGACCTGCCACCGGGCCTCAGGTAGGAGAATTGACAGTAACAGGCAAAAGTGAAGGAGAATGGGAAATGCGTGAGCAATATTTGGAGACATTCTTTTTCTGGGTAAGACCCATCACTCCCCTTCCTAGTCCCTGCATCAACTAGACTTGTAGGGCCAGACCCTCCGCTGATGTAAACTGGCATAGTTCCACTGAAGTCAACAGAGCAACACCAATATACAACAGCAGAGGATCTGGCCGATTATTCACAACTTCAGTAAATTCTGCATCTTCCCCTCTGTCAGAGTTCCTGAGCTAACTGCCTCTGACTCCTTCTTGGTCTTTATGAGTGTGCTTCATCCAGGTCTCATGGATAGAATCATCTCTTTTTAAGGGTAGAATCACACAGTTCTCCCACTCTCAGACTGGCCTTGAGCTGCAGTCCACTGGTATTAATCTTGATTATCTCAGCAAATTCAATTTAGGCTTAGCACCTGCAGTCCACTTGGGGTGACCAGATGTCCTTATTTTATAAGGGCAGTCCCGATTTTTGGGTCTTTTTCTCATATAGGCTCAAAGTAGACATATTTTAGTGTTCTCCTCCCACGTTTCCTTTTTTCCATTTTGCTGCTGAAAAAATAAGAAAACAAGAAACACTCCCTGGAATTTGGGGGTTTCATCCCCAAAATACGGAAAAATTTTTAAAAAATCAGTTTTTTTAAAGGCCAACTTTCAACATAAAAAGTATCAAAAAAAAATTCAACCAGCTCTAATCAAGGTGTTTGTTACACAGGAACGGATTGTTCCTGGCATAGACACGGACTTTTACTTTTCCCAGCCGGGGGTGCGCCACTCCTGCTCTGCTCCAAGGCCCCACCACCACTCATCACTACCCTCACTCCACCTCCTTCTCTGAGGGCCCCGCCCTCTCCAAGCATCTCCATAAATCTAATCAGCTTTTTGACAACTAAACTTCAGATAGACTTGTAGGGCCAGACCTTCAGCTGATGTAAACTGGCATAGTTGCACTGTCAAAATAATTCAGCCAGTTCCAGAGTTGTTTCCAGTTTGTTTTATTCAGTGCAACAAAATAAAGGGGAAGCCTCTGGAACGGAAAGGCAACAGCTGAGAAGGGCAAATGCAAGCTGACAGGTGTTACTTGGTGCATAGTGTGGGGATCAGGAGAGGAGCTTTACCAGGAATAACCCTGCGAGGATTGGGAGGAGGAGAAGCCCAGATGGTCTTGGAATTGTGCCAGCTGCAAAATAGGCTGGTCCCTTAGCTGTGCCACTTGCACTGGGGCTTGGTGTCTTAATCAGGCTGGTTACACTAGGGGCTGGTCCCTTAGTCGGTTCAGACCTGCCAGGGGCTGGCCTGCAGGTGAATGTGGTTATCTCCATGTTGTCTCCGAAGGCCTCTGAATCTCCTTTAGAAAGGTTGCAGGCGGATTCAGTGGCGCAGCCCTTCATGGTGGTCTGTATAGAGTGTGAATCTGCCTCAGGAAAAAGAAGCAGCTGGTCAGTGTCAAGGGACTTTTGTCTCCTTCAGTTGCCATTACCCGCAAATCCACACCTCCTGCCCTTCTAAACCACAACAGGCTCAGCTTCGTCCTCTGCTCTGTTCCCTGCAGTTCATCTAGGCCTCCCCTTTGCTCCATTCCCCAAAGCTGCATGTAAACCCCCATGGCTTTCATTTCTTTGTCTGCTCTGCTTCCCCCATCTCATCTAGGCTTCAACAGCCTCCCCCTCCTCTGCTCTGATTCAGGCTCAGTGTGTGCCCTTGGACAAATCACTGGGACCCCAGATCTAAAACCCAATGAAGACTCCCATTTACTTCAGTGGGCTTTGTATCAGTCCCACTCTTCATTAAGCAATGGAACCATTCACGGTTGGTGGCAGGGAGCAGGATCTTTAAGAAGAGAGGCCTTGTGTTAATTAAGGCTGGGACTCAGGATATCTCAATTCAAATCTTGGCTCTGCCACAGACTCCCTGATTAACCTTGGGCACATCACTTATGTGCAGATTTTTCAAAGGAGTGTAATTTAGGTGGCGGTTGAACTTTAATGGGATCTGGGTCCCTAACTCCCCAAACTCCTTTGAAGATCCCAGCCTTAATCTCTCCAGACCTCAGTTTCCTCATCTGTACAAGGGAGATAATCCTTTTTGGCTCAAGGGCCACATCAGGGTTTCAAAATTATATGGAGGTCCAGGTAGCGAAAGCTGTGCCACTCCAAACAGCCTGGCTCCGCTCCCTATCCGACTCCTTCCCAATTTCCACCCGACTGCCCCCCTGAGAACCCTTAACCCATCCAATGCCCCCCTTGCTCCTTGTCCCCTAACCGCCCCCTCCAGAGACCCCTTGCCCCTAACCACCCCCTGGGACCCAACTTCCTATCTAAGCCCCCATGCTCTGTCTCCTGACCACCCCCTCCTGAGACCCCCACACACACTAACTGTACCCCAGGACCCCACCCAACCTACCCGACCTCCTCTGTTCCCTGTCTCCTGACTGCCCGAACCTCTATCCACACCCCCACCCCCTGCCAGGCCTCCCGGGCCTCCCAAGCCTATCCAACCTCCCTGTACCATGACTGCCCCCCCAGATCCTCCACCCCATCCAACCGCTCCCTGTTCCTTGACTGCCCCTTATTGAACCTCTCCCTCCGGCCCCCTTACCATGCCGCGCATGGCCCACTGGAGCCAGATGCACTGCCCCGCAGGAGCGCACAGCCCCATCCCCCAGAGCGCTGCCCGCATGGTGGCATGACTCCGGGGGAGAGGGAGATGGCGGGAGAAGGGCCAGGAGCTCAGGGACCGGGCAGAACAGTCCCGTGGGCTGTAGTTTGCCCACCCCTCATTTAGATGGTAAATTCTGTGTAACGGTGAATAGTCGTGTCTGTGCAGTGTCTGGTACAGCGGGGGACCCTCCCAGTCTCAGTCAGGGTCTGTGCAGTACCTAGCATGACAGGATTCCCAATAGCAAGTGATCTAGTCCAAGGGGAAACAGACACAGAGGCTTGCCTGAGGTCACACAATAGGCCAGTTGCTGTCCGATATTAGAACCTAGGTGTCTGGAGTCCAAGCCCAATCCCTTATCTACCAGACCATAGGTGTCTTCTGAGAGGAAATAATAAGAAAGCAAATCGCATACCAGAATAGATCAATTCAAATTACCCATTTTTAGGCTTCCAACCACTGTGATGCATTGGGTCTCAGGTCCAGTGCAATCAAAGGTCTCTTTGCCGCATGGAATGTTAAACACAGAATAGCAGGCAGGGGCCATTTGGAGTTTTATTTGCTGAGGGCACTGTGAAAAGGCAGAGCAAACGCAGTCAACTTGGGGGATAGTCCAGAAAAGGCTTCAGGACAGAGAGAGCAGGTTAGGGTTGAACAACTCAGCTCCACATCCCCCATACAGGAGCTTAGGAGACATTGGAGATAGCAAGGTTAGTGGTATCAGTTTGAAGCACAGATTCGAACCATGCCCCATGTGGAATCAGCTGCAGTTTGTGGCAGTGTGGGGGCGGGGGAGACAGAGGGCTCCACGCTGCCCTCACACCCAGGCACCACCCCCTGCTGTTCCCATTGTCCAGGAATGGGGAACCTCTTGCACGTGAGCCTCTTCCCTCACCCCTCCTGCACTCTGCACCTCCTGCACCCCAACCCCCTGCCCTGAGCCCCCTTCCACACTCCTCCCTCCTCTCTGCACCCCTCCCGAGCCCCCTCCTGAGCTCCACACCTCTCCTGCACCCTAAACCTCTTCCCTGAGCCCCTTCATGCACCCCGCCCCCTTCTCTGCCCCAACCCCTTCCCCTAAGTCCCTTACTGCACACTGCACCCCCTTCCACAACCTGCACTCCGTCCCTCACCTCAACCCCCTGCATGCAATTTCCCTACCCAGATGTGGCCCTTGGGCCAAAAAGTTTGCCCACTCCTGGTCTAGAGCCACATTAGCTTAATTCCACCTCTTTCCCCAGGGACCCAGTGCTATGCAATGGAGCAGGCAGGCAGTAGGACTGTTCTCAGGGCTCAGTATAATTCACTGCAGCACCCCCTGCAGGGCAGGATGACTGTTCTCAGGGGCTCATTGCAGAGACTGTTCCAGAGAGGAGGGGTGCAGGTGGGCAGAGGGGGAGGTAATGAAGAAGAAGAATTGGTGTGGGAATAGTAGCAGGGTGAGGAGATAAAGGGAGGGATACGTACTTGTAAAGGAGGCTGTATTGCAGGCATCACCCACACAACAGGTGGTGCTCATCCCTATTGCCATTTCCTTCCCAAACCTCACAGCAACAGGGCTGGCTCTGCACTTACTGGATGCCATGCAGGACTTGGTCACCATCTCTGTATCGAATCCCACTGTACAAAAGGAGAAGACCGATGTTTACTCACCAACTCTGCCACCTTATCCCCCTGCTCCTCAAAAAGATGGCTGTGTCAGTCTACCCATGCAGAGACTTGCCTGAGGTCACCGAGTCAGTAATAGAACCCTGGAGGCCTGAGTCCTCGTCCACACCCTGCTCCAATCCAGGGCTGGCCTTTGGGAAAATTGCATCCCTGGGTGAACAAGTCAGGGGGGAAGCGAGGAGCAATGTCAGGGTTCCCTGCATCCAGGTCACTTCCCCACCCCCACCCCACCCCGGGCTGCAAGAGGGGAAGGCAGGAGAGCTGCAACTCCTGATGCTTGCCTCACAGCACGGTGCTCCATGCTCCCTCCCATGGGTGCCAACACTGATCCATGGGGTCGCCGGGGGTGGGAAGCCCTAGGGAGGAGGGGGAGCTAATGGGGGGACTGCTGGTGGGTATTCAGCACCCACCATTTTTCCCTGTGGGTGCTCCAGCCCCTCAGCCTCTCCTTGTAAGTCATGGGCCCCAGTGCCCTAATCATTTTTTATTTTATTTTTTGCAATTTCCCATCTAAGTTTCTTCAAAACTCTTGGATGAATATCATCTGGTCCTGGTGACTTATTACTGTTTAGTTTATCAAATTTATTTCAAAACATCCTTTTATGACACCTCAATCTGGGATAGTTTTCCTCAGATTTGTCACCTAAAAGAATGACTCCAGTTTGGGAATTTCCTTCACATCCTTGAGGGTCACCTCTGTGAGTTTGTAGCCCTCCCCTACCACCCAGCAACACACACCTCTGCGCTATGCACAGCACCCCCCTTACCATAGCACCCTTGGCAGTTGCTCAGGTGACCGATCCCTAAAACTATCCCTGCTCCAACCCACTGGCCCCATTCCTCAAGGTGGGAATAGAACCTAGGAAGCCTGACTACCAGTCTATCTCCTGCTCTAACCCACTAGATCCCATTCTTCACCCAGAACAGGGAATAGAACCCCCTGTACTCTAGTCGCTGGAATATGCTGGTGTGAGATCTGGCTCATCTACCTATTCGGGTTTCAGCCACACTGATGCCACAGGAATCTTCTCTGGTGCCGCAGGTCTCCATGCTGCCGCTGCAGTTCCTGCCAAACCCAGAGCAAACCTCACACTGCAGACAGGCACCTAGAAAAGGAGAGAGAAAATTATTCATGTGTACACACACACACCCTCGGCTGCATATTCACCATTTTTAAAATTTCCTGCAGGAAAATCAGCGTGTCCCAACAGGGCAACATCAAGTATCAATACTTGTTGTCATGGCAACTCGTGACTTCACAAGGAGTCTGTTCTTTTCCCTTCCACAGGTCCAGTTGGCCCATTCTTCCAGTATTGGCTTTTTGGTGACATTTATAAACAAATTTATACAAAGGAGCAAGTTGGATTCTTGCTACTTTGTACAACCTAGAACGCAAATCCCTGCAGAGAAGCAGCCCTGACTCACCGAGATGTAGGAGAGCCCAGTGGATGCAGAGAAAGAGGGGAGCCTTCATGGTGATAGGAAGAGCATGAACTGGAGCTGGGGTCTCTGATGCAGCAAATTCTCCGTTCAGAGGATTTATGCAAGCAGGGGAAGAAGGGAAGTCAGAAGGGGAATTCCAACTGCAAAATACAATATATTGGAGGATGTGATGTCAGTGTCATTAATAGGGCCCTATGAAATTCACAGTCCATATTGGTCAGTTTCACGGTCATAGGATTTTAAAAATTGAAAATTTCATTATTTCATCTATTTAAATCAGAAATGTCATGGTCTTGTAATTGTAGGGAACCTGACCAAAAAAGGAGTTGTGGGGTGGTCACAAGGCTATGGGGTGGGGGTGGGGAGTTTGCAATATTGCTACCCTTATTTCTCTGCTGCTGCAGGTGGTGGCACTGTCTTCAGAACTGGGCAGCTGGAGAGTGGTGGCTGCTGGCCTGGAGCCCAGTTCTGAAGGCAGAGTCATCACTAGCAGCAGTGCAGAAGTAAGCATGGCATGGTATGGTATTGCCACCCTTACTTCTGTGCTGCTGGTGGTGGGGTGCTGCCTTCAGAGCTGGGCGACTCCCCTGCAACTCCCTTTTGGATCAGAACCCCCAATTTGGGCCACACTGGTCTCCCCCATGAAATCTGTATAATATAGGGTAAAATCACACAAAAGAGCAGATTTCATTGGGGGGGAGACCAGATGTCATGGTCTGTGACACGTTTTTCATGGCTGTGAATTTGATAGAGCCCTAGTCATTAAACATCAGGTTGAAGATGCCTAGGAAGCATTAGCATTTCCTGTGGCAGGGAACTGCACAGGTTAATGATGGATTGTGTCAAGAACCCCAAGGTTTTTTTCATGTGCCACCTTTACCTTGGTTGCCTTTTAATTTCATAGGGTGCCTGTTTGAGAAGAGAGAGTGTATGCTCATTCTCAGCTCTTGTCCCGTTGCCCTGATATCAGGGCCATGTTCCTGTGTTCTGCACCAGGCACGTGTAAGGGGGTATGGGTATGCTGGGCCAATATTACCTATATTTATTACACTCCCAGTCTTCCTGCACTTCTGCATAGCCCTTTGCTGAAGCATAGCCAGAGTTCTGTCTTCTGTGAAAGCGTTTACACAGAATCAGAGAGGTAGCTGTGTTAGTCTGGAATGGCAGAAGTGACAAAGAGTCCTGTGGCACCTTAAAGACCAACTAAAGTATTGAAGCATAAGCTTTCGTTGGCTAATACCTACACAAAGTTTACACAGAGTTCAACTTTAGGGCTATATGTAAAACCCTGATGTTAGGTGTGAATAGCTCCCTGTCAACAGCAAAGAGTACCACATAGTTTCTGAGGGCAGGTCTACACTACAGACCTATATTAGGTTGGAGCAGGAATCAGGCTTCCTGGGTTCTATTCCCAGCTTGGGGAATGGGGCCAGTGGGTTGGAGCAGGGATATTTTGGGGGTGTGCCACCTGCACAATCAGGGGGTGCTGTGCAGCAGGACAGAGGTGTGCATTGATGGCTGGTAGGGGAGTGACGTAGTTATACTGGCCTAACAGTATGTGTGGACAGCGCTTTGTCAGCGGGAGAGCTTCTGCTGTCGACATAGCTACTGCCCATAGGCACCGACTGCGCGGGTGATCTGGGGTTGGAGCACCCAGAGGAAAAAAATAGTGGGTGCTCAGCAGCCACCTGCGGATCAGCTGTTCAGCAGGCCCCACCCCACCAATAAGCTCCTCCTCCTCTCCCCCAGCACCTCCTGCCCGCCACTGATCAGCTGTTGGGTGTCCAGGAGGTGGTGACAGGGCATGTGTGCTTGGGGGAGGGGGTTTTGGGGAGGGGGTAGAGTGGGTGTAGGGCCTCAGGGTGCAGTGGGGGTGCAGCACCCCAGGGAAAGCTAAAAGTTGGCACCTGTGCATACTTCCTCTCAGGGAGATGGGTTAATGGTACAATAGCATCTTCACTGAAGTGCTCCTGTACTCTAGCGCTGTGTATGAAGACAAACCCTCAGTTAAACAAAGATTTAATGCTCACAGAAAGTATTGTAAATAGTATTTGGAACACTATGTATAACTTCAAGGAAGTTTTTCTTACAGAGACAAAGATGGGTGAAGTAATATATTTTACTGGACAGACGTGACAAACTTTCCAGCCACAGAGCTCTTCTTCAGGTCAGAGGCCTACAGACCACCATGGAGCAGCCCAGAGCCTGGAGACACCATGTGGCAGGGCAGCCTGGAGCTCATGGCCTTTAGCACACAGTTGAGCTGTGTCATACCCATTTTTAGGATAATTGGATAATATATGTAGATTTCTGAATGCTTTGAAAAGTCTGATTTTAACAAACAGCCTGATGAAACCCTTAACTATGGCAGGGCTGCTGCCATCCCAAAAGTAATAATATTTAATGAGTGACAACTCTTGATTTAAAGGGGAATTTTTTTCCTGAAAATTTTGAAGCCACTTGCATTCCATTTTTATTTTTAATTAAATTTTCACCAAAAAAAAATCCTGGAAATGTTTGTTTTTGACATTTTTTGTTTTTCATTTCCCCTCCCACTTTTCAACCTTCCATTTCACTGCAAAATGTGGGGAACTGGAAAGACAATAAAGCAAGGAATAACAAGCAAACATAAAAGGCCCAAATAGGCCATGACTTTTTTTTGTTTTCCTCTTTTTCCCAGAAAATTGGAGAGTTGAAAACAATTTTTTTCCAGCAGAATTTCCCATTTTAAAAAAGTCCATTTTCATGTAATAATCAACTGATTCTAGTTGAAAGATCCATTATCAAACAGCTATCGATCTTTGGAAGAACAGAATCCCTGAATAAAATACTGCTGGGGCAACTGACCCCCCCCAGGATCATAAGGAAAAGCAAAGCTGACTAACTCCAGGGTTGTGTTCCCAGCTCTGGGCAGGGAGCTGAGTGGAAGTTTAGAGAAGGGGAGTTTGAGACCCAGGGTTCCTGTTTTTTCCTCCTAGGGTGTAACAATACTGCCTCTGGTGGAACACAACTGAGAGTACCAATTCAGGACAAATTGCGTAGAGCAGGACATTCATAGTCCCAGGCTGGTGGTTCTCCACCTCAGGCACACCACACCAGCCAAACAAAGAGGACTTCGGTTTCACCCCACTGGCTAACCATAAGTCATACAAGCAATTCCCTTAGATACTCCAGTTTCCCAGTATCATCATTTGTTTTGGACACAAATGATCATGAAAACCAATATCCCAGTAAAAGGAAAAAAGGTTCTCTCAATCCCAGAGGACCAAGCCCCAGACCAATATACAAGTCAGATCTTACTTACAAATCACGCTGTTGCCAATCCTTTAGAATCTAAAATCTAAAGCTATATTCATAAAAGAAAAAAATATGCAGTTGTGACCATTGTAAATACCTCTCACATTATCCAGCAGTATTGGAAGAACCTGCAAAACCAGCCGAGGAACTGACAACAGCGCGATTACGATAGTGATGAGGACATGGACACAGACGTTCTTACAAGAAATCAGTGTGGTGATTGGGACATCATGGTGACATTGGGCCAGATTCATGCCGTGGAATGCCGATTCTGGGCCTGGGAAACAAGCACAGACTGGTGGGACTGCATAGTGTTGCAGGTGTGGGATGACTCTCAACAGTATTGTTATGTGAATATTGAGATGTTTTATGTATAAATATGGAGTCAAATTTGATGCTACAGCCAACTGCTAATATATCATCATTTGAGTATGAGAAATTTACATTAATTGGGAAATTACTTAGTTATTTGGCAATGCCTAAGGAACTTCTTACCAAACTTGGGAAGACAAGAACCCCAAGGACTGATAAGAAAGGAGACAATACCTTCTTTGATGGCCTTTTCATAAAAGAAAAGTAAAATGTTTCCAATGTTTTGAAAAGACCTATATTCTTTTTTTTTAAAAAAATATTTCATTTAGCAGGAAATTCTGTTATTTCAACTTCTCATTCCAAGTTGGAACAAAATCAAATAAAAAATATATATATATTTTTATTTTATATTTTTTGGTCAGCTCTAGTAAATTCTAGAGCACCAGCACCTGCAAGAGAAACCAGCCAACTCCAGCTCCATGTCTAGAACTGAACACCTGGGAGACAAAGTGAAACACTTTTGTCTCATGTACTTGGAAAGAGGGGCAGTGAATCTCAACAGAAGATGGCAGAGCAGGTTGAGTGTGCATGGGCCTCCCTGGCCAGACTGCTCCAGTGCTCCCATTCTTCCTGATCAAGGCTGTCCAAAGCTTCATTACAACTCTGCAGGAGGTGAAAACCTGCACTGTCGCCTTCAGGGTTTCAAGATCTAGCTTGATAATCTTATGGAGTGGATGATCTGACGAGGTTGCTTACAGTGGCATATGACCCATCCACAACTGCTATTAGCAAATATCTCCAATGGCCAGAGATGGGACAGTAGATGTGGGGGCTTCTGAGTCAGTACAGGGAATTCTTTCCCACGTGTCTGGCTGGTGGGTCTCACCCACATACTCAGGGTCTAACTGATATTTGGGGTTGAGAAAGAATTTTCCCCCAGGTCAGATTGGCAGAGACCCGGGGCTATTTTTCCACTTTTGTTTTGCCTTCCTCTGCAGTGTGGGTCATGGGTCACTTCCTGGTTTGAACTAGAGTAAATGATGGATTCTCTGTAACTCAAAGTCTTTAAATCAAGATATGAGGGTGTGAGTAATTCAGCCAAAGGTTATTGTTCTATTACAGGAGTGGGTGGGTGAGATTCTGTGGCCTGCAATGGGCACAGTGGTCAGACACAGTGGTCCCTTCTGGCCTTAAAGTCTATGAGTCTATGAGCCAGGGGGCAAGAGAGGCTATTTTATGAACGACCCAGAAAGAAACCTCTACTCCTATCTCGTCCTATCAAAAGATGAAGTGCTCCTGGCTCAGACTATGTGATATACTCTTGATCCTATTGGGAAAAGTGGATAGAACCAAAGAAAGTTGGAAGCTGGAGCCACCAGGATTATGAGCAGTTTCTCAGCAGATGCCTGGCGATGGATTAAAGAGAGTCCCCTGTTTAAGAGCGGGCACATGACATGTTGCACTTTCAGATGGAAATCCAATGAGCTAGATGCTAATGTCAGGACTTCCAGGGACTCTAAGCCATCAAACTCCCATTGGGGCGTAAGTGCTGAGGAACCTAGATGGACAAATTTCTTTCTCGCCCAGTTCTGCCTGTTTTTCAGTAGATTCCATTAAAAGGAAGCTGGAGAAAACAATAAATTGGCTGGGTTACCTAAAAGGAAAATAAACATACCAGCCAGCTGCTCCTGTAGGGGGAATAAACGCGCTCTTAGATAAATTATTTGCTGTGCTCCGAGCCAAGCCAAATAACCCACAAGACCAAACCATAAACCATAAAACCATGGGGATGTCTTTAGACTAGAATACAGGCAGTGGGCAGGGCCTAAGCGCCTTCCCTCAAAACTTAGGACCAGAACTTCCCTGGAAAATGTAAGGCCTGATTTGCAGTTATACGGAGAGTATGTCTATACTGCTACGAGCCCAAGGTGTGACTGATGATTGTATATAGAAGTACTTGAGCTGGCTTTGATCAGCATGCCTGTGCTATTCTGTTGTATTCATCCTTATCAATTTGTCTTTGTTTCCGTTTTTCTACATATTTTTTTTTTAATTTACAGGTACTTAAATTGCTGTGCTTTTAATATTTGTCTCTTTTAGAAACTCTTTTAGAAACTCCCAACTCTCCTGAACTCCCTTATTCCTTAGATACCCTTCCCATGGGACCACACCTACCAATGCTCAGAATTTGTTAAAGTCTGCTTTGTTGAGGTCCATTGTCTTTGTTCTGCAGCTTTCACTTCTTCTTCCTTTCCTTAGAATCATGACAAAATCTACAATTTTGTGGTCACTCAGACAAGTTACTTTCCACCATCAGATTCTCAATCAGTTCCTTCCTAATAATCAGAATCAAATCTAAAATAGACATCCCCCATGTTACTTCCTCCATCTTCTGAAGCTAAAAGTTGGGCCCAACACAGCTTGTGTCCTATTTCCAACAGATATATTAGTAGTTAAACCAGGTCCTGTGCTTTGGATACGTCTGTTTGTTCTAAAAATACCTCCTCCTGATTAATTAATAATTAATAATAATAATAGTATCTACGGTGTCAACTACAGGGAACAAATCCTTCTGCTTGAAGCTTTTTACCCATGAGCTTCAATTCATGTCTACCACCCCCAGTCTTGATTGATGACTTACCATATGAACAGGATTTTAGAGAAATATATCCTATAGGCAACAGATATCACAGTCTGTTTCTACTTGGGGAAAGTCTGTTCCAGGAAAACACTGATAAGGGCTTATCTCTTTGATAACATATCAGTGTTTTTCACAACAGCTATTCCCTGCTAGTGTCTTATTACCAATAATGTGCAAAAATGACAACAATTTTGAAAAATGTTCCCCTCCTCCCCACTTCCCAAAATGTATTTTCCCAATTTTGTTCCAGGGCCAGAAATTTCACAAATGCTTGCACAATGGCTGATCTGACATGAAAATCTCAGACATTTCAGTGTAAAAAAATGATCTCTGTCCAAACGGAATTTGGAATGCTTTGAAATTTTGGTGTTTGCTCTGAAATGAGATTTGTCTCTTTTGAAATTAGACCTGTTGATTCAGAAAAATTGAGACATTGTACAGGTTTGAGTGCTTTTTTAAAAATAAAATTGGCCTGTTTTGGAGACTTTACAATTAACTGCAAAAACCTCAAGTCTTGAGGGTTATAAGGGTCATTGCAAACATTTTGCATGGTCCTAATCTAGCATTTCTTGGCTCTTTCCTAATCTTGTTATCATTAGCTAATAGACTCATATTTCGCAGGGTTGTCTGGATGACAGATTTGCCCTGAGGTCCCTTCCAGTCCTGTGTTCCTATGGATATTTCTCAGCTTCTAACTGATCCAGTCCCATGCTAATACAGACCATAAAATATGCAGGCAGACATCTCATTCATTCATCATAACAATCTCTTAACTCTTATTAATCCATGGATCCCAAAGCACTTTATGACAGAAGGTCAGTTTCATTATCCCCATTTTGGAGGTGAGGAATCTAAGCCCCAGAGCAGCAAAGTGACTTACCCAAAGACACTCAGTGGGCCAGGGCAAAGCTGGGCAAACCCAGCCACACTGCCTCCTTCCATGGGGCTCACATTATTAAAAGTGATCTTTGATTCTCAGCACTTCCCTTTTTGGCCATCAGTAACCAGTGACGATTGGTCCCCAGTTCAAACAGTATTTTGTATCCAGTCCACTATCATTAGCTTATCACAGGTCTCTCACTCTGCCTGAATGACTTTCATTCATCTAGCTCTGTCTTTCAGTTAGTCTGTTTCTCAGCAACCTTCCCCAACATGGTCGGGTGGCTTGGTCTGATAGGACATCCCCTGTTAAACAGCATTCAGACAGAAATAGAAAGCATTGGATGAGGATCAGGCAAGATGATCTGTAAAGAGAAACATGATGAGTCAGGAGCAGAGGCGCTGCTATTCCTGTTTATATTGTTTTCTGTCCCTTGGATTCTGGTTGCTCATAAACACTGAATCCTTCGTGGGACTTGTTTATATCATGACATTTTCCAGAAAAACTATACAGATGTGATTACATCCCTAAAGCTGTGCTAGTGTAACTCCCTGTGTGGAAATCCTAAATCCCAAAAGTGTACGTCTACACTTTGAGCTGGAGTGGTGATTGCCAGCTCAAGGAGACATACCTGTGCTAGAGCTTATCAAGCTAACATGCTAAAAATAAAGCGTAAGCAGCAGGAGGGGCAAACCACCCTGAGTACGTATCCATCCAAGATGCTAGGCAAGTACTCCAGGTGCTTAGCCCCTCCCACTACCTGCACTGTCACAGCTGCGCTCTGTTTTTAGTATGCTAGTTTGATCAGAGCTAGCACAGGCATGTCTCCTCAAGCTGGAATTTACACCTCCGGCTCCATATGTAGACATACCCTAGATCCTGAAAGAGTGGATCCATGAGGGCAGTTACAGCAGCTTAGTCCTAATGGTACGATCATATCAGTAGAGCTATACTGTGCAGACGAGCTCTCCTTCCCTTGTGTTTCTCTTTCACCCAGGAAACAGACAGAGTCAAAACACTATGAACCACTTATGTGACTGTTCCCCTGTCACACAACTAGGCATATGCCTGTGTCCAGGGCTTGATAGGCATTGCATCTGGTTAGCAGGTGTGAAGGGGTCCACTCATTGCAGATGTACCTCCTTGTAGCTGGGTCTGGCAATTAGCTTTCACCCCCCATGGCACCCTTTTTCCATCAGCTGTTCACACTATGCCCCTGCTCTAACTCAGTGTGTTCCCTCTTCATGCCTCAACCCTCCAGCCAGTCACTATGTAATCCCCTCCTTCCAGGGTAACAAAGTCCCACCAGGCAAACTGTCCAAATGCTGCCTCAGACAGCCTTCTGTTACACAGCTCTAGGTCGTATGCCACTTTCCCATTGGCTGGTAGGGGAACCTAGGTCTGCCCCACTACTCTGGGTTCCAGGCCAGGGACCCTATGACTAGCAACCTAAGTCTACTTGGTCTCAGACGCTGTTGTGATTTCCTTGGGCTCCTTCCTACCCCACCTCTCTGTCTCCTTGCCTGGCTCTGGGTTTACCACTAGAACTTCCTCTGCTCCCCAAGGCTACTTCCTTCTCTAGGACTTTTGCAAGACTCCTTAGTCCAGGACAGACCCCAGGGCTTACTCTTCCCCTGGCTCCTCTCCCTGTCCCTAGTCAATTCCCTTTCCCTCTAAGGACTGCAGACCTCCTCCTCCTCTTTTCCTGCTCTCACATCCTGTCTTTATCATGTAAAGAAAGCCAGAAATACTTGTAGCACCTTATCAGGCTAGCCCAGCTCCTCCCCCAGCTAGGCTTCATCTGCCATTAGGCCTTACTAAGCCCTGGTTCCCCTCCAGGTGCAGCATATAAGGTTAATTGGCCCCTTCTGGCCCCTATTAATTTCCTCAAGGCTGGTGTGGGGTGGACACCCCATCACAGGGGATTAACAACAGTGGGTAATGGTTAGGATTGTTGTTCATGGTGCTGGAAGGGGCAGCTGGAACAGAAGGGGATAGTGAACCAACAGCTCCCTGGGGAGATACACTGAATCAGCGCATTTCTTGGCTGTGCCGGTTGGCTTTGTGCCCTGGGGTAGGTTACATGTCTGCACAAAGTTCAGTCTTATTAGAGGCTCACATGCCCCATGCAGGGCAGAGCTGGAGCAGTGAATTGGACGTGGCTTGGTCATTAGAGGCCTGTGCAAAGCTGCCCCCTCAGACCCTATCTGCCAGCCATCAGCAGCCAGGCCCAGGCAATCAGCAGGAGGCCTCAGGGGGATGCTGGGGAGATGGAGGGGAGACAGGGTAAGGAACGATCACAGAAGTAGGACCAGCTTGGTGGGGCAGCACTGTACGAACGCAGAGTAGCAGTATTTGCAGCTGCCTTTTCTTACGTGCTGGAAATGGAGTTAACAGGCTGCCAGCTGTCCTCCTTCACCAGCAACTGCCTGAACACACAGTCTGCTAGAAAGAGTGAAACTCCCATGCACCATCCATACAAGGGAGCAGGGAATCCATCCACTGTACTCTTAGCATGATACTGCTGAGATACAGGACTATGGTGCAGGAGGAAGCCAGAGCGGCAATAACGTGAGCGAGCAGGAACGCTACATACTGGAGTGGTAATGGGTGGACAATGTCTGAAGCTGAAGGACACTACCTCCACCAGTCCCATGACCCCCAGTCCACTGCATGGGTGCTGGGACACAGAACATATTCAGGTGAGGAAGGAGCCTCCTGCAGCACACTGTCTCCAAATATCAGATCTGGATGTGTGGAAGTGAGTCAGGGCAGCTCCTGTCTCCTGAGAGCCTGGAAGATGAGTCAGTCCATCTTTCTCAACTGGGATTTGAACTTGTAACCTGTTGACTCGGCACACTTCCTACAAGGCTCCTATTACTTAGTATACACATACTTATACCTTGGGAAAGTTCAAACCTGAATATAAATATCCACTGGTACAAGACCGAAGTTGCTCCTTCCCTGGTGAACACCATCTCATTTCGGAAGGCCTTCTGTGCATGGCATTTTAGTGCCCACACAATAAAACTATGTGTCACCCCCAGCGTAGAGACTCAGATCTGACCCTTTCCATGCTATCTGCCCTGTGTGGCAATGGCATTTTTCAGTGTTCAGCTGGAGCGCTGGTTTCAAACAGGACATCCCAGGTCAATATTTTGCGTTGCACTCGTGTTATGTTATGCAGCAGGGACATGGTTTATCCTGATGGCTTTGGTAGGAAGCACCCTGTTTAAGTGGAACATGGATATTAAGGAATCACTTGGATTTCCTTAAAGTGCTTAACTCTGGGTAAACAAAAGGTTGTTGGGCCAGGGCAGATTACCCCAGTTTTCTAGGAAGAAGCTCCAGTCTTAGCACAGCTCTGCCTAGAACTCCGGGGTGAGAGCTCTGGGAGTTGTAAACAACCATTTCCTATTGACATTAGGTGTTATGAACACAGTGTGCTCATAGGACCCCAGCTTAGTCCATGTGCCAACGCTCTGAGGTAATGGACTCTTTGGTTTCAAGGATGAAACCATGGCAGAAAGCACCTGTTATGCTGCAAGGGGCTAGTGGCTGCCATCTGGTGGGTGTGAGACCTGCAGACAATCACAGCCCTCATTAAAACCAGTGGCTGTGCCACACACCCTACTTCAGGCTCCACTGTACAAGCAATCAAGCTTCCTTATGAAGCAAAAAGAGCATCAGACAACGGGAGCAATCGCCCAAGGCTTCATGGCACGTCCCAATTAGTGGGATCACTGTTCCCTCAGCTGTGCATGTGTGCGCATGGGAAGGAGCAACTTCGTTCTTGTACCAGTGGATATTTATATTCAGGTTTGAACTTTCCCAAGGTATAAGTATGTGTATACTAAGTAATAGGAGCCTTGTAGGAAGTGTGCCGAGTCAACAGGTTACAAGTTCAAATCCCAGTTGAGAAAGATGGACTGACTCAGTGTCTCTTCCAGGCTCTCAGGATCCTAAACCCCGCACACATGGTGAAACACTGCATGCACAAAAATTTGCACAGAAGCACAAAAATTTGCACCGAAATTTTTTGTGCACACATCCTGTCAAAAATTAGAGGGAACATTGAGTGGGACCTGAGGGATCTCCCTGGCTGCAAAACACAGAGGCTAGGAGATTGGCTGTGGGAATGGGTGGCAAAGGCCCCGGGGAAGGAGCTGCGAACATGAACTTGAGAGGAAGCGCACGGACAGACCTTCTTGGGCACAGAGCTTGTTGGAGGTTGATTTCGGAGCAAGGAAACGGCCTGCAGCTGTTTATTTCCACTGCATTCGGGGAAACAAGATTCTGGACATTTTCTGTACATGAACAAAGTTACAGCCATAACTATACTTGACTCATCTCACCGCTTTCTCATCCCAATGGAAAGAACCCTGGATACCTGCAAACTATTTGGGCCGTCAAGGCAACACACTTATCTAGGTATCAGCGGCACCAGGACTATCACTTCTGGGAGAAATATTTGTCCCAAACCAAATCCATGTAAAGAATATTGAGTCCAAGTGGGTACATTTCATAGTGTGTGCGTGGGATGGGGAGTTGCCATTAGTTGAATTGGTGCTTAATATTTCAATGGAAGACAAACCAAGGATTGTTCTCTGGAAAGAGGGCACTCTGCTACCAGCCTACTGAGGGCATCATGCCTGCAAAGGAATTGCCCAGATAGCAGACTCACAAAGGGGTTGCCCAGGCATGGGCCCAGGTTTTTCTCTGTGAAGGTGAAACAGCCCAATATCACCACACTGGTTGGCCACTGACTTCCCCCTGTCCCTTACTGAAATTATACTTCCTTTCCCCGCACTTTTGCTGCTTCCTGTGAGCACTTCAGGCCCCGAGACAGACCATGATGTTCCTCCGTGTTACGCAATCTTTTCCTTTTTATAGAGAGTAATTTTAGCTGTTGGCATCTTGCCTCCCTTTCCCCAGTTCCACGACTTCTTCGGATCATAGCAACAGGTGGTGAGAGATGCCCCCAAAGCTGGAATCTTCTCCTGAGCCTGCCCGGGGTGGCTGTTTCCATTTTGGCCTCTTGGCGTGCATCCTTCCAAGTTTCAAACCCCTCCCTCATGTCGGTCTGCTGAAGGAAGTGCATTCCAGAAGGGGGATGGGGGGGCCAGCACCCAAAGAGACTAGGCCACATGGTGGAAAGAGAATGGGACTTCAGGGCTTTGATCCTACATATCCTCTCCTGCCACATGGTCTGATGTCCCCTCCTGCAGTTGCTCAGCCTGTTGTCCCACTCGCTCCGTAGCCTCTCTCCTGCTGTCTTCTTCCTAGCTTAGCCCCCCAGCAAGCCACAATGACGTTCCCACCCCCTTCTGAGCTATTATCAAAGTCTCCTTCCAAACTGTCCCTGCAGACCCCAAAGAAGCTGCTGCCACTAGTCTGCTGCCACAGGAGCTTGTAGGGGAACCCAGGTCCACCCTCTACACCAGGTTCTAGTCCAGGGGCCATCGACCCAGCAGCTCGGGGCTTTCTTCACCCAGCCCTCGCCGCTCCTTCCCTGAGTTGCTTCCCACACTGCCTGTAACAATGGAGAGAGAGAACAGGAGCCTGTGTCAGGAAGCCTGATTGTAATGCCAAGCCAGCCCCACTCTCTGTCACCACCTCTCCGGCTTTGCAGAAGCCCCAACTGTTTTCTTCCCAGCTGAGCTTCATCCCCAATTAAGCCTCATTACTTCCAAGCTCCAGGTGCAGCCTGTGGCTAATTGGCCTCTCTTGCCTATATTAACCCCTCCAGGGCTAGTGAGGGGGTGAATGTCCCATCACAGCAGCTGTTGGGAAGAATCTCAGAGCTTTGGGCACACAAGCCACCTACTCGGCACTAGTGTGATCGCTGCTGAACCTACCGTAGGGTCCTCTGGGTAGGGAGCTTGGGAGAGATTCTGGGAGCTGGGCTGTGTCAGGCCAAGAAAGAGGACATGGGGAGAACTGAGGGGATTGCTGGGGGAGAAGGAGCAAGAAGGAATGGGGGGGCTTTTCTCATCCTTCCCCCAGGAATGATCTTGCTACCCAAATTCCTAAAGGAAACCCAGGGAGAAGAGCCCATCCTGACAACACAGAGTTTGGAAGTACTGCGGAGAGAATCCTTGATTTTTCGATGCAGGGGCCAGACTGAAAACAAAATCCAATTTGGATCAAAAAACACCCAAAATGTGTGGGGACTCGGGTGGGACCTGAAACTAAATGAAATTTGGGTGGGCGGTTTTGGTTCTTTTTTGGTGCTTTTCACCCTTTTGTTTGTTTGGGGAGATTTCTTAAATATTCAATCTAGCTAATTTTCTAAATGAAACATTTCCTTCTAAATGAAAAGTTTAAATGTTTTGTTTCAAAATGGTCAGGGGTTCTTTGGGAGAGAAAAAAAAAATCTGTTTTGGTTTTTTTCCCAGCTAGAACTCTGAGCCAAATTTGGCCCAGATTCACAAACAATTTCCAGACCCTGAAAAATGCTTTTTTGGGTGAATTTACTATTCATCCCCCCAAAATTCACCCAGCTCTAGTTGTGAGTCAAAAAGACCTGTGTTATATTCCGGTCTGTCCCACTTAATGGCTGTGTGGCTTGAGCCAAGTCACATCCCTGCTCTGTGTGTCACTTTCCCTAGCTATAAAATGGCTGTAATAATACAACCTTCCAGGTATGTTGTGAGGATGACTGTAAAGTGCAATATGAACACTCAGTATGATTGCTCCCTCTAGGTGGGCCACAGACATTGTACCTGACTGAATACCTCTGAAGACACCAGGTAGAGAAACCAACAGCTGTGCAGTATAGAAGAGCAAATCCTGTATGACAACATCCAGAAGATCAATTTCACACTGTCTTCCAAGACCACCTCCAGCCAGATTTCCAAGGAAGCAACAGAGAATGGTGGGTTTTTTAGATTTGAAGACACAAGGAACTGTAATGACCATCTAGTCTGGCCTTCGACATAACACAGGCCGTAGGACTTCCCTGGATGAATTCCTTGCTTTGCTGCTGCCGCCTGGATCAGGTACATCAAACCAAAACATCTTGGAGTCAGTAGGCTCTGCATCTATTTAAGTCGGGATGAATTCAGCGGATGCTTCGGCATTCTGATTGCCCATCCCTCCCGCTCCATCCTCACTCACTTATATCCTGCCTCAAAGCTGCATCAGAAGTGACAGATGGCGGGTCCCTCTGAAGGCGGCTGCTCACGTCGGAAGCTGGGACGCAGACAGAGTGAACCGATGAAGCTATCACTGTGAAGTGACAGCCGCGGGAGCACACAGTTGGAATAACTCACCACTGCAATTAGAAGGGTGACTGGGGTGGTGAGGAAAGCAGCCCCACAGCCTTTGGCAGGAATTGCAGCCGGTGGGGGGGCGGGACAGAGGCTGGATAGCATTTCAGGCCTTCTGTTGTTCCCTGCCGCTGGAGGAGAGAGAATCAGAAATTCACTGGCTTATTGACAGGGAGGAAGAAAGAACATAAATATCATAGAAAGCAGCAGGTGGGCTAGAGAAGGAGAGATCATTAACAATGACAGGCCAGAAATCCACAGGGGGGGGGTTGTCTGCCCAGGGTGGAGGAGCAGAGGAGGAAGAGGAGTGGCAGGAACCTTGTCTACACTAGAGACGTGCTGGTCTGACCACTATTATGGATTATGTGTATTACCCTGGAGTCTAGGAGCCCCACTCACAGACCAGGACCCCATTGTGCCAGTCACTGTGCACTTTTATTGCTATTAGGGATATTACGGTGACTCAGACTACCAGGACCCCATTGTGCCAGTCACTGTGCACTTTTATTGCTATTAGGGATATTACGGCGCCTCAGGCTCCCAGGACCACATTGCGCCAGGCACTGTACATTTGTATTTTGCTGTTGGGTTTATCACGGCAGCACATAGGAGCCCCAGTCAGGGACCAGCACCCCATTGTGCCAGGTGCTATGCAAACACACAGCAAAACAAGAGCTAACAATCTGAGACAAGAGACACCCAGTGGAGATGGACAGGCAGGGGAATACAAAGAAACCGACAATACTGGTTAGCAATATGTGATTCTCCGCTACCTACTACCCTGGCCCCAGTTCACCTCCACTCCGCCTCCTACCCTGAGCGCATTGCCACCGTGTCCTGCTTCTGCCCCCTCCCTCCCGGCACTTGAAATAGCTGTTTCGTGTGGCAAGCCTGGGAGGGAGGGGGAAGAGAGGGAACACGGGGCACTCGGGGGAGGAGGCGGGGTCTGGGCAGGGATTTGGGGAGGGGTCCAATGGGGCAGGGAGTGGTGCAGTTTGGCCGGGGACTTTGGGGCAGAGGTGGAGTCAGGGTGGGAGGGGGGTGCTAGCACCCACCAGTGCCAAGAAAAGTTGGTGCCTGTGGTATGGCCCAGAGGCTAGCACAGGGACCGTGGCTTGGGAGATTTGGGTTCCGTGCCTGGCTCTGCCACTGATCAGCTGGGTGACATTAGACAAGTTACTGGGGGGGGGGGAGCTCTGTGCCTCAGTTTCCCCATCTGTAAAATTGGGATAATGATACCAGCCTCCTTTGTAAAGTGTGTTGAGATCCACTGTTGCTAAAAGCTAAGGATTATTATTTTATTTATATATTATCTGGCTTTCACACACAAAACCCCTCCCAGCAGTGAACTGATCCATTTGGATCAGACTTGGTTTGATCCAGGAGAGTCCCTCTCCCAGGCCCGTTTCCACAGTGCATCACTAGTGTAATAGCCGCAGAGCAATGCAAACCGCCCTGCCACCTTGCAGCGAGAAGGGACAGGCTCAGGTATGAAAGGAGCTGTTTCCATGGCAGTAACGTTCTCTCCGGAGGCATCCGGTGCTGCAGTCTCCATAGCAATGTACCTCGGAGGTCTCAAGGCTCAGTTTCTGCGCAGGAGTTTTCTCTGCTCCTGGGGGTGGTGTCTGAGGGACTGACAGCCAAGTCTGGACCAGCCTAGAGAGATTTCTCGGTGTCCCACTGTCCCAGAGAGGCCCATGTCCTCCTTCCATCCGCAGCCCCGCTCTGGCAAGGGTGTTTCAGCATGTGATTGGGTATTAGAAGAGGACAAGGGGGGTTATACAGTGCGGAGCATATGGCCAAGGAGAGGCAGAGCAGACAGAAGCATTAGATGGGACTGAGGCTGGTCGTGTTATACAGAGGTGGAGGCGGAGGTGAGTGTTATGTAGGGACTGCAGAATATATGATACACGAGGCTGAAGGAACAGCCGGGGTTTGTACCGTTTTGGGATCCATAGCAGGAGGTACAGCAATAGCCCATGTTCCCATGAAACCTCCCCATAGCTCAGGAGAGGACCGTGCTGGCACAGGGCTGTGGAAATACCTCCGGGCACATGAATTAAGCCAGGAGAACTTTGCTAAGACCAAAGAATCCTAAAAGGATTGGCTGGGAATTAAAGGGACAGCGCCAAACAGCTGGCAGCCCAGGGAAATACATTTCTGACCCCCCAGGGACACATGAAAGGCTTCCATCTCTCCCCTTTTCTCTGCAGCTTTTTGTCTCCCACCACCTGTTCCTCTGCTGCCCTTCCCCTGTCTCCTGTATTTATAGCCCTGTCTCTCTAGAGCAGGGGTAGGCAACCAAGGCATGTGTGCCGAAGGCAGCACACAGGCTGATTTTCAGTGGCACTCACATGGCCCGGGTCCTGGCCACTGGTCTGGGGGGGCTCTGCGTTTTAATTTAATTTTAAACGAAGCTTCTTAAACATTTTAAAAACCTGGTTGACTTTACATCCAACACTAGGGGAGTTCTATACTGTAGACTTATAGAATGAGACTTCTAAAAACATTCAAATGCATTACTTTCAGAAGGTTGCCAACCCCTGCTCTAGACTCAGAGCCTCTTGCTCTATAGCTCTGTCCACTTCTATGTCTGCCCCCAACCTTCTTCCTCCGTACGGAAGGGAGCCCATGGAAAATCGGTCAGGTGAGCCACATGGAGTGGAAAGGACCCCTCCCCCCCACGTCCTGTGGCACCTTAAAGACTAACAAAAGTATTGAAGCATAAGCTTTCGTGGGCTAATACTCACTTCATCCCAGCCTATATAGCCCTTGGCTTGTCACGCCAGCAGGTGTTGCCAATCCTCAGGCCAGCATCAGGCCTTTTCCATCAGCCTCAATCTGTTCCCCCTGATTGGAGCTGACTGGGCAGGGGCTAATCAGGTGGTTTTGCACCAGCACTCTGCTACAGGTGACTTTGGGCAAGCCATGGCCTTGCTTGGTGCCTCAGTTTCCCCATCTGTTCAGCGGGATTAATGAGACTGACCTCCTCTGTAAAATGCTTTGAGATTAACAGAGCTGGGGTGAGTATTTTAACATGGTGCCTCTGGGAGCTTTGAGGGGGATGGAGTGGGGGTGAGCTTCCTGTCCCCAGCCCAGCCTGTTTGGTCCTGGGCCCCCCTCCGCTGCAGCAGTGGGGACATTCTGTCCTGAATTACCCCCTTGCAACTGTTCTTCGTGGCCTCCCACCCTGACCCAGGGTCACCTGCTGTGGGAGGCTGCTCCGGGAGAGGCCCCCAGAGCGCTGGGAAAAGTCAGCTCCTCTTGCACGTCTCTATGAGCAGGGCAGATGGTGCCAGGCAAGAAAAGCTGGACTCTGTCCATTGCTCGTTCATTAAAAGATCAGAACCCGCCAGGCAGACACATTCCGCTCACGTCGCACTCAACCTGTGAACTCCAGGCCCAGCTGAGCCTGGCCGCGGCTGTGTCCCTTGCCTGTCTTGGCCTGGGCTTTCAGGCCCCACCCTCTAGAGGGGCCCCTTAATGAGAAGTTGACTCAGCCATCGGCTTCCTCATTAGCAGCTTGGGAACATCTTTGGCCTTACAATGGGACGGGTGATTAGAGAACGGCCTGGCAACCAGCTCAAGGCCTGGCACCGAGCAGGGCTCGGGCCTCTCGGAAGGGCCTTCGGAGCAAACTGGAGAGGAGTCCTGAACTCAGGTCCCTGGCGTAAATGGCTCCTGCCCCTGCCTCTGAAATTAGATTCACCGAAGTGGTTAGCACTAAGCGAGGCCCGAGGAACAGAGTTTAGCGCTGATGGGTTTGGCGGGTTCCAGTTAACCGCGCCAGCTCTGGCAGTGGCGGGCCTGCGGAGCACTTGGAAGAGAGCCGACGTCTTTCTGTGTTACCCGCCCACGTTCTCACGCTAATTACCCAGTCCTTATTGGCTCGGCCCGCGGTGCCGGGGGCAGGGGAATTTTCTGCGCAAGATGCAGCAAGAAATAAGCATCTTAATTATGCTGTGGTTTTTATGGCACGCAAACAGTAACACTCCCTTCCTGCCATCAGCACGCGCCCCTTGGCATCCGCTCGTGCCAAGGCTCTGGCGCCGTCGAACGCTCTGGTCCCTGGTGCGGGAACTGACTCCGTCCCCAGTTTGCCTTTGTCTCCAATTAAAGCATTGGGTGAGGCTCGGCTTTTGCACAGTTATTTAACCAAAGCCGCTGACGCCAGCTGAGGGCCCTTGGCACCTTGTGGGGCTGGGACCATCTGGGTTGGGGCAGGGGCTGGGGTACCATCTGCTGGTCTCCAGGATGGGAGGTGGATAATCCCTGCTGTGCCCCTGTTGGGCTAGCTGGGATGCTTGTGAGACTATGGCCAGAGGGTGATGCCTCTGGTATGGTGGTGATGAATGTAAGGTGGCACTGGATAAATCAGGTGATGCCCACGTGACAGAGATTTTCCTGGGTAATGCTGGTACCAGTGATGCTGGGGAAGGGGATGTAGGGCACCTCATACACCCTTCTGTGAAGAATCTGATCTAGACCTTTATCCCAGTGTTTGTGGGTGGCGATAGAGGAGCTAATGGTCTTACTGTGCTGCAATGCCTAGCTTATATCTGCCCTCAGTTGCCATGGTAAATTCAGCCTCATTTAGACAGCTGGGGGGAAGAGCAAGACCCTTTCCAAGGGCTGCCCGGCTCCCATCTGGCAGCAAACCAGAGGGCGGGACTCTCTGCTCGGGAAAGACTTGGGGCCGGGGGAGCAGGGGAAGGGGTGAATGGAGGCCACCCTTTGTCCTGAGTGCCGAGATCTCTTCATGAAAACGCAGGGCCGAGTGGTCCGCACCCTTCAGGAGGAGCCTGCGGTTGAACGGATCAAGGCACGTTCTGCAGCCAACTTGCCCAGAAAGAGAGCGAGCCAAATCTAAGCCCTGGAATGAGACTGGGAGGCGTTCTTGGAGGTCCTCGCAGACAGGCTGCTGCGGGATTGTTAGACTCCCAGGCCAGCAGGCACCATCTCCTCTGTAGCACAAGCCAGGGCACTTCCCTAAATTAAATCACCTGGGCGCTTTGGCAACGGCTGGGTGCCTTTCTAAAGGAGATGCTCTAGCCCCACCAGAAGTTAGGGGCTGGATGCAGCAATCGCTGGGTGAATTCTCTGGCCCGGGTTATGCAGGAGGTCAGATTAGAGGATCATACGGTCCCTTCTAGCCTTGAGCTCTACGTAGCTCCATTCTCCCCATCTGGGGCACCCCCTTTGGTAAGAATGTATAGTTACTCTGTACAGGTTCAAGAATAACAGCTGTGTTAGTCTGTATCTGTAAAGAAAGTGAGGAATACTTGCAGCTGAAATAAACTAGTTAGTCTGTAAGGTGCTGCAGGCATTCCTCGCTTTCTTTACTCTGTACAGTGTTTCTTAGGTAAGAGGTGCAAGGTCTGGCTTGTTGGAGCGTATTCCTTTCAACTTGGCCTTTCTCTAATTGCTGCTGAGCTGGCTTTGCAGAGTGCCTGGTAGATGATTCTCCCTGGCAAATCCAGGGCTCCAGGCTCTTCTGGCATCTCTTTCTTCAGCTGCTTCTGTTTTTAAGCCAGGACTTGCCCCTTGTTTTACATTGGCCTTGGATTCGAACCCTGGAAAAATCTGTCACCTTGATTCTGCTTTCCATGGCACACAAGTGTAGCCTTAAGATAAAGGAGTCGATCTGGGTTGGATCCAGGCTGGACTCGGGTAGCATTAACACCTGCTCTCGTCCCTATCTGTAACCATATGCAAAACAAAGCCTCCTTTGCATGGCTGGCCAGGTAGCAAGCAGATTTCAATATGGAGAGAAGGACTAAAGTCACCCAGCAGAAGGCTTTTTGCTTGGAGCTTTGGCATTTGCTGCCATGTAGGGCAGGTTTCTTCCCAACACCTAGATTTGGTTGGTAGTGCAGCGAGCAACTTGTTACATCCCTGGTGAAAACTGCATAGATTGATGGAAGGAGAGACATACTGAGACTAGGCTTGTGTCTCCAGTCCAGTCCTTAGATCCATATAACACTGTGATCCTCACCCATTTTCATTCACCGGCTTATTGATCTGCTGGAAGGTGTTTGGGGCTGTTTTTTTACTATCAGACATCACAGACCTGGTGCGCTTCATTCAGGCTAAATGTGAGATGAAATTACACCCCTTTTACATAGTTAGAGCTAGGAACAATAGAGGCCACTGCCCAAGGCACTGAGCTGCGTAGCAGTCGGAGCAAGAACTAACCCAGGGAGAATAAGAAGGGATTTCAGGGCTAAAAGATTGTTTGGAAAGCTGGCTGTGATAAGAGAAAGCCACCAGCCAGTGAGAGATGCAGTCGTGAGCATCGCCTGAGAAGGCGCAGAGAGAGAAAGCTTCTTGGGCACAGTACTGGCTTGAAACGCAGGTGTGGGAAACAGGGAGCAATCAAACTGGTGGTGTTTGTTCCTGCGGCATGGAAGGAAACAAGGTTTTGCATGAGGATTACACCAAAGAACATACCTGGTTCCACCCTCAATTTCTTCTCCTAAAGGAAGCAACCTGGCAAGGCCCCGACTACTGGCTAACTTCTTGCTCCGCTGAGGCATCATTAAACCCACTGCTGGGTTCTCAAAATGGTTCATCTTGCAGCAGGATTGTGCAGACAGCAGCCAAGCCGCAGACCCCACCTAGAGAACCCCCAATTGAACCGTTAGCTGGGGAGTGCAGGAGGGCTATGTCTGTAGAAGAAGCTCTCAGCTGCTCTAGCCACAGCCACTTCCACCTGCAGGGAAGGGTGCAGGAGTGCCAGTTACCTTCATCTTCAAGCCCATCCTTTCCCAGAGGTGGTTGCAAGCTGCCTGTCCCAGCAGAAAGGGCTGTAGGGAAGGGCCATTGGCAGCTGAGTGCCCTTAACCACTCCGACCCCAGCTCCTCCACATCTGAAGCAGTAAGGCCTAGTGGATAACACACTGGACCGGGACTCCAGAAACCTGAGTTCTGTTCCTGGCTCTGCTGCTGGGTGACCTTGGGGAATGTTGTTTCCTTACTCTGTGCCTCAGTTTCCCCTGCTGTAACATGGGGATAATATTGCTCCGCCCCCTTTGTAAAGCACTTAGATTTCTACTGCTGAAAAGCGCTAAGAACCAGGGATTACTCTCTGGTGGCTTAGAAGCTGACAGTGAATTGCTTTAACTCCCATCCCACTACATACCTGAGAAGAAATACAATCCGTCATTCCATCTCCCATTTTTAGTAACCCACCCTCCAGCCATCCCCTGTCCTCCTGGAATTTCACCAAAGGGAGAATCCAATTGCTGTGTCCCTGGCTGACCTTTGAAATGTCACTATTTGGGGGACGTGGGTGTAGGAGAACAGCTGGACCCATTGTTCTTGCATTTGGAAGTTCACGTGCTTGGTGAAAAACACCATCTCAGGCAGAAGCCTTTTTTAAGTTGATTTTTATGAAATAAGGAACAAAAAGATGCGTCTCATTGTGATCGTTCAGTTCCACAAATATTCAAAGATTCAGAAATCTAGAAACCTCGATCTTAACATGAAAGTGTTGTGCCCTGTAAAGGCTGTTTATAAACTCACACCGAAGTCTGCTTGGATCACAAGCCTCTGAGCTCTACAACATCACCCAGGCCGAGGTTTGGTCAGATCCCTTTCATAGGACAGGAGAATTAGGTTGCTCTCTCTTATTCCTAGGTCACCCGCAGCCTGGGGTGGGATACAATTATTTACCAACAAGAAAGGGAATTCTCCCCAAGCTGTAGCTGATACTTCCGACAACATGACGACTCTATTTCCTGCAAAGGAGGCTGTGGTACTTAGTGTAGACACTAGCTACGCTGACAGGCGGGGTTAGGCACCTGCCCGAGAGGAAGTAGCTAGGTTGCCCAAATAATTCTTCCATTGACCTAATGCTGCCTATAAGGGGACTTAGGTGGCTTAACTATGTCGCTCACTGGAGTTAAACCAACCTAATTTTCTGGTCTAGACCAGACTTGGGTCAAGACCACACAGCAGAGCACCCAGGAGTCCAGAAGCTCAGTGCGTCTTTGCTTGAACACCCTGTAAGCTACGCTCCATCCCAGATCCAGAACCAGCCCTGGCGTACTGCTTTCTCCGTTCAGGGTGTCTCTGCTGTGATCACCAGGTGCAAATACAACTCGGTTAGATGTACCCAAGCTAGCTTGAGTCCATCTCGCTCAAGCACCGGAGCAGAGAAGCTGCGGCAGTGGGGCCTGTACAAGCTCACCTCGAACGCCGTGCTGACGAGCTGCCAGGACCCAGTTGCCACGTTAGCTAGCAATCTCGGGAATGCCCACTTGAGCTGCAATCATACCCTGTGATTGCAGCATAAACCTACTCAGAACCACACTGCCTCTCAGAGCCAGGCAGAGAACCCAGGAGTTGCCCCGCCCCCCCTCTCCGCACACACACCTGGTCTATTCAGTTTCCTCCTCTGACACATTCAGAGCGATATGCTGTTATTTCACCCGCCCATTGCATCACTTCGCCAAGGAAGTGGAAATCCAGGGACAGGGCTGGGTTCCGCTGTAGCGGAACTGCGAGATGTGAGAGTAGCCACAGACTGAGACTGAAACAGCCGGCTAGGTTGCATCAGCAGCAGTGACATCTATCGAGCTGCCAGGTCTCTCGCGCCTGCTGAACGGAGCTCACGCTGGGAGCCGAGAGGAGCATTTGCAGCCACGACCCAGAACACCTGCTTGCTCAAAATGAACAGGGCAAGTTTTCAGGGAGCGTTTAAAAGCCAGAAGGGACCATTAGACCACCTAGTTCATCTCCTGTAGACCACAGACCAGACCACAGACCACGTACCCCTGGATTGAGTCTCATAACTTGGGCTGGACTAAAGAATCTCCCAGGAAAGCAGCTAGCCTGGATTTGGAGACAGCAACAAACGGGGAACACCTCCCCCCCGCACACTTCCTGGAGCAGTTTGTTCCAGTGTTTAGTCATCCGCACTAAAAAATCTGGGCCTTGTTTTGAGTTGGAATTTGTGTGGCTTCAACTTCTTGTTTTCTTGTTTTTTCTCTGCTGAATTAAAGAGCCCTTTACCACCTGGTATTGTCTCCCCGTAAAGTTAAATGTAGGGGGTAATCAAGCCACCACTCAAATCTTTTTTGATAAACCGAAGAGATTGAGGGCTTTACGCCCCTCACTCTAAAGCAATTTTCTAGCCCTCTGATCATTTCTGTGGCTCATCTCTGCGCCCCCTCCAATCTCACAATGTCCTTTTAATCACACCACAATCCCTGCCTCAGTCTCCCCAGTGCTGTACACAGAGGGAAAATCACCTTCCTGCTTCTATTCACCTCCCCCCTGTTTATACAGCCAAAAATCGCAGTAGCCCTTTCTGCAAGAGCATCTCGCCAGGAGCTCCCATTCAGTTCTGTGTCTGCTATGATCCTTGAATCCTTTCTGGAGTCCCTGCTTGGCAGGATATGGATCCCCCATTCTTTGCCTTGTAGAGGAATTTACAGTGAGATAACTATAGTGTGTTTGTTACCTTACTGTTAAAAGAAACAAACACCATACGGCCAAAACCTGGCCAGCTGAGAGCAAGGTTTGCTTAAAGCATTCCTCCTCCTCCGAGCCAGCAGGCTCTGTGAATACAGCAGCTAACCAGCATGCGGGTGTGTCACAGCCCCCATGGGCCCCTCTGGCACATAATCTCCACATCCTGTTGGCCAGGACTCTTTCCTTGACAGGCTTATTTCTAGGAGGGGTCTACAGTACAGTGCTAGGGCAACAAGGCCCCGATCTCGGTCCGTGTGTGTCTGGGCAGCGCCCAGCCCGACGGGGCTCTGATCTCGGTCACTGTGTGTCTGGGCGGCGCCCGGCCCGACGGGGCCCTGATCTCGGTCACTGTGTGTCTGGGCAGCGCCCAGCCCGACGGGGCTCTGATCTCGGTCACTGTGTGTCTGGGCAGCGTCCGGCCTGACGGGGCCCCGATCTTGGTCACTGTGTGTCTGGGCAGTGCCTGGTGCGACAGGGTCCTGATCTCAGTCACTGTGTGTCTGGGCAGCGCCCGGCCCGACGGGGCCCTGATCTCAGTCACTGTGTGTCTGGGTGGCTCCCGGCCCGATGGGGCCCTGATCTCAGTCACTGTGTGTCTGGGTGGCTCCCGGCCCGATGGGGCCCTGATCTCGGTCACTGTGTATCTGGGCCGTGCCCGGCTAGCCGGAGCCCTGATCTCGGTCACTGTGTGTCTGGGCAGCGCCCGGCCCACCAGGGTCCCGCTCTCGGTCACTGTCCATCTGGGCAGCGCCCGGCCTGCCGGGGCCCCGATCTCGGTTAATGTGGAACTGTGCACTGCACAGACTGAAAGGGCCTTGCTATCGGGATAATCAATACTCGCTGTGACTAATAATAAAGTAAATAATCCATTTTATGCTCAGGCTGCTTTGCTTGATGATCCTTCGGTGCTTTCCCCCTTTGTTTCATCCCAGCAACCATGGATAGCAGGAGGGAACAGTCTTACACATGGTTATAATACACAGTAAGGACTCCCTCTGGTGGCTGAAGATCCAGGTCTAGCTGGCAGCCCTAATAAGTACTCGGATCAAACATGGACTGGACCCCTCTCCAGAGCAGCAGGGTTTTAGGCTCGGTCCCGGTGCTGCATCACAGGACACAAACATAAGAACAAGCGGGTACATGGTCACAGTAGAGGCCAGTCACCTGTCTGAAGGAATAAGCTTGTGGAATTCGCTGCCTGGGGCATTTTCTGATACTTCACAGATCTAGTTTTGCATGTGAAGATAAGAGGTGTGAATAAACGCTCATAGCACCAGATTCATTGCTCCTCTCTGTCCTCAGATGTGGCATTAACTCCCTCTGGGCCTTCCCTTTCTTTTGGAGCATCCCAGATCAAGTCATAGAGTCCAGGTGACAACTGTGACTATGGGCCGAGCCCCTGGATAACAGCCCATAGGCCCTTATTGGCCTGAAGAATCTTTTAGAAAAAACATCCAAGCTTGGTTTTAAAATGGCCAGTAATAGAGTCTCCGCCACAACCCCTGATAAACTGTTCCAATGGTGAATTAGTTGCCCTGTTAAAAATGCACGCCTCATTTCCAAAACTGAATGAGCCTAGCTTCAACTTCCAGAAATTGGATCGTGTTAGACCTTCCTCTGCCAGAGTGAAGAGCCCATTATCAAATATTTGTTCCCCTTGTTGGCACTGATAGACTGGGATCAAGTCACCCCTTAACCGTCTCTTTGTTAAATTAAACAGATTGAGCTCCTAGAGTCTAATCACTTTAAGCCAGGTTTTAATCAGTCTCCTGGCTCTTCTCTGCACCCTCTCCAATTTATCAACATCCTTCTTACACCGTGGGCACCAGAATAGGACACAGGATCCCAGCAGCGGTCGCACCAGGGCCAAATCCAGAGGAAATATCAAATCTTTGCTCCTATTTGAAATTCCAGTTTATACATCCCAGGATCGCATTAGCCTTTTTGGGCAGAGCATTGTGCTGGGAGCTCGTGGTCAGGTGATGACCTTTTTCAGAGTCTCTGCTTCCCAGGACAAAATCTCTCCTCCTATACGTACAGACCATAATTGATCTTCCTAGATGTCTACACTGACATTTAGCCACATGATATTAAACGCCTATTGTTTGCTTGCCCCCAGCTTACCAAGTGATCCAGATCCCTCTGTATCCATGACTTGTCATCTGCATTGTTTACCATTTCCCCCATTTTGGGGTCATTTGCAAATTTTATCAAGGATGATTTTATTTTCTTCCAGGTCATTAATAAAAATGTTAAACAACGCAGGGCCCAAGAACCAGTCCCAGGGGGACCCCACTAGAAACACACCCAGTGGCTGTTACTAGAGACAGGATATTACCGCAGCATTTAGGGAGGCAGTGATGCCTAGTGGACAGAGAACCAGACTAGGACACAGGAGAACTTGGTTCTATTCCTAGCTGTGCTGCTGGCCTTGTGCCAAATCCTGCCCTATGTCTCAGTTTCATCATCTGAAAAATGGGGGATGGCAATACTGTCCTCATTTGAAAGCTATGGGTGGTAAGAATTAGGTTTTGTTATTCAGGGTAGGCACCATCTCTTTGGTATGACACTTGTACAACTCCTCACACAATGAGATCCTGAGCCATGACCATGTCTGCTACTTAGAGGGATCTACAAGTGTCATACAGGATTCTGGGCCCAATGAACCATGAGCCCAGCATGGCTCCAGTCAAGATGGAGCAGTGGTTCACTGCAACATTCATGCATGGTGAGAGGACAGAACTTCCTCAAAAGAATCGGGCCTCACTGCAGGGAGAAAGGACCTTTCCCTGCATTCCAGGCTGCCCCAAGACAGCCTGTGTTCTCCAGGAAAACAGCATGAAGGAAAAGCCCTAACAGGGCACAACACCAAGGGGACACGACTGCTCCTAACTGGGAATGGGACCAGTTGCCTCTTTCATGAGGTACTGGGATAAATTTCTCCACAGTAGATTGGCTTTCTCCAGAGCTTGGACTATCAGAGCAACAGCCCTGCATCTATGGTGAACTCCCTGCAGCATCTGGAAGTCGCACGGCTGCTCCTGACCAGACCCACTTAGCTCATAATATTAAGTATTGCAGCCAAAATAGTTAAGTCCTGAAATGGCAACTGTGCATCACACCTCCTGTTCTCTAGGAGCTGGGCTCCCCAGCCAGACTACATCTCCCATGATGCACTGCCTCCCTTCAAAAGGGAAGACTCTGGTGCATCATGGGAGTGGCAGTCCAACCGGGGAGCCCAGCCTATGGGGAGAATGGGAGCATAAGGTACCTGAACTACGACTCCCATGATGCACCACAGCTGCATTTCAGAATTGAAATAATTTGGCCAAAACCACATAGATCGGGGGGGTTTTGCCAAGATTTTCCATGCAAAATTTAGTCAAAACAAATCTTTTCCCATGGGGAATAAACCCTCTCCCCCATGTACATCCTTCCCCACCAGCTCTGAGGACATGTGCTGTCGAACCGGTAGAAGCTCTGAGAGTGGAGAATATCAGAGGCCACTGGACACCGAGCTCACTGAGAACATGACCTACTCCTAATGCCAGACAGCAACACCCAACAGGAGTTTCCTGCATGCACCTCAGAGCCTTATGTCAAATCTACCTCCAAGAACCCCATCCCCACTCCCTCCCTCCTGCTTCTGCAGGGCCCTTCAGAGACCACCACGGAGGAAGGAGTGTTTCACAGATGGTTTATTTCAATACATCACTGGCCATATGGTATGGCTGCCACTCACCAATGGATAACACACAGTTGTGGTCCCACTTCTAGTGCAGACTCGGCACACACACTGGCACAAACAGAGGGGGGCACAGCGTGCTGATTATATGGAGGGGAAACAGGTTTGGGGATGGTTGTGTCAGGGCCCTAAAAGGGTATTTTTTATATACAGTCGTCTCTCCTATTAGACCCGTCCACCCGGGATCTCAGCTGCCACATTCGAGTGTGGGGAGGTGGGACTGAAATTTCCGACTTGTGGTTCTGATCCATTTGAGAGATGTCCCTTCCCCCAATAGAAAGTGGCTACATTTGCTCTGAGACAGTCACCAATTCAGGGACTGGGTGCGAGGAGGAGTCCCGGGGCAGGGTGGGGGATGGGGCCGGTGCGATCCAGTTCTCTCATTCCAAGGACTGCAGCATAAGCAGCTGTTTCAGGACTTTCGTTTGGCTCGTCTCGCGGATCTCGCCGGCTAGGAACATCTCGTCCACTACGGTGTAAACCTGCCGCGAGAACAGAGCGCCCGTGAGCCAGGCGCACCGAGGACAGCCTCAGCGCTGCCTCTCCCTCTGGGGAAACGCTGCCGCATCCCAGGACGCAGCACCTGGGTTCGTCCATCAAGTGGCACCGAAAAGCATTTCCGAGGACAACGCTGTGACCGGCTCTGCCATTTGCTGCATCCCAAGTGCCGGGGGGGGGGGGGGGAAAGAGGAGAGAAACTGGCACCCATGTCCTCCCCCAGAGCAGCAGTGACCCTGGCACAGCAGGACCCTCGCGGTACTGAGGCCTGGCGAATGGGTCCATAGCCATCAAATAGAGACCAGCATACTTAACCTCTCCCTGCTACATTCCAGCCCTCTAAAATCCCCCCAGCCAGCAGCGGGAATTTACCTACCGGAATCCCACAGGGTTGCACGGGGATCTGCCCTGTGAAGCTGGAAGGATCACCAGGGACAAGGCTGTCAATTTTAACATGTTATATTTTGAATGTTTAAACCTCCCTCCCCGCAGCCAGGAGAGGGGGGAGACCAAACACGCTCAGCGCAGCAATGATTCATAGATTCCACAGCCAGAAGGACCTCTGGGATCGTCTGATCTCCTGCATACCAGGAGAACGACCCCAAAATAACTCCTAGAGCAGATCTTAGAAAAACATCCACTCTTGATTTTAAAATGGTCAGTGATGGAGAATCCACCATGACCCCTGGTCAAACGTCCCAGTGGTTAATGACTCTCACTGTTAAAAACGGACACCCAATTTCCACTCTGAATTTGTCTGGCTCCAGTTTCCACCTAGTGCATCATGTTCCTCTGCTAAGCTGGAGAGCCCGTTATTCAATATTTGTTCCCTACGTAGGTACTGATAAGCAGTGACTTGATCCCAGTCTAAATAGATTTAGCTCCTTGAATCTAGCACAATAAGGCAGATTTTCTAATCCTTTAATCATTCTCGTGGCTCTTCTCTGACCCCCTCCAATTTATCAACCTCCTTCTTGGACTGTGGGCACCAGAACCGGACAGGATTCCAGCAGTGATTGTACCAGTGCCAAATATAGAAGTAAATAATTTCTCATAGAAACAGGATTCTCTCCACTCCTACTTGAGATTCCCCTGGTGATGCATCCAAGGATCGCACTAGCCTTTTTGGCCACAGCATTGCAGTGGGAGCTCATGTTCAGCTGATTATCCACCCACATCCCCCAAATCTTTTTCAGTCATTGTTTCCCATGATAGGGTCCCCCAGCCTGTGGGTACGTCTGACACGAAACCGTGTTACAGAGCAGCTGCATGGAACTGCAGAGCGACTGTCTCCTTGCTCCCCTCCCCGCTGGGCTGAGCTCACCTTGTAGAAGTTGAAGACCAGGTCGAGTTCACAGACGTTGTGGAAATATTCATTCAAAACCTGGGCCGAGAGAAAGGAGAGCCGGATTTCAGAGACCGGGGGAAGGGAAGAGCCATGCCAGATATCGGTCAGAGATGTTACAGCCACAAGGGACCATTGTGATATTCCGGTCTGATCACCTGCTTAGCACAGCCCCTAGGATCTCTGCCTGAGCCAGCGTGGGTTGTTTAGAAAGACCCTGCCAGCCTGGATTTAAGACTCCAAGGGATGGAAAAATCTACCCTGTCTCCGGGTCAGCTGTTCCAATAGGATCAACCTTATCTCTAGTTTCAGCTTCCAGCCGCTGCAAAGGTTCAGACGGGCGGGATAGGACTCTGCCTCAGAAAAGGGTCACCAAAGGAGAGCTCTTGCAGCCAGTGGAATCTGCAACCCTTTAACACACGCACAGCTCCCAGTCTACCGGAAGGACGAGGCACTGTCTTTATGTCCCACCACAGCCAGGATCAGAGGAGCAGGAACTGCTGACAACCCTGCCAGCACAGAGCGGGGATGTTGAAAGCAGCTCACAGTCCTTGTAGGGCTGCCACCCCTCTGAGGAGGCTGGCACAATGGACCAGACCCTGAGACGGCTCAACTGAGTCGTGCTACGGGAAGGGCAGGGGCCGCGGGCACTGCTCACCTCCACGAAGTTGTGGATGGCCTCCAGGTAGGCCAGGTTGTTGTCGTTCACGTCCACGCAAATGCAGAAGTATAACCCCGCGTAGCGGCGGTAGATGATCTTAAAATTCCGGAACTGGGAGAGAGAGGAAGAGGAACAGCTGACGTCCGTGCTGCCCACTGTGCTACGCCTGGGTCAGACAAACCCCCCCCCCCCCCCGCTCCCCTTCTGCTGGCCCCCTTCTGGAGCACAGAGCAGCCAGAGACAGCCTGGCCCGAGGGGTCACCCGTATCGCCCAAGTCTATAGAATAACCCCATGTCTAGCGCTTTTCACCCTTAGACCGCAAAGTGCTTTATGAAGGAGGGGGCAGAATCATTAGCCCCATTGTACAGATGGGGAAACTGAGGCAAAGAGAAGGGCAGCAATTTGTTCAAGGTCACCCAGCCGGCTAGGGTACAGCCAGGAATAAAATCCAAGGCCCCCTGACCCTCCACCCCCACCAGAGTCCCACTCCAATGCTCCACCCAGTAGGCCACACTGCCTCCGTATCATGTCATCGGCTCAGAAGCTCAGTGTCAGCCTGCTGCCCCCCCCAGGCTGATGGCAGCGACTCCGAGGAGATGAGGTATTAGCGGCTTGTGGCTGGAGGAGAGATACCAGGAGAACCGTGAATCCCTACACAGCTTGCCTCAGACAGAGGAGCTGTCTCCCTGCTCAACCCCTGCTCAAGGGGACCCGGGGCTGAACAGCTGATGGCTGGTTCTTGGCTGCAGTGATCCACCCCAAGAGTGGATAACGAGCATGCTGTATTCAGGGCCACCCACAGGCTGCAGCCCCAGCAGGACCCAGCCGCCGGAGGGCTCGGGCCTGGAGCTCTCCAAGCCTAGGGTTGAAACGGAGAGGGCGCGATTCCACCTGCCACAGTGGGCCGGGGGGTCGGTCGGCTGCCCGTCTGGCAGGCCGGGGGCCCCTCACCTCCACGAAGTTGGTGTGCTTCGCGTCCCGCACCGTGACCACGGCGTGCACCTCCTCAATGAGCTTCTGCTTCTCGTCGTCATCGAACTGCATGTACCACTTGGCCAGGCGCGTCTTGCCGGCCCGGTTCTGGATGAGGATGAAGCGAATCTGCAGAGAAGAGCAGGCGGGGTTACGGGCGCCCCACCCGGCCCTCCCCACCACTGGCAACAAACCAACCCCACCCCCACACGCTGCTGCTCAGGGTGGTGCCTCCCCCCACCCCGTCACATCCGCTGGCAGAGAGCCCAGCTGTTCGGAGCTGGAGCCACCAATGCAGGGAGCTTTACTCTGAACCACGGAAACTTCTGTGATCAGCTACACTTCCACTGCCCTGTAGAGGTCAGTTTACCAGTCCCATGGGAGGTTATTCTCCATCAGTAACATGGGAGCGGCTCTAAGTTCCAGCTGCTCTTCCCATGGCATTCTGTGTCCCCCACCCACCCTTCATGGCGCTCTCCCAAAGGCCATCGGCTCGCCCAGGCAGACTGCACCCGGCAACGGTCTAAGATCCCTACAGCTTGGTTCTCATTGCCTGGCCCATGTAGTTCACTGGCCTCCTGGAAGCCCTTCCTAGGGACAGCAACAGCAAGAATCAAGCCGTGGGGGGACGGGACAGGGCAGATCTCCCTCCACCAAGGGATCTCCCAGAGGAAAGAGGTGCAGAAGAGCCTTAGAACACGGCATCTTCAGTGGCCGTCTCCCCCAGCCTGCCCCACTTTGGGGGCCCTTTGTCAGCTGCTCCCTCTGACAAGATCCTGTCCCTCCTTTTCACCCGCTGGCCTCCCCTGGCTGTGCACACAGAGACAGCATGTCTTGCACCTCCTCCCACCCCACCCGTTCTACCCAGCCGTGTGGGGAACAGATAAGGGGGAGGGGGGCTGTCAACACAGGGATGCCCCAGAGCAGGAGAAGCAACAGGCACAGTTTGCAACTCCTCTGGCCATTCCCCTGCTGGTCCCAGCCTCCTTTCTCCACTTCAGCCCACCAGCCTCGGTCTCATGTCACAGCCAAAAGCTGGGCCTGTGTGGATCCTCCTTCCCATCACCAGGAACCCCAGCGTCTCAGGAAGGCCCTGCGTCCCAGCCAGAGAGATCACAGCTTGCAAAGCTCCTCTGGAATCTTTCAGCACCGGCCACTGTATCCTCGAAGGCAAGCGAGCGAGACTCTAGCGTGGTGGTGAATGACCAGCTGAACACAAGCTCCCAAAGACACTGTGGCCAAGAGCTAATGCAATCCTGGGATCAGCAGAGGGGTGATTTTCTCTCTGTATTTGGCCCTGGGGTGACCGCTGCTGGAATCCACTGTCCAGTTCCGGTGCCCACAATTCAAGAAGGACGTGGATAAATTAGAGACGAGCCACAAGAATGATCAAAGGTTTAGAAACCTGCCTATCGTGATAGATTCAAGGAGCTCAATTTATTTACTTTAACAAAGACAAGGTTAAGGGATGACTTAATTCCACTCTATCAGGATCTACATGGCGAACATTTAATAATGGGCTCTTCAGTCTAGCAGAGGAAGGACAACACAATCAAATGGTTGGAAGTGGAAGCTGGACACATTCAGACTGGAAATAAGGTATCAATTTTTAATACGGAGAGTCATTAACCATGGGAACAAATTCGCCAAGGGTCCTGGTGGATTCTTCAGCACTGACCATGTTTAAATTAAGATTGGATGTCTGTCAAAAAGATCTTCTCCACGAACTGTTTTGGGGCAGTTTGCTGGCTTGGGTTATTCAGGGGGTCAGTCTAGAAGATGATCACAACCGGTCCTGCTGGCCTTGGAATCTATGAATAAGCAGCAGTACCGGAGGGGTCACAGCAGATGGCTCCTCCCCAGAAGGAGCTGCAGAGCCTTGCTAAGCAGGGAAGGGCATGAATTGTGCAATCAGCCCGCATTTGCAGGGAAATGAAATTGGAGAACCAAATAGGTCTTTTCCATCTCTAACTTTTTGCAATTCAATTACGTGCACGCAAGCAGAATTCAGTCCTCAATCTCCAGGGCCAAACCCAGCTGTGCTGGTGGGTTTTTGCGACCATCCCATCAAGATGGTAACAGCTTTCTCTCACTCACCCCATGACAACTTGAAACAACTGGATTAGGCACAGTAGCGTCTGGATGTCATTATGAATCCCCTGTGCCATCTGGATTAAACCAGACTAGACTCAAGAGGTCCAGGAACCCCTTGGCTGGATGATAACATCAGTCCAAATCTGTGACCATCTAAAATTTCCCCATCTGTCACAATGCCACACCACCTGGCCTCTCAGAAATTCATAAAGACAACGGGGACAAGAACTGAGCCTCCTGCCCTCACCCCTTAAAGCAGAAAACAATCTCCGTGATCAGCTGGTGCTACGTGAGGGAACCCCTGAATAAACAGCTTATTGCATGCCACACCAGAGATGGCTGCATGTTAGCAGTGGCTGAGCAACCCCGGTACGCAGCCCACTCGGCGGTAAGAGCGCGGTCGGAATTACTGCCCCAGCACCAGTCTTCCTCCGGTCCTTTTGCCTACCAAAGATCTTATCCAACAAGAGCCTCCCTTCCTCAGGCACTAGGGCTGCTACCTACTTCCTCGGGGATGTGGGAGCTTATACCCCAATGGTGCACCCCCTTTCCCCTCCCAGAAGAGGGAGCCTGGCCCCACATACTTCCCCTACAGAAAAACCACCAGTGGTGCCTCTCCCCACCCCGGAGGAATAGATTCATAGAATTGTAGGACTGGAAGGGACCTCAAGACGTCATCGAGTCCTGTCCCCTGCCCTCCTGGCGGGACAAAGTGTTATCTAGACCCTGTGGCTGGGGATCCTGACCCAAATCCCTCACCTATAAGGGCCCCAATTTTCCCCCTTTCCCCAGGGATGAGACTCACATTCCACCGAATAGCACCCCTCCCCCAGGGACAGGGAAGCCAGACCCACATCCCCCATAGGGTCTCCCAATGGCACCCCTCCCGCAGGGACAGGGAAGCCAGACCCACATCCCCCATAGGGTCTCCCAATGGTGTCCCTCCCGCAGGGACAGGGAAGCCAGACCCACATCCCCCATAGGGTCTCCCAATGGTGCCCCTCCCGCAGGGATAGGGAAGCCAGACCCACATCCCACATAGGGTCTCCCAATGGCGCCCCTCCCCCAGAGACAGGGAAGCCAGACCCACATCCCCCATAGGGTCTCCCAATGGCACCCCTCCCCCAAGGACAGGGAAGCCAGACCCACATCCCCCATAGGGTCTCCCAATGGCACCCCTCCCCCAGGGACAGGGAAGCCAGACCCACATCCCCCATAGGGTCTCCCAATGGCACCCCTCCCGCAGGGATAGGGAAGCCAGACCCACATCCCCCATAGGGTCTCCCAATGGCACCCCTCCCCCAGGGACAGGGAAGCCAGACCCACATCCCCCATAGGGTCTCCCAATGGCGCCCCTCCCCCAGGAACAGGGAAGCCAGACCCACATCCCCCATAGGGTCTCCCAATGGCGCCCCTCCCCCAGGGACAGGGAAGCCAGACCCACATCCCCCATAGGGTCTCCCAATGGCGCCCCTCCCCCAGGGACAGGGAAGCCAGACCCACATCCCCCATAGGGTCTCCCAATGGCGCCCCTCCCCCAGGGACAGGGAAGCCAGACCCACATCCCCCATAGGGTCTCCCAATGGCGCCCCTCCCCCAGGGACAGGGAAGCCAGACCCACATCCCCCATAGGGTCTCCCAATGGCGCCCCTCCCGCAGGGATAGGGAAGCCAGACCCACATCCCCCATAGGGTCTCCCAATGGCGCCCCTCCCCCAGAGACAGGGAAGCCAGACCCACATCCCCCATAGGGTCTCCCAATGGCGCCCCTCCCCCAGGGACAGGGAAGCCAGACCCACATCCCCCATAGGGTCTCCCAATGGCACCCCTCCCCCAGGGACAGGGAAGCCAGACCCACATCCCCCATAGGGTCTCCCAATGGCGCCCCTCCCCCAGGGACAGGGAAGCCAGACCCACATCCCCCATAGGGTCTCCCAATGGCGCCCCTCCCCCAGGGATACGGGAAGCCAGACCCACATCTCCCATAGGTGCCCCCTTACCATGATGGTCCCGTCTTTACCAGACCACCCCAAACCTTCTTCTTCTTCCCCCTCCGCCTCTTCGCCCCCTTCCCTACCCACCGGATATCCGGCGCCCTCCCAGCGCGCGGCCTGCTGGGAGGCGTAGTCCCGGACACCGCCGCCCCAGCAGGCCGTGCGGCCGCGGCGGTGCATGCTGGGGGTTGTAGTTCCACCGGCCCAGGGTGGGGCGTCGTCGTTCCCTGCCGCCTCCGCCAGGGGGAGCCCGGGCTCCGCGGTGCCCTGGGCGGGCAGCGGGCTGCTGGAACCGGGGAGTCGCCTGGCGGCGCCAGCCGGGAACCTCCCCCTGGGGCCGGGAGAGCCGCCTACGCTAGCCCGCTGCTGGGAGAGGCCTAGTAGGCCCGAGGGAAGCGACTGGTCACCCACCCCCAACCAAGGGGGAGGTCCCGGCGGGTCGCGGGGGGTCAGTTGTTTCCAGGCCACTTCCCCCAACTTGGGCAATGGGGGGGGGAGGGTGGCCTGGCCTGGCCTGATTTGCCCCCCATTCCTAGGCAACGGGGCCAGAGGAGAGAGCGACGCTGCCGAAGCCTGGCCCCTGTCCTGGGAAGGCAGCACTTCCTTTCACGCTCTGGTCCTGGCGTGGGGGGCTGATTTCCATAGTGGCCGTGAGCCCCCCCCCCCCCCCCCCAGCAGCCAGCGGCTGGGCCTGGGATGCGTCTGTCCGCGTGAGGCTACATGGAGGACACAAAACCGGGAAGGGTCACTAAGCAGCGCCGTAGGCCAGTCTCTTCCTGAAAGGCCTTTTTGGCGATTCCAAGACCCAGGTTCTAGTCCCTGCTCTGCTAGAGGCTCCCTGTATGTCCTCAGGCAAGTCACCTAGTTTCTCTTGACCTCAATTTCTCCCCTGCACAATGGGGATAAATTCACTAGAGACTGTGAGGTGCTCAGATACTACGAGGATGAGGGACCAGATAAATAACTTAGATTAAATTTGTGGTTTGTGCCCAGACTCCACAGTGACTGGACCCCAGACAGATCAAAGTGACATGCAAGCTCCTTAGAGTAAGGGCTTTATCTTTTGGAGGCTTGTAGAGTACCCTCTAGCTCTATAGTTTTATGTTGTAATCACATTGAGGCTAGAACTGGAGGCTCCAAAACCCCAGACCTCTGCCATCTGAGCTAAAGGAGAATCTCCATTAGCTAGCAGCAGCATCTGAATCTGATACACAGTTGAGTAGTCCCTGTTGTATCCAGTAGATGACAATGGTGTGCACATGGTAACCCTAATCTTGGACTAGCATGTGATGCAGCAGCCCTAATGCTATCCTGGGGGGAGAGAGAGAGACAGCTAATGAGGGTGGCTGGAGCTGAGGAGTAGGCTTGGAAGACACCCGAAAGGGAGCAGTTGGAAAATAAAAAACTATTAGAGATGGAGAAGTCCTGCTTTGACTGCAGGGGACTGGACTAGAAGACCTCTGGAGGTCCCGTCCAGTCCTACGATTCTGTAGGAATCTACATGGTGAGCTATTGGACAAACTGAAGTCTGGATAGGAGGAGAGGTGGTAGAAGAACAGGAGACCGAAAGTAGGGGAGTGAGAAGAGAGAAGGAGGAAAGCAGGAAAATAGGAAAGGCGTCAGGTCAGGAGAAGCAGAAACAAAAACAAACCAGGGTATGTGAGCTAACACTATTAGAGAAGGGAAGTAGAGGGAAATAAAATCTATAGATTTTCCAGAGAGACACAGTATCAAGGGAAAAAAACGGAATGGAAATATAATTGGTGGGAAAAGGACTTGATCAAAGAGCGGTATTAGATGAAAACAGATCCTGAAAACAGTAAACAAGACACCCACTTACAAAGGATCTAAAGCAGAGTTTCCCAACTAGGGGCTCCCTGGAGGCTGTGAGCAGGATTCAGGGGCTCCGCCAACCATGGCCAGCGTTAGACTTGCTGGGGCCTAGGGCAGAAAGCTGAAGGCCCACTGCATGGGGCTGAAGCCCAGGGCCCCAAGCCCTGCCACTCGTCTGAAGCCAAAACTGAATAACTAAGTTTTGTGAGAGCCAGCTGTGGCATGGGGACCCGACCATTGCTCTGCTTGCTACCCCAGATATTGGTCCTAGCTTTTATGTGCAGAAAAACAGCTGTTGCGGGACATATGGACTGTGGAATTTTTATAGCCTGTTGGATGGGCCTCAGAAAGAAAAAGGCTGAGAACCCCTGATCTAAAGTATATGAACAGAGAGAATGACCGAGTGAACAGCTATCGAAGAAATACTGTTCAAAGGCGCCTAATGGACAAGCGAGGGTCCACTATGTGAAGAAACCCTGTTTGTGCATAACCTCGGCAAAAAGAGGTACAGCCTCAGGAACGTTGACTCTAAAGAGCACTTCAAACCAAAGAAAGCAAAGCACAGGACAGCAAAGAGTGGAGCTGGACTTACAGCTCAGAAGAGGAAAAAGTTCATTCTCTGAAGTGACACAGTATGTTGTTAAGTAATCTCCTTTGTTCTTGTTAATAGTGCATTTGAAATTAATGGCACAGAGTAAGGAAGAGTAGCATGTACAAGCTCCCAAAGGTTAATCTGTTGGTAATCTATAGTTTATTATTATAAGTACAGTAAACCCTCGATTTAACGGACCCCGATTTAACGGACTTCGGATGCAACGGACAAAATTTCCGATGCATCCGAAATCCGTTATTGGGGGCTACCGGCTCCCGCCCCAGGGAGCCGGCTGGGTTGACAGCTCCCGCCCGGCTCCCCGCAGCAGGGACCCCTGCGGGAGCTCTCAAATCCCCCTGCCCGGCTCCCCGCAACCGGGAGCCGGGCGGGGGGGCTGACAGCTCCCGCCCGGCTCCCCTCTGCGGTTGACAGTGAGCTGGGCGGTTGACAGTGAGCTGGGCGGGCGGGCTGAAAGTTCCCGCCGGGCTCCCCGCTGCGGGGAGCCGGGCGGGGGGGGTTGACAGTGCCCGCCGGGTTCCCCACTGCCGGGAGCCGGGCGGGGGAGTTGACAGCTCCCGCTGGGCTCCCCGCTGCGGGGAGCCCGGCGGGAGCTGTCAAACCCCCCCCCCCGCCCGGCTCCCTGCTGCGGGGAGGGGGCGGGGGGGTTGACAGTTCCCGCCTGGCTCCCCGCAGCGGGAGCCGGGCGGGTGGGCTGACAGTTCCCGCCCGGCTCCCCGCAGAGGGGAGCCGGCCGGCCGGTTTGACAGCTCCTGCCCGGCTCCCCGCAGCGGAGAGCCGGGCGGGAGCTGTCAAACCCCCCTCCCCTCCCCCGGCTCCCCGCAGCGGGGAGCCGGGGGGGTTTGACAGCTCCCGCCCGGCTCCCCGCTGCGGGGACCCCGCCGGGCGGTTGACAGTGAGCTGGGCGGGCGGGCTGAAAGTTCCCGCCGGGCTCCCCGCTGCGGGGAGCCGGGCGAGTTGACAGCTCCCGCCAGGCTCCCCGCTGCGGGGAGCCGGGCGGGGGGGTTGACAGTTCCCGCCTGGCTCCCCGCAGCGGGAGCTGGGCGGGCGGGCTGACAGTTCCCGCCTGGCTCCCCGCAGCAGGGAGCCAGGCGGGAGCTCTCAGCCCACCCGCCTGGCTCCCCGTTGCGGGGAGCCAGGCAGGTGGGGGGGGGGGTTGACAGCTCCTAAAACCTCTATATAAGGGACTAATTCGGGTGAGGGGGTGTCCATTAAAGCCAAAAGTCCTGTTATTGAATGATTTTTAAAAATTATTAAATAACGGACTTTTGGCTTTAACGGACACCCCCTCGCCCCAATTAGTCCGTTAAATCGAGGTTTCACTGTAGTTAAGTACTTGGTAATATTGTATATTATTCATGCTCCTGGTACTATCTTTGAATTTTCCCTTACAGAGTTTTAAAAGGGTCCCTTTTGTATTGCTTTCCCTCTGCCTCTCCTCACAGCTAGCACAGCCTAGCCTAGCCAGGTTACCCCAGTACCGCCATAGTTACAGTGTGGATAACAATACTTGCTTTCTCCATAGAGATCAGAATAACGAGGGGAGTAGTTGAAGTGGGACGAGAACGTGGACGCAAAGGAGTCATTGGAGGACAGTGGTGGGGAGCCTGCGTGTGGTTTGTCAAAGTCCCTTCCAGGGACAGAAAAGGGGCGGGTTGTCCTCAGCCTTGGATTTTCTGAATCAGGTCACGTTCGAAAGTCTTATCCAAAGACAAATGCCAGCTCTGTTTGCAGCTACTGCTTGGCTTGGTGGCGATGCCTCAAATGGGGGTGGCGGGACAGACGCAGATATCCCGACCTTGGTTCCTTCATCCTCCCTCATCCCCAGAGCATCCTCCTCCAACCAGGCTGGCTTGCTTCTGGCACTTGGTGCAGTCAATAGCTTCTAACTGTTTGTTTATAGTGTCCCTGCATTGGTCTGGAGCGCAGCACAGAGGTGTCTAGGATAAAAGTCTGTTTCCTGGGGCTGGCTGAGAGCCGTTTCCTGTACACACTTGTATTGTTCACATGCAGGGGAATGAAGACAATGAAAAGACCGAGTGTCCTTATTAGCTTTCACGTTTAGTTGTAAATGACCCATGGCTGTGTCCACACTCGCAGGGAAAGGGGTGTTCTAGCCCAGGTTAAACTAGTAATAGTGTCAGACTTTTAACTTGAGTTAGCAGCTTGAGTCAAAGCCTAAAAGCATTGAATGGGAGCGGCTAACCTGACAAAAGCCAAGGGGCTGTGTCTTCATTGCTATTTTAGCTCCCATTAGCTAATCCGAGGTAACACCCCTTTTTTGCCATGTAGAAACACCCCAGTGATAGTAAGGTGGGTTTGAAGTTGTAGTTTTTGAACCCACCTAGGTCATGCAGGGCTGGCCTCACCATGAGGCGAACTGAGGCGGCCGCTCCGGTGCCAGATTGGGAGGGTGGGGGCGCCACTAGGACGCAGAGTGTAGAAAAGTGTGTCTGCGGCTGGTGCATCTTTATTCTCTCTGTCCTAGAAGCACAGAGACGGGGGAGTGCCGGGCTGGAGGAAGGAGGGCACAAGAGACCTTCCAAAGTTTTGGCCAAGCGAGGGGTCAAGGGGGTGGTGTCATTTGAGCTCCCTGCCTCAGGTGCCAAAATGTCGTGGGCCGGCCCTGAGGTCAGATAGGCCGGTCGTGTGGTTAAAACCCTGGGATTGGGGCCAGGCAGTCTAGATTCAATTCCCTACTCTGCCCCAAACTCCCTGGGGCACCTTGAGCAAGACCCTGGATCTCTAGGCTTAAGGCCAAAGTTATACTAGAAATGTAGGTTTCTCAGGGGTGTGACCTTTGTATATTGGCAACAACCGTAGCACGGGATCAGCAAGTGAGGATACTGCTTAGATCACCAGAGTGCTTTTGCCGGTATAGCTTATTTCATTGGCCATACTGATCTAAGCTGGACCGGCAAAAGCACCCTATTTTGCCCGTCAAACCTCTAGCATGGTATTAGCAACTCCAGCAAACCTTCTCTAGGCTTAAATTCCCCTTTAAGCCTCGTTTGCTTGCTGCAGTGACTTGGCTTTCCAGCTAAGTCATTAAAGCGGGGGAGGGGAGGGAGCCAACCCCGACTAGGATATCCAGAACAAACCCAGGAGAATCTCCCCTCCTACATCTCAAGCTAGGCACAGACCCTCCTCCTTCCAAAGGGTTGGTTGATCCAAGTTTTAGACACTCTTCACCCCATGCTCTGGGTTCTGCGTTCCAGGCTCTGCTACTGCTCAGTCTTGCTGCTGCGGGTCACACCTTGCTCTGTACTGAGCAGCAGCTTCCTGGAATCCTTCTACTCACCTCTGGCTCGCTACAGAGCACCCACGGAGTCAGTGCCTATGAGTGTAGATGCACCTATAAGGCTTGTTTTCCACTCCTTTAATCATAGTCCCGGCTCTCCTCTGAGCTCATGCCAATTCTGACAGGACTTTGGTGGCTTTTTTGTTTGCAAAATCCACACTCGGGGCTTTTTTGTTTGCAAAATCCACACTCTGGGGGCCTGACACAGGTAATTGACATGTAGCTCTGTGTTTATAGAGCGTCCCCCCAACCCCTGAAGAAACGTTTCCCTGAAGGTTTTCAAACTTTCCTCGCCTGCTCTGGAATGAATCCCAAGCCATCTCGCTGGTCTCCAGGGTAATTATGTAATTATGCGGGTGTTTTTCAGATGCATGTTCCAGGCCCGGCAAAATGAAACTGTGCTGGTGTGTCATGTTATGTAATTAGGCTGCCCGTTACCTCTATTAAGAATCTACATGAATAGTCACGACACCGTTGTACAGTGCACCCGCGGCAGGAAGGTTTGCAGACCCCGCTGTCTTACCGGAACGCCGAAAGCTGGCAGGCCTGGGGCGGGCACCAGAACTCCCTCCTGGTTTTTCAAGCAGAGCAGGTTTTTAAATCCTGGCTCCCCGGCTGACTCTGAACAACCTGCTAATCTAAGGTGGGTACCTGTATGTGAAAACTCTGATCATGTGCATTTCTTTATCCCCTTTCGTCCAAGAATTTCCAGGCCCCGGCCTATAGTTTCCCTTACAACCTCCTCAGCAGGCTTGACCAGTTTCACTCAGCGGGTTTAACCAATACTCAAAGCACCAGAGCAGAGGCGCCAACTCTGTGGGTGCTCCAGGGCTGAAGCACTGGGGCAGGAAGAGGTGCGGTGGGGGGAGCTTGGGGGAAGGGGTGGAGTGGGGGCGGCCCTGGGCAAAGGAAAAGGCCAGCGCCTATGGTGGGAATTCTTTCTAAAATTCCTCCAATGTAGACATAGTGTAAAGGAGCAAATATTATTTCCCTCAGACATCGGCTTCCACTGCTCTGGAAGAAAGAGGAAGAGCCCTCAAAAGAGCTATAAAAGTTACCTTCCAGGCAACAGTGCCTAGCAGTTAGGGCCTGGGGCTAGACGTTGGGAACGGTGTGTTTGAATACCCTGCCACCAGTCCAAAGTATGGCCTTCCCATCCTTGTGCCCCACATTTCCATCTTTAAAATGGGGATAATACCTCATCATGCAGGAAACAAACCGTGCGGTGGCCCCCAACCACAGGGCCCCCCCCAAAATGCAGGACAAATATCTGACAACCTGCCCCTGAGTGCTGCGGGCCAAAGGTTGTTGATCCCTGCCGCCATTTCCTTGCATGTGTGAGAGTCACAGCTACCGTCTTCGGTCGGGGCTCCATGTTTAGCGTTCTCTCCGGAAACCTTGTGTTTATAGCTTACATAATGATTACTTACTCCTAACATACACAACCAAGTAGTAGGCCGGGGGAGCTTTTTCCAGGACCAGCTCTTTAAAGAGACTAGCTCTAGGAATGGCTTTTTCTTCTCAGCTAGAATGGCTTCCACCTTGAAGGTCAGGCATTAAATAGCCGCTTGGCCCTTTTCTCCCATCAGTCACTGCTTCCTCTACCGAGCCCGCCTCCCAGATGAATGGACAAGACCTAATCAGACGCACTTCCGTGAACTTGGCCATTTCTGACGCAGCCTCCCCCTGCTTATCTGGACCAGGGCTGGTGGCTCTAACGCCCATTATAAATGAGGCAAATAGCACATTTGTTTTCCTTTATCTAGAGCAACAGAGACGTTTCCTTTCACTTTGCTCTCTGCAACCCACTCAACTCTACCAAACCTGAGGTCTAGCAACTTTTCTTCTCACGGCCTGGAGGAATCATGAAGGCCCACAAAGGAGTTAGCTGTGTAAATACATTAGAACATAAAGAGTTGCCATATCAAGTCAGATCATGATTTATCTTGACCAGTTTCTTGTCTCTGCCAGTGGGCCTACCAGAGTTTCAGGGGGAGTGTACAGAATGGTAATTATGGAGTGATCCACCCTTGTCTTCCCCTCCTGGCTTCTTGCAGTCAGAGGTTTAGGGTCACCTCAAGCACGAGGTTGTGTCCCTGACCATCTTGGCTAATAGCCACTGATGGACCTATCCTCTGTGGACTTATCCAGTTCTTTTTTTAACATTGTTGTACTTTTGGCCAACCCAAGATCCATTGGCAATGAGTTCCACAGGTTAGTTTTACACTGTGAAAAAGTACGTCCCTTGTTTGTATTAAACATGCTGCCTATTAATATCTTTGGATGACCCCTAGTTTTTGAATTGTGGGAAAGGGTAAATATCATTTGTCTATACACTTTCACCATACTACTCATGATTTTATAGACCTGAATCATATCCCTCCTTAGTCGCTGCTTTTCAAAGCTGATCAGCCCTAATCTTTTTAGTCTCTCCTCGTAGGAAGATCTGGGTCCAGGGGTCCATCCAAGAGAACAATCTAAAGGCAGCATAACCTATTGGATAGGGTGATGGACCAGGAATCAAGAGTCACTTACTTTACCTCCTACCTGATTCTTGACTATTTATCTATACCTGCCCTTGGACACTTCCACTGCTTGCATCCAACGAAGTGGGTATTGGCCCACGAAAGCTTATGCTCCAATACTTTAGTTAGTCTTTAAGGTGCCACAGGACTCTTTGTTACCTCTGCTATTCCAGACTAACATGGCTACCTCTCTGATTCGTTACTTTACCTCTGTTTCTTCTCCTACCCTTTGTCTTATCTGTTTAGATCAGGGGTCGGCAACCTTTCAGAGGTGCTGTGCCGAGTCTTCATGTATTCAGTGAAATTTAAGGCTTTGCGTGCCAGTCTGGAAGGGGCGGGGCTTCGGGCAGAAGGGGAGGGGCTGAGGGGTCAGTCCACCTCTGTTTTGGGGTTTCCCTCGCAGGCTCCTGCCAGGTCTCAGCCCGCTGTCAGCCTGCGTGAAGACGCTGAGTGGGGTTTCTCCTGTAGGCTCCTGCCAGCTGGGGTCCTGCTGCCAGTCCCACTCAGCTCCCGCTGCTAGCCCGGGTATAGGGAACCTAGGCTGGCAGGAGCCTGCAGGGGAAACCCCAACGTGGTGGCGGGCTGAGCGCTTAGCCCGCTGCTGCTCTGGGGTTTTCCCTGCAGGCTCCTGCCATGGAGTTTGCTGCTGTGGCTTTGCAGTGAGATAGACGCAGGATGCTGTAATAACTCCCTTCTGGGTCTTGAAATACAGTTAACGCTGCTGCTGACCCTGAGGAGGGGAGGAGATTTGCTGGAATCCGCAGCAGGATGGGAGACCCTTTGGGAGTAAAGGGGGCAGGGGAGCATTGAACATCACGCAAAGAGGGTCAGAATTAAGGACTCCAGGCATCTCAAATACCTTTGATTTGTTATGGAACTAGCTCAGTTTGGGTCCAATTTATAGAGCTCTGCAAAATTTGTATCCACATCCGATCCGTGATCCGCAAAAATCGTCCCCGGTTATCCGCGGATTTGCAGGGCTCTGCCAATTCGATAGTTTACTTACAGAACAGTTGGTTCATGCATTATCACAGGCCATCCACATGCACAATTTCTCTTATAATTGCCAGTTGTCTGCTGCAACAGTTTACCAAATAATGCCCAGCTCGAGGGCTGTAAAAATACAGAGGAAACTTTCCAGCTCGCTAGGCCTGGCATAAGGCCATCCTTAGCCTCTTCAGACCTGAATCCTTCTGGGAGACATTCAGCACAGGGCAGAATCACCTTACCCTCTGCAAGGGGAGACTCTCTCCCCGAAGCTCATTTGCTTTGCAAAGCGAGGGACTGCACCTCAGGGCAGAGCTAACTCTTCTGCACTGGCCTATGTTATTTCCTCCCTTCTTCCATAGGGGAGGGGCCTGCATCACCCTGTGGCCAGCAGAAATGCCAGAGGGGCAGGGAGAGGAGGATGCTACAAGGCAAAAATGGGTATAGAGATTGAATAGGGCAAGTGAGGGGCACTGATATGTGAGGGGATGGGGGGACGGGATTGGATAGGGTTATACATTGTCTAGATTCACATATGTTTTTGTCTGGAGATTGCTTATTGTATCAGGATTGCGTAGAGGTTCGGGGAACTATGTAGGAGAATGGGGAGGTTGTTTAGGACATGCACAGGCTTGGGGGGCTGGCTGGGGGAGCGACTGGCTCAAACGAGGAAGCGAGTGCCCAGCAGGGCTCCAGGAAGTGATGGAAAGAGGCAGCGAACGGAAGATTGTATTCAGGAACCAATCCATGCAACAAACCTCGATGCTAACTCTGCCCACATATCTACACCAGCAACACCATCACAGAACCTAACTAGATCAGCCACACGATCACTGGTTCATTCACCTGCACGTCTACCAACATAATGTATGCCATCATGTGCCAGCAATGTCCCTCTGCTATGTACATAGGCCAAACTGGACAGTCCCTACGAAAAAGGATCAATGGACACAAGTCAGATAATAGAAATGGCAATATACAAAAAACTGTAGGAGAACACTTCAGTCTCCCTGGACACATAATAACAGATTTAAAGGTTACCATCCTGCAGCAAAAAAAAACTTCAAGACCAGACTGCAAAGAGAAAATGCTGAGCTGTAGTTCATTTGCAAATTTGACACCATCAACTCAGAATTGAACAAAGACTATGAATGGCTAGAATCAGAGAGGTAGCCGTGTTAGTCTGGAATAGCAGAGGTAACAAAGAGTCCTGTGGCACCTTAAAGACTAACTATAAAGTATAGAAGCATAAGCTTTCGTGGGCTAATACCCACTTCGTCGGCCACTGCTTGCATCCCACGAAGTGGGTATTAGCCCATGAAAGCTTATGCTTCTATAGTTTATAGTTAGTCTTTAAGGTGCCACAGGACTCTTTGTTACCTATGAATGGCTAGTTAACCACAAAAGCAGTTTCTCCTCTCTCGGTGTTCACATCTCCAGATCAGCTGCTAGAAGAGGACCTCATCTTCCCTGATTAGAGATAACAAGCTGGTTCAGCCTGATTGAACCAACCTTGTTATCTCTAACCTGGTTCTTGCCTACTTATTTATACCTGCCTCTGGACACTTCCACTGCTTGCATCTGATGAAGCCCATGAAAGCTTATGCTTCTATACTTTTGTTAGTCTTGAAGGTGCCACAGGACTCCTTGTCACTTTTGGCCTTCACAGCATCCCCTGGCAATGAGTTCCACAGATTTGCAGTGGGTTGAGTGAAGCACTTCCTTTTGTTTGTTTTAAACCTGCTCCCTGTTAATTTCACTGGGTGATCCCCTGGTTTGTGTATTATATAAAAGGGTAAATAACCCTTCCTTAGTCACTTTCTCACACCAGTCATGATTTTAGAGATCTCTATCATATCCTCCCTTAATCTCTTTTTAAAGTTGAACAGTTCCAGGCTTTTCAATCTCTTCTGAAAGGGAAACTGTTCTGTACCCCCTAGTAATTTTTATTGTCCTCTGCGGCTTTTTGAATTCTAATTTTCTTTTTTTTTTTGAGAGGGGATTACCAAAACTGCACGCAGTAGCCAAAGTGTGGGCGTACCATGGCCTCATACAGTGGCATGATGATATTTTCTGTTTCATAATCTAGCCCTTTCTTAATGGTTCCTAACATCCTGTTTGGTTTCTTTCAACTGCGGCTGCACAGTGAGCTGAGGGTTTCAGAGGATGCTCCCTGGTGACTCCAAGATCTCTCTCTTGAGTGGCAACAGGTAATTCAGACCCCATCATTTTGTATCTAGAGCTGGAATTATGTTTTCGGGGGGGGGGCGTAAGCATGTGGGGTGTGTGGGGCTCGGAGGCATGTATGGGTGTGGGGGAGTGTGTGTGGAGTGGGGGCCATGTGTACGGGTGTGGGGGTGGGGTGTGCACGGGTGTGGGGGAGTGTGCGTGGGTTGTGGGTGTGCACGGAGGTGTGGGGGAGTGCGCATGGGGTGTGGGGGAGTGTGCATGGGGTGTGCACGGGAGTGTGCGTGGGGTGTGGGCAGGCATGGAATGGGGGGCATGTGTGGGGTGTGCACAGACGTGTGGGGAGTGGGGGGGACATGTGTGGGGTGAGCACGGGGGGATGGGGATAGACGTGGGGGGCAAAGAGGGGAATAGCCGGGGGGGAGTCCCGGGAAGTGGGGTGATGGACGTGGCGTGTGCCGGGGGCCGGCGCTGGGGGGCGGTCACGCGTGGGAGCGAGCGGCGCTGGGGGGCGGGGGGTGGCCCCGGTCCCGCCCCCTTGCTGCTCGCGCCCGCCCCGCGCTCCCTGGCGGGGGCGCGCACGTCGACGCGCGCTCTCCCGCCTGCCCCGCCCCCCTGCTGCCCGCACACGCGCGCTCCCGCGGCCCTCGGCGGCGGAGTCTGAGGGGAGGAGGAAGGAGTCGCGGCCGCCGCCATTACAGGCCGAGCCCGCCCCGAGAGGGACTCGCGCCCCCCCCCCCCCCGCCGCCCGGGGAGAAACATGGCGCCGCCGCCGCCTCCTCACCCCGGAGTCCCGGGCCGGACCCGCCACCGCCAGGGTAGGTATCGACCCCCCCGCCTGGCCGGGCCCCTCCCCCTGCGCCGCCGGGAACAATGGGGCCGGGCCCCACCCCCTGCCGCCGCCTGAGGGGGGAGCCACCCCCCCACCCGGTATGTGGGGGGAAGGGTGGGGAGCGACCCCCTCTTTACTGGCACGTGGGGGGGGGGAGGATGAGGAGGGACCCCCACACCTACCCCGTTATGTGGGGGGAAGGGTGGGGAGCGACCCCCCCTTTACTGGCACGTGGGGGGGGGGGAGGATGAGGAGGGACTCTACACCCACCCTGCCATGGGATGGGGAGCGACCCCCCCTTTACTGGCACGTGGGGGGGGGATGAGGAGGGACCCTACACCCACCCTGCCATGGGATGGGGAGTGACCACCCCCCACCGTGGTTTGGTGGGGTAGAGAACATGGAATGACCCCCCCCCATCCCCACCATGACATGGAGGAGGAGGGGGAGCAGCCCCTTTTCTCTCCATAGAGGAGAAGGGGTGGAGGATGGGGCGACCCAGCCCCCTTTCCAGCCCCTGACCCCTGGGGTCTGAGGGGGGGGGATGGAGTATGACTATCCCTATCTCTTGGGCCCTGGGAGTGGGGGGTGTTTCCTCCCCAACCCTGTGGTCATGGGGGCAGGCAGGCGGTGAATTGCCTGCCTTGCCCTGGCTGCCTTGTGGTGGGGGAAATGAGGAGCTGCCTCCTTTGGCCCCCACCTCTCTGCTTAAAGAGTGGGGAAATATGGCACCGTGACCAGGTGCTATGAAGCAGCCTCCTGTCCCTCATTGTGGCCCACGGGAAGGGTTAAACGGGGGGAACCACCCAGTGCCAGGGAACATTGATCCTTTCACTTCCTTCAGGTGGCTGTTGCGTCAGTCCCCACCCTCCTGCCAGGGGTTTTCTCCTTTTCTTTTTCTCCTGTGTCAAGGGATAGCCCCCTTCTCTTGTGCCAGGGGGAGGATGAGGAAGTATCTGTTTGCTGCCAGGGAATATTGTTCACTGTTCCCAGGGTTTTTCCTAACACCCCTTACCTCACTCCTCCCATGTCCTAGGGTGGTCTGCTCCACCCTCAGTGCCAGGAGATTTCAAGATATGCCCCCCTCCTTAGTCTTCAGGCACAGCGCTGCAGATTTTAGGCCTCGCCCTCTCTGTCCTCTTTGCTTTGTGCTTTCTAGGGGAGGGGTCCAGAGTAAATTTACCCACTCTCAATTAATTGTAAATAATTTCTCTGAGCTGCGGGGTACGGAAGGGAAGACCCCTAATCCCCACAAAAAGAGACCTGATTTTCCTCCCTTGGCTCCCAGTATCCCTGGCAGATCGCGAACTCTTGATTTTCCAGCCGCTAGAATCTCTGGGTTTTGTGACTGGAACTGTAGAGGTTCCCTCCTCTCTGGTTTGCCATCACTGCCCCCCTCCCGTTCATGTGTCTCTCTTCACGAGTTTGCCACCCCACAAAATAAATTCTGTAGTGGGTTAGCATATGCAGTTGAATGACTGATGGGCAGCAGTTTATCATACCTTCCGTTTTACTAGCCACTGTCCACCATCTCCTATAGAACAAGGGCTCTATCCAGTCTGAGGGCAAATTTGAGGATCAGGGGGGTCTCAGTTGTCTCCGGGAGCTTGCAGCATGCACAGTTAATTGGGACGCATCAGGCAGTAGCTGGTAAAGTGGGGCAGTTGTCCCAAAGGAATTGGAAACTGCAGCTTTAAATGATTCTCTGTATTAAAATAGAATAAATTGGCTTTCTTGGAGGGTCATCTCTCTTTCCCTGTCCGTTCAGTGCAGCCATATATATCCATTTGGGGGGGGGATCAAGCTGCATATGTTTGTAATAATGCTTCCCATAATCAGTTACTAATGTCCAGTCCTGTTCACACTGAAGTCAACTGGAAACTTACCGACTTCTGTGGCAGCAGGATTGGGCCACAGCTCTGAGGAACAGTTGTGTGAAGGGCTAGCAAGATTACACTGATCAACCTTTGTTTTATCGTCTCTTACTTAGATTAGAAAACAAATCCTGTATGTGTGTCTGTATAATCCTGTGTATCACTGATACACAGTCACTGAGTAAAAACATTCCTATGTGATGTAAATCAAAATAACTTCAGCAATCAGTAGGACAGTCATGAGTTTTTAATTGTAAATGGTGTCGAGTAACGTTTAGCAAAGCCTGTGAGACAGAAAACACAGTTTTTTTAAGCCAGTTAATTATAATCGAGAAGATAATATGATCTGCGGTTTCTAAAAGGCCATTTAGTTTCATTTGCACTCTAACACAGAATTGTGCACCATTTTTGTCCCAGGAATTCAGGTTTATTCTCTTAAAGTGGGACTCTGTGAGGTCTTAAAATATTGCTGAGTGTGACAGTAATTATTTTTTTAGCATGGTGAACTAAAGGTTTGGACCTGGGATATTTTTTTTTTAATCATCATTCACATTCTTACTGGAAGAAAGAAATATTTGTGTATGTTCCTATATTTGGTTTACATAATAGAATGAGCAGACCAATGTACTAGGAGCTGATTCCCCCCCCCCCCCCCCTTCTTGCCTGAGCTGGTAACTGATTTTGTAAAGACTGTGGGGATGAATAGGTTTCCATGCTGTGAACTGACATTGAAGGAAGGAATTCAAAGCAAATGATATATTTATATCTGCTTTATGTATTGATGGCTTCAAGAATCTGTGGTGGTAACATTTTCTATGATAGTTACGTGTGCCTGTTGGAGTAAGATGGTGTGTATTCTGCATAGATTCTGGATTTCTCATCACTGGAACTCCTTTAATAGAGGTAAAGCTGGATTAGTGAGGACATTATTATCCAAGGAGTAGGTGATGAGGGTGTGTGACTAACCATTATTTCTGTGAAAGAAGCTGGGAATTACCTGACCTCTTTAAAAGGCAGCAATGGCCAGGCTGATAATATCTGGTTTTCCTGACTTGGAAAGCTATTCAGATTTAAGAATAGCAGCCGTGTTAGTCTGTATCGGTAAAGAAAGTGAGGAATACTTGTAGCACCTTAGAGACTAACCAGTTTCACATGCTAATGTACAATTTTTCTTTTCTTTTTCTTTCTGTGTGTATAAATGCATTTTACTTCTGTTCCATTCTATGCATCCGACAAAGTGAGCTATAGCTCACAAAAGCTTATGCTGAAATAAACTAGTTCGTCTCTAAGGTGCTACAAGTATTCCTCTCATTCTAATAGAAAGTTGCTTTATTTTTTCCAGTCTAGCTTGGACCTCATTTTGTGACACCCAAAGTGCTCAACTCCCGAAGGAGGTGTTGGATAATGAAGAGGGTGGCAGTTTGAGTGTAAAGTTCTTGTTTTTTTATCTGTTTTGGTTGCACAGTTTTTGTTTGCATTGAACAGGTGAAATAAAGCACAGACATGCTCTGTTTTGTTTTTTTCAGTCATTCAAATGGAAATTAATTCATATTTTTTGTGGGGGGAATCCACAATATTTTTTGTCTTTGTAATTAAGACTACACATTTTTAAAGAAGACTTAACTTTTCATGCTGAGTCATTGTTGACCCCGTTCTCCAATAGTAAATATCTGAATGAATGGCTTGAATTACTGCAATTTGTTTCTATATCAGTATTCCTGAAAGTGCTCAGCCCTCTTGTCTTTATGAATTATATTCATAATGTTCATTCTGGAGTTTGGCAGGGTTATTATGGAAGAGATCTTTTAGTTTTCACTTGTTCTTCTGAATAAGTAAATATAGTGTATTCAGCAAACATCAGGTCTCTGCAGTGAAGAAGAGCATGAATGTCCCATCATATGCTCATACCCTGCATTCTAAAAGGCCTAAATGTTTTCCTGCTATGGTTGGTGGCTTGTTACATATTATAAATTTTCTGAACACGCTGTAGTAATTTTTTTAATTTAAGACCTTCCAAAATCTTTTTTCTTGAGATAAGCAGAAAATCACTTGACAGTGTTCCTTTAAATATGAAGGATTATTTCTTCCTTTGGGAAAACTGCAGTCATTTTATAGCAATAGATTTACAGAGATACGCTGTACAATCCACAACATACACCATATCCTGAGTTATGTATGTTGAAAATTAGTAAAAACGGGGAGTCCTTGTGGTACCTTAGAGACTAACACATTTATTTGGGCATAAGCTTTAGTGGGCTAGAACCCACTTCATCAGATGTATGGAGTGGAAAATACAGGAGCAGATATAAATACATGAAAAGATGGGAGTTGCTTTACCGCGTGTGAGGTCAGTCTGACGAGACAATTCAGTTAACAGTAGGATACCAGGGGAGGAAAAATAACTTCGAAATGGGCCACTCTCATTACCACTACAAAACAGTTGACTAGAAGGTGTGAGTAAAAGTAGGGAAAATTAGTATGGGGGAAATTAGGTTTTGGTTTTGTAATGACCCAACCACTGCCAATCTTTATTCAATCCTAATTTGATAGTGTCCAGTTTGCAAATTAATTCCAGTTCTGCAGTTTCACATTGGAGTCTGTTGTTGAAGTTTTTTGTTATTGAGTGACCAGTGAGATTGAACTGTTCTACTGGTTTTTTAACATTATAATTCCTGATATCAGATTTGTGTCCATTAATTCTTTTGCGTAGAGACTGTTCAGTTTGGGCAATGTACATGGCAGAGGGGCATTGTTGGCGCATGATGGCATATATCACATTGGTAGGTGTGCAAGTGAATGGGCCTTTGGTGTGGCTGTTGTGGTTAGGTCCTGTGATGATGTCACTTGAATAGATATGTGGACAGATTTGACACCGGGCTTTGTTGCAAAGATAGGTTCCCGGATTAGTGTTTTTGTGGGGTGGTACGTAGTTGCTGGTGAGTATTCGCTTCAGGTTGGGGGGTTGTCTGTATGCGAGGATTGGCCTGTCTCCCAAGGTCTGTGAGACTGAAGGATCATCCTTCAGGATATGTTGTAGATCCTTGATGGAGAGGTTTTAGTTGGGGGCTGTAGGTGACGGCTAGTGGCGTTCTGTTACTTTCTTTGTTGGGCTTGTCTTGTGACTTCTGGGTACCCTTCTGGCTCTGTCTGTCTGTTTCTTCACTTCACCAGGTGGGTATTGTAGTTTTAAGAAGGCTTGATAGAGATCTTGTATGTGTTTGTATCTATCTGAGGGATCGGAGCAAATACGGTTGTATCTTAGAGCTTGGCTGTAGACAATGGATCGATCATGTGATGTGGTCTGGATGAAAGCTGGAGGCATGTAGGTAAGTATAACAGTCAGTAGGTTTCTGATATAGGGTGGTGTTTATGTGACTATTGCTTATTAACACTGTAGTGTCTAGGAAGTGGACCTCTTGTGTGGACTGCTCCAGGCTGAGTTTGATAGTGGGGTGGAAGTTGTTGAAGTCCTGGTGGAATTCCTGAAGGGCCTCCTTTCCATGGGTCCAGATGATGATGATGTCATCAGTGTAGTGCAAGTATACCAGGAATGTTAGGGGATGAGAGCTGAGGAAGCGTTGTTCTAGGTCAGCCATACAAACGTTGACATACTGTGGGGCCATGTGGGTACCCATAGCAGTCCCGCTGACTCAAAAGGTATAAATTGTCCTCAAATCTGAAATAGTTGTGAGTGAGGACAAAGTCCAGCCACCAGGTTTGTCATAATGGGATGCTATTCTGATGGCTTGTAGTCCATTTTTGTGTGAAATGTTGGTGTATAGAACTATGTCCATAGTGGCTAGGATGGTGTTTTCTGGAAGATCATCAGAGGATTGTAGTTTCCTCAGGAAGTCAGTGGTGTCTTGAAGATACCAGGGAGTGCTGGTAGCGTAGGGCCTGAGGAGAGAATCTAAATAGACAGATAATCCTGCTTTCAAGGTACCAGTGCCTTAGATGATGGGGCATCCAGGATTCCCAGGTTTATGGATTTTTGGTTGAAGGTAGAATACCCTTGATCGGGGCTCTAGAGGTGTGTCAGTGTAGATTTGTTCCTATGCTTCTTTAGGGAGTTTCTTGAGCAGATGGTGTAGTTTCTTTTGGTAATCCTCAAAGTCCAGCCACGAGGGAGTTTGTGTCGAAGGTTGTTTTTTTAAGAGTTTCTAGTTTTGAGAGCTTATTCTTGATCTTCTCCAGTTTGCTGTATAGGATGTTGATCAGGTTGTTCCTCAGTTTCTTTGAGCGTGTGGAACAATCTTTCACCATAGTCTGTGTAGTATGTGGTGTCAGAGAGTTGTCTAGCAGCCTCTCGTTCATATTCTGACCTATTCATGATGACTACAGCACCTCCTTTGTCAGCCTTTTTGATTATAATGTCAGAGTTGTTTCTGAGGCTGTGGATGGTGCGTTGTGCATGGCTGAGGTTATGGGGCAAGTGATGCTGCTTTTCCACAATTTCAGCCCATGCACATTGACGGAAACACTCTATGTAGAAGTCCAGTCTGTTGATTTGACCTTCAGGAGAAGTCCACGTTGAATCCTTCTTTTTGTAGTGTTGATAGGAAACTTTCTGTGGGTTAGTGCACTGTTCAGTGGGGTGTTGGAAATACTCTGCGTTGGCAACGTCGAAAGTAGGATTCTAGGCTACTGCAGAACTGTATCATGTTTGTGGGAATGGTGGGACAGAAGGAGAGGCCCCGAGATAGGACAGGCTCTTGCTAGACTGAAGGTATGGCTGGATAGATTAACAATATTGTCGGGTGAGTTAAGGGAACCACTGTTGTGGCCCCTTGTGGCATGTAGGAGTTTAGATAGTTTAGTGTCCTTTTTCCTCTGTAGAGAAGCAAAATATGTGTTGTAAATGGCTTGTCTAGTTTTCCTAAAGTCCAGCCATGAGGGAGTTTGTGTGGAAGGTTGTTTTTTTAAGAGTTTCTAGTTTTGAGAGCTCATTCTTGATCTTCTCCGGTTTGCTGTATAGGATGTTGATCAGGTTGTTCCTCAGTTTCTTTGAGCGTGTGGCACAATCTCTCACCATAGTCTGTGTAGTATGTTGATTGTACTGGATTTTTTTTACCTCCACTCCTTTTAGTATGATGTCCATTTGTTTACATTTGGAAAGGAAGATGATGTCCGTCTTGTCCGTCTGTCTGCGTGAGTTTTTTCATGACGTTGTTGGATTTCCATTCATACAGCTAAATTCAGTGCCTTGCATGGTGACAGGTTTCAGAGTGGCAGCCGTGTTAGTCTGTATCAGCAAAAACAATGAAAAGTTCTTGTGGTACCTACAAGGGAGGAAAAAATTAGTCTAACTGATGTATAAACTGACCATGACCAAAAGCAATAAGTTTCTTTGCATATTAAAGCAGCATGTTGGAATCGTATTGGTTTTTAAATATAGTTGCAATGAACCTCTAAGGAAACCCTTTACCATCCTAGGTTTTCTTTCTCCATGGACGGTCAGCGATGTACAGTTTCATAATCTCTTGGAACTGCATGGACTGACACAAGGCAGCTATGTGAGTTATCACACTTCACAGAAATAAAACGAGAAAAATCATTACCTTTAATTGCCATGGGCCTTTTTTGGTAATATATTGTTTACTAATGAAAGTAGATATTACATATGAGATTTAGACTTCTGACTGATTCCTAAATCTGTATTTTTAGACAAATAGGGGCTTTTATATCTAGATAGTGATTTTATGGGGGATAGGATGCCTAAAAGGACTAGTGATAATTGGTGTTTTTAATCTGACCAGATAGAATTTAGAGTGGATGCTTGCTTAAACTGTAGGTGGACTGCTTGCTGATGCTGCTATTGTGATGTAATTTTTAATGGGCTGGATTCATTGATTTATTTCTTTAGCCTGCTGACTGATGTGAGATTCAAGCACTGATTAGTCAGTAAAAGAATGCAAATGAACCCATTTGATAAATGTAAAATCTTCTGAGAGGACTAGCTGTGGGCTTGTGGAATTGGCATTTGCCCAGTAAACGGTCACTGAATACAAATGCTTGGAAGATGGTGGGTTTAGCTCCAGTGGCGAGTGAATTTGAGGGCTGTATGTCTGAGGTTAGTGTCATTCTCTTGTTTACGCCCAGATCAGTTTGCAGTGTGACATGGTGATGTTTACCTTTTTCATATGTAATAGTTTGGAGTTTTTTGCAACACTGTCATCTGGGTTCTAGTTCAAGGTCTTCAAATGGCATCTGATACTGGAATGAGGAAAGTGTTGTAATAAATATGCTTACAGAACAGTATATGTGATTGCTGATGCTTTGATTCTTGTTTCTGTTTTTCTCTTTCCTTTTTTTTTTAAATTTTCTCCTGATCTGGATTATCCAGTTTTTTGAGTTCATTGGAAGTTATTGAAAATAAACTACAATCTGATTTATTTGTTTTGCCTACCACAATCCTGAGTGCTCGTCATCAAATATGATGGTGCACATCAAGTGCTCTTGGTTAGGCTATCACAGTTGCCTTTTTTTATTCCCTGAGGTGCAGTATGTGGCCATATGTGCCTATGGATTTACGAGCAAGATTAAGACCGTAATCCTATCAATAGCTTTACTCACTGATATTTTGGTGAAGTACTCTTTTTAACCGTCAGGGTCATCCACATTTTTGATGAAACCATGATGATTCTTCATTTCCCCTTCTTTTATTACTGCTCTCTCTTGGCCTTGCATCTCAGCTTCCATCTTTCTGCAGATGGCTGAGCACGACTCTTCTTCCTCCCCCTCCCCGAGAATCCATCAGTGCTGCTCACTTGGCTGGGGGGGGGGGAGGGTGTCACAGTTTAGCAATGCTTTGCGTGTTACTTTCTCTCCCCTCCCAGGGGCAGTCTGCTGCCTCTGAAGTGCTTCCAGTGTTTGTCTCGCATAGCAGTGCAAAGCTGTTTTATTAGGTCTTTGATCTGGCCTTACTTATTTCTGACCGTTACTTGTCGATTTGTTTGCTGCTACCCTATTATACTTGATGACAAATTTTCCAAGTGTTTTCTTAGAGTTTTTTAATATCCTTTTCAATTCTCATCTGATTAGGATGAAATTTTAATATCAGTTTTGTCTTTTGAATGTTGAGTACATTGGCATTTGTTCATCATAGTTGTAATGAGCCCTAATTTTAGTTTTGTTAAAGGGTGTGGAGAAATGTGGTGACAGGAGATTGGAAGGAGTAAGGCTGTAATGGAACAGCTCACTGAAAATCTTACACCCTGGAATATTCTCATTTTACTGCTTTTTTTGGGTTTGTGTGTGGGGGTGGAGGGGGGTAGTGTTACATTTCTATTTGCAAACAAAAGTCCTGCCTTCACATTCCTCTAGCTGGCTCTGACTGCAGTCTGACATTTCACTCTTGATTTTTAGGGAATATTTCTCTTTCCTAGTGAATGTATTTGGTGGGCACCATACACTGAGTAACTTGTCCCTTGGATTCCTGCTCTGTTAAACTCGTTAAAGATTTTCACATTTAATTGGTACCTGGTACTCCTATTCTTCTTTTTATCTTGCCTTTCAAAAGGTTGTTATACTTTTAAAGACATTTTCCTTGCTGTCTGGGATTTCTAATTTTAGGACAGTGTCACCCAGGCTTTTCTTAGCTAATCAGTCACTGGTCCATTTATCTCAATTCCTTTGATGTCCAGTGTGATTTTTAAAGCAGGCCTATAGTAGCGAAGCAGCATTGGTCCACAGAGTTAATGTTCTTACATGGCTGTGATTTCAGGGTAGGCTGTAGTAATGAAGCTGCGTTCCTCCTCTCTGCTAATGCTCTTACATGCACCGATAACAGGGCTGTATCTATAATTTTTTTTTGATATTTCAAAAGCCTTTGATACGCTGCTTTGACCGTGACACTATGTCAGCTTGCCTTGAATCCTGTGTGCTGCTTACTGGGGACGCATCACTATGGTTCTAATATAGGGGATAACAGGCAGTTTGGTAGCAGACAGAGATAAAGCCGCAGCCTTCATCATCTTGTTAAAAATAGCAGACTATTGTTTGAATTAAACTATATCAGGATACAGGGGAAACTTATAAACTACTCGTCTACCCATGTATCAGGAAAACCAATAAGTTGACTACCAAAAGTTGCTGCTTGGCAGTATATACTAGACTTTTGAGCCGTGAGCCTGTAAGTTTTGTTCTGCCTTGTAATTTTATTTCTTAACTATTTTCAATATATTTAGGTTTTAATTGTCCTCTTACAGTTAACTGCTGAGGCATTCTGCATTCTCTTTCATTTTATTTCTATGTATTATTCTGTAACACTTGCCTGTATTTCAGTTTACATGTTGCTGTGCATTTAGTTCAAAATTTTGGTTCTAATAATGCTACGCCTGTTTTCCTGTTATCATCAGACATACGTAGAAATGGGAAAATTGCTCACTTCAGTATAGTGGTTGTGCTGTTTCAAAGTTTTGACATTAGGTCTGGAAATACCTCTTCCTTTGTAGACAGTCACATTTTGGTGTCTTGGTCTCTTACAAGATTTCTGTCTTCACTAAACGTCTTTCGCACTTTGTATCTGAGTATACCTTTGTCTTGGAAGCAGAGGTAGACTGTATTGTCCTCTGTTGAAGATGTGACCCAGACACATGGTTGTGTCTTTCATTACTGATAATCAGGTAAATGATCTAAAATTTGAAATAATATAGTTCTGTCCCAAATATGTCAGGACGTTTTTTGAACTAAAATAGCTTATTTTAGGACTTGCTTTTCCATGCTGACAATTCTTTTGTTAGAATTCAGGGGAATTCCACTTGCTGAGGAATTGCAGAATAGAATAGGATTCGCAATAATTTGCGTAAGGTAATGCTTTTTCTTTCAAGGTGAGAGAGCTGCCACTTAAGGAGATAGAGGGTGTACCTATGGGTGGATGGCCAGGTGAGATGCTGGGGACTCCTTTTGAATATTAAAAGGGAAATAACCTAGATAATCCTTGATACTACATTGGAAAAAAGGAACCAGATGTACAAAAATCTGTGCCTCTTCGTTTATTTTATTTAACCTTTGGAATCTATCATTTTTGAGCAAATATTAGACTATTTAATGCTTTAGGACAAATTAGATTGTCAGCTTGCTACTATTGAATCTCTAAGGTTAATGTACAAGTATAAACACGTCATGGTAAATAGATGTTTCAATAGGTTTTTCAATAGATGTTATAGTAAGATTATTATCTGTTGAATTTTGTCCTATCCGGGACTCCCATTGTATTTTCTCCTCTAAAACAAGTTTGAATTTACCTAAGCTAAATAGAAGATAGAAGGAACTGAATGGTTTCAGATATTTGAGAAGTAGTTGAAACACTTATCATAAATCTATCGCTAAGTTTTGTGTATAGTTCATAATGTGATGGAGACAGGGTAAAAGCTGTTTGTTTAGAACCCTATGTGTTATGAACAATGACATGCCCCCACCTCTGCAGGGAGATGTACCGTATTTTTCGCCCTATAAGACGCACTTTTTCTTCCCCAAAACGGGGGGGGAAAAGTTGGTGCGTCTTATAGGGCGAATGCAAAAAAAAAAAAAAAAAAAAGCGCCTCGCTCTCCCGTCCCCCCCGCGCGGGCGGGCTGCCGAGGTTCCCCCCTCCCCGCCGGACCAAAAAAAAAAAAAAAAAAAGCGCCTCGCTCTCCCGTCCCCGCCGCGCGGGCGGGCTGCTGGGAGCGTCCCGGTTCCCCCCTCCCCGCCGCGGGCGCGCTCCCGGCAGCCCGCCCGCGGCGGGGAGGGGAGAGCAAGGCGCTTTGCTTTTTTTTTTTTTGGTCCGGCGGGGAGGGGGGAACCCCGGCAGCCCGCCCGTGGCGGGGAGGGGGAAACCTCGGCAGCCCGCCCGCGCGGCGGGGACGGGAGAGCGAGGCGCTTTTTTTTTTTTTTTTTTTCCGGATTTTTTATTTAAAAATGAGGGGGCGTCTTATAGGACGGAGCGTCCTATAAGACGAAAAATACGGTATTTACAATCTTAACAGTCAGATTTTTTTCATTTGGGAATTCTTTATGTAGAAATTTTTATGTAATGTTCAAGTGAGGTGTAACAAGGGCCATGGCTTACTTAAAGTAACACTTTTGTTTACACTGTGTGATGAGTATCATCACTTTCCTTCCTTATAATTTAAGGTGAATCAGGCTAGATCACTGTATCCCTAAAAGAGATGAAATAGGGTCTTTCGTGTAGCTGGTATAATTTGAAGTTTAATTTCTGCAGTGTGTTTCTATAAAAAGATTAACTGGCATTGAGAGGAGAGAGAGAATGGCTTTGAGGGGAAGCGGGGGGATGACAGTAGAGTTCAGAAACAGCAGAGCAGAGTGGAACATAAGTTTTGCTGTACAATGGTTTGCTTAAGTGTCCATAAACAGTCTGGAAGTCACAACCCAGATATGGCCAGGCTGTCAACTGGTATAATGGGAATTTCTACATTATTTTACAAGCATCTGTCTCTGGATCTTTGATGCTAAAGCATAGAAACATTAGCAGATAAGCTAATTTCAATCTGCCACTTTTCAGTTTTGGGAAGCCCATTTTCATAAAACCTCTCATTTAAATAGATGCTGTGATTAAAGTTGAGCTAAATGAGTAAATAGATTGAGGTGAGAAATGCGTGATAATCCCATTAAGCTTTAATATTCTACTGCCGCATGTTCCCTTTCCTTTAAGCCTCCATCTACCTTTAACATAAACCATATCTCCACTGATTATTAGAACTCATATCTAGAAATAAAGATGTGTACTCTTAGGGCTTTTTAAAAATTAGTACAAGATACAGTAGCCCTCCTATTGTAATGTGTTTTCAGTTTTCTGTAAACAAGTCATGAAGCCCTCCATGGGATTTGACCCAAGCTACTTGAGATCTCTTCTGCCTTCACAAGAACACCCATAAGAATGACATACCACTGCAGCAATGAAACTGTCAGCCTATAAGAAGCTTGAGGGTATGGAAGACAGTTTTCACAGGGGCTTTACCTGTGCTGTGGAGCTCTGGCAAGTGATAAGAATCACCACAGAACCAGCCAGTCAGACATAATTGCAAAATTCATGTTTTCAGCTAAGCTTTCCCTCAGTTTTCTCATACATATGCACACAACACACTTATTCATGCAAACCTAAACAAGCAGAAAAACTCCAAATGAAATCTATAAACTAATCAAACTACTTTTGTTTGCATTGTTTCTGTACGCAGCTCTTTGGGAGGTGCTTAGATGCTACAGCAATGGGAACAATGCATTGTTATTAACTGACTGTTTTGCATACAATATAAATGTCCAAAGCTTTTGTGAATCCTGGTCCATGTCTTGTAGCCTGCGATTCCTGAATTTGTTTTAAAAAAATCCTTTTATCAGTTTCAAATTTGTTACATTATAACTCTGTTTGATATCTCCTTGTTCTTGTTTTAGGAAGGCAAATGGAGTGTGTGATAAGCCTATTAACCATTCATTATTTTTAAAGAAGTGCTAAGATAAAATTTCCAAAAGCACCAAAGTTCTATGAGAGCTAAGCAAGGTTTAAGCTCTGTAGTGCATAAATCACTTTTGAAAATAGGACAAAGTCAGGCACTAAAATGTTACCCCTAATCTTTATACTTTTTTTTGCCTACAGAAGTCTTTCTCTTCTGCTGATCACTTTTTGTGATCACTCTCTGGACCTGTTCAATTTCTGCTGAATTCTTTTTTGAACAGGCAACCATAACTACTGAACACAGTATGCAAATTGAGGGAGTACCATTGATTTATATAATGCAGTTCTATCTCAAGTGTTCTCCATTTCTTAACAGAGCTTACTGTCTTGTTTGGTTTGTAACCACTGAGACTATATTTTGTCCTATTCCCTTCCCCATCCTGTAGTCTCATGTAAACCCTGATTCTCTAAGGTGAAATGTAACCCCGATAGCTGAATACAAATGCCAGAAGTACTTGGGTGTTACTGTGATGGATATGTTTGCAATACCTAGCTTGAAGTAAATGTAATGTGTGCAAAGATCTTTCATGTTGTGTAGTTCTTAATGTGGAAGTAAGTGACAATTACATGTTGGGGGTTGACCTGTGGGGGCGGTACTGACATACTTGTTTTTTGCACTAATGCAAATCATGCCCTTCTAGTGACATAAATACTAGAAACTTGTTGAAATGAATCTCCTGGTTGGAAGTCTTGTTAGCTTTAGCAAGGTCTACCTTAAATCTATTGCATCTAGTGGATTGTTTTTTTACAGCTTAAACATTTGCTGTCTGTGCTGATGAAAGCTTCAGAGATTCTTTTTGTATGAAAGAAAACTTCTCTAGTCACTTGTCAATTGCTCAGTTCCTTTTCCTGCTCGCAGAGCTGGTAGCAGGTCTTTTCTGTAGCTCAGCTATTAAATTTATGGCTGTTGGTTCAGTGGTTAAAACCTGGTTATTATCTATGTGATTATAGTTTCAGGGGTCGTAAGTAATCATTAGGAACAATAGACTTACCTATCTCCTTGAGGAACATCTTTGTCCAGTGAACAAACTGGTGGAGGTGGAGCTTCCAGACTGAAAGATACTGCTTAACTAGAGCCTGTTTTTCCCCCTTTGGAGAATTTTAATAACCAGCCGGGGGAGGAGTCCAAGCCACTTGGCTATTTTCCGAGTATTCCACCAACTGAACTGTGAGATATTACATGGCACTTAGATATCACAGTGATAGGGTCCTTAGAAATGCCTGAGATAGCTAGCTAGTAGCAGAATACCTCAAATTATTTGCTGGTGCTGTGACTTCTAAACATGTAGAGCATGATTCTGCCACTCTTACAGTACCTTACCCTGCAATTAGTCCCATTAGAACCTTGTGATCGGCGAACCGGCAAGTAAACAAACCTGCGGGGCCTGCTAAGGGTGCTTACCCTGCGGTGCCATGTGCCAAGGTTGCCCTGGTCTAGAGTAAAGAATCTGAATCTGTGTTGTGCAACCTGACATTTTATTTGGCAGCCACGTAGATGCAAAGCCTTCAATAGCAAGGTTGTTTCTGAAGAACATTTAATGGCTGAAAAATTGGGACGTTCTTGTTCGGTAATGCATGTAGTTTTGCAGCAGCTTTGTTTAAAACATAATTTTTGGTCTGTAATTGGAAACAAAACTCTAATTTACTGTTGCATTAGATTGCAACACTGGACTTTAGAGACTGGAACACATCAAAGCTCTACCTATATGTACATTTTTAGATGCTGCTGATTGGAAGGTGTTTGTTTTTTGAGTTTTAGGGGGAAGGCTTGATAGTTAAATATATTTAAGCCACTTAATGACAAGCAGGAATCCTTATATCTTTCCCCCCGCTCCTTTTCACAGCCCTGGAATGTGGACAGATGACTTCCGAAGTTCATGTAATAATTCATAATGCTGCAGCTAGCATGACTTATCAGGGTTTAACCTTTAAAAAAAATCCCTCAACATACGAGAATGGAAAACGAGATATGAAGTTTTATTGTTTTCAAAGCAATTAATCAAGGTGACTTAACTGGTTCAAAAGCAGAACCAAGGTAAATTATTCATTCCTTAATGCTATGTTAATTTTAGGGTTCTTTTTATTTAAAACAATCACTTTGTTCAAAGGCAGCTAGGTTTATAGTTAGATTTTTATATATTTTATACAAATTAAAACAGTATTAACTGAGTAGATATTGGGTGAAGTTCTATCTGATATTGGTGAAAGCCCCATTGCTTTGGTCATTAAAAATTATGTTGCACAAGATATTCTAGGCTAGGTAATCATCTTATATGGACCACAGTGTGTGTGGCGGACCTGAGTCAACTTAGGTGACGTAATAGGTTTCTTTTATCTTTTTATTTCTATAATCCTCATAACTGCCAAAAATATAATGAAAGTACTGTTCATTCATATCTGATAATCAAATTCCTAGTATCTTATAGGACAGATTTCAAGGGCTCTTCTTAAATTTCAGCTATGTGTTTTCCCCATAATAGCTTAATTAAGTTTTAAAGTGAAAGTAGTTCAGAACTGCGCTAACATGTTTAAAGGCCTGGTTTTTGGGTTACTATTTTCATGTTATTTACCATGTACAGAAGGGTTGAAAGCAAAGTGGCAGGGCTTTGTCGTAGTTATATCTAAATATACAAAGATAAACTGATGGCATTGCGAGATAGAAAAAGTGGTTTTCTGCACTGGAGAGGGGCATCTTTGCCTCCTGGAAGCTGAGGCCACTGTAGAGGAGTCTCCCATGGTCTGTAGAAGTACTGCAGCCAGCCACCTCTCTATGAAGGCATTTTTGCTGTGTAGGAAATAGCCTATTACTGTCTTGGTGTGTGGCTGTTGAAAGAGAAATTATATCAATGCAGTCATTTTTAGACTGCTGATTAATTTTGTTCCTTTGGGAATATGGTGGCTTTTGTGCCAGTGCTTGTGTGCTTTTATTTGAAATTAGAATGACCTCTTAATTCACTTTGTCACTTTTTACACTTTATATCTGCCTTTTAATAAAAGTTGAACTAGTCAAACTCAGAGCTCAGGTTTTGGGTCCAGTAGAAGTTGGAAACGCTATGGAGGAAGCATGGCTATGTTTTTGGGAGAAGGAAGTGCCTTCTTTCAGGCTGGGCACTGGTGGAATCAAGTACAGCCTAATGTAGACTTTGGAGAGGTGATACTGTGTAAATTGAGCTCCCATAAATTGCAATTGCAGGCTGATCTCCAACTTTGTCTAGCCAAAATCATTAAAAAGTGGTGCATAAGCTCCACCACCTCATCTGATGACCTAGTAGGACCTTCATTAAGCTGTCATGGGATAAGAGGGAAGGTTCTCTCATGGATTGGTAACTGGGTAAAAGATAGGAAACAAAGTGTAGGAATAAATGGTCACTTTTCAGAATGGAGGTAAATAGTGGTGTTCCCCAGGGTCTGTACTCTGACCAGTCCTATTTAAATATTCATAAATCATCTGAAAAAGGGGGTAAACAGTGAAGTGGCAAAATTTGTAGATGATACAAAACTACAGAAAATAGTTAAGTCCCAGGCAGAGTGCGAAAAGCTACAAAAGGATCTCTCAAAAGTAGGTGATTGGGTAACAAAATGGCAGATGAAATTCAGTGCTGATAAATGCAAAGTAATGCTCATCGGAAAACATAATCCCAACTATATATATAAAATGATGGGGTCTAAATTAGCAGTTACCACTCCAGAAAGAGATCTTGGAGTCATTTTGGATAGTCCTCTGAAAACACCCACTTAATGTCTAGTGGCAGTGAAAAAAGTGAACAGAATGTTGGGAATCATCAAGAAAGGGATAGATAATAAGACAAAGTATCATATTGCCTCTATATAAATCCATGGTACACCCACATCTTGAATACTGCATGCAGATGTAGTTGCCCCCATCTCAAAAAGGATATATTGGAATTGGAAAAGGTTCAGAAAACAGCAACAAAAATTAGTAGGGTATGGAATAGCTTTCATAGAAGGAGAGACTAATAAGACTAGGACTTTTCAGTTTGGAAAAGAAATGACTAAGGGGGGATATGATTGAGGTCTATAAAATCATGACTGGTGTGTCAAAAGTAAATACTTTATTTACTCCTCATAACACAAGAACTGGGGTCACCTAATGAAATTAATAGGCATAAGGTTTAAAACAAACAAAAAGTAGTATTTCTTCACACAACACACAGTCAACCTGTAGATCTCCTTGCCAGAGGATGTTGTGAAGGCCAAGACTATAACACAGTTCAAAAAAGAACTTGATAAGTTAATGGAGGGATAGATCCATGAATGGCTATTAGCCAGGATGGGCAGGAATGGTGTCCCTAGCCTCTGTTTGCCAGAAGCTGGGAATGAGTGACAGGGGATGGATTGCTTGATGATTACCTGTTCTGTTCATTCCTTCTGAAGCACCTGACATTGGCCACCGTCAGAAGACAGGATACTGCACTAGATGGACCTTTGGTCTTACCCAGTCTGGCCGTTCTTATGTTCTTAAGCTTCAGGCAAGGGTATGAGACAGCTTTGGGTGGTGGCATTGGACGAGCGCTGTGGATAAGATAATCAACTTTGACAATCATACTACGTTCTGTCTACTGTGCATCATAAAGAACGCTTGATTTCTGCGTAATGTTGCTGGGGTGGATGGAGCGGTAGTGAACTGCCTTCAGTCATTCCCTTCAGACCAATACCAAAGAATTGTGGTGAGCAGATGTCCCTCCTTTTGAAGGGCCATTATGTGTGGAGTCCCACAGGATCTAGCCTGGGTCATTGCCCTGCCCCCATGCTCATATTCCGTGGGGCCTTTGGGAGATGTGGGTAATGGAAAGGGCTCTAATGCACTAATATGCTGGTGACACCCAGCTGTACATCTCCTGTTAGTGGATACACACTGCATTGTTACTGCTCAGCTGCTGGCGGAAGAGGGAACTTTATTGATTGAGGAACAGGGCATCTGGGCTGTCCCCCCACTACTAGTCTGAGACTTTGCAGCAGGCAAGAAAAAATTCCCTCTCTTCCTCCTTCAAGAATCTATCCGGGAATGCAGATCCGCTGGCACATGATGGCCTCCGTCACATTGGTAGATGTGCAGGTGAATGAGCCTGCAATGCCCCTCTGCCATGTACATTGGCCAGACTGGGCAGTCTCTATGCAAAAGAATAAATGGACACAAATCAGATGTCAAGAATTATAACATTCAAAAACCAGTCGGAGAACACTTCAGCCTCCCTGGGCACTCAGCTACAAATCTAAAAGTGGCAATTCTTCAACAAAAAAAACTTGGAAAACAGACTCCAATGAGAAACTGCTGAACTGGAATTAATTTGCAAACTGGACACCATTAAATTAGGCTTGAATAAACACTGGGAGTGGAAGGGTCATTACACAAACTAAAACTATTTCCCTATGCTCATTCCCCCTCCCCCCCTTACTCACATCTTCTTGTCAACTGTTTGAAATGGCCCATCCTGATTATCACTACATGAGTTTTTTTTCTCTCCTGCTGATAACCCACCTTAATTGATTTGTCTCATTACAGTTGGTATGGCAACTCCCATCTTTTCATGTTCTCTGTAGATATAGATCTTCCTACTGTATTTTCCACTCTATGCATCTGAAGTGAAAGCTTACGCCCAAATTTGCTAGTCTCTAAGGTGCCACAAGTACTCCTCATTTGTTTGTGGTGTCCAGGTAAACAAGAATGACCCTTGCCCTGCCTGCAATCAAAAAATGAGGGTTATGTGTGCAAAAATAGTTGGTTGGTTAGTTTTGTTATTTTAAATTCATGTTTTACTTCATGAACCCTGTATTTTAATTGTGGCTTCAGGGTAGCATGTGGGGGAAGTTGGTAGACTTTAATTGGGTAGAATGCTGGCTATTAAGTTTTTGCAGATGCTTCTTTCTCTTCCAGTATTTCAGTGATTTTTTTTTTCACTTGCGCGTATTTAGTCTGGTGTCTGGATTAGAACCTTAACTCTTCTTTTCATTAATGCATTAAGCAATCTCTAAATGGGCTTTTCTTTGTAAAATGAAAACTTAAGAACATTTCATGCAGGAATGTATGCAGGACAGATAGATTTGTTCCATAAACTGCAAGTGCCGTAATGAGCTGTTACATTCCACTGGGTCGCTAATCTGCAAACAAGATGTACCTGGTAGTTGAGAAAGCAGCAGTCAGTTCTTTAAACAGTGTGTACTTAGACTTTATTTCCTTTACATTTCCCTCTAGGGCAGTTTACGGGTACTAGTGCTAGCGTACACCATCTGCCATCCTTTTAATGTGTCATCTAATGTTGCTTACAGTAGGTCTAGACCAGGGGCTCTCAACCTTTTTCTTTGAGGACCCCCCCCACACACACACATGCTGTAAAAACTCCACAGCCCACCAGGATCACAACAACTGTTTTTCTGCATATGAAAGCCAGGGCCAGCATTACGGGGTAGCAAGCAGGGCAATTGCTGAGGGCCCTAAGCCACAGGAGTCCCCATACAGCTAAATTGCTCAGACTTCGACTTCAGCCCCAGGTGGTAGGACTGGGAGCTCTGGGCTTCAGTTCTAGACTGTGAGGCGTCAGCTTTTTGCCCTGGGCCCCAGCAAGTCTGGCCCTGCTTGGGAGACCCCCTGAAACCTGCTCGGTGCCCCCAGACCCATGGTTGAGAACTACTGGTCTAGACAACAAGGTGGCAGAGATGCCAGAAATCACCAGTGTTTTATCTATGCAAGTTTTCCCACTCTTGCTACCATTTGTAGTATTCATGGTGAGAAATTTTGAGAGGCGGAGGTGTGGTGTGGGACCCATGATCATGTTGCATCACAAACCCATATTTTTAGAAAAGTACATTAATGTGTATGTTATTGAAGAGCGTGTGTTCTTTTAAACGGGGAATCTCTCTCCAGCTACACGTTTGTGCAGCATTTAGCACACCAGGGACTTGATCCTGATACAGCACAGTGGTGGAGGTTGATTGAGTTTCTGTCTAAAAGCTGCGTACTCTTTGTTACATGCACAGAATTAAGGGCCAGATCTTCAGCTAGTGCAGGGGTTTTCAAACTTCATTGCACTGTGACCCCCTTCCTACAACAAAATTATTACATGACCCAGGTGGGGGGGAGTGGGGCTGGAGCCTGAGCCCAAACGGGGGTTCAGCTCGGGCTTCAGCCCTGGGTCCCAGCAAATACAAGGTTGGCCCTGGTGACCCCATTAAAATGGGGGTACTGAGCCACAGTTTGAGAGCGGCTGAGCTAGTGTCAATCAGTGGTCTCCTTGACTTGAGTGATGCTCACAGATTTACATAAACTGAGAATCTGGCTCTAAAACGTTTATACCACAACTTGGGTAAATTTTTATAAATACATTGACTAGACAATTGTAATAAATGTTTAAATGAGGTTTATTCTATATTCGCTACAGCGGTTGAGAGTTCTGCGAAACGGTGTATGTTTTATAACTACATAAAGGGTTAAATATGCCACGAGGAAGTTCAGAAACCAGAAAACTGTGAAACGGACAAAAGCCAGGAGTATTAGTGTTGTCTTTGAATTTCCTGTCTTTTGTAGGTTAGAATCATAACCTTGAGGTTCTTTTAAATGCAGTATGTCGTCAGTGAAGTTAATCAATGAGCAGGTTGTTAGGTACTCTTATCCGCTGTGAATAGAACCTGGCTGATGGGAAGGGCAATTGTTGCTCTGTTTCTTAGTGACCTTTATGTGCAACATCAGGTGCATAAGATTTGTATGGTTTCCATAGCTTTTGTGAAACTGTTTAATTCATATTGCTAATTCCATGGCTGCTGTAGCAATACGCCACCCACATGGTTTGTTAGATTAGGCAATCGCATAGCTTAGGCGTTCTGGGAAGCTGAAGGTTGAGTGCTCCAGGCACCCGAGCACATCAGTACCCTCCCTACCACTGCATATGCTGATGTGCCTAATGTTGTTTCTTAATTTCAGAATTTTTATAATACAACAAAAAAAAGTGTGGGGGGGGAGTTGGCTTTCTATATATCTTTCTGCTGTGAAAATGAGTTTATAAGGAGAAGGGTTAGACATACCTTTTCTCTATTTTGAGCCTTTTATTTTTTCCCTCTTAAAGTTCACTGCACTGAAGTATTTGAGTTCTTCCTCCTGCCTCCTGTTCCTCATTAGGAACATCTTGTGGCCTAAATGCTACCCATAACTTGCTTTCTGTTACAAATCAAAACAAAAGAGGGAGTAATGACTAGCTTCCAACTTAATTTTTATGGCAGAAAATGAAAGTTGTCCTCTGGCCACTTATTGCCTGCCATTTAGCTGGGGTCCTGGGGAAAGGAGAAGAGGAAGTAGAAACCTGCACCCACTCCTCTCTTTGCCAGAGGAGATACGGTAGTATCACTTGAAAATGGAAAAAGATGAGTGAGGGTGGATAAAAATCAGTCTTCTTTTAAAAAAAAACAACCACCCAAAATCTGGGTTTTTTTATTTAAATCAGATATTTTTTTGATAAAAGGTTTTTCCATCGAAAAGCATTTGATCTAAAGATAATTTTAATTAAGATACATTATAGCTCAAAGAGATCTATGGAATAGGGATTATAAATTCTGATTCTATACTATGAGACAATATATTCATGTAATGTTTAAGAACAGTTTTGTAATTTGTATTTAATATAATAACAAACACCGTTTGTGACATGTTTGCCTATTTGAAATTACTCTTTGGTATCAGAACTCTTTGCCAGTGTAAGATGTTTATCCTCCAACTGTTTATTTTTGTAAATGCAGTAGTATTAAATTTAAGGAAGTACTTAAGAAATCACCATTTGTAATTTGCTTTCACTCTCTGAACTACTTGCTTTTGGAAATGTTAATTTTACGACCAGCCTCTAAATCTCTGAATGAATAAAAAATGAGATTTCTCAGTGAAAAATTAGCCCCTTACTGTACGGCAAGACAAAGGTGAATAGTGGAATCCTGTTCTGGTTTCTGCATCTGTTACCAGGGAACAATCAAATGCCTGTAGATTGGGTCATGTTTGCTGTATCAGTGGAGTTTGGATTTGCTATATTAAGAACTGAGTTGGGTCAGGACAAGTGATGAAGGAACGCTCATAGTTGCCCTTCTTTTTGCTGTTGATTAAGACTTAGTACATTCCTCCCTTTATTCATTTCAGATTTAAAGCATGGCACTTAGCCACATAATTTCTGAAATTGATCCTCACATACAGTTCTGAAACTTAGTTGTGTTGCTGACATTCTTTTGTGGGGTGGTAAGGAAGCAGACTTCTGTGCAGGCCTATAAGAGGGTACCACAGTGATTTGTGTGAGGGAGGGTGGTCCGTGGGGGGATGCTTCATCGCATGTGTGGCTTGTAGGCTGCATGCATGCCCCTTTGCCTAAGAATAGCCCATCTGTTGCATGAGATTAAGCATTTCAAATCCAGATGGTTAAAGGCTTAATTCAGTCTTTCCTAAGATACAAATGACCCATTTCAGAGACTTTCCACACTTGGGCCACTGTGATGCAGTGAGAAAATTTACAACTCTGTGAGGAAATCCTTCCACACTGATGCACCTACAATATGTTCAGCATCAGTGTAATAGCATCTTTTAGTGCCATACTCGAGGGTCATTTGGAGTTTCCTTTATAAACTCTGATTTCCTACAGCATGTAATTATGCATATTACAGCTGGCATACAAATTCTCGTTCCTGATTCCAAAAATATCCCTTAAATTGGGTTAATTTGTGATCAGTTTTAAAAGGAACTGTTAGTGAGGATATTTTATATTAGTTTTGCATAAATACACTATCCCATATAACTTCATTTAGGATGTAGGAATACAGAATGTAGTCGTACTATAACAGTGTGGGAGCATCACTTCAGCATTCAGTGGAAGTAACTCTCAAGATTAACAAGTACCTTGTCTTCTCAGAAAACTTGAAATATGCCTGTATCAAAGCTTGGGTCAAGGAAACTGATGGAATGCCTTTCTATTAAGATATAAAAATTAATATGTAGAAAAGTTCTAGGTTCAGGCTAGTAAATTAAGTAAAATCTTAATGGTCCAGCAACTCAGGACAGACTATCTTATCTTGACCTGTGTAATGTTATTTGTTGCTTACCTGCACTTACAATGTTGGATGTGTTCATTGACTGACACATCTGACTTGGGACTGTTATTGAGGACAAAGGCCCTATAACCGAGTTATCCTTGTAAATTTTACTGTTCAGTATAATTTGATTTACCTGTCTGACCTACCTCTTTGCTAAGTTCTTCCTCTGGCTTAGCCCTATACACTTTGAGGTGAGCATGCACAAAATTGGCTATATGTTTCTCCAGTCAATGTAACCAGGATTTTTAAGATTGTATCCGCAATTCCCAGGACTGAACGTCATAGGATGTAGCAAATTTAAAAAGTTACCCTTTTTGCATGTATAATATAAAAATAAAAATTTGGACAATAATGGGTAGCTTCAGAAGAAGGTTTTTCAAAAGCGACTTGTGACTTTGAGGCCTCATTTTTTGAGTGCCCAACTTAATGCTCTAAAACAGCGGTGTCCAATATATTCGCCACTCACCACATGTGGCGAATAGGCTATTGAATTGTGGCTAATGCATGAACAATGCCTTGGTGTATTGAAGACAGCAGTACTAAAAGACAGGTTGCGTGCTTTGATATACAGTTTAACATGGCTTGGATATAGTGTGAGAGAAACAACAGCATAGACAACAGTGGATGTGTGTATGCTGCGTGTAGTAGCGACAGGCGCTAGTGCGTATGTGTAGTATGTTTTTTAATCCTTTTTTATACTGTGGTGAATAAGAAAAATTCAAAACCACAAGTGTGGCTAGCACTGAATTTCTATTGGACACGCTGCTCCAAAGGGAGCTGATTTTTCAGAGGGTGTATGCTCAGCACTTTGAAAATCAGGTCCAATAAGAGGTTCCTGAAATCAGTGGTCACTCTTGAAAATCGTAGCCCACTATATTATTGTTTGACCTAATTTATACCAGAAGGTATATAGAAAATGCAATGTGACTGTTAATGTTGTTGGCAAACTTTTATAGCACTCCTTGTCCTGAGTGATTTGCACAGGTATTGGACTGATGTTTCTTAGATTTCAGCAGTAACTTTAACATTTCATATTTTCCCCTCCCCTCAAAGTTAGGGCCTCTGGAGAGGGACAGGGAAACCACTAAGATGCCCAGATAAAGACTTAAACTTACTGGAAGCATTCTTTTTAGAGACGCATCTGCTTGTTTATTCTGTATTTTCTAGATTTCCCATCTCTGTTGAGGCCTGGGCTAAATATGACGTCGCAACAGTTTATCTAAAAGTGTGTTTTTAAACTGATTTCATTCTCCCTGTGTGGATGCTCTCTTATGTTGATCTTCCTTTCACTGGTGAATTCACAGGAGTAAGCCAAAGCAGGTTGAAACAGAATATGTTTGCACAGGTTAAAAACACACCTTTAGGTAAACTGGCATAACTTGGGACCTTTGTTAGATAACTGACTGAGCCAGGTTTGTGCCCTACCTGAAGTGGACATTTTCAGAGACATTAATGGGTAGAAATGTCAGGAAGTTGGCAAGTATTGGAAAATAAACAGGGGTAGCCGCTAAGATCCTAGGGAGCCTCTTTATATGCACATTTTATCATTTATAGATGAGAGGCGAGCCCCCTTTCCCCTGAAAATAGCATTCAAGCAAAATTTGTCTGAACCGGTAATATGCTTTCCAGGAGGTATCAGCAGTTTTTTAAATTTAATGTTGAGGAGCTGTTAAAAATAATATAAAGAATCTGAACAGAACAGCAGCTCAGCAGAATAGCTTATCTCACACAATATCCCCATTGTACCCTTTCACCCGTGGACTCTCGTCTTTAAGAGTGAAGTATGGTACCTACAAATATAGAGATCTTCACCCCTCAACCATGTCCGGTCTTTGAGGAGCTAAAGATACTAAAGAGAAAATCTCCAGATTTGGACTCTAAGGATCCTGTCATCACTCCTGGTACCTACCTGGCTACCACGGTGTACGTTCATTGCTTTTGTGGCGTTTAGATAATATAGCCTGGTGACTCAGCTAATTTTAACCCCCTTTTAAAGAAGTTGAATGTGCTTCAGTTCAAGTGTTAAGATTGCCTTCTCAAACTCTCATGTACGATACCATTGTCAGATTTACAGCTGCCTTTGTCTAGTGCGTAATCCAGTCCAACTGAAGAACTTGTAAAACTGCATTATCCAGACATCAAAGCAAAGAAAATATTTTATACTAGCTGCATATTCAAAGTTCACACTGCTTGGCAGCAGACACAGGGTTACTATGAAGACCAACAGTGTTACCAGTATACCAGTTAATTTTTCTGTCTCCTTTTAAAAAAACTTACTACATCAATATCATTCTGAGATTATTTTTTTTAAGCAACTCCCCTCTCCCACTTCTGTTATTTAAACATACACTATTTTTCAATATGGTGATAATTGGAACTTTTCCTTCATTAGGCATTAGTTTAAGAGGAATTCCACCTTTTGGTATATAAATCTTGGTTAAATATATGGAAATTATATTCCTTTTTATGGGGTTTTCTTAGATCTTTTCACGCTCTAAACTACTATTGATCCTATTAGATTGAGTCTATTCCCCTGCAAGTGCAGGAGATAATCCTCCTGGTAGAGGACATATCAAACTAGTACCATGCTTGATCTTAGCTGGAAGGCAAACAGAAGAGTTTACATTCTGCTGCTCTAGGAATTATTTTCAATATGTTAAACAGGAATACACATGCAACCTTTCATCTCCTCTCCTCCCCTCTCCCCTGCTTCTTGGGGTGGATGGGCTTTCCCCTGTCTCCAGAACTGACTCTATTACTCCCCTTCAAGTCTCTGTGTCAAACTGACTCATTTTTCTTTGCTCCCAGTCTTTCTTGGGTGGGTTGCTCCCTTCTGTAGCCCTCACCCTAAGGCCCTGTGTGAACTACAGCTTTGTTTGTAACCTTTAGTGACATGGCTGGCTTGTGGTTTGTGCCCACACACCACAAGATATGGCAGTTATAATGATGGCTGGATAAGTAGTGTCCATTGTGGCTAGTAACCATGGAAGTTAAGTGTTTTGTCCTTGCCAGAGGCCGAGGCTGGCACGTCATCCTATAATCAATCTGTCGCTGCTTTTTGAACTGGGAGCAGGACCCTCACTTGGGTTTGTTCAACTGGTTTGGGTGGACTTCCCTCCTTCCAGCTGGTGTGGTTGCCTCTTATTCTTATCTTTGTGCATGTTCTCCAGGCATTCAGAAGAACTGTCTAGTACACTGTTACAAACTTGAGTAGGTGCATAGTAGGTGCAGATACATAAACATAATTGTGATGACAGAAAAACTGCTGCCTGGACGCAAACTGAACTGTAACTTGTAACTGGCTGAGGTGACCTCCTCCTAACTGATTACAAAATCATGATTAAGGTGCTAGTATGGTCAGAGTATCTCTCCTAGCCTAGTATTCCCATTTGTTTGGGTGACTAAACATATACAGCTAAGCAGTGGGACTTCTGGGAGATGGCAAATGAATGTGAAAGTCAGAATTATAAGATTGAGACACTGCCTTGGTAAAATATTTTAAGGAGCAGTTTACAACTAGTTGCCATATGTGTTTGTGATTAAATGCAATGCATTAAACTATACTGATCGTCTTTCTTGAGTTCAGTTCTAGTCGTACTATAATTTCAGAGCTGTAATACTGATTATTCTTTTTCTTTTTCCTAGGGGGAAATGCAGGCTATCCAATTATGAGAATCATTGAGAACTGAGCTGCTGCTGGTGCATACAGTATGGGAACAGCAAACTTCATTGCCCTGGCAGTCTGCCTGGATTGATAACTGTCACCCCTCCTCCAGCAAGCTTTGAAATTGCATGGGGTACTGGAAACACTAATCCTCTTGGAAGCAGTTGACTGTGGCAGGATGTGTGGATGATGATGATGGCAAGGAAGCAAGATGTTCGCATTCCCACCTACAACATTAATGTGGTGGGATTGTCCGGGACGGAGAAGGAGAAGGGGCAGTGTGGCATTGGGAAGTCTTGCCTCTGCAATCGGTTTGTGCGGCCTAGTGCAGATGACTTTCACTTGGACCACACTTCAGTTCTCAGCACCAGTGACTTTGGAGGGAGGGTTGTCAATAATGATCACTTCCTTTACTGGGGGGAAGTCGTGCGTTCCCTGGAGGATTGCGTGGAATGTAAAATGCATATTGTGGAACAGACTGAATTTATTGATGACCAGACTTTTCAGCCACATCGTAGCACGGCCCTTCAGCCGTATATCAAAAGGGCTGCTGCAACCAAACTTGCATCAGCTGAAAAGCTCATGTACTTTTGCACTGACCAGCTAGGGCTGGAACAGGACTTTGAACAAAAACAAATGCCAGATGGAAAGCTGCTGATCGATGGCTTTCTTCTCTGCATCGATGTTAGTAGAGGTATGAACCGGAACTTTGATGATCAACTTAAGTTTATTTCAAATCTTTACAATCAACTAGTAAAAACAAAAAAGCCCATTGTGGTGGTCCTGACAAAGTGTGATGAAGGAGTGGAGCGGTACATTAGAGATGCACATACTTTTGCCTTAAGCAAAAAGAACCTCCAGGTTGTGGAGACGTCTGCTAGATCCAATGTGAACGTTGACCTGGCTTTCAGCACTTTAGTGCAGCTTATTGATAAAAGTAGGGGGAAGACTAAAATTATCCCCTACTTTGAAGCTTTGAAACAGCAGAGCCAACAGATAGCTGCTTCAAAAGATAAGTATGAATGGCTGGTTAGCCGCATTGTCAAAAACCACAATGAAACGTGGTTGAATGTCAGCCGAAAGATGCAGTCCTCTCCAGAATATCAGGACTATGTGTATTTGGAAGGAACACAGAAAGCCAAGAAGCTGTTCCTACAACATATCCATCGCCTCAAGCAGGAGCATATAGAGCGCAGAAGAAAAAAGTATCTTGCTGTTCTTCCTGGAGCATTTGATGCTCTTATTCCTAATCTGGATGAAGTAGATCACCTGAGCTGCAGAAAAGTAGAGAAGTTATTGGAGACTAAGCCAGATTTCTTAAAATGGTTTGTTGTTCTTGATGAGACCCCCTGGGATGCTACTAGCCATATAGACAACATGGAAAATGACTGCATTCCTTTTGACCTGATGGAGACTCTGCCTGCAGAGCAACTTTATGAAGCTCACTTAGAAAAGCTGAGAAATGAAAGGAAAAGAGCAGAAATGAAAAGGGCTTTCAAAGAAAATCTGGAGACTTCCCCTTTCATAACACCTGGAAAACCATGGGAAGAGGCTCGTAGTTTTATTATGAATGAGGAATTTTACATGTGGCTGGAGGAAATTGTCTATATGGATATCTACAGCAAACACCAAAAACAAATTATAGAAAAGGCAAAGGAGGAGTTTCAGGAGGTGCTTCTGGAGTATTCAGAGTTGTTTTATGAGCTGGAGCTTGATGCTAAACCTAGCAAAGAGAAAATGGGTGTCATTCAAGAGGTTTTAGGTGAAGAGCAAAGATTTAAAGCTTTACAAAAACTTCAAGCTGAGCGAGACGCCCTTATTTTGAAACACATTCATTTTGTATATCACCCAACTAAGGAAACTTGTCCTAGCTGCCCAGTTTGTATAGACTCTAAAATTGAGCACATGATCAGTTCCAAGTTTATAAGACCACCTGAGCGCAATCAAAAAAACTTGCTTTCTGATCCTAATATAGATAGGATCAACCTAGTTATTCTTGGCAAAGACGGCCTTGCACGTGAGCTGGCAAATGAAATTCGAGCTCTGTGTACAAATGATGACAAGTATGTGATAGATGGTAAAATGTATGAACTTTCCTTGAGACCGATTGAGGGTAATGTCCGACTTCCTGTTAATTCTTTTCAGACACCAACATTTCAGCCACACGGTTGTCTCTGCCTTTATAATTCGAAGGAATCTCTATCTTACGTTGTGGAAAGTATTGAAAAGAGTAGAGAGTCCACCCTTGGCAGAAGGGACAATCACTTGGTTCATCTTCCTCTGACACTAATACTGGTTAACAAGAGAGGGGACACCAGTGGAGAAACACTACATAGCTTAATACAGCAAGGTCAACAGATTGCCAGTAAACTACAGTGTGTCTTTCTTGACCCCGCTGCTGCTGGCATTGGATATGGACGTAACATTAATGAAAAGCAAATTAGTCAAGTTCTGAAAGGCTTACTGGACTCTAAGCGTAACTTAAATCTTGTAAGTTCTACATCTAGCATCAAAGATTTAGCAGATGTTGACCTTCGAATTGTTATGTGTTTGTTGTGTGGAGATCCTTTTAATGCAGATGACATCCTTCTACCTATCCTTCAGTCCCAAACCTGCAGACCGTCCCAGTGTGGCAGTAGTAATTCAGTTCTACTTGAACTACCAATAGGACCACACAGAAGACGGATAGAACTGTCCATCCTTTCATACCATTCCTCATTCAGCATTAGGAAAAGCCGGTTAGTCCATGGGTACATTTTGTTTTTTTCAGCAAAACGTAAGGCGTCCTTGGCTATGTTACGTGCCTTTCTTTGTGAAGTGCAGGATATTATCCCCATTCAAATTGTGGCACTCACAGATGGCTCCATAGACATTCTAGACAATGACTTAAGTCGAGAACAGCTGACTGAGGGACAGGAGATTGCCCAAGAAATTGATGGAAAGTTTACGACAATACCCTGTAGCCCGCCTCAACACAAACTTGATATCTTTCACTCATTTTTTAAAGATGTGGTGGAGAAAAAAAATATAATCGAAGCCACGCATATGTATGATAATGCTGCTGAAGCATGCAGCACGACGGAAGAAGTGTTTAATTCACCTCGGGCTGGCTCACCTCATTGTAATTCAAACCTTCAGGATTCAGAAGAAGATACTGAGCCACCATCTTACAGCCCATTTAGAGAGGACACCTCTATGCCCACTTTGCCCAAAGATCATTCTAAACTTTCAATGGAACTGGAGGGGAATGACGGTCTATCTGTCTTTTCTGTGATGAGCACTTTTGAAAGTAAGCTGAACAACAAAGTACCTCCTCCAGTAAAACCAAAGCCCCCTGTACACTTTGACATTACAAAGGGGGATCTGTCTTATTTGGAACAAGGGCATAGAGATGGACAGAGGAAGTCTGTGTCCTCTAGTAGTTGGCTGCCTCCAGATGGTTTTGACCCTTCTGATTATGCAGAACCTATGGATGCTGTGGTCAAACCTAGGAACGAGGAGGAAAATATATACTCTGTGCCTCATGACAGCACCCAAGGAAAAATCATCACCATTCGTAATATTAACAAAACTCAGTCTAATGGCAGTGGTAATGGTTCAGACAGTGAAATGGACACAAGCTCTCTGGAACGTCGAAAGGTGTCTATTGTTAGTAAACCTGTGTTGTATCGGACAAGATGTGCAAGACTTGGGAGATTTGCCAGTTACAGAACCAGTTTCAGCGTAGGAAGCGATGATGAGTTGGGGCCCATTAGAAAGAAAGAGGAAGACCAGACCTCCCAGGGATATAAGGGGGATAATGCTGTTATTCCGTATGAAAGTGCAGATGGAGAAGATCCACGGAGAAGGAACATTTTACGAAGCTTGAGAAGGACAACAAAGGTAAGATGCCAATTTCTGGCTTTAGAGTTTATGGGACTTAAAATATTCCTTAGATTGTAGAAGTCTTTTTTTTTCCTCAATGAGAAAAAAGCATACGCTTTCCAAGAACAAAGAAGCTGGAGAACTGATGCCAGTTAAGTCAACAACCTCACAAATTAGACAACCCAATTAGTTATGAGCATTCAAAACTGGGCTCAGAATGACTCTTTAACAGTCATTTGTGTATTCCATATATTTTTAAATTGCACCTACACATGTTCTTAATTTCTGATTTCTGACTAGGGAGGAAGGACAGAAGATGATAGTAAATAGTTCAAACAAATGCAGAGGAAGATAAAAAGTCTCGAACCAAGAGAGACCCTAGAACTGAGGGTTCCTAGACTAGACAAGTAGATGGTGCAGAAATTATTCTTCAACATTACTTTTATAAAAAGTCATCTAAGGTGCTTTACTTACCTCCGTTATAGTGAAAAAACTAGGCACACCCATTACAATCAGATTTACTCTTTTCCACAACGTCTCCTCATTATGAGAACGAGAGTCTCAGTGTTTGCTGCCAAACTCCTTTGGCAGCGAATATCAATTTTGTTTCCACCAACTGTCATGTTTTTGGCAGTCAAAATTTCTCTCCCATATTTTTATCCATATAGGCAAGGGGATGTTGGGAGTATCAAATAGTGAGTGAAGTTCTCCACTGTCCCAGGAACAAGGTCTTTGATTTTGTTGCGTTGTATGCCTCAGGCAAATTAGTAAGAAGTTGAGAGACTGGGAAGCTAATACTTCAAAGTTCTTTAATCTACCACTGGAAAATATCATTGAAGCAGCATGGCTGTATACCTATTCAGTTGAAACCAATCTGCAAAATTACCAAATTCCTTTACTCAATTAGAGAATAAAAAGACTTCTGGCTTGCTGGAGCACAGGTTTCTTGTAATGGCCCTATGACTAGGTATTAAATTGAAATGTTAAAATTTATCTTATTCAAAAAGAACTTAAGACAGGATTTTCTGAAGTACCTTGTTTATGGTAAGATATTTGTCAGCATTGGCAATGGATATACTTTATCAATAGAACAGGTAGAATTGAAATAATGTCCTTGTATGTCCATTTTACCTCAATCCTGGTATGGAGGGAGTTACCTGTGAGGGCATTGCTGGAGTTCAGTCTCTGCACTCTCATTTTGAGTCTGAAACAGTCTCACAGAGATTTACATAGATACCTGTCTACTAGGAATTTGGCTGAAATCCATAAACTCGTTTTGCATATTTTGGAAAGGCATTGTGTTCCCTGCAAATCCAGAGCCTAAGAGGTGAACAGTGCTCTGACCAATTTTGTAAACTTATATGCAATCATAGGGTTTTTTTTGTTACAGAGGTGCTTGTTGCAACTCTATAGTTAAGGCTGAGTTCCTGCCAATCCAAAAGTAGGATTTCAACTGCTTTGATTTGTAAGTAAAATGTGTTAGGGCTTTCCCTTCACCCTCCCACTTTCCTGGTTCCCATCACGCAGATAGCAAGCACCAAAAGGCCAGAAGTCCGAAGTGCAGACAATGTGGTTTTTCGGGGTTAGTTTCTAAGAAAACATATTCTGAAGCCCTTCACACCAGTCGGGCGTATCTCTATACACCGATAGTCTGTTCCCGGGTGTTCCGCTCCCAGCTCTGACACAGCAGTGTGTTTACCCTGTGTCCCCCTTCCCAGCTCTGACGCTGCAGAGCCTTGCCTGTGTCCCTATTCCCGTTCCCCACCCCCTTAGCAAACATGATTCCAACGTCGCAATATCTTACCCAGGCTAGCAGCACTAACTCTGAGCAAACTATGAATTTTCTGAGTGTTTACAAGTAAATCCATTGATTAATTTTGAGCTACAGTTAGTTAATTTGATTCCATTAAAAATGTAACATCTGTAAGTCACCTTTGTTTCAAATGATCTTAACAATAAAATAACACACTACAAACTTCCCATGTAGATAAAATTAATTGAAATCATGGACATAGGCTATATTTGAAGAAATTAAATTGTAGTTAATACAAGTTAACAGTTGTCTCTTTTATGATACAGTTTACAGACAGGCTCAGGTAGTTGTAAATGGGACCATTGTGATGTTAGATTACTCAAGGGATTGCCAGTCTTCCTCCACAGCTGATTTTTGTCCCAGGGGTTCTGTTGCATATAATGACTCCTTGATTTGAGGCTCCCTGGTCCAATCAGCACTGCTCTTTAAAGATTCCATGGTGGCATGCTAGCTTGAGCCATCAGAGTTTGTAAGGTTCCCCGTGCACTACTTTTTTGACTCCATTGTACATTCTGGAAGTACTGATGAACTGAGGCAGGAGTGCAGGAGAAGCTCTTAAAGCACAGACATGTGACTCTGCTTGTTCTCCCTTTACCCAGCACTGATCTCTGCAACACAGCCTTCTAAAACAAAAAGCACATTGCAGATTGAGATAGATACAGCACTACACTTCGGCAGCTTTGTGTTGCGCAAAGCTGTTGTTAAACTCATATCCACTGGCCGGAGGAAACTACCTACATTGCACTGTTTTCGTAGGCCAATGAATCTGCCCTTTAAAAGTCAAAATTAAAACAAAAAAATGTAAGGTTGATACCACATATCTTGAAATCAATAGAAATCTTGCATGGTAGAATTCTTTTTAGTGTTTGTGTATGACATTTTAAAATTTAAAACTGGAAACGCAAACTACATTAAGAGGATAAGATTTATAATATGTATCTGTAATTTAAGGGTAAGAAATGTTGTTGTGCTGTTGTAAATATCCAAAAATAAAGTAGTGTAAACCCAAGAAATTAAGAATTAAGGTAATATTTAAGAGATCAAAACATATTAAAGAAAGAAATGCTTAATTAAGGCGCCTAAACAGCCTTAGCTCTGCTGTGTAGTAATGATAGGTATGATAGGTAAGAATTATGAAATAAACAAACAAACCTACTCTGAACTGTGGCCACACACCCTAAAATGCCTTAATCATAATCTGAGAGAAGGTGGATGAGGTAATATCTTTTATTGGATCCCCTTCTGTTAAGTGACAAGCTTTTGAGTTTACAGAGAATTACTCTTCTTTTTTCCCCACAAAAGTCAGTTATATACTGATCACTATCAGTCCTCATCCTCAAAGGAAACCTGCAAAATACTTTCAGAAGACAAGCCTGGGAGCTGAAATGTGTAATTTTGCAAGACACTAAAAATTGTCTTAATAATGACACTGGATTTATGTTGTTTTATAACAATCTGTCATCCACTAACTCCCCTTTTTGTCCTGTGACTACAGGTATGTTAAAGGGTCACTTCACTGTGAACGGTCGTTAGAATGTGTGTCAGCTACTTAAGTTACGCTACTTGTTTGACCTTGTATTTAGCTGTGACATTCTGAGTACCTTTCCCAGACCCAAGGAAGAGCTGGTTGGTCCAATTAGAGACATTACCTCCCCCACTTTGTGTGTCTAATATCCTGGGACTGACATGGCTACAGCAATACTGCATACAAAGACAGAAACGTATCCTATGAAGCTAAATTGCTTCTTTTAGATCCCAAAATTCAGACTTAACCCTTTACCTTCCTCCTTCAGGCTTCCACTTTCCTCATAATTCATGAGTAACATCATTTAATAATTAGACATGTAGGATAATGTAACCAGGAGCTGAGGCTTTTGTCTTTGCAGCTTTATGGGTTTAACATTGGCAGTATGACATCCTATTGAAACAAATGCTTGTACAGTCAATGTAAAAAGCACAGAACTTTATAAGCACAACAGAAAGCAGTAGATTACTTTTTTTAGAGCCTGGAACACCTTAGGGACAAATAATTTGCAATTAATATTTCTCAGGCTTAAACTTCCTCATCCCAGGAGTATTGCCAGTGAGCACGCAATGATTAAAACTCATCAGTTTTCACTTGATTGTCCCTCATCTCTGAGAAAAATTAAATATAGGTGTGGTCCAGATCTGGCGGTGTGCCACAAATCAATAGGCCCTTGAATACTATGGTATAGAAATGCCTGTAAATAAGTGGTGGAGTATCTTTTGAGGGCATGTATGTGGAGGGATGGTAAGAATAGAAAAGCAGAGACCATGTAATTTAAAATGCTGATTTGAAGGAGTAGTGCAAGCGTAAGTGATGAAAGTCCACTGTGTATCTAAAAGGGTTGGTATTTCCCAGCGTCCACGTCAAGAGGTCAAAGGGCTTGGTGTAAGAATAGCAGATCTAGCAGTAGAGAACTGTGTGCAGAATGCTAATGGGGGAAAGGGCAGGAAATTCTCTGACTTCTCAGCTAATTTGCTAGTTGCTATGAAGCTGTGAAATTTACATACCTGGTAATGGTTTCACTGCAGATGTAAATGAAATGTCTTAATTGCATTTTTAATGCATCTATCATGGTAGTCATATCTGGGTGTTTGTCATGATTTCATTTAATTTTTTCTGAGCTATTTTGAAATAAGCATTGTCTGGTATATCTATTTGATTTCAAAATGAAGTGTCTACATTTCAGCACTCATGAGGGCAGTGCTGCTGAAAGTCTCTCCATGCACTGCCCTTCCCCTTCCCCTCCCCCAATGTGTTTTAAACAGTGTTCATCAGAGGGGCTATGCAATTAATTTTCAGAAGATACTGACTGGCGAGTTAGGGAACCTGTTCTCCCAATATTCCTTTGGAGATCCAGATGCATAGCCTTGCTCGTATGGTCTTGACAATAGTACCTCATCTTTAAGATGTCAGATGCTCTTGTTTGAGTGAGAAAGTATAACAATATGTCTTGCTGCCTGCTTGTGTTCCTTTTTGTGGAAAATGTGGAGTTAGTCCTGAAATAAGAGAATTCCCCCTCTCCCCCCCCACTGAATTTTCATATTTTCATTTGAAGATTTATGTGTAAATTATGAATAAACAGCAGCTGGTGAACACTCAGATTTCCCTGCCCTTCAAAAGATGGTGAACTTTGACAGACAAGTTGAATGGTATGAAATTTGAACCTTGTATAATCTTACAGCATGGACATTTTTTGTTATTGTAAGGAACTATAGTGGTTTGCAATGTAAACACCCTCTCTCACCAATTGGACTCCAGTTTTGTTTCTGTAATGTGAAATTATTGAGAGGCTATTCTTCAGTGATTATGTAAGGTCAGTGCTGCTCCTTGCTTCAAATTGAGCTTTCCACACAGGTTTTGCCAACTTGGGCAGTAGAAGATTGTTCCTTACAATGAACAATAATAATAGCTACTAAATGGAAGGATATTCTCATTCTTTCATCCTTAAACTCTTGTCTTCTTCAACAATGTTGCTACTGCTTTGCAAAACAGTGGTGATTTCATACTTGAAGCAGCTGTCCCTTGGCAAGCAGGGTAGGGTAGTATACTTCTTTTCACTGGCATTGGAGCTCTGTTCCTGAAAAACAAAGGAGGGCTGAATTGGTAGAAGTCTTGTACAGTCTGAGGAATTGTTTTGAAGTGGAGAGGTTTTTGCAATTTTTAAACCTTTTTGTATTGTGTTTGCTTTGAATTATAAAAATAGAATCTCTTAAAAAAATCTGTCAGAGCTTAACACCATTGGGAATTAAATTAGAATAAGAAAAAGCCTATTTTTAGAAAACTAAATTCTCTATTCTAAGACTCTCAATGACATGGAGACCTCTGACAGGAAACCAAGTTTTAATTAAAGAGGAGGTGAACTTCATCAGTTCCCGACCCATAAGGTGAGATAGTCTTACCTGGGTGGAAACAATCTCTGATGTGCATGAGAAGTGCTAGTACAAAGAGCTGCTTTCTGTAGGAAAAATATAGATTCATAGACTTGCTAAACTGTCCATTGGCTTAAAGGAACACATTTTAGTAATTTAGGTGCAGAACTCAGTCCTCAAATATCTATCTATCTATCTATCTATCTATCTATCTATCTATCTATCTATCTATCTATCTATCTATCTATCTATCTAAAAGTCAAGTGGTGTATGTATGTATGTATGTACGTACGTATGACTGCGAAGTCCTCCCGCACCGTTTGAGCCAGAGACTTGAAATTTGGTACAGTGAGGGGTCTTGGGGTCTAGATGCTGGTAAGGGTCGAAAAATTTTCGGATCTCACCTCTGATGCCCCCCAGGGGTGAAAGTCTTTCAGGGCCAATCACATCGGCTGGGCGTTTAGGTGGTGATGATGTCATAATACCCTCCTCCAACAGACACCTCACTTGCTCAGCTCACCCCTCCCTCCTCCAACGGAACCCCGGAGATCCCTCAGTTCTCTGCCCCTCCCTCCTCCAACGGAACCCCGGAGATCACTCAGCTCACTGCCCCTCCCCCCTCCCAACGGAACCCCGGAGATCACTCAGCTCACTGCCCCTCCCTCCTCCAACGGAACCCCGGAGATCACTCAGCTCACTGCCCCTCGCCCCTCCCAACGGAACCCCGGAGATCACTCAGCTCACTGCCCCTCCCCCCCTCCCAACGGAACCCCGGAGATCACTCAGCTCACTGCCCCTCCCTCCTCCAACGGAACCACGGAGATCCCTCAGTTCTCTGTCCCTCCCTCCTCCAATGGAACCCCGGAGATCACTCAGCTCACTGCCCCTCCCCCCTCCCAACGGAACCCCGGAGATCACTCAGCTCACTGCCCCTCCCTCCTCCAGCGGAACCCCGGAGATCACTCAGCTCACTGCCCCTCCCTCCTCCAGCGGAACCCCGGAGATCACTCAGCTCACTGCCCCTCCCCCCTCCCAACGGAACCCCGGAGATCACTCAGCTCACTGCCCCTCCCTCCTCCAACGGAACCCCGGAGATCACTCAGCTCACTGCCCCTCCCCCCTCCCAACGGAACCCCGGAGATCACTCAGCTCACTGCCCCTCCCCCCTCCCAACGGAACCCCGGAGATCACTCAGCTCACTGCCCCTCCCCCTCCCAACGGAACCCCGGAGATCACTCAGCTCACTGCCCCTCCCTCCTCCAACGGAACCCCGGAGATCACTCAGCTCACTGCCCCTCCCTCCTCCAGCGGAACCCCGGAGATCACTCAGCTCACTGCCCCTCCCTCCTCCAACGGAACCCCGGAGATCACTCAGCTCACTGCCCCTCCCTCCTCCAGCGGAACCCCAGAATTCATCAGCTCTGTGCCGCCCCCCACCTGCGAAGGTCCCCGGAATCCCTCTGCTCTGGGCCCCCTCCCCGCCTGCGACGGATCTGAGTTGGGTTTGGTGGGACGGTAAGTGAGGTGGGGGTGTCGGGTTTGGTCGGGGGGTGAGGTGGGGGTGTTGGGTTTGCTTGGGGGGGTGGGAAGGTGTCGGGGTGGGTGAGGGGTGAGGGGTGGGTGTTGGGGTTGGTCAGGGGGTGTCAGCTGTCTGCCACCTCCCCACCTCCGACTGACCCGAGCAGCGCCGGGCACTTATGCTAGTTGTGTGATAAGTGATGTAAAGATTGATCACAGCCGAAAATGTGTATTTTGTTAACTGAGAGATCACAGGACAGGGGAAATCTCCTCCCAAACCCATTGCTTATGGAATACCTGGATTTAAAAAATGTTTTGTGCTAGACTATTTCAGAGCCAGCAGAGGGAGCACAAGTTAATTGCCAAATATAATTACTAGATCTTGATGTTGATGCACAAACAATTAAGTAAATTGAAAAGCTTTGTTAATTTCAAGCTCCATTGGAAACACATGGAGAGAACCTCAAGTATTTGCCAAATAGAAAATGGCAAAATTAATATTTTTTATAATAATGACAAATAATCTTTCAAGCTTCTCAGAGGGAATAAATAATGGAGTAAAAATACATGTTTTGGTATCCCTTTTTTAGTAACTTACCCATTATATTTAAAGTTCTAAGCTGCAGCAGCATGTTACCCTGAGGAATTTCTGAGCTGGCACCAGTCAGTGCTCTGATTCTTTGAGTCAAAATAAAAACTTACCTCAACTCATCAGTCTTTTGAACTCATTCTTTGTCAGATAAGGCCTGTATTCTGGCAATTATTTTCCTGAGGTAAGATCATCTGCTTTAGATAGGTACATGGGGTGGATACAGCAGGTATTTGCATAGATTTTTACAGACAGAAGGGCACATTGTGTTAATCTAGTCTGACTTCTGGCATAACACATGCCATAGAATTTCATCCTGTGCTTCCTGCATCCAGTGGAACTGCTCTGTTGGGTTTTGGGGGGGATTTTTTTTTTTAAAGTTATGCTTTATTTTCAGGTTTGGTTTTATTTAGCCTCAACTCCGGCCATTAGATCTTGTTATGCCTTCTACTCAGATATTATCTGACTGTGGAAATGCTTATAGAAGATGACATAGGGACTTCTTAGCTTTCTCAGTAAGCTAACTACAGCTTATTAAATCTCTCTGTAAGGCATGTTTTCTTGTGGTTCTCTGGTCCATTGTTTATGCAGTTACTAACTATATTCTCCTTTTACAGGTGCAGTAAGGTAAATTAGGCACAGAGGTTATGGCTTGCCTAAGGTCACATAGCTAGTTGTCATTTTGTTTTCCTGGTCTTAAAACTGACATTGTAACACCTACACACTCATTGCTTTGTATACATGTAAAATGAAGGTTGATACTCCACATTTTGTAATCAGCTGAAAGATCTGTTTAGAGATGTTGCAAAATCCATTAGCTATCCCTGAAGAACTGATTGAATCTGGCAAATAGAAATAGGAAGACTTCAGGTAAGGCATTATGACGTCCATCTTCAAAGATCAGGTTGCTAATAAGAGGATCCAATTCCCTCTAATCTTTTTTTAGTGACTCATCTGATACTAGAGTTTGTTGTAGGGCAGATTTTGCTTATTTCTTTGGGCTAAGAAGTGAATTTTCTCCCTCAGGTCTAAAATTTGAGCTCTGGTCAGAAAGTTAACTTGTTTTTAAGACTCAAATAATATAATAGAGCAAAATATACACTGGCACTAAATCCAAGACGGGTGGATAGAGGAGAGTGTTTAGCAGCTTTTAGAATTTGTTTGGTGAAAGGCAAATTGTGCTTGGCATTTTAATTGGTTCTGCAAGTTTTGTGTTGTTTTAACATATTCTTGTTTTGTCCTGCCAACTCTTTAGTTAGTAGCCTTTCTCGCTCTGCTCAATGTTATCTGCTTGTTCCTGTAAAATACAAAAATCCCTCCAGGTATGTGGGAGAAAACGGTTCATGAAATCCAAGCTACAGGCATCACAATGGGCTTGATCACACCATTTCATTTCTATCTTTTGCTCACAGTGGCCTTGACGGCTGTATGCCTAATATAATCCATGCAATAGTGCATTACTTAAAGCATACGGCGTCTGCACCTTCATGAGGCCAACTGTCAGAGTAACTTGTCCAGTGTGGGCTTCTACTAGCCTTTCAGTCACTTTGATTTTCATGATAAATTTCTTCTTAGCATCTTCCATAATCTGCAAGCTTTCTGTAGCTAATTCAGTACTTGTTCTGATCACTGTTTGTAAGAGATGATGTAATTTAGTTCTAGCTACCTTGTTTTAATGCATCAGAACTTTAACGCTGTATTTTTTAACAATGCATCATGATGCTTTTCACCTCTAGGTTACTGGTTTGAATCTGGCACAGGATGATAGGAAATTTAGCATATTCCAACTTCGGTGCTCCATATGAAACAAAGGAATGGACTTTTGGTTCAGCCCCAAACAAGGATGTGTATCCATATTTCCCAAATCATCATAACTGTTGTCACTAATTGGCCTGCAAATTGGCGGTCTCATTGGAAGCAAAGAATTGAATGACACGCGGAAGCTGAACAACCTTTCTGAATGCTAGAAATACTTAATTCAAATCCAGGATTGAGACATTCACGGGAGTCAGCTTCTATTACTGCTCTCTGAAGTTTTCTGCTTATAGTACAGTCTCCAATATTACCAATCCAACACCTTTTAGCAGCATTAAATTCACTTTAAAAATACAATTATTTATATTCTTGTAGTGGCTAGAAATCCCCAGTCATGAACCAGACCCCAGTGTGCTAGACACTGTACAAACATAGAACAAAAAGGCGAGCATTAACTTTTTTGCGTAGTAAGAAAGTATTACTATGCTTTTCCCTCCTCTTTCAGGCTGGCATATGTGGAGTTGGGTAGCCCCATTTGCCCACACTGGAACAGTGCCTACATTGATTAGGATTGCAGGATGCCAATTTTATTCTCATTTGGTGTATCAGGGAAAGCGTACTGGCACTGGAGAGTGGTACTGGTAATCAGATTCCAGCATCAGTTCCTCACTGATGTCTAGTGGGAAAAGGTAGCTCTGCTTGTGACCTCCTTACAGGTTGGTTGTGTTTGCAGGTTGAACCAGCATACTTGTTGTCAATGCTTAACCCACCCTTCCTCATTTACATTTTTATCCATTTTCTTTCGCCTTTAATGTTGTCTAGTAATTGAGTAGCTGAAACCTCATCCCGGAACGTAAGTCTCGTCCAAGCGAATTGCCTGAAGTTTTGCCGGGATGTGGTTTAGATGCAGAGATGCCATCATCTGTGTTATGCCTCTTGGCACTTAACCATCATTCCCCTTTGTTACAGGGAGAATCGGCAGCTTTTGCCCTTAACCAACTCCCTTTTCTGGGCTGCTGTTAGAATTCTCTCCATATTCTGGCCGTCAAAGTGATGCCATTGTGTCAGTGCATCACTCTGTGCAATCTGATCAGATCCTTCAGCGCGCTGTGGGTGTGCCTTTGCAGTTCAGCTCAGTTGAGCAGAAATACTATTTTTTTGCCAAGTTCCAGCAGATCCATGAGCTACTTCAAGAATGCAAAAATCCAGATAGTTCTGGCTCTAAGTAATTCTGTTCTCGGAACAGTTACCAGACTCTGCTTTATTGCTTTTTAAAAAAACCAAACACAACCTCATAAGCCATTGTCAGCTCTGTATCATACTGTTGTCCAAAGCATAATACATTAGCATTTATTTAGCATGTTGTGTTTTCGTGTTCTGCACAGCCATTAATTAATCCATCTTCACACCTCTGAGAGCGCTAAATATTATCCCCATTTTACAGATGATTAAATATTTTTAAAATAAAGGCAGCTATGCTTTTAAGTCTGAGTGGAGAACTCTCAGCAGGATCATGATATAATTGCTTCATTAATAGGGAGTACAAAGCATAAATATCCCCGTATGCAGGCCTTTGTTTCTGGTAATGCTGAGACCTGGCCATGACACCTGCTGTTTTTATAGAAACTGTCTGTGTGCCTGAAGTGCTGTGAAGAGTCCTTGCCCTTTTAAAGACCAAACAATTCTATTCTCTCTGAGAAGGAGATGTGTTAGGCAGGCCGTTCTGTTGTATGAACTGAACATGCTTCTTTGTAAGTACAATTCTTGGTGATTTTTCTTAGTGAATTTTAGATGTTTAAAAAATAGGTAGCACTGACATGCGTCTGTCGTTCCAAAGACTTAATTTATCTCTTTTGTAGAGGCTTTCCATCTGATTTTCTAACTGGGAATTGGCTGCTGTAAATGAAGATGGACGTTGGGATTGCATTGCTTTCTTCTTGCTGAGTGCCTGCTGCTGCTCTCTAACCCTTGTAATGGTTCCCTCCGAGTGACACATGCCTCGCTAAGGGCAAGGGACTGTCCATTAGACATCTGGCAGGTGGCACCGAAGGGTGACGTTTCCAGCTGAAATTTACACAGTAACACTTTTCTTGCCTGAAGTTCTAGGAGGGTTCTAGTGTGGCTTTCTACGTATGTTGTAGCCCCAAGTTTCCTTGGTGCCCTGACTTTGGTGCACACTGCATCGAGTCACAGGAGGCTAGAGAAAGATCTACAGGTTACCAAGCATTCTATTGCCCTTCGGCTGGGTCTAAGGCCTTCCCTACACTGCCACTTTAGAGCGCGGCGACTGTCTTGCTCAGGGGTGTGAAAAAACACCTTTAGAAATCTGCTAGGTCACCAGGATCTGCTTCCTGTAAACATTTATCAGCCGTTCCTTTCCCCTTTATGGTTCATCCAGCTACTACCTCTGAGGAAGGAAGAGAGAGATTCATAGTTCTAGTATTTGTATTCTGCCATCATCCTGCTGTGCTGTAAATCAGTGGTTCTCAGCCAGGGGTCCAGGGCCAACTGGGGGCCATGAGCAGATTTCAGGGGGTCTGCCAAGCAGGGCTGGCATTAGACTTGCTGGGGCCCAGGGCAGAAAGCTGAAGTCCCCACCACCTGGGGCTGAAGCCCAGGGCTCCGAGTCCCGTGGCCCTATCTCTGGCCCTGGATTTTATATGCAGAAAAAAGAAGTTGTGGCACAGGTGGACCGTGGAGTTTTTATAAAACGTTGACGGAGCCTCGAAAAGAAAAAGGTCGAGAACCCCTGCAAATAGATGATTAAAATGATGTACAGTGTGAAAGCTTTCTAGTGATTGGAGTCATCCCAATGACAGATTCCTGTCTTCTCACTGTTGGCTCTCTGAAACGCCTATTGCAAACGTCTTCTGCGTTGAAGTGGTCTCTCTTGTCTTTTAGCCCTGTCCAAGCACAGTGTACCATACTTCATAGGGTTATTTGGGAAAGATGAGGATTGTGTCCTCTTCGCAGTTATACACAATGAGATTTGTATTGAGTTTCAGTAGATCTGTGAGCTAGACTTGAGTATGGCAGCATTATTTTAGACAGCCTCCCAAAAGGGGTGTGCTGAGAATTTTCATCTGATCTTGGAGTCAAATCTGAGAGGGCAGTGTCTGTTTCTCACCTGTTAATTTATTGCAGAGCAAGCATGCACAGAGCAAAGAGGCATGTGACAAACTGCACATCTCAGACATGGGTGTGGCAAGGGATTGAGAACTGTAAACTACATATTTTAGAAAGGTGGAAATGTGTCTCTCTGTACTATCTGCTCACTTTCCCCTCACTTTCTGTAGACAGGACCAGCACACGGAGGTACATGTAGTAGGTTACGTTATAATGGTTGTGTGGGTTTAGCTTTAGGCATGGACAAGAGTTTCATTCCTTTTTTTGCCACTTTCTTTGCTACTAAATTTGTCACGTGATACTTATTCTAAATTTGTTGTTTGCTTTTATTGGCACAAACAAGATGCTGGGCCTGTTGCACAAAAATAAACGTTTTCCTCATTATTGCAAACTCGGTATTGTTCTAATGTGTCCATGTGTGTTACCACTTCTATGCAGGAGGAAGTTTTATAGAAACACAGACTAAACAGGAAGTGATCTGTTCAAGCGGGATGGGGATATAGACAGTGGGTGTAGGGGGGTGTTTCTTGGAGTCACATGGCCCAGCATCCGGATAGCAGTTTTCTCTAGGGAAGTTTGTTCATGCAGCCGTATACAGTTATTAGGCTTCTAGAATTACAGTTCTATGACATTGCAGGTCAGGAGTTTGAGTAAGAATAATCATCTCGCCAGGGCTTAAAATAAATCTGAACACCTGCTCTCATAAGTTATTTTATCAAACTAGAAACTGTATGGAAATTGAGCCACCCTGATTGATATTGTCCGATAGTTCAACATCTCTGTCTTCCGCTAGATCTCCTACTAGCTACCTCATCTGGAAAGAATGTTAATGCTTATTTTATAAATCGATACCTGGTGAAAAGTGTTTGACTAGCCAACTTTTATTCTTTAGATGTGCAAGCATTCCAAATACAATTCAATTCACATAATGCCCAGAATAAGTTGCAGGGAGCTTCTTCATGCAACCAAAACCTGTCTCAATCTACCCGCTTAAGAAAAAGACTGAATAAATGTGTGGAGGGAAACGAAGGGGGGGGAGTGACGGGACAAAAAATGAATTGGGATGGACGAAATTCCGGTGGATAAAAGGGCTCTTCATTGAGAGTGCCCTTCTTGAGGTCCACTGATCTATAAATCCGTGGACAGTAAACTCAGCTATCCCTGTTGATCTCAACTATTTGCAGCATCACTCAAAGAATGGAGATAGTTTCATAGATAACTATAGCCCAAACAATAAAGATGAGAACTAGTACTTTGAATAAGTACTAATAAGTACTAATCTTAAGCCTAGTGCTTTGAATGTGTCTAGAAACTGGGTGGAAGTCTCTGCAGTTCTGGAGCACAGATGTAATGTGCTACTTATGCAGAACAACACTAAATAAATGGGCAGTCACAGTCTGAACTAGCTGAAGTTTCCAAGTGGTTTTAGGATATGTATACACTGCAGTTAGATACCATTGCTGGCCTATGCCAGCTAACTAAAACTCACGGTGCTCAAGCTTACGGAGCTGTTTAATTGCGATTATAATATTTGGGCTTGGACAGGACCCTCTCACCTCGCAGGGTCCTAGAGTTTATAATCCTATGTATAGTGTGGTATTTTTCTTGTTATATTAATTCAAGGACATTCTCTTCTACAGAAACCAAAGCCAAAGCCTCGTCCGTCCATCACAAAGACTCCGTGGGAAAGTAATTATTTTGGGGTGCCTTTGTCCGCTGTAGTGACTCCAGAAAAACCTATTCCCATCTTTATCGAGCGATGTATTGAGTACATTGAAGCAACAGGTAAGAATTTCTCTTGGGGCAAGCATCAATGAGTAAATTGTCTACTGGGAGCTTGATACAAAAGTCAAGTTTTAGTTTGTTAGGAACTCCAGGATCATATTACCCTTGAGGCAGAGAGACTTATCAAAATGTTTGTTTGCAGATACCTTTTGGAAGACTGGAATTACATTTTCCTTATGCTTCCTGCATTCAGCTCTTTAAGTAAGCCAGGTTGCACTGCACTTTTTTGAAAAAAATATAAAATAAAATAGGTATTGTATTACAAGCAGTCTGATAGGTTAAATTGAAATGATTGTCTTTACACTACAGTATTTAGGTTGTGAACTTGAATTTCCCATTCCTTGCAATTTCAGCTTCTGTAATTTGTATAAGTAATTGACAAATCATTTGTATTTCATGAGATTAGAAAATGTAATTTGCTCTGTTAGGATAAAGCTGAAATTTATTTTGATACTAGTGTGGGCTTTGGTTTGTGCCTCAATCATGCTACACTGAAATTGCATGCAGATATTGTAGAACTGTGCACTTCGCTGTTTCGTGTCAACAAAAAATAGCTCCTTTAATTTCATTTTGTTTGGCAAATATATTAAGGTTTGTAATGCACTGAAGATGTAAAGTGCCATTCTTGTGATTTCAGAAGTTTGCCAAATATTAGCCACAGAACTAAATGTGGTAACCAGAGAGTAATATGAAAATACCACTCCCCCTCCTGTCAACAATGTCAAGGAGTGGTGTCCTAATGAGAAACCCAAACCCAATATTCCCAGTGTTCTCATTCTCTTCATGGCACTGGCCCCTAACATGTGTTTCATGTTGTGCGTGGCTAGGAACATCTGATTATATATGGAGTTCAATTTTCTGTCTGGCTCCCGGAGAGAGAAGGATGGGGTGTTTTCCCTTCCCCCTTACAGATTCAGAGTGGAAGCAAGGGCATTGGGAAGGTTGTGTCTTTTTTACTTGGTTTACACTCTCCCTGGATCACACACCTAATATTGCTGCTGGTCTCTGCCTTATAGCAGAGTGAAAAGAACATTGAGGATAAGATGACCTAACTGTGGTGCGCTCGGGGCATGAAATTTTTCTCATCTGAGAGTGATGTAGCTAGGTCAGCCTAAGTTTTAGGGTGCAGACCAAGACTCAGGCCTCTGCTGTTCTTGGATTGTTTTTCAGGGTGGTAGGTGGGAAATCAGTGAGAAGGGAGGAAGAGAAAACATTCCCCTTTTACAACTCTGAGTCTGCCACAGGCATAAGGAATAGCATGAGCTGCCAGTCATCAACCTGTTGCCACGTCACCTGAACACTGATGTGCATGATAAAGAAGATTGAACACTAGAGGGGCAGTAGTGGAAGTAACTGTTATTCAAGCATAACTTAAAATTGATTTGAAAAATAACTCATTTTCCCATCCTTCAGTATTAGTGAGAGTTCTTATTTGACTTTTCCCTTCCCTGTGTTAATATACTAGGCCCTGAGATTATTCCTGATTCTGACATTTGATATCAACCTGTTTTCTAGGGATAGAGAGTTCCCATTTTTAGTTCCATTTCTGAAGGAGTGACTTTTAAACATTAAGACACTGCAGTAGGGCTGTAAGGAAACATGCATTCTTTTGGGCCTACTTGTACATTTCCCTGTTTGCTTGTTCTGCACCTGAAGTGTGATGCAAGGATTTAATTTTGAAAATTTATTTAATGGTTAGAGATTATCCTTGAATTCTGAAGCTAGGGTTGAATTGTACTGAAAGTCATCACAAGATTCAGTTTTGCCATAACTTTGGTGTCAAAATTCCTTAAGTGGCAAAGTATTCTAGATGCCCTAACTATATCTGGATGGTTAATAAACCTGTTTGAAATACACTTCATTCTGTTTGAAATCCACTTTGTGTGTGTGTGACAGTATTTTTTATCCTTTTCCCGCTTCCTCTGGTTTTCACTTGCTGCTTTCAAAGTCTTGATAGCATTTGAGGTGGGAGGTGCTCTTCGTCTCTAGTAATGCAATTCTTCTGCAGTAATAGCTATGCTCAAGATTACAGGCTTAAACTAATGTGTTAGTAGCCCAACACAGTCAGGCTGCAGATTACACTCTTTTACGGCTGGATTTATTCCCTCTAATCCAAGTGTAATCAGTAATGATTAAGTATCATTAATCGTGGACGGACTGCCTCAACCTGCTGTTAACCCTGATAGAGTTGAGTGATGGTGTTAACACTCACTATTTGAAACTTCATGACAAGGGGGAAAATACACTGACTTTTAATCATTCAAGGTCTGGGTTAAATGAAGCCTAGACAACAGTCCAAAAAGTCAATTTTCAAGTGTGATATACTGACTTAGTTCCAATTAAATAACTCTTCAGTGTAAGTTTGTATGCTGTATTTGAAAATGCTTCTCTCTTCTGTTTGATCTAGTTAAATGCCAGCAAAAGGAAGTAAATCTTTGTTGTGCTATCCCCACCTTCTCAAAAGTCATACAACAGGGTAAGGTGTGCAGACAAAATAAAGCTAGTGACATGTATATCAGGTTTCAGGCTTCATTTAAAATTAAAATCTGACGTATAAAAAACCTGCTTTTAGAATAGAGTTGTAAATACCCCCCTATAGCTTTTACTGGTCCCTTCCATTGCACTATTCCTTTGTTAAAGATCTTGGGGTTTGACACAATGTGTAGATGGAACTTAATATTCAGCTATCCTTCTGAATCCTCATCAGACACTGAGTTTGTAATGCTCTGATGAACCGGAAGGTGAAGACCCAACACAGGTATTGAAAATCCAGTCGCTGATATTTCATTTTCACTGATTTTTCTCCAGTAGGTGTGATTTATGAGCATATCCCTTAATCCACTCAGGGCTTCGGAGATGTCCTGATACCTAAACTACCTTCTCTGAAGAGCAGCTTTTTGCTAGAGACAATTGCATTTTGGTCCCCATCTGTTCTAATTTTTTTCCACAGTGGTGAATGGCTCCTCAGACCTTTGTGGTATTTAAATTGCTGTCAGGATTCAGCTGCCGCAGTCTTATTGCTTTGACCAATGGAAGATTTTCTCTTGCTTGGTGATATGTCCGTTTAGCTTGAGGGAATTGCCATTTTCTCCTGAAGATCTTTGATCCTACAGCTGTGGCCTTGAATGGCCGTTTTCTCTTGGGGGCTCTAAATTTTTCTACATATGTTTCAGTTTTGTTCCCTTATGGCTCATATGAGGGAAGAAAGGGGGACAACGTTTTTGTTGCTTTGATGGTATAATTCATGCATTTGCAACACTGGTGACCAGGACATCTGTAAAGATGCAAGAATTTATTTTTCCAGCCAGAGCTAAATTCATAGTTTTGTTGCCTGCTCAACACCCAAAAGAGTAGGACATTCCTGAAGAGATTCTCCATTCTGAACCGAGAAGTATTCTGCATCATCAGAATTTGTTCCAAAGAAAATTCTCTTCTATAGAGTTGATAAAGGCACTTAATGTTTTGATAAGAATTTGGAAAGGTGATTCTTTGTTCTGCATGAATTAGCCAAAAGTGAGGGTGAAGGCCAATAGGTTGTTGCTAGTAGAGGTCAAGGGCTGCATGAGGAAGACAAGGGGGGGCTAAATGGTTTAGGGAATTGGTAATAGGATACAGAGACTCTTCCCTCTGGGTCACTAGTTCAGATCAAACCAGTATCAGCAGGGACTGAAAGTTAGCATCTGACAGCTGTGCAGGCCTGCCTGAAAGTAGCTCTGGTGGTCCTAGAAAATGGAGTATCCCCTTTTGTGCCTGAGTGCTGCAGTCAAAACTAACACGCAGCCACTAACTAACATTATTCGGACTCAAAACAGGTGAGTCTTTTTGTTTTTTTTAAAAGAACTGAAGTTAAGTCACAAGAAGTATCAGAGAAGTTCTGAACAATTATACAGATCTTTTAAGCCTAAACAATTGGACAGTGTTGATTAAAAAAAAAAGTAAACATGGTATTTTGCTAGCAGATTAGAGTTTACAATAGAGAAATACCTTAGTGCTTGACAAGTATTTTTAAGGTGGTAATTGCTGTGCTAGGTTTTTATCTTAAATCCCTCTTTTCTCGGCAGCCTAAAGATGAATAAAATACAAAGTGGTGTGGTGGTTTTTCTTCCTAATATCATGCCAGAGTTTCTGAATGCTGATTCTTCTACTTACATATTTTGCGCATTGTCTTTTGGCTGCTACCTAAACATAAATTATTTTCTTTTGAACATGTAACTAAAGTGTAATATTCTGCAAGTAGTAGCATTTTCAGGCATAGAACATCCAGCAACTTTGTAATACAATCTTGTTGAGCTTCCGTTTTGTCAGAAGTAATCCTGTTCTCGAATTTAGGACTGCCTTCAGATTAACTCTAATCTCTGGCTGTTGCATTCTGGTAGAACTGCATAATAGAAGGCCATTTTTCTCTGGAGCACTTTGAGTGTAACTTCTGTTTATACTGTTCAGTGGGAAGGAAGAGCTTTGAATGAGACCTTTTTCAAAATAAGGACTATAAAATTCCTCCTTACAGGAATGTTGGAATATAGCAATAGGGAGCCAGATCTTGTTCCTGCTATCATTGTACTATGCTTCCTTATGAATAGATTGCTTCTTATTTGCACTTGCTCTTTTCTCTGAGCCTTTTGATTAATCCATTTGCAGCCATTCTGCGTGAGAGATTGGTTTGTACTCTGAAATGGCCGGTGTGTAGAAAACAGTCCTCTAGGATTCTATCTGCAGACATTTTTAATATAGTCTGTCCCTCACAATAGAAAAACCTCTTTCTTTAGTGTACTAATGAGATATTAGGCTTTCAGTCTGTCAGTGCAAATCCCTCACCATCGGATAGAGCAGATTCGTTGGCATAGCTGAAATGAGGTATCCCATTAGCACTTCTTACTGTTGCATCAGCGGGTCAGGGAAGCTTTAACCACCAGTTAACACACAGATCCACTTCTCAGATTCTCACACAAAGGAAACTGCCTGACAAGGATCCCCACGTCATGGCTGCTGCCTAACCAGTAGGTAGTTGCACATCTTGCATGAACATCTGACTTCTTTGGTGAAAGGAGAGATGAGTATCATCAATTAGGGCTGTTGCATATTGCAGCATTGATGTTAGAAAAAACAGCTGTAATGTTGTCCACCCTAGCATGGACTTGCAAAACACACTTCACAGCTATTAGATTTTCCACATTGCCGTTCTAGGAATCAGTTCAGATGTGCTGTGTGAAGCGTGGACTCATGCTTATGTTGTGCTGTAATAAACAGAGAGGTGTGTGTATCTACTTGCTGGTTTAAATCTTTGTGATATTAGGTTACTGGTATGGCTTTACTAATACAGTTCCATAGAAAGCTCTGAAGATCTGTTCACACTGCAACTAAACTAGCTTAAGATGAAATGTCCAGTGGTGCTCTCTCAGGCTATTTCTCTAGCAGGGTTTGAACATGGGTGCACTTTTTTTTTAAAGGTTACATGATCTAATCATGTTGACCATTCAGTTGTGAATCATGGTTTTTCCTTGTAGCATGTTCAAAGTTCATAGTACATCAGAACTGCGGCTAGTCCTCACTGGGTCCTTCACAAGTGTTACAAATAGCTAGGGAAAGATTTTATGTGCAAGGCTGCTTCTGTCAGATTAATGCACCCGCTTTACATCTTTAGCTATAATGTATTCACATACTACTGTATAAATAGTTATCAGGGCAAGGTTTTTGTTAGTACATCTGTGGCTCATTCTGCCCCAGTGGGATGAATAATACCCCGCAGTTAGCAGCCAGAATTCTCACTCATATAATGGAGATCTCTGAGTATTGCTAATCTTTTTTGTAGTTTAGTAGATCAGTGAGAGGCTGAGAGCCCTTTCGGAAGACCAAGTATTAATTGGTTGGTTGTAAGTGTTGATGGTGTGCTATAACCTTTGTCATATTGCATACACCCTTTATGATGGATATGCTGAGAGTTCAGTTGTAACCTGCTCCAAAACAGGCAGAATCAGCACATAAAATAGATCTCTACCTGGTGTGTTAGAAGAGGGATTTTGTTCTGTATGTGAAGTGGGATGGCAGTGATCAGCCATTGATAATCTCCAGAATGAAACCTAAATGGGTCACCTGAAGATGCTTTAAGACAAGTCATTGGGGTTGACAATATAGTTTTTTCTTTTATGATGAAAATCTCTGTTCATTTATTTTATCTTTCAGGGTACAACACTAAATACCATTTGAAAGATTAGCTTGCTTCAGGGTATTTCTCTGGCCCTGATTTGGCAGGGATTTGAGTACATAAATATATATTTTATATTGGACATTATGATGTATGCTTCTATCAGGTCTTGAACTCATTCTCCTGGTGATCACATGCTTCTGTTCTGATTAACTCTATAGTATGAGCAGGGGGAATCCATGTTTTATCAGTTTCTACCAACTAGTGTAATGGAAGGTTTTTGAGGGTTTTTTGTTTAAGGACTTATAACTTTTTCATCAATGCTTGCTCTGAGTTTAAAGTTCATGTTCAAGAGCCTTTTCCTAGAGGAGCCTTAATACGTATAGTAGAGGAAAAAGTAATTGTAATGAGGAAAATAGTTAGCAAGTTAGCCAAAAGGGGGGGGGGGGGACTTGAACGTAGAGAGGTAGGAAGGCCAAGGGTTCAATTCTGTCAGTGTATAGCAACTTACTTGACCACTCTGTGCCTTTATTAGCTCTGCTTTAACACTGTTTATTTAACAAAAAACAAACCTGCAAAATAAAACCCTAGAACTTAATTGAAAACCAGAAGTAATGCAGTTAGCTCTGATAGCCTGGAAGGTAAACTGTATTGTTTTTTTAACCTAACAGCCATGAACTCGTGACAAAGGAAACTGCATTATATTTGTTTCTCTCAGTCAAAAGACTAAATCCAATTCACTAGTTATAATCGTGCCCTGTGTATGTGTTGGTCCTCCAAACTTCACTCTTCGTCAGTTCATCTCTGCAGCATTAATAATTGAAGTAATGTGACTAACTGTGGAAGTTCAAACAGAATATAGATTCTTTTTATCCCTTATAGCAATGATGGGTGAAACTGGATAACATCTGAACTATTTTAATATTTCATTTTAGCCAGGTTGATCTTGATGCCTTAGAATAAATCTCTGCATGTTTGTCCCCCTAGGAAAACTAGTCTGTGAACCTTGGATCTAAAACTGAAGATCAGATTTTCTAAGTGAAGTAACTTCTCTCATACCTACAATAAAAAGAGCAAAGCTTCCAGGTTGCTTGCTATGTGGGATAAAGTAATCACTTTTGCATACTCTCTCGCCATTCTACCTCCTGCATGAGGGTGATATTGTCTGGAGTTTCACCTTGTGGTATTTCACATGTGGCGTTCAGTGATTACTTGTTGAAACAATTAATTTCCCAGTGGCAAACTCAGTGTTTAATAACCCAAAGGTCTTAGCAACAATACTGCAGATGTAGCTTTGATATTTTTAAATACATGAGGTCCTTGTGGGGAAGGGAATATCAGTAGGTGATCTTGTTAGTGTAACATTGCAAGAGGGTGAATCTTCAGCATAACTCCCTGGATGAAAGATCCATCAGCATTACCTATATCTAAAGGAAAAACTGCCTCAAGCTATAGAACTGGGACTAGAGAGAGATGAAGAGTATCTCCATTACCTGGAAATATTCTTTCAGGGAGAACATTAAAACCTGCAGCTGTGCATTCGTGGCTGCATTAGATCAGATTGTGTGCGTCATTCAAAGTTCACATGTCAGCCTCAGCTCTTTGGTTGCAATTGAAAGCTCTAAATAAAAACGGATTTTTGATTTTGTATGGATGGTTGTGACCTCCACTCCTATTTGCTAGGCTGACTGAATAAATGAGCAGAGTGCTTTGTGTGGAAGAACACATTTAAATTTTATCTTTCATTTGTGATGGTGCCTTCAGGAAGGCAACTTCTTGTTAGCTCAAGAGACCTTTAGAAAATAGATTCTCACTGATTATTCTGGGAGACAGATATGTATCTTATGACAAGCAGAATTGCAGAAAAATGTCTTTCAAAATTGGGGAGTCTTACAACATATCCCTTTGGAATTTGCAAAGGTTATCCTAGCCCTGAGGTCTATTTATTGCTGGGTGTGACAAAGTGGGAATTTTCTATAATATTTTTATGACACTGGTGTATGCCTCAGTTTCCCTTATCGTTTGTATGTTACCGGGAGAAAGAGAAGCAGGACTGTTTGCTCTCAGGACAGGCTGGGAGACATGAATATCAATGTTACGTAGCTCTTTGAGCTTGAATGGGTTAAAAAGGACTGGCATATCATCACATATCAATGGAAAATCTGAGAAGATGGCAAATCCAGTCACGAGGACATTAATGTCTAGCAACCCGTGAGTGTTCCCCACCTTTCAGCAGAAAAGCTGAGCAAAATCTCCCAGCTCGAGAATAAAAGACTTGGGAAGATGTGAGGTGGGGAGACGAGAGTTGGCTGTTACAGGGAGTCATGGGCTCTCACCTAGGAACCGACAAGGAGGTGAGACAGCGAGAGATGGAGTATAAACGTGAGGGTTTCACTACAGTTTGGCTGGGGGTTCTGGGCTAACCAGAATGGTCTAGGCCTTAACTGTCATTTCTCTATGCTAACATAAAGGACTTCCTATGTTGTGTGCCAGTTGACTAATAAACCGGACTGTTTTGACAACACCATTTGAGTGTCACTGCAAATGCTTGGCGTGGTACATTAATCTCTGAAGAATGTGCAAGTTTCCACCAGGAGTATGTCTCAGGTGGACTTACTGAACAGAGCTCATGGTGTGCCGCAGGAGTGCTGCAGCGGCAGGGGTTCAGCCTCAGAAGACAGAGGATGTGTGGCCTATCCTGTAGGAAGACAGAATCTCCTTGGGGATCTGGCATTCTGAAGGGGTTCCTGTTTCAGAGCTGGGGGCATAGCACAAATACTGTGGACCCATAACCTTGATGTCCTAAAGATAGTCACCCTTTGAGACCAGCTGTTCACATCTCATCCTCTTTGGTTTGATTTGCAGGTTGGTTTCATTATTAGATATTTGAATCCTGTTTAGCCAAATAGAGGTGGCAGAATTTAGTGTGATATTTCTAGTCTCTAAAGCTCACTTCTCCCTTCCTTTCCCCAGGTCTGGGTGGAATTTGTAATCTTGGAATTTGTCCTTGTGTTTTAATAATGTGCAGAATAAGACTGTTGTAACTTCAGAGTCATATCTTTTCTGGTTATTGTCCTCTGACACTCTAGTTTTTTTCTATACCAATGTTAATGTTAGATGCAATCTTAGATTTGCAAGCTCTTCGGGGCTTTGTTTGTCTATAAAGTACCATGCACAGTTATACCATTACCAAAATGTTAACCCTCTCCACTTTTTAATTTTCCTCTTGGGAGCCTGTATTTTGTACTGTAATAAGGAGGAGTGCAATTCTTATAAACATAACAGATCTTCTTTTCTGTTGAAGTCCATGACTACTCTTCCTTCTTGGGTTGAGAGTACCATGGTTCTGGTACTAGAAGGGACACTTACAACAGCATATGTTTGTTTATAACGTAGGGAGCAGAGAGTTATTTTAGATAAAATTCCCACTGAAATGTATTACTTTAACAGCTGTTTGGTGCCTTATTGTCATATTTTACTAGGTGGAATTAAATTAACCCAGACAGCTATCAGGGACTGGATTATTTTTTGCTGAATGGCAAACTTGTGCCTGGCAATATCAACATGGTGTAAGATTTAGTCTCTGCCCCATGGAGTTTATAACTGACTTCATTAACTAAGATTGCATCTAACATTATAAAGACTTGGACTCTCTAGCACTTTAACATTTGCCATTTACAGCTGTTACCCTTGATCTTTTACTTGCATTCTGTTGACCCTTCAGTAAGTCTGTCTTGCACCCCTGTCCTTTATTGCACAGTATTCTGTGATGATGTTCTCAGTGCTGAAAATAGAGCACAACAGTGATCCTGGACTATAAATACTAAATGGAGATCAGCTTTGATTGTAAAGACAGAAAATCGTTTTGAAATCTGCATTTTAAGAGCTTTATGTACGCAGCATGTTCAGGCAAGATGTGGACTGTCGTGTGATATAGCAAAATATCATTGTCCTGAACTTAGATTTTCCAGCTGTCTCGGCTGTCCACATGGTTGATTTATCGGCGATCCCAATTGGTGGGAATCAAGTTTTAGAAGAGTGCTATGAAAGCTCGCCAGTAATATCTTTAAAAAAAAAAAGGGGGGGGTGATGAGGGGATTATCACCAGATACCTGAATTGAAGCTGTTTTTTTCTGACTATTTTCTCCTGTTGTGGTAATTTTCTAGTCCCGATCTCAGCCATTAATTTATTCCTGAAACATTGACCTCGATGCTTTGGCTTCAGTACCATTCACATGGTCTCTTTGGCCAGTTGGTTCCCAGGCACCAGCATACAAACCAATACTAGTAGTTGAGGCTTGGGCCAAGTATGTATTCTTCTGACTGGAGACTCCCAGTTTTATTTTGTATACTTCCATACATCATGTTGGTGTAGCACAGTATATCTAAGTTCCCTACAAGCCAGGGGTTCTCAAACTGGGCATCGGGACCCCGCAAGGTGTTGTGAGGTTATTACCTGGGGGGTTGTGAGCTGTCAGCCTCCACCCTAAACCCTGCTTTGCCTCCAGCATCTATAATGGTGTTAAAATCAAAAACATCTTTTTATATATTCTTGGGGGGGTCGCACTCAGAGGCTTGCTATGTGAAAGGGATCACCAGTGCAAAAGTTTGAGAACCATGGCATAAGCTATGCGGCCGGGCAGAGCCTATTTAGCGTCACGCAGGCACTCGGGACCCGTCGCGGCCAGTAGAGGGATGGCCTGAACCCCAGTCTGAACCCAGCCCCGTCCTGGACCTGCCATGGCCGCGGGAGGGGCACCTATCCCGTGGCCCCAGCCCTGGAGCTGTCACGGTAGGGAGAGAGCTGAGGGGAGTCCTCCCTGCTGTAGCCCCGGAGCACCTTCCTGCACCTCAAACCCCTCATCCCCACTCCAGAGCCTGCACTGCCAGTTGGAGTCTCTCACTCCCTGCTCCTCAACCCTTTGCCCCTGAGCCCCTCATCCCTGTCCCCATCACAGAGCCTGCACCCCCAGCCAGAACCCTCACCCCCCTCCCACTCCAACCCTCTATCCCAGCCCTGAGCCCCCTCCCATACTCTGAACCCTTCAGCCCCACCCCCACCACATGAATTCTGTTATGTGCACCAATATGGAAGTGATGTGTGACATATCACCTTCATATTAATGCACATAACAAAATTCATTCCACACATGGGTGGGAAAAATTAGAGGGAATGCTGCAGTATATACTGAACCTTCGCTGGCTTCAGAACCAATTTGGGTTCCTGAGGAGCCTAAAGCATTGCAAAATGTTCATAATAAATGGGAAGTGCTGGGCACTGTCGAGGTCTTATTCTGGTAAAGTGGTGGTGGTGTCTGAAAAAGTTGGAAGCCGCTGTTTTAAGCTACCAGTCATCAATTTTGAGGAACTTTCTTCTAACATTTGTCTCCCCGAACCCTGTGTCCTGCAAGAAGCGTTTGCGTGCCTCTGACCCTAACCTGGCTCTGAAATTCTAGCAGCCATTTGAAGAGCTTGGTAGTCAATGAAGCAGTTTGAACAATGGTTTGAAAGTGGTTTTGTGTGGATAAGAAATACATGGCAAATGAATGATTCATGGCAATCCAGACAAAACCTCTCCTCTAATGATAGTGTTGTGCTGGGTTTGGCAGCAGACCGCCAAATCAACTATATTGTTTTAGATGAAAACACTGAGATCTGTCATTTGTAGAGATGAGAAATTTACATATCTGGTTTGCTCTGTGCAGTCATTATTTCACAAAACAGATCTCTTTCAGCCTCTGGGGAGCTCAGTGAATGAAACTTGCACTTGAGGTCTCAATAATGCGTCATTCGTTGGATAGGTAATTGGGTTAAATCTGAATGGCTCTGTGGCTTTGGACAGTCACCATGCTAATATTCTACTGCGGTTACCACTGTTGTCCCACACAGAGGGCTTTTTGACTTTGCACAGCCACAGTATGAAATATCTCAAATGAATGACGGTTTTTTGACGTCCCTCCCCCTCCCATCCAGCCATTTCTGGATGACAGATGCATGATTTTGCCTAAATGTGCAGACTGATGCATTCATTTAAATATTTCATGTTAAGTCTCTATAAGTGAAGACAACGAGGAGTTCTTGTGGCTACGAAGAGCGGTACTGGACGGAGCTTGCTGCGCTGCCCCACAGGAGCGTGCAGGCCTACCTCCCAGAGTGCTGCCCGCATGGGAAGCTGAGGCTCTGGGGGAGGGGCTGGGATTAGCCACCCCGACTGGGAGCTCAGGAGCTGAACAGAACGGTCCCGTGGGCCAGATGTGGCCTGTGGGCCTTAGTTTGCCCACCCCTGGGTTACAAGAAGGGGTGAATGGATGCCTGCTCCCAAGTTTGAGGTTTGTGGTGTCCTAGGCAGCTAGGAAAGCATGGAGACAGGGAGAGAGGTATGCAGATGGCTGTGTCCTCCCAGGAAAGGCACAACAACCAGTAGCAAATTTGCATAAATAAATATGCAAATTTATTTTGTAGGTTTTAGTAACTGTGTCTGCAGATGTTAATGCTAATGGAGCCTGAATAGATGATTAGTTCTGAGAAAAGGTGTGTGTCCTTCTAGGTCGAGGACAGATGGTCTGTTAGAGATTCTGTTCAGTTTACTGTATGGTGATTATTAAGGAAGTTTAAATCAAGACTGTTGCTTGATCAGAGTGACAATGGCAGTTCAGGAAGTATGAAGTTAAATACCAAACAAGGCAAGGCTTTGAGCCAGTAAATGTTTCAGTGAATACTCTCACAGTGGGGGTCTTGTAATAACATCAGGGCTACCGAGATTTGTCTTCAGTATTGTTCAGTGTCCGAGCTTATTCTGAAAGACTTCGGACTGATTGCAGTCCTGTTGATACTGGCCAGGGAAAAGTTAACCCTGCTAGTGAGCAGTGGCTTTTTAAAACATTGTTCTTGCTTGAAAATTGCCAACAAGTTCTGACAGTTAGTGCACCCAAGCAATGTTAATTCCTTCTTGTAGTGATGCTGAGAGAGGAAAAATATTAAAAGAAATTCTTTAAAAATTAGTTTCACTGACACTAAAATGCCTCTTTAATTAGTCATGACATTACTACAGGGCAGAGTTAAGGTTGTTTGGATGTCTTAACTATGCATTTCTTAACACCTTACAGTGACATATTTAGTTTTCTTTCTTTAACTTTGAATTTCCTGGGTTTATAATGCCTGGTTCTAGGATAAATTACAGAAGCTTTGTCATGGTTTTTTACCTTTTAAATTATTGATAATACTCTCTGCCTTAATGTATAATTGGAAATTATATGCAGTTTAAAATCTCTGGTTTCATTCCAAGCAATGAAATTTGTTTTTAGTGTCCTTAATGTATCCAAAACCTGATGTAGTTCTTCTCAAATGGATTAAAAAGAACTTCCACCTCCATGTATAGCGAGTGAAGTGTTCTATGAACCATCTCAGAAAGTGCTAGTACAATTCCTCTGTCTGTGCTAGAAGCGAAGAGGGAATTAAACAAACTGTTAGCTTCCTCAGACAATTCTAAACATGAGAGCTTTTATCCAGCATGGTCCTTTTCAAATGAATGAAAACATAGAAAGATTAATGTAAATTCTAAGGAGATCTGTACACAAAACTCAAAAAGAAGTCCTCTTACCACATGGTGAAAAAAATGTTGCTAAATCCATTTAGAAACAATTCTGCAGATTATAGTGTTGCAGCAGCAATTTGGGGTTGAGGTAGTACTTTCATTCTAAACCTCCATTTACAGGCACTTGGGGTTTTGTTGGTTTTTTGTTTTGTTTTTTGGAAAAACTGACTCGTCAGACTGATATTTCCCATGTTCTCTGTTTAACACATGGATTTTTTTCAAGTGTGTGTGTAATGTTTGCTGAAATTCCCCCCTGTTTTCTGTGTGTTCAGGTAATTCAAAACGTTCATTAAAACTTCAGATTTGCTACGAGCATGGTGTTCCATGAAGAAAAGTGCATATAACATCCTTGAAGAATTGTCATTTATAAACCAAATTGTGGGTTAGAGTAATGGATTTGTAGCTTTTTATAAGTAAGCGTGTATGTATAAATCTTTTTTCAACCCTATGTACCTTGGATCATACAAAAAGCACACAACTTGGCTAGGAAATGCCCTTATGAAACAGGAATTGTGCATATCTGTATACATTTTGTTTTAAATTCAGGAGAACCTATTTAAGAGTCTCCTCTGTGTATACCCATTCTCAGTTAAACAAGCATCCCATGTAAACAGTTTAACCTATACAGTACTGAATTTTACCACTCATTTCATTTGGCTGAAGCCTGATTACAATTTACATTTTATTAGTGCATAAAACAGATTAACTTGTAATTTAAAATATAAAATTAGTAAAATGAACATAGCCAGTGCATTTCTGGCCCTTTCCTGATTGTTATTATGAGACGTGCAGAAAATTAAGCCGCAAGGAATTTGTGACTTTTAACTGCCACGTTAACACTTGTAATTGTAATTGACAGTGTTTTAGGCTGAAAATCACCACAACAAAAGTGGATTGAGCAATTAGTTGTCCACTTAAGTGACAAAACACTTATTCTGTTTAATGAGAGAAAAAACAGTTATTTGGGGATTGGCGTATTAAAATGGGCTTTCTTGGTTGTCCATGCCTTGTTAGGAAAAAGTAGGAATTGGTAGTCTGGATCAGACCCATGATCCATCTAGTCTAGTGTCCTATCTCTGACCGTGCTTACCTCCATGTGTTCACAAGATAGTGCAAGAATCCACACAGTAGGCAGGTTGTGGGTAATCTGCACCCAATTCAAATCCCATCCTAATCCCTAATTGTCAAATTGGTTTAATCTCTGAAGCATGAAATTTTCTCTCTCTTCCAATACGTCTTGTTACCATTAACTATGGATATTCTTGTTATCCATATAAGTGTTCAATTCACCTTTGGATCTTGCTAATTCTTGGTCTTAGCGATGCCCTTTGGCAGTGAGTTCCACAGCCTAATTATGCATTATTTTAATATTAATTATGCAATTTTTGTTTAATCAAAAAGCAACTAATATATTGAAAATCAGTGTAAGTGGCATGAGATCTGAGGCTAAAATCGGCAAAGAAAGAGTTAAGAATTATTTAGGTCTTACCTATACTAGAAAATTAGGTCAACTCAGCTACAAGTCACTCCGGTTTGAAAAATCCACAATCCTGGTAGGAGGGCTCACAGTTGTGTTGTCACTAGCCAGATTTACATGTTTTAATACAATGACCATGTCTTGGCAACACATTACTGCCTAGGATTGCTCAGTCTGTGCTAGAATTCAGCAGAAACTTATTAACGGAATCCTAAAGTACTACTTCACACTCTCCAAGAGCTCTGCTCCAATTCAGACCTGTTTGAGATTGATACTCAGAGAGAATACAGTAACTTTCATGCCATAGTCTCAATTTTTTTTTGCTACGTTTAATCTAATTTGTAGTGGTCACTGTTGTTTAGAGATCAAAGTGTATTAGAAGGAGGTCATATTTTAATTTAGAGAAAAATGGTCTTGTGATAAAGCCACTTGATTGGGACTTGGCAGATCTGTGTTCACTATGCAACTCTACCAGACTTCCTGTGTGATCTGAAGAAAATCACTTAATCTCCAGGGGGTCCGTTCCCAATCTGTAAAATGGGGATAATAGCCCATTTGTTTGTAAATTGTTGGGGGCAGGGACTGCCTCATACTTCCTCTCTACAGCACTCATCACAGCAAGCCCTTGATCTCAGTTGAGGGCTCTATGGTGATACCCCCACCCCCACTCTCAGGGCAGCCACTTACAGCAAGAAGCTTGGACTGAGCCAGCAGAGCAGCCCACAACCGGAAGAGGATGCACTGTTTTAAGCCCCCCCCCCCCCTTTTCCAGCCAGGGGACAATCTTGCAGACTCAGGCCAGGGCTGACTAGGCTGCTCAGCTGCTGCTGACTCCTGGATGGAGTCTCAGCTGTTGGATCTGGAGCCTGAACTGGGCTTTGTTCAGAGTTACAGGCAACCTCCCTTCCCATTCTACTGTAAACACTAAAAATACCGCAAAGTTCTTGTGAATGAAATCAACTGAGTATAGTGGCACCTTAAAGACCAACAGGTTTATTTGGGCATAAGCTTTCGTGGGTTAAAAAAAAATATCCATGCACCTGAAGAAGTGGGGTTTTTACCCACGAAATCTAATGCCCAAATAAATCTGTTGGTCTTTAAGGTGCCACTCCTCGTTTTTGTGACTACAGACCAACACCGCTGCCCCTCTGATACTTGTTAATGAAATGTTAATGTGTTAAACTTTGGTTCATTAGTACCGCTGATTGTGTCTGCATGAGAACTTTGCAGAGGTGAACCTCCTTGAGACAGGAAGGGTCTTGCAGCGTACGCTTGGATCTCTAGTGGTTTGTTGTGGAGGCAGAATAGCAATCAGCCCTCCCTTTCAGAGGGTGAATATAGAGCATTGTAGAGAAAGGGAGAAGAGTACTGATGAGGAAATAAAAATTTTATGGGCATTCTAACAAGTTCACAGTTTAGGATTCAGTCTCTCTCACATACTTGGCGGACTGTTTACTCCCAGCTGCTTTTACACTTCATCACTCAGGGCTTGTCTTCACTTGAAACACTACAGTGGCACAGCTGCAGCTACATCACTATGGGCATGGCTACACTTGCAGATGTAGAGCACTTTGGGTTAAACCGGCCTTTGGAGAGCGCACCAGGGAAAGCACTCCAGTCTGTCCTCACTGGTGTGGCCACATTCGCGGCACTTGTAGCGGCATTGGGAGCAGTGCATTATGGGCAGCTATCCCACAGAGCACTTCTTCCCATTCTGGTGCTGTGGCTTGTGGGAAGGGGGCATGGGATGTGGGGCATTCTGGATCCTGTCCTAACGCCCCTTGATGCACCGCGTCCCATCCCAGCAATCCCTGTTTCTGTCCACATTAGGTAATGTAGGTATTTTGAAGATGTCTGCAGATGTGCATTTCCATGCTAACTGCAAATATCACTGAAACAGTTTCTGGTTTGAATCAGGACATGCATTCAGAAACTTCCCAGGATGTTATCTGTAATGGGGGACACAGAAAGAACCAACCAGATGTCAAATCCATACGATGCCACAGACATGGTGTGATGTTTGCACCTCTCCTCTTCCTAACCTAGGGATTTATGACACAGCTGGCTGTGTACACAATGCCTTTTCTAAGTCATAGAGTGACTGCATCTGGTGGCCTGGCTGGCAGTCATCAAGATTGTCATAACAGACTGAGTGGATATCACAAGTCCATGTTTCAGTGAAAGAAGGTGGCGTATTGCCAGAAGTTGACACACGCACGCTTTAGAGAGATCTTTGCTGCCAAAGAGAAATACCCAGTAAAAACGCAAGGCTAGAGTCTCCTGAGCTTTGTCTGTCTGACACCTTCCTCTAGTGCTAAGTCCACGCAGAATTTAGAGGAGAAACATGGATTGTGTGCAGAATTTCTCCCTGTGTAAAGGGTGAGGGGTGAAAATCCTTTAAATAAGGACACTGACAAACTTATTTGATGCAGCCAGTTATGAAGCACCAACTAATGTAAACAAAAGTGACAAAAGATAATGGATGGTGAGGAGAATAAATCCCAGCCTCCTCTTTTTGGAGGATGATTTAAGACCAGAGTAGAATATTTTTCTTGTTTGCTCCTGATATTCTATATTAGAAACCCTTTTTTGTTAAAAGTTTAGATTGGGATAGGTCATGTTAGGTCATGGTAGTGTCCTTGTAAACTTAAAAAATATAATGTAGGAAGCTTTTTTGTTTTGTGTGTTGTGGCTTATATAATATATGTGTATAAATGAGAAAAAATGGTCATAACGGTTTAAAAAGAAAACACAGATTTTGATGGAAAATATTGGAGTTAAAATTGAGTAGTTTATGGGAAAAGTATAAGTATTCCCTTTGTTCTTCTCTTAGGAGTCCAATTCAGACCAGGTGTAATTCCATTGATTCTCATGACCTGTTACCCAAGGACTGAATTTAGCTCTATATTTGCCTTTTCTAGAGAGTTTCATCTGTACTGGATCAAGTTTATTCCTTGTTCTGTTTGTCTTGTGAGTAAAACCCATTTTTCTTTCTGAATATTGTATTTTGCGTAGTTACTTCAGGAGACATAGTCAACACACAATCTAGACAATTTCAGCAAATGAGTTTCAGATGGTCCACCATGTTCTGAACCCTGTACCAATTTTATTTTATGGTTTTGTAATCACATTTCCCATTTAATAAAAAAAAACCAAACCTTCCCTGATGGTTGTGTGATGGACACATACAAACATGGGAAACAGTGGAAGTGGAAGTGACTGTTCATATTGCTGTCAAGTACATTAAGTATCTTTACAATCATAGAGAAATATGTGCTTTTAGAAATGAGATTAATGCTTGTGTGAAATTTGTATGGATGCTATTACTTTGTAGTAGCGGTAGGCTTAATCATGGAAGTTTTATTTTTTTAAAGAAGATTATAAAAGTATTTTTAAAACTAAAAGGAAATATTCCTTTCAGGCTTTATATCCTGGAGATTTTGAATGTGAGTTTATAATTTAAAGAAGAGCTCTGTATAAGCCCAAAACTTCTCTCTCAGTAACTGAAGATAATAAAAGATATCTCACCCACCTGGTCTCTCTAATATCCTGGGACTGACATGGCTAGGACAACACTGCTTATGAGAAAAACAACCCATTGCTAATGCACAGAACTAGATATATGCAAATAGCTACCTTATATACTAGTTCATAGGCCTAATTTTTTTTAGTAAAAATGGGAAACAGAGAAGGTGGTCGGCTTATGAACAGGTATGGAGAGAGGAAGAGGTGGAGCAAGGAGAGGCAGCACAGCCAGAAAGGGGGGGGGGGGGGGGAAGAGCGCATTGCTTCTGGCCACACTGCTCTCCACCAACCCTCCGAAGCAGTTGCAGCTCCGGAGCTGGCAGGCTGCGGCCGTGCTGCCTGGCCCTGACCGCCGGAGCATGCTGTGACCACTGAGGGACAGATAACAGCCCACATTTCCTTACATATGGCACTGGATGCATCGGACACAGCAGTGTTTTCTATGGCCACATCTGTGGAAGAACGTCCTCCTAGCTTCGGTCCTCTGGGCTTCCCAGTGAAGTCCAAACCACAGCTGAGGACCTTCCCGTTAAGGCTAATGAACTTAATTCCAAAATAGACCAGGTTCTCCATTTGCTGAAGGTACTTCAAGAAAACTTTGCATTCTTTGGGACTGTGTGATCCAGCACTGAGAAGAAAGCCACTAAGCCCACACCATTCCTTCTGCCCATTACTATCCTCAGTCTCAGAAGACTTCAGAGCCACTGAGAAAAAGTGTTTCTTCCAACAGCAACTTCTGGATTAGGAGCTCTAGAGTCCCTAAATGTCATGAACCTTGCCCTGATGCTATCCTGCATATGTAGTATATTTCCCCTCCTCAAACTGTATTATGTATATAATTGTCCTCTGTGTGTTTTTGTTCCTTTTCATGACTCTACAAACACATCTGTACTAGTGCTTCTTGTGTGGCGCAACTCAGAAAAATTGACTTTCCTATCTACTTTGACTTTGCCATTTTGCTAGTCGCTAACTAATATGCCTAATGCCTTGTGTTTTTCTTCGGGTGATGATCAGGAGAAGGAGTCTCTGTGACAGGGATACATTTCAGATGTATAGTAAGGCCTAAACATCTGGGAAGCCTTCTCTGATTGAGAAACCAGATTTATTTCTAGTTATCTGGATTATTCAAGGGTTCTTTCATAGCTAAAATGTCCTGCTAAAAAATCTAAATTGTGGAATACTATGACCATGGATGTCACAAAATTTATGAAGGTCCCCAGTGAGACATTTGATTCTTGGTAGCTAGTGTGTGGTATTTGAATTTTATTTTCTGGTTGTAGAAATGTCAGTTGGAAGAATAAAGTGCTTTAGAAGGGCAAGATGTTTATCCAAAATTATTTTCTGAAACAGATTAAGGTTCTACCTTAATTAACTTTTCCCACCACTTGATTGTAAGATTCGGCTCATGTAATAAAGGTCTTTTGTTGGACAAATCTCTTTGGAAAGTCCCACCAATTTTTTCCTTTGGATTCTAATTCATTAGCTGGACCTCTGGTTAAGGACTACATTGGAAATAACTGCTCTTTCTCTTGGTCTTGCTGATGGGAATGCCACTTAGGCAATGTTAAAGTCCTTTCTACTGGAGAGCTTTCAGCAGCCAGTCTTTGGTTGGTATAACCACACAAGATAACCCAGTGTAGCCACATTGGGCTCATTATATATCTTTGTCAGATGTTACTGCTGAGAATCTGACAGCAAGAGTGAGAAACCCAGCTGTTCCTACTTTTTAATATCTTTCAGGATGTTGGTCATTTTGTATTCTCACCTTACTTCCATTATCCATGATCTTTCTTACAGTTACTGACAAAAACTAATGGGGAGCAAGCATGTAAGGGAGGTTATACATGAATTGTGCTGTTGAAAACACTGCAGCACAGATCTTTTAATCTTGTCATTCACTGCCCTGACTAGATTTTAACCAGTGAAAGTCATGTGTTGATACTTACATGAATTACCAGATGCAACCAGTTGGTGCTGCCGGAGCATACCTTTGACATTGTTAGGAGCAATAAGGTAGGTCACCCAGAGACTGATTGTTGAGAAAAAGGCAAGAGCAGGAGACAGGTAGCATTAGAAAACTTTGATGAACATGGACCCTGTGATGAGCGTGACCCTTATATAAATGATCATGTTGGTTATGGTACTGTGTTTCTACCTTTTCTGGTGATCTCCCTTTAAAAAGCTTTACCTTTTTATCATAGAAACCCCATGGGGGAGTTATCCTCATTCTTCAGGTACCCATTCATTGTGTGTGTTCCATTTCAGAATGAATGGGTTGATCCTGACCTCATTCAGTGGATACATACATATCTTGGGAAATCTATTGCCTTTGTATGCAGACAGGTTATCTTGATTCTTCACAAAATTCATGTCTATATGTCTGAGGATAAATCTTACTGATTCTTTGCACATTTAGGTTCCAGTAATCCCTCAAATGCAAGCCCTGTCTTACGCTGCTGTAGCACAGCTACTTGGGGGATTTGCATGGATATTTCGCTCCACTGGTGCAAAATTTCCTCACATAGGCACGTTCCAGTGGTAGTGGTGGTGGTGTTCCTCAAAATCATGCATGAAGGTCTTACCCTACAGAGATCTGCACCTGCACATACCCATTCTCAGGACATCTGGTCAAGAGTGCCTTCTGTAGAGTACACTCCATACCTACGAGTCTTGCAGTTGTGACATGGAGAAGTGTTAGAGAAATTTTGTGGCCTGAGACCATGTTTTCCCTTACTGCACAAGACTGAAATACTAAACTAAAGTATGGGTAGTAAGCAGAAATTCATTTAATGATGATGTGTCCAGATACAGTTCTTCTGTAGTTATTTCACTGTGGTTTATGTAACTCCATACTGAATAAACGGATTTCCTTAGTGTTGTCTCTCCAGTTCAGCCCTGTCTACACATGTTTGCAACATTGGGGACCCTAGTGGGAAGGAAGGGAATAGCTTTGTAGTTTTAACGCTAAATCTGGGGTTTAGTCTCAACTTCGCCACAGACATTCTCTGTGACATTGGGCCGGTCATTTAATCGCTGTACCTTAGTTCCTTATTTGTAAAATAATGATCCTCCCCAGCTCTCAGAGGTATTGTTAGAATAAATTGCAAATTTTGCTTGGGTATTTCAGTGATGAGCATCGTTATCTGTATTATAGCACCTATAAACTCCAGTCATGGACAGGGACTCCGTTGTGCTAGGTGCTGTACAAACACAAAACAAAAAAGATAGTCCCTGTCACAAGGAGAAACTTCTAAATAAACTATTGTAGGCAGACTGCTAGAATTGTCACTGTTTAAGCATTGCGTTGACTAGCCCTGCTCTGGGCAGGGGTCACTTAACATAATGCTTAAAACACGGCTGGCAGCTAGTGGCCCTTCTACGTTGGGGCTCCCAACGTTGCCAAAATTGATGGGAGCTGGACCCATGTTAGCCGTGGTGAGACAGGGCTTTGTGTTTTAAAGTCAAGTTCCTCCTTGCAGTTTCTTCCCGGGTTTTGTTTCTGTTTATATGAAATTAGTGGTTGATATAGTTCATTTGATCAGAACTGATGTTTAGCCTGTCTTGATGCTACAGCTTCGCAATGTCTGTGTGGCTGGTGTAAAACAGGATTTCATAAAATAAACATGGAAGTGGATTGCAGGAAATATTAAGTTGGTTATTAAATACTGATGAGACATGGTGGGTGAGGTCATATCTTTTATTGGACAAACTTCTTTTGGTGAGAGAGAAGCCTTTGAGCTTACCCAGAGCTTTCCTTCAGGCTTGGGTAATGTACTCAGTGCCGTATCAAAGTACAGGTGGAACCGATTGTTTAGCATAAGTAATAAATCCAGTGTCTCTATTGAGTCCATGGTTTTTAGTATCTACCCAAGTTAGGGATTTAAGATCCCAGGCTTGTCTTTTGCAGGTGTCGTGCAGGTTTCTGTTGAGGTTGAGGACTGCGATGTCAGACGTAGAGTAATCGCTTTGTCCAAAGTCAGAGAGGTAGCCGTGTTAGTCTGGAATTGAAGAAGTAACAAAGAGTCCTGTGGCACCTTAAAGACTAACTAAAGTACTGGAGGTGTGAATTTGGGAGCTTAAATCCCTAACTTGTGTGAACACCTCCAGTTCAGCTGCTAGAGGAATACCTCACCCTCCCTGATTAGAGATAACAAGCTGGTTCAGCCTCATTGGACCCACCCTGTTATCTCTAACCTGGTTCTTGCCTACCTATTTATACCTGCCCCTGGACACTTCCATTGCATGCATCCGACAAAGTGGGTATTAGCCCACAGAAGCTTATGCTTCAATACTTTAGTCTTTAAGGACTCTTTGTCACTTTGTCCAAAGTATTCACCCACAAATGATACGGTGTTTTCATCTTCTGTTAATTATTTTGTGAGAGTTCATCAAAAGAAGAGTAGCAGTGGAGGTATGGCTACAGGTTTTACATGTGCTGGTTTGGCAGGATCTGGTGTTGCTTTGAGTTGGTGGGTTCTGGTCTGTGGGAGATTTGCTTCTGATGACGAGCTTGGAGAGCATGGGGGGTTGTTAGACCAGAAGTGTCCTCATCCTCAAAGGAAACCCACATCATACCTTCTGTAGCAGATCGCCTTCTCACCCCTCCACAGGAACAGGCAGGAAACCCTTCTTTTGCTTCAAACAGTACTCTTTAATTCACAGTGCAGGACCCCACCACCAATATATACAGCTTTGTACAATTCAGCTCTTCAGCTCACAGCATACAACTCTAATATAGTTCTTAACGTACAGCTCTGAATAGCTCTTAACATACAGCTCTACAGACTCTATATAGTCCAGCTAACAGTTATACAGCTCTACAGACTCTAGATAGTCCAGCTAACAGTTATACAGCTCTACAGACTCTAGATAGTCCAGCTAACATATAGCTCTGAATAGCTCAAACCACCACCACCCTGGGCTTCCTTCCTGGCAGCCTTATATCCCCCTGAGGAGGATGCCAGGTGCAACCCATGCAACTGATTGCTCTGCAAGCCAGGTGGCTTATTAGCCTTCCTGCAAGGGAGGTTTGCAGAGGGCTTCTGCTCCCTCTTAAAGGGGCAGCAGGCTGGGTCAAGCCCATCCTGCCACACACCACCCCCCTTAGCCTAGCCCCATTGGGCTGGCTCAGACCCTTCAAGCCTTCACTTAGCTCTAGAAAGGCCCATCGGGGCAGATCAATACTCTGCGGATGAGCGTGATGGGGAGGCTGAGTCCACTGCCCCCGGTTGGGACTTCCTCCCCACCCGTACCCGCAGAGTGGGTGCCCCCAAGTCCCAGACCCGTCGTGGTCGGTCTTCTCCCCGAGGTACCTCTGTCTCCACATACTTCTCGGTCGGTTGCACCGCAGACTCCACCATCTCTGGCTGGTGCCTCCTTACCCCGGTACGGACAGTCTCGGGGAGGCTGAGCAAAACTGCTCCAATATCAGGGAGTCCATAATTTCCCAAAGTCCTGGGCCTCTGCCCACAAGGTACGGAGCAAGATGGAGGGCCCAGGTGGTCCGCTCCCACCCGGCTGTGGTGTCTGCCCTCTCAAAAGTCCCGCAGTACCTTTTATTCCTCCAACTGAGCCTGCTGCATCTGGTGGTTTTGTTGCAAGGCGTGCATGGCCTGCTGGGTCCGCTTCTATTATTCCATGAGCCACTGCAGGGTTCCCTCCACCTCTGGGCCACCAGTTGTGTTGCTGGTGTAGCGATCCCACCTCTGACATCAGTGTGACAGACCGCCTTCTCACCCCTCCACAGGAACAGGCAGGAAACCCTTCTTTTGCTTCAAACAGTGCTCTTTAATTCACAGTGCAGGACCCCACCACCAATATATACAGCTTTGTACAATTCAGCTCTTCAGCTCACAGCATACAACTCTAATATAGTTCTTAACCTACAGCTCTGAATAGCTCTTAACATACAGCTCTACAGACTCTATATAGTCCAGCTAACAGTTAATTATACAGCTCTACAGACTCTAGATAGTCCAGCTAACATACAGCTCTGAATAGCTCAAACCACCACCACCCTGGGCTTCCTTCCTGGCAGCCTTATATCCCCCTGAGGAGGATGCCAGGTGCAACCCATGCAACTGATTGCTCTGCAAGCCGGGTGGCTTATTAGCCTTCCTGCAAGGGAGGTTTGCAGAGGGCTTCTGCTCCCTCTTAAAGGGGCAGCAGGCTGGGTCAAGCCCACCCTGCCACACTTCAAAAGATGATCCTGTGAGCTTAAATTCATGACTTGGCTAGATACTAAAAACCATGGACTAAATAGAGACACTGCTTATTACAACAATCTATAACTTAACACACTCCCCCCCCCCCCCAGCCTTTCCCTCCCCCTCTTATGGCTGGGAGTTAGTTCATGGGCCACTTCACCTTGAATGGTGGTTGAAGTATGTTAACTACTTATGCTAAACAATCTGTTCCGCTTTATATTTAGCTATGACAATGAGACTGACTCTATACTAGAAGCATGACAGCGGAGCTACACTGCTGTAAAGCATTTGGTGAAAACACTCTATGCCGACGGGAAAGAGCTCTTACATCAGCATAATAAATCCACCTCCACAGGAGGCGGTAGTTATGGTATCATGATAGTGCTGTCCATACTGGTGCTTAGGTCAGTGTGACTTATTCGCACCCCCGAATGACATAAATTATTCTGAAGCAAGTGGGAGTGTAGTGGAGAGCTGGCCTGAATATATTTCCCAGCTCCGTGTAAGCTCAAAAGCATCTCTCTCTCCAACAGAAGTTGGTCCAATAAAAGATATAAAATAAATAAGAGACACCCGCCTTGTCTCTAATATCCTGGGACCAACCCAGCTACCCCACTGCATACATTAAATATTAATGTTGTGAAAGGGGATGGTTTGAATTTACAAATTATTTTTTCCAGGTTTTCATTATATATGTTGTCAGCATTATCCCACTCGTTTAAGGTACTGGTAATTAATTGGTCATTTACTCTTATTAGCTGCTATAGTGGACGGCCATTAAGAGAAGGAATTACTCATCTTACTTTGTGCTGAGTGGTAATGTTCTGTCAGAAAAAATTAATTGGGGAACAATTGTGGAGCCATCTGCAGTCTTCGCAGTCCCATAGTGTCTCTTCACTTTCCATCTACATGTCTGAGCAACGAGTCTTTGGAGGGGGAAAAAAAAAAAGAAATTGCCAGAATGTCTGTGACTCTGTTCCTTTTGTTTCATGCATTCATTGTTTAGTATTGCTGTAAGGTTCGACAGTGCCAGTGTTACTTCAGGCAAGAATGATGCTCTAGCTTGGTTATGTGTGTGTTTGGTGTGACAGAAATAATTGAGGTCAGATTTGCTAACAGGAGTTAGGGAGCATGTAGACTTTTAATGACCATACTCAGCTTTTAAATAGCTCTTACTATTTTCACTTTCTTTTTCCAGTTTGCACATACCTGCTTTGATTTCTCTGTGGCTCTTCCATTTTATATGAAAATTGAAGTAGTACTGGGATCGCTGATTAGACAGTCTCTTTCTTGGGACATGATGCTGTAGCAGTAATGGTTCACCATGGGCTTAAGGTTGTAACAAAACACGAGAAGCAGAACACAATAATCTTTGGGAAAAGTACAACTCCTGGGGAACACTTCATATGAACAATATTTTATAGCACGGCAAAGGCCAGAAACAAATCTTAAGAACTAGTTACTGTCAATTTGAAGTGATCTTTGGACAGTTTGGGTATGTCCATCAGTAGTGAGTCAAACTGAGGCTATGTCTACACTACTGTGGGATCGACTCTCCAGTGATCAATGCACCAGGGGTCGATTTAGTGGGTCTAGTGAAGACCCGCTAAGTCAACATCAGAGCTCTCTCCAATCGACCCCAGTACTCCACCAGGAACTAGAGGAGTAAGGTAAGTTGATGGGAGAGTGTCTCCCATCGATCCAGCATGGTGTAGATCCTGCAATAAGTCGACCTAAACTACATTGACTCCAGCTACGTTATTCATGTAGCTGGAGTTGAGTAACTTAGATCAACTTACCATGTAAGTGTAAACATAGCCTGAGACAAGTGTGAGCAAGGACCAGAAAGGCTGCGCTTCGGATTAAAGGCAGAGAGATGGGGCTCTTTGTTTTTTCTTGCTGTATGTGTACATTAAACAGGTACTTGCCTTAATAAGCTCGGTTGTCTAATGGCAAGCTTGTTTTGAATTTGGGCCGCAGGGAGACAAATGGTGGCAGCTGCTCCTGTTTTTCTTTCCAAGTGCACAGACACTGATTCTTTTGTGTCCAGCCCTGAATTTTATGGTGCTCTGGGCTGGTCCATTAACCCAGTTTTCTTCTCTGATGAGGTGAGTTGCTTTCTGTGAAATGAAGCCCTGATACAGTCCACTTCTTTAGCAATTAAAAGCTTTTGAACTGTATATTGAATAAATCCTTTGCACTTCAGATTCAAATACTATTAATGTACTGTGTATAATAAGGGAGGTTCTCTGCTTTTATCTCACGGAACCTGGGGTTCTCAGAAAGCATCAATTAAAATGATGGTTAAATTGAGACATTTGTTCTCCCTGCTTATAGATTCATTGCAAGAGTTGAATATCCTAGTTGCACTGCAAGTGATCACCCTTGCCCTCTTGTGTCCGATCGCTTCTGTATATTCTGAGGTTAAAGCAACAGAGCTGAATGAGCTGTTACATTTACAGGCATTTGTCCTTAGGGTGATAGTAAAGAAAGGCGCAATGAGGGGTAGCTTCCTCCTTTAGTCAGATTCCAAATACCTATAGATGTTCTGAGTCACTTGCCTTATTTATTCCATCTGCTGCCCAAATGTATGGAAAACAGAAGCACCTTTTAAAATCTAATTTTATGCCCCAAGAAGTTATTTAGTGAAAGTGTTATTTGATCAGAATGTTCATTTTCCTATAGAAGCTGTTTTTGCCATTGCCACAACATTTATTTTAGGTAAGAACAAATATTGCCTTCTGCTTAGAGCAGAGGGAGAGTCAGAGATTCTAAACCTGATTCTATCTCTGGCTTGCAGTGTGACCTCTCTGTTTCTTTCCCCATCTATACAATGGTGACTCAGGTGATGTCTATCCTACAATGGCAATGGTGACAATGCCGTAACTATGTCACTGTAGCACCGTGCTGTAGACATTTCCTACCTACAGCAACAGAAGGATTTTGTTGTTGTTGTTGCTATAGCTAATCTACCTCTCCAATACCTACACTGGGGTGTAGGCTAGTGTACACTAGACCTAATTATATTTCTTTTTCAGTATATGCTTAACTACTGTTTGTTTATAAAGTGCCCTGAGATCCTCTGAGGAAAACTGGTAGAGAAGCACAAGTCTTTTTTCCCCTCTGGGTATTTTTGCAAAGCATATTGCTTGTTCTAAGGAATAAATGTAGTGAACCACTTTCCAGTTCTTGTGACAGGGGAGTCTTTCCACTGAATCATTTTTCCCCCTCTTTGTAGACAGAAAATTCTGTTCCATCCAGATAACACTTCCACAAAGTTGCACCCTTCTTATTCCAGTCCTTTCACTGACTTCTTTCCTTGTTGTTTCACTAGGGTTAAGTACTGAAGGCATCTATCGTGTGAGTGGAAACAAGTCTGAGATGGAGAGTCTGCAGAGACAGTTTGATCAAGGTAATGTCTGTTCCTATTGCTGTAATTGAACAAAGGGGTTAGAATGTGGTAGTAGCATAGGAAATAATGTTTTAAAAATTTACTTAGGATCATCTAGTGTAGGTCAAAGATCATCTAGTCTAGATCAAAGTGATTTATTTTTGTACAGTCCATTTTGATTCCAGGTCTGGGCTTCTCTAATCACCTTTTAAACTATTACTGGCATTTGGACTGAAAGCTGAGAAGTCTGAATGTGACATGAGTTTAATTCAGATTAGTTATAGTGGGCACCGCTTTCTTTAATATGTGTTCATTGACTGATGGAGAATTTACTCTAATGTCTCAAACCTGAGCAATCAGATTGGGATAGTGAGCCAGATGATCATCCAGTACTCTGTTCTTCCCAAAATATTGAGGCTATTTCTGCTCTGTTGAAATCAAGGTCCTGTGTGTGCTGCACTTCCCCAGCTGTAGAACTTGCCACACAACCCACCCCACCCCACCCCTTAAAGCAGACTTGTGCTCTAGAATAAAAGGGATGGTGGTACTCTAGAATACAAGGGCTAGAGGGGGTGTTCTTAACTCCTGTTTGCCAGAAGCTGGGAATGGGCGACGGGATGGATCACTTGATGATCACCTGTTCTATTCATTCCCACCGGGGCACCTGGCACTGGCCACTGCCGGAAGACCTTTGTTCTGACCCAGTATGACTATTCTTATGTTTTATTTTTTTCAAAAGATGTTTCTAGACCTTATGGATGTGAAAATAACTTTAAAAATGTGAGTCAAGGCAAGGTTTTATTTTCTGGCTTTGCAAGCTGCCCTCTGGCCTTGTCTAGTCTACCAGGTAAAAGATGTGTTTTAAATCATGTCTGCTAACAAGATTTGAAATACTATTTTGTACCCAGTGTAGAAACACCCTAGAGTTACTTAGGTACAAGCTAACATGGTTTTAAAGGTATTAAACTATATCGAGGCTGTGTGGCAAGTGATTTCAAACTATGATAATTAATTTAGTTTTAAAAACATTTTTTCATAGGATACAATCTGGAACTGGAATAACCAATCTGTTTTAATTCACACCCTAATTTATTTTGACTCAAGTCTGTGGGTGCACTCTTCTTTTGGATTAATCAAAATAGAACATTTCTTAATCTGAAATAAGTGTGTCCACATGCAGATTTGCACCAAAATAGATGAGGGTGTGAGTTAAAACAGACTGATATTTTGATTTCAGGCTGTGTAAATAAATCTCTAATCTGAACAAGACCTCAGAGGTGTGAGCTGCTCAATTATCTTAATAGGGGTAAACTCTGAAACACAAAACAAAATAATTTTAAACTACAGTTTCACTGCTTGTGGCTGATAATTTTAGTAGAAACATCCAGCTGTTGTGTATAGCCCACAATCCCAAATTGCCTCCTATGTCTTCCCATATGCTAGAAGTCGCACCTGTTGTTTACCCAACTCCCATCAGTCCCAGACACCTATTGCAATCCAGTTTTGTATTGTCAATGCACAAATCTTCAGCACATTCAAAACTTAAACTGTTGATACAACATAAAATAGATGTATAATCAAACAAATAACATGGCAACTAGCATACTGATTGTTATTTGTGTTCATATTTAACTAAAGTTCCATGTTTAAATTTAGATGGGAATGCCAGAGTACCGCACAGACATTGAAAATAACCATATTTAATCATGGTGTTGTGCACTTTGGAACATGTAAGGTAACCTGTTATAAGGCTTCTAGATTCCTAGTCTAAAGCATGGTTCCTTAAAGGATTCAAACAACTTAAGAACTGGACAGGTTAGAAAATGAGTTAAATTAGTTTCAGGTACCCTGAGCCTCCTGCCAGTTTTTGTTCTGTTACATCTATATGGAGATTTATCTATCTCATAGAACTGGAAGGACCTTGAAAGGTCATAGAGTCCAGATTTTTTGCCCCAGATCCCTAAATGGTCCCCTCAAGGATTGAACTCACAACTCTGGGTTTAGCAGGCCAACTCTCAAACCACTGAGCTATCCCTCCCCCTAATTAAGCTACAATTAAGCTTTCCTATTTTTTTATTTTATTTCTTCTGTTGCTATGTGGAAAATCCACAGATATCTGGGAAACTAACTGCAGGGGAAACAGTGAAACTGAATAGAAGCAATGTGCTGTCAAATTTATAAAGTAAGCCGTGAAAACACAATGAGAAATATCTTTTCTCTAATCTTTCAATTACAGTAATCATAGGTATTACTTGAAACAATGTAGGATGAAGGGTTGTCAGTAATATGAGTTTTAAGTTAGCTATGTCCCTTCAAACAGAGCAAGTCTTTTCTGATGACACAAGTGAGGCGAAAACATGTTATAACATGTTTGGGTGACAACCAAATTTAACTGCAGTTATTTTTATAGCGTAGGCAGAACTTTTGTAGCGTAGGCAGATATTCATGACCTTGCAATTCCTGCCTTGGTTTTTAAATTCCTGGCATCAGAATATGTACCATAACGCTTGCGAATAGGATTTTCTGGCTCTGGGACATCAAAAGCTTGTACATTTGGTAGTTTTTATGGTGTGTCTTTGTTGCTCCTGGCCTCTATAGACCATCTTGTCTGATACTTTCCCTTTGCCCTTATCTAAATCTCTCCCTTTCCTTCTACACTGTTCTGTGAGTGGTTCAGTTATTTCTAATGAATGTATTCACATGAAGTTTTGCCACTCTGTAGGATTTCTTGTTTGCATTTTCCTTCAATACAGTGTTTAAGAGATTTATTTAGTGCAGATAAATGAACAATTCCTGTGTTTAAACTTCCAGTGTTTTTGTAAGTCCTAACGTTTTGTTCTTCCAAGGCCCTCGCTGACCATTTGGATTTTATTTCTTTCCCAGCTGGGGACATTGTCCGAAAAAGCAAATGTAGGACTTTAAACATGATAAAGTGACTTAAAACTGAATAAATATAGCTATAGTCATATGAAAAGTTTAGAGATTCAAACTAGCTTTACGATAATGTCTACTATAAGGTGACATGATAGAACAAAACTCTTATAATGTCGCTTTATATTATTTTTGACATTTTAAAGGTGCTTACAGACATTATCTACAATGATGTCACATTTGAGTTTTTTTTGTCAGTAGCTGCTTTGTGGGCGGGATCTGTAAGAAGATAGATAAATTAGCAGAAAAGTATTTACAAACTGCAGGTGGCTTTGAAAAACAGAACAAGGCAGGAATATTAGTAATCTCCTTAACCAGATTTGAAAGGTTCATGGCAGGCAGTATTACCTACTGGGTAGGGTAAGACTGGAAGTCAGGACTCCTTTATCCCTTTTCTGGACCTGTCAAATTAATTGCCCCTTCAGAGCTTCTGTTTAGCTGTCAGTCAAATGGGCATCATCTTACAGGATTGAAGTTTCGCATAAGACCGGGTGATGGATACTCTGTTCTGTGCAAGACACTGTTTGCCACATAGGCCCTCTACGTTCAGAACTTTCTCTAAGTCTCATTTGTAGCCTGCCAAGTGATTTTTATCTCTTCCCTGTCAAGATCTCATGCGTGTCATTTGCTTCACCGCAGCAGCTGCATGTCTTGTGTTGGGTGAGACTTAACTGTTCAATGCTTTCATTGTAGATCACAATCTAGACCTGGCAGAGAAGGACTTTACAGTGAATACTGTGGCTGGTGCCATGAAAAGCTTCTTCTCAGAATTGCCCGATCCCCTGGTACCATACAATATGCAGATTGAACTGGTGGAGGCCCACAGTGAGTATGCACAAGGCAGTGGGTGACACCATTGTTTCAGAGCATAAAGACTCCAAATTCTTCTGTCCAACTAGCATTATAGGAAACGGCTTTCTCCTGTCTGAAATAAATCAACATAGTGGCAGAGCATGATGTGCCGGCAGTGTGTTGGCTTTAATTGCAAATTACCTAGCTTTAATTGACTTTGTCCGTATTGTGTGTTGTCATCATGACAACAGTAATTACGGTCTCCGCTTGAAGAGGTTAGAGCAAGAACCGAGTTGAGACATTTGTGGTGCTTTCCTAATCATACCATTCTATCCTCTGCCTATATCATCACGTTCTTTAGGACGTGGATTGCGAGACACAAATTGCAGGACTTGAGCATATCAGGAAATTTGCTTGTTCCAATATATTGCCCTGGGATGCAATGGGTCCTGAAGTCAGCATTGTTTGTGCAGGTATAAATCCCAAATTGCAGCCCATTTCCTTGGACCTCAGTGGGGCGAATCCTTACTCTATCAACTTGCTAAACTGCCTGGAGTTTAGCCCCTGCAAGTTTTTTTCCCCCTTTTTTATTTCTTTTTCTAGCTGTCGGGTGGGGGCGTTATCCACTCACTGCTTTTGCATGCCAAAGAGGCAGCTGCTTGCTACCTTTTAGGGCTGAGCAAGGCTTCCTGTCTAGCTGCTCGGTCAATACATGATCTCTATCTGCAGGCAAGCCCTGATCTATCCCTTCTCACAACAGAACCCACGCTGCCACAATGAATACATTGTAATGGTTGGTATCTCCTTATGTGCCAGGCCTGCAACCCAACCCAATGACTTCATATCTGGTTCTAGTTACCCTGTATGAACTAGGTCCGATGATACACACTCCTAAAGGATGGTTATTTACATTCAGTTGGGTCTCTAGAGCATGTTGCTGTTTGCCACAAAATAGAGGGAGACAGTGTAATACACAGCATTGCCTGTTCATGTCTCCAAAGCTTTTCTTCCTGGATCAGCTGAGGTTCATAAATGCTTTCAATGCTGATCTTTGCTTTCAATGTTAGCAGTCCAATGGGCTGAAAGTTTCCGTGAATGGGGTAATGTCAGGGAAGAGAACTCCATCACCAGTGGTTTGAGGGCATCTCATGCTAGCAGTGGATGTCATGCTGAGAAAAGGATTAAAATGGACCCAGTGTGTCTGTCCCCACACACAGAGAGTAGTTGCCTCGTTCAGTACACTTCTTTTCCTCCTCCCCTGTTCTTAAGATAAAGCTGTGAGGGGCTGTTAACATGACCACTGCCCTTAAGAAAGTGTCTTTGGAATAATGCATATTAATTAGGCTAGGAAAGCCATAGATTCAACTGGAAAATGGACCTCTCCTGGCAGCTAGTTACACATTTAGGGGCTCACAACCTGCTGGAAGCAAATAGGCTTGTTAGTGATAGCCTTGCCATGGCACCATCTAGAGGTGGAAAAGATAATGGTCTGCTAAAAATTCCATTGTGTGAAGGAGATGCTGACACAGCATCTTTTGTTTTGCAATTTTTTTTTTGGACTCAAGAAATCTTGGCAAGAAAAATCAAGTCATTCTAGTGCATCGGCCTTTCTAAAACACTCATGTAATCCCAGGCGATTCTGCTGCGAAGACAGCACATTAAAACAGCAAGAGCCTGGGGTGGATTTATTTTCCCTTTACATTAAGGTCCTACTGCCCTTTTGCGGATATTCACAGTATCTTTAAGTGTAGTAGAGGCACAGCCGTGCGCATTTCAACTTGTGGTACATCTATCCAAGGGCTAAGCAGAGTAATGAAATGAGGTATGCAAGACAAATATATACACACAAGCAGGAGTTTATAGGTACAATTCAGTGGAGGGGAAAATGCAAATAAAATATTAAGGCTGAGAATTTAAATGAATAACACAGATTCTCATTAACTCCGTTCATATTTATTTTAATTGCAATCTCCATATCCAGGACCTGACAGTATTAATGGATTATCCTGAGTCTCCCTGTGAAGGGTAGGGGACTTTTGTTACCTGGTACTCGAATACGTCTGTTAGTCTGTAAGGTGCCACAGGACTCTCTGTCGCTTTTGCCAATCCAGACTAACATGGCTACCCCCCTGATACCTGGTACTGCTGAATCACTTTTAACAGCTGTAGGATACTTTTGTTCCAAAACCTTACTACACAGCCAGCCACCGTTGAAATGGTAAATACATAACCAGGACAGTGTTTGACATGCCTCATCGGCTTCAAGGAAGGCTCCAGGTACATCCAAAAGTTATCTTCATGGATATTTAAAAGCAGCGCGTGGTCTACCTTTGAGGAAAACCATAAAACACTTGTCTGTGTGAAATCTGGTAAACATTCAGGTATTGAGCTGGGCTTGATGTGGGAGTCCAGGGAATACCATTGTCAGTTGACAGTTCAGTGTAGTGGAAGATCATATTTTCCTTTGAACGAGAGGTTTTAGCGAAGGCCGATGGTTTGGAGAGACTTCTCCAGATCCTCAAGAGCTTGTGTACATGAAGAGTAGCACTGGTTCTATGGGTGTGATTCTAACACAGTTTGGTTAAACTAGTACAAAAGGTGTGGACGTACTTATTTCAGTTTAAACCTCTCTTCACCAACCTTTACTCTCATGGACCCGTTCTTTCCTTCTGTTTACCTAATACTCAACTACTGGCCATTCTGGTTTCATTGGTTTTCAACCAGCCTGCCTTCCAGGAGTGGTTCCCAGTCCCACATAGATTGGCTGGGTTGGAAACATATGTCAGAGATCAGGGACAGTTACTGGCAGTGAGGAGTACAAGCACCACTTGCTCCTATCTGGAGTCCTGCCTGTCTCCTTGCTCCAGGGACTCGTCCTAGTGCCCATATCTCTCCTTTAAAACCATACAGTTCCTAGGTAACCTGTCCATCCAGGAACTAAACAGGTTCAAAGAGTGAAGCCACATCATCTGGCTCTTCAGCACCAGAGTCGGATCTTCTGAAACAGGCGGGAAAGACTGATGATTTGTAGCAGCAATGGGTGACTGTTCATATCTGAAACTTCAGGTTGCTCCGTAGAGGACGAGGTTATGCCTAGAGTGGGATAAATGTGGGTCATCTTCCTGTAAATCCTCTCTTCCCCTTGATTGTGTTGTATAACGGTGAGGAGTGTATAAGGGGAAGAAGGCTCAAGCTAACCCCTTTATTCTGCATGTACATTACGGATGATAGCATATGGTGCAGGCACCTATCGCTGTCCTGGCCTTGAAGGAGAGTGAGAGCGCTGGAGACCGGTTGTTCAGGATGCTCAGGAGCAGGGTAGGGAAGTATATAGTATCAATGCTGCTGCTTAACTTTCCCTCTCCACCTCAGAATGAGGTCCTAGAGCCAGTAGGGTACAAGGACAGATCTTGATGCCTTCAAAAGATGGAGATCATTGCCTGTGTTGTCAGCCTCCAGGTTGCAGTGCCCTCCCCGGCCTCTCTGGGCATGTCTGAGTTAGACACCCAGAGCTGTAGCAGCCTTCTGTATCAATCTATGGTCTGATGTGCAGGAGAGAAGACTTACACAACTGTAACAAGGACTTCTCTTCTTACATGTGCTTGACATAAAAAATACCATCCTGGTGCTCCAGCTTTCATTCCTGTTCATCCAGTGTTGGGATGCCAGTCTTATCTGAGTGTGCCCGGTGTTTGTCTTTGATAATGCTTTACTCAAAGGTTCTACACAGCTCTGTTGGACTGCTTTTCTAGGCCATGTTCTGCATGGAAAAGGAAGATACAAAGGTGGTCATTATGTTCCCCAAAGACAAGACAGCAGTACACCAAGGATGATGTAGGGGAGTCTCATTAATTGAGCTATGAATATGCTCCCTCACTTTTGCACCCCAGAGGTCATGCAGAACTTCTCCGTATGTGGTGATATTTACGTTTAAAGGGTGAATCTGTCCTACACCATCTGTGGCGCAACAATTAAGTGCATGTGGCTTTAGGGTTAGCTACTGATGGTAAACTTTTGAATTGAAAGGGAGGATGACACTTGTCTGAACAGATTCCCTGAGATGTTTGGCTCCTCTTTGGAGACGACCCGGTGGGATTCACATCCATATGTTTGAGCAGGTTCTCTTTGCTGCTGGCGGCCTTTGAGTTGTCTTTAATTAGCTCCTCCAAAGCTCATGAGTATTTCACTTCCTCAGAAATTCCTGATTCTCATCGCTTTTTTCTCTTGACAGAAATTAATGATCGAGAGCAGAAGCTACATGCGCTCAAAGAGGTGCTGAAGAAATTTCCCAAGGAGAACTATGAGGTCTTCAAATATGTCATCTCTCATTTGAACAAGTATGTACAAGATCTCTTCCTTCTGTACGGCCATTGTTGGCGGTTGGATACATACTGTCCCCTTAATTCCACGAGCAGCTTCTTAACGTAAGCTGTGTTCAAAGCATTGGAACAGTATTAAGCTAATGTTGACTTATTTAGCAGCTGTAATAGAGTAGGGAAGCAGCCTGGGGTGAGTTTGTTCCTTGGCAGTTGTCCCAATTAAGTGGGCATGTCATTTATCGGGGGGGGCTAATTAAATTCCATAAACGTTACTACGTCAGAACTAGCAGAATTCTGTGGGGAAAATCTGCATTAGACCCACATCTCTCCAACTCCATTAGTTTCTGCTGAGGATGTCACTTGCTTCTGGATGTGTAGGGTCACTTCTGGTGCTGCAGAATTTGGAAGTCAGCAGGGAACCCGCATTCATCTGTTCTGCACAGCCCATGGGAGGGAAGTGGGAGAGCTCTCCCAGAAGGCACATGATGATAGCTTGGGTGTGTTTTTGAGCATGGTTTCCTAGTCCACCGGAATTTGGATAATGCTATAAAGGGGACGAGTTGGATGCCAACTGATTACTCCCTGTACCTGTCACGTCCTAGATACGTGAGTGTTCTTCCTGTTGGGAACAGACTGTGTTCACGGCCTCTCTCTGTTGTCTGTTGCCTGTTGCAGGGTCAGTCACAACAACAGGGTGAATCTGATGACGAGCGAGAACCTCTCCATCTGCTTCTGGCCCACCTTGATGAGACCTGACTTCAGCACTATGGACGCTCTCACTGCGACCCGCACCTATCAGACAATCATTGAACTCTTCATCCAGCAGTGCCCCTTCTTTTTCTACAATCGACCCATTATCGAGCCCCCCAGTGCGATACCCAGTTCCCCGTCAGCGGTTCCTGCCAGCACACCTTTCTTATCCAGCACGCCTGTGATGACTCAGCCGTCCCCACCACAGACTCCTCCTCCATCACCGCAGTCTCCCCTCCAGCCTCTCCTCCCGCCCCAGCTTCAAGCAGAGCAGCACACACTGTGAACTGGTGTGGGAGAAAGGAGGTTTGGTCTTTTCTCACACAGCGTGGAGATTGGAAAGAAAACCCAGGGTTCTGCTGTCCCCCTCTCTCTACCACCCTGCTGCAAGCTTCAACTGTGTTGGCCGTCTGAGAAAGCAGGAACACGTTGGGGCATTAGGTGCAAACTTTGAGCGTTCCAGACTGGTGCCTGGGGCTGGGTTGAAGAGGACAATGAACCTTTGTCTTGTTTGGCAGGTTTGGGGGGGCACTTTTGAGTACTGACTCCGTTCGTGTGATTGGTTCTGATGCAAGCCAACCTACATTCATGGCAACACTACCGAGTTCAGTCTAGGGCTCTGAGATCGATTGCTTCTGTCCACTTGGCTACTTGAACAGAACATGCCCTTTGACTGACTCTTCGCGACGCCCTCAGCCCATGCACGGGAAAGATCCTGCCAGAGCACAGAGCCGCAGAAACACCCAAACACGTTTCGCAGGATATGGTTGAGGCTCATTCAACACTTTAAAAAAAAGACAACACTAATCAAGGGGACCATAGCTCAGAGCAATCTCACTACTAGCAGATCAACATAACTACTCTGAAAGCTGCATCACCACAGGTCTGGACCCACTATCTCTCTAACAAGTACAGCTTTGTGTTTGGACAAAGCTAGAATGTAACTTTCTCTGAGTTAACTGATGACCAGGGTGGGAAGTGAGAGGAAATCTCCCTTCAGAACAAAGGAACACTGGAAAACTGACATGTTCCCACCATCCACTGGTTTTAATCAAGAGAGGAGAGATGTGGCACAGAACAATGGCCCCTTTTCCTTGGAAGCAGAACTACTGTGCAGCAGGTTCCTTAGAGTTCAGACTTGTTGGGCTGCCCTTGATTTGGCTTAGCCTTGCCTTTTCCTTGACAAATCACTACATATCTCTCACCCCGGTAGAATTTGGCATTAGCACTTACAGGGCGAGAGGTTTGGAAACACAGTAGCTGTTTACTATCAGACAAGCTGGATTTTGATTCCTTTTAAACACTATTGTTACTGAAACACTTTTGTTAAGCTGTGTAGGGGGGGAGGGCAGGTGATGGGGCTAGAACACTATTTTCTTTTGTCGGCGGAGAGGTTTTTTCAGTCCAGCACTTACTGTGCAATGAGGTGGTGAGGGAAGCATGTGTCTGCAGTGTCACAGGGCTCTGAAGGCACGGGCAGCATTGCAGCTAACTTGTCCGTGACAGGGGACTGCAGTAGTAAGACACTTGTAGCAGCCCTCAATTTGGTGGCTGCCTTGAGGGCATTCTAGCTTTGTGGGTAAGACTCGGTGCAAGTATCCCCGCTAAACAGGGAGGCTGGAGTACACTACTGGTACACTACAAGGCTCTGATTTGGTGTGATTAAAAAAAATTGTAGCCAGACTGAAGGCATCATGGGAGAGGGACCCACCTTCCAGGCCCTCCTTGTATCTCCAGCTGGCAGCAGTTAGGTGACACACTTTGGCTTTTTGACAAAGGGTGATGGCCGTTCACTGCATTAGCACCTGCTCTTGGTTGATGCCACAAAATTAGCAAGTAAGGTAGGAAGTGAACGTTGATGAGGAGTGGGTGGTAAAAAAATGCTGTGCAGGAGTAAAGAGGATGGTAGGTTCTCAAGGCTTCATCTTGGACCAGCCTTCAGGATCTGTACTTGGATCCCTGGTATGGTGCCCCCACAGACAAATGTGTGCAGATTTAACTAGTGCTACGTGATCTGCAAAGTGCCGATTTGGCACCTGAACTGCTGTACCTGCTGTCCTCCCCCTCACCTCCATTTGCATGTGCTGTGTGTCTCTTGTCCAGTCCTGCCCACAGCCCTGCCGTCCTGTCCCCGGCCCCTCTAGACTGTTGTGCGCGCATGGCCTCTTCCTCCTCCTTCCCCACATGTAAGCTGCTCTGTGTGCGAATCCCCTCTGAAACCTGTGTTGTCTCCCCCATCTCCTCTCTGTGTGTGGCCTTCCTAATCCTCAGTAACACAGGGCAGTTTTTAACTGGAGTTTCTATGGTACCAATGGGAGAAATCCCTACAAAGACCCTCCTGTGTCTCCTTGCACTTTAATATGGGATCTGTGGTTTATCACTATTTTTTATCTTTCAAGGATGTTTGAGTCCCTCTAACTAGGCAGTTAAAAAAAATATTAAAAACAAAAATAGCCTCAAAGCACGCCCGGCTCTCCTTACGCCCATCGGCAGGCAAAGCCAGCTCTCAATGAATTGAATCCTCCTATAAATAAGCTGGGTTATTTATGTACTGACAAAACTGCATTTAAAGTTATACCTACGACAGAATAATGTGCTTGAAAGTACTTCTTATAGCATTCCTCCGAGTTTTATAGTCTCATGCTTTAAAACAAAAGCTTTTATGTAAATATTGGATGATGGTTTTTTAGAATTTAACCCCCCCCCCCCCCCCGAAAGCCCTTAGATTGTGCATGTGTGATGCTAATGTTCTGAGTGGAGGAGAGTTGAAGCCCAGGGTTGGTTCCTTTCAAACCTTTCACCATAAAATAAGGACCCATCAGTGTTCCATTGGACTCTCTTGCTTCTCTATAGGCAGTGAGGGTAGGAAAGGTTGGGTTTTTTTGGTGTTCTTCCTTTGGAGTCTTTGGGGTCATTTTCCTGTGTGTAAAAAGGTTTGTTTCCGTGCCTTTCTGATGCTAAACTTCTCTTTAGATAGTTCCTTGGTACGTCTTTCCAAAGCCTGCTCAGAACAGAGCCATCCTATCTGAGGATGTTGGGAGGATGGGACCTCTTCCTTCACCAAACCCTCCCCCCCCAACCATTCCCTGCAGAGCAGTAGTGTATTCTTCCCCCGAGGCACTGATCAGTTCCTGTTGTTCTGCCTGAGAGCTAAAGCAGTCCGTCTCAGGACCTCCCATCCTGGATTCCTCTACTGTGCAGAGGCTGGTTCTCCCCAGTCACCCATCTGTGGCCTTGAGATTTTGTCCTCAATTTGTGTATATTGCTGACTGAAGCAGTGAGGCATGGTGCATTGGGAGTGGGGTGTGTAGGAAGGGCACAGCCATTGTTCTTTTACTGATCTACTCTGAGGTTCTAGATGCAGTAGGGGAGTCTGCTTTTGCCCATAGGATGGAAATCACATACTTCATTTTAAGAAACAAAAACACTGCTGATTGATTTCCTACAGGATTTGCTCACTACTTCTGTCCTACTCTGAAAGACCCTGGAGATGCCTGCTGTGAAGGTAGACTAGCAGGCCTACCCCACCCACCCTAAGGGAAAGAGGTGAGTGTTACAGAATGTACTGTCTCATACCTGATTGCAAAGCACCTGATTGGTTGCTCCTCATTGACAGGCATTAACTGTCTGTCCCTCCTTGAGCAGTAACATGCAGTAAGTGCATGTTTGGCTTCATCATACATGTGGTACTCCTGGGGGAATTCTGCCAAAAAATTAAAAATTCTGCTCACAAAAATGAAAAATCTGCATATTTTATTTGTCAAAATGACATAATATAATCACGTCAGTTTCAATTATTTTGGAAATTTATCAGGTATCAGCAAGTATGTCTGTAACAATACAGATAACAAAAAGATTGAGGAAATGTTTTTTGACCAATAGATTCCTTACTAGGCGTATAAATACAGAGCTTTGAGTAATTCATTTACACTACGATACAGAAACATTTTTCCCGAACCTCTCAGAAGCAGTGCAAAGGCTTGTGGGAGTCCAGGGAAACAGAGGAGCTGAGGGAGAGGGAAGTGTTTGCTGGGAAGGAGCCTGGATGTGAACTAGGGGAATTGTTAGGTGTGGGTAGGAAAGGTATGGAACAGGGTTTTGGTTTTTTTGTGGGGGGAGGAGGATTGTTGGGGAGCTTCCCACATGCGGAGGTTGGCTGACCCCTACCCTCTCTCATACAGTCAGGTACATCTGGCCCTGTCCCCATATATCCCTTCACCCCATTCATCCACCTTTTCTCCCCCATGTGTCCCTGTACACCTATCACCCCTCTGCTCCCTTCCCATCTCCATGTGTCACTGCATTCCCCCTCCCATTCAGCCTCTGTCCCAGTCCGTCCCCTCTCCCAGCCGTTTTGAACCCCAATCTGTGACTCCCCAGCAGCCCCATGTGCCCCATACTGTCCATCGCTGTATATCCCGTGCCTCTTGACCTGGCCCCATGGGCAGGGCACTGTGACGAATGCAGTCTCTTCTCTTCCTTAGCAGCAGCTGAAACTGCTCCTGCCCGGGAGTGACATAGCCACAGTGACCCCTGATGAGCGAAAGGCATAACCATAGAATGTATGTTTTCTGCTGAGAAAAAATTTCTGCATGGCACATGAATTCTGCGTGTGCACAGTGCCGCAGAATTCCCCCCCGGAGTAATGTGGTTGTGTTCCATGAACAGCACTGTTCCTACTGCAGGCAGGAAGAGGGGGGAGGAAAAGTAGGCACCAAAGGGTGGAAATTTGAGTAGTCTTTAGCTTCTAGTTGCATTTTGAAAATTGTCTTGGCTGTGTGCTCACCACGTGGCTAAATCAGCTATCCAGTGTGCAGCTTATCTCCCTAGGAGAGTGTTCTTCTAGAGGCTGGAAATATGTCTGCCTCCTTGCCCATGTAGTCTATGGTACCTGTGATAGAGGTAGCGGTAAATTCTTCCAAAGTATTCATTTGTTTTGTCAGGCAAATGGATGTTTTCTTCATGTGTCTTTTGGAAGCGCTTAGGACCCGCTTCATTAATCCAGCGCGCTCCAGCTTTCCTGTGATTCTGTTTTTCCTTTCTTGTGTAACTCAGAGCATCCATGATCCTTGCTATTCTGTGTTATTTTAAAGTAAAATTTAACCCTTTAAAATAGATTACAGGCAGCTGAGGCTTGTCACTTGTTTCAAAGAACCCGATTGAAGAGGATTGGAGAAGAATGCTTATTGGACACTAGAGCGTGTTTCCGGACATGGAGCCAGCTCTTCCTTTCAGCTGTGCTCGGCTCTTATACTTGGCAATTACATTTCATCAGTGATTATACCTGCGACATTTCATAGTTCTTAAACGCTCATCGGAGCGGGGAAATTAATTTTTTAACCACTTCCATCTGAATTGCTGGGCTGATTATTTGTCTTTAATTTCAGTGACTCAGCAGCTGTGGTCCAGCGTCTGATTTTTACACGTACAGTTTGTTTCCCTAAATCATTTCCTCATCCAAGTATGTGTCGTTCAGTCTGTCTGTCACTCTAACCCAGAGCGCTGCGTAGACTTGCAGAACCCCCACTGTTTTTTTCTCCTCACTTCCTGTGTAATAGGTCCTAGTTTTTACTGTTAGGTTTAAAAACCCTTTTTGTAAAATTGAAATACAATAGGAATATTGTATTTTAAATTTAGTTTAAGGCAGGACATAAGTTATTGTTTAAATAAAAAAAAAATCCTTAATTTTTTCCCTGTGTACATTTTAAAAACAAAAACCTGTCTCTTAAATTGTATGGGAATAAAACTTGTCCTGAAAAGTTGGATTAGAACTGCACCCAGCTTATTTTTCTGGTACTTGTATTTTCACATGTAAAATGATCTCTATATATGTTGAATTAACAAATATTTTGAGTTCAAGAAGAAGAAGAAAAAAACATATTAATGGTATTAAAATGTGTTAGTAGTTCCAGCTAAGTATGTGCCCGAAACAAGTTTTTTGCAGGAAAAAAAAGTGAAGGTCTGTATGTAAAGAAAAGTATAACGGTTATTTCTTTGTATTTTTAGGGGCCTAACAGCTACATCCTTTAGTTATTGGTGATAGAATATATTTCCTTTTATGCTTCTTTTAAGGACATTTTTAACAATTTGTGGTATTTTCCAGGGCCAATCCAATTAGTGCATGATAATGTTTAAAGCTCTGGGCCATAGAGCCTGTTTTCTGCTGAGTTTAAAAAAAAAATCATGTATTTGCTACAGAGTATTGTAATTGTCTCAATGGGAATGGTGTAAAAACTTAAAGGCCTTACGTGATATGTATCATAGTTAATAAATCAATCTTGTAAAAAAAAAAAAAGCCACCAAAAAGAGAGATCCCTCCAAAACCGACCCATACGGCTGTTTCTTCTGGTGGCTTCCCCTCTTTGTCTTGTTTCTCTTCGTCTGCTCTGGAGGTAGGCAGTGTCACTGCAGGCGGTCCTCATAAGGAACAGTTAAATGTCTATCAGAAACAAATCTCCACCAAAAGTGGTGTGTGTGTGTGAGATTACTGGGTCCGTACCGGAGAAACCTGCCCTCAGTATTTGAGTATCACAGTGCTGGTGTACTATGGTGAGGGAAAAGGCCACGCTGGCTGGGGTTGTGTCAAACTCCTGAGCTACTTTCTGTATTTATCAGCCCCTATGAAGAACAGAATCTCACACCGGACTGTAAGCTTTTTCTTCAGAAACAGACGTAGCCCTGGCCTACACTGTGAAGATAACAGTTCAGGTTTGAAGTGAAGGCGTGCCTGTAAAAACAGCCCGAGCACAGCTCTGAGATGAGAGCTGCTCCCGTCATCTGGGGAGACTAAAGACTGCGTGGGACAGGTTTTCAAAATGATTCAGGCCCAACAAGCACATGCCCCTGCTGCACACAGATGACTAAAGAGCAGAAATAACTGGTCCTAAAAGTCCCCCACATCGTTGGTTTTTGCTGCTGACTTTACTAACTACCACTTGGTGTAATTTTCAAAATCCCATTTTCAAGCAGTTTAAGGCTTAGGCTCCTAAACCATGTTAGTCTGGATTGAGTCCTGTGGCACCTTAAAGACTAACAAAAGTATTGAAGCATAAGCTTTCGTGGGCTAGTACCCACTTTGTTGGATGCAAGCCCACGAAAGCTTATGCTTCAATATTTTTGTTAGTCTTTAAGGTGCCACAAGTCTCGCTAATTCATGTAAGCAATTTAGAAAATTTTACCTGTAGTTACTACATAAAAAGGTGGCTGTATTTTTCCCTTGATCGTAGTACAGACCTTCTGGTGTCACTAAAAGGAAGCTCTGCCGGGGATCTGGGTTGTTAAATGTTGCTAATTAAAATATTAAACACCTTCACCTTTTTATTCCTCGCCCTCCTTCCACCAGTGGTTTAATCCTTCCATTGCTGCAGGTACATAAATTACCTGCTGCAGTTTGATACCTATCTTCATGTTCCAAAGAGCCGCCTTATGCCTGCCTCTGCTCTATGCCACTAGTTCCTTCCTTGTTGAGGGTGAAAAGCACTCCAGTTCCTAATCCTGTGCTGCACTCCGTGCTGGGAGCCAGTGGAGATGGGGGCGCCTGCCAAGGACCATCTTTCATCCCATGGGGCGGCAGAGATGGGTTGGGGGTGCTGGCCGGTAGGGCTTTTCAGGAGTGAGAGGTGTATGGTCTCATCTGAGAGATAGTGTCTCTAGCAGCATGTAGCCCCCTCCCTTAGAACACTTATTGTCACCTGATCCTCCGAATAGGGGACGGGGGCGGCTCTTTTCTATAAAGTCTTAACTGGAACCCTGCAAAGTCAAAGGTCGTTTCTCCCAGGAAGAAAAAAAATGGAGGAGATTGGCAGTAGGAGGCTTGCTATCTTAATACACATGAAGCAGTTACGCCGCATACCTGATTCACAAGCAAGAGCATGAAACGTTATGCCACTAACAGTCCATAATCCCTACTCATCTAGGGGCATACCCCTTACTGTGACACCACAAGGAAATCTTAGCTGTTCCCATTTGTTTCACTTCTCCACAAACCCTTTTATCAAACTACCCACTACCAGTACTGCTGCTTCAGCGGGGTTGAATCAGGTATGTATATTCATTTCCTAGGTGCTTTTTTTTGTTAAAGGATCAAACTGGTTTTTGGCTGGACAGAAACGGGTGTGGTTAGTGTAAATGTAACTGCTAATGGAGAAGTCTTTATTCACCATTAGCGACTGCTGCACATGCGCTCATGTGTTAGGAGCTGCACATAAAGAGTATCCATCAGCAACCTGTTGGGGCTTAAACTTCTGTCTTGGATGAAAAACTCATATTAGCAGAAGTACATTTATTCAAAGTTACTGCTCTAAATCTGTTTGGGATACATCTCCACCTAATTTTAGTAGAAACACTTAAAAAAAAGCCAGCCTGCCAACTTCATAATTAGGGTTCTAAAAATGCAGCAGAAACCTTCGTTCCTCTAAAAAATAAGTAACCTGCCAGTATAAAACGGCATAGAGTTATCAACTGCTTCTATAACCAAGCACTTGGATGAAGGGAGGTCATTGAAGCACAAAACTGTATTGAAAGGGACACATCCCCCAATGTTGTCTTGGAAGCGGGCAGAGGCTAGGAGCCCTAGTCATGGACCCAGACCCCATTGTAGATGCTATCAACTCTCTGGGCCCCATCACCGCACCTCGCAATATTCAAGGCATTCATACTCTCGGCACCCCTGGGAGGTGGTGTTCTGGCTGTTACTCCTTTTGGGCGGGGGGAGAGATTGAACTCTCTCAACCAGGGTCTCGCAGGGAATCTGGCAGACCAGGGTATTGAACCTCCCATAGGTATGGACTCGCACATCTTTACTGAACGTACAGAACCGGCAATGAAGCAGTTATCTGACAACACCCCTTGCTCTATCTCCATTGGTTCAACCAAGGGGTCCCGATCCATTATGGGTTTTCATTTTTCTTCCGAAACGTCAGGAAGTGGCCATAGAAGCAGCAGCAGGGGAAAAGAGGCATGATCCGGCATAGGCCATCCTCAGCATGGCGGCTGAGTGGCCCACCTGGAAAGTATATCTCAGGGCAGGCTCTTGCAGCTGTTTCTTTGTATGGGAACAACATGAGCATGACAAGGCAGCTGAGGTAATATCTTCTACTGGGCCAACTTCTGTTGGTGGAAGGCACAAGCAGGATTCCTGTCTCACCCGGGGAAGGAAATCAGAAGTTTCTAAGGGGACGTCTACAGTACGAGATTATATTGAATTTATAGAAATCGATTTTTCGGAAGAGATTTTAGACAGTCGATCGTGTGTGTCCCCACTAAGCGTGTTAAGTCGGTGGAGTGCGTCCCACAGTACTGTGGCTGGCATCGACTCTCAGAGCGGTGCACTGTGGGTAGCTATTCCACAGTCCCCGCAGTCTCCGCTGTCCATTAGCATTCTGTTTTTCTGAATGGAATTCTGCCTTCACAGAGTCTGCTCCCCATATGGCGATCAGATCCAGTACTTCCTCTTTTGGCCCCCGTGTTGCACTGGGAGCTGGTGGTCAGCTGATTATCCACCATGACCCCCAAATCTTTTTCAGACTCGGTTTCCGAGGATAGTCCCCCATCGTGTAAGTACAGCCTGCATTCTCTGTTCCTAGATGCATCAATTTACATTTAGCTGTACTCAAAAGCATATTGCTTCTTGCGCCCAATACTAAGAGACGCAGATTGCTCCGTATCTGTGACCTGTCCTCTTCACTCCTCCAACTGTTGCAGGCTTTATGAGTGATGATTTTGTGTTTTCTTCCAGGTCATTGCTAACCATGTTAAATAGCTTAGGGCCAAGAACTGATCCCGTAAAGACCCCACTGGAAACAGATCCCCTTGATGTGTACAATTACAATTCAGGCTCAGTCTAGACTGAACACAGGCCTGGAGGACATGCCGTAGCCTTTGAGAGCAGCACTGGGTAAAATGCCCTAATGAGTGTCCTCTCTAACAACTTCTCCAAGTCTCTGCTCTGCTAGGGGATGGGGAAAAGCCATGTATGCATGCAGTTCCAGAGGTGTCCACTAGGTGGCAGCGCTGCACGCAGGTTGTAACAACTGTCTTTGTAACCAGTCTGTGTATCAATTGATTTCTCCAGGTACAGTCTACCTGGATTCAGCCCCCGAGTGACATGGTAGGAGATAGGGGTGTTTGAGAATGAGGCATCTGGATTCCATCGTGGTCTGTTGGGGTGAAGAGATCTGACAGCGGAGGCAAAGGCAGAGTCAAAATTGCAAAATTCTAAGTGAAAATAAGGTGCAAATTTTTAACGGAAGGGAATTATTTGGAATAAGTGACCTAGGGCTGTGGTGGATTTACTTGGAGTGTTCAAACTGGGATGATTTAGTTGGGATTGGTCCTGCTTTGAGCAGGGGGTTGGACTAGAACCTCCTGAGGTCCCTTCTCACCCTGATCTTCTATGGAAGTGTGTCTCTTGCCAACAGGTCCGGTCTAGTACCTTTTATTCACTGTTTCCTTTTCGTGTTTGTGGCCATAGCTTTAACTAGGGTTTGGTGCCTGTGTGTTTTGCTTTACAAGGGAGGCAGATTTTAAGGTTCATTTTATGTTTTTCATCTGTCGTTTTAAAATAAATATTGCTAGTAAATCTTTACCCATGGGGCTGGGAGGCTTATGGGCTGATTTGTCTACATCAAAACATCGTAGAAGTGGTTGTAAAGCAGGAGTCTAAACACGTGTGGCCCGTGGGGTTACGTCCTGCGGCCAGCCAAGCTCCCCTCCCCCCCAGTGTGCCACGTCCCTGCTCCTCTGCTTACCTCTAGGTGCTTCCCTCCGCTAACAGCTGTTTGACGGTGCTTAGCGCTTTCCGGGAGGGAGCGGGGAGGAGCAGGGAGCCATGCCCTCAGAGGAGGAGGCGGAGAAGAGGTGGGATGGGGATTTGGTGAAGGGGTTGGAATAGGGGGGAAAGGGGGAAGAGGCGGGGAAGGGGAAGGGCCACATGGAAGGGGTGGAAAGGAGCGAGGCTGGGGGCAGCAGGGGTGAGCGGTGTCAGTGATGCGGCCCTCGGGCCAATGTATTAGTTTTCATGTGGCCCTCATGGTGATTCAAGCTTGAGATCCCTGGGCTAAAGGGTCTTTTGTTCCTGTCTTTATAAAGAGCGTGTGTTTAATGCTTAGCTTTGTCACCTGTGTTTTAAACAGGGAGGGTATCTAGAACAATCGGGGGGGGGGGGGGGGGAGGGGGGCGAATTCTCCAGGCAAGGATGTAAACAATGTATAGGCCCTAGTGAAAATTTGAATTCTTTCCGAGAGTGGCATTAGTGTTTACACTCTCCTTGGAGGGGGGAGATTATTAAGGGCTTGAAGCTGAGATCATTGTGCGTTGCACTGGGCAGACACCAAGTGAGAGGCCTTCCCTGCCCCAACTGCTCATGGCCTAATAGAGGAAGGGAAACTGAGGCAGAGAAAGGCAAAGTGACTTGCCCAAGCTCCCTCAGCGAATCAATGGCAGAGCTGGGAATGGAGCCCAGGCCTTCCGAATCCCGGTGGAGTCTCTAGCCACCAAACCACAGTGCCCCGTTCTGACTCAGGATTTTCTATCCCTCTGTGAAATGAAGCTCTTCCAGTGTACTGGGGATAGAGTGTGGTGGCCAGTGGATATGAAGAGGCAGTGTTGCCTGGTGGTTAGGGCCCTGGACAGGAACTCAGGAGGTCTGGATCTGGTCCCAGCCTGCCAAGTTCCTGCTCTGTGCCTCAGTTTCCTCTCCCATCCTTTGTCCCTCTGATCTATTCAGGCCGGGGACTTTCTGTCTGCCGACCCCGCCACAATGGGGACCTGGTCTCAGTTTTGTGGGAAGCCCCCTGGGAACTACCATCAATAGGATGAATAGCTTGGCTGTGAAGGTGCCCAAATTCAGGTATTGTTCCCATGCAGCCTCCACTAGGGGGCAGGACAGCCCTTCCTGTCCCGTAGTAACGCAGCGCGATGGTGAACACAGGGGCCAGGAAAGCCAGTAACCCCACACTGGGGTTCACAGGAGTAAGGTGAAACAAATCATTATCATCATGATCCAAACATACCAGCTCTCCTTCGTCCACCCCGGCAGCTGCCTGTAGGATCTCAAAGCCCTGTAGGGAACTCGCTCGCCAGCGCGGGATATTACCCAAGAGAGGGGCAGTGACCAGCTCCCACGCTGGGCCCAGCGCCCCTCCGCTCCAGGCTCGGCCCACTAGGAAGAGAGGGAACCTCATAACTAGCAAACCTAGGGTGCACTGCTTTACTGGGGGGAGAGGGGGGCTGCACATCTTGGGGCCCCATGGGGGGGGGCTGGGTGCATGGGGGGGCGAGTTGCATTCTGCTCTCGATCAGCCTCTCTCTGGCCCTGCCAGGGGTTGAGATCCCACGCCCATGTTTAACAGCCCCTTTTGGACATGGGGGGGCAAGAGGGTTCAGAAGCGACTGGGGGATTTTTGGGGCACCCAACCTGAGCCTCCAACAGGGACTTGTGCTGAGGCCCCCCCCTTCTTTAAGGGGGCTCCGGTTGGGCCTCATCCCCCTGTGCTTAAAGTGTGTTTGTAGACCCAGCCAAAAAAAAACCCCTCACAAATGGTGCCAGGTTGCGGGGGGGGGGGGGGAGGGGGGAGGGATGACACTTTAGGCTCTGCCTTGCCTCCTTCCAGATGATGCTAGAACCCCCTCCCTCCCCATTTCCCAGGCTACTTTAAGCACCTTCCGTTTGAAGATCGTGGCCACGCGTCTCCTAAGCCTCTCCTGCGGGAGGCGCTGTCTCCCCCATCACGCTTTGCTTCGGCTCTTCCTTCTCCATCCCAGACGGACACTGTGGGCGCATCTTTAAGATGACACCTGACTTGGAAGCCCCCGAGTTACTCACAATCCTGTGTCAATCCCCTGGCATTTGCCCCTCCCCCGCCTCCCAAGAGCAGGCCTGTCAACTGCAGTGACCCCACCCAGATAGCTGCATTCTGCCTCCCCAGCCCAGCTGCGGCCTCCCGGGGTTACGGGATGGTCCCCTCTTGCATGGAGTCGGAGAATGTGCTCTCAGGGGTGCTGGTCTCATCGCCTAAAGGCCAAGACTTCCCATCGGCTGGTTCTGGGACTGAAGAGACCTGGATTCTGTTTCGGGCGCCGCCACTAACTCTAGATAAATTATTTCCCTTTTCTGTGCCTCAGTTTCCCCTTCCCCCTTTGTCTAGATTACACACTCTTCAGCACAAGGATTGTCTTTCACTGTGTCTGGGCAGCGCCCGGCACAACGGGGCCCTGATCTCAAATGAGGTCTTCAGTAGCTACAGTCGCATACATACTGCCCGTGGAGAATGTTGGCTGTGAGGTTGGGAGTTGTGGGCTATGGCAGTGAGATGGTTTAAAGAGTGGCAAGTGTCAGTATTGGGCCCTGGCAGTGCTGTGGGTAACGGTGGGCGGATGGGCGCGGGGCGGCAGGGCCCTGGCGGCGCGGGGGTTAATGGTGGGCGGATGGGCACGGGGCGGCAGGGCCCTGGCGGTGCGGGGTTAATGGTGGGCGGATGGGCGCGGGGCGGCAGGGCCCTGGAGGCGCGGGGGTTAATGGTGGGCGGATGGGCGCGGGGCGGCAGGGCCCTGGCGGCGCGGGGGTTAATGGTGGGCGGATGGGCGCGGGGCGGCAGGGCCCTGGCGGCGCGGGGGTTAATGGTGGGCGGATGGGCGCGGGGCGGCAGGGCCCTGGCGGCGCGGGGGTTAATGGTGGGCGGATGGGCGCGGGGCGGCAGGGCCCTGGCGGCGCGGGGGTTAATGGTGGGCGGATGGGCGCGGGGCGGCAGGGCCCTGGCGGCGCGGGGGTTAATGGTGGGCGGATGGGCGCGGGGCGGCAGGGCCCTGGCGGCGCGGGGGTTAATGGTGGGCGGATGGGCGCGGGGCGGCAGGGCCCTGGCGGCGCGGGGGTTAATGGTGGGCGGATGGGCGCGGGGCGGCAGGGCCCTGGCGGCGCGGGGGGTTAACCGGGTCAGGCACGTGTCAGTGGCTGGCGGCTGGCGTCTCAGGCTGCTGCGGCCTGCGGGGAGCCCCGGACATGGACTGGAGGCTGCGTGACTGACAGCCGCGGCCCCGCGGAGTCACCGGGCTGCCTGCCCGAGCCAGAGGTCAGGGTTAGGCCTGGTCCCTGCAGGTGTCGTGAGCAGGGGAACTCCCCCCAACCCTGCCCCTCCATATGCTCCATTGTCATGCCAGCCCCTTGCCTCTGCTAACACCGGAGGGGGGGGGAGGGGGGGAGGCAGCACCCCAGGACTTTCCTCCCACCAATGTGAGGCTCCCTTGACCTGTATCACAGCAGGAGCTGGGCTGGATTCAGTGTCTCCTGGTATCCAAGAGAGCTCATAGATCCAGCCCTGTCCCGCCGGCACAGCAGGGAAGAAGGAACCGGTGCAGTGGTGGGGCTAGTAGCCGCTTCCACCCCTGGCTTGCCCCCCTTCTAGCCTTGTGTGTGCTGAAATGCAGCCACCTCTGGGGAAGAGGCGAGTGGGCTGGCAGGACGTAAAGCAGGGGGAGGGGAGACCCTTAGAGAAAGCTCCATGTGGATGGCTCAGGGGCACACGGGGGGTGCTGGGGAGCCGTGACCTTCTGTCCCAGCAAAACAAGGGTTAAATGCCATCCCTGCAAGCGCCCTGCCCCACATGTGCTTCTGGGGGGTAGCCCTGCAAGGGGGCCCCTGTATGGCAGGTGAGATCCGCCCATGCCTTCCTTCCCCACGCAGCTCGCTATGGCGGTGGGGGTTGATCTCAGCCACTGGGCCCTGGATCCGCTCGCCCCCAGCACCTAATAAGCTGTTAAGCTGACCAGTGCTATCCCGGCCTGGAGCCTCAGCCCCCATTGGGCAGGCAGGGAAACTGAGGCACGACATGAGTCTGGGTCCCTGAGTGAATCATGGGCAGAGCTGGGACGGGGCCCCCCAGGCTCGCCTTAGCTGCTGTGGTCCCGGTGCCAGCAGCGTGACCCCGCTAACGCTGCCCCCGAACTCCCTGCTCACCTCTGGGCAGCTCCTTCCGGGCCCACGTCCCCGTGCGTGGCTGGGTGATGCGGGTGTCAATCATGGTGTGCGGTGACACGCCGGGCCCACCTTGGTCATTACAGCTGACAGATGTCCATTATGTGCTAATCTCTCTGCATTAATAATGTGTTTGCTGTCAATCAGGAGCGCGGGGAAGATGTGTTTGCCGTCAATTTTTATTTGCATCTGTCAGGCCCAATTACCGCCGTGCAGACAAAGACAAGGCTGAGCGTTTGCTGCCTCTTTCTTTCGGTCGTTCCTTCTTGTCTTTCTCCCTCCTCGTTTCTGAGCGAGGGAGGCAGACGCTGCCGAGGGGTGGGGGCGCTGGCCAACCGGGCTCGGATCTGACCCGGAATCCCAGCACCGGTTCCTGTCCCGCCCGCTGCCCCGAACTGAGAGAGCAGGAGTTGCCTTCCGGGCACCTGGGTCCAGATCATAGGCCAGCGTGGCATGGGCGGGGTGGTTTACTGGTGCTAGCTAGGTAGCAGGAAGGTTGCAGTGAGCTAGAGGAGGGTGGGTGGGATTTACCTCCCCACCGCAGCTCTACTATTGGAGAGGAAGTATGGCCCAGTGGTTACGGGTGCTAACCTGGTCCTCAGGAGACATGGGCTCTTCCACCAACTCTCTCTGTGATCTTGGGTGAGTTACAGCATCGCTCTGTGACTCGGTGGCCCATCTGTAAAATGGGGGCATTCTGTTGAGAATAAAGGCATCAAAGTGGCTTGGATGTGGTGGGAATATGGAGCGTGCTCCAGTACCACAGATAGATCTTTCTTCCAAAGCAGGCAGCTGCTGCGTCGAGCAGTTTGGTATTATAAATAAATAGTTGGGGGGGGGGGGGAAGGGAGTAAATAGCTAACGAGGTCCCATGAATGCTTCATGGGGCATCACAGTGACTCTGTGTCCTCCCCCAGAGGTGGGGCCAACCCATAGAAGGGAGACGACTGAGTAGATCTTCCCTCCTCCCTTGGAGGTTAGGGTGGTTGAAGTAGGCTTGGTATATGAGGCTGGAAGGAAAAGGAGCTCCAGCATTCTGCAGGGCAGCAGCAGTAGTAGGCTATTCTCCTATGAGCTAGCCACTGGAGGGAGATAGAGGCACAGGGCACTAGTACTGGGTGCCCATTGACTCCCATGCTGATGGGCTTTGCCCGGATCTCTGTGGGGAATCCCTCCCCAGGCAGGCCATGGTATTCAGGTCTCCGTCCTACATGTGCTGATGGCTCCGTCGGGCTCCCGGCTGGGTTGACGCTTGCAGACGCTTTGTGGGGGGAGCCGGAGGTGGGAAAAGGCCCAGCTGGTCCATGGCTTGGCGTGAGATCATACCAGTCTGCCATTGAACACGACCCCTTTAGCTTAAGCAATAGGGGCTTGGGTCATGGAAGGGAGGTTGTGAGTTCGATCCCTGATGGGGCAATGTTTCCATAGCCTCAGTGAGCTGAGCTTCTTCTAAGCTGTGTCCTTTTGGATGCAGTTATCTGCTCATGGGAGGCACCTGTGGAGGCCACCTTGCTACTCACACGGCCTAATTCTGCTGGTTCCCCCTCATCTGTAACCTTAACATGAGTAGGTGGCTCCTCCCCAGAACTTGTCTGCTCTGGGTTCCTCCCTTGGGGCTGCTCAGCCCACACCCCAGGTCTTTCCTCACATGAGCAGACTCGCCCAATGAATTCCCTCCTTGATACCTGCTTTGGCGCTTTTGCTGCCCACCAAATACATCCTAACGGCGGGAAATTGCTCCTGCTCCCCCCGCCCCAGGATTCTCCAATTGGTTCAGTGCTTCCTGACCGTGAGACTATGTGATGCGTGGGGGGGGGGGGGGAGAGATTTCTCCAGTGAAACTAATTGGTCACTGGGAGGCTGCTCACAATTAGGTACCAGACCCAGCCTGGTCTGTTAGGGGCCACAGAGGAAATGACTGAGCTAATTAATTTTCAATCTGCTACTGCTCAGCCAATCAATCCACACCCAGATGCTTTATACGACTGCAAAGGCTGGGAGTTTGAGCTTCACCCTGGACTGATTGGGCTGTGCCCATTCCCCCCCCCCCCCTTCTAGGGACTAGTCCTCTCCTGGGGCTGGGACTTGAGAGTATTATGGGTTGGGTTAAACCTCACTGAAGCCAGTCGGTGTAACTGCAGCTCTTCATTTGGGATAAATTGCAAGAAACTGTTAAAAGCTCCTTCGTGGAAACAGTAGCAGCTTCCACCCAAACCAAAGGTGCATGTGGATGGAAGGGGTGTTGCTTGCTGGTCTTTGTGGAGGGTTGTGTGTCTGTGAAGAAGCAGAGGGAGAAGGACCCACCAGACCTAGCTATGGACATGCTGGTAATGTGGCCCTGAGAGTTTTTGGGCTGGGTGCTGGCTAGAATGAGGCTTGTAACGGCGAGCCAAGAAATTGGCTCTTGCGGTTTGATACCTGCCGTGTTCAGGGCAACAGGAGTTTGTATATAGGCAGGATGGCATCAAAGGTAACTGGCTCCACCCTCAATTTCTCCTCCTCGTGGAAACAGCCCTGAATATTGGCAAACTGCTCCGATCCAAAAGGGGCAACGGGAGAGAAGTGGGTGATTTCCCAGAGCTACGTCTCCAGGCAAGGGGGTGGCAGCACTTGGGGTGAGGGAGACCCAACTAATCAGTCTCCCGTCCTGAAGCAGAAAGGGGAGAGTTTCTGGGTCTGTCTGCCAGGTCCTGGCTGTGCCTTGGATCAGAGCCAGGAGTGTCCCCGGAGCGGCTGCACTTCTTGGTCTGCACGACTTAAGGTGATTTTTAAGGGGGCTGATCAGAAAGTTTGGGGGAGGGGGGCTCCCCAACTTTCTCCAGCCACCCACTGACGCCGGTTCCAGCCTTGTTGTGCTGGTGTGGATGCGTTCTGCTACCAAAGTGCTAAGTCGGTCTGCTGCTGCCCCGCAAGCACCAGTCCCCGGCATGTCCGGTTCCCAGCTAATGGCAGAGAACTAATGGAAGTGGTTGGGCCATGCAAAATGGACCAGGCCATCCTCTGTCTGCTCTTTATAAAGGAGGTGGCGTAACCCAGTCGTTAGGTTACAAAAATTGGGAGTTTTCCCACTTCTCGCACTTTGTTACTGGTTTTTACAACTTGCAAAAGTCGGGGGAATAGTAAAAATGGGGGAAGAGATCGTATTTTTAACATTCCCATATCTCTTATCTTTCTCTGCCCCCTTCCCCACGTGGGGGAGGGGGAGGGGGAGGGAAAGAAGTTAGTAAGGCCAGAAAAGGAAGTGGAAGGAAATTCACCAAAATCTTTTTTTAAATGAAATGTTTTGATTAAAAAAGCACCCTGAAATGATACCCGGACGGGAAATAAAATGTTTCCGTTTTGTTTCCAAATATTGATTGAATTTAAACTATTTGTTCTGCTCAGAAAACTTCCAGGGGGACTATCCAAATTTGCCAGTCGAAAAGTGGCTGGAGGATTATTTTATTGCTAGAAATTTATGCCCAAGGGCGGAGAGAAATCTCATGTTCCAAACCCTCTAGTTAGTTCTTTTCCTTAGGGAACCTGCCCCTCCTATTGATTTCTATTAGGTGTATTACAATAGTGCGTAGGATCCCCCATCATGCACCAGGATCTCATGGCGCTCGGCGCTGTACAAACACAGACCAAAAGGATGCTCCCTGCTCCAAGGAGCTGACAATCCAAGTATGTCCGGCCACACCCCCTGTGGCGAAGACGGTCCAGTTGCCTGGCTGATGTTCTGTGAACATCACAGCATTAAATGGAGACTGACGCAAGGCAGTGAGGGCTGATTCACTGACGGCCTCCTTCTCAGCAGACCCCCCCCCACCCTCCTCCTGCCCAGCTGATACCCCCTTCTCCTGAGTGCCCTGGGGCTAGTCACACAGGGCCACGCCCGGTGCCAGGGAGAACCTCCCGCACCTCTCTTTGGGGAACCCCCACTCTCTCCTCCTTCGCTCCTGCCAGCTATCAGGGATAGATGGGGACACATGTGGGGTGCCGGAGGCGTGTGCTCCGGGACATCACCTTTCACCCCAACCTGAATGGAAAGTCAATTTCCCACGAAAGGAAATTTTTGGAAAACTTTTGTGTGGGAAACTCCAGCTGGTTGGGAATCTTCCCACAAAAGCTTTTTATTTTTTATTTCCACCCCTCCCCTTTCCATCCCCCTAATTCTGATGCATCATGTTGGTCAGTTGCATAGTCAATTGCTTGGCCACACTTTGGTTTGTAATGAAATCGACTCAGGAGACTGACCACCTGCTGTCAGTCACGTTTATTGCTAGAAGCCAATAATGAAGTACAGGAAAAAAGGTTCCGGTGATACCAGTCTCCGAGAAGTTAGAACATAAGAACGGCCATATTGGGTGAGACCAAAGGTCCATCTAGCCCAGTATCCTGTCTTCCGACAGTGGCCAATGCCAGGTGCCCCAGAGGGAATGAACAGAACAGGGAATCATCAAATGGCCTATCCCCTGTTGCCCGTTCCCAGCTTCTGGCAAATAGAGGCTAGGGACACCATCCCTGCCCATCCTGGCTAATAGCCATTGATGGATCTATCCTCCATGAACTCATATAGTTCCTTTTTGAATCCTGTTATAGTCTTGGCCTTCACAACATCCTCTGGCAAGGAGTTCCACAGGTTGTGTGTTGCGTGAAGAAATACCTTCTCTTGTTTGTTTTAAACCTGCTGCCTATTAATTTCATTGAGACCCCTAGTTCTTGTGTTATGGGAAGGAGTAAATAACACTTCCTTCTTTACTTCCTCCACCCCAGTCATGATTTTATAGACCTCTAGCATACCCCCCCTTACTTGTCTCTTTTCCAAAATGAAAAGTCCCAGTCTTCTTAATCTCTCCTCTTACGGCAGCCGTTCCATCACCCTAATCATTTTTGTTGCCCTTCTCTGAACCTTTTCCAATTCCAATATAACTTTTTTGAGAGGGGGCGACCACATCTGCACACCGTATTCAAGATGTGGGTGTACCATGGATTTATATAGAGGCAATATGATACTTTGTCTTATCTATCCCTTTCTTAATGATTCCCAACATTCTCTTCGCTTTTTTGACTGCTGCTGCACATTGAGTGGATGTTTTCAGAGACATGACTCCAAGGTCTCTTTCTTGAGTGCGTGGTAACAGCTAATTTAAACACCATCGTTTTATGTGTATAGTTGAGATTATATTATCATCATTTTACATGTATTGTTGTCTCGTGCAGCGTTACGTTCACCTTATGCAGAAGGTGTGCTCCAAAATTCTCCCTAGAAGCTATTGTCTTCCCGTGTAGAAGTAAAAGGTACAGTGCACACCATCTGAAATTAGATTTTACCAATCAGTTTTTTACCTTGGTTTTTTGGTACCATTATCTACCCCTTATCTTTGTGCTGGACACATGCTTGCCAGGTACCCAGAAGTGGGAAAGTACCGCCAGAGTCGAACGGATATATTTTGTCCTTTTCCTTTTGGACATTGCGTTGGTGATGGGAGAGCAGGGTGTGACTTCACTGGAGGGATGATACCTGAGTCTGTAACCTGGGTCAGGAGGGGGGTTGGGGCCAGGTGACACCTTCTGCCCTGGAAACTGGGCAAAGGCTGGAGAAGGAGCCGGGAGAGGGGTGGAGATGGCTGGAGGCAGTTTCTGTTTGGAGCTGTCTGGGCCCCAGAGCTGGGGTCTAAACTCTCTGCCCCCCTAGAGGGACCTTTCTGAGGGGTCCTGTTTGTACCTACAAGCTTTGTTTGGGACTGTGTTCCTGTCATCTAATAAACCTTCCATTTTGCTGGCTTGCTGAGAGTCCTGGTGAATCGCAGGAAGTGGGGGTGCTGGACCCTCACTCCCCCACACTCAGGAAGGATACTTAGCATAAGTGAACAGGATTATAGTAAAGATATAGGCCAGCTTAGGCTATAATAATTGTGTTTAATGCCACTTGTGCATAATACACACGGATATATAGATGGTGCAGAAAATGGATGTCATGAGAGGGGCTGAGCTAGAACTAATGGTGCAAATTGGGGATCATTTAATTAAATGGTTCCCAATATCTACCCCACTCCACATATGAGCTGCTTTTAATTTTTAAAATGCTCTAAAATCCCATGTGCATAGTGAGATTCCTTTGAATGTTGGTAAGACAGAACAGGGGCTGGGGGGAAGCTTGAGGGGGCAAATATGGGGTCCTGTGCTCAATGAATTCCCAGTATGAGCTAGTCTTAATTTTCGACTTGCTCCAAAATCCAGGTGCATAGTGATGTTCTCTTTCAAATTGGGATGCTGCAACAGGGGCAGGGGTAGACTCTGGGACAAGTTTGGGGTCATTTGGTCAAGGGGTTCCTTAGATACAGGCTGCCGATAAATTGGGAGCTGATTTTCATAGATTTCAAGGCCAGGAGGGACCATTTGTGATAGTTTCTCTCTCACACACCCACACCCCACAAACCATAGAATCTCTCTCTCTCTGCCCGTCACCCCCCAGTCAGGGTACGGGCCACCAACCACAGCTCCCTCCATCTCTGTTGTTGGTGTTTCGGTAGCAATTTGGTTCCCTACGGGGTGGAGTTGCTAGCCATAGAATGGCCCCAAAATAATTCCTGGAGCGGATCTTTTAGAAAAAAACATCCCATCTTGATTTTAAAATGGTCAGCGATGGAGCAAGCGTTGGGCTTCAAGAGGCAGGAAAGCCACCAGGATCAGGACATCTGTGTGCTTTATCATAACAATAGCAGGCAGAAATTACTCTCTCACTCTCTGTCGGGCTGGACTCTGCCTCACGGACTGTTTTTAAATCAAGGTGCGTTTGAATTTGAAGCGCTACAGCCATCCTGAAACAGCCCTTGCAGAATAGTTAAGAACATAAGAACGGCCACGCTGGGTCAGACCGAAGGTCCATCTAGCCCAGTGCCAAGTGCCCCGGTGGGAATGAACAGAACAGGTGATCGGCAAGTGATCCATCCCCTGTTGCCCATTCCCAGCAAACAGAGGCCAGGGACACTTCAGATTCATGGGTTTGCATCCCTGCCCATCCTGTGAATCCAAGGTACATCACTTTGCATTGATCAACACTGAGTTTCATCTGCCAGTCCCGTGAGGTCCCTTTGTTCCTCTTCACCATCTACTTTGGATTTAAGATGAAGTCGTTTTGTATCATCTGCAAATTTTGCCACCTCATTGTTTACCCCTTTCCCCGTTATATTATTCCACAAGAGCTAGTCTGATCAATTTTCCCATGTAAACAAGCTCCTTCGATAGTCTGAGGTTTTCAAGAGCAACTTGAATATTAAAATGACTAACAAGGGTCGTGGGAACGGCGGTCGGGCTGGGGGTGCGACTCTGGGATCTTTGAGAGGTGCTACCCTGGGCAGGGGCCCCTGGGTGTACGTCCTTGCTGGGGGGGAGGGGTGCTGGTCTGGGGCAGGGTATCCCAGTGTGAGTCCTTGCTGGGGGGGATGCTGCTTGGAGTGGGGGGGTTCTTGCTTGGGGGGGGGAGTATTGGGGCTGGTCGGAGTGTGGCTCAGGGGTCTTTAAGGGGTGCTGCTCTGGGCGGGGGGACCCTTGGGGTGGACTCTTGCTGGGAAGGAGAAGTCCCATAGGGGCTGGGGTGGGTTTGGGGGGCTGCTGTTGCGGGATGGGGGATCCTCCCTCTGTAGCGGTGCTGGGGGTGGGGGTCCCAGGGTGAGCTCTTCCTGGGGGGGTCCTAGTGTGAGCCCTGGCTGGGGGGGGGCTGCTCAGGGTGGTTCTTTGGGGGGGTCCCAGTGTGAGCCCTGGCTGGGGGGGCTGCTCAGGGTGGTTCTTTGGGGGTGGGGGTCCCAGGGTGAGATCTTCCTGGGGGGGGTCCTAGTGTGAGCCCTGGCTGGGGGGGCTGCTCAGGGTGGTTCTTTGGGGGGGGGTCCCAGGGTGAGCTTTTCCTGGGGGGGGTCCCAGGGTGAGCTCTTACGGGGGGGGTCCTAGCGTGAGCCCTGGCTGTGGGGGCTGCTCAGAGTGGATTTGGGGGGGGGCGCGTTCTAGGAGCGGGGGGGGACACCCCTCCCTCCCTCCCGCCGCTCAGCCCGCCCGGCCCCATCAGTATGCGGTGGGGTGCGCCGGCGGCTCCCGCGGAATCCCCTCCCCCGGCCCCCCGCCCCGCCGCGCACAATGTCCGCTAATCACCATCTGAAAGGCAGGGCGGCCGGGCTGGGGAGCGGGGGGCGCGCCGAGCCCGCCGGAGAGGAGCCGGGACCCGCCGGGCGCCCGCCCTGCAGCCGGGGCAGCCCCAGGGAGCACGGGGGCGGGCGGGCGGCGGCGGGGGAGGGGGGTCTATGGAGGCGCCTGCCGGCTGCCGCCCCGAGGCCACGGCGGATGGTCACCCCCCCACGGGAAGGAGAGGAGCCGCCGGCGCCAGCAGCCCCTTTGCCCTGGGATCCTGCCATGCCAGCCGGGTAACTCCGCGGGGAGCGGGGCGGTGGGGGGGGGGGTGTCGTATGGGAGGGGGCTGCATAGAAAGAGTGCGGGGGGGTCAGGAGTGGGGGGCTGGGGATGCATGGAAGTGGGGGGTTGGGGAGAAGAGGGTTCAGTGTGGGGCAGGGGTCTCTGGGGTTGGGGGGCTGGCTAGAAGGGGTGCAGGGAGCTGAGTATGGGGGGCAGGGTTGCATGGGGTTGGGGGGCTGGCTAGAAGGGGTGCAGGGAGCTGAGTATGTGGGGCAGGGGTCTATGGGGTTGGGGGGCTGGCTAGAAGGGGTGCAGGGAGCTGAGTATGGGGGGCAGGGTTGCATGGGGTTGGGGGGCTGGCTAGAAGGGGTGCAGGGAGCTGAGTATGGGGGGCAGGGGTCTCTGGGGTTGGGGGGCTGGCTAGAAGGGGTGCAGGGAGCTGAGTATGGGGGGCAGGGTTGCATGGGGTTGGGGGGCTGGCTAGAAGGGGTGCAGGGAGCTGAGTATGTGGGGCAGGGGTCTATGGGGTTGGGGGGCTGGCTAGAAGGGGTGCAGGGAGCTGAGTATGGGGGGCAGGGTTGCATGGGGTTGGGGGGCTGGCTAGAAGGGGTGCAGGGAGCTGAGTATGGGGGGCAGGGGTCTATGGGGTTGGGGGGCTGGCTAGAAGGGGTGCAGGGAGCTGAGTATGGGGGGCAGGGTTGCATGGGGTTGGGGGGCTGGCTAGAAGGGGTGCAGGGGCTCTGTGTGGTGGGCAGGGGGCTGAGTGCGCCCAGGACGAGGGGTCTGGAGAGAAGGGGGGCCGGAAGCTGTGGGGGGGCCGGGGCTTTGCTGGGGATTTTGGGGGGGGGGTTGCATGGCTGGAATGGGGGTATCTGGGAGTATGGGAATGAGTGGAGGGGCAGGAAGCTGAATGAGGATGTGGGGGTCACATGAATGCTGGGGTCTTGGGTGTATGAGGGTTGAGGGGGCTCCGGATAGAGAAGGGGCTGGGGGCTGAGTGTGTGGGGCAGTGGGTGCATGGATGAGTGCATGAGTGGGGGGCTCTGGGGCTGAATATATAGGCAGAGGGTTCTCTGGGGTTCATCTCTGTTGGGGGGAGTCACGTAGGGATGCACCTGTGTTGGGAAGCAGGGGGGTAATGGGGGGTGGGTGCAGGGTGGGTCTGTCAAGGGCTGGTGGGGGGCTGCTCCTCCCTGGCTCCAGAGCGCGTGGCATTGACAGCAACCTGGGGGGGGGGGATGCTCTAACCTGTGGGTCCCCTAACTTTAGCTGGGGTGACGGGACTGGGTCAGGGTATTTGCATGACATGGACCTGGCCTCTCCCTGCCATCTAAGCCCCTCTTTGATCCCACTCATGGACCCACCTCTGTCTCCATCCCCTGCACCCTCATCCCATAAAACCCTCCACCCCCGCTCCTTTGCTGCTGCCCCGGGAGGCAGGGGGCGACAGAGCCCCAACCCCTGCAAAGAGATCTGCCCAGGCACATCCTGTGGGGTGTAAAAAGCTCCCCCGCCCCCATGATCAGCACTGCTATACAGCTGTTGAGCTGGGAAACTTCCCCCCCTCCCCACTTTCTTCTCCCCCCGGATGTTGGGGGGGAGCCCAGTTCTGCCCCGTTGGATGCTGGGTTGGCATCTTACCCTCCCCATATGGTGGTGGATGGGGTGGCGGCGGGGGGGGGGGGGAGCAGGACTTGGGGGATATATCTGCTATGCCCTGGGCCTTCTGCTCAGCAAATATATTCAGAGCAGAGCCAGGGCTGACGAGAAAGGGGCTTCTCTCCCCAGAGGTGGCTGGACACAGACCAAGTCTGTGGTTCTCTCTGGCTCCTTAATCTGGGCAGCCAGTTCCCAGCCTGAGCTCAGCCGTGATAGCCACAAACCTCGTCCGTCCATGCATCTCGTCCCCGGACTCACGCCCTCCGTCCCTAGCCTGTCTGGGGCGGATGATGGAGAGAGACTGAGCCAGAACTCCTGGGTTCCCTGCTGCTGATCCCCCCCGCCTCCCCGGTCTGTTTAAGGAGTGGGGCTGTCGGTCTGTGGAGGGAGGGCGGCCCCCCCATGCCTGGGAGCGAGTGAGGCTGTAACATAGTCCCATTGGAGTGCAGGGGGTGAGAAGTGGGGAGGGGGAGGTGTCCTAGGTGGAGCCCAAATCTCATACCCTGGGGCAGAGTTCGGGATCATCCCCTAACACGCTGTTCTCCAGGGCTTGGCCAGAGCATCCGCGCTCGCTCCAGGAGTCTGGGGTCTCCCCAGCCACAGAGGGACCCGCGGTGGGTAACACCTGCCCAGGGTGTTCCCATCCTGGGTCTGCGCCTGGGTCACTGGGTTTCTCGGCTTTGGCTCTCCCGGCCTCTGGAAAGGAAGGGTTGAGATTGGACCATTCTGCGCTGGAAGGGCCCGTTCTGATCTGACCTCCTGCATCGTGGTCGGCCAGGGAATCTCGCCCCCGTATCCCACCTGGACCTGGGGGGCAAGCTAGAGCGGAGCGTTTGGAAAGAGACGTCCCATCTCCCTGTAGAATCCACCCCATTCTGGGGGGGGGGGGGGGCTGTCCCTTGGGTGAATCCACCCTGCCCTGTTACAAACCTGCATCCTGGTTCCTGTCTGAATTTGTCCAGCTGCCCGCCCTGGTCAAAGGAGGGGCGAGCTGAGTTGGGCCCGGAGGGAAAGCGCCGGAGAATGGGGCTCGTCTGTCCTAGAACGGGGGAAGACTTGCTACCAAGACTTGCTACCAAGTCCATCCCAGGGCTGGGCTCCACAATCTAATCCGGGCTCCCCCCCCTACCCCGGCCCCCCTGCCGGCTAGTCCTGGTCAAATGCCCAACAGCTTCACCCTCCTAGGGCTGGGGCACTTTCCTCGGATGTGAAATTCCCAGGAAGATTTTCCCCCCCTCCCGCTGGGTGCCCGATGCCTCTGAAAGTCACGGGAAGTTTGGCGCTTGGTGGCCATTGTTGCGTTTGAAAATGGAGCCCTCCCTTATTACCCAAAAGAGGGGAGAGGCCCAGGAGAACAGCTAGGGCTGAGAGGAATAGACAAGGAGACTTTGGGAAGGGAGTGGTGTCTAGTGGTTAGAACAGTGGGGCCTGGGAGTCAGGACTCCTGGGTTCTGTTCCCAGCTCTGGGAGAGGCATGGGGGTGTACAGCGGTGGGGGGTCTGAGAGTCAGGACTCCTGGGTTCTATTCTAGATTCTGTCACTGGATTTGCTGTGATCACTTGGGCCTGTCATTTAGTCTGTTCCTATTGTTTCCTGAGTTGTCAAGCGTGGATGCTCACCTAACCCCGCAGGGTGGCTGTGTGACTTTGCTCTTGTGTGTCAAGTGCTTGGAGATCCTTAGTGGGGGAGTCGCTATGGATGTGACCTGCACCTTTGTGGCAATGACTCAGCTGGCGTGCGTATATAGCGCAGCTTGGCCGTGGGTCATAGCTCCCATACTGCCGAGAGCTTGGGGAGATTCCCCTGGAGCTCAAGTGGCAATGGGGGGCAGGGAGTGGATCTGAGGGCCTAAGGTAATGCAGCAATGTGGGAGCCGGACAGGGTCTATTCAGATTCATGCAACAGCCATAGTCTGTGGGCAGGATCTTTGCTCCCGGGGATGCTGCAGGAGGCAGACAGGAGCTGGAATTGGAAGATGGAGCAGGAGGGAGCGTATGTAGTTTTTTCTGCTGGCTGCTAGAAACATCCCCAGGACCAGGGAGGAAGGATCCCAAGGGGACCCAGGAGTCCTGCTGTCTGTGGAAGTGTGCTAGATGAGCGTGGTCTGGTGTAGATCCTGAAAGGGACACCTCAGCCCGCCCCCATCCCCTCCTGACCATCCTGGGGAATCTTTATTAAAGACCTTTGAGTTTTACTTTAATCGTCGGGGTCTAATTGCATCAGAGGGGCCTCTTCTCTGCTGCCCAGTTTGAGTCGCGGGAGTACGGTTTTTTTGATCTCACACCTGGGCCTCTGCTACCCTCCCGTGCTCCCTTCCACCTCCCAAGTTCTCCCATGAGGTCTCGTCTACAGGGTTGTGAACTCCCAGGGTGGCTCGTGGGGACAGCTCCCGTGGTCTCCGATTTTGCACCTTGTTTTTCCTAATGCTCCTCCAGAACCCTGTGCCTTCTGCAAACCCTCCAGGCACCAAACAACAAGCTGATGGGCAAATATCAAACCTCCCCCCCCCCTTCCATGCAGGGGGAAAACACCCCCGAGTCCGGAGTTTACGAGCTGAAACTGATCCCCCCAAGCCCCTCTCCAGCGTCCGCCTGTGGCCTGTGTTGCTGGTGGCAGGCTGGCATTGGTATGCACAAAGCCACCTTCCTATTGATGAGCTCCATTTGATATGCGTGAGAGGTGTGGGCTCGGATTGGTATGTGCGAGAGGGTGTGAGTGCGGTGGGGCGTGCGTGCAGATCGGTATGCATGTGGGTGTGTGGCGGGGACGTGGGCCAGCGCAGGTCTGTGGCGGCGGGCGGGTGGAGGCTGGTGTGATGCTGGGGGAAAGCACAGCGCCTCTCCCAAACCTCGCCGTCTCCTGCATCCAAGCGCCCGGGCCTGGAGGGAGGCGCGTGCTGCGTGCCGGAGAGAGATCCGCAGGCTGGGGGCAAGGGCACCAGGAAACCGGCCCCCAACGCGGAGGCAGATGTGGCGGCTGGGTCTGGCTCGCACCAGGGTGGCAGAGGGGCGCCCGCAGGCCTGTCAGGCGCGATTGGCAGCAGCAGATGCTGTCTGGGAATGACTCTGCTGTGGACACGTGAGGCCAGATTTTTCCAAGGTGCAGTTTGGATGTTTTATCTTTACGTGAGTTTGTGGCAGTGGAAGCAGGTCGGTCAGTTTCCCATTCTGCAGCCGGGGTGCAGAGGCCCAGAAGCTGTTGTGTTTGTGTAACCTGCAAGACAGCACTGGTTTATTTATAAAAAAACAAACCTGTGAGGAACAATCTCAAAGTCATTAAATGTTTCTAGTTCACCCACTTTTTAATCCCAACACTTCGGCATGTTTTTAAAAGTCCTTCCTATCCTAAGCTTATGATGATTGGAATCTATAGATGCCACCCTAATATTAATGAATCAGTTGGTTCCTAGGCATCGTTACAAACAGCTTGACGAGAGTCTTGGTAACCCAGAACTAGCTTTGGTTCAAGTTCCTAGCAGATGATGATTTTAAAAAAGGGGAAAATATTGTTTCTCTTCCCTGCTGTTTGGGGACAGTCCTCCTGAAAGTAAGCTGTGCAAAAGATCTGTTGCTTCACTGAATGGAAACACGTCCTGTGGTAGTTCTGATGGGAAAAAGAAAAGATGTTGAGTTCCCCTGACTTGAAAAAGAACTCTTCTTCACCTCTGCAGGTTTGTACCGAATGCTGTGGATTTTAATTATAACTCCCGCGCGGGAGCCTGCAGTAATTGAGCTAAATTCGTGTCATAGTTTATGCTAATATTTTTGCAATTAGGGGCTTTTAGAAAGATCTCTCTCCAACGCTTCTAGCTTCTTGCTTGTTGTTACCAGTGTGTGTGTGTGTGTCTCTCTCTCTCTCAATTTTTTCCTTGCAACAAATTTGCGGCTGGTGGTAAACGCGTTGGATGGGAAAGGTTTGTGTGTGACGATAACGGGCTGTTTCATTCATGCCTCTGAGGTGTGGTTTTTACTGTTGGGGCCCGGGGTGATAGAGAATAAACTCTGCCGGGTGCCGTTCACGCTTTGCATCCTAGGGCATCTGACGGTTTGTACACTCCCTATCTATCCAGTGCTTATTCTAGTGCAAAGTGTGTGCAAAACGCTCTCGCTTTGCACTGATGTAAATGCACAAGGGCATAGGCTGATGGGAGAATCAGAGCTCTCCGAATCAAGATAAAGTAATAATAATAATAAAATAATAATAAAAGCCTGGGGAAAGGTGCTGCGTTTTCGACTCAGAGTAAAGATTCTCTCTCTTGATTCTCACAGCAGGTACAGGCCGGGCAAACCTCACATTCCCCTCTTCCCTTGACCCTGCCCCATTAAGGGAGCGCCGTCCGTCTCCTCTTTGGCCTCTCTGTGGAGCCTGCCTGTAAAGGTGATGACAGGGAGGTGGTGGCTTAAAAGAAGTGGGTTTTTCACAGAGGGCAGCACCTTTCAGAGTGACTTCTAGCCCTTGGCTTTCAGGATCCATCGACCGCAAAACTCTTAGCCAGATATCCTGTTTCAGTCCCGTTTCGTGGTGTTTTCGTTTTGTTTTTTTTTAAAACTCCGGAGGCCTGTAGCAAAAACCAGCTGAGTTCGCGCAGCTCCGTAAAGTGTTAGCGGCACCGGCAGCATGGATTGCACTGGGTCCTTATGGTGGCGATCATTGGCAGCGCTTTCCAGGTAACGGGAAGTGAACCTCTTGTGATTGGCAGCTCATCTGTAAGTCCCAGTTCTGCCCAGGTGTGGGACGCCTACTGTAGATTCATCTACTCTGACCTCCTAAATAGCCCAGTACACAGAAGTCATAAATACATAGGAGTGGAGGAGACCTCCTGAGTCGTTGAGTTCAGTCATGGGCAACCCCATCATAGAATCCTGTTCCAAGAGTTTATCAAGCCCCGTCTTCAAACGAGTTAAGTTCTAGGCCCCCTGTCCAGTTTCCCCTGTTTTGAGCCCGGTCACTTGTGTCGGACCAGTGTTTCAGAAACGCACCCTGTCTTCATCTGAAGCTAGCGAGAGATGGAAAATCCACCGCTTCCCTGGGGAGTTGGTTCCACCTGCCCTCCCCCTGTTCAATGTGTGAGCCTTATTTCTAACCTGAATTTGTCTGGCTCTAACGTCCAGGCACGGGTTCTTGTTCTGCCTTTCTCCGCTAGACTGAAGAGTCCTTTCAGACCTGGGATTGTCTCCCCGTGACGGTGCCGATACGCTATGATCAAGCCACCTCTCAATCTTCCCTTTGAGAAATTAAAGAGATCGAACTTGGTCAGATTCTTGCTATCTGAGCTTTTCTCCAGCCCTCTGATCGGTCACTGTCCAGTATCAGACTCACCTGGCCTGTACGCAGAGGGAAAATCACGTCCCCATGCATTTAAATACTCGCTGTTCCCCTGTTTAAACATCCAAGGATCTCATTGGTCCTCTCAATCCTTTCCAGAGCAGACACTGAAGGTGCTCAGTCCTTGGCCGAATTGGAGTCTCCATTCTTAAAGATGCAGCCCCAGCACCTTGTCAGTTACGCTGCCAAGGAAGTTTGTACGACAACGGGACCTTTCCTGCTGATGAATCTGCTGTTTTGCTGCTGCTCCCTCCCTCTTAAAATCCAAGCTCCTGGAATCGCGCATTGACGTGAGAATCTCCACTTTCCTTTAGAAAAAGACGCAAGTTTCTAGCCCTTAGGGTGTCAGAGAAAATGTTGAAAATGTAATTCCTAAAGGTGCAAAACCCAGAAGGAAAATAAAAAGAAAACTCCTTTTTATTCAAAAAAGAACTAGATGAGTTCATGGCGGATAGGTCCATCAATCGCTATTAGCCAGGATGGGCAGGGAGGGTGTCCCTAGCCTCCGTTTTTCAGAAGCTGGGAATGGGCGAAAGGGGATGGATCACTTGCTGATCACCTGTTCTGTTCATTCCCTCTGGGGCACCTGGCACTGGCCACTGGCCACAAACAGGACACTGAGCTAGATGGACCTTTCTTTATTTATTTTAAATCTTGGGATTTTTAAGTTAGTCTCGGCATTTTATCTGGGCAGGCTCATGCCCTTGGACTGTTGGGGTTTGCCAACATTGCTAACTGGGGCTGGGTGGGAAATGGTTTTCCTGTCTCCTAGAATTTTCTAGATTTAAAAAAAATAATAATTTCGTCCTCAATTGGGACAAAAAGTCAAAATCTCAAAAATTTCCACAATGCAAAAAACTAACAAAACAAACGAACAAAAATTCTGTTTGGGTCACCGAGATATTTTGTTCCAATTTTTGCCTATTTTGCGTCTCTCTCTTCTTTGTCTTTGATTCCCATCCAGCAGTTTAACAGCGACAATGGGGCCAAATGAAGTCTTTCCGTCGCTTTCTGTCTTGCAGATAAGAACGGCCATGCTGGGTCAGATCAAAGGTCCATCTAGCCCAGTAACCCGTCGACTTGTGGTATCCGCTCTGCGTCCATTCTGATGGGTATCCAAACCATCACAGTCACCCTTCTTGAATCTACTGGAACAGTGTAAATTAAGTTACATTTAGAAATGAAAACCTGACAATTTTTGGTAGCACAGTAAAGATGGAGGGCGGGTTGTTAGGAGCCATACTGTAGAGAAGAATTTGTGATGATAAGGTTCTTACAGGTAGGATACCCCAGTGCAAAGTGGGCGGGAGAACACCACCTTCCTAGTTCGCACCAGTGCCTGTGGCGGCACAGAGGTTCAGGGAGGATGGAGAACTGCCGGCGGGGGTCAGCCTGAGAGGCGAAGGGCCGGTGACAGCATCTGGATCCTGACCCAATGTCCTTGCCAGTTTAGGGGGGGGTTCTGATCAGGAGTTCCCGCTCAGGCGGGGGGGAAGGAAACCAGCTCAGACCCACTCTGCCTCCGAAATGTTCCTTTTTTAAAGTGTAATTTTGTAATTTCTCATAAATGATCAAAATCCAGATGGGCCGCGCGTGTGCCTGGAGTGTAAAATGTGAAATTAACATACCAAGTTAATTTCATGCATCCCCCCTCCCCCCCCTCAGGTTATCTAAAGGAGGAACATGAGCTCAGGGTTAGAGAGAGAGACTGTGGTGTGTGCCCCTTTGCTGCGGGGGAGAGGAGGGAAGGGCTGGGAGTCAGGACTCCTGGGTTCCGTCCCTGATTCTAGGAGGGGAGTGGGGTCTAGGTGATGAAATCAATGGGCTTGCATGTCAGGAGGACGGCTGCTGGGTTCTGTTTTGAGCACTGCACTCATTCACTAGCGAGAAGGCGATTCACGTGCCTCGGTTTCCCCACCTGTAAAACTGGCGCAGGGAGCCTGGACCCATTTTGGTGAAGGGCTTTGAGAGCCCAGGATAAACCCGAAACATGTGGACGCTTAGGGGTGCGTGTGGCAGACAAGCCACCGGGGCCAGCAGCCGAGCAGAAGGCGCAGCCCGCTGCGGGGTCGGGTGCAACCTGGACTCCTGGTGAGCGTCAGCCGCTGGGAGGGGGACCTGAAGCCAAGAGCAGGGGGAGCTGAGAAGAATGGGGGATGGGGTGAATGTTTCTCCATCGGAGGCCCTGGCCAAGCTGGGATGTGCCCTGAGGGGTGGGGCGAAGGTGAGTTGAGGAAGATCTTTCCAGCTGAGGCCTCTGGCTTAAGGGGAGGAGGCAAGGAAAAGGCCCTGAGCTACTTACGAGAGTCCCTGCCCCCTTGTGCTGGCACTGTGGGGGTGGGGCAGCTTCCTCTCTGCTGCTGTCCTAGAGGGGGTGACTGGGGGGGGGGGGAGCTGCAGCCTCAGCATTTGCATCTGTGCGGGGATGTTGGGGCCAGCCCGGTGTTATGCCGCGGGGCTCCCCTGTCTCTGCATTGAAGGGCCCCATCCCCCCGCTCCAGGATCATGGTCTCACTGGGTCACACCGCGGGTCGGATGTGGAAAACTCTGAGGCGCCAACAGGGAAGCACCTCGGCAAGGTGGCTGGGGAGGACATGGGGGAAGGGAGGGGGGGAAGAAAACAGGGAGGCAGCTCGTCAGACCCTCTGTATCCTGAGTGCCCCCTTCCTAGCTCTGGGAGGAGAGTGGGGTCTAGTGGTTAGAGCAAGAGGCTGGGAGCCAGGACTCTGGGATCTCGGTCACTGTGCGTCTGGGCAGCGCCCGGCATGACGGGGCCCTGATCTCGGTCACTGTGTGTCTGGGCGGCACCTGGCCCGACGGGGCTCTGATCTCGGTCACTGTGTGTCTGGGCAGCGCCCGGCCCAACGGGGCCCTGATCTCGGTCACTGTGTGTCTGGGCAGCGCCCGGCCCGACGGGGCCCTGATCTCGGTCACTGTGTGTCTGGGCGGCACCCGGCCCGACGGGGCCCTGATCTCGGTCACTGTGTGTCTGGGCGGCACCTGGCCCAACGGGGCCCTGATCTCGGTCACTGTGTGTCTGGGCAGCGCCCGGCGCGACGGGGCCCTGATCTCGGTCACCGTGTGTCTGGGTGGCGCCCGGCCCAACGGGGCCCTGATCTCGGTCACTGTGTGTCTGGGCGGCGCCCGGCCCGACGGGGCCCTGATCTCGGTCACTGTGTGTCTGGGCGGCGCCCGGCCCGACGGGGCCCTGATCTCGGTCACTGTGTGTCTGGCCACTCAGCACCTCCCGCTCCCTCCCTGCATCTCCCGATCAGCTGTTTCCTGGCTGCAGGTGACTGTGAGGGAGGGGAAGGAGCGAGGGCGTGGTGGGCTGTGGGGGCAGGGCCTAGGGCAGAGCCAGGGGTTGAGCTGTGGGTGCACCCCCGGCACATTGGAAAGTTGGCACCTGTCACTCCAGCCCCGGAGCCGGTGCCTAGACAAGGAGCGAGCTGCATGTGGCTCCGGAGTCACCCCTGCACTAGCCCATTGCGCCTCCCACAGGGGAACCCCGGTCTCTCCTCTTCTTCATCATCCCCCAGCCCTTGGCAACAGCAGATGGGTCTTCAGCAGCAAGAGCTTCCTCTGTCCGTGCGTTGGCTCCCTGGCGGGGGGAAGAAAACTGACCCTCTCTCGCCTCTTGTTCTCGTAGGAGGCCTGGCCCTTCTCCAGAGGCAGCGGCTCCGAGACTGCCTGAAGCCGGCCGCTCCAGAGCACGGCGCCCCGAGTAAAGATGGCAGCCCCGTTCGGCAATGAGGTGAAGTGCGTTAGCGTAGAGTGGGACTTCTTGCAAGGACTGTTGGTTAAGAATCAGCCGGTGCCCTGGTAAGATGCTGAAGAGGATGGATTCTTTGCACATGTACCGCCCCTTCCGCCCAGGTGTCTGGAAACTCTGTACAGGCGGGGGTTAATAAAGCCAGACAGCCACTCCCCCACCCCCGGAAATGGTGGTGTCCTTGAGGGAAACTGAGGCCCAATGTCACTCGGCAAGTTAGTGCGGTGCTGGGGCTAGAACCCAGAAGTCCTGGCTCCCAGTTCTGCCCCCATTCTAATCATTAGATTCCACTCTCCTCCCAGAGCTGGGACTAGAACCCAGGAGTCCTGGCTCCTATTCCCCCTGCTCTAACCACTAGTCCCCATTCTTATCCCAAACTGGGAATAGAACTCAGGAGTTCTGGCTCCTATTCCCCCTGCTCTAACCACTAGTCCCCATTCTTATCCCAAACTGGGAATAGAACTCAGGAGTTCTGGCTCCCAGTTCTGCCTACTCTAACCACTAGATCCCACTCCGCTCCCAGAGCTAGGACTAGGACCCAGGAGTCCCTGCTTTAACCACTAGACATCACTTCCCCCTGAACTGGGAACAGAACTCAGGAGTCCTGACTCCCACCCCCACTGTGACCACTAGATACCACTTTCCTCAGAGATCTGCCCCTCCTCTAACCACTAGACCCCACTCTCCTTCCAGAGCTGGGAATAGACCCCAGAGGTCCTGACCTCATATCCTTCTTGCTCAACTCACTAAACGCTTTCCCCCTACATTGGCAATGGAACCCAGGAGTCCTGCCTTCCAGCCCCCTGCTGTGCCCCCTCCCGCTGCACCTTTTGCTCTTCCAGCCACTCCCTACGGGGAAGATTTTCCCAGCCTCGCTTGCTGACAGTCTCTCATCCTGGGGTAGCAGGGACCAGCCTCCAAACACCTGGCACTGAACCAAACTGTCGCTCTGACGTTTTAAGGGTCTTCCCCCCCAAAAAAATCTCTGAAGGGGGAAACATCCCACACAAATGCAGCCCCCTCCGTTCGGCCACCGGCAGGGCTCCCAGCTGGAGGTTGAACTGGCCAGCAGCCAAGCGTAGAGAGTTTTCCCCAGTGTCCTTGGGGAGCCGTCGCTGAGGATGTGTCTGGACCCAGAGCGTTCCGTGGTTATTAGCCGTTCCGTGAGTCTAGACTGGACGCTAGACAAATAAGTCCCGACAGCTCCCGGGACGACTCACGGCCAGAATTGCATATCCCGCCTCATGGGACTAACTGGAAATGCCCCAGTCGCTCCTGGGATCCCTCGTCTGATACCACCACACTCCCCTTCCATTTTGGGATCCCCCCAGCCAGGCCCGGCAACTGCAGCAATGTTCGTGGCTAGAGTGGAGGAAATTTTTTTGGACAGACTTTTCATGGAGAAATGCAGCTCTCTGTGCTCCAAAACAATCCATGAATTTGGGGCGCACTCGGCAAATAGCTTCAGCGGAGGGGAAAAGGTGGTTTTATTGCAAAAATCTTTTGTTTCAAAACGCCATTGCAAATTCAGATTGGCCTTTAAAAAAAACAAACAGACACAGAACAGGGTGGAAAACACCCGAATCCAAACAAAGAACTAAAATCCCCACAAACAAGTGTGAAAAACACCCAAATAAAAAAAACCCTGAAACAAAAATCACAAAAAACACCCCAAAACAGCCGACTCCAAAACCAATCCTTTCGAGGCGACCAAAAGGTTTTAACTGTTTTAATTGTTTTGAAATTAATTGAAACCCGTTCCCCCTTTTATTTTGTATTGAATGTTTTGAAATCGATGTGGAATGATTCCCCCCCCCCCCCAAGTTTTTGATTAAATCCACAATTTTGAAAAAAAAAATTTGTGTGGAATCAAACCAGATTTTTTTCGAATTGTATTTTATTTCCCGGTTCAGTGCCCGATCTGCAAAACCTATTCTTTGCTCTGCTTTGCTCGGGCTGTGTGGTGAGAGATGCTCCCCACTCTGCGGTGACTGTCAGTTAGCTTGTGTTCATGCCACGGGGCTTAAAACAGCAGTGTAGACGTTCCCACTCGGACTGAGTCCAGATTCTGCGACCCACCCTGTTTTCTGGGGTTCGGAGCCCGCTCTCCGGCTCATGCAGGAATATCTACACTACTGTTTGAAGCCCCGTAGCGTGAACCTGAGTCAGTTGGAAGGCTCAGTGCCACGGGGTTGGTTTTTTGCAGTATAGATGCACCCTCGGTGTTTCAGGGAATATGTCCCCTCTTTTGCCTGGTTCCCACTACGGCCTATGAGTGTGGATGGAAGGGGAGCCTAGTGATGGGGCACCAGCCAGCGAGTCAGGAGACCAAAGTTCAATTCACTGCCCCAGGGCTCAGTTTCCCCATCTGTAAAAGGGGGATATCCTTAAAGGGAGGTTGGGAAATCCATGAATTTGGAGGCTTTTAGTGCCGGGGGTATCAGCTGCACTATTTTAAAAATTGTGATTTAAAGAAGAAAATAGCGAGGGATTTTTTTTATTTGGTTCGAGGGGCCGGGGATCTGGAGTCCACAGAGCAGGCGCTGTCAGGGAAGCAGTAGGCCCAGCCCACTCTCAAACCCCCTGTCCAGAGCCAGATGCGAGGGTGGACTTCCGCTCCGGTGCCTGGGTGCTAGCAAATGAAAATGAGGAGACTGAGCATTTGGGGCGCTGGGTCGCTGGTCTCCCCTCCAGCGTGATCCTCTGAGCATCCCAGGAGCCGATAAATTGCTCCTTTATCCCTTCTGTGTTCCCCAGAGGCCCTGCACCCATCCTGGAAGGCAACGTCCTCTTTCCCAGCCCCCTGTGCACCGAGCGGTCTGGGCCCTTCTGAAAAAATCAGGGGGGAAAAGTTCGTCGTGGCTCCAACCACAATGGAAACCGTCCCGAAGCCGCATTGCATTGTGGGGGGGGGGAGGCAGGTTGGGGGGGCTGCACGTGGGGTCGGGGTTAGGGGGCGAGGGCGTGTGGGGGAACCAGTGTTGCCTGGTTGAGTGGGGAAGACGGCGGGTGGGAAGCAGCCCCCCCAAACCCTCGTGCTCCCTAACCCGGCTCTGTGTGGTCTCCCCCTCCCCTCCAGTTTGCAGGCCCTGCGGAAGGAGAAGTCTCGCAATGCCGCCCGCTCCCGGCGCGGGAAGGAGAACTTCGAGTTCTACGAGCTGGCCAAGATGCTGCCCCTGCCCGGCGCCATCACCAGCCAGCTGGACAAAGCCTCCATCGTCCGCCTCACCATCAGTTACCTCAAGATGCGCGACTTCGCCAGCCATGGTGAGCCCCCGTGGGGGCCGCGGGCTGAAGGGAGCCCCCCGCCCGGCCCCGCCGGCAAAGGTAAGAGCTGAAAGCCGGGGGGAAGCCGAAGGAATTGGGGCTCCCCCCCACTGCGCCCACCTGCAAGAACCCCCCTTAGTGATCAATGCTGGAACACCCCCCCCCCCCCCGCCAAATGGATCATTAAGCAAAGAGGGATTATACCCCATTTACTGGCTAATCTATCTAGGGAGGTATTTACACTGACCTCCATCACCATGGTATCTGACCCCGACACAGCCTCCCCATGGGGCAAGGACCCCAGTACATGAGATTGGCCGGCTCCAAGCCCATGAGATTATTAATATTATTTTTCAAAATAATAATAGGGGGGAGGGTGTTTGTTTACCACCCTCTGCCCATTCCCTTCCCCTTGGGCACCCGTGACAATTACTAGTCCAGTGCTCACACTTTTAGTAAATCTACTGCTTAGCTAGCCCCCCAGCTGTGGCCTTTCTGCCCCAGAGAGCTTATAAACGAAATAGACAAGACGGGCAAAAGCCAGGAGGGGAAAACAAATGCCCAAGTTTGCCCATGGTCAGACAGCAGGTCTGCGGTCGAGCCGGTGATAGAATCCAGCTCCAAAATATTTCCCTAGAAGAGTCGCTTCCTTAGCTGCTAGCAGCAGTAGACTCTTATCCTCTGTCTGGACCAGCCATAGCAAATTTGGCCAGCTCCCGGGGGTTCCTGATATGTGCCCAGTGCCCCCCCCCCCCTTGAGTCCAGCTCTCCCTGCCCTTGTCCTATCAAAGGGGCATCGGCCGCTCCATTCTGACACATGTGCGCGCTCCCTCGCACCCAGAAAATAGCATTGATTAGCCACGCAATAAATCACCATTTAAATAATGCAGCTTCCAAGGGTGTAATTAAGCAAATTAACTGCCTTGGAAGAATACAGGCTTCCAGCGATTTCTGATTACTGTCATTACCCGCGGGGTAGTTATCAGGCAAATAACATGTGTTCCCTGAAATAGGGATAAACATCTGCCTATTGTTACAGGGGAGCTGGGGAGACCAGCCCCTGTGCCGTCCATCCCTCCCGCCCCCCACCCCCGGGACGTTCACGCGCAGGCGGATTCCGACACACAGCCAGCTTAGTTTGCGTCTCCTTTGGCGCGCCGAGCCGAAATCTGTAGGGAGGGGAATTATGATAATGGTGAGCTTGGCAAGAGGAGGCCGGGCGCCTGAAAACTCGATCTGCTTTTGAGATGGTTGCAGCTGGGCCTTAGTGGGGGGAAAGAGGAGGCACAATGGGGAGTGGGGCCTAGAGGTTGTGTGTGTATTGGGGGGGGGGGGGAGAATCAGGATTCCTGGTTCTGTTTCTGGAAGAGGAGTGTGGTTTAGGGGTTCGAGCCAGGGGATGGGGAGGACTAGGATGCCTGGGTTCTTTTGTTGTGGGTTCTTTTGTTGTATTTGGGAGAGAAGTATGATGGAGGGGTTAGAGCGGGGGAAGGAGGAGCCAGGGTTCCTGGGTTCTGTTTCTGGGAGGGCAGTATAGTTTAGGGGTTAGAGGCAGGGGGGAGGGAGGAGTGTGAGCCAGGATCGCTGGGAGAGGGGTGTGTGAGCAATGGTTTGGAGAAGGGTGGGGGCCTGGGAACCAGGACTCCTGAGTTCTATTCTCAGTTCCGAGACTGCATGACCTTGGACAAGGTTATGTGAACTATAAAATGAGGATCCGAACCTCATCCTTGGCTTCCACCTGCAAAGCATGCCAGGTGCCAGGCTATAGCTTCAAAGCTTTTCTTGCAGCTCTATCATTTTGGGGAGAGGGGGAAGCCTATATTTGCGCCCTTTCCTGCATCAAAATTTCCCTGCATGTTACGGCTGGGCGCCCACCTTTGCTGTAGGGAAATACCCTCGTACATTCACAGATCATGGTGAACATTACTTAGAAAAACAAACAAACAAAATAATCCAGGATTCCTGACGCCGTGTGAGCTGGGGAGCGGATCGGAGCGCTGTCGTTATTCCTGATAGATAAACCTGAGGTCACGCAGTGAGTCGGGGTTAGAACCCAGGAGTCCTGACTCTGAGCAGTGCTTGTTCCGTTAGAATACAGGTGACCTAGGGGTCGAGTCACGGCAAGATGCTGTTATGGTACCGAACTTCCTTTTGTTAGGGCTGGCACACTGTTGTGGCTTCGTATACTTATAATACTTGTACCTCACTTTTCATCCGTGGATTTCAAAGCCTTCCTCAAAGGAAGTCTTCTGGCTCATTCTCCCCATGTCTCGGGAAACTGAGGCACGCAGGCAGGACGCGACCACAGCCAGTTGGGAATCTCTTAACTAAAATACCTTTTTGTTGGAAAATACCGGTTGGTCAAAAGGGACCGTTTCCACAGGAAATTGTCAACAGACTTTTCTACTTGAAAAATGTTTGGGGGGGAAAAAATTTCAAAATCATCCGTGTTTTGTTTTGACATATTTTCGGAATGATTTTCTGATTTTTCTGGTTTTCGAGTTCAGAACTACTTTTTGTATCAACCGTTCAGCAAAACAGAATACCTTTTTTTAATGCCTGAAATCAAAAGGAAATGTTTCAATTGACCTCAACTGAAATACCGTTTGTTTTATTTTCGGTTCGTGAACATTTTTGAGGTTTCAACTTTTTGTCCTGATTTGGGACGGGAAAACATTTTGTTATCTCACCACCAGCTCTAGGAGAGACTTTACCCTGCAGAGATGGGAACAGACCCCATCCTGAGTCTCAGGGCAGCAACCCACCCACTAGGCAACACTGTCTTAAAATGCCCCTTGACTGCTCTCAGTCCATACTTGCATCCCCAGCAATGAGGAGGGAAACTCAGCTGCCCTTAGGCCAGGTCTACACTGGGGCGGGGGGTTCGCCGAAGAGACTCAGCTTCAGCTACACGAATAGCTGTAGCTGAAGTCGACGTATCTTAGGTCGACTCACCTGGTTGTCCACACGGCGACGAGTCAACCACTGCTGCTCCCCCGTGGACTCTGCTGGAGTTCTGGAGTGGACGGGGAGCGCGCTCGGGGATCGATTTATCGTGTCTACACTGGATGTGATAAATCGATCCCCGATAGATCGATCCCTACCCGTTCCGGCGTGGCCTTAGTGGGACTAGGGGAGACGGCTGATAGAAATCATCGTTCTAGGTCCTCAAAGGTGTTTAGCTACCTAAGGGAGTCAGGCACGTAAATACCATGCAGGGTCTGGGCCCTTGTCACCACTCCCGAGTGTGGTGATGTTGGTATGTTTGAGTGAGAGATCCACATGGGATATAACATAACTCCAGGTCCGTCCTACTTCGCTCATCCGCCTGGGCTCAATTTCCTTCCTCCTACAGGCACCGGATCATCTCTCAGGACCCTGGATTTGGCAGTTGCTCTGGTCCTAACGTAATGCAACCCCCTCCCCAGTCTCAAATAAAGCTGCTGCCCTGCACCATTTCTAGTGCTAATTAGCATCTTTGACCCGGGGCCAGTTTCCTAATCAATTGCATTAGTGAAATTAGCAGCATTTATGCTGACAGCAAAAGTCTCCCAGGCTTAACCAGGGAAAATATTAAGGTCACATTGATTAATAATCAGCAGTTTATTAAACATCTGCAGAGAGCCCAATTGCTCAAATTGCTCCTAATTTGACAGCAAAGGCAGCCCGTTTTCCCTGAGTCATCCCGCCGCCCAAAGCTGAGTCGAATTCTGGAAAGAAAAATCCAGCAAAATGCTGCCCGTTTTTGGGGTGGATCTCTGAGGTTTGAAAAGGGGCCCGCTGGCTCCCAGACCAACTTCTGTTGCTTTGACGGGGGCTGGGAGTCGGGGCTCGGGAGGTCTGTTCTGACATCTGGGAGGGGAGTGAGGTTTAGTGAGTTTACACCAGGGAGGCCCTAGGTGTCAGGACTGCGGGGTTCTGGTCTCAGATCTGGGGGAGGGCGGAGAGTTGTCCTTTGCTGTAGCTACTACATGAGGCGGCAGCATTCGCAGGCCAAGATTTCTAGACCTGGCTAGAGAATTTGAGGCGCTTTTAAAAGTGGGCGGGGGGGAGGAGGGCTGATTTTCCGAAAATGCTGATCGCTCGCCCTCTGAAAATCAGCCCCTTCCAGGCATGCAGCTTGAACCCCCTGAAAAGTGAGGCCCCCAGAATGAATAGTCACTTTGGAAAACATTGGCCCCTGGCTAAAGCGTGACTGGCTCTTGTGTGTGCATACGCCGGTGCCCTCTGCTGGATGGGATCAGAACTGCTCACTTGTGTGTCCTAGACCCCTATACCGCTAACCGCTAGTGGCGATTCTCCTTTAGTTCAAGTGGGAGGGTCTGGGCTTGTGAGTAGTGAGATCTGAGTGCTAGTCCAGCCTTGACATTCTGTAGCGATGCAGAGAGGTCTGTCTTGAACCGTTTAACAGAAGAGGCTGAATAATTTATATATTGAAAGTGGCTGGGGAGATGGTATGACAGAGATTATGTCCATCTTCCTTAAAAAGCCCCCATCACCTCCCCATCTGAGCACCTCACGCTCTTCAACCTGGCAGGGCAGAGCTATTATCCCAATGTACAGATGAGGAAACTGAGGCACGGAGCAGCAAAGGGCACTTACCCAAGGTCGCACAAGCAATCTGTGGTGGAGCAGGGGCTTGAACTCGCGTCTCTCAAATCCTGGAGTAGTGCCCTAAAGACTGGGCAATCCTTCCTAGCTGGACTGTACTTGATCTCGGAGGCTAAACTGACCTGGGCCTGGCTAGTACTTGGATAGGAGACCACCTGGGAATGCCAGGTGCTACATGCAGGCTTTTTTCTGGACCATCCTTCCTCTTAACAGAGGACATTTGGCTTCTGTTAATGCACTCTTGCTGTGGGCCTTAAAGAGGGGAAGAGGTGTGGCCTACAGAGAGGCCGGGGACTCCGGACACCTAGGTTCTGTTCGCAGTTCTGCCACTGGCCTGCTGGGTGTCCCAAAGCAAGTCACGTCCCCTCTCCTGGCCTCAGTTTCCCCAGCTGTAAAATGGGCAGAATGATACCGTCCTCATTTGCAAAGCACTTTGAGATCAACAGATGAAAAGAACTAGATAGTATTTAATAGTCACTAATTTCAAGCCCTCCTTTGCAGCTGTGGAACTCACGGCCACAAAGGAACCTAGTGGCTCAGTAGGAATTGGGAGTGGATTTCAAGGGGTTATCAGAAGAGCCAAGGGTCAAAGGGGGGGGAAAATAACCCAAGGGCACAATTCACTGTTGCGTTGCACTTTGCACGGGGCGTTCCACAAGTGCGAAAATGTGAAATGCCCCTGCTTTGCACGGCTGTAAAGGACCACCCGAAGAGCAAGGCGGTGATGAATTGGGGCCCCAGACGCGTTGGAAGGGCTATAAATCCTCATGCTCCAGGGAGGCGCCTGCCAAATGCTGAGGGTCAGGAAGATAGATTCTGTGGAGTCAAGTTACCCCATCACTACAGTGGTTTTTCTGGCTTGCTATAAAGCCGCTGGTACTGGCCATTGTCAGAGATGGGATATGGGGCTAGATTGGTCTGATACAGTCTGACTAATTGTTATGGTTCCTGCGATGTTGGAAATGGAACTGGGATAACCCGAAAGTGAAACTGACTACAGACAAAGTGAAACTGATTACCTTTACTGTACTTGTCTCCAAGGGGGTGGGGGAAGGGTATGTGATTAGGAGGAATAGATAAATGCCTCTCACTCATTTCTCCCTCTCGCCCAGCAGACAAAAGGCTGACTGAGATCCAGGGGTTAGATTCAGCTGAAATGAGACACATTCAGGCTGGAAATAAGATGCACGTTTTTAACCGTGAGGGGAAATTAACCATTGGAGCCAACTGACCCAGGGATGGGGTGGAATCTCCATTGCTTGGAGTTGAGACCGGATGTCTCTTTCTACAAGCCAGGCTCTAGCTCGCCTACCAGATAGGGGCTGGATTCAGGAACGGCTGGGCGGGATTCTCCAGCTTGGGTTATTATGCAGGAAGCCAGCTTTGTCCCCAGCCAGCACGGGGGGAGAGTCGGAGAAGGGGAGAGAGCAGGGGAACATGTATTTCATGGCAACTCAGGCGGCCCCCCTAATTGGCACAGACCACCCCAAAGTCCTTGGGGGCGGCCTCAGGGGAGAGAGTCAGAAATGGCTTGACCTAAAAGCACGGTGCTGACCCACACTACACCCCTAGGCAGGGCAGGGTCCCAGAGAGCCACCGCCAAGCTGGTGATGACTCCTCAGTGAGGATTAACGGCTGCTCAGCTGTCAGGGAAGGGGGGAGGCTGCCCTGAGCTTGTAGGCGGGTGAAATCAGGTTTTCTTTTCCCTCCCGGGCTTAAAAAAGTCCAACCCCCTTTGCTGGTTGCCTTGGAAAGGTGAATTGCAGAGACCTGGCCCGGATCCAGCCACAATTACCAGCCTCTCAATCTAATTGACCCAGATTGTCCCCGCCGCTTGATGCAAGACAGAACCCCCACCCCCACCCCCGGCGTCTCCAAAGCGAGAGTCGTGTCTGCATCGCTCCAGTGGGAGCAGGGGGGAGGAAGAGCCTGTTGTAGAAGCACAAGGATGCAGAGTCCCCGGGACTGATTCACCTTGGGTCGTCGGCACCAGGGCAACACGAGTGCAAATCGGCGCCATTCTCATCTTGTCGTGCGTTGCACTGGTGCAAAGGACAATCACGGTGTGGGGCGCTGGAGAAACCAGAGGGGCTAGATACAGGGCACCAGAGGATTGGGTGCAGGATGCTAAAGGATACAGGCACTGTACCCCTTCCTCTTCTGGGGGTGCAGGGTGCTGGAGGAAAGGGATGCAAGATGTTGAACACTGGGCTCTGCCCCCACCCCGGGGTGCAGGATTCTGCAGAATCCAGGCTTCCACATCTAGAGAACATAGAGGTTGCACAATGAGCATTTGGCTGGGATGCTTTAACTCTATGGGTATGACTAGACTATAGATTATAGCGCGTTTTTTTGTAGCGCTTCCCAATTAAGCGCAATAGGCGCGCTAGAGCCTGTGCAGATTGAAACCCTGTAGCGCTAAAGAATGGATACATTTGTAGCACTTCTGGCGGCAGTGACAGTAGCGGGATAGGGCAGGTATCCCAGCATTCAGCTGGGTGCAACCTGCTTTGGTGACGGGGAAACTGGGAACGTGTGCATAGGGAGGGAACTTCAGGCTGTCAGTTCCGCAAACATTTCCAGGGGTTATTCGGGGTTTCTCAAACTGGGGGTGAGCATCCCCCCGGGGGGTCGCCAAGCGCTCCCCGGGGGGTCGTGAGCTCCTGCTGCCACAACTCGCAGCGGCAGGCCGGGGGGCCGGCGTGCAGCTGGCCGCAGCGGGGATCGGGGCGGGGGCGGGGGCCCGGCAGCCCTGCCCGCAGCGGCGGGGACCCAGGACAGAGGCTGGGAGTGCGGCAAGACTGCCGCCGGTAGCCGCGGGGAACCGGCAGCCCTGTCGCCCGTAGCGGCAGGGGACACGGGCAGGCCGGTTTTTCTAATTACAAAGAGAATGTGGGGGAGGGTCTGATGTGGGGTCACCTGAGGACGAGACAGAAGAGTTTTAAATGCTGGCCAGAGAGGCTCTAATAGGAATTCTGGGCCAGGATGCAGGAGACTGGAGGCTCATTAACGCGCAATGGGTGTTCACATTTGCACCCTTGCGCTATAGCGCTAGCGCAAAAAGCCTTCTGACTCTCGAAAAGGAGGTTTCATACTTGCGCTTTAAACAGTGAGTACATGCGCAAAATCTCACTTTGAAGTGTGTACGGTACGAAAATGATAGCGCTACTGGAGGGTTTTAGCGCTGCAAAGTGCCAGTCTAACCATGCCCTATGACACCCACCCGGTGCCCTCCCTGCACTGCACCTTGTCTCCGCAGACAACAGCTGTCCTGGGTGAATCCCAAGTAGATCTCGGGGAAGAACGTTAACCAAACTTTTTTCAGTTAAAAAAAATAAGGCAGGTTCAGTGAAACGGGAAGGTTTTGTGAACACTTGTCGGTTTTGCCTGTTTCCGTTGAAAGAAACCCTAAATAACTTAACAATCCAAACTGGTTTTGGTTGTGTTAAAAAACAACCACTGCCGCCTCTCTTTAACTTTTATTAGCCAATCAAAAACGTTTCTAAAAAGGGTCAAAACGTTTCGTTCGACCCAAAACAGATTTTATTTTTACTTTTCGATTTGCTGAAAATGTTGAAAATTTTCATTTTCAATCCAGAGGGGTTTGTGTTGGTTTGGTTTTTTTGGAACCCAAAAACCAGCTATTGGCCCAGCTGTGATTACAAGCGCAGGACGGGAGGAGATCGTTAGTGGACGTCGGGCTGCCATGATCCTTCAGCTGATCTTCTGGGATGGGCTCGGCTCATGATACGGTTTGGCGGCAGGGAGTGAGTTCAAGTGAAAACTGTCTGTGGGCATCTCCTGAGGCCTGGACAACTGGTTGGTCCTGCTTTGAGCAAGGGGTTGGACTAGGTGACCTCCCTGAGGTCCCTTCCCACCCCGATATTCTATGATTCTATGGCTACTCATCCCACTCTCGTTGCTGCTCGTTTGCCAAGAGTTTGGGAGGATGATTTTAAGGCTATTTACCCATTTGATCTTCTCTCTGCAATGCCTTTTATTTGTCCTGTTAGGACCATGCGAACTACCAGGCAGGATCACTGCTGAGGCCCATCTAACCTGGTGTCCCGTCTCCGACAGTGGTCTGTGCCCCATGCTTCAGAGGAAGGGGTACGAACCCCACAATTGCAGATTATGGATAAAGCTGCCTGCCCCCATGTTTCTAGCCCGGAAGGGACGGTTGTGATCATCTGGTCTAATCCCCTGCATAACCCAGGCCGAAAAACTGCCCCGCTGTGAAGGGTTAATGCGGGCCTATGGCATTCATCGAGGAGCGATTGGCGCATGGGGGTGGGGGGACAGTCATCAAATTCTTCCCTTGAATGGTGTCGTCATGCACGAGAAGGAACCTGGGGAGGGGCTGACGCCGCAGTGGGTTTGCGGGCTCCACATCTGTGAATCTTCTTTTCAATCAGCGCAACGGGATAATTAGCCAGTGCTGAAGGGCAGCAGGGATGGGATCTACCGGCCTTGTGGCCAGGCAGGGTTGGCACGGGATTCCCGTTCCGCCAACAGGATTCTCCCAAAGCAGTACAGTGCTATCCGCAGCTGCGCTGGGACAATGGGGTTCGCTCCAGCCACGACGGGGGAGCGCCCTCTGCTGAGCCCTCACCCCTCTCCTGGTAGTGGGAAGCGTCCCTAGCACCCCACTGGGGCTTTGGGGTCAGCCCTGGCTTGGAAGAGATCATGGCTTCTAGTGGGTCACTGACACCCCTCCCTGAAGAATCAGGTGTTTTTCCTGGGATGTCTCCCCACGAAGAACATGCCCACTTCATAGCGCGAAGGGCGTGTGTGAGATAAAACAGCAGACGGGCACTGGCGTGAGTTGGCTACAGCAGCTCCCGAGAGCTGGCGTCACGCTGTTGAAAGTCGATCCCCCGGGAGAGGGGGATAACCGGATCTCCGATCCTGGGAATGGGGTGTGTGTGCAGGAGACCGGCGAAGGGCTCGGGGACTGGAGGGGACTGGGCATTCAGTGACCTCGACACTTCGAGCAGAGATGGGGTCACAGCCAGTGAGCCTGGACAGCAATCAAAACTTGCCCCCCAAGAGTTTCATTTGGGGGGACCAGTCCGCGAGAAAGGGAAGGGAGAGTGAAGACAGTTGGACGATGCCTTGGCAAAGCAGGAGAGGATACTAAGGCCTGATGACACAATTCATCTCTCCAGAGTCGGATTCAAAGGCCCCTTTCAGCGCTCTGTCCATGGGATTGGGGGCCTTAAAGTGGCCATAAATGATACCCTCCACCCCACAGGTGATAATCAGCCCCATAGAGGCTAAGGCAGAAGGGAGGGATAGCTCAGTGGTTTGAGCATTGGCCTGCTAAACCCAGGGTTGTGAGTTCAGTCCTTGAGGGGGCCATTTAGGGAGCTGGGGCAAAAATCTGTTGGATGATTTAGTTGGGGATTGGTCCTGCTTTGAGCAGGGGGTTGGACTAGACGATTTCCTGAGGTCCCTTCCAACCCTGAGATTCTATGATTGCGTAGTCTGATGTGCGTATCCCTGCATCCAGCTCAGATCTCATGGGTGAGCTAGCATGGACCGCTTTAGAAAGAGTCCTTTGGAAAGACGCCCAGTGATGGGGGAGAAGTGATTGTTCCAATGACTACTCCCCGGCCCTGTTAAAAATGTGCTCCCGTTTCCAGTCTGCGTTTGGCCAGCTGCAACCCTTAGTTGTCAGCTCTCCTTCTGCCTGTGTCCGCTCAGTTAAGAGTTCTCCGTTGTCAGAAATCTCCTGGTGTAGGGGCTTGTGGCCCGTGACCAAGTTGCCTTCTCTTGGCAAAACTAATCAGGCCGAGTTTGCGTGAGGCGGATTATCAGGTCCTCTTGCCTACGGCGCTGGGAGGCGTGATCCTCGGGCTCTGAATGCGCGGCTGGCTGAGTGGATCGAAGCATTCAATGGATAAAAATATCTCGCATTGTTCAGCAGACACCAGAGCTTCCTCAGCCAGCAGCTGCACCCTGAATAGGAGGCTGGCTGGCTCAGGAGATTGGCGGGGAGATGGGGAGGGGCCCAGATAGTCTGTGGCTGAGAGCTGGGACTATTCTGGTGGCCTGAGCAAAGTGAATTTGAGGGGGGTTCTGAGCAGGACAGTGAAATCTGCCACCGTGATTGGGCATTAGCTGGCCCCCTGGTCCGGTAGTTTCAGCAGTGAAACTGTTAAGGACTGGGGCATGGGCAGTCTCGCCTAGTGGTTGGAGCTGGAGTCAGGCCTCATGGTGCCAACAGGAGTCGGGAGCCAGGTGTCGGGAACCAGGGGTTAGAGGCCTGGGCCAGAGCCCAAGTCAGGGATTGGAGCTGCGGGTCGGAACTGGGTTACCTGGAGTGAGGTAAGGCTGAGTCCCAGGCAGGAGCAGAGCCGGGAACAAGCAGGCGTGGGCGATGCTTTGAGCATCCTGCTGGTGCCACTGATCTCAAGAGCGGGTCTGGACCAGCCAGGCGGCTGACGTGGGCCCAGCGAGGCTCAATAGACTTCTGGGTGTTCAGTGAGCAGGGAAGCAGGCCAGCTTAGTCTGGACAGAAACCCAGCATCAAAAGGGTCACAGAGCCAGGCCCCAGCGGGCCGTCTCCAAATCCCAATGAAATCGAAAGACGCTGGAATGCGGCCGCCCGTATGCCAGATCCGTTCTGTGGATATGTCCGTTTTAAGGCTGTCGGAGGGATCATTAAATCTCGTCTGACCTCCGGCATAACACAAGCCACAGAATTTCACCCAGTAGCTTAGGGTCAGACTAAAGCATATTCCAGAAGCGCAGCCAGTCTGAATCCGGAGTCATCAAGAGATCTCCTCCCCCTCCCCCCCAACACTTCCCTTGGGTGTTAGTTCCTCTGGATAACCGTCCTCACTGTTAAAATGAGGGGTCTTGAGCTTCTTGAGACAGGATCCAATCTGCGATGCCCCAACTGGGCAGTTCAGGCTTGTGAGACCTGGGCTTTATTTCTGGCTCTGCCACTGAGCTGCTGACTTGGGCAAGTCACTTCACTGCCCCATGCCTCAGTTTCCCTGTCTATAAAACAGGGATAATGCTGCTTTGTAAAGTGCTTTGAGATCTGCTGGTGAAAAGCACACTATAAGAGCTCAGGTTATCCTCTGTGTTTAGGGGCCTCGGTATTTAGAAGGGGGCTCAGGTGCTGTACTGATCCATGGGACAGACCCGGCATAGAAGGGCTTTCAATCGAAACAGAGACAGGAACGGGGATTCAGCGTACAAGGAAAGTGATCGAGGTGTGTATTTGGCCATATTTTCCTAGCAACATGTACACACACCTCCCCAGCGATCCCTTGGTTAATTTGAAGGTAGAAGTGGCATTATTATGTATTTGTATTATGGTAGCATTTAGGAGCCCCACTCATGAACCCTGCTGTGTCAGGTGCTGTACATTTCTATTGCTATTAGGTGTATTATGGTAGCACCTAGGAGCTCCAGTCATGGCCCAGGATCCCATTGTGCTAGCAGGCATTTTATGTTGTATTGCTATTAGGTATATTATGGTAGCATGTAGGAGCCCCGCTCATGAACCCTGCTGTGTCAGGTGCTGTACATTTTTATTGCTATTAGATGTATTATGGTAGCACTTAGGAACCCCAGTCATGGCCTAGGACCCCATTCTGCTAGAAGGCACTTGATATTTTATTGCTATTAGACGTATTACAGTAGCACCGAGGTGCTGCATTGTGGAGCGGGACCCTCCCTCCCCCATGCCGGGCACTGGACAGACTCAGAATGTAACACAAAGCCTTGCCCCAGGCCGGCCTGAGGCTCTTGAAGCAGACGCTGTGATTCTGAGGGAATTGCCAGTTCCCGCAGCTGGGGGCTGAAAAACAACCCCCCCCCCCCAATATGGTGGGTCAAATCAAGGGAGTTGAGGAGTCGATGACCTGTCCTGGTGTATGATTCATTGTCTGTGTACGAGGCTCGGTCCGTCTGTCTGTTCCGCCGAACCACCAGCCCGTCCAGAGACCATCCGAATCTCACGGGGTGATGGTAAAACCGCAGGCTCTGAGTCCCAGGCTCTGACTGGAGTCCCGGGCCCAAGATTCAGAAATTTCCACTTCCCACTTCAAAGGCGGGTCGGGGACTCGGTGCCCCCGGCGGGGCCCAGAGAGCTTGTTGGAACCCGGGCGGCGCGCGCTGAGGCCTGCCTCTTTCATGCTGAGGAGAATATCCTGCTCAATTATTCAGCAGTGCTGGCTTGAAAAGGCAGGTGTCTTTTTTGCGGAGGGGGAGGAAGGAAGTGAGGTGCCTTTTAAAGAGAAATCTCGGCTCAGGAGAGCGCGTCGGGTATGCACATGGGGCTGGGCTTTTCTGGTTTCCTGGAGATTGGGGCTGGGGTGAAACCAACAAAGCCAGCAAACTTTAAAGCCCAAACCCCAAGTTCCATGTCAAGGGAGGGAAAGGGAAGCTGGGAGCCTCCCCATAGGGAAAATCTCCCGCAGTCTCGGTATCTTTTTCTTTTCAAAGCGACGCCCTTCTAGCTCAGCCACCAGATATGGGCTGGATGCAGGAACCCCGGTGGAGGAGGGGGGCTGTCTGGCATGGCTTATGTAGGTGAGACTTTGGGTTTCCCTAGGTGAAGAGTTAATGCCCGGCATTATGTCTGGGTGGACGCTAAAATTTCTGTAGTACGCAATGCTGTATTCCTCTCTCAACACAGAATAGATCAAAGCACACTAAAAAACCTTTGGCATACCATAGACCCACATCATCTGGACAAGCCCTAAGAACTGGTTGGATTCTTTTAGGGAAACCTCCGATTTGGGGCACTGAAACATTTTGTGACTGCGCGTCGGTTTTGCGGAATGTGCCGGGTTGAAATGTATTCCCCAGAGGGCAAACGTTCCAATGACTATTTGTTTGGAAATTTCCTTCCAATTTTTTTTTAACTGGGTCGAAAAGACTGTTTCTTTTTTGGATTTTTTGGGAATGGCCAAGGAAGCAAAAAATTCGCCAAGGGGCCAGGCCTGTTCAGCTGGGTGACCGTCCGGGGTCACCTTCTCCGCATCCCTTCTGGTGAGGGGAACATCTCTGTGGAGCGACCTCCCACTTGACTAAACCCTTGTGATTGGTACTATGATAGTACCCAGAAGGCATTGCTCCCTGCCTCTGTCTGTGTGGACAGAGTAAGTTTAGCGTCCTTTTGGTGGTGACTGAAACAGGGCTCTTTGCCTTCCCTTGGTTGGGTTGCTCCATAGATTAGTTTTGCAGCCCAGTCTTTCTTGGCTGTGACCTCTGCTTCCCCTCCTCGCTGCGGTAGCCGTTAGAGGGGGAGACCGAGGCACAGAGCGATGGTAGTGTGAGTTCACTGTTGTTTTGTGTTTTGCCCAGGGTCACACTAAGTTAGCAGAAGAGCTAGGAATAGAACCCATGATGTCCTGAGTCCTAGCCACCCCTGCTCTAACCACTGAACAGTACTCCTCTCCCAGAGCTGGGATAGAACCCAGGAGTCCTGACCCCAGTCTGCGCTGCTTATATTATTAGACATCACGCCTGTCCAAGAGCCAGGAGTCCTGACTCTAGGGGCTTGGGTGGCAGGGAAGGATCGTGCCCCAGCGGTGGCTAGAAATCGAGGGCCCGGCTAAATCAGTGGGGCCGTAACTGAGGAAGTAGCAACCGTGCTAAAGCCGCCAAACCTGCCTGCCCGGGAGGAGAGAGGGCTGCGGGGCCTGGCATAGGAGCTGCCCGGAATTAAAGGGCTGGCCCTTGGCGATACCAGGCCCCACTGTGCCTGGGTCTCCTGGGCCACCCATTGCTCCCCTTTTGCTGTCCGGTCCTGCAACAGACAAGCTCCCTCAGGTCCTGACAGGCACTGGCTGTTTGGGGCAATCCACGGGCCATGTTCCCATGTCAGGGCAGGACCTGGCCTCTCCCTTGCCTGCCGTCCCGCTCAGCGCACAGGCCTGGGCAGACGTTAGAACTGGGGGCACTGGGGTTTGTTCAGTTCTTGTCTCTGCTACACCCTACCCCCGTCACCTTGGGCCTGTCATGTGGGGCAAGATTTTCTCAGGTGCCCAGCGCCCACCTTCGGGGCCAGACTATCAATGGGGCTCTGCACCCAGCATGCCGAGTGCTTCCAAACATCCGTCCCCTCAGCGCGCTCTGCCTCAGTTTCCCCCTCTGTACGATGGGGCTTATGCCCCTGCCATTGCTTCCAGGGGGCTGTGATGCAGGGCTCATTAATGATTAGGCAGTGTGCGGATATTAGAGGGGCAGGGAGCATATACAGGCACCTGGATAGAGAAAGAGGGGCTACCCTGCCAAGCGAGAGGCAGTGTGGGCTAGTGGTGAGGGGCCTGGCTTAAAAGCCACCAGACCTGGGTTCTGTTGCCAACTGGGCAAGTCAATTCCCCTCTTTATGCCTCAGTTGTCCACCCCTTTGTCTTCTGTGCCTTTTAGACTATAATGTACATTCTTGGGGCAGAGACTGTCTGTCTATGGAGTTTGGGCCTCTACGTGCTACCGTAATACACATAATAAGGGGGGACCTGCTGGCTGATGTGATCACATGGAGGTGTTCCTCCCAGGCTGACGTCTTGCAGCCTCTCCCAGGGCTGGGGCAGGTTATTTCTCCATTCAGGAGACACTTAGCTCCTTAATGCCATCAGAGTCTTTAAAGTCAAAGGGACCACGGTGATCATCTGTCCGACTGGCAAAGCAGGGAGCTCTCTCCTGGCAGGAGGCAGCCACAGAAGGGCTAGTTATTGTTTGGCAGCTTCTAAAGACGCGTTGCAAACATTCTCTCGGTCTCACAGCCCCTGTTGCCCCAGGGGAAACCGAGGCACGAAACTGTGACTTGGCCAAGGTCACAGAGCAAGTCAGGGACAGAGCCTCAGATAGAACCCAGGAATCCTGACTCCCGGCCACCCACTGGGCCACACTGTCTCCGAGAGCCAGGAGACTGAATCCAGGAATCCTCTCTCCAGTCTTCACCCCAGGGATAGAACCCAGGCGTCCTGACTCCCAGTCCCCTCTCTTGTCCTTAGACCCCATATACTCCCAGTACCACAGAATCATCCTAAGGAGTTCTGACTACACCCCACGGCTCTAACCTCTAGACCCCACTTCCCTCCTAGAGCCATTTACCCAGCATTAACTCCCAGCTCCATCCTAGAACCCAGGAGTCCTGACTCCCAGTTTCCTTGCTCTAACCACTAGACGCCCCCCCACATGCATAGAACCCAGGAATCCTGAAACCCTGAGATCCATGAGCCAGAGGCCCTGCTCTAACCACTACCCAGCACTCTCCCCTGTAACTTAAAGTTTGTGCTGAATGGAAATGGATGCTACAAACGTAGTCACATAACGTCACATAAGACTTTATGTGAAGACAGGTACACATTTAATTCGACTTAACGTCGTTAAAGTCAACGTTAAGTCGTAGTGAAGACAGGCCCTTTGGCTCCCCCTTCCTCCCTCTGAGCCTGTCCTAACAGACCAAGGAGCCGTTGAATCTGAGACGAACAGCAGGGCTTGGTATTTGGTGCTTTGTTACTTTAAGAGTTGGCAACTTTCATAGTATTATAAAAAGAAGAAGGTATTTTTCCTATATATCTGTCCCCCCCTTTTTCCCCCCCTCCCAGCCTAGCAGCTTTCTAATTCCTACATTAAATGCTTTTAATTATAGGAGCATTCGGTCTGACCTGCGGGGTTATTTCAAGAGAGGCGAAATGAAGGAATTAAAGAAAATGACAGAGAAAATTGCGGCAATTAGCGGAGTTTGCATTGTTCGGCGTGTCTGTCAAGGGAGCTCTGTGTTTGTTAGTTACAAGTAAATTCATACAGATAACAGAGGGAGCGATTATAAATGCCATCTCGGCTGCTGCATGGTGCTGCAGCTATTTCGTTATTATGTATTTTTTGGGGTTGAATTCTTTGTAAAATAATATTTCTCCTCCGAAGTAGGGCCCGGGGAAGAAAAGACCTGCTCTCTCTGCCCCCACTCCCAGCCCTGCAGGGCATCTGTTAACCACTGGTCCTAGAGGTTAATTCCATGTCTGCTTCTGAAAGGGAGCATTTTGCATGCATGCGCGTAAATGACTGCACACTTAATAAAGGAGATCAGCTGCTTCCGGAGACAGTCTGGACTAGTGGTTAGCGCTCTGGGTGCTTTGTTTCATTCCCACTTCTGCCACTGGCCTAGAGTGAGCGTTTCGACAGGAGAAAGTTGTGATGCTTTAACCCTTTGGGGTGGCTGTATCGGGGTGGCTATTTCGGTTTGGGCAGGGAATAGCTAGAGCAGGATAAGTCCACATGGACACTATGCTGCAGTGTAGCTGAGTTAGCCAGGAGGTCTGATGAGAAGAGATTTCTGAGCAGCATAGCTGGACTGGCAGAAGCCCCTAGTGTGCTGGAAAAGCTGGTCTAAAGCAGTGAGTCCGGACTCCTGGGTTCTGTTCCCAGCTCTGGGAGGGGAGTGGTTAGTGGGGAGGGAGGGGTTGGAAGTCAGGACTCCTGAGTTCTATTCCCAGCTCTGGGAGGGGAGTGGTATTCAGTGGTTCGAATGGGGGAGGGTCTGGAAGTCAGGAGTCCTGGGTTCTGGTCATGGCTCTGGGAGGGGAGTGGTATTCAGTGGTTCGAATGGGGGAGGGTCTGGAAGTCAGGACTCCTGGGTTCTCGTCATGGCTCTGGGAGGGGAGTGGTATTCAGTGGTTCGAATGGGGGAGGGTCTGGAAGTCAGGAGTCCTGGGTTCTCGTCATGGCTCTGGAAGGGGAGTGGTATTCAGTGGTTCGAATGGGGAAGGGTCTGGAAGTCAGGACTCCTGAGTTCTATTCCCAGCTATGGGAGGGGAGTGGTATTCAGTGGTTCGAATGGGGAAGGGTCTGGAAGTCAGGAGTCCTGGGTTCTCGTCATGGCTCTGGGAGGCAAGTGGTATTCAGTGGTTCGAATGGGGGAGGGTCTGGAAGTCAGGACTCCTGGGTTCTCGTCATGGCTCTGGAAGGGGAGTGAGGTCTAATACAGCTTGTTTCACTCTAGGAGGATGGAATAAGTTTTACCAGTAAAAGCTCAGCGGTGCTGGTGTAAACTGCATTCACACTAGGAGTCCTTTGTGGCTATAGTTTGACTGGGAGAGCTGCACCGATATAGCCTCTCAATAGGAGTTTTGGGGCAAGCAACTTAATTAGTTCGAAGAGAGCTGGATGGATTTCTGAGTGGGACGGTATGGTGGGGCTCTTGTGATTGTGGGGGGCAGGGCTCAGCAGCCCTGGGACTCACTTCTGGTTTCTCTTACGTTTCTAATGTGCATGCTTCAGGGCTCCATCTAATCACATGCAGGGGTCAGGAAGGGCTTTCCCCCCCTGCAATGCATTCTGGGAGACTTTCTTTATATCGCCTTCCACTGAAGCATTGGGGCTGGCCATGGCTGGAGATGGGACATTGGATGGGGTGGGCCAAGGATCTGGGGTGGTCCCGAGCGTTCTCTCTCATGCTCTGCATTGACCTGTGTGGGGTCAGGAAGGAATCCACCCCTGAGGTCAGACTGGCAGGGACTCTGAGGGGTTTCGCACCTTTCTGTGCAGTGTGGGGGGCGGGTCCCTTCCCCCGATTATCTGCGTAGATCTCATTTAACCATTTCCGTGCCAAGGCGGGGAGCCCTCGGTCCTTCCTGTCCGCCGCCCGTGGCATGCAATAGTCTCGTCTCCTGTGTGCTGGGGTGGATTTTCGGTGGTTGGGGTCAGTGTGCGGCTGCTGGGAGGAGGTGGCGGCCCTAGGAGAGCTCTTGGCCTTGAACTCTCTGACTGTGAACAGAAGCCAGGTTTTCCGAATCCCTGTTCGGTTCACTGGAAGTTTTGTGGAACTCTCCAAACTCTTCGCCCCTGGAGGGCTAACAAGGCGCGGGGAGAAGAGCCTTACAGCCTGGCTCCATTTGGGCCTTGAGGTCCATGGGGCTGATTTTCTTGGGTCCTTTTTAAACTCACTGTCAGTCCCTCACTGATTGCACACGACCTGTTTCTGCGCATGGTGAGACTTGGCTCTGAACACGTATCAGTTGCAAACTAACCATTAGGCACCTTACTTGGACTGTCAGCTCCTTGGGGTAGGACCCGGCTTTTTGTTCTGCGTCTGTACAGCGCTTAGCACATTAGGGGCCTGGTGCAGGACTGGGGCACCTTGGTACTCCCGTATTACCCCCAATAGCAATAAAAATGTCCAGCACCTGGCCCAATGGGGTCCTGCTCCATAACTGGTGATGCTACCATAATACATCTAATAGCAATACAAATGTACAGCTCCTGGCGCAATGGGGTACTGGTCAGTAACCAGTTCCTAGGGACTACTGTAATACTCCTAATATCACAAAAATGTACAGCCACTAGCGGAATAAGATCCTGGTCATTGACTGGAGTTCCTAGGTGCTACCATAACACACCTAATAACAATAGAAATGTACAGCCCCGAGCACGTAAGAGCCTGGTCCATGCGGGCCAGCATAATGGGGTCCTGGGGCTCCTAGGTGGTACCATAATACACATAAGAGCAAAAAGTATGTATGGTGGCTGGCACAATGAAGTCCAAGCCCATGACTGGCTGCTAGGCACTACCGTAATACATGTAATAAACTAACATTATTTAATCTGGACTGGTGGGTACTTAGGGAGGCAGTGTGGGAGAGCAGATGTGGGAGAGTTAGGTACTATTCCCAGCTCCGTCAGGGGCTGCTGGGTGACCTTGGGCGAGTCATTTCCCCGCTGCGTGCCTCAGTTTCCCCTGCTGTAAAATGAGGAGAACAATACAGACGATAGCTGGGTGACATTTTTCTGGTAAAAGGTTCATGGCCCAAAAATGCCGCTTCAGCAACACCAAAACATGTTGCGACTTTGTGCTGATTTTGGTAAATTGTTGGTTTAGGAAAAACAGAAAACTACAAGAGACTCACTGTTTCATTTCACTGTAGGTTGGTTTTTTTCTCACTTTGCAACAACTTCATATTTCAGTTTCCTTTGATTTTATTTTTTTAATGAAAAAGGAGTCAAAATCAAGACAAGACATTTTGATTTTATCAGAACCAAAAGTTTGATTTGACCCCAAACAATTTTTTTTCCCAACTTTTCCATTCGCCAGACATGTCTAGAATTTTTGTTTTCGGTCCAGCCCCAAACAATTTTTTTAGACTTTTCAGAATTCACTCAGCTCTGATATTGGCCACCTTTGTTAAGTGCTTTGAGATCATGCATCCACATAGGAGAGGGAAGTTACTATCAAGTACCTCTCTGGCACCTGTGAATGATCTCAAAGCAATTTACAAACAGGAACTCCCTTCCTGATCCCTGGAGGAAGGAGGGGAATTATTATTACAGATGCATCAAAGCAAGAAAGTCGAACTGATTTATTTTTGCAATTTTTCCAGCAAAAAATGTCAAAATTGATACCTTTCGGATTCAACAAAATTGTGTTTTCTGATGGAAAACGGTTCGGGCGACATTTTTCTCGGCCATGGGGAACCACTGACTTCATCCCGGAGGCAGCCACCTTCCCTGCACCCCCAACCCCCTCGCCCCATGTTGCCTTGATCGGTTCAGTTCCTGCCCCCACCTCCTTTGCAGCTCCTCCGAAGACCCCAGGAGCCAGGCATCTTTGCCTTCCGGGGCTGCGAGCCAGGGCTCTATGTGGCAAGGAGAAAAGCCTGAAAGAAAGGTTAAGCTCAGGTCCTGTGAACCTTTCAGGCTTTTGGGGGAGCTGTGAATGCAGGAGCTGATAAGTATTCCACTCCCATCCGCCTGGAATGTTCAAAGGACAATGGCAAATTCTCTCCCTCTCCCCAGCGCAGTGGGTCTCTCTGGCTTGTGTGATGTGCAAATCCTGTGTGTGTGTGTGTGTGTGTGTGTGTGGTTGGTTTAAGATGCAGGGTGAGGCCCTGGCTCTATAAGATTCCCCCACCCACCCCAAACCTCTAGGAAACAGACACTGCCTTAGAAATTTCTCTGGACTTCAGGGGCACTTGTCCTCCGATCCCTGGTAGAAACAATCCCTCCCTCCCTGCCCGCCTCTGTGTAAATCAGAAGTGAGTCCAGGGAGCTGATCCCCAGCGCCCTGATCCAGGTTTAACACAGGAGTCACGCCCGGGAGAAGGTCCTTCGCTGCAGTTAACTCGAGTTGAGCCTAGCTCCGGGGAGAGCAGCCCCCTGGCCCAAAACACACAGGACAGAGGGGTCATGTTAGCAGCCGGTGCTCTGGGCTAAGAGGAGGCGTAGCTTCTGACCAGTTTGCCTTCAGAGCAGCCCTGCCCTTGTGTGCCGTCTTGTGTGTGGACGGCATGTGAGTTGTAACTCGTGTTTACTCTGCCGTTCACGGCGTGGACAGCGCTTAGTTCGTTTGGCCTCCAGGTGGGTGGTGGAGGCGAAACATAAGGAACTCGCCGGGACCCTGCGTTGGTTTCAGCAAGTTGCCTCGCCCGGAAATGAGAACAGCCTCTGGGAGGCACCGGGCAGCCTGATGTCTCTAGCTGCAGCAGGGATGTCAGGGCTGGAGGGTGCTGGCACAGGGGCTGGACTGCTGTCTACTTCCTCCCCGTCCTCATCCTCATCCCAGCGCCTCCACTCGTTGATCAGCCCCACACGCTGTGCTCCCCCCGCCCCTCCCTCCATAGTCTAGTCTCCGTCTGCATCCCCCACCCCGTCCTCCGCTACGCTCCCATTGATCAGGTCTTCTGCAGCACAGGAAACAGGCCTCCATTGTGAGCTGTCCGCCACTGGGGTATCGCTCAAAAGCGAAGGACAGTTTGGAAAATTCCTACTGGGTGGCAGGTGGTGTCTAGTGGTTAGAGCAGGGGGCCTGGGAATCAGGACTCCTGGGTTCTATTTCTAGCTCTGGGAGGGGAGTGGTGTCTAGAGCAGGGGACCTGGGAATCAAGACTCCTGGGTTCTATCCCTGCCTCTGGGAGGGGAGTGGGACCTAATGGTTGGAAGAGTGCTGGGAGTCAGCTCCTCAGGTTTATTCCCAAAGCTGGGAGGGGGGCATGGGGCTTAATGGTTAAAGCAGGGACTTGGGAGCCAGAGCTCCTGGGTTCTGCCCTTGACTCACTTGGTGCCCTTAGCAGCTTTTGTACCTTGGCTTCCTCCATCCTTCACATGGGGGTTTATATGCCCCACCCTCTCCCCTCGGCCTGCATATATCTGAGGCCTCAATCTGTCCCATTTAAAAACTGCTCTGAGCTCCTCTGATTGCAGCTGCTAAAGACAGGCACATTTCCCTCACTGACTCACAGACCCCCTGCGCTGCTGGGGAATTAAGGACATTTTACTGGGAAACTGAGGCACGGGGTGGAGTGGGGACTGACTCAGCCAAGAGGAGGGAACTGGTTCCCTCAGGCTTGGTACCGGCGTGGCCCGGTTCTTCACAATCACATCCGTCACACAGGAGTCTCCCCCTGCGGCCTGAACCCCCGGGCTGGGGGGAGAAGGTGTCATGCAGCCGGGGGCCGGCTCTGACCGCTTGCGTTCCTCTCTGCAGGGCCCGGCAGGAGGAACATGGCAGCTCTGCTGACCAAGCTCTTTGAACAGCACCTGGGAGGACACATTTTGCAGGTGAGTCCCGACTGCCCGGGTTAAAGGGGAGGCAGGAGCCAGCCTGGGGAGAGGGATGCATGGCCTGGCTAATGGGGAATGCGGGTGGGGGGGATCGGGACCATGGTGTGTGTCTATCAGAAAGGGGAGCAAACCCCATGGCCAGTTTGCCTGAGCTGGGGCAGTGAATGGGGGGGGGGGAGGGCTCATCAAAGGCTGAACATTAGGGAAAATTCTCCCTGTCTCGCGAGAAGGGGTTAAAGCACCGGGGGGGGGGGGGGGGAACAGGGCCCCTCTTCTGTTAAAAGCAAAGTGCGCGTCCCCCCCTTCCCATTCTCTCCCCTCCCAGTTCCCTCTGCTCGGCTGGCGAGAGATCCGGTCCCCTGGGGGGGGGGGCGTGGGGGGGAATAGCCACAGCTCAGTCTGCTCCAGCCACGCCCCCAATCCCGCCCGGCCATCTCCCTTGCAGCTCCGAGTCCCGACGTTTCGGGGCAAGCGGGGCTGAGCCGGACGGATCAGGCTCATGGCGAGCTCTCGTTACAGCTGTCTCCCCGGGCTGCTGCCTAATTGTCAGACGTGGCGTATGGCAATATTTTAACCAGCCATTGGTCAGCCTCCCCCCCCCTCCCCCCCCCCCGGCCAGTGACGGGCACGGGGCAGAGGTGCCTGGAGCCCTGGTCAAGCAATTTCCTGGGGAAGCTCTTTTGGGTCCCGATTCTCCGTCGCTTTGCCCCCTCCGGGGGGCCCCATTCTGCACGGCTTGCCTTGTGTCATGAAGTGAGTGCTATTCCATGACACAGATGGGGCAGTAGGAGGCGCTGTGCTGCGGGGGTGGAATGGGTACCTCTGTAGGAGTCGCTCTCCCATTCTGTTAGTACGGATCGACTGGGGGTGCTGTGCTACAGGGGGTGCAGTAGGAGGCGCTCTTCCCCTCTGAGTTAGTTGCTGACCCCCATCTGGCTCTAGGGGGCACTGTGCTGCTGGAGATGTCCCCGAGATGCAAAACCGAAGGCCTTGAATCCTAATCTCTTAAGCACAAGATCTTCTGAGAACCTTAGGGTCAAGGTCTGCCGTCCCTGAAATATCCAAACACCCTGATCGCTCACCCCTCCAGCACCATCCCACATCCACCACTCTGTCTCCTCACAGCCCTTGCCCTGATGCTTATGATTTGAAGGAAAGAAACCTGCTTAGTTATGGTTAAGCTTGGAAGGATTTGACTTTTATCAGTAAATGTTGGGAAACGTTCATTTCACGGCGCACGGTGCGTGCGGGCCCACAAACCAAAGCGAGGAAACATGATTCCCATGGATAACCATTGAAATGCACAGCTAGGCGGCTTGAGAACTCGTTCGAGTTGGAGTTAAGGATGTTCGCTTTGTCTATTTTGACATGTGACGTTGACAGTTTGTGTTTTAACGGTTCTAAAGCTTTAACTTTTGAATCTCAGCCGCTACCGTCATTAAATAATTATTGTCTGACCCCCCCATTGTCTGTCGCCCCCGCACAATTTCCTGTGACTGAACGTTTAAATCGATAACAATCTTTAGAGAGAGGCTTCAAACCCAAAAGTTTGCACAACTGTGAAACTTTAAATTGATAAATAGCTGGAAAAATGCTTAGAAATAACCATTGAGACGACCCAGCAAAATTATAGCAAAATAAAAATCCACTTCTGCCAAGCCTAATTTGGGGACTGATGTTGTTTTTCAACTTTCTGAAGAGCCACAACGAAGTCTCGCCTGTGATGGAGAAGGAAGCAGCTGTGCATATACGTAAGGCCCTGCCAAATTCACGGCCATGAAAAACATCACAGATTGTGAAATTTGGTCTCCTCCTGTGAAATCTGATCTTTTGTGTGCTTTTAACCTTTGGACTAGGAATTCAAGAACAAAATGAAGACACCCCCCACCCCACCCCCCCGCCTGTCATGTTAATTCGGACTCAGGCAGGCTCCTTAGCTCCCCATCCACGGCTTCCAATTAGAGCCGCAGGCAGCAGAAAGGAAGGGATAAAAAATAGCAAGAAATCTCCATTCCTGGTGTAAGATCCATCAAGTCAGGGGCGTCACAAGGGCGGCTCTGACCCCGTTGTTGCAAGGGTCAGACTAGTGCGTGCTAACGGAAATGGGGGAAAGGAGATTAGACAGCCCTAGCTGTTAGCACGTGTGGATCTCAAAGCGCTTTAAAGAAGGTCGTCAGTATTCTGAGCTCCATTTTATGATGGGGAAACTGAGGCACGGAGAGGGGACGTGACTTGCCAGCAGGCAAGCGGCTGAGCCAGGAATATATCCTAGATCACCTGAGTCTCAGCCTGTCAGGGTTGTTTTTTTTTTTGGGGGGGGGGCACCCAGACCAGTGAGAAGTTGTGTCCCAGCTGGTCCAGTAACCCTGAGTAACGACAACCATGTGTTGAGTGTCTATGTGTTGAGCAGCCCTGATTCAGGAACTCTGGCTCCCGCAGCCTGCTTGTCACCCCCCCCAACCCCCCCGCAGCCACACCCGGGGCTCCACCAGCCTTGGCGACCCCAGCCACGTGACCCCCGCACACCCCCCCCCCATGCCGACGTTCCCCCAAACCCAGCACGGAGTCGATTCAAAATAAAAGGTTGGTTTAGAATATACGTCAGCCAAGTTTCTGTACTGGAAAAGCGAGAGGTTTAAAGTGAGTTCAGGGGTAAGGGGTACAGTCAGAAACAGGCACAAAAGCAAATAGAAGTGTCATGAAAGGGCTTCGTTGGTAGACATCAAATCCTGGATCTCGGCAGGGGTCAGACTAGATCAGTCGTTCTCGACCGGGGTACACGTGCTACTGGCGATACGCCAAGATCTTCCAGGGGGTACATCGACTCCTCTAGAGATTTGCCTGGTTTTACAAACAGGCTACGTAAAAAGCGCCAGCGAAGTCAGTACGCACTACAATGTCATCCGGACGACGCCTTGTTTATACCGCTCTATAAACCTAGACACTGACCTGTAAGCACCATCCTCGTATTCCAGCTGATTTAGTTTCTAATTAGAGGTCGAAATGAGGAAGTCAGCCGGTTGTCAGTGACCATGGGGGCAGCGACACTTTTTTAGGTCTGATTTGGTAAGCAGGTGAAACTCGGGGATACGCCAGACAACTCCGACCCCTGAAAGGGGGGCTACGGTAGGCTGGGAAGGTTGAGAGCCGCCGGACTCGATGACCCTGGCAGTCCCGCCCCCCGGAGCCACATGGAGCAGAGAGAGCAAAAGCCGCTTCTGTTCCCCAGCTCAGCTCCTGGTGCCCGCGTCCTCCCCGAAGGAGGAAGGTCCGCCCAGGACAGGTGTTTTGCACCCAGCGCCGAGGGGAGCAGCCGCGTTATTGAGTTACCGGCTTGCGAGCCGGCGCCGCGCCAAGGGGCAGGGACGTAATGTGATTGCGCTGCTCAGCCAGGCCCTGGCAAACTGCATTTCCTCCCCGGCAGCCCCCACCGCGGCCCAGCCACCTGCTGCCTGCCTGGTACCCCGCGCGCGCCCCGGGACTAATGTAGCTTCATTCCAAGTAATTGTGTTATGGGCTGGAGGGCAGCTGCTTTGCAGGGACTCAGGTGGATTTGTGCGAGGCTGGGGGGGGGACCCCAGATCTCAGAGAGACCTGCTGTGGAATAGCCTGGTTCATAGGCTGTATTAGTTTGTCCCTCTACCCTGCCACCCCCTTTAATTTAACCCCGTGGGTCCCAGTCTGCTCCTCAGAGTTGCCCCCTCCAATGGGCAAGTCGCACTGGGATCCCCCCACCCAGGACATTCAGGAGCCAATTGCATCTCCCCATTCAGAAAGGGAGGGGATGGGGGTGACCCCTACCTGCTTGTGACCCCCCCTTCCCCGCACCATGGGGTGCATGACCCCAGATGGGGAGTCTCTGATTTAAGCCATTATCTTTCAAAGGGGATTCAATAATAATTCATTATAATCCAATATATAATAGTTATCTAGGAGCTATCCTTCCTCCATGAAATAGATCCCAGCTCAGGGAGAGGAGTGGGGTCTAGTGGTTAGAGCGGGAGAGGCCGGGAGTCAGGACTCCTGGGTTCTATTCCCAGAGCTGGGTGGGAATATAATGTATAGCTCTTATATCATGTTTTTTTAATCGGTGGATCTCAAAGCTAATGGCCAACCTAAATCTCCCTGGCTGCACTTTGAACCCATTTCTTCTTGTCCTGTTCTCAGAGGTTAAGAACAATTTTCCTCTCTCCTCCTTATAACAACCTTTTATGTGCTTGAAAACTGTCCTCACGTCCCCTCTGTCTTCTCTTCTCCAGACTAAACAAACCCCAGGTTTTCAATCTTCCCTCATAGGTCTTGTTTTCTAGACTTTTTGTTGCTCTCTCTGGACTTTCTCCAATTGGGCCACATCTCTCCCAAAGTGTGGTGCCCACAACTGGACACACTACTCCAGCGTGAAGTAGAACGGATGAATGACTCGTGTCTTGCTTACAGCACACCTCTAACACAGCCACTTTTAAGTGTCCCTAGCCTCTGTTTGCCAGAAGCTGAGAATGGGCGAGGGGGGATGGATCACTTGACGATCAACTGTTCTGTTCATTCCCTCCGGGGCACCCGGTGTTGGCCACTGTCAGAAGACAGGAAGCTGGGCTAGATGGACCTTCGGTCTGACCCAGTATGGCCGTTCTTATGTTCTTAAGTGTACTTTCTTTGCTGTGATCCAAATCAGTGATGAAGATATTAACTAGAACCAGACGCAGGACAGATCCTTCGGGACGCCACTCGATTTGTCCTTCCAGCTTGATTGTGAATTAATGACTCTGTTTTCCAGCCAGTTGTGGACCCTCCTTTTAGTAGAAGTCTGATTTCCAGCCCCCCTGCGCTAACCCGTTCCCCTCCCGGAGCCAGGCACAGACCCCTCTCTGGGCCATCCCAGAACAGGTTGGAGTCTAATCCACCGTGTTTAAAACCTTGTCGGTGTGGGGAGGGGCTGGTAGTTTTCATGTTTAACTCCTTCCTCTCCCACCCCTGTAATAAACTTGAGATAGGAATAATCTGTAATAATCTGGGGGGGGGAGGGTGTATCTTCCCCTCCACACACACACATCAATTCCCCATCACATGGGAGCCACCCCACTCCCCCAAACAGGGTGTCAAGGGTTTAATTACAGTTGACCTGCGAGTGGCTCATCACAGCCACTTGATAAAAAAGCAATTTTGTCTGGCAGCGGTAATTAACGCGGCTGAACGTTAACGTGACTGTCAGTGGCATTCATCTCCCATTATTATCATGTCTCTCCATAACGGGTGTGTGGGGGGTGGTGAGGGGGATTGTGCTGGCACAAATACACTCAGGCGCCATTCTGAACAATGGTTCCTGTTCCTTGGATCCACACGCTGCCTGGATCTGAGACGGGAACTCGCCTGGCGAGCTTGCCGCCCTCCGGTCGGTCTGCGGGGCCCTCCCAGCAGCACGGAGCCCGGCTCCGACGAGGGCATTGCAGCTCTGGCTCTGGAAGAGCTTGGCCAAGAAGCAGGGCTGGGGTCCTTATCCCGGCTTGCAAAGTGGTGGAGGGACTCGCCTCAAGGTCCCATGCAAGGATAGTGGAGTTAACCTTCCTGTCTCTTGCAGAAATTGCAGTGGGATGTACATTTGCATCTCATCTGAAAGTCAGCCCATTATTCCTCCTTCCCCTGAGCAGCTGGGGGGGGGGGAGGGGGGCACCCCCACCTGGTCACAGCTCCGCATTTTAAACTCCTTCAGGGGCTGAGGCTGTTGGGTGTTGAGCCCTAGGACCTGCCCACCCAGCTCCACCATTGACTGTGGGCTCAGTCCCTGGGCTGCTGCCTGGCAGCTGTTGCAGGAGGTTCGCCTCATGGACCCCGCCCCCCCCCCACATCTGGCCAGATGTGGTCTTATATAAACAGCTGCTTTGGATGACTCAGAGGGGCTAGATAAAGGGTCCGTGCAGCCTCAGACTGGGTGATTAAAACTAACCCAAGGCAAAGGAAACCCAAAGCTGGCCATGTCAGAAGGAGCATGTAGGTTCCAGTCACAGACTAGCCTCCTCATGGTGCTGGGCAGTGCACCTTTTCCTTCCTATTAGGTGTATTACGGTATCACCTAGTCATCCCAGTCAGAGATGAGGAACCCCTTGTGCCCAGCGCTGTACATTTGTATTTCTATTAGGTGTATTACGGTAGCACCCAGGCACCCCAGTCAGAGACCAGGACCCCCTTGTGCCCAGCGCTGTACATTTGTATTTCTATTAGGTGTATTACGGTAGCACCCAGGCACCCCAGTCAGAGACGAGGACCCCCCTTGTGCCCAGCACTGTACATTTGTATTTCTATTAGGTGTATTACGGTAGTACCCAGGCACCCCAGTCAGCCACCAGGACCACATTGTGCTCAGTGCTGTACATTTTTCTTGCTATTCGGTGTATTACGGTAGCCCTTAGGCGCCCCAATTCTGGGCCAGGAGCCCCATTGTGTCAGGCGCTGTACAAATACAGAACAAGACGACAATTCTGAGCATGACAGGCGACACCATGTGATCACAGACAGGAGATTGCTGTTAGATTTCCCAAGCTGCGGGAAATCTTCGGTCCCGTCCCCGGGGTTATTTCGAGCACGCAGCTGTTCCCCTCTTCCCCCGCCTCCGGAACTGAGCTCTCCTCTTTGCACACCCAGGCAGGTGGTGGCCAGCCCTGGAAACCGAGTCACTTCCCCGGGGCCCGGCGCGGGTACAAGAAAGCCTTCGCCATGGCGCGCTAATCCCATCGGCCCAAGTGAGCAGCATAGTAAATGTGTTCTCTCTCTGTCTCTCTCTTCTCTTCTCAGTCTCTGGACGGGTTTGTGTTTGCGCTAAACCAAGAGGGGAAGTTTCTTTACATCTCCGAGACGGTGTCTATTTACCTCGGGCTCTCGCAGGTAGGAGCGATGCGAGCTGTGTACTAACATGAATAATGGATCCGCGCTGGAAAGAAATTCCCATCAGGTGTCCAGACCATGCGGGCGGCTTAAAGTGCATGAGCCATGCGACCCGGTGGGCTGCGGTGAGAAGCACAAGGCGACGATCTACCGGGTCTGGTGCAGCCGTGGCCGGAAAAGTATCTCCCATTTCACCGCTGGGCATCAGTGTTATGCCCAGCAACCCAGATCCAATTGAGCAAATCTCTCGTTAAGTTCAGTGAAAGCAAGATGTGAGTGTTTCATTAAACAGACAGGATCGAGGTGGTCTAGTGGTTAGCGCATAGGGCTGGGAGTCGGAGCGCCTGGGTTCTTATTCCTAGATTTGAGAAGGGAGTGAGATCTGTTGCTTTGAGCACAGGGCTGGTAGCCAGGAGTCCTGGGTTCTATTCCTGGGGCTGGTCGCCTGGACTCCTGGGTTCTATTCCTAGCCCTGAGAAGAGAGTGGAATCTAGTGGTGGGACAGGTTGTTGTGGAGGCAGAACTCTTCTGCTGACTTTCGGCAGCTCTGTGCCTCAGTTTTCCCACCTGTGAAATGGGTATGATGATACTGACCTCCTTTGAAGTGTGCTTTGAGGTCTGCAGCTGGAAGTGCTGAGTAGTCAGACCAACTTAAAGTCTGAATTGTCTTGTATTGGGGGGGCTGGATGTGGTAATGGGCTCCCATTGGTCAGAGCCAGGGGAGGCCCAGATGTAGAGAGGTTTGCTCCGGGTGATCAGATGTCTCTGGTTCCCCCACCTTGCAGAGGGATCCTTGGGGCATGTAACCAGTCTGGATATCTGATGGGAACTATGGTGAGTCAGAAAATCCATTTTCTGCCCTGGGAGAAATGTTGAAGTTTCTTTTTTTTTTTTTTCCCATCCCACATCGGGAGGAAAAGCCAAAATTTAGAATTTTTTTGTGAAATGAAATTCCTTTCCTCCCCAACTTTCATGTTGGCCAATCAAAGCATTTCATTTTGATTTTACATTTAGATAGATAGATAGAAAGCAAATTTTGAAATGACAAGTCAGTTTCCATAGGAAAAATCAAAACTTCTCATGGGCATTTTTTATATGATTTTGCAAAATGTTTCTTTTTGTTGAAACAGCCCTCCCCCCTGGGGCAGATCAGAGGCATGGCTGGAGTGCATTGCGCTGTGGCTATTCTCTGCCCCCCTTCTGGGTCCATGGGGAGCAAAACATGAGTTAGAGCAGCCCTGAGGCTGCTCTAGGTGACACTGTGGACCAAGCACAGAATATGGGGAGCACAAAAGGGGCTTAAAGCCACCTCCCCCTACCCTTACTCAGCATCAGGCCTAAAGCCTTTTGGGCAGGGAGCGGCACAACCTATACTGTTTAGACCCGGCACAGGTTCTTGTCCAGACATCCCCATGGGTTTGGTTCAGCCCTGTCCCTGCGTTCAGGGGTAAGGATCTTCCCCAAGCTCTGACCCTGGGCCACTAGCCAGAAGCAGAACCTCCTTCCACCCCTGTCCAAGCCTGATAATACTCACCCCGCCCAGCACCTTGATCTACTGGAGACAGACTGGACGATGGGGGGCTTAGGGCTCATCCCGGACTCCCCCCGACCCTCCCAGGCCCTCTGCCACGCAGATGCCATTTTAGCACCAAGTCTCTTGGCACAAAAGAGGCAGGAATTTCCCCCAGCGGAGCCAGGACACGCATGGGCCCAGCCTTCCTTGCCGCGGATCCTTAGCAAACACCGGGGCTTTGTCTTAGCCGAGTTTCACCCGCACTAAACGCTTGGGCCACCTCCCCTTCTCCTTGTCTGGCGCTGTGTCTCTTGGCCCTTGCAGCATGAATAATTAATAGCAGTAATTATCTCGGCACCAAACGAGGGCTCTCTGACACGTGTTGCTGTATGACTGATGAGTGTGTTAAAGGCTGGATTGACTACGCGGCTCGTGTGTGGGTGTGGATGTGTGGAGGGGGAGAGCCCGGGCTGAGCCACCTTTGTATGAATGCCCTGGTGAATTACACACACACACACACACACACTGTCCGTTGCTTTGATCTCTCTGGTTCCCGGTCAGGCATGTTGTGTGTGTGTGGGTTTGCCCAGCCCCCTGGTGTAGGGGGTGGATCAGGGGCATGATCGGAGCGCACAGGACTGTACCTATTTTCTGCCCCCCAGGGCCCATGGTGGGTGGATCAGCAGCCTGGCTGGGATGGACCGTGCTGTGGCTATTCTCTGTCTACCCTGAGACATCCGGGCAGCCCAGCAAACAAGCCAGGACTCCTGGGTTCTCATCCTGGCTCTAGGAGGGGAAGTGGGGCTTTAATGGTCTGACTGGAGGGGGGGGCGGGGGAGGGAGCTGAGAGTCAAAACTCCTGGATTCCGACCCACTCTTCCCCCCCCAACCCACACGCAGCCCAAACACCTCAGCCCTGGTCCCACACTGCCTTCAGTGTTCACTAGCCCCCCCCCCCCCATTGTTCCTTCCCGTTCCGTTCTAATCGCTGTAGGGGAAACGTGGAGTTGAAAGGCCGCTGAGCAAAGGAAAAGATCGATCCATCGATCGGGCCGGCTGCAGGCTCCCACCGCTGCCCCCTGGCACCTCCCCATCGCTCTGGGCCTCGCCCATTGTTCTCTTGTTGTCAAGATGAAGAGCAGAGGAACTTCAAAGATGTTCTTCGGCGGCTTTCTTCAATAGACTCTGTCAGACAGAGCCAGTCAGATCAGTGTCCGGGGGAGGAAATAGTGACCTGGGGAAACAGCCACCGATGGGGAAACTGAGGCACGGGGTAGGGCACTCATCCAGTGAACAAGAGACGGGGACAGAACCCAGGTGCCTTGCCTATTAGTTCTCCCTCGTCTCTCACCGTTCAGGTGCCGTGAGTCCTGACTGCCAGTCCCTCCTGTTCTACCTGCTAGACAACAGTCTAGGAAATAAAACCCAGGGAGCCTGACTCCCTGCCCCCTTCTGCTCTAACCACTAGACACCCCCCCCCAGTCGGAGTTGGGCACAGAACCGAGATCTGGCATCTAGATCTGGCGCTCTGTCCTGTGCTCTAACCACTAGACCCCACTCCTGCCACAGAGTTGTGCACAGAACCTGGGTGGTTCCCACCCGCTCTAACCACTAGACTTCACTTCCATCCCGGGGCTTGCATGAGAACCCAGGCATCCTGGCTCCATCACTGGGTTCTGCTGATGGCTCAGGGCAGGAAGAGGACAGGGGGCACGGGGGAGGGGAAAACGGGGGGGGCACATGGAGTGGGGAGACCCACCTACCCATTGGAGCTCCAGGCCGGGGTAAGGGAGACAGCATCTTGAAGCAGGGGCAGGGACAGCGCCACCCCCCCACTCCCCCCGTGAGCCGCTCCAGCCATGTCCGGGGCAGCGCCCGCTGGGGGTGAGTTTAGCGCAGCTGGGGGCCTGTGTGTGGGGAAAGCCCCTCGGAGAGCAGCCGCCACCTGGAGACTGGGCTCTTCGGCGCTTCTTGGCTGTCACACACTTATTGCTGACGCAGTTGCCATGTGGCTACATTTCAGTGCTGGGTGAGCGATGCCTGTATAGACAGCTGCCACGCCCCACCCCAGAGGTGGCTGCATTTCAGTGCTGGGTGAGCGATGCCTGTGTAAACAGCTGCCACGCCCCACCCCAGAGGTGGCTGCATTTCAGTGCTGGGTGAGCGATGCCTGTATAGACAGCTGCCACGCCCCACCCCAGAGGTGGGTGATTTGATTCACATGCCCATCTGTCAGCTGTCTGGGGATCTTCGAATACAATATGCTTTAGAACTAGAAGAGCTGACAAGGGAATTATGGATGTGTATGTACCTGGCCTAATGGTTAGAGCAGGCAGGAGGGAGGCTGGGAGTCAGGACTCCTGGGTTCTATTCCCATTGCACGAAGGGGAGTGTGGTCCACCAGTTAGGGCAGCAGGACTCCTGGGCTCTCCTGTCTCGCAGAGGGAGTGTGGTACAAGGACTTAATTAGGTGACTGGCAGCGAGGACACATCATTAGTTGTATTGAGGTAGCGCCCAGAGGCCCCCGACTGAGCTCAGCGCTCCGGGCCCTGAAGAGCTCACAGTCTAAAGGATAGAAGGGGAAACTGAGGCACAGAGCAGGGAAGGGACTTGCCCCAGGTCACAGAACAGGACTCCTGGATTCTGCCCCTGGATCTGGGAAGGGAGTGGGGTCTGGTGGTTAATGTAGGGGGCAGGAAGTCAGGACGCCAGGCATTTTCCACATCTGATTCTGCCACTGACTCAGTGTGTAACCTTAGGTGCCTTCCCCGCTCTGTGCCTCAGTTTCCCTATCAGCGAAAGAGGGGTAAGCGCTTTGAGAGCCTCTGGCCCAGGCATGGATTGCACTAGGCTGGGGCCTAGTTTAAGCCGCACATCGGGGTTTCACAGCGGGCTCCCCAGTGCCTCCGTGTCTGAGTCAGATCACAGGTGCTTTTAATGCATCCCCAGCGAGCACAGCAGACCCGGAGCCAACCCCAGGCAAGGAGAAGGCAGCCTTTGATGCCGCAGTCGGTGCTGACAGAGAGGACCTTGCCGCAGGCTTCGGGGGGGAGGCAAGGAATTGGATCGGGGCTGCTGGGAACCGCCCCTCCTCCCAATCTGGAGAGAATTTCAGCCACTCCTCTGACCTCATGTATTATCCAGCCTCATTCATGGAGGGGCATCTCTCCTCCCTTCCCCCCGAGACACACACTCTCCAGCGCCTCTTCCTCCCCCCCCCCCCTTTCCCTGCTGGACAGATCTCTGTCTTCAGCACTTTTTCTTTCTTTCTTCTCTTCCACGCTCTCCCCATGCCCCTTCTGCCCCCCCCAGCTGGAAAGCTAAACCCCTCCCCCTCTGCCCTGCCCGGTGCCCAGTCCCCTTTAGCTGGCAGAAGCCTCTGGGTTTGCGGTCCTCAGGCCTTGCGTGGCAGCCTGGCTGTGGATGCTCCGGCCCGCTGGGGAGACGGGGGGTTAGTGGCTGACACACGGGCCCGGGAGCCCTTCGCCGGATCCCTGCGCTTCACCTCCCCTGAGCGTGAAAATGGGAGCAGGATACTCCCCTGGGCACCCCGCTGTCTAGGCACTTCCATGGCGCCTGGGCGCCACCGATGAGTAACGGTGACTATGGCGATCTCGCTCCTACCCTGCCCTGTGGGGACGAAGGCAGCGTGAGAACGAATTCCTCAGCTGCAGCCATGGCCACTGGCTCATGGTGCCCAGCCTTTGCCCTTCATGGATGTTAATTAAGCCTTGTGACACCCCCGCCTCCCAGAGCGAGGTATTCTCCTTCCCTAGCTCGGGGTAAACTGAGGCACGCCGACCGGCCTCCCTTCTCCAAGTCAGTGGCAGCCCCCAGGAATCCCAGCTCCCAGTTACCTGTGGTAGCCACTAGAGCACACTCCCCTCCCAGAGCCGGGGCTAGAACCCAGGTGTCCAGCATCCCTGCTGTAATCACTAGACCCACTCCCCTCCCAGCGCGGAGAATATTATGATTTTTTAGCACCTAGGAACCATGGTTGTGGACCAAGACCCCCACTGTGCTAGGTGTGGCACGTTTTTATTGCTATTAGGTGTATTATGGTAGTGCCCCAAAGTCCCCATCATAGACTAAGATCCCCCCCCCTGTGCTAGGCACTGTACATTTTAGTGCTATTAGGTGTATTATGGTAGTGCCCCAAAGTCCCCATCATAGACTAAGATCCCCCCCCTGTGCTAGGCACTGTACATTTTAGTGCTATTAGGTGTATTATGGTAGTGCCCCAAAGTCCCCATCATAGACTAAGATCCCCCCCCCCCTGTGCTAGGCACTGTACATTTTAGTGCGATTAGGTGTATTGCACTAGCACTGGGGAGCCCCGGTCACAGACTAAGCCCCACCCCCGCCATCGTGCTAGGTACTGTACGAACACAAAGGCAGCCCCTACCCCAGCCCATGAGTCCTGTTTCCTAGTCTCCCCCCCCCCACACCCCCGTCCCATTCTATCCTACTAGGCCACGCTGCCTGTGGGGTCAGTCCCCCTCCCCCCGGTGTAGCATGCCGTTCCCAAGGGCGGCACTGGTCTCCTATGCAGCGCTGATATCTAGCCCCTCGCCCTGGCGGCCCGGGCTGGATCCTTTCCGCGTTTAATGAGGCTCAGCCCCGGGGCGAGCGCCCGCACCCCGGAGGCGCAGGAAAGAGCCGGGGCTGATGATCTATCACCCCCCCCCCCCCTCGTTCTGTGGCGGGAAGCGGTAACCCGACGCGCTGACCTTAACCCTTCCAGCGGGACGCTGCGGCTCCCGGGCGGACTGGCACGGCCCTGCCCCTGCCTTTGCAGGCGGCTCGGGGGGGTCACACAGGCCGACCGCGCTCTGGCTGGTGCAGTGGGCGTGGGTTGGGAGGGGGAGGAAAAGGGGGGGGGGTCCTTTAAGACAGGTGCTCCATGCAGAGGGTTATTGCCTTAGCCAAGGCTCAGTCCTGCATGATCAGGGAGAGCTAGGGCTGGTCGAGGGGGCAGGCAGCTGGGTCTCACTGAGGGCTTGCAGCTTTGGCAGTCGCACCTCACCGGGGGGGGGGGGGGAGGCGGGGCACCTGGCCCATGCCCTGTGGGGCTTGTGCCCTCGCAAAGGGGGCACCCCCCCCCCATGGCGGTGGAGCAATCCACGCCTGAGCCGCGCAGGGCTGGACGGGCTCTGCCGTCACCGGCCAGCCCAGTCGGAAATGTCTCGCGCGCCATCAGACCCCACCAAACCGGCCGCAATTGACTTTGGTTTTTGGCTTCGTTGGCGTGAGCTGCTTGTGGGCTAGTTTGGGGCGTGTGGCGTGTTGCTTCCTTTTTTGGCTCGGCACCCGGCAAGCAGGGATAAGGTGGGGACCGAGTCGGGGTCGCAGCGGGCCCCCCCACAGTCCCAGACTGCACGCCAGGAACGGGGTGGGATCTAGTCCCATAGAGGGTTGGGGTTCTTAGGGCTTGGCTTGTTTGGAAATGGGAGTAGCGTGATTTTTGGCTTGTTGTTTAAGGCCGGGGGCGGGGGGGGGGGGCTTCTTTACCACATGAAAGGTGGCAACTGTGCTAAGAACTTCTTAGGTTGTTTGCCCCCTCTCGGGGGGGGGGGTCTCTGAGTCAGATCGCTGGGGCTTTTCATCCCATCCCTGTTAAGCCTTTCAGAGCCCCGGCCGGGGGAGGAGACGCCTGCCTGCGATACAACACGTTCCGATCCAGAGGACCTTGCTGGGGTTCGCCCTCCTCCGTCGCCCCTGTGGCTGGGTCCCTTTCTTGGTTATTCAGATGGTAATAGCGCCTAGGAACCCCAGTCACGGACCAGGCCACCCCTGTGCTCGGGGCTGTACAGACACAGAACAAAGAGCCAATCGCCTGAGCTCTCTCCTCTCTGACGGCTGGGCTGGAAGGGCAGCCCCCGGGGCCTGGCTTAGAAACGGGGGGGGGGGGGGGGGGAGAGAAACCAGCTGATTCGGCCAAGGGCTGGTTGGGTCTGTCGGCCGGCTTGGCGTTAGCTGCATGGGCTGTGAGTCCGGCTTAGGGGTGACCCCCGGTGCTGGGCTCCCGGAGGGGAATGGCTCCAGCCAGCTTCTCTCTCGCCCGGCTCTGACACCCCGTACCCATCTCTGTTGCCTTCCAGGTGGAGCTGACGGGCAGCAGCGTCTTTGACTACATCCATCCCGGGGATCACCCTGAGGTCGCCGAGCAACTGGGCCTCAAGCTGCCTTTTGATGGCGTTGACTCCCCGCCAGGGAGCCAGAAACCCCCAGGCCTCACCGGGACCGGCTCGTCCTCCTCCGGCGCCTCCTCCCTGAGTGAGGCCTCCGATCCCGGTAAAGCAGCTTGGCTGGAAACAGCCTGTGGACCCATCCCCTACCCCCAACCTTCTGCCCCAGAGCTGTGACAAGAACCTGGAAGTCCCAGCCGCTCCTCCTGGCCCCCCCCCCCCCCGCTTCTAACCACTAGACCCCACTCCCTTCCCGCCAGCAATAGAACCCAGGAGTCCAAATTCTCAGTCCGCCCTGCTCTAACCACTAGACTGCACTCCCATCCCGCCAGGAATAGAACCCAGGAGTCCGGATTCTCAGTCCACCCTGCTCTAATCACTAGACTGCACTCCCATCCCGCCAGGAATAGAACCCAGGTGTCCGGATTCTCAGTCCACCCTGCTCTAACCACTAGACCCAGCTGGGGGTGGAACTCAGGAGTCCTGTCAGCTCTAATCACTGGAATCCTCACCTTCTCTCCCTGTCTCCCTCCCCCCCACACTTCCTTTCTCCCTTCCCCAGTCCCTATCGCATCCTCCTTTCTTTTCCCTTCTCTCTCTCACTTCCCAACCCCTTTCCCCCTCCTTTTGTCCCCCGGCTCCCCTCCCCGAGCCTTGGAGTTCCCAGCCCTTTGTCACCTTCATGCATGCGCTGCTTCCCCTGGGAGGTAGGAGCCCAAACTCTGTGCTGGCTGGTCTCACCTGGCCCCCACCCGCCAGTGTCCGGGAGCCTGGTGGGAGGCGAGAAATGAAAGGGAATCTTCCGTCTGCCTGGCTTTTATCTGGGGAACCTTTAAAAGATTCATACCCAGCCGGCGCGTAAAAGGGAATGTGCTATAAAGCTCCGCCTGGAGCGTGCTCTGCCTCCCCCGATGGAAAGCAGACAGCGGCCCGTCCTTTGCATTGCTGGGGGGAGGGGGGGTGTGCAGATGGGGGGGGGGGAGACGGATGTGTTCCCGGGGGACTTCTGCTGGGGATGGGTGCCGTTCTTCAGGTGGGGGAGTTGCAAGCCAGAGAGCTGAGGGGCACACGGTCTTAGCAAAACGGCGGCTCCTAAATTACAATAGCTGGGCAGGTGTTTGCATCCAGGGGCTGGCGGAACTGGGTTTCCAAGGGCTCTGTTCCCAGAGGGTCGGATGCGTGGGGTTTGGGGGGGCTCGGTGGATTATTTCAAGATCGGGGAGATGGTCCAATGAGGCCAGTTAAACCAAAGAGTCCCCAGCATAAGAGCCAGGAGGTGACCAAGGCTGGGGTCTGGGAGAGAGATGGAGCAGCGGAGGGGTTTGCAATGACGCTGATCACGCCGTGTCTGTCTCAGATCCCGCTGGCTCCCACGCCCTGCCCAAGCCCGATGCCCTGGAACGATCCTTCTTCGTCCGTATGAAATCCACCCTGACCAAGAGAGGGCTGCACGTGAAGACGTCTGGCTACAAGGTTAAATCCCCCCCAGGGGGGCTTTGTTAGGTGTAGGGGTTTTACACCCCAAAACTCCTGCTAGTGGGGGAGGAGAGGACTTCTCCCCAGTGTTTTCCTTCTGATGGTGTGGGGGTGATCAGACCTGTGCCCCTGTGAGCTCCTTCCTCCCAAAGGCCTGGCTGATCAATTACAGTGCAGATGCCCAAAGCCTCCTTCCTTCCCCACTAACTGATCACCTAGGTCATTTCTCCTGCTCGGACCTCCCGACAGGCCCTGCCCTGAGGCTTCCTCCCAGCTGTGGCCATGCTCCGCTGCCCAGTGTCCAAGGTGTGCATGGCCAGGCTTCCTCCCCGTGGCCGGCAGCTCTGCAATGGAGCCCGCGTTCAAAGGGACCCAGGAGTCCGGGGCAGCTAGATCGGCACGAGCCGGGGGTACCTTGCGTCAGGAATCATGGCCTGCAGCAGAGCCAGTCTCCAGGGCAGCTGGGCTGGAGTAGGTTGCCCGCTTGGCTGACTCCTGCTCTAACCACTAGGCATGACTGCCCCACCCCACTCTCTGACCCCTCGTTCCCGGCATGGCCCTGGCGTGAGGGGCCCTGGCTCTCGGTCAGCGGTACAGCCCAGGGATGCCCTCTCAGTAAATGTTCCCCGCCCAGACGCGACCCTCTCTCTTTCTCTCCGCCCCAGGTGATCCACGTGACTGGCCGTCTCCGCCCCCGCCTGCCGTCCTTCTCCCACGCCCATTCGGTCCTCAGCCGAGTCCTGGGGCTGGTGGCCCTGGCCCACACGCTGCCGCCCTCCACACTCAGCGAGGTGCGCATCGAGTGCCACATGTTTGTGTTCCGGGTCAACATGGACCTGCAGATCGTGTACTGCGAGAGCAGGTGGGTCCCGGGGGGCCGGAGCGACGCGGTGGGTGTCGGGGGCGTTAGGGCCGGATCCTGCGCACAGCCCCTCCCGGGGGTAAAGCCGGGGTCATTGCAGTGACGTCAGAGAGAGAGAGTTGGCCTGTGCCTTCTATCTTGGCTTCAGGTTAATCCCGGATAAGCCTTGTATTCTGGGATTCCCTCTCGCCTCCTTCCAAGGGATCGGGGAGCCAGGGCCCCAACTGGTGTGAGGCCACCGTCGCCCCATTGACGTTGATGGGGGCCAGACCCCCAGCTGGTGTCAATGGGAATCAGGCGCTGCGCCAAGTTAGCCACGTTCAGGACCTGTCTCCTGCCGTTCAATAGCATCCTGGTGCGAGCCCGGTCGGCTTCCCCTTCCTAGCCAGTCTCTGTGCCGGGATGGTCCACCCGATCTCATCTCTCTCTGCACCTCCCTGCCTGTATAACGCTCCCTGCCTCTCCTCCACCCCCAGGATCAGCGATTATATGGACCTGTGCCCCTCGGAGCTGGTAGGGAAAAGCTGCTACCAGTTTATCCATGGCGAGGACGTGGAAGGAATCCGGCAGAGCCACCTGGACTGTAAGCAGCCTGGTTACGGGCCCCTGCTCTGGTTTGCCCCAGCGCTTCGGGGTGAGGGGTCCCTGCCACCTCTGTGGGGAGAGGAATATATATAAAGGGACGTTTCAGGATCCAAGAGGCAGGGCTCTCTGCTGGAGTGCCTAGCTTGTAAATTGCATCAGTCAGAGACAGGAAGAGCTGTGGGATGGGCACCCAGGAGACCAGCCTTTGAAGCCCAGCTGTACCACAGATCCCCTAGCAGGCGCCATTTTAAAAAACATAGATCTGTGCCTCAGTTTCCCCCATCTTTACAATGAGGTTAATCAGCCTTCCCTAGGTCCGTTTCGACTGTCAGCTGTTCGGGGTGGGGACTGTCTCTCCCTGGGTGTGTGGGTCCAGCCCCTAGCACGACACGGTTCCCAGCTCTCAGTTAGACACACACCAGGCAGGTTTTCCAGTCCTTTTGATCAATCTCGTGACTCCCCTCTGACCTCCCTCCAGCTTGGATTGGGGACTGGAGAGAGATGAAAGGGGCCACAGAGACATCGAAGAGGATAACAAGCTGGCTAAACCATTAAGGAGTTGTGGCTAAGTGGGACTGTACCTTGGATCTTGGAGGGGGGAGCCCATTTCTTGGCTCACGATAGAGGGGGAGGGGGTGGGGCCTGGCGGCCTTCAGCTAACAAACTTCTTTTTTCAATTAGTGTTGAAAAAAGGCCAGGTCGTGACCCAATATTACCGCTGGCTGCAGAAGAACGGGGGCTTTGTGTGGATTCAGTCCTGTGCCACCATCTCGGTCAACGTCAAGAACCCCACCGAGAAGAATATGGTCTGGGTCAATTACATCCTCAGGTGAGAGCAGGTGGATATGGTGTAATACATCAGCAAGCTACCAAAGAGGGGCGTCGTTGTTCTGCATGCTGTGGCAATAGGGATATTACCCTCCTGCTCCGAAAGCTCAGGAAGCTGCCACCCGCTGAGCTCTGGGGAAATCCCCATTCATTGCTGGCTTTGTAGGGGCTAGGACACACAGGTGAGCTGTTCCAAATGCATCCAGGAGAGGACAGTACTTTATGCGCAGGCTGTCTGAGGATCCCAAAGCACAGTATGAACTTGTTTGGATTGTGGTAGCAGCCAATCAGGATCAGTGCTGGGCTGTGTTCCCTGTACGCCGCACTGAGCAGAGAGATTTAGGTGCCACCAGGCTGATTAGAGAGCTGCACAGCTGTCAGCTCCTCCCTCCATGTGCAGCTCTGTCCTGTCCTGCAGCTGCTCCCAGGACCATCCTGCTGGCTGTGCAGGTTGAGGGGAAAGGGTGCTGACGTCAGAGTGTTCCAGAGGTTAACAGTGCGCTGCATGAAAAAATACCGTTAAAAAAAATATGGCTGTAAATATCCCTTCAGCGGCAGCCGCCCCGTGGTGTGCCGTTTCGCATCAGTTGCACAAGGAGGCTCCGAGAGGCACCCGGACCTGTCACCTGACGTTGAAGCTAGACAAACTGAGGCGCAAAAGAAGGCGTCTCTTTTTAACGGTGAAAACAATTAACCATCGGAACAACTTGCCCAAGGACGGGGTGGATTCTCCATCATGGCCCATTTTTAAATCAAGACAGGGTGTTTTTTACAACCGCTCTGCCCCAGGAATGGTTTGGAGGCAGGTCTCTGGGCTGGGTTACGCAGGGTCACAAGGGTCCCTTCTGGTTTCGGAGTTTGTGAATTTTGGTGGCGGGCCTCCGTAGCGTCAGAGAATGGCGCTGAGCAAACATCGCCGAGTGGGTGTGGCATTGCAAAACTCGACACTTGTCTGGAGTCTCTCCCCCACCTGCACCATTAAAGTGACTCCAGAATTATACACTTTCCCTGGCGAGGAGAGGGGACTTTTAAAAAAATATCTAAAATAAATTAATATATGAATGACTACAACAGATGGTTATTAATGGCTGTTTTTTTCCCCTTGCTAAAGCAAAAGGAACTATTATTATGCTAATCCTGTAAGTAATTACAGATACCAGTGTATGATTTGTCAGGGTGATTAGTATTTTAGTTAATTAGTGCTGTAATTACAGAGACTAATTAACTTTCTCTCTGCCGTCCTGGAATGGAAACTTATTTACTTTCTTTGCACTGGGAAGCAGCACATGATGAACGATGAGGCAAGGGAAGAGGGGGACCCTTCCCCATCCCAACCCACACTGAGCCCACTGTCAGCAGGTCATTCTCAGGGGCGCGCTCCTGTAGCTAGCTTCTCCCAGCCTCCCCAGTCACACGCCCTGTTTTTGTTATATGGGATGGAACTGTGATTTACGGGGGGGGGGGGGGGCGCTCAGGACTTGTGGGTCCTATGGCTAACCCTGGGAGGAAGTGGCTAGAGAAGGGAACCAGGACTCCTGGGTTCTCCTCTCAGCTTAGAGCGAGGGGAAGCCTAGTGCTTAGAATAGCGTGAGTCCTGTTTCACCTTCTGTAAGTTGATGGGGGGTGGTCGTCATGACTACCTTGTAGGGCTGCTGGCTTAATTACTGTTAAGTGCTTTGGGATCCTTGGATTCAAGTTGATGGACATGGAGGCAGGTGGGCCAATTTCATGCCTGGTGTAGCACGATCTACCTCAAGGGAGTCACACTGGACAGAACCCGTCCTGCCTCTCACCGGGCAGCAGTGACACTATGGCTGTTACAGCAGGGGAGAACCTGGCCCTGTGCTTTTCCCCTTCCTCCCAGCTCTGGCAGAGCCGTTCGCAGGGGACGGCTCATTTGAATCGGCTCCAACTCTGCCCGGCCATAAACAATGAAACCCCAAAGCTGGCGGTTTTCGAAAAGCAAGCGTGTGCGATTTCCAATCTGTCCTTGTTTGTTCTTGGACAATAAGGCGATCGCCCTCGCGGGGTTGTTTTGCAGAGACCAGCCTGCAGGTGGTTGGCTGTGTCAGCTTGAAATCAAGTTTTCCTTCTTCGGTTCTTTTGTTAGGGACTCGGTTTAATTTTGTGCCTCCCCCCCTGCCCCCCGGGCAGGCTTAGCAGTCTACCAAGGATCAGCACACACTGCTCTGTCTCCTTTGAGAGGCTCTTTGTGGAGGGGCCTGAGGAACAGGAGACTACGCTGAGACCTGGGTTAAATTCTCAGCTCTGTCACAAACTGCCTGCGACCTTGGCAAGTTACTTAGCCCTGGTCTACACTGGGGGGGGAGAGGTCGATCTAAGATACGCAACTTCAGCTAGGAGAATAACGTAGCTGAAGTTGACGTACCTAGATCGACTTACCGCAGCGTCTTCATGGCGGTGAGTCGACGCTGCCGCTCCCCCGTCAACTCCGCCTGTGCCTCTGCCGGCGGTGGAGTATAGGAGTTGACGGGAGAGCGCTCAGGGATCGATTTATCGCGTCTAGACTAGATGCGATAAATCGACCCCCAATAGATCGATCTCCCAACGTCCATCCCCGCCGTACGGTAGACCTGCCCTTAAACACCTAAATCCACCCTTTAGATTCCGCTCACATTTTCAAAGGTGGTGCCTAAACCCATGGGCACCTAAATCTCCTAGGTGCCTATGGACTTGTCTGTACAGAGACATTCGGGGCTGGTCTACACTAGATGATTAGAGCGACTCAGCTACATCACTCAGGGATGTGAAAAATTGACACCCCAAGAGACATAGTTATGTCGACCCAAACCCCAATGCACACAGCGCTAGATCCATGGAAGAATTCTTCCAGCTACCGCCTCTTGGCGAGGTGGATTTACTACAGGTGTACTGCTGTGCAATTTCTAGTGTAGACATAGTCTGAATTAACTTTTAAAATGGATTAGTTTGACTGCACTAAACCCCTCTGTGGATGGTCTTATCCAGAATTAATATGGACTTAATTTGATTTAGCTGAATTCACTTCCAAAGTGAGATCGAACCCAGGAATCCTGACTCCCAGCCATCGCCTCCCTCCCCCCCACTTCCCCCACTCTAACCACTAAACCCCACCATGCTCTAACCACTCCTCTTCCAGACCCTGAATTCAAACCCCAGAGTCTTGACGCGTAGTTCCCTGCTCTAATCACTAGCCCATATTGCCTCCCATGGGAGCTAAGCTTGTGCTACAGAAATCCCATCAGTGGAGGGAACTACCTGATCGGTTGTTTCTCTGGTTTACTTTTGCCAAACCCTTTTAGCAAACCCGAGTGTAAGAACACGGCCCTGGACGTCTTCCAGCTGCCTGGGATTCCAGCCCGACAGACCGATGGCTCCGACGTGTCCGACTTGGAACCTGACTTCAAAGGTAAAAGCCCTGGCCAGAGTGCTACCGAGCCAGCGACAGGATATTCTCGGAGCACCTGCCTCATTCCGGGGACCATAGCTTCCCCATGCCCAGATCGGTGGCCGATGCCAGCGCTCCAGTATATCAGGCCTCCAGCTCACTACTGCGGTGCGATGGGTATTTTAGCTTTGACTTTGCAAGCATACCCACCATGAATTTTCAAATTAGCCCTTGGTTTATAATGTCCAAACAGGGATAGTGGATGGCCCTCTCATACTAATTGATTGCATTTCCCTAGTTAATTTACCTTCAAGAGTTCTTATCTCCTGTCAGACAGAGATTCCATTTCAAAAAGTTTTTTTTCTCCTGCTGATAATGGCCCATCCAAATTAAACAGCCTCTTAGAATTGGTATACTAATGTACAATTTTTTTTCTCTCTCTCTGTGTATATAAATACATCTTATTTCTGTTCCATTCTATGCATCCAATGAAGCTTATGCTGAAATAAACTGGTTAGTCTCTAAGGTGCCACAAGTCTTCATCGTCTTAAAAACAAACTCGTTCACCCAAAACCAGAAGTATTTTGATTTGGCTATGCTACCACAGACCCTCATGGGAGTTTTAGTTTGGTTGTCTCGTATCCCCATTCTCCTGTATGGTCTGGGATCCCTGGCCGGATCACATCTCCCATAATGCACCACAGCTAGGCATGACCCCTGGTGCACAACCTCCCTTCTGCAAGAGGCAAGATGCATCATGGGAGATGTAATCCGACAAAGAACCTGACCACTAGAGAGGAGAAGCAGGAGGCGCTCAAAGTACATCTCCCATGAGGCACTGTGGCAGCATTTCCAAATAGATTTTTTTTCCCAGATGAAATTTTTTTGGGGTATTCAAATCTGATGGAGGAAAAAATGCAATGTGCTGGAGGAAACGTAGACAAAATAATTTATTGTGTTGTTTTTAGGCTTGGCAGAATTCAAGTTTTATCATTTCAACACCTGTTCATGTTTATTTTAAGCATTTTTAAAAGGTATCAATTAAACTTGTCCACACTGCGAGAAACTACAGGGGGTCAGACAACTATTTGTTGACAGTTGACATTGAAACTCAAAACATTAAAGTGTCGTGACTGTTAAAACCCATTGTTAAAATATACAAAGTAACCATAACTCAAACTGTAACAAGTTCACGGGCCGCATTTGTCTTACTTTGCCTATCTACGTTCCTATTATGATCGATGGAAATATTATTTCATCTGTTTGCACGTGAAAACGGTGAAATCAGCATTTACCGACCAAAAACGAATCCCTCCAAACCTAGTAGTTTTTAATTTTTAAAAAAAGTCCATGGAAAATACCCATTTTCTGACCAGCTCTACGTGTAGGGAAGAAACCAGCACCAACCCTTGGGGAGGAATGGAAGAGATGGGACCTGAATAGCATTTCCCCATCTCCAATGCATTGCCCTAGAGATAGGATCCAAGTCTGGGCCTTTAACCAGCCCAGAGCATGAAGGAACCCTATTGCCCTGAAGCTACAGCCAATCCTGGAGCCAGGCTGGTTGGGCTAGTGATTAGGGCATAGCCCTGGACATTGGGGTGCTTGGGTTCTATTCCTGGTTCTGGCCCAATGTGGCCTTGGCCCCTGCTCAGCATCTTGGTTTCTCCGTCTGCCTAGCAAAGGTGGTGAGCACTGTGATGCTAGGAACCAGCGTTGTAATACTCGGATGGAAGAAAAGTACAATCTTATGAAGGGAGCGAATCCTTTCCTCTCCTCTTTGGCCATAGAGCTGGGAATCAGATCTGTCCTGGCAGGAGGGACCCAGTCAACGAGGAAACCTGCCCCGTTGACTTTGCATGGCCGGTTTGCGCGTGCCCTGAGGTTGCGCTCATTAGCTGCTCTGCTGGATGGAAGCAGCTATAAAACAGGATCTAATTCCCATGAGGTGTCTCTCTGCAAAAATATTTTGTTAGGTAAAATAAACCCATCGCCTGCTGGCAGAAAGCAGCTAGGTGGAGTTTAACAACTGTCGTCCAGATCCCTTTCTGCTCCTGAATCACCTTCTCTCCTTCCCTTCCAGACAGCGACCATGGGCCGGAACACAAGCAGGGGAACCAGTTTCTGCCCAAAGCGGCTGGGGCCTTGGCCAAAGGTTACTCCCGGAGCACCCCAGACGACGGGGCCCGTTGCTCCATGGCAGAGAACAATGCCAGCAGCCCAGAAACGAGCTACAAGGATGAGGAGGTGTCAGAAGGAGCCGGGGCAAGCGACGCCGAGAGCAGGCGCAGGGGACCCCGGAGCAAACGGATCAAGCTGGAGTTCCAGCCGGAGAGCCCCGCCCGGGAGGCCTCGCTCATCAGCACCGAGGAGTCGGACAGCGGCAGCGAGGAGGAGCCGGATCTCCCACCCCAGCCGGTGGCGCTGGAGAGGAGGGTGAACGGGTACGGCATGGCAGCAGGGAGGAACGCGGGGCCGAGCCGGCCCTGCACGTCAGAGTTCGCCTCCGTCATCCAGACCCAGAGGAGCTACCCCCCGAAAGCTGGCGCAGCACTTAGCATTAAGACGGAGCAGAGCCAGGCTCCCAAGTACGACAAGGCCGCCCTGTGGACCTACCCCTCTGCCCGGGACGCCCTCCACGAAGGACCCCCCTACACTGTGAGCAAAGCACTTAGTCTGGAGAAGCCCATTCTGAGGCAAGCCACTTCCCACTTATACGTCTCCATCCCGGACTCTGTGCTCACCCCTCCTGAGATGGACAGCAGCGGGGGCCTGGCCAAGGCCCCCTTCAGCACCTCTCCCCGGGCTATGCTGCCGGCCCCCTCCACTGACACGCTCTCCCCCCCGCTCTCGGGCTCACCGTGCGAGGAAAGGGCCACGTCGACGCCCTTCGCCCCCCTGGTCTATCCCGGCGAGATGGAGGCGCTGCAGCGGTTCCACGCGGGGAACATGGTCCTCCCCTTGGTGCACCAGCTCGGCCCCCATCCTGGCATCGCCAGCACCACGGGCTCCCAGAGCCTCTACACCACCAGCACTATCCGATACGCCCCGGCCGACGTGACCCTGGCTGTGCCAGGCAACGTGCTGCCTGCCTCCCACGCGCTCAACCTCATGGACATCGGCAGCGCGGAGTCTAAGACCTCCATGGAACTCATGTACCACCACATCCAGCGGCTCAACATGGTGGCGCCGTTCGGGAACTCGGCCAGCGCCACCGGTTTGGCGCAGCTCTCGGGCGCCGCGGGGGGCGTTTTCACGGCCGCCGAATCCTTGTTCTCGACGCTGCCCTTCTCCATGGCCAGCGGCGGCATCCACAGCCTGTCCGCCGCCGAGCGCAAAGAGGACTGAGCCGAGCAGCTGCCCCGAAGGCGTCTCGCTAGATACGCCGCCCGCGAACCGACTCTGCAGGGAAGTCCGTGCTCCTCTGAGACTCATCTCGGGGGCTCACAACCGCGTGGGCTGCTGGATGTTTCAGCAGGGAAAAAATCTTTATTCTGGAATCAGTCCTCGTGTGTCATTCCCACCCCAACTAAATCACAGCACAAAGCAGTATTCTGCTCCCTGCTTCATCGCTTTACCCTTCGGGGCTGGTGTAAATCCAAAGCGGGTCCAGGAGTTACTCCGGAGTTACACCAGAGAACAGAATCTGCACTTTTTAAAAATCAGCTGCCCGTTGTGGAATCACAGCAAGCAACAGCTTACCCTCCCACCTTCCTGATTTACATCTTTAAACGCAGGAGATGCTTCCATCCCCTCTTTGCCTTTTCTCCCATTAATACATAACGGTGCATGGGAAGAAAGGAGGCTTTGCACTCATGCCGTGGCCCGATCCTCAGCTCATTTCCTCCCCGGGAAAAATGGAACTAGGCTGATTTATAGCAAGTAGAAGATCTGGCCCCTCGTCCATTTCCAGCTTCAAAATGCCGCACAAATGTTAATCAATCCTCACTGCCACACACTTCTTATGGAGCTGAATATCATCCCCAATGTTGAAGCTGGGGGCCAGATTCTGTTCCTCTCCTGTTACACGGGGGTAAAATCTGGAGCGATTCCATGGTAACTGAGAGCAAAAGAGGGTTTGGGGAAGCCAAGACACCGGGAGAGCATTGGAGCAAATGGACGCGGCTTCCGTGGAAATCTGTGGGGTAAATGCAGCAGGGAGGGCAAAGTAAGTAGCAAAGGGAATTGCTTACTCTGATGGGGGGGGGGGAGGCAAAATGAGGTGATTTACACCCTCTGCAAAGCTGCTTTAATGTGCCCACCGCTCATCACATCCTCTTTATCTTACCACCACCCAGTGGCTGCTTCTCTTATGCCTCCAACCCTGTTGGCCTCTTTGGCTTCTAAGTTTCAGTCGTGTCCCAGCCACACATAACTGCGGGTCATCCCTGCAGATTATTAACAAAATTGGGTGCTCTGCTCTTTGGGAGCGGGTGACAGGGGATGGTTCACTTGGTGATTGCCTCTTCTGTTCATTCCCTCTGGGGCATCTGGCACTGGGAGACAGGATACCTGGCTAGATGGACCGTTGGTCTGACCCAGTATGGCCGTTCTTATGTTCTTCGGCCAGGCCTTTTGCTTCCCCACTCTGTGCCAGCACCAAACTTCCTCTTATTCCTCCCTAGGAGGAGGGGGAATTAGTAAAAAAGAGGCTTCTCCCCCAACTCCCTTGGGGTTTTTTCTCCTATTCAAGGAAGGATGAATGGAAGCTGGATACAAAGGAAAGGGTTTCCAGGTTGCTCTGGCCGCTTGGCTGGAGAGTTCCTGTTCTCATTGCCCTCATCTTCACTGCAGGGCCTTGTTCCCGAGAGGGGGGTGAGCCTTCTCCCCAGCTTACAGTGGCTTCAGCACCTCAGTTACACTGGTCCTGAATCAAACACTAGTTTGAAATCCAGCCCATGCCGCCGCAAATTGTTTGCTTTTAAGCTACAGCGAGAGCATTTCCACTCGGCGCTCTGTCAAGTGTTGCTTAAGATACTCGATAAACTCTTAAATAGTCATGTGACCGGAGGTGGTCAGAACGACTGTCATCTGTGGTTAGGGCTTCTCCCCACAGTCCAGTCCCCGATGCCTCTATTTATTGATCCAAAGGGGAACAACTTCAAGAGGAGAAGCTGAGAGCCCGACATCAGAATAGCCCCTTGGTTAGGGTCCACCTCAAAGGCGGGAGACTCCGGTTCAAATCCGGTCACCCCATGAGGATTCAATTCCCCTCTCTCCCAGGTCTCCCCCATCCCTGGTGAGTGTTCTGACCTCAGAGTTAAAAGTTATAAAGTGGGCATCATCATCTTTTGTCTCTGGCCAGATTTGAATAGGACCCAAGCAGGTAGATGTGCTCCAAGCATGCCCACCGGCTCAGGACTCGCAAGCCTGTCTTCCTCAGGTGTGTAGATCATGCTGGGGCCGAGGTATTAGACATCCAGATGCCTTGAATGAGGCTTTGTGCATATGCCCAGAGGCAGAAACTTGGGTACCCACAGAACATTTAGGCACCGAGTTTAGACAACTACCCAGTTATGCCGAGCAGAGGGGGTTGTGGATTGGGATGGTGCCCAAGTCAGAGATTTAGGGGCCCAAATACCTTTGTAGATCTGGGCTGTAGTGCAGCAAAGTAACTGGAGGCTACGCTGATTTACTGTCGTCCCTTATTCCTTTAAATGTGTCTAGAGCTGTTGGAGTGACAGCCCTGCCCACTGACGTCTCATCAGGAGCCGAGGCGGCACGGGGTCTTATTTCTCATCTTGTCCCGTGCCACAGGGCCTCACCCCTGTAAGACCACCCACTCACGCCGAGGCTACGTTCCATTTCTGTGGTCTGTTCAATCCAAGGCTTTTGCAATGAGATTGACAAGGGGGGGACTGCAGTGGGGCCAACTAGGAACTAAATTAAGATCAACTAATTTCCCAGATCACCGCACACCAGTGAGCATTTTTCATGGTCACACTGGGCTGGATTTGAACCAGTGACAAGATTGAAAGGCTGGCATTGTACGGACGGAGCCTCTTCCAAGCAATCCACCCCCTCCCCATGCAAACACAGCACTTCAAGGGAAGGATCCAGTAAAAATAAGCCCGCAGGGGTGGGGCCGGAGCCACTTCCAAAGCCCTTCCTTCCCGCGAGCTAGGAGAACAAAAGGATGCAAAGAGACAACTCCATTGGCCGCACTTAAAAAGGTAAACCGAGGTCATGACTTTGAGCACTTATTAAAAAAAAAAAAAAGATTTGTATAATTCTGTTAAACAAAACCCAACCCTGCCCCCAAACAGTAGCGCTTGTATGCCATGCTCCTTTTCTGTAACTTTTGCTAAAGGATTTCTGTGTGATTTTTAATTTTTCCATCCCCATTCGTCCGATGAAGGTAGCTTCCATTGTTGACTGGGTGTTGTCATGGCGGCTGCTTTCTGCAGTCCAGGATTTCAATGAAAATAAAAATTAAAAAAAAAAAAAAAAAAAAAAAAAAAGGAATCAACTTGTTTCGCCCCTTTTGGTTTAATGAGAAGAATCCATGAAATGCCCCGGATCAGCAGTAGAATATGTCAGGTGAGCAGTATGGACAGCACCCGGCAAGACACAGGGCTTAGGGGGGATGGAAACCCATTGTGAAGAACCAAGGATTCGATTGTCAAAGGGGCTAGCAGCCACAACTGTTGCCAGATTCAACGGGAGTGCGGGTGCACGGTGCCTCTAAAAAATCAGGCCATTTGCTGGCAAACTTGCCTTAAATTGAGGGGTGGGGGTTCAGTTTGGTACCAGGGAATTCATACACACGTCCATCTCTGCCGCTATAGCGGAGGTCCAGAAGCGGCCAGTCAACAGTGCACAATCTGTGAAGCAGCACCCACTGTCTTTTCAATGATGACTGGAGCTGATGGCGATTTTGCTAGCAGATTTAAGGGGGAATGGAAGTGATTTTCATGACAGCAAAACTCCCTGTGTCAGACTTTGCACAGCTGTGCTTACGAATACCTGAAAATTGGGAATACAGGAATTGGGCAGCGGGCTGGTCCTTACTTTAATCCTGCTCACAGGACATGCAGCCGGACAGTGCATAAAAACAAGACATTCAGAACTATAGCCCTGGACTCAACAGCTCTTCTGAGGTAAGTTATGAGAAGGGGCTTTTATTTTTGGGTTCAGGGAAGAGAGCAGCAAAACCTTCCACTGCTCTTTGCCTTTTCTGCTCCATCTCTTACTGCTTACACCCTCCTTTGGCCTTAGCTTTCACAAATACATGGCATTTAAAGAAATAAAATTGTTTGCTATGTTTCACATTCAATCATATGCTTAGCAGCTTTCCTATTCGACGGCCGTTTTCGTCTGTAGATCTGGGGAAGTATTCTTCCTTTCAGATGAGGAAACTGACTTGGCCACAGATCCAGACAGCATCAAAGCAGGGGATAAAACCCAGGAATACAAAAACATGCCCCACCCCTTACACTGACCACTAGGCCACATGCCTTCCCAGAGCTGAAAACATAACCAAGGATTCTTGACTTAATCCCTTGCTCTAATCACTAGACCCCGCTTCATGAATAACCACCATCCGCTGTTGCTTCGTCTTGCGCACGTACATCAGTGGAGGCAAGAGTTTCACTCAAACTCAAGAGGAGAAGAGGAGATTTTACGTGATAAGTTAGTGTAAACTTCTACAAACTTTATTATTGCGCCAGCTGCTGCGTCCATCATGGAAAGCAGCTACCAGAGGGTAGGCTGGTTGTGAAAGATTCATGGAGAAATTGCTTCAAAATAATGAGGACTGGTAGCATTTGCAAATCCCTGGGTATTTACAGGGCTCATCAAATCTCTTGGGTATTGTACCTCTTGGGTATTTCAAAAAGGTGCTAGCCAAATGAGCTGAGCAGTAGACACCATAGGGAAATAGGACAGGGTTTATAAACTGGAGAAAAAAGTTTTCACAACAGCTCTTAGTGAAATGTGCCAGACTGACAGTCCTGTATGATTTATTCACCACACACATAATATGCCTGCATAGTGCTTTAACAGACAAGTCCCTGCCGTAAAAAGTTTACAGTGTAATTTAAACAGGTGAACAACTAATAAGGAAAACAGGCAGATGCCTCAGAAAGGGAAGACAGCTAATCATCCTTAGAAAGGCCAGGCAAAAGCAGCAGGTCAGATGGAGATATCAGCAAGACACTGAAACCCTCAGGAGAGATGCTACAGCAGTGCAAAGCAGATTAAGTACAGCACAGTGGCTGCAGCAGGGGAAAATGGTCCAGGTACGTTTTGCATTAGTTATAAAAACGGCGATTAACACATTCCATCTGCTCACCTTCCCGGAAGCCCGTACTGCCAAATGCTCTGAAGGTCATTTACATCCATTACTAATGCACGGAGCGGAGTAATTTCCAGTGCTCAACCCTTGGGGACGTTCCCTCTGTGAACTATGCGTTGCCCAGAGAGGCTCTAAATCAAAGGGTTTGACCCCCTCTGGTTTCAAAAACAGCCAACATGTCTATCACCTGGCTTTCAGAAGCCTCCGTTCCTGGAGGCTGAGAGACCGAGCCAAATTCTACTCTATCAAACTAGTGTAAAACTGGAATAATTGAATAAGGCCTTCTTAGTATTTACTCCCCACACGTGAGGTGCAAGGATACCAACTGCAAGACTTCCTAATTCAGAGAGAGACTAATATTGTCCTCTGTTATTCCTACAAAGTAAGAGGATTTTGTTGAAGGGATATCAGGGGACTATAAAAAAAGCCTCACACCTAATTATCTGCACATCCCTTGCATCTTTCAGCTGGGGGTTTTAGAGCACTATGTAAGCACGGCTATCCTCAGTGTTATGTTGGGAAAATATTTCCATCGCAATGCCTGGAGATTCTGATCCTAAAGCCAACATAACCTGCTCCTTGGGAGAGCCTCTCAGCATTGACACATCCAATAGGCAGAACTGGTACAGAGGTTCCTACACCACACCACGTTGGTGTAGAAGGAATGGCCAGGATTCCTCTATCTGATGTTTTGCTAGCATAGCCGCACTTTGGAGCTGTGGACAACCAGAGTAAACAATGCTGGTGTAAGTTACATCTGGCAAACAGGCAGCCCATGGGGCAAGGAAGTATAAAGCGTGTTCTCCACCGTCAAGGATCTAGGCCCTTGGTTTTGTTTCCTGCCTTGCAGGTTGGATTGAGCCTCCAGGTGACAACATCCTGAAGTTTCAAATGAACAACGTGACAAATGATTGTTCAGAACAGTGGAAACAAATTATTGGAAGAAATGAAAGTAACAATACACTGCTACCTCTATAGAACATGGTCTGATACAAGGCGAATTCTGATATAACGTGGTAAAGGAGCGCTCGGGGTGTGCGCTCCAGTGGATCGGCGCATCAGCATGTCTGGCTTCGATAGAACGCAGTTCCACCTATACTGCGGTATGACTTTTTGGCTCCAGAGGACAGTGTTGTACCGAGGGAGCAGTGTACTTGGGGGGAGGGGAACAGAGGAAGCCACAACTGGGTGAAATTTCTAATTGTTTGCATCACATTTCCCTCCCTTTATTTGCATCAATAGGTGGTCTTACTTCTAGCTATCCATGGGGTCATTTCCACCCACATGCACCCACCCTTGTGTGGAGGGCGGCAAACACGGCCTTCTCCAAGGCACTGCCAAACTTTCAAACACCAGGAGTCCCAATGACAACCTGCCAGGAGCCAAAAGAGCAGCATCTACACTGTACTAAGTAAACAGTTTTATAGATCAAAAATAAATGCTTTGCCCACCCTTTGCTCCCCCCACTGGAAGATCCCCAATACGCTCTACAAACCTTAGAAGCAGGGAATTACATTCCATTTTAGAGAGAAGTAATCCGAGGCAAAGAGCAACAAATGACCTGAGCAAAGCAGTAGCAAGGATAGGACTGGAATCGTACTCTTCTAACTCCCAGACAGGTGCTTGCGGAGTTCAACAGCAATTTAAAGAGGCAACAGCAGAGAAAGGGCAGCACAGATGAGGGGCTGATCCTGTAGCCTTTATGGAAACAAAACTCCACGGAAACCAGGGGAAGTTTAACCTGCATCACAGGCGCTTTCTGCAAGTGGCTATGGGCAGGGTGAGAAAGCCAGGTAATCCCAGAACGTACATTTCATTCAGACACAGGAAGAGAGCAGGTTTGGTTTGGTTTTAATGTTTGTATTAAAAACATCAACTGATCTGGATGTAAAATGGGCTCAGGAGGCGCAGTGAGTCACCTCAATGTGATATGCTAACTTCACAACGTAAGCCGGGGCAGCAGGATCGAGCTCCGTGGCGGTACCGTTGCGATTCAACATTTCTAGGGAGCATCAGCTGAATTTGGCTTAACATTTCCAGCTTCTGCAGGCCTGGGGCGTATGTGGGAGACAGGAGCACCGGATCTCAATGGACCGCCAGCTCTTTAAAAGCATCAGAGATCCATTTTGACAGCAATGCAGGCTCCGAGCTGGGAGGCCGCCCCACCAATCCATTTGCTACCACAGCAGGGTCTCCTGCTCCCATATTTCCATTGTAGGATCCAATTTTTCTAATGCCAATTTCCACTGCCAATCTGGAAAATGTTAAATAAATATAAAACAGCCAACACAGTGTCTTACGTACAATAAAGCTGCCCTTTCTTCGTGCCCTTGGACACTGGGCGCTGTATCGATTGCATTAAAACTCAGTCCACTGTGCGTGCTGGAGAACATCCTAAATGACCATCATGAAAGCAGCGAAATTCCCCAGGGCCCTGGCCTTTACTCGTCCGACTTCCCATCATCCTTTTTTGTGTCCTGGTATTCATCACTACTGTCCTCCTGTATGATCTCAACCTCAAAGTGGCCGACGTAGAGGGAGATGGCACACAGCCAGAACAGCGCCACCACTGTGACCGCCAAGCCGCTGCACAGGGCCGTGGACAAGGTATGCATCATGGTGCGGCGGAGGAGCCAGAGGCTGACAAGGTAGGAGGCGCTGCCGTAGGAGACGCAAATCCCGCCGAGAATGAAGAAACCTAGAGTAGAAACAGAGAATGAAAACCGTCCATGCATCTGGAGCAGAGCTTGGTAAACCATCCATTTATGGGAAATAGCTGAGCAGCTCTCAGTTTTAATGTATTTATTCTCCTAACACCCCTGTGATGTAGGGAAGTGCTAAGTTCCCAGCTGTACAATGGGGGTAAGGAGCACAGAATAAGTGACTTGGCCAAGGTCATACAGAAAGTCTGTGGCAGAACAGGGAACTGAACTCAGGTCTCCAAGTCCTAGCCTTGTGTCCTAACTTCTAGGCCATTCTCTCTCTTTATAATGGAACCAGGGCCATGCTAGTTACCACAGCATTGTGCACGACCGCTCCTGGCAGGGTTTCCCTGGCTAGCGTAGACATGGATTGACTGTTATGAAATTGTTCCAGACTCCGTAGGGTGTTGTCTTAATAAATCCCCATCCACACAACATGTGCTAGAACACTGCAGGCAACACTGAATTAAGCACAATTCTGCCAGTGCAGGTGATGCCAGGAAGTCTTCCCTAGGATTTCTTCACTTTGAGTTAGGGTTTATGGAAAACAACCTTGTACATGTTGTTCTCAAGAGTTGTTTTTTGGGCGGTAGGAAGGATGGTTCAAGCACATGACTGGACCCCAGTATTCATGGGTTTTCTTCCCAACTCTGCCACAGAGTTCCTCTGTGTTAGCCCCAAGCTGCAACGGTTGAGTTACAAACACTGCAAGAAGTCAAGACCCCAAATGACTTTCGTTGTAATCAAACAAAACGGGACACTTTTTAAAAACAGAACAAGAGCTAAAAGTTGGCGTAAACTTCCTGTCTTAAAGATCAAGAACGCTTCAACTGGATACAGCTCAGCCATAAACCTACAACTCTTCATAAAACGTGAGGCAACTTACAAATACAGTTCTTCTCTCTCCAGTTTTGAAGGACCACTGCACCACACTGTGGTGAGCTTTAAAATAACCATAGTCACAAGGAATTTTGGTTGAGTATCACATATTTCTCTTGCATTTCCTCTCCCTCTCCTGTAGTCTGTGCGCAGAAGAAAGCTGCGAGAGTCCTCCTCCTAGCTGATTCATCTATGTCCCAGTCAGCTATGTGTGTCATCACATTGCTTTCTTCGTAGGGAAGTAGGAGGCTAAATACTAGCATGTGGCATCAGCGAACAAATCAAGCAAAATGAGATTAGTGGACCAGCACAAATACTTTGCAGTTGTATAGCACCTTTCAAAGGAGCTCAAGTGCTTTATGAACACACACATCAGGTGTCTCAGTCCTCGGGGGGGGGGGGGGGGAGACCGTATTAGGCCCATTTTGAAGATGGGGAAGCAGGAAAAGAGAAGAGAAGTAACCTACTCAAGATCTCATTCAGCAAGTCTACAGCAAAATCAAGAATAGATCTCAAGAGGCCAGACAGAGATAACACCTGCCATATAGAGTAGGTAGTTCTGAGTTTGTACCATGCTTTGGGATCCTTAAATCACAGTGCTAGGTAACATCACCATGTCATTGATAAAGGACTTGGAGTCAAAAGATCACCACAGGTTTTTGTTGTGATTCTAGTGTGTGTTTTACACACTGACAACAGCTCCACCCTTCCAGCACACATGGCTATCAACACTGCATCTTCTCATGCAGTCATGTGCCTCTGACAAATATTTCGCAGAAGTCCCATAAAACCGGTGAAATGAGAACTTTAATTTCTCCAAATGAGAGGCCTTCGTGCAATATAACTGCCTCACAAGAGAAACACCATTTCTGTAAATGGGTAGATTGTGTGAAAGTAACTTCTTTGTTCCCGTTGGGCTAGAATCATGAAATCTGGTGCACTCATTGGAGGAAAAAATACCAGATTTGATCTTAATATCAGAGGCCATCACTCACCCTATTACAGACATCTGTATTGCACATTCCTCTCCCCTTCCCCCCACATATTTTACATCACCCTCTAAATCTCATCTGAAGTTATATCTCCTTTTCTAAGGTCTAAGATCCAGCACATTTATTCATGTTACAATTCCTATCTTTCCAGGACATAAAGGTCAGCTTGCTATCTGCTAGTGGCTTCCTCATTTTATAACAGCTTTCCTGGAGCAGAGTAAACACACACACAAATTCAGTAACCCAAGAGTTCAAACTCCATAACTCTCAACAGCTTCAGTCTGTATGTATGGTCCATACCTACCCCATCTTTTCAATGGCTCTCTCAAAACGTATTATCGCCATTTTACACTGTAACGTTAAGTGATATTGGGGATAAGTGAATTGTTCAAGGTCATTACCCAGGGATACATGGGCTAAGCTGGACACTGGAACCATGACTCTCAGACCTGTCTGTGTTCTATAATCACTATTCAAAGGCCTTTTACAGACCATTTCATTGCTACAGCACTGGAGCCATCAGGGTCTAGCATGTAAATTGCACTAAGACAATTTCAAGATGCCTATTAACTTCATACAGACTATTATAATCATATAATCCATTATAGTCTATTGGCTAAAGCTCTATCCAGACAATACATTTGTAGGAGCTTTATAAAAAGTGATTCATAGATTCTAAGGCCAGAAGGAACTACACTGGTCATCTATCTAGTCTAACCACTTGCATAGCACAGGTCACGAACTTTCCCTGATCTTACAGGTATAGAAAGCAGCTGCTATAGTCATGAGGTTCAAAGTGTTTTATGGAATCTGCTAATTCTGTACACACTGGACTGAATTGCTTCACCCATAACTGAAACGTGGCCACCTCTAGGCTTAGCAATTGTTTGATAGGGCACAAGTGAACTGATCTTGGTTACAAAAATCATTTCAGTGGTGGGTCAACTAACCTGGTGACAATAATACTTTTCATTGGTGCAGTTCAAATCTCCCCCTTGCTCATCAATAGCGTGCGCTACTTACCAAAAGCTGCCTCTCGTCCTATGTCACTCTGCACATAAGAAATTACTCCAATGCCGGTGGCCAGCAAGCCATTGCGAAACCAGGACAGGAAACCTGAGTAGAGAACAGGAGAAAGCTAGAGTTTCCTCTTCTTCAGCCATTTGTTATTTCGTTTATACTGATACCTGTTGTGGTAGAGAGGATATGAGGAATCATTATGTCTAGGAAGCAAATTCTTTAAAAGATTAACTGCCACAGCCTTGTTTTTTTGTCTATTGCATGCTCATCCTTTTCATATTTATAGCATGGGAACACAAGCAACTGCAGGACTCCACAGCATCCAACCTCACATGATCCTGTAGTGTCTCAACCCTCTGTCACATTCGTAGGAAACTCCAGAGAGATGTCTTTGAAAGACAATCTACCATAGCTAGGTGAGAAGGCAACCATGACTATCGCTCATCTTTAACACAGGTTAAAATCTCCCTTGGGTCTCTAGTTCATCCCATTAAAACCCACTTTCCCATTTCAGTCTATCACCTGACCAAGTTAACAGGTAGCTGCATCATCTCAGGTTGCAATGTTTAAGGAGAGCTTAGAATGGACAACACTCAAGTGTGAAGTTTCCAAGCCCATGCGCTGCAGGATGCACCAATGATTCAGTTGGGGAGAGGGGGGGCTCTTCCCTTCAAATCAGTACTGATCAAAATGCCACAGCATGATGTAAGGGGAAACTGTACAGTAGAATAATGGTGATGGGATGATGAATGCCCTCCTCTTTGTCTCATTACTGACTTAGATGGCTCAACGTGGTGCGAGGGGATGTGCTAGTTTTAAGATAAAACACAGAACCAGCGTCCTAGCTACCTGTACCAATTAAAATTCCTAAGCTGCATTTCACAAGTATCAGGAGGGGTAGCCCAACTGGGATAATTACATTATGCTCTGTTAGTCCCCCTGTAGGGGATAAGGGATTCTCTCTCACTTCCTGTCCCAAGTTGTGCATTTTAGTAAGAAGGTGAAGCGACACCGTACGTAGATGACTGCACTGCTCTTTGGGATGAAAGCAGGAAAAGCTATTGCTGTTAAGATATTTAGTGTTAAGTCAGTGCCAGGGAGGATTTGATTTAAATCACTAGTCAGGAAGACTCGATTTCATCATGGATTTCTACATAAAAGTGCATTCTTTTTGGTTGTTCTAACCTTAATACATACTGTATTCTTTACAACTCAGAGGTAGATGTAGGTTTTGTTTTTAGAAGGTACACACTATACATTTTTAAAGTGATTTATTTTGGAAATTCTTCAGATTAGTTTTACAGCTATATCAGAAAAGGAATGATTGTTTGGTTATTTCATTTACCAAAGCTAATTGAAGCAGATATTTACGAAGTTATTGGGAGGTGAACTCTCTCCAATTCAACAGGTTAATCATTAATATTTGGAGGATTTACTGGCCATGCTGTATTAGGAGGAGAACATCACCAGCCAGAGATTTAAATGGTTTTATTTAAGTAAATCAACAACGTTATGTATTCTGGATTTTTTTCTTCAACTGCAAACATATAATATTCTAACAAAACGAGCATATGAATTATTGAATTTAAACATTCAAGTTTTTTAAAATCAGGTTTGTTTTTGGTTAAAATAGTTTTCAACTAAAATAGTTAAATTAATTTTTTTTAAAAACAAAAACTAAATCAACTATGTCAGCAAGGTCAACATGAGAAAGTTAAAATACCGGCTTCTGCAGCCAACTCAGTCGGCTTCACCTTCATTTTCCTGTTTGTTCATAACCTGGCAAAGAAAAACAAGCTTTCCTGCTTTTTCAGGTCCCAAACTATTTCTCAATTTGGAATGAATTAGTCCAAAGGAAGAAAACATTCTTTCTACATTAGCAAAAGAAGCTACTGCTGTTAAAAGTGAGATCATCACTTCAATAGTCCCCGAATCCAAGAAGTGCTTAAGTGACTTCCACCAGTTCTTTAAAACATCATCAGCAAACATATTTCTTGAATGGTTCTTATTCCCAAACTGGGTCTCTTTTATGGCCTGTTACCATTATAGATTTTCCCTTCTAGTGAGAGAATGGTATGGTAGATCTCAAATCAATGAAGACTACATTCAGAAAGACCTCAAGACTTCTGGAATATGCTGCTCAAACAGTTTCACTTTTGTTTCTACTTCCTGACCCCCCCGCTTCTCACATTTATCTCCAGACTTCTCCTCCTTGTCCAGATCTATTCCATCCCCAACAATCTTCTATTCATTGAACATTTTGAAACTTTGAGAGAGATGCAAGGGATTTGACTCTGTGTACACAAATTTGCAGAGGGACAATAGGGTTGAGATGTTATTTCTCACCTCTACATATTTATTTAAACACACATTTTTGCTGTTAACAAGCATGTTATCTCTGGAGACGCAAAACCACCATTTGAGAACGGCAAAACTAAGCATCTCTGATGGTATTTTCTAGCCTGAGTACTGAGTCCCATTGGGTAGATGGAAAGATTAACCTAAAATAATCTATACCGAAGCCCCTGGAACCTCATAAGATTAGGTCCCTAATCCATGAACTACTGGAACTCATTTATAAAACTTTTCTTAAACATTACATGAATATATTGTTCCATACTATAGAATTAGAATTTATAATCCCTATTCCATGATGAGATCTTTTTGTGCTATAATGTATCTTAATTAAAACTATCTTAGATGGGTTTTTCACAAAAAAGCATTTTATCAACAACAAAAAAGATTTTTAAAAAAATTAGAATTTTTTTATTTTTATATCATTGATTTGTATCCACCCTGGTCAGTGACTCTCTCTTTAACCAAAACAAGAAACCATGCCAAGATGTCCTTCTGACAACCCCATCTCTGCACTGTCCCCTACAGCATCTTCCCACACAAACCCGTACATGCCTCTCCCACCATGCTATTCCCAAGAGTTCCTTACCCCATTCCTGTCATCAGACTACCTGCAACTCTACGCTGCCCCATCCTCACCACCCCACACATTGCAGTGTTCCCTACAGCTTCCCCAGCTGAACCCTGATCCACCATACCAAGCCCTTAAGATGCACTGTTCCCTACGTCACCACTTCATGTCTCAAGTGGCAGCACCCCATCCCCCACAATACTCAGGCCACATCATAGCCAAAAATGGACCACCTACCATCCCATGAGATCCCCTCCATCACCCTGCACTCACAGTACACTGATCCCCCTCTGCCCCCATCCCCACATGCTGTGCTGCCCCGCAGCCCCTTATGCCCAAACCCCATTATCCACATTATCTCCCACCCTGGCCCCACTCCCCTGCAACCTCCCCAAAGCCTCCCTCCCCGACAGCTTCCCCACTTCCAACCCAACAGCCCCCCCCCCCACCTCAGGGCTCCTCCTGCGACCAGAGTACACCCCTCCTACAGCCCCCCCACCACAGACCTCCACCCCCACCCGTAGCCACTCCTCCCCTCCTTACAGCCCCCCACTATCAGCCCCTTCCCCCTCCCCATAGTCCCCCTTCCCTCAACCTGCCCCACCATGGGCCCCTCCCCACAACCCCTCTTACCCCCCCACCATGGGCCCCTCCCCACAACCCCTCTTACCCCCCCACCATGGGCCCCTCCCCACAACCCCTCTTGCCCCCCCACCATGGGCCCCTCCCCACAACCCCTCTTGCCCCCCCTTCTCCCTCCCCATGGCCCCCTTTCCCCCACACCATGGGCCCCTCCCCACAACCCCTCTTGCCCCCCTTCTCCCTCCCCATGGCCCCCTTTCCCCCCACCATGGGCCCCTCCCCATAACCCCTCTTGCCCCCACCCTGGGCCCCTTTCCCCCTGCCCCATAGGCCCCTTCCATACAACCCCCTCCCCCCAGCCTGCCCCCCGGCCCTTCCCCCACTGTGCCCCCTCCCCTCCGGGCCCCGTGACCCACCGCCACCCGCCCCACAGGCTCCTCCCCGCACTGACCGGTCTCATGCGCCTTCCTCAGCAGCCAGGCGTCCGCCTTGTCCAGCTCCGAGGCCGCGGGGGCCGGCGGCGGCCGCGGGGAGAACGAGGCCCGGCCCGAGCTGCGCCGGAGCCCTCGGGGGGCCCTGCGCCCGGCCGCCCCCCGCAGGAAGCGCCCCACGGCCCGCACCCACCCGCCCATGGCGGAGTCTGCCGGGGACCCACAGCCCGGCCAAGTCCGCCGAGACCGGACGGCAAAGGGGGATCCCAACGGGGATAGGCTGTCCGGGCTGTCACTCACGGAAGCACCACCCTCGGAGGGGCGGGAGCCCCGGAGGATAGGTCGGCGAGCCTGCCACTCGTAGGAACCACGCCCCCTTCCCGTGGGAGCCCAATAGGATAGGCTGACCGGCGCGCCCGTCGTGGGAATCGCCGCTCTCGGGCGCGCGTGTGGGAGAATTGCATGCCGGGATTGGTGGCTGGAGGAGGCTCACGGGGGACATGGGATGGGGGGGGGGGGGGCTGTCATCATGTGGAACATTTGAGCTCTGACTGTTGCTTGGCAGCTGTGGCCGGGGAACATAGGAGCCCCCAAAGGAGTGTTGCCCCACCCACCCCCCCGAAGCCGTTGGAAGGAACGCTGGCACCGGGGGTGGGGGGGGGAGGGGAGCTGTGGTGGAACGTTGGCCCCCGAAGGTTCCGTGGCCGTTGGAAGGAACGCTGGCACCGGGGGGGGGGGGGGAGGAGGGAGCTGTGGTGGAACGTTGGCCCCCGAAGGTTCCGTGGCCGTTGGAAGGAACGCTGGCACGGGGGGGGGGGGGGAGGAGGGAGCTGTGGTGGAACGTTGTCCCCCGAAGGTTCCGTGGCCGTTAGAAGGAACGCTGGCACGGGGGGGGGGGGGGAGGAGGGAGCTGTGGTGGAACGTTGTCCCCCGAAGGTTCCGTGGCCGTTAGAAGGAACGCTGGCACGGGGGGGGAGGGGGAGGAGGGAGCTGTGGTGGAACGTTGTCCCCCGAAGGTTCCGTGGCCGTTAGAAGGAACGCTGGCACGGGGGGGGGGGAGGAGGGAGCTGTGGTGGAACGTTGGCCCCCAAAGGTTCCGTGGCCGTTAGAAGGAACGCTGGCACGGGGGGGGGGGGGGAGGAGGGAGCTGTGGTGTAACGTTGGACCCCAAAGGTTCCGTGGCCGTTGGCAGGAACGCTGGCGCGGGGGGGGGGGGGGGAGGAGGGAGCTGTGGTGGAACGTTGGCCCCCAAAGGTTCCGTGGCCGTTGGCAGGAACGCTGGGGGGGGAGCCGGGGGGGGCCAAAGATTCCGTAGCAGTTGGAAGGAGCCAGGGCTAGCGCATTGGGAGGGGAAGTTTCCCCCCGAAGATCTCAGTCTTAAGAAGTGATTCTCGGTATGAAAAAGCATGAACCCCATGTTTTGGGAGCTCAAGGCTCTGGGGCTCCTTCCTCCCAAGATGGACTTTGCGGAATGGCCCTGCTTTCTGTGGTAACAAGCTCAGTCCTCTTTGTGACTAATAAACCTCCTGGTTTATATGCTGACGGCGGAGTTGGGTGCAGGGTCCCTCTGGCTTCCTCCCAGGGTCCCAGGCAGGTGGACCCCATGATGCTCCGACGCCAGACCTAGGAAGGCCTTAGCTGAAAAGATTTCATGGCACACGACACCAGAGTCCTGTCTGGCTTCGCACCGAGCAATTCCAGAGCACCGGGCCCGTGACTCCGTGACAATATTATCCATCAAAATTATAAAACAAAAAAACCTGAATTTTGCCAAGCCTGGTGTTCAGATACTTTTGGGGTGGGTGCCCGAAATTCCTAAAGCCTCTATGGGACAGAGATTGGGAAACGGACCATTTGTTAGCATAATTTAACACAAAAATATTCCAGGGTTACCTTCCTGTGTAGACAGTTAGGCCCACCATGGAGCCAATTACCTCCCATCACCCCCCAATGTCAGCTGTGGGGGCAGGATGCCGGGGAAGTGTCACAGGTAATGTGGAGGATTTTGCTACAGGAGCAGACCCACCGGGGTTCAAAGGCTTCCTAGCAAGAATTCTTCTCCCCATCAGTCAGCCCAAGAGGAGTTCTAGGGGGCAGGTTTAGCTTACTATGCCTTGGGGGTGGGATTTGGGCCTGGAAGTGCTCTTATAGGCAGGAAAAGGACTTGTGGGTTCTATTCCCAGATCCAGCCCTTGCTATGTAACCCTGGACCCCTCCCTACGTGTTGCTCCAGGCCCCTCTGAAATAAAGGGGATTAAAAACAGTTACCCACAGCCGATGTTCATGAGGATTAACTGGTTAATATTGGCATAGTGCTTTGTAGACAGAAGGCTGGGTGGTCCTCTTCTGATTTACGATCATGTGAGATTGGAAGCCAGCCCAATAAATCTGGAAACATATCCACAGGCCTCTGCCCTGGCCTCACTCCCCATGCCCTGCCATGAGGGATAGCACAGATGGCATGAGAGAGCTCTCTGGACCATGCCACCTTCATGTGGCAATCACCCTGGTTCCACTGTGCCTGGGGACACAGGGGAAGGGGCAGGTTTTGCCCTTCATGCTCCAGTAGAGTTAGGAAAGTAACAGTGCATGTGTTACATGCCACTAAAATAGGCACTCAACCCATTTTGCAGATGAGGCAATGGAGACCCAGAAAGAAGGAGCAACTTGCTCAAAACCACAAGCCCGGGGCAGCGCTAGGAATAGATCCCAGAAGTTCTGATCCCCAGTCTCCTGCTGTACTAACCAGACAAAACTACTGTGACATCCACTGTGTTAATATGAATGTGCCCCAGATCCCTCAGATACACTATAGTGCCCCATTCGCATCACTAACTGTTCCATAGCCATCCTATTGCTTCGCCCTGGACATGTCACTGATGTGCAGAGAGGTACAATGATGGGGAAAGTCCAGATCTAGCTTCCAGTTTTGTACAGGCCTCGGATTTCTCTCTTCTCCCAAAGGTCTTCCCTGGAGAGGGTCAAAGACAGCTTACTCCCCCTCGCCACGTTCTCTCTTAAGCCAAACATGTTCTTCTGAGCCTCCTGCCTGACGTATAACGGGACCGAGGATGCAACAGAAAGGGATGAACTTGGCTGGGGGAGAATGCCAAGGAAATATATGCTAAAGAGTGTCCATTCACCAAGGCTCATGCTGAGGGCGTCTTTGATTTCGTTGTTGTCACTGTAAACCAGGGCGCGTCCATTTAGATTATGGTCCCTCAGCCTCTGTTTGTAGTGCTGGAGGTTTTCTTCCTTAAAGCCAACGGTGTCCATCTGGAAGAGAAGAGGGAGGTTCCATTAGCGCCGCCCATCTATTTGAAATGTTCACAACCCATTCGCAGGAAGATTCCATGATGGCTCCAGAGAGGAACCTGTGGTCAGCTCATTCAGATACTAGCAAACAAGACCTGCCAGCAGGTTGCGGGACTATCAGCTGTATCTGGAAATCCCTCTGGTGTCTGCTGGAATACTACTAGAGTCACCACTGATCAAGTCGGTGTGACAAGTACAGTAGATCAGGCAACTAAGGGGAAAGGGATATAGCGTGGTGTACCGAGGAGTGGGTTGGAATGGCAAGCTCTCACTTTTGAGTGGCTTGCCTGGTCCTGCTTGCAGGCCAAAGTGCTCTGTAGGAAAGCGCACAGAGTCAGCCTGCAGTAGGGTGATTTGGGCCTCACTTCCTAGGGAGCAGCCTGCTTTGTCTCCTCTGTTTATTGGTTCTCGTGTGTTATTCTGGATTCTAAGAAATAAAGTGGTGTAACGTTACAAGCGTCCAGCAAGAGAATTTATGTTTTTATCTCACTTCTCTGTGTGCATGCTATGAACATAACAGATAGGACCATGGAAGATTCTTAGCTAAGTCATTTCAGAGCGTAAAGGAGGAACCCCTTGGAGAGCCAGCCAAGGGCTTTAGGGTCAGAGGAAAGAGCTCCAAGGATTGGAGTTGCAGTTCCAAGAAGAAATTTCCTGGCCCATTTCAAGCATGTACCAAGGATCAGGAGTGGCTGGACTAGCTCCCTAAAAGTAGGGGGATCCCCCTGTACCACACCTTCCCCCAAGGCCCCGCCTCCTTGCCCCCCCTTGCCCTCGTTCCGCCCATTCCCCTGAGGCCCCATCCCACCTCTTCCTATCTATCCCGACCTCCACTCGCTCCTCCCTGCCCCCTCCTCCTGCTGCTCACCCCTTACGCCAGGTAAAAAGTACACAGCTCCCCCACGTTTAAAAGCGACAGGGTCCTGACCTCTTGGCCCCCCCGCTGCGGCCAAGGGTTAAGTATAGTCTTTATGAATTTTAAAAGTCCCCTGAAGTGTTGAGGGGATCCAGCATAGCAACTGCTATGCTCCCAACACTCCGCAGCGGGTAACAATCCTAAACCCCTGCGTCAGCAAAAGCCTAAACAAAAATGTTCTGCAGCTCACATATGGTTTGCTTTTGCAAATGCACCGGTTATCTGGGATAGTTTTCTCCCCACTCCAGTGCCCTGTAGCCCCCATCTCCCTCAGCGTGAGGAGCAGCGGTCATGTGGCTTGCTATTGAGTAGCATGGGACCAGTCTACCTACCGTTGGCTCTGCAGGATGGCAGGAAGCATGCGGGTCACCTACCTCTCTGCAGACATCATCCACCGTCATCCCCAGCAGGGTGCACGTGGGGAGCCTGTTGATCTTCTTTGTCCGTTTCAGGCTGTGACTGCCGCGTTGCAGCTCCATCTGCCTCTTCAAGGACAGGTCTAAGTTGACCGTGTAGGGCAAGAAGAAGACGGCCTCCTTCACCCGAAACCGGCCGCACAGGAAGCTGTGGAAGAGTTCGGGATCCCGGTCCAGTTCCAGAAGCTTTTCCATCTGGCCCTTCAGCATGTCCAGCTCTTCCATGTACTTCTCGTAGACCTCCCACAGGAACATGTCCAGGGGGAGGGGACTTCCTTGGCAGCAGCCCAGGCTGCTCCTCTGCTCCTCATCCTCGATGCACTGCAAGACCCAGCTCAGGCGGCATGGCCACTGGTTGGCCAGGAGCACCCAGTCCACCACCTTCTTTGGACACACCTCGTCCCTGGAGAGGTTACTCGCCAGGAGCCGGATGGTGATGGTGATGGTGTTCACGATCCGCCGCATCTGCACCACGTTGTCCGTCATGTACTCCTTCAAGGAGTCATCCAGGAGGTAGTCAAAAGCTTCTTGAATGAGGCCTTTGGCTCGGATGCCTTTCCCATAGCCGCCGGGCCCTGGTTCCTGGGTTGTGACAATAAAAGGTATCTGGCTGCCATCTGCACCTGGATTCTCTTCATTGTGGTTGGCGGAGTCGTAGCAAGGGACCGAGAGAAAGTTGGAGTTAGCTTCCGTCCTGGGATCCTGCTGGAAGCCCAGCTCCTCCTCTAGGTCTCTCTCTTGCCGCTGCCGGCGCTCGGTGATGTCCCTGATCAGCCTTAGCTTGGTGTCACAGTCCATCCGAGGGACGGAGAAGGGCAGGGTGACAATGCGGTTTAAGAACTCGTAGCCGTTGTTGGCCATGCCCTTCATGTACATGGAGCTTTCCACGCAGTCGACGATGATGCTGGGGTCGACAGCCAGGATGGAGATGAACGGGGCATCCTCGTCCGAGAGGAGGATGTTCATGGCGTCCAGGACGCCGACCACCTTGTCGGGGCTGCACCTGTCCAAGTGGGTGATCTCCAGCACCACCTGCAACTTCCGCCGCTGGAAGATTTCCATGAAGTGAAGGAACCGGGTGACTGTCCTGACTTCGCTTTTCACGCTGCTCATGAAGCCCAGCTGAGCGCTGAGGTCCGTCCGATTCATCTGTCTCTCCAGCTGGGTCTTCTGGGTAACGATAACGTTTCGGACCACCATGACGGCGACCCGAATGGCGGCGGCCGCAGAGACGCCGACAGCTGTCGCCCCAATGCCTTCCACGACAGCGATCGCGTCTCCCGAGGCATCCCCAATGGGGATCCCAACCACTAGGAGGAGAACGCCCACCCCTATTGCTACCAGGCTCACAAGGATCACAGCAGCCCACAACGGGAGGCAGAGGTACTTCTTGCTAACCCATTCCTGATCCCCTGCTCTCTCGATGATGCCACATTTCCTGCCTATGGCCCTGTAAATGCTTACGGGTAGGAGACCAAAGTGGCTTTCGATGCCATCACACAGCGTGGTGATGAGGCCTGCCCAGAGATGGTCGCTGCCCGCGTACTCCCAGGCACTGAAATGGATGAAGATGTGTTGGACGTTCTTCCTCTGCTTCTGCTGCTGCGTCAGGACCGGCCGGTAGAAGATCATGAGACACAGGAGCCTGAGCAGATCCCGGCCAGAGCTCCCGCGTGGCTTCTTCCCCGTCCGCTGAAATTCCTGCTGGTCTTTCTTTGTTGATTCGCTAACCATATCCTCTGCCATAAGAAAGGGAGGCGTATGTTAGACACCCGGCAGTCCCTTAAAACTTTCCTCCTCAAGGATCTTCCAGATTGACAATCCATCCCTCCCTTCAAGAAGGTTGTAATCCTCCTCCTCTTCCATCCTTATGTTCCCTGGGGCAATACTCACGCTGGATTTTCTGTAAGAGCAGGTTTTTGCAATGTCCCCATGGTGCATAAAACCCAACAGTCACTGGCGTGGGCACACTGTATAGGGCCTTTGCTAAGGCGAAGCAGTAGACATCTTCTTTGGTCTGGAACTCTTCAACAGGGAGAAGGGAAAACATGATCAGCCTCACCAACAGCACCAGGGGGCGGATGCTCAATCACTCCCGTTCTTTTCCTTGTGAACTTTTAATACTTGGCAAAGGTACAAGACCCATTGTGTTCCTGGCCTCTGCACTGAGATGCCCATCAATAGGGCCCCTTGTGTATGTCTATGCTGGAACTGGAGGTGGGATTTCCAACTTTGGTAGACATACTCGCGCTATCTCTGAGTGAGCCAGCTTGCTAAAAATAGCAGCGTCTAGCTGCCACACAAATTATCCTATCGGAAGCCTCCTAGATATGTTCTCGGGGCAGCTAGCCTTCCTGCCTCCCATACTAATGTAGCTGCAGTGGGGGAAACCACACAGAACCCTGGAAATGAGGAGTAAATTTTGAATGGGGTGAGTAATTAGACACTGGAACAATTGACCAAGGGCGATGGATTTTCTAAGGGTCATGGTAGATTCCCCATCACTGACAATTTTTAAATCAAGATGACCTTGGGTGAGTCTCTTTACCTCAGTTTCCCCATCTATAAAATGGGAATAATGATACTGCTTCTCCTTTTTAAAGTGCTTTGAGATCTACAAATAATAGCTAGGGATGATTAACAACTATTCTAACACGGTCTAGCCAGCTAAATCATCCAGTTCCTCTTTGAATCGCATTCAATTCTTAATCTCAGCCACAAAAGTCAGACACCTGGGAAAGTAACATGGGGAATAAAAACCGCTATTTGTGGCAAAAATCCCACTGAATGGGAGCTGTCTACACACATTACCAGGAGCTCAGGAATAACATGGGTCCCAAACTCCAGCTGCCAAGCTGTTTAGCCAGCTCGTTCAGGCCAGTTTCCCAGCTGTTCAGGGCATGTATTCAAATAGAGGCAGCACCATACGCTCAGCCCTTCTTTATCCGTCCCCTTTCTCTCCATTTGCACGCAACCTTCAAATGGCCAAAGGTTCCCCCCTCCCTTCCCTCCTTGGTCAAACAAGCCGATTAAACAGCACGAGGCGGGAGTGATAAGCACCAGCAGGCGGAGTGGTTACAGGCCCAGGGGAACTCCGCTTTTGAAAACGTGCCAGCCACAACTGCAGCTAAGGGTGGGGCTGGAACAAGAAACGGGGCCCCATTCCTGCAAGCTATTTGGGCTCCCCTCCGAGCAGGTGGCCTCTCCTAGGATAGAATCCTGTCTCTCCCCTCCCCAAGGCAGGCACGCAACCTTCGCCCACTCGCTGCCCCAAAGCCTGATGCTCTGCCTCAATCCCGAGCCTCCTGCTGTCTGATGACAAGGCCCATCATAACTCAACAATGCAGGCCCTGGCCTCTGACCCTTTGAAGGCAGATCAGTCACCCTCCATAGACAGCTCTCCCCCCCCCCCCCCGCTTCCTTGCTGGACACACCCATGTCTACAGGTGCTAACCTTTGCTTTAAATATTAAGTACTGACTGGGGGAGGCAACCTAGTGACAGAGGATGTGGATAAAGCTGAAGTACTCAATGATTTTTGCCTCCATCTTCAGAGACAAGGTCAGCTCCCAGACAGCTGCAGTGGGCCCCACAGGATGGGGAAGAGGTGAGCAGCCCCCAGTGGTGGAAGAACAGCTTAAGGACTATTTAGAAAAGCTGGACATGCATAAGTCCAGGGGTCCAGATCCGAGGGTGCGTAGGGAGTTAGCTGATGTGATTGCAGAGCCATTGGCCATTCTCTGAAAATTTGTGGTGACCGGGGGAGGTCCCGGATGCTTGGAGAAAGGCAAATCTAGTGCCCATCTTTAAAAAAGGGAAGGAGGAGAATCTGGGGAACTACAGACCGGTCAGTCTCACCTCAGTCCCTGGCAAAATCATGGAGCAGATCCTCAAGGAATCCATTCTGAAGCCCTTGGAGGAGAGGAAGGTGATCAGGAACAGTCAGCATGGATTCACCAAGGGCAAGTCATGACTGACCAACCTGATTGCCTTCTCTGATGAGATACCTGGCTCTGTGGATATGAGGAAAGCGGCGGACGTGATATATCTTGACTTTAGTAAAGCTTTTGATATGGTCTCCCACAGTATTCTTGCCAGCAAGTTAAAGAAGTATGGGCTGGATGAATGGACTATAAGGTGGACAGAAAGCTGGCTGGATCGTCAGGTTCAGCGGGTAGTGATCAATGGCTTGATGTCTAGTTGGCAGCCGGTATCAAGTGGAGTGCCCCAAGGTCCTGGGGCCGGCTTTGTTCAACATCTTTATTAATGATCTGGATGGTGGGATTAATTACACCCTCAGCAAGTTCGCAGATAGTAGATACACTGGAGGGTAGGGATAGGGTCCAGAGTGACCTAAACAAATTGAAGGATTGGACCAAAAGAAATCTGATGAGGTTCAACAAGGAGAAGTGCAGAGTCCTGCACTTAGGACGGAAGAATCCCAGGCACTGCTCCAGACGAGGAACCGAATGGCTAGGCAGCAGTTCTGCAGAAAAGGACCTAGGGGTTACAGTGGATGAGAAGCTGGATACGAGTCAGCAGTGTGCCCTTGTTGCCAAGAAGGCTAACGGCATTTTGGACTGCATTAGTAGGAGCATTTCCAGCAGATCGAGGGGAGTGATTATTCTCCTCTACTGGTGAAGCCACATCTGGAGTATTACGTCCAGTTTTGGTCCCCCACTACAGAAGGGATGTAGACAAATTGGAGAGAGTCCAGCGGAGGGCAACAAAAATTATGAGTGGGCTGGGACACATGATTTATGAGGAGAGGCTGAGGGAACAGGGGTTATTTAGTTTGCAGAAGAGAAGTGTGAGGGGGGATTTGATATCAGCCTTCAGTTACTTGAAAGGGGGTTCCAAAGAGGATGGATCTAGGCTATTCTCAGCGGTACCAGACGACAGAGCAAGAGGCAATGGTCTCAGGTTGTAGTGAGGGAGGTTTAGGTTGGATATTAGGAAACACTGTTTCACTGCGAGGGTGATGAAGCATTGGAATGGGTTCCCTAGGAAGGTGGTGGAATCTCCATCCTTAGAGGTTTTTAAGGCCCGGCTGGACAAAGCCCTGGGTGGGATGATTTAGTGGGGGTTGGTCCTGCTTTGAGCAGGGGGTTGGACTAGAACCTCCTGAGATCTCTTCCAACCCTGATAGTCTATGATTCTAATATATATCTATTAAAACGTTCAGCTCTCATGACTGAAAGGAAGATGTCCCAATGGGACCCTTAGCAGTGCTGTCTACCTGCGACAAATAGCTTCAAGAGGAGTGAGCAACCCTCATCCGTTGTCGTGATGTTAACTCTTGAGCTTAACGATGGTGTTATTGTTAACAGCATTGCCAGTGATTATGTGTAGCACCTTAAGGCACCCAGTGAAGGATTGGAGGGCCCCACTGTGCTGGGTGCTTACATACACATAACAAAATGACGACCCTAGTCCCAGAGAGCTTAGCATCTTGGTAAATAAGTTTCCCACGACCAACCATAGCAGGAGAAATAGCCAGATACTCTGGGATCAAGGGCAGGTCTCAAGTCCTGTCACTTACCCAGCCCAGATCACAATGACTCATTCTCAGATCAATACAGCTACCTCCCTGATAACCAGCTGGCGGCTCAGGTCACGTAGACGTGGCTTCTGCAGTCCAACCCTCCTTGCCTGTTGTAGAGCGGAGTACCAAGGACTCTATCCAGAATTAGCCAGCTGATTACCTTGGGCATGGGAGACCATCCTACTGGTAATTCCTGTGGCATTCAAGGTCTGAAGATGCTTGATTAGATCAGCCAGCTAGGGAGAAAAAATAAATAAACAGAACGCAGAGGAATTACCAAGAGATCCAAAGATCAGCAAGGTGCCTTCCTAGGCCGTTCTTCTGTGAAGCTTCTCCAAGACAGGGCGGGTGAAGCTAACCTGAGCTATTCCAGCAGCAGCAGGTAGGATGGGCTGGGAGAGGAGAGGCCGCCAATGTATCTGCAGCCTAGCAGGTATCAGATCTTAAGGAGTACACAGAGGTTTCCAAACCTGGCTCCACCAGCTCTTAGAATCATAACAAAGTAGGACTGGAAGAGACCTCGAGAGGTCATCTGCTCCACGCCCTGCACCAAGGCAGGACTAAGTATTATCTGGACCATCCCTACAGGTGTTTGTCAAATCTGCTCTTAAAATCCTCCAGTGATGGGGATCCACAAACTCCCTGAGCAATTTATTCCAGTGCTTAACCACCCTGACAGTTAAGAAGTTTTTCCTAATGTCCAGGCTAACTCAGAACTGCTCTGCCTCCTCAATCTCAGGGCTGTCCTCAAAGCTGAACTATTCCTGGCCTTTGTCACCCCTTCGCTGCTGCCCACCTCCATCTGCCCTAGAGCCGGTCACGCCTTAGAATTTCCCCTCCGTTTCCTCACATACCAAATTGGAAGCAAAAGATGAATGTGTGACGATTGCCCGCAGGACGTAATTTGCAAAAATTGGTTTTGGAAGACCTTGATCAAAGCGGTTCACTTCGAATATCACATTTCATAACGCTCCAGGTATATGTTGAAATGAAATGCTTCCACTTCGTATCATGTAGAAGTCCAAAGGACTTTCAAAGTCAAATCAAAGTGCTTTATTTTTAATTTCAAATAGAATATATTCTATAATATTTAATAATGTTTCATAGAGGGTATACATTGAGATGAAGCCCTTTGGCTTATATATGTGTCCAAAGTGCTAAATTTCTACTTGGAATAGAATATATATATAAAAAGTCAAAACAGAGCTTTTAAAAATGTTTTTAAAATATCACATAGAATAAATATTTACTCTTGAATAATGGTTCATATAGGATATGGGTTGAAATAAAGCGCTTTGATTTATAGTATTATTTAGAAGCCCACAGTGCTTCATCTCAGTGTATTATAATAAAGTCGAAATGATCAAAGCGCTTTCATAACTTTGCATCAAAATTGGATGAAACGAACATGAGCCCCCAAAACATCTTGAGTGGTGGAATCTGCAGCCAGCTGACCGGCTACTGCTAATACCATCTGACTTGGGCTATTGTGTGTCCCTCCTCGGTGGCTATTCTGAGTCCCCGCTGCCCCACTCTGACCACATCAGCCCCAATCCAGACAATCCCCCCGGCTCCCGCTTGCCTTCAGTATCCAGTCACGAATGTTCCATGGAATTGCTCCAGACCACCAAACTTGGCTTCCTCTCCAGCATCTCCTACTGGAACAGCTTCTTGTATCTCATCAACTCTCTGTTTCATTTCAACCCCCAGCTGCAGGCAACACAAAACCTCCTTTGCGTCTTAATTTCCCTGCCTCTTGGCTATTCGCTGCCTCTTGCATGCTATGAATCAATATTTATTGAGCACTAGCGGGTGGGTCACGCTTTTTCGCTGCCCGTGTCCCTACACACTTATGACCTAAACAAACTCATACAACAGTTTTCCAGCTGCAGATCTCAAAGCACTCACCCCAGGCGGTTAAATCTCTCTTGCTTGCCTTTTACAGCCAGGGAAAGGGAGACCTGAAAAGACTTCCCCAAGGTCACACAGTGATCAAGTACAGAACTGGGAATGGAAGAGACTGGACATACAACCCCGGGCCTTACCTACCAGCTCACAGGAGACTAGACCCCAGGAGTTCTTATACCCAGCCCCATATGTGAGCCACTCAACCATATACTGCTGGCTTCTAAGTTAGCCACAGAGCTTGGAAACAGATGATCTAGAGGTTGGCGCTAGCCTGTGTAGAAGAGACTATGAAGCTTATGGCAGGTTAATGACACAGCCCCTCCCCCAACACACAACCCATGGGAAATACCCCCAGAGCAGAGCTGAAAACACCGCTCACCTGTAGCGCAGCCTTCAAGGAAGGGCAAAGCAAAACCTCAGCTCAAAGACTCCACCCCAGCTTGCCACCCTCTCTGAACTTTGTCCCCTTCCTTCCGAGATAGCTGAAGAAAGGCTGCTCAGGTCCCTTTATGCCCGTGGCCAGGTTTCGAGCAGCAAACTGGGCTCTCCAGAGCTGTGTGGGCTTAGAGCCTGGCAGACTGCGGGCGGCAGGAGTAGAGGTCGCCCCTCCCATCCAGAATCCCACCCCGCAAAACACTTGGCTTTGCGTCCTACACCATCCCCACCTCTCTGATAGAGGCTTGGTTCTCAGCCAGCAATTCCAAGCCCGTGCCCGGACAGGTTGCTCCAGACCACGGGGACAAACCTGCCTCCGTTACCATGGGCTTAGTCTACATCACATAGTTTTGCATAGCCAGTAGGGGCCGCTGCTGGCAGAGGTCTATCGGCCAAGGCTCTGTAGTGTAGACGAGCCCAGAGCTAGGTTCCAGGTCTCAGCACAAAATGATTCCGCTCTCTTCTGTCCCTCGGGGCTTTGTCCATCCCTCCCCTTTCCCTCGGGAAGACCGTTCCACAGCTACAGCCATGCTATTAAACCCTCGACGGCAGGGCAGTAACTGGCCACCAGCTATGGGGCATTGGGAAGATCCCTTCCCTAGAGGCAGGGTACTCCTGAGTTGATGCTCCTTGGACCTTCTTCTGAAGCTGCTGGACTGGCCATAGGAATTGCTCTAGCACACTGGACCAATGGTCCCCTGGGTCTGTTTGCAGAAATACATTGAAATAACAGCCCTCGCGTGTCGTGAGCGAATGACCAAGGCTCCCAACTCCCTGGTAGGCGAAGGAGGTGGTTTCCCTTGTATTACAGCTAGAGAAACTGAGGCAGGGAGCGACAGGACTTCCCCAAAGTCAGATGGTAGAGCCAGGACCGGAAACCCAGAGAGGTGGGGCTATCACACGCCGCCCCCATCAAATCCCAGCCCGGCCTGATCTGGATCAATGCAGCCACCTGATCTAAACTGCCCAGCCGGTTTATTTACCTAGCCCACAGGCAGCTAAAGCCTCCAACCAACCAGTTTCAAGCCGGGGAAGCACTGCTGTAGAGGAGCCTGGAAGAACAGATGAATGGACTCTCCCTGCCTGTAACCCCGTGCTCAGAAATGTCTCCCACCTTAATAAGCAGAAGCTGCACACGCTGCTCCCCCCAACCACCATGCACACACTTTGGGACTGGTGAAGGGCGTGAGAGCTGCCTGCGGTACTTATTAATCCGATCCATCTGTCTGATTCTTCCCAGGTTGCTTGCTCTAGGATTGCAAAGGGTTCATTCAAACAGGGGCCGGATGGCACATAAGCGAGAAGGGACAGGGGGGCGCTAGCTACCCCCGTTTTCCAGTCGCTAAAGGACAGTGCAGGAAAGCAACTGCTTTGAAATCTCTCTCCGGCCCCCCTGGAGAGCCAGACAAACTCGGCTCCAGGGGAAGACAGAGGACTAGGCAGGTTTTAGAAAAAGAGGCAAAGTTGGCACAATGGTGGGCCCAGAGATGGGAAGACTCTGGGAGGAGACGGACCTGCGTGAAGATCTTCGACCTGACACCAGATGGGTTGTGCTCAGGAATCAGGGCAGGAGCCAGAAAGTCCCTTCCAGTTCTATGATCCACTGGTGCCTTCCAACCTTAAACTCTGAATCTAGAGCCTGTCTCGCTCACTGCACTGGTGGTAACCTCTCACCGGCAAAGGCACTTTGGTGGGATAAGCTGCGTCCACGCTAGGAGAGTTCGGCCAGAATAGCCACAGCCATGACACTATTAAGCTTAAACCAGGGCTAAGCAAGCCAGCCACCACTTGCTAATAGCCTCTCAGGCCTAGACAAGGTACGCTGGGGGAGGGGAAAATGGGGGAAGCTCGCCTGGCAACACACACGCACAGCTGGTACACCCTGGAAAACGCCTTGACCCACAGGCCTTGATTTTCAGAAGTGGCTAGTGATTTCGGGTTGGCGGGAGAGAGCCGCCTGATTTCAGACACCTTAAAGGAACCTGATTTTCAAAAGGCAGGGGCGTGGCTCTTTCTGATCCTTCTGAGGCACTTTGGTGGGGCACTCAAGAATGGTAACACCCAAATCCACTGTTTGTACAGCACCGAGCGCAGAATGGACCTGGTGCGCGACTGGGGCTTTTAGGCACAACGGATAACAAAAATTACAGAAATGGGATTTCAACCCACCACTGTCTCTTTCTTTTATTTTTCTTGGTAATCTGCCTGTTTGACTTTAGCTACAGGATGGAACCGAGGAGACAACAGGGTAGGAATGGATTAAGTCCCAGGTATTGGAAACAAGAACGTCAGCTCCAGATTACCCATCCACAGTTGAATTATTAAAAGATTTAGTATTATAGCGATCGGCTTCTCAAATTCACCCTACTCCCTGGTGTAAAGACACCTAAACCAGCTTCCTTTATCCCAGTGAACTGCAATCCAGGCAGGACAATTGCACCGACTGGATAGTTTTCCTTCACGGGGATCGGACCCATGTGCCAACAGAAAGGGGTGCACGAGGATGTGAGAATCCGGAAGGCACGCCTCTGAATTCACACGCTAGCTGTCCCAGTAGAAGAAAGCCGCCTGCGCTAGCTAGCAGGGTCACCGCTCTTCCGGCTTGGTTTTGACAAAGGTGCCCATCTGTTTGGTGTTAACGTCTCGGAGCTGCTCCAGCTGCCTCTGGCCGCGGCGGAGGAGATACTCAATGTGCATGACATCCATCCGGGGGATGCTGGCGTTCTTCCGGAACTCGGCCTGTATCCGAGGTAAGAACCCCGGCTTCCCTTTGCCGGCTCGGAGGAACTGTCTGTACAAGCTCAAGACTTGCTTCTGGAGCTTGCTATGCCGTGCCATGGCGTAGTGGGAAGATCCGCTCAGATCATCTGGGAGAGCCACTACAGCAGACGGGCTGGAAGGGAACAGAGGGGGAGATATTAGATCGGCCATGAGGGCTTGGTAGCCTGGTCCGTTTCATCTCACACTGGCGTGATCCTTTCAATGCATTCTTCACCCCAGCGTGCAAGTATTTACGTCAGTATCATGAATGAACTGGCGGCGCTACAGAGAGATGTGCTCTAAGCCAGGGCTGGATGAATCTTTCGTGGGCCCCCAGTGCCTGGACCCGGACACTACCACCCGCTCAGCCTGTTCCCCCCGAGGCCTCAGCCCCGAGGTCCTGCCCCACTCGGCCCCTTCACCCAAGGCCCCGGCCCCACTTGGCTTCTTCCCCCAAAGACTGAAGTTCTGCCCCCAGCTCAGTCGCTTTCCCTGAAGCCTTGGCCACAAGGCCCCACCCCTTTTTTGCCTGTGCGGCTCTCCCCCACCCGCAGGCACCGGGGGCCCATTACCACCACGCCATTGGCGCCACTCTAAACCGGTATCAGCTCCAGCCACAAAACAAGAACATGAAGAAGCTCAAAGCACTTTAAAAAAAAGTAAATGTCCTGCCTTCTACTCATCACTGAAATGCAGCCCCCTCTGGGGTGGAGCACAGAGCCTATTTGCACAGCAACGCTGCCCCACCGATTAGAACAGGAAGTGGAAAATAACGTTAATATTTACGTTCAACTGAAACTAGCAGGATAAGGTGTTAGGAGATATTTGGGGAATTTGGCTAGGACATCAAGGCAAATAACTTTTCTCTTAACTATGGATGGGATCCGCCTTGTGCCGCATCCAAGACCTATGAGTTGCCAAACGACATGACGTTCCCCATTAAAAACCCCACCAGGACTTACCCAGCTTCTAGATACAAAGGTCCCACTCCAGCAGTGGTCGGCAATAGACAGGAAACCATCCGCACAGCATGTGTTGGAAATCACATGAAACCAGCGTGGGATGGTCTGAGGCCATCAGCCCTGAGAGAAGAAAAAGAAGGTGAATTTGAATTGGATAGCCCCTTAGGTTCACTGGTGTCAGGTGGAAAATAAGGAATGGTTCAGAATAGATCACTAAGGGGCTTCTGTTTATCTTCTCCTAGTATTAGCAGTGGGGGCATCAGATAATTAAAAGTAAGATTGAATTTCCCACTTGGACTGGAAATTCCAGGATTTTTATTTTTTTTCTGATCACACACAGTTCTGCGAATAAATTCATTTTGGGGTGATCTAAACGTTTCATTTAGATTTTGACTTTTTAAATGCATTGCACTGGATTACAGAATTTAACATTTAAAAATATCAGAGAGTCATTTCATTAACGGAAAACTTAAATGTTATGTGTATTTTCCCTCCATGTTTCCCCCTCCAAACAAAATTTCACCAAAATCAACTTATTTCCACAAGCAGTCAATGAATCAGCATTTTCCAATGGAAAAAATATCCCCTTGGAAAACTGTCTTCCAGTTCTAATTTAAAAAAAGCAATATGCTTCAATTATATAATCAACCTGTGGAACTCAGTGCCAAAGGATATTACTGATGGCAAAGGAAGGGAAAGGGGGTGGTGGACAAGAGATACCCTCTTGCGTTCAGACAGTCTGATCGCTTCTGAGGAAGCATCCAAGTGAAGAATGAATTTGACAAAGTTAGACAAACACCTAGGTCTAGGTTGACTTCTCGGTTTCAATTAATCTTGCAACTAAACAGGAGGGAAAACATTCTCTAGTTGGTAAATACAGACACAGAGAACAGATCCTGCATTGGGAGGGAGGGAAGAGAAAGAAACGAATTTCCCTCCCCCCTGCCCCTTTCCTATTCGGTCCCTTCAGGGATTCAAGATTCTTAGGTTGGGGAGCAGGGAAGGGGGAGATATTCAAGGCATTGGGGAGAAGGGGGTAGCATGTTTACAATCCAGGAGCAACGCCGGGCCTCAGGGCTGGTCCAGAAAAAGAGTGATTTCTGGGGGGAACGAGGGAGGGGGGGTGAGACAACCAGCGATTCAAGCTCCTGGGGTTTGTTATTGTAGGGTCGCATTGAAGCAGCCACTGAAACCAGCACCACCTCCCTGAGCAGGGCAAACAGGGGGTCTGATAACCCTGTGTGGGGACGGACTCCCACCCCCCACGCCCACGCCGCCAGGCCAGCACCCCTCCCCTGCACATACACAGCCTCACCCCTACCTGCTCGGAGCCCCTCAGGCCCGCAGCGGCGACCACCCCTGCAGCTGTTCCCTAGCCGGCTCCGAACGTTGAGACACTCGCAGCCCTCGCCCTCGCTTCCCATTGGTTGGAGGACGCTGGGGGGCGGGCACAGAGAAGAGGAAGCTCCGCCCTTCGAGGGGCATGTGCTTCCCACCACGTGGTGGCCGGGGGGCGATATTGCAAGTTGCTCAGCAGAGGGGAGGGACACAGACAGGCATCGCTAATATCCAGCTAATTAACTAAACCACCCCCTTAGACTGCCTTCGCTTCCAAGACTCCTACCTTCGTCTCTCTTGGTTGCTTCCTTCTGTCCTCCCATATCGCACTATTAAACCCAGTATTGACCCATTGTCCCCATTTTATAGGGACAGCCATGATTTTGGGATCTATATATATAAATGGAGATATACCAATCTCCTAGAACTGGAAAGACCTTGAAGGTCATCGAGTCCAGTCCCCTGCCTACACTAGCAGGATCCACCTGCCTACACTAGCAGGATCGAGTACTGTCCCCTGACAGATTTTTTGCCCCAGATCCCTAAATGGCCCCCTCAAGGATTGAACTCACAACCCTGGGTTTAGCAGGCCAATGCTCAAACCACTGAGCTATACTCCCACGCCCCACCCCCGTTTCGATTTTTAACACTTGCTGTCTAGTCAGCCTACCCAGAAACCCGTGCTGTTAATTTTTCCGCCTGCTTTGCACCCCTTTTTTGTAATGAACCCTGATAAATTCCTGGGACATTTTAAACAAAAAGTGAAGGAGAGGGGCCTTGCATGAGCTACACAGGTCAGACTCGCTGATTCCAGTGGTCCCATCTGGTCTCAAAATCTAGGAATAAATGGTGTTCATGTAGCATTAGCTAACGGATTATTGGCAGCTGTTGTATTTAGGTGGTTTGCATAGAAGGTTTTGCCCCAGCAGGAGTGCTGGAGGAGCAGGCGAAAGCTCTATTGTTCTAAACACTAGCTTGGCTGAGATTCATAAAGCAGCTTGCAGGTGGGTTTCATGTGCACTGATTGTCAAAGCTTGTAGGTGGGTTTCATGTGCACTGATTGTCAAAGATACAAAGTTAAGTGCCCAATTCCCATGGGAGATCAATGGGATTTAGGTAGGTCATCACCACCCTCTGAAAATCTCCCTGACACGGCCCTCCTATTGATGCAATGAGTCGAGTCTCTACGGTGTCCTGACCTCATATCAGGGCTAACAACAAGACAGCACGTTGCACGGAACTGCAGCCATCCTTTGATGTTTTAGCCCAGTTGCCCCTGTACATAAGAGACCCTTAGTTTGTCCGTTACACCTCTGTATTGCCATTGTCAGCAGTGGAGGTGGAGTGAGCATGCCCGGCTGTTAGCCAATATTGGATAGCACCTAGGAACTCCAGTCATGGAGCGGGCATGTCAGGTGCTGCACACTTGTATTGCTATTAGGTATATTATGGTAGCACAGGTTTTTTGGGGGAGGGGTGAAAATCCACACCTGAGTGATGTAGTTAGGCCCACCTTAACCGGAGTGTAGACAGCAGTGTCAGCCTGAGAGCTTCTCCAGTTGCCACAGTTACCATCTCTCACAGGTGGATTAACTACCCCCACAGGAGAGCTCTCTCCCAGAAGCTTAGGAGCACCTAAACGTAAATGCTACAGCTGCACCGATGCAGCGTTTTAAGTGTAGATCGGCACTCATTGTACTAAATGCAAAACCGCTGCATTATTATGGGCCAGATTGCAGGGATGGAGGGGAGGGCTGAGGTGAGGCCAGGGGGCAGGGTCAGGGGACTATATTAAAACCGTGCCAGGCAGGGCGGAGTTCTGAAACCAAAAGCAGGAAGTGGATTTCCCCGGGGAAGCCGGAGGGGGGAGTGAATGAAAATTCCCCATTTCCAGTTATGCAAAATCCAGCCTTTTGCAGCTGCGCCCTGAGGAGTGGGCCATTGTCTGCTGATCGCCTGTCCGTGGAGAAGAGATTAAAGGGCCCAGCCAGAATAACCAACAGCTCAAGCTGCGTTCTGTGTCTGAATCAGAGTTATGAATTTGTAACCATGGGAAAAGCCAGTTGGAGCTTTTGGAGGACTGACACCTACCAGAGGCCGTAGCTGATCTCTGGTAAGCTTTTTAGCATGGGTGTAGGTTCTCATATTGTTTTTAAATGTGTTTTCTCTGTAACGCTTTCACCTTAAGAATAAACATGCTTGCTTAGAAAGAACCATGTAATAACTTGTAACTGCCGGTAATTACACCGTTCATAAGGGATGAGGAGAAAGCGAAGGACAAATGCCGGTCTGTCTAGGCAGTCTGGCTTGCTGGGGCTATCACAGTGGAGGCAGGGAACAGTGCAGCCTGTTAGAAGGGAGAGACCCAAGAGAGGTGAATGGTGGGAGCCTGGAAACCATAAGTGGGTGTCCTTGGTGGATCACAGAGAGGGAAGACAGGTGCAGTTGCCCTGAAGCGGTAAGAGTCCACCGACCTGTGGGGCAGTTGGCAGCAGAATCATGGATTGAGTTGACCCAAGGGCCGCCTAGGAGATAACATGGTCAGACACTCACTAGTCCTCTCTCCACACCTGTCACTCTTTCTAATCAAGCACAAAAGCTTGGCCACTCTTGTTTTGGATTGTTTTTATTCTAGTCCTTACCTCACATAGCACCAGCTACCACTACACCAGCGGTTCTCAAACTTACCTTTAGCGCGACCCCTTTTTTCTGAGTGGCACGGCGCCGCGACCCCTTGAGTGTCCGCCGAAAAGCCACCGAATGAATTACTTCCGCATTCGGTGGCTAGTTTCGGTGGACATGCCGAGCGTTCCCAAAATAGCTCGGCATGTCCGCCGAAAAGCTGCCGAAAGCGGAAGCGATCGTGATCACGGCGGCGGCTTTTCGGCGGAAAAAAAAACAGCTCGCGACCCCTCGGGAACTGGGTTGGCGACCCCCCGAGGAGTCGCGACCCACAGGTTGAGAACCCCTGGACTACACAGTTCTTCACCCAGAGGAAACAGGCTGGGCCCAGACAAAGAGAATTGTTGGCAGTTTCATTGTTTAAACAAAAGGAGCCAGGGCAGTAAATCACGTTACCCCATGTTAAAAGGAAATTCACACTTTAGGAAGATCCTAACCAATGTTAACAATACGTCATTGGTACGCAGAGACGTTTCCAGCCCGCACTCACATCCTGAGCACACCCACCCGGAAAAGCATTTAGTCCTAGAAGTCCGAACCAGCTGTCAAATAAACATTAACATGGGACAGGTTGTAATTGCCCTGGGGCACTTCTAAAGGACTGATTAATCCAGATTTCAATGCCCTCTAGTGAAATAAAAGCCACCGGCCTAGCTGGACGTAAAGCCCTGAAGTTGTGACAGACAGCAGGAATGTCCTAGCATAAGCAAAGAGAAAGAGAGAGTTGCTAGACTGGAGCAGTAGGGTAAAGAAGATATTTACCAAGGACCAATCCAGCCGCCTCCCTCCAATGTGAGTTCCAAGCCTGATTTTGAGGGGAGAAGGGGCAAGGCGGGATTCAGAGAACGGATTTTTCTCCTAGTTGTGGGTCGGCATCACACACAGTGTAATGACAGCAGGCTGTGCATTTAGTCCTGCGGGATCATTTTACAACCTCCCACGGGAAGTGAACGCGCAAGTTTAATCAAGCGGTTAGTCTAGTTTCAGGCGATTGTCTGTGTAAGCTCAGATGATCCTCTCACTGATCCAGTCGGAGAAAGCATTTTACCCAGTTCAACATCAATACAAGTGTCCCAAATTACTGCATCCAATCAGATAGGACTTTTCTCCATCCGGATCCGAAGTGGCACGGGAAAACCCATGAAGAGCTGACCAGAATTACTCACGTATGTCTCCTAGCCCCAACCCACAATAGCTCTGACCTAGCCGGTTGTGACGTCTGTGTCAGTTACACAAGACATTCGAGATTTGTGGGGAGTGTGTTTACAAGAGATGCAGAGGGAGTCCTCAGCACAACCGGCTGCTGGAGTCTGCCTCAGTAGCGGAAGCAGCATTAGCAAGAGCACAGCCAGGTTGCAAATGTGCCCTTCTGGGAGCAATTGGTGGAGGTAGGTGTAGAGCAGGGATCACGTCCGCCCGGCAGCCCCCAGCCTGATCTGGAAATAGCAGTCGTGCGGTTTGCAAAGGACACAATAAGGCACTGGTTTGGACTGGTTGAACAGCTGTGAAATGGACGCACAAAAGCATTGCTTAGTTCCCCATTGTTGCTACCAGCATTTCAGCAGGAGCACATCATGGGCTCCATGCCTCAGGCTAAGAGTTTTCAGGAGTGACAAGCGATTGGGGAGGCCTGAATTGAGACCCCTTAAAAGAGGCTGATTTTTCAGGTGGCTGATGCTCAACGCTCCCCAAAAATCAGAGCCCTTTAGCAGGCTCAGCTTGGGCAGCTGAAAAACTGAAGCATCCAATCAGAAAATCCCAATCTTGCTGCAGGTGCGGTTTAATGCTGCTCAGAGGGTGATTAAAATACACCAGCAATCCCTCCGGCGGGAAGGTCTGGGAAGAGGTTGCTAGCGTGGAGAAGAAAGATGATGAACCCACTTGGGTTCGAAGAGCAAGACCAGGACTTTACATCCCAGTTTTTACAAATTTACATCTCAGTCAGAGCTCGGCAACTGGGGATTTAAAAAAAATCAAGACAGAATGATCCTAATGCAGTGAAACACGCACATTTGAAAACACTGATTCTGACCAGGCGGCCTGCCGTCAAATCCAAGTTCTCACCACCTCTTGCTTTCCACACACACCTCCATGATGCCCGACTGTGAAACTGACCAAAGGCTGCGCTGCTGGAAACGCCATTTGTAGGGGGTCCTGATGCAGCCGAACTACAGCCTGGGAAGTCCTGTTCCCCTCGCACCCGATGTGGTGTAGAGGCTCTTTGTAAAGTAGCCTCAGAACTACACATCCCAAGGGCCTTCACACAAGAGCTTAGAGTGCCAGGGTGGCCCAACCAGGCCCTCGAGAGAACAAACAACAAAAATCTAGTGATCACATCATGCGCAAAGGAAATGTTCGCTTGTTACCAGGTTGCACAACCCAGAGGCCAAGTGACTTGCCCGTGGATCACACTACAAGTCAGTGTCAGAGGCGTGGTTAGAACAATGGAACCCCCAGGATTCTTGGGCTGGGATCCCTAGAAGCATTCAGGTAGCCTACACCAACTCCATGTGGCGCGCGGTTTAAAACAAACAAAAGGAAGTACTTCTTCCCAACATCCCCTGGAAAGGAGTTCCACAGGTGAATGACAACACTATCACTGGGATCAACTGAGTTCATAGAGCAGGGGTGGGGAAGCTTTTTTGTGCGGAGGGCCATTTGGACATTTATGTCCTTCGCGGGCCGCTCCCCCTTCCCCCACCTGTGTGTCCCCCCCCCCCCCCCCGAGGAAGCCCAGGCTGGCAACGGGAGCTGAGACCCCAGCTGGCAAGGGGCCAGCAGGGGAAACCCCAAAGTAGTGGCAAGCGGAGTGCTTAGCCCTGCACTGCTTTGGGGTTTCCCCCACTGGCCCCTTGCCAGCCGGGGTCCTGCCTCCTGCCCCAGTCAGCTCCCGCTGTCAGCCTGGGTGTAGGGGGTGATCTTCCTTTACCCCCGCCCAGCCTCCCCCCATCTAACCGCCTTCCCTCCCCCACCCCTGCCTGGCCCGGCCCACCCCACCGAAGCTAACCTCCTCCCCCCCTCCCACTCCCAACCCAGCCTCCTGCCCCCCATGCCTGACCCACCCAGCCCAGGCTCCCTCCCACCAAACCTCCTTCCCTCCCGCACCCACGCCTCGCCCACCCCGGCCTCCCCCCCCCCCACTCCATTTACCATCGACTCCCCGCAGCGCCGGCGGCCCCCCCCCAGGTTCGAGCCGCCCCCGCCTGGCGGCCAGAGCGCAGAGCTGCCCCCGCGCGTCCCTGGCCGGCGGCTCCTGCAGGCGCTTCCCGGCCCCAGCGCAGAGCCACCCCCGCCTGGCGGCCGGAGCGCAGAGCCGCCCCCGCGCGCCCCTGGCTGGCGGCTCCCTGAGGTGCTTCCGGTCTCTTCGCCGAGCACGGAGCCGCCCCGGGCCGCCAGGCGGGGGCAGCTCCGCGTTCGGCAAAGGGGCCGGGAAGCACCTGGGGGAGCCGCCGGCCAGGGACGCGCGCGGGCCGGACGGAAGGCTTTGGCGGGCCATATAAGGCCCGCAGGCCGGAGGTTCCCCACCCCTGTCATAGAGGGTAGGTCCATCAATGGCTACTAGCCAAGGGAGTTAGGGATGCAACCGCATCCTTTGGGTGTTCCGAGCCTCTGACGGCCAGAACCTGGGACTAGGTGACGGGATGGATCACTTGATAATTGCTCTGTTCTGTTCACTCTGCACTATCTGGCATTGGCCACTGTCAGAAGACAGGATACTGAACTAGGACCACTGGTCTGACCCAATATGGCTGCTCCTATGTCCCCCTTCAGTGGGGCCTGGGCAATATAGCAGTTGATGAGCCTGTAGCAGCCTTGGCGAACACAAAGAACACAACTGGATCATTTAATCGAGGCTCCTGGATTTAGAAACCGCCACCCCAGATTCAAGCCCCCCGGCCCATGACCCCTGCTGAGGGCATCAACTGAGACTGGGGGAAGATCTCTTCGGGTGTTCAAGGAGCTTGTCTAGGAAGTGACCTACGGCCCTCCCCATTTCTCCCACCACAGGGGGGTTTCGTGAGTGAAAAGCATTGTGGGTAAAATCTAATATGGTTATCGGGGACGTGCCTTTCAAATCTGCTCAAGAACATTCACTGAAACCCAGCTTGCGCCGTAAATCGTCACGTGCTCAACCAGCACGTCACTGCGTATCACTTGGGAAGTCACAAGTTGCGCTTACGCCCCTCGGGACGCGGCTGGCGTATTTCTGAAAGCAGCCTGCCAGCTGAGCTTTCGGGATCTTCTCTTCCGCCAGAACAGATTCAGCACCATGGGTGTCAGAAAGCCCAACGGCAGCGGCTGGAGGCTAAGCTACAGGGGAGTCTGGAGACTCTCATGGTGGGAAGAGAAAAACAAACTGTAGGCGGTAAAAAAAAGGGAGGATTCCCTCACGGCGCTGAGAGACTCTGCCGGACGCTAGTCACCCACACAAGAGGCAGGGAAGGGTTTAGCTGCATGTCCACGCTACCTCAACCACCACAGTCAAAGAGCGGGGCCTGTACGGTCACCTGACACTAGACTAATATTTTGGGGAACGCTTATTTTCCCGTAACTACCACGGTCTAAAATTAAAAAGTCAAGCCCCCAGGAAACGGAGAGCGACGCACAGACTAGCACGTAAGGGGTACAGCGGGGAGGTGCTAAAGGTTGGACAATGCACTTTATGCCTTCTCTAGTTACTGCAGCCGCAAGGCAGCATGGGGGGGGGGGGGGGGGAGTAAGACAAGAATTCAGGGCTGTCTCATCTGTTCAAGACACACCCTTGAAGCTGCATCCTGCAGCTTTAAACGAAATCAAACAGTAGCTAACTATAAACTGCACTGGGGCAGGGATTTATACTCTTGTCATTCTAAGACTTAAGACCTATGCATGTTTATACTGCTGCCCGTCATCTTAGCATCTGGGCACCTTCTATGTAAAATCAATAGCAAAGGACTTCAAGGAGTCTCTGGCACTTTTCCCTTTACAGAGCCAGACTAAGCAAAGTTTTAGGACAAAGGGATGTGAACAAAGCCGAACCTTGGCTCCAAACACCTCAGGCTGTTTGGAGGGTCTGCAACCTCGATACATTGTGTGGTTTAGGATCCTAATCCTTCCTCCGAGCGCGAGGAAGTTATAATCCATGCGCATTTGATCACGATAGTCACCCGGACAATGCTCTATTTCTCAAGGCGTTGCTTTTTCTAAACCCTTTGGCCACCCCAAATCTTCCCATGGGTTTACATCGGAGCTTTGCGGGCTCCTTGTGCCCTCAGTCCAGCCACTGATCAATGGCCCGGCCGGATCTCGGCACGAGACACCCTCCAAGTACAAGGATCACTGCTAAGCGGCAAAGCCAGTTCCTCCCAGGCAGTTTTATTCGTGTCACTGCATTAAGCTGGTGCGTACGGCAGGGAAGGAGGAAACACAAAAGGGAAGTAGCATCTTTCACTGAACAAATGGATACAATCAAAAGAAATAAAAAAACAAAACAGCTGCTCGTCACGTCTTCTCCCTCACCTAGGTGCCCTCTAGCAGGATCCGAACGCGGCAGCCCACCGAGACGCCGCAGCGCGTCGATGGCCCCATGAAGAGAGTGGCGGGTCCGCGTGGATTCCTCTCTCCTCTCTCCCGGTCACATTTCATCATCCAGTCCATAATCCTCCTCTGGGAAGTCCCCCACGGTGACGTACTGAGGCTTCACGAAGGCGCCGTACTTGGGCTGGCATTCGAAGTACTGCTTTCCATTGACGCTGGGAAGAGGAAGAGTCCGGGAGGAGATCAGCAGCGGGTGGACGCAGCCCTCCCTTCCCACACACAGCCGCCTCAGCAATGCCCCACCAGATGCTAGGCGCCGTGTTCTGACTGCAGCTTCCTCCTAGGGATAGCTGGTTTGAGCATTGGCCTGCTAAACCCAGGGTCATGAGTTCAATCCTTGAGGGGGCCATTTAGGGATATGGGGCAAAAATCTGTCGGATGATTTAATCGGGGATTGGTCCTGCTTTGAGCAGGGGGTTGGACTAGATACCTCCTGAGGTCCCTTCCAGCCCTGATTCTATGAAAGCAGATTATCCCTCAGCACTGGTTTTAGGGTGACATTCAATACAAGACAGACACAGACATGGAGCGAGGTCACAGGGCAAGTCCGGGGCGAGGTGTTCGGTGCTCAAACCTCACCCCTCGTTTCCTTTGAGAGAACCTGGCTTGGCATGGGTCCCGACTGGGAAGAGAGCAGGACTACTCGCGGGCACCACAGCAGAACCTGGACAGAGGAAGAGTTTTTTACCTGCCATCGTTTTTCCCTAAGGGTTCATCATATTTGATGCCAATCCAGTAGCCTGGTTTGAAATCCGCTAGCCCTACGGAGAGGAGAGTCAAAACTGAGTCCCGGCCGCTCTTTGTATGTTTGATCTTCACTAAGAGAATTGTCCTTTCAGACAGACAGGGGAGAAAGGAAGGGAGAGCCGGGGGCCCAGCGGCACTTACCCACAAACATGACGGTCCCCCGTTTGTTCGGCTGGCCTGAGACCCGTACCTCACACCGAACACCCACTGAAATGGCCTCCGCCAGAGCCTTCTCTTCCGCTAGTTTCTGCTCCTGCTCCGCCTCTTTCTTCACCATCTCCTCCTCGTTAAACTTCCCCGCTTTACTGCGCTTCAGGAAGGAGCGCACGGAGTCTGGAAGCCAGAGGGGGACATGGTTGGCCTTAAGAGGACACCGTCAGGTCAGGACATTTTAACATCGGCTCCCACCTATTACAGGACCCAAGATTAGAATGGAGGAATTATTATTTTTTTAATCTCTTTTTTCAGAGTTTTTGCACTCAACTCCGGCAACATCAACAGTCCTGGTCGGTTTCACGTTTCCTTAGTCAACTGTCTCCACATTTTGCTGAAAGTTTTTCATTTCAAACAGCTACATTTGGGGCCTCGATCAACCTAGTAGCAGGAAAACATCTCACTGCCACCGTAGGCGCCCACGGGGAAAAACTGGTGAGTTCTCCCCCCGCCCTGCCCCAGCTCACCTCCGCTCCGCCTCCTCCCCTGAGTGCGTCTCCCCCCTCCCAGCGCTTGTGCCATGAAACAGCTGTTTCACTTGGCAAGCCTGGGAGGGGGGAGGGGGAACGCAGCACACTCAGGGGAGGAGGCAGGGCAGAGGTGGGGATTGGGGAGGGGTCCAATAGGGGCAGGGAGGGGCAGAATTTGGGCAGGGACTGTGGGGCAGGGGTGGAGTCGGGGTGGGGGAAGGGGTGCAAAGACCCACCGGCGCTGATAAAAGCTGACACCTGTGATTGCTACCATCCATCCTTCATTAGCAATACACAACGCAGGACGCTGAGGCTGTGTGTGAAAGATCTTTACTGAGCATGCAGAGAGAGGCCAATGTTACATGCCGAGAGGCCTGTATCTGGTAGCAGCATGGCCTGGCTTATATAATGAACCCCCTCAGGGTCACATGCAATCACGTCCCTCTTGAAACCAGCCCCCCTTTCTCCAGTTCCACTCACCAGCCTACCACCCTAACGATACAAGCCTCCCACACCTAAAAGAAGATCACTGGAGTGCTTGAGCACAGGGGAGACAACCACAGAGTTAAGGGATTGTGAAATAAAGCCAGCTGGTATCTGGGGCCTAGAAAGCATTTCTTCCCGCCAAAGTGAGTAGAGGATTTCCCGGCCATGATCGGAGATTTACATAAGTCGGACTGTACCACTCTCTCATTTTTCCCCACCTCTCACCACAGAGGAAGGCCTGGCCCGAGCATGCAGAAGAAGGAAGGTACCAAAGCCAAGGAGGGCGAAGTGTCCTTCCGGGCGACACAAGGGAGGACAGCAATGAGGGGAACGAGTCGCGGATTGACATTATGCAAGGCAAGGTTGCTGCCGGTGGGATCCGTTTAAACCTTCCACTGATCCGCCACATGGGCGAGCTCCATTTGATCCCAAACCCCGCAGGCTTCAAGTTTCGATCTGGGACTGGAAGCTTTAATCCTACAAAGATGGGTCCTTGGGGAACGCGGTCCTCCTTACCCGGCCTCTTCTCGTAATCCGTGGCGGACATTTCATATTTCTCCACCCGTGACACATCCTCGTACTCGCCGACCCTGGCTCCGCTCCGGTCAATAACCTAGAGAACAGAATGGAAATGACGAGTCCTCTCGTGTTCACACCAGTTTGTTGAGCCCGTCTTGGTTAACGGATGTTTAAAGCTTCGTCGTTCAGGGTAGCGGCCTCCCAAGGGGTCCCTGGAACGAGCGCCGTATGTTACATCCACACAGCACTGAGTCTCGGAGCCTGGGTCTACAGATTCGCGCTACGGAGCTAAAACCAACCATGTAGCCATTCACACTAGGACTCTGGACCCTGTCCACCCCGGCTTCAAAGACCAAGGGGGAACATCCCCAGTTAGTTTTAGCACCATAGCACAAGCCTGCCCCTGTAAACCCGGGCTCGGAGACTCGCAGCCAAGGGGGGGAAGGTTTGCTGGGTACACACCCATCAGGCTGTACTGAAAAGAAGGGGTCACTCGGATGAAGCATGACGGCCTGTGTCACACTGAAGGTCTGACTAGATGATCTAATGGCCCCGTCTGACATTATAATGTATGAACCCAAGTGGTGCTAATTTGGTCCGTTCTGACAGAAAACAAAGTCAAAGCAGAACCTTACACACCACCATCAAGCTTTGCAGGGTTGGGCAGGGGGTGGGGGTTTAGATTTCAAAGCACCTACATGATTTGGTAACTCGGGTTGGGTCCCTTGGGTAACTGAAAACCCCCATCACAGACCTAAAACCTCTGCGCTTTTTACAAGGAAACGAAAGTTAGTTCTTGACTCGAGGAGTAGAGTCCTGCGGGGTCTTTAGCACTACAGGGATAGAACATCCCGCAGTTCACGTCACTGTTAAACACCGCCTCCTTCTCCGCACTAAGGCCTTGTCTACACTGGGAATCTGCCCTGGTTTCAGCCACCCGTGGCCACCTACAGGTCTGTTCTGCTAGGGGCGCAGGCCCGATACCCACGTGTATCCTACAGCCGTCATCGATGGGGTAGGATCCCAGTAAGGCCTCGTCGCTGTCCAGTTTCATTACAAATTTGTCATCGGATGTGTAGAGCTCCAAGTCCATACATGATGCCGGGCTTCCCACCACCAGCTCGAGTTTGCACTGGGAAAGGAGAGAGACAACCCGTTACCGAGATCAGCTCCGCCACATCCTAAACTCAAGCCAGACTCCGCAAGGCCACCCATGGACAACTGGACCAAGCAGGCACCCCGGAGCTTACAGAAGAAAAGACCCAGGAACATTACAAAATGCAAGAGGTAGACGGGGCGGCTCTAAATGGTCTCATAGATCCTCAGATGGAGTTTGGGTTGCAACGGGGAAGCACTCCGCAGCCTCCTAGCTAGCTAGCTCCCGGTCCAATGCTTTGCCAGAAGCGGCTTTGGCATTCATTCAGCAGCCATCGCAACTGCAGACGAGAACAGAGAGGAAGCAGCAGCAGCAACCCACCCGGGAAGGCAGACGGAGCCGTGGAGAGATCAGAGCACAGGGGATTGATCAGAGCCACGGTCCTACCGAGCGGAGAAGGCAGCCACCCCGCCAGTGCTCAGCACAACGCTAGCCACATGGGCAGCGGGACATGCCCCCTTCCGAGCGGAGAGTCGAGGGAAAGCAACAACCAGCAGCCAGCGGCTGGCAACGAGCCAGCGGTGGCTCGGTTAGACAGCTGGGCACAAACATCCAGCTGCCGAACCGCAGTTAATCCACTTTTTGGCTGCCTGGCATGGCTGGATTTGCTGCCGATGGAGCCCTTCTCGGGGACCCGCCACGCCCCCCAGCGTGGGGTTATCCAGACAGGATCTGGGTCGCTGCAAATACCAGAGAGGGCGGAGAAATGGCCCAAAGGGGCTGGAGGGGCGGGTGATTCAGATTGTGGAGTTGCAGCTGGCCTGGTAGGGAAGCGGGGCGGGGGGTGGTGGTGGTGAGGGAATCAGTGAGGAAAGAGGCAGGAAGACAGGCGGACAGGACTGCGGATGTGTTTTGTGTCTCTGGGATACAGCTAGAACGCAATCACCCCCCAAACACCTTAGTGCGAGGTTACCACCCGGCACGCCACAAGGAGGCAGCGTTACCTAGTGGGCAGAGCCCTAGACTGGGATTCAGAGGTTCTGTTCCTGGCTTGGCCACTAGCCCGTTGGGCAACCCTGGCCCAAATATTCCCCCGGGGCCTCGGTTTTTCCATCTCTCCTCCTTTGAGCACGACTGACCAAAAGCCTTCCACTCAGGCCAGGTATTATTACTAAAAGCTGGCATCTCGCCACAGGTATAGTGAACCTGCGCCGGGGAATCTCAGCACCTGCGGGGGGGGGGGGGGGCGCTGGAGGGCTGGGCCCCAAAGGGGGGGCATCCGGTGTCAGTCCGTCCTGGTCCGGTCCCTGTCAGAGGGATCAGTCCAGTCTGGTACCCGGTTTGGTCCGGTCCCCGGGGGAGGGGGTCGGTCCCGCTCGGGTCCAGTTCGATCCGGTTCCAGGAGGAGTGGGTGGGTCCGGTGCCCGGTTCGGTCCCACTGCAGTCTGTTGCCCGGTTCAGTCCGGTCTGGGTTCAGTGCCCAGGTCGGTTCAGTCGGCTGGTCCGGGGGGGGGTCGATCCCAGGTCGGTTCGGTTCGGCTCCGGGGGGGGGGGGGGGGGGAGGGGTCGATCCCGGGTCGGGTCGGTTCGGTTCGGGGGGGGGTGTCGATCCCGGGCCGGTTCGGTTCCGGTTCGGTCGGGGGGGGGGGCGGTCGATCCCGGTTCAGTTGGGCTCCGGGGGGGGGAGGGGGTCGATCCCGGTTCGGTTCGGTTCGGCTCCGGGGGGGGGGGGTCGATCCCGGTCCGGTTCAGTCCCGGGGGGGGGTCGATCCCGGGCCGGTTCGGTTCCGGTTCGGTCCCGGGGGGGGGGGTCGATCCCGGGCCGGTACCGGGGGGGGTCGATCCCGGTCCGGGCCGGTTCGGTCCCGGCCGGGACCGGGGGGGGGGGTCGATCCCGAGCCGGTTCGGTTCGGCTCCGGGCCGGTCCCGGGAGGGGGGGTCGATCCCGGTTCGGCTCCGGTCCGGTCCCGGGGGTCGATCCCGGTTCGGCTCCGGGGGGGGGGTCGATCCCGGTACCTTGAACTCGGCGATGGTGAGGCCCCGCCCGTAGCGCTTCTGCGCGCGGAAGGAGTTGAGGCTGCTGCTGATGGAGACGGACACGGTGGCCGGGGAGGCCGCGCCCGGCGCCCCCGACAGGATCATGGTGCCGCCGCCGCCGCCGCCGCCGCCGCCTCACCCGCCCGGCTGCCCCCGCCGCCGGCCCGCTCGCTTCTGGAAGATTCGGCCCGCCCCCCGAGAGCGGCCGGCCAATCACCGCCCGCCCCGCCCAGGCCGGCCAATCGCACCGCGGCCTTCCCCGTGGGCGGCCCGCCCCTGCCGCCGGAACCAACCAATCCAAGTACGATCTGATCTCCTCCTCCCCGCCCACCTGTGAAACTCACAAGCCGCCCCGCTTTCATCTCAGCCAATAGAAGACGGCTTTACATGCGGGTGAGGCCCATTCAGCCAATGGCAGTGCGCAGTATAGCGGCGGGTCGAAGACTGAAGCCGCAGAAAGGTGAGGGAAGCTGGCTGGAGAGGGCAGCTAGGTGGAGAGGGCTTGGCAGGGAGTATGGGGGGGTGTTGGTGCGGGAATGGGGGTGGGGGTGCAAAGAGGGGCGGGTGGATATAGGGGTGCACATGTCCAGCTAGGTGCATGGATGGGAGAGTGCATCTGTGGGTATGGAAAGGTGCCCAGTCATGGTTATACCCTATGGGTGCATGCACTGATGCGAGGGTGTGTGGATGCATGCACAAATGGATGCATGGCTCCATGGGGGGGGGGGGGTGACTGCAGGCATGGGGAAGGAGGTGCTTCCCTCCCATGCATCTGGCCGATCCATGCACCCACCCGTTCTTGCATGCATCTACTTATGCACCCAGTCATGGCTGCAGGGATCACTGCCTGGGGTAGGGGGGGGTGTATGCCTGGGGGAGGGGGGTTGTTACTTCCAGCCCCCTTTGAAGTATCCTACGCTAGGGGCAATTTTATATTTCTGTGGTGCCCCCATTCCGTCCTCCGCCCATCCTGAAGGCCCGGGGGGCACCTGGCATTGGCCACTGTCGGCAGACAGGATGCTGGGCCGAATGGCCTTTGGGCGGCTGGACGTACCCGCTCGGGCTGCTATGGCCGTGTCGAGATCTCACAAGCTTGGCAGGGTGGCGGATGGGTCCGGACTTGGAGGGGTTTGCATGGGAAATAAATACACAACCGGGGATGGTGCTGAAGGGAGCTGGACAGGCAGCGCTGACTAGGGTGACCAGGGACAGTTCTGTTTTTTGGGTCTTTTTCTTATACAGGCTCCGCCCGCTGAATACTGACCTCAGTGCTCCAGCATGGCACTAGGGGGCGCTGTGCTGCCATGTCAACCCAATGACCTGACTAATTTGTGATCATTGAAAGGGCCAGGGTGCTTTCCCCTAAGAGCCTAGGGTCCTGGCAAGCTTCCCACTCCTGTAATTCTGTTCAGCTCTCTAAATTTGCCCAGCAATCTCAGTCAGAGGTGGGACGTCTTTACTACCCCCTCTGAAGTCTAGAGCTACGAAACAGCTGCTACCCCTCCGCACTAAGAGACATGATCTTTCTCTAGATTACATAAAGTGTTTGGGATCCTTAAGGATGAAAGACGCTATCAAATACAACATTATTATTATTTTTAACAAACCCCAGCTTCCACGTGGAATCTTTCCCCCTGCCCTTTCTTAGTACGATCTGACAACGCCAATTTCATTTACGCTTTCAAGACCTCACCCGTCACTTGTAAGCAAATGACCCCACCACGGCAAATATGCAGGGGTCATGCAAGACAGGTATGGACCCCCCAATACTGGAAAATATGCAGAGCCAGATCCCCGGTGACACCAACAAACTCAAGCACCCAACAAACAGGTGGGAGGTGAGTGCTCTTTGTTAAACTGCCCTCCTCTCCCTTCCCTCCCCAGGAGTGGTTTCAAGCGACACCTCCAAGCCGCCCTCCAGCAGAAACCAAACCAGAGTTGACATTCCAATGGTTTAAAAAACAACCTCTTTTCAGTCTCTTTTTTTCCATCATGGAGCTAAAAACAGCACTGATCCTGCTGAAACTTCTCCTCAAGTTACTTTTAATACATGCACAAGACTAATGAAGTAGGGCTATATCTTTGCATTATGTATGCATAGGCCTTTCTTGCAGATCTGGGTGTGTACTTATTACAGTTCAAATGTTATAAGGGGCCCAATTCTCCGTTCATTTCCACCTTTGGTGGCCCTTAGGAATATCTATGTACACGCACCAGCCCCGATGCTCCAGACCGGCTGGGGAGCATTTGATAAGACGTCTGGGATGGGGGGAGAATGAAGATTGCAGGAAAGCCATCTGGATGCCAAGCTAGTCCCTGGCACACAGTAGCCTGAAGGCTGCTCTAAACTACACTGATTTAGCAGCAGCTGGGGGATCCCAGGAGATGCTTTAACCACACCCCCTTCTCAGCCATGCCCCAGTACCATTGGCCACACCCCTGTGTTGGTTGCTGGGAGGGGCGTGGGTTGTCTGGAGCAGTTGTACAACAACCGAGGAGTCAGGAGGAGTGCTCCTGTGGCCCGATCAGGCGGCGTAATGACTCATGTCTCAGCCAGTGGAGTCTTTGACAATATTTGACCCTTAAATGAAGCGTGCACTTGTCCGGTATTAGGCAACAGGTATAAATAACTCCCCTGATGTCAAACCTCCCCTGTTCCCTGAGAGGGTGGAGAGCTGGGAGCTTTGTTGAGCGACCCTCTTGTTTCATTCTGTCTTGGACACTTTGTATTTCCTCTTCACGCGGGCAAAGGGCCCAAGCGCATCACAGAAGACGAAGTCCCAGAGGACGCAGACCCAGGAGGTGTGGTAGGGGAGATGGTCGTAGTACTCAGCAGCGATCTTCTTCACCTGGAAGCAGAGACACATAGGGGTCCAACTGTGAGCACAAACCTCTGCCCTCGGACGTTTCGATGGGAGATGCACAATCTGCACCGTGTGCTGTGGGGTCACGTTCATGGCACACACACAGAGATATTCGATTAAAACATAAATACCGTACCTGGAAGGTTGCACTATAACACAACTTTATTTCTGAGACTCCAAACCCCCCAAAAAAAGAAAAAAAGAGAGAGAGAAAACAGGCTGCTCCCTAAAAAAACGTGAGATATAAGTTACCTCAGCCTTGCTCTGACCACACGCTTCCCTTCAGAATCCCTTAGCCTGCAGGGATGGGAAACGCCCTTAAAATCACAAGCTATACATTTACCGTAAGTATACATTTCTAATACACCACCTATGTCTGGGTGAAACCTATACCGGGGTCGACAACCTATGGCATGCGAGCCGATTTCTCCTGGCATGTAGCGGAGAGCTCAGCCCACCACCACTTTGGGATTTCCCCTGCTGGCCCCTTGCCAGCAGGGATCCTGCCGCCTGCCCCACTCAGCTCCTGCTGCCAGACTGGGTGTTGGGAACCCAGACTGGCAGCGGGCTGAGACCCCAGCTCCGAAGCGGCCAGTGGTGGGAAACCCCAGAGCGGCGGCAAGCTAAGTGCTCAGCCTGTCGCCACTTTGGGGTTTCCCCCACTGGCCCCTTGCCAGCTCCCTGCCAGCCTGGATTCCCTTTACCCACCCATCCGCCCACTTTCCCAGGGATTTCCCATTTTAAGGGGTGGGTCCCTGCTGGGCTCTGCCTACTTTCCCAGGGATTCTACCCCCTCCCCATTTTAAGGGGTGGGTCCCCGCTGGGCTCCGCCCACTTTCCCAGGGATTCTACCCCTTCCAGCCCCAGGACTCTTGCAAGCCGGGAGGTTCTTACCAGCGGCAGCCTGCTGCCCGGGATGCTGGGGAAATCGTGGTGCTCCATGTGATAACCCACGTTGAAGGTCAGCCAGTTCAAGGGGCCGTAGTAGGAGAAGGTGTCGTAGCCCTTGAGGTACATGTAGTGCTCGGCGATAAAGTGTCCGGAAATGGGGTGGATCCCCATGGCCAGCGTGGAGCCGGCGATCATGTAGAAGACGGGCTTGGGCCCCCACAAGGAGTAGATCAAGAGGTCGTAACCCAGCTGGACAGCACAGTTGATCACCTCCAGGCCGGTGAAGGGCTTGGGGTTGACGTAGAGGGGCCGCAGGATGTAGAAGACGGGCTGCAGGAAAAGCCAAAGGAGCTTGAGGGGCGGTGAGCGGAAGAAGCGCCCCTCGAAGGCCGTGGGGATGTCCACGTCGAGCCCGTCCCCGGCCAGGTAGCGGTGGTGGTCGACGTGGTACTTCTTGAAGGAGGTGGCGTAGGGGACCCCGATGGGCAGGTTGGCGAACATGCCGAAGAGGCGGTTCCACTTGGCCTCCTTGTTGCCGAAGGCCACGTTGTGGGAGATGTCGTGGATGGCCAGCGTCATGGAGTGGTTGAGGCAGCCGCCGAAGGCGTAAGCCCAGAAGAAGACCCACTTCCACGCCAGGTCCTTCACCAAGTAGCAGGCCACCAGCTGGGTCAGCACCATCAGAGACACCACCCACTTCAGCTGGGGATCTGGACCCATCAGCTTCTTGATCTCAGGGTACTTGGCTGTGGAGAGGACACAGCAAGACGGGGGTTCAAGTCCCTCCTCTGCTACAGCCTCCCTGGGCAAGTCCCCTAGGCCCAGAGCCTCAAGGATTCTTAGGCACGGAGATCAATGGGTACGGGGAGTCTTAATGCCTTTGTGGATCCGTGCCTCAGTTTCCCAATCTGTATTATGGGGGGACTGTGAGGCGCTCCGATACCATGGCACGTGACTGAGACAGGGGTGTGTGATACAGGAGGTCAAACTAGATGCCCTAATGGTGGTCGGGTGGCCCTAAAAATCTATGACTCTTCCCTGGTTTCCAGCAGCTAAGATTTATCTTGGCCGTGGCTCCTTCTTGGTCAGAGCGCTCAACTCCCCAGACCTGGCCCTACCTTTCTAACATATTAGCATCGCCTATGGGGCGCTCCCTTAAACCCTTACACTGGGCCCACATGAATCACATGAGGGCCCCAGTGACCTCATGGATATGGCACTGGCTTCTTAAACTAGAGCTCGTAGGTTCAAGTCCCATCTGGGGTGAAAAACTACCTATTGCAAGAAAACCTTTCCATCCTATGACCCCCACTCCTTTCCCCCACCTGGGAAGGTGTCACAGGTGGGGCCTGGGGCCAGCTGCCCCATGACCCAGTACAACCAGCAGCAGCCTCCCCAGCTTAGGGGTGATACCAAGTTAGAGCCAATGGTCTGTTTGGCCCCCATCCTGTTTCTTCTGGTTCCTAATCCATCAGTGAGGGGAACACGACCCCGAGCAGGTGTGATCTGGGGCAGGAATGCAGGGGCCGCACTGGGAAAGGGGATTGGCAAGTCCGGCCAAGGGTGAGCAGATTTTCTAGGGACATTTGGCTGTCCAGGCCAGAACGGGATGTGTGATCCCCCAACAGCCTCCACTGCACTCAATAAGGTGAGGGGCGGGGATTTCAATGGAGGAGTTTCCCTATTGTTCTCCATGGAAGGGAGGGGAAATTTTTCCATTTTTCTCAATGTGTGTGTGGGAGTTTCCATCCCTCTCAGTGGGGCAGGGAGGGGGGAGTCTCTATTGATCTCCACGGGGTCGGAGGAGCTGGGAATTCTCCATTGGTCTCTGTGCAGAGCTCTTTGGAAAATCCCCTCCCCGCCGGGGCTAACCCCTCCCTCCCTGACCCAGCAGGCGGGCAGCGCCACCAACCCAACGGGGCTACTCCCGGGAGGGATCTGGCCCGGGGCTGCAGGGTGTCTGTCATGCCTAATGTCCAGGGCCTTCAGGGCAACCGACCGGGCCTGCCTGTGCGGGCGCAGAGCCCCGTCGCCCAGCCCTGGGGAGACACGGTGCCAGGAGACGGGCACCGGTGTGCCGCCGGCAGCACCCGCCCCGCCTGCGTGTTACAAAAGGGACAAAGGCGCCCGGTGAATGCAAACGCCCACGGCCCGTGCAGAGAGCCAGAGAAGCCACAGTGGGGCCCGCTGGGCCATCAATACACAACCTTGCCCTGACCCCACCGAGCTTTGCCGCAGGCCAGCTAGCCATGGGGCCTCAGGCAGGAGGCTGAGTCCGGGCTGGGTTTCGGGGTCAGTGCCCGAGGGTCGGCCCAGCAGTCCAAGCGGAAAAAGCGACCTGAGGGCTGGGCAAAATGCCGGACAGCGAGCGCGTTCAAGGAGGGGAGCAACTCAGGGAGGCAGTGGGGCCTAGTGGATGGTGCACGGAGCATTAGGACTCAAGACAGCTGGGAGTCTACTTCAGCCTCTGCTGTTGGGCGAACCTGGTCAAGTCACTTGGTCCTCGTGCCTCAGTTTCCCCATCCATAAAATAAGGCTTGTGATACTGGCCTCTGCTTGGAAAGCAATCTGAGATCGACTGATAATCATCATAATCAATCCCTGGATCTTGTTACAGTAAAACCTCGATTTAACGGACTAATTCGGGCGAGGGGGTGTCCGTTAAATCAAAAAGTCCGTTATTTAATAAAAAATAATTTTAAAAAAACGAGCTGTCGGAGCAGCAGCCCGCTCGCCACAGGGTCGGGGCGGCAGCTCCGCAGCCTGCCCGCTGCTGGGACCCGGGCGGCAGCCGGGAGCCGGCAGCCAGCTAGCGGCTGGGACCCAAGCGGTAGCCGGGAGCCAGCCCGCCTGCTGCCGGGACCGGGGCAGCAGCCGGGAGCCAGCAGACGGCCGCCAGCGAAGGGGACCGGGGCCGCAGCAGGGAGGGATCGCGGTCTGATATGGCTCAGAAATTTTGTCCGTTGCATCCGAAGTCCGTTAAATCGAGGTCCGTTAAATCGATGTTTTACTGTATTAAAACGAGGGAAGAGAGCCTCCTGTGTGTGCTGCCTCAGTTTCCCCAGTGACTGTGTGTACACACACACACAAATCACCCCACCCGGATGAGTCACGGGAGGGTTTTGCTCCGTGCACCATCTGTGCACGCCTCACCGTGGCAACAGCCAGCAGCACTGTGCCAAGGGCTTTTCACAGCTGACAGCCGGCGGTTGTTTAACGCCGTGTCTGAGGTCTCAGACCAGGGCCCCGATCCCTCCCTCGCCGCGTGGGTTGTAAGACACCAGACCAGAGCGTGCTGCACTGGAGTAAAGGGTGGTTATGTCCATGGAAAACGCCAGAATCCCCCCTCCCCAGCGCGAAGCTTTTACTCCCGGTGCCAAGCTGCAGGGCGTGATGCCTCTGTAAAGTTTGCCATTGATTTCCCCTGACGCCTGCAGATCTGCAGAACTCCACCTGGCCACCCTGTGCTTCGTCTAACGGTCCCGTCTCCAGGACTCCAAATGGAGCCCAAGGCCACAGCCCAAACCCACAACCCTCCCGCAGGAATTGACGGTTCAGATTCCTTCGGTCTGACTGGCCTCCGCAAAGGAGACGGTGCCACTTGTAACCTCCCTGTCAAACCTGAAAACGATCGATCTGCGTCAGATCTGCTGTCCCGCTGGGGGGGGGGACGGGGGATGAACATCAAGGAGAGGTGGGGAAACGGGGTTGTTTCTAGAGTCCTCAGGTTTCCTTGATCAGCTGGGCCCAGGATAGGCTCTACAGCTGCTGGTTTTCTAGCAACAGATACACACTCCCTTTAAACCTGCCGGGTGCTTTTGCTGCCCTCCACCCCGGAACATGATTTAGTTTGGGATTGGTCCTGCTTTGAGCAGGTGGTTGGACTAGATCCCTCCTGAGGTCCCTTCCCACCCTGATCTTCTATGACTCTTTGATTCTAAGACATCCCTAACACTTTATAGGAAATCTGGCTGCGAATTGTTGCCCCACCGGGGGGCTTTAGGAACATCTGGCCCTGAGCCACTTGAAAAGTTTGACCCCAGCGATGTGACTGACAACCGAGCGCGTCGAATAAACAATCAAGCCCCGTCAGTGGGGCCCTACCAAATTCAAGGTCCATTTGGGTAAATTTCAGTCCTAGGATTGTTAAAAATCTGGAATCTCACAGGGTTGTAAACGTGGGGATCCCGCCCCAAAAGGGAGGAGGGGAAGGGGGGCTTGCAAGGTTATTGTAGGGGGATCACTGTATTGGCACCGTTACTTCTGTGCTGCTGCTGGTGTGTGGAGGGGGAGGGGGAGCTGCCAGCAGTGCTGGGCGCCCGGCCAGCAGCAGCCCGTCTCTGGCTGCCCAGATCTAGGGCAGCGCAGACGTAACGGTGGCAATACAGCGATGCCCCTTCCCCGCCTACAACAGCCAGATTTCACGGAGGAGTCCAGATTGCACGGTCCGTGCCGCGTTTTTCACGGCTGTGAATCTGACAGGGCCTTATCCATCGGCTCGTTGGATCTCGTCTCCCACGTCCGCCTCGCCCCTGAACGTTGGTGCTGTTCTACCCGGACCTCTTGTGGGACGTTAGCGGAGCCGGGGTTTGTCCCTGGATTGGCAAACGGGTCCGTTTTGGGGGCGGAGTTCCGTCTCCCCAGTGCAGGGCTCGGTCTCACTGTGGGATCTAAGGCGCTGCTTGGCACCCTGGGCCTGTGCTTTGTGCTGGGTAGAGGCGTGGGGGGTGAGCCGGCTTTGCGACCCCTTAAGCCTCCCCTCCATGCAGGGGGGCTGCCCCAGCCAGTCTGGAGCTGGCCTAAGGACACGGCTCATTGCATCGGTGTGGACTGGGTGGGGGGTGAGGTGCGGCTGGCATGCACTGTGCTGTAGCTATTCTCTGCCCCCCAGGGCCCATAGGGGGTGGATATAGGGTGAGGGGGTAACCTCCGGCTAGCCCTATAGGGTGTCCCCTTTTCCCTTTGGGAAATATGGTCACCCTATACGCAATTGCTTTGCCCCACAGATAAAGTCATGGTGATGAGTTAATTACACGACAATTACCCATCTACTTACTAAATAGCTACTAACCCCAGGAGAAGGGCTTGTCTACACTGGAAAAGCTACCGCGGCCGGTGCAGGGACTAGCTACTCTGACAGGAGGGGTTCTCCGGTCGCTGTAGTTAATCCCCCTCCCCGAGCGCGGGCGCTGGCTGGGAGAAGTCTTCCGTCAGTCTAACGCTGGCTTCACCACGCCACAGAGGGGGGTGGATTTTTCACAGCTCCGGGCAACGTAGCCGGGTCGACTTAATCTTTTAGAGTAGATGTGGCCCAATATTGAGAGAGCTGCTCACGGCTCTCTACGTTCAACACCAGCTGGTTCTGACCCACTTCCTCTCTCTCTGGTATCCCCCTCATCTCCCCACTTTCTGACTCATCTCTCTGTTTCTCCCTGTTCCCACCTGGTTCGGACCCATCCCTCCCCCTGTCTCTATCCCCTCTGGTCCTGATCTCCTGGTCTCTGGTTCTGGCCTCCCTCTCCCTTGTTCTGGTTCTGACCCTCTTCCCACTCATCTCTGGTTCTGATCCACCTCCCTCCGTGCCATCCCCCTTCCCGATGGGTGCCAGGGTGGTACCAATCCAACCCAGACTCACCCAAGATCTCCTTCCTTCTCTCGGTATGAGGCTGATCCGTATAGACCCACTCAAAGTCCTCCCTGGTGACCCGGTTCCCCATGCTGCGTCCTCTCCACCGGAGCCGGCCCAGTTCCCACGGCGCCGAAAGAACCAGGACTCCCAGCTGGGGCAGCGTCACCCGGGCCGGTGAGCTGTATCCTCTCACTGACTTCCCCAGAGGCACCGCCGCAGACACCCGCCTGAGCTGAAATGCTTTCCTGCCTGCCCTTCCCCAAAGCACCTGCCAGACCTGTTTGGCTGGGCATCAGAACTCCCTGGGGTGGAGTTGGTCTCTAAGCTCCTGGTATTGGGCCCTGGGCCAAATCAATGGCTCCGGCCACTAAGGGGCCGTCTACCCACAGCACTTTCGAGTGGGAGCCTGAGTCTGCCAACCCGGGCCCCTAGACGCGCTGCCGTGGGCTGTGTGGACGTTCCCTGGGTGTCCTTTCTAGAGCCATTGAGGGGCTTGTCAAAGTCAGGCTCTTGGGGGGTTTCTTCTTGGGGAAACGGCAGAGCCACCGCGTCCAGTGACTCAGCCCCGCAGTCCCTCCGGGGGCCGGGAGCTGCACTGGAGGACAAGGCCACAGGCCACCCCGGGCTCGTCCACACAGGGCAATGGACTGGAACAGCCCCCAGGAAACAGGCTTTTGCTGTGGGAAGGACAGCAGGTTGGGAGGTATTGGATGGAAGCTTTTCCCGCAAGAGGGACAGCTTGGGCTCAGCTTCCTCCGCTCCACCATGGAATTCCTTCTCCAAACCAGCCAGCTGGGGCTCACCCTGCCTGCTGGAGACAGCGGTGCTGCAGGTTCAAGTCCCTGCTTGGCTTGATTCAGAGCAGTGGCTTGTACCCAGATCTCCCTCTTGCCATGTAGGTGCCCTAACCTTTGGGCTATACAGTGGGCGTCTGCTTCAGGTCCAATGAGTATTTAATTGAATACACACCCTACCCCAGGCCAGAATAATAATTATAATAGACAAAGTAATAATTATTACTAATTATAATAAATCTCTCTATATAAAAGTCAAATGGTGTATGTGTGCGTGCGTGTATGTACGTGCACTTACTCCTTCCACACCGTTTGAGCTAGAGACTTGAAATTTGGTACAGTTATAGGTCTTAGGGTCCTAATCAGGGTAAGAGTCGAAAATTTTTCAAATCTCACCTCTGACGCCCCCCAGGGGTGAAATTCTTTAAAGCCCATTCACATCAGCTGGGCAGCTGCTGTTCTCTGTGACATAGTTATGATGTCATAATACCCCCTCCAACGGACCCTGCACTCGCTCAGCTCTGTGCCCCCTCCCCCCTCCAACGGACCCGAGTTGGGTTTGGTCGGAGGGTAAGTGAGGTAGGGGTATCGGGTTTGGTTGGGGGGTGAGGTGGGGGTGTCGGGTTTGGTCGGGGGGGTAAGTGAGCCGGGGGTGTCGGGTTTGGTCTGGGGGGGTGGGAAGGTGTCGGGGTGGGTGAGGGGTGAGGTGTGGGTGTTGGGGTTGGTTAGGGGGTGTTGGGTTTGGTGGGGGGGGGTAAGGTGGAAGGTGTTGGGTTTGGTTGGGGGGGTGAGGAAGGGGGTCGGGGTTGGACGAGGGGTAAGTGAGGTGTGGGTGTTGGGTTTGTTTGTGGTGGTAGGTAGGGGTGTCGGGTTTGGTCGGGGGTGAGGTGGGGGTGTCGGGTTTGGTCGGGGGGGTAAGTGAGTCGGGGGTGCCGGGTTTGGTCTGGGGGGGTGGGAAGATGTCGGGGTGGGTGAGGGGTGAGGTGTGGGTGTTGGGGTTGGTCAGGGGATGTTGGGTTTGATGGGGGGGTAAGGTGGGGGTGTTGGGTTTGGTTGGGGGGGTGAGGAAGGGGGTCGGGGTTGGTCGAGGGGTAAGTGAGGTGTGGGTGTTGGGTTTGTTTGTGGTGGTAGGTAGGGGTGTCGGGTTTGGTTGGGGGGGGAAAGTGAGGTGGGTGTGTCAGGTTTGGTCTACGGGGGGTGAGGTGTGGGTGTTGGTCAGGGGGTGTTGGGGTTGGTAGGGGGGTGACATGGGGGTGTTGGGTTTGGGTGGGGGGGTGAAAATGTGAGTCGGGGTTGGTCGAGTGGTAAGTGAGGTGGGGGTGTCGGGTTTGGTCGTGGGGGTGAGGTGGGGGTGTCGGGTTTGCTCTCTGCCCCCTCCCCCCTCCAACGGACCTGAGCAACGCCGGGTATTTTCGCTAGTATAATATAATAAATTATTAATAATAATAAGTAGACCAGCCCCGGGAGGGGAAGCATCTTTCCTGTATCTTTGGCTCTCTGGCACTTCTAAAAAAATCACAGGCCCAGTGTTCTGTCTCTGACTGGAGCTAGTCTCACTTGCTCGAGAGCAGAAGTAACAGAGTCCTGTGGCACCTTAAAGACTAACTAAAGTATTGAAGCATAAGCTTTCGTGGGCTAATACCCATGAAGACCCAGATCCTCCCTCCCTGGGCCCTGGCAGTAGCTGGCCCAGGGAGGGAGGATCTGGGTCTTTATGACTTGCCAGGTTCAGCCAACGGGGCTCCCTCACCAACCTTCCCGACGGTCCTTTATCGAGGATGCTGGGTCTCCGAGCCTGTCTGGGCGGGGCTGTGCTCCGCACGCTCACCCCGAAGGGGTTAAGGTAGTTTACACGGAGAGGAGAACCTCCTCTGGGTAGGGAGAGGAGGGGTTTCGGGGAAACCAGGGAGCTGGTAGCAGGAAAAAAGCAACCGCTGCTTCCCCTGGGGCGAAGGGTTTTTTTGAGCGTTGGTCTGCTAAACCCAGGGTTGTGAGTTCAATCCTTGAGGGGGCCAGTTAGGGATTTAGGGCAGAAATCTGTGGGTGAGATTGTAGCCTGCGTTGTGCAGGAGGTCAGAGTAGATGATCACAGTGGTGGAAGGATGGGAAAGGTAAGCTGGGGATAGACAAGGTCAGACATTGTCCTGGGGAGAGACAGGAAGGTTTAGAGTAGCCCAGACCTTGGCTGTGGGAACCTTGGACTGAGCTCAGTTGGCAGCAGCCTGAGAGCTGATCTCTTCTCCCTGCTGAGGGGAGGGAATAGCTTTTATTGGACCAACCTCTGTTGGGGAGAGACACCAGCTTTTGAGTTTACACAGAGCTCTTCTTTCCCTGCCAAACAGATGATTGCACCATTGCCCACGTGGGAAGTTGTTCCTGGAATTTTGCTCTCGAGCAAGAATCAGAGAGGTAGCCGTGTTAGTCTGGAATAGCAGAGGTAATAAAGAGTCCTGTGGCACCTTAAAGACTAACTAAAGTATTGAAGCATAAGCTTTCGTGGGCTAATACCCATGTATTAGCCCACGAAAGCTTATGCTTCAATACTTTAGTTAGTCTTTAAGATGCCACAGGACTCTTTATTACCTCTGCTATTCCAGACTAACACGGCTACCTCTCTGATTCTTGCTCGAGAGCAAAATTCCAGGAACAACTTCCCACGTGGGCAATGGTGCAATCATCTGTTTGGCAGGGAAAGAAGAGCTCTGTGTAAACTCAAAAGCTGGTGTCTCTCCCCAACAGAGGTTGGTCCAATAAAAGCTATTCCCTCCCCTCAGCAGGGAGAAGAGATCAGCTCTCAGGCTGCTGCCAACTGAGCTCAGTCCAAGGTTCCCACAGCCAAGGTCTGGGCTACTCTAAACCTTCCTGTCTCTCCCCAGGACAATGTCTGACCTTGTCTATCCCCAGCTTACCTTTCCCATCCTTCCACCACTGTGATCATCTACTCTGACCTCCTGCACAACGCAGGCTACAATCTCACCCACAGATTTCTGCCCTAAATCCCTAACTGGCCCCCTCAAGGATTGAACTCACAACCCTGGGTTTAGCAGACCAACGCTCAAAAAAACCCTTCGCCCCAGGGGAAGCAGCGGTTGCTTTTTTCCTGCTACCAGCTCCCTGGTTTCCCCGAAACCCCTCCTCTCCCTACCCAGAGGAGGTTCTCCTCTCCGTGTAAACTACCTTAACCCCTTCGGGGTGAGCGTGCGGAGCACAGCCCCGCCCAGACAGGCTCGGAGACCCAGCATCCTCGATAAAGGACCGTCGGGAAGGTTGGTGAGGGAGCCCCGTTGGCTGAACCTGGCAAGTCATAAAGACCCAGATCCTCCCTCCCTGGGCCAGCTACTGCCAAGGACGCGGAGCGGTGCGGGCCGGAGCCCGGCCGCCTGGGCGTGGCAGCCAGGCAGAATCCACGCTCACTTCTTCTCAGGTGTGTCACTGTAGCAGAATGAGACTCACCCGCTGCGGCACCCCCGGCTGGTCGCTTTGGGAATTGGCTCTTTCAGCACTCCGAGCGCCCTCTGCGGACCAGTGGCCCCGTGTCCCTCCCGGACCCCGGCGCCCTTTGCCCTGAGGTTCTGCCCCAGCAGTAGCCCCACACTCCAGGTCTCCCCTCCCAGGGGATCCCCCAACCCTCTAAACCCACCTTGCCTCAGTGGCTACGGCCGGTCAGCATCTAGCCCCCGCTCCCTGGGGCAGACTGCAGTGTGTCAGGCCACTCATCGCTGGCAAGGGGGGTTTGGACCAGCTACCTCTGCCTAGCCCCGGCCTGCCCCTCCGTAGCCCCACTGCCTTCTTTAGGCCCTGCTCAAGGCCTGCAGCCGGGGGAGTTGTCAGGCAGGAGATCCCCAGCGCTTCCTCCCTTACCCCAGCACTGCACTGCACTGCACTGCACTGCACTGCACTGCACTGCACCCCGAGCTCTCCGGCAGCCAGGTCCTTCTCCCTCTAAAACTAGAGAGAGAGACTCCTTTAGCTCCTGGCCCCCCAGTCCTCTTATCAGGGCCAGCTGAGCCCTGATTGATCTGGCCACAGCTGTGGCTACTTCCCCCACCAGCCTAGCTTGGCGGCTTTCACTCCCTTCCCCCAGCCCTCTGCAGGGCTGCTTTTACTATTGCCCTCCCCCAGGGCAGCTGTTTTAACCCCTTCAGGGCCAGAGCGGGGTGAGCGCCGCGCTACAGTCGCAGAAAGTAAATTGACCACGGAAGTTGGGGGGCCACGTACCAGCCTGATACCGAGACTTGGCGTCAATTTCATGCAAGTGATGACAGGCCCAAAGGGACTGAGCAAGTGATCAGGAATGAGCTCTAACTGGAAAGCATTATCAACCTCTGACTCACCGTGCTCACATTGGCCGCTGGGTGCAGGATGTTGTTTGTGTGAGACCGGGATTTACTGGGCGTGGTTTTGAGAACAGAGAAAAGCAGGTGTCGCCTGTGGCGACACTGTGTCTTTGAAATTAGGTTTGTCTACACTGGAACATCTAGGAAAGCTAATCCGGATCAACAAAAGAAGCTGAATTGGAAGTGGATTATTTAAAGCCCTGCGGGGAGGCTGTTGTGCAGAATTAAAGTGGCCTTAATTCCGTTTTGCTGAACGGTGAATTAAACTAAAGCAAATTAAGGCCTTTTGAATGACAGCGTCCACACAGGGACTGAAACGGTTTAACAAATCCACTTCTGATTCACCTTTAATTCATTCAAATATATTTCCCTGCATGTCCCCACGTAGACCAGCATTCAGTTGTGCGTAGTCACCAGCTGTGGCTAGACTGGGGTGTGCATGCACCGAGTCTTTAGAGCCATCTCGTAATGTAACTGCTGACGAGAGTTCTGGTTTACACTGTACGTCCCTGGTCTCACTCCGGTTCCTGAAAAGGAGAGGCTGTCGTCTGTTCATTAGGAAAAACACCCTTAGTTGCTTGTGCTTGCTGGAAAACAGGGCTGTCCCAGCTTCCCTTCTCTCCCCCGCCACTTCCCTGGTAGTGCTGAGATGTCTGGGACTCCCCTCCCCAGTGCAACCCTCTTGTTTTGGGCTCTGCTCCTTCAAACCAGGCTGCTTCTTCCCTAGTTCCTGGAACCTAAACCTAATACATTAAGAAACTGATTACGGGTAATGTATCACCCTCAAAGATGTTCCAATAAGCGTCTTTCACAGACTACACTCCTTCCTAGTCTGGGCCCAATCCTTTCCCCTGGTACAGTCCTTGTTAGTTCCAGCAGACATCCCAGGTGGTAAGCAGGGGTTTTCTCACGACTGGCCGCCCCCTTTTGTCCTGCTCCACCTGCTTTTATAGCTTTGGCACAAGGTGGGAATCTTTTGTCTGTTCTTGTCCCCACCCCCACCTCATCAATGGAAAAGCACAAGGATTAATATGGATTCCAGTATCATGCGACATGGTCACCTGTCCCTGTAAGACCCCAGTCTCCCTTCTCCCTGGGTTGGCCCACAGGTACACAGGAAGGCGTGCAGGTAAATAAATCATTTACACCAATTGTCCTAGTCAATGGGAGCCATCACGATTCTAAACCACAACTAATGACTCACACTTTGCATAATTATAATAGGACCTCAGAGTTATACTTCATATTTCTAGCTTCAGATACAGGAATGAGACATACATACAAACTGGAGGAATAGATTCAATAGGTTGTAATCGTTCTTATGATACCTTACAAGAGTTCTTTTACATAAAACATATTCCAGTTGCATCCTATTCACACTCATAAGCATATTTTCATAAAACGTATGGAGTGCAACCTCACCCCGGGAACAACTGTAGCGGAGGCCTGGCCTGACATGAATAATTAACACATGGTGGGAGGCTTCATTTTTTGGAAGCTAGAATTAGGGATGTAAATGAATCAGCCAGTTGAAAACAGCCTCTTTGTGCTAAATACGATAAGTAACTAGGTCAGTAGGCTAAGACAGAATGGCTGAGCCAACTAAGATAAAAAGGAGAACACACGGGGAACTCTTTCCTATGATCTAGACAACCTGGGACGTTAGGAATGCAGAGATAAGGTCAAGAGGAAATCAAACTGGTCAGTGCGTGGACAGCATGTTCTGCACAGGGACTGGCTCCTGAAAAGTAACCAAGCCAGTCCAAAAATGTGTGAGGCAACGTCTGGTAAATGCAATGAGATGTATAGAAAGGAAGAAGGTTTCTGTGACGTACCCTGTGGCCATCCCCCCTCTGCCTGATCTATCTGATCAGCTCAGGGCAGCGCTAGGGCGTGTGAAACAAAGACACCTGAGTGACGGAGACAGGACTCAGAGAGGTAGCCGTGTTAGTCTGGAATAGCAGAGGTAACAAAGAGGCCTGTGGCACCTTAAAGACTAACTAAAGTATTGAAGCATAAGCTTTCGTGGGCTAATACCCACTTTGTTGGATGCAAGCAGTGACAGAGACAGGAGTCAAACTGAGTTATTGGGAAGCCGAGTGGAAAGGGGTCTGGGAGGGAATAACAACAAGGAGGACCTAGTCCATGACTGGGGTGCCTACGGTAGCTACTACCGTCATGCACCCAACAACAATAACAATGTCCAGCTTTCACCTTTATCTGTCTCTTCCCAGGCAGGTGCTCCACAGAGGCAGGTGATAAGGGCAGAATCACCGTCCCATCCCTGTGGCTCACAGGAAAGCAGGGGGGAGAAGGGGGCAGTGCCACCCTGAGCTGCTAGGGTCTTTAGTTCCCACCCTCCTCCCCCATCCCAGTGAGAATGGCTTTAGGTAGGTGGCTGAAGGGAGCAGGAGAGAACTCAGCCAGCTGCAGCCAATCAGAGGCCTCAGATGTGCTAGAGGCTGGTGGCTCCAGCCCCAAATCCCACCACTGATGATGTCACAATGCAGTTTGGTATCACATCACCAAGTGATGACATCACAATGTGGCAGTATTGCGTCACTGGGCCATGACATCACAGAGGTGTGTCATCCAGCCTTCACCCAGAGACATCATGGCCACACAGAGGTCATTGCATCATCACCCGGGCGATGACATCACAAGGCAGCCTGACCAGGGGACGGTCGTAGAATCACAGAACTGGAAGGGGCCGTCACCTTGAAAGGTCGTCTAGTCCAGTCCCCTGCACTCATGGCAGGACAAGGTATTGTCTAGACCAGAGGGTCTCAAATGGTGGTCCGTGGATCACCAGTGGCACGTGAGCTCCTGTCCCCCAAGGTTAAGAACAATTTTTCTCCCTCCTCCATATAACAACCTTTATACTTGAAAACCGTTCTCACGTCCCCTCTCACTCGAGGGACCCACGGGACAAAGGGGGACCCGAGGAGCGGGGCGGGGGGGGGGGGGGCCTAGTCTGGGCCCAATCCCTTCCCTTCTCCAGACGAAACAAACCCACTTCCGTCAATCTCCCCCCTTTTGTCATTTGCGTTGCTCTTCTCTGGACTCTCCAATTGGTCCCGATCATTCCTGAAATGCGGTGCCCATGGCTGGCCCCAATACCCCAGTGTGAGGCCTATTGAGCGCGGCGGCGAGCGGGAGAGTGACCCCTCGTGTCTCGCTTGCACCAAGGCCCGCTAACCCAGCCCCAGAGGAGGGTCACTGTTTTTGCACCAGTGTTACACCATTAACCCTGGGATCCACTGGGATCCACTGGGATCCCCTCCGGCCCGCACCGCCCCTTCTGCAGGACTCCTGCCTAGGCAGCCCATGGCCCAGTCTGTGTGACGTCACTATCCGCCACGCGCACGGCGTGACGCAATATGGGCCGGAGGAGGTCACACGTCCCCCGCCCCTGCCCTGCGGGGCACGTGGAGGGGGCACTCGCCGCCGCCTTCCGGCCTCTCTTGTCCCTTCTCGCGGCCCGTAGCGGAGCGGGCTGCGGAGCGCCTGCGCAAAGGCGGCCGGGCCCCGGCGGTGGGCTTCTGAGCCTGCGCAGTGCGTCGGCCCGGGGGCGCGGTTGCTATGGAGGCGGACGGGACGTACGAGCCGGGCTTCGTGGGGATCCGCTTCTGCCAGGAGTGGTGAGCGCTGAGGGGGAGGGGCCTGGACCCCCCCCGCGATCCCTCCCACCTCTCGGGGCCCCCCCCGACCCCCCTCCGCGACCCCTCCCCCAACCCCCTCACCCCCCCGACCTCGTCCCGCCGCCCCCCCCGCGACCCCTCCCCCAACCCCCTCCCCCCCCGACCTCGTCCCGCCGCCCCCCCGCGACCCCTCCCCCAACCCCCTCCCCCCCTCCCTCGTCCCGCCGCCCCCCCCGCGACCCCTCCCCCAACCCCCTCACCTCTCGCCCCCCCGACCTCGTCCCGCCGCCCCCCCCGCGACCCCTCCCCCAACCCCCTCACCTCTCGCCCCCCACACCTCGTCCCGCCGTGACCCCTCCCCGAGTCCCCCTCGGCCCCCAAACTTCGTCCCGTCGCCCCCCCCCCCCGCAGTCCCCCGCCTCGTGATCAGCCCAGGCACGTGTCGTGGAACAAGAGACCCCCAGAGTAACCCCGCGGGGAATGGAGCTGGGGACCCTGACACGGGAAGGGGTCCTGCAATGCCACGCGCCTGGGGCCCCCTGATTCAATGCAAGGCCCTACAACAGCAAACCTGTGTGTCTGCAATAGAGCGACCTGACAGGGAATGTGAAAAATCGGGAGAGGAGGTGGGTGGGGTAATAGGACTCTATATAAAATAAAGACCCCAAAATAGGGACTGCCCCTATAAAATCAGGATATCTGGTCACCCTCGTCTGCAGCCTGACAAGAGAACGAAGCTGGGCCGCATGGTCCTCAAATCCACAAGTGACCCTACAATAACAAACCCCTGTTGATGGGGAGGGAATTTTTGCCTCCAAGGATGTAATATAAAAAGCTAGGGAAGCGTATCACCTGCCCGCTGACCCGTGCCGGGACCTTGCTCCTCATTGTTGTCCTTTGTGTCTGTAATAGCAACAACATGCTGTACCCCAAGGAAGACAAGGAAAACAGAATCCTGCTCTATGCGGTGAGTTTCAAATGGCTGAGGCCAAATTCAGCTCTGCTCTGAGCCCATTGACTGTAACAGTCCATTTCATACTGACTCACCTGTTAGCCTCGCAGTACACTGAGGTAAGGGCTGATCTTGGCTTCCCGAGGGGAAGAAACCACTTTAAAAGCTTCTAGTGTTTAACCTCATATGCAGCCTGGCTGCTTTCTGCAATAGCCTGTTGAGGATTTTGTGGTCAGCTGGAGCTTGCTATGGGAATGCTTGTCCATATTCTGTGCTCCCTTTCCAATCCTTTCCTTCTGAGAAAGCAAGGTGGGATTTCCTAAAGTGCCTAAAAGCACTGAGCCTCTAAGGTGTTTCAATAACTCCCATTAAGTGCCTAAATACCTTTAAGATCTGAGCTTGAAGTGACTTAGGAGCACAAGTCCTATTGAACAGCAAATCGCTAGGTTGAGGTGTTGCGCTCTTTCTCCTTTTCTGCTCCCAGTTTCTATCTGTGCAGGAATAAGGAGTCAAGCTCTACTATTCCCTTGTCCACACATGTGCGTGCTATACTGCTGTGCTTCCTGTTGTGCCACAATTTCAGGGTTATAGTTAAAATGGTTTAAGTAGAGATTTCCTGCCAGGAAAAGCAGTGAGAAATAAAGACAACTGTTACCCTGGGCTCTTCCCTAGCTTTTAGCCCCAATCTGCTCTTACCATGTACACAGAAAAAGCTCTGACCCAGGTCCGGAAATGCGTTAGCTCCAGGCTAGCTGGAATGGGTGGAGAAGGTATGTTAGAGCCGGGCTCTTCTTTCACTTGAGTTGGAACCTGTCTGCCTTGCAAAATCACTGTCCTGCTGATAGTCCTCCAATGCCCTTCCCACAATTCCCCTGTGAAGGACAGAGTGGTTCTCCTGCAGTTAACACAATTGACTGGGAAAGAATTGAGAGCGTCTCAGCACAACGAAGCATGGGGACCTGCCCCAGACACACACAGGCGAGTGCAGAAACAGCGAGGACACAGTAACGTGGGTAAGGCGCGGCGTTGCTTGCACCTGATCTAGGCCAAGTTTGGTGCTCAGATCTGGGAACCAATCACCTGGGCTAACGGTGCTGTGAAGACCTACCCCTAGATTTGTCATACAAGGAGGTGCATTTGATTGGCTATATTAGCGAGACTGAACAGAGCCTACACTAAGGTAGCAACTTCTGATTGGATATCCCCATTCTAGGGTACATTTTATTTCTCTCTTGGTTTCCTTCCCAAGTGTCGAAACTGCGATTACCAACAGGAAGCCGACAACAGCTGCATCTACGTCAATAAGATCACCCACGAAGTGGAGTGAGTATGAGAGGACTCATAACTGGTACTGAACAAAGACTGTGGCGATTAAGCCGTTGATGATCCCCTCCCCCATTTACCGAGCTGTTGATTAAGCACACCTCTCATGGAGAGAGTGTGGTGCAGGGGTCAGAGCCAACAGCTGCAGCAGTAACTGGGGCTACCAGGCCTATCCCAGTTGTAAGCGTAACTGTGGGACTGGGAATAAAAGTTTATAAAATGTTATAATTGTTTATAAAAAAAGGTTAATGAGAAGATGTAAACAAAATTAGTTTAAACACCTTATTGATACAGTGTAAGAATTGTGTTAAGATTATGCCTGGTAAAGAAAAGAAGCATGGGACTGAAAATTAATGAACTAAAATTGGCGTAGGGTTGGGAGTCAGGAATTCCCAGCTTTAGTCTTGGCTTTGGGAGCTGACAGAAACCGGGGACAGGGACTCCTGGGTTCTCTTTGTGGTCCTGGGTAGGAGCGTGCTCTAGTGGTTAGCGCAGGGGAAGGTGTGTCAGGACTCCTGGATTCTGTCCCTGGCTCTGCCGCACTGTGTGATGTTCACCTCTTAATGCCGGGTTTTCTCCCCCTGCTAAAGGGGCAGCCCCATTGATCGGAAGGGTCATCATGGAGCACTTGGAATTGGGGCTGGACTGTAGAGAGGGAATATGAGTCCAGTTGCCCTAAAAAGTGACAGGCAGCTCTTTCTCTTAGTAGAAAAAGTCATTATAGCACCCAGTGGCTGGACATTGAAGCTAGACAACTTCGGACTAAAAATAAGATGCCTATTTTTAAGGGAGGATAATTAACCAGTGGAACAACTGGCCTCCGGATGGGGTGGATTTCTCATCACTTGAAGTGTTTAAGTCAAGACGGGCTGTCTTTCCCGTATGTCTGTCAGTCTTAACCCAGGAACTGTTGGGTGGAGTCGTATGGATATCATGGTCCCTGCCTGCCCTGAAGGCAGCTCACTACTCATAGATTCTTAGCTCCTAACAGGTCTGTTTTCATTGCAGTGAATTGACGCAAATCATTGCCGACGTTTCCCAGGACCCGACTTTGCCCCGGACAGAGGATCACCCATGTCAGAAGTGAGTGTTAACCCTTTGGAGCCTGCTGCCAGCCCTTTTCAGTTGGTGTGGTCTGAGGGTTACATTAACTGGTTAGCTCAGACATGCAAGATTTCCAAGAGGTGGAAGATAAACCAACACAGTCACTTATCCAGAAACCTCTAGCTACAGTCCTGCCGGTTCTCACAAGCTAAGCAGGATGTCATGGTGGGGAGACCTCCAAGTAAAACCCTGCCTGCTGCAGGCTCTCTTATTCAATAGGGAGGGCTGGCAGCTCCATAGATCTAGAGGTGCCATTTCTTAGATGAAATGTTAAACAGAGAACCTCCCTCTCTGTGATTATTAAAGGCCCAACAGTAACACGATGTGTTTTAACCACAAGACTCCCAATGATCCTGCTGGTTCTTTCCCTGCAAAACACTGACGCCAATCCAAATCCGTTCTCTGAGCTTACGTCCCCTACTCTCATTCGATGCTGACCTGTCCCTTCTTTCCAGGTGTGGGCACAAAGAAGCCGTATTCTTCCAGTCTCACAGCGCAAGGGCTGAGGTGAGGGGATCTGCTTCTAGGTTTGGAATAATGTAGAGTTCGTAGTTCGTCTTATTTCCATGGAGCTGCCTGTTTTGGGCCTGTGTGGAGCGGTTTCAAAGTTGTAACAGGATCCAGTGGCTGGAAGTTGAAGCTAGATGGACTAGGCTGCATCCCATCAAGGAATAGATTAGTCTGAGTGTGATACACCTCACCATCAGCTGCCCTTAGCATGAGGAAGCTTGGTCTGGGCCTGCCAGGGCATAACTCTCCACCATCGCCAGCCTCTGGCAACGCCAGCTTCCCCTCTAGGCCTACGTTCCCCCCCCCCCTTTGCAGGTTAAGAACAGACACCGCAACCCTCCAGCATCCCCTGTAGTTTCCAACCCCTGATCTACTGGATGCTCACGCAACTCCCAGCTCCTCCCCCAGTACATCACAGCAAATCAGTTACCCCACAGCACTTCATTTGTAGAGAAAGCAAGAGTAAGCTTAACAAAGAACAGCATCAAAGGATCGAAATCAGAATTACCGGAAACAAAGGGGTGCCGAGAAAATAAAACCATAACACACATCCTAGAGCCTAAACAGAACTAAGACGACGCCCTTGAAATCCTTGCAGCGTATTACAGCCAGGCCTGGCTGGGATCTTCCATTCATGAAACAAGCATGCTTTCCTCCTCTGGGGAGTGTGTCTTCACAGGGATCCTCCAAAACTCCATTGTCCGCACTTGCAAACAGGACAACCCTGTTGCATGGGTTTTCCTGCCTGGGGTCTCCCCTGGAGACTCTGTGATCACTTGATTAGCATTTTGTTCAGACTGTAAATGGATGCCCATTGTAACCCATACAGTACTCGATTTAACCTGTAGGCAGACAGCTAGATAAACATCTCTTGCCTGAAAGAACCCCAAGCCACAAGCCCATAAGAACAATGTTCAGTAGAGATATCCGGCTCCTTGCATATTATTGGTATGTACAGTTTGCAATCATTATGATTACACCAGTGAGACACGGGCTTTCCGTAGAGACACTGTGACGCTCTTTGGTGAACTAGTGAGATACCAGGCCCAGGGGATCTCTGTAAAGCTCATACATTTTAATACAAGCAAATGTATCCATCTGGGAACAAAAGAACACAGGTCATCCTTAGAGGATGGGGGATACGAGCCTGGGAAGCAGTGACGCTGAAGTAAATTTTTGGGGTGGGGATAATCAGCTGGACGTTAGCTCCCAGTGCGATGCTGGGATTGAAAGAGTCTGTGATCGTGGGATGCATAAACAGGAATCTTAAGTAGGTGCAGAGAGATTATTTTCCTTCTGTGTTTGGCCCTGGTGCGACCACTGCTGGAATCTTGGATCCAGTTCTGGTGTCCACCATTCAAGGATGTTGATGATAGATTGGAGAGGGGCCAGAAAAAGCCACAAGAATGATCGAAGGATTAGAAAACACGGCTTATAGTGCTAGGCTCAAGGAGCTCCATCGATTTAGCATAACGAAGAGAAGGTGAAGGGGTGACTTGAGGGGTCTATCAGTACCAACAAATATTTAACAACTTATTACCTAATCAGGATGCTTTTAGTATGTTATTAGTCAATTGTAGTTGATAAAATATTTGCTCAGTCATTTTGCTGTTATATATATAAATATAAAATTAACTAAATATTTCCCATCCTACTGTTTCAATATGAATTTATAGAATCAGAGAGGTAGCCGTGTTAGTCTGGAATAGCAGAGGTAACAAAGAGTCCTGTGGCACCTTAAAGACTAACTATAAAGTTTTGAAGCATAAGCTTTCGTGGGCTAATACCCACTTCGTCGGATGCAAGCAGTGGACGTGTCCAGGGGCAGGTATAGATAAGTAGGCAAGAACCAGGTAGGAGGTAAACAAGCTTAGTCCAATCAGGCTGAACCAGCTTGTTAACTCAAATCAGGGAGGGTGGGGTATTCTTCTGATGGTTCTTGCCTACTTATCTATACCTGCCCCTGGACACTTCCACTGCTTGCATCCGATGAAGTGGGTATTAGCCCACGAAAGCTTATGCTTCAAAACTTTATAGTTAGTCTTTAAGGTGCCACAGGACTCTTTGTTACTTATGAATTTATAGTAAATGAAACAGTGAATTCCCATGACTGTGGCTCTTTGGGGTAATTTGGCTCACTAATTTGGCTCCTGAACCCCTGAGGTCTGAGTATCCCTGGGCTAACATGGTCCCATGGCTGGAGGATGAAGCTAGAGAAATTCAGACTGGGAATGAGGCATACACTGATCCACGAGAGTCATTACTCGGGAACAAAGCATACACGGACCAGTGAGAGTCATTACTCGGGAATGAGGCATACACGGACCAGTGAGAGTCATTACTCGGGAATGAGGCATACACGGACCAGTGAGAGTCATTACTCGGGAACGAAGCATACATGGAGCAGTGAGAGTCATTACTCATTGGAACGAGGCATACACTGACCCGTGAGAGTCATTACTCGTTGGAACAAGGGTCCTGGTGGATTCTCCAGCACTGACACTGAGACCTGCCCTAGGAAGTATTTGGGGCTGTTCTCTTGCTCAGGCTAGGATGGAGGTCAGGCACTAGATGGTCACAATTGGCCCTCCCAGGCTTGGAATCCGAGTCCCTGCACCCTCCACTAGTCAGCATCAAGATGTCCCTGGGTCCCACTCAGTCATTGCATTCTCCTGTTCTCTAGGATGCCATGAGGTTGTATTACGTGTGCACCGCCCCGCACTGCGGCCACCGTTGGACTGAATAAGGGGGCAGCTGTTTGAGACCCGACGTCACCTCTGGCCCCTGTTGTCAGAAACATTGGGGCTCTGTTCCCTGCTTGGAACAGCCTCTGCTGCCGGTTCTGCCCTGGGGCCAGCGAACCGCTGTGTTTTTGTTAATAAAAAGGTTTTATTTTTCAAGTCACAGCACGTACTTCTGTGAAATCTGGCCTGTTATAGCTTAAGAGTGTCTTCACTGCCGTACTAATGAGAGGGAACTGCCTCTCGGGAGAGTGGGCACAAGCCCTGGGGCAGGATCAGTCACCTTGCTCTAAGTTACCATTAGCGCTTCCATGGAATTAGCCTGGTATGTTTGTCCTGGGTTGATTGAAACCAGGATAATTATATTCCACCTCTGTAACTTCTCTGCAGGTCCAATCCCAGCTCCACCCAGCAATCCTGCCCCCTCAAGGGCAGCCAGACTGGAAGTGGGATGAACCCAGCACTTAAAGGAAACCAGTTTGGAGGGTGGCGGGGGGGGGGGGGGGGGGGAGAGGGGGGAAGGGGAAGGGAAACAGGCTGCTCCAGCTTTGTGTCTGGGGCATTTACAAGGCCTGACTCCAAGTTGGACCTGTGACAGCTACCAAACAGGGGCACTCGTGCAACTCGATTTCGGAGGAGGCGACAGAGAACAGGGCACCAGACACTCGTGGTGGGCATTTTGGCAATGGCACTCCACCCCGCAAAGCTATGAACCTCCCTCCCTCCTCCTCTTTGCCTGTGGCACATAACAGGTTAGGCTCCTGTTGGTCTAATGCATGTACCTGGGAGGTCTTTAGGGGGCTGTGATATGCAGAGGTCCCTTCTGACCTTAATTTTGAGGCTCACCCGCTAAGGGCACAAGCAGGGACCGAATCTGAACACGCAGATGATTAAACAGTATAAAACAGTGGCACTTAAACTCCGATGGAGCTTTTCCCGGAGCATTTATTACGGGACCTATGAATAGAGATTCCATAAACTAAAACAAGGATCAGGGGGTTTGTCTGGTGAGTCTTGCCCACATACTCAGGGTTGAGCTGATCTCCAGATTTTGGGAAGGAATTTTCCTCCAGGGCAGATTGGCAGAAGCCCTGGAGGTTTTTCACCTTCTGCAGCAGGGGGCACGGCTCACTGGCTGGAGGATTCTCTGTACCTTAAAGTCCAAGATTTAAGGACTTCAATAGCTCAGATATAGGTGAGAGGTTTATTGCAGGAACGGCTGGGTAACATTGTGTGGCCTGCGTTGTGCAGGAGGTTGGACTAGATGAGGGTAATGGTCCCTTATGACCTTAATGTCTATAAGTCCGTAAACTTTAGGATCTCCCTTCCTAAGAGAGTTCTTCCAGGCCTCTGATCCTTCTCCAAGCCCCCTCTCATTCAAATGAGGGAGGACACTCAAGCTGTGTTTAGAAGAGACCTTGTGGGGAGGGCTAATTTATGTCAAACACCGTGGGGAAATCGGGGTCAGAGCACTGAGGGATGTTGTAGTTCGGAGACTCGGTAACAGCACCTTGAAGGACTGGAAAACAGCTCAAGCTGATCAAAGAGACGGTGAAGGAGTGACTGGATCACAGCCGGAGATTGCTTAGGTTGGGAAGAGAAACGGAGTAACGGCTCCTCAGTTGAGCAGACAAAGGTCTAACAAGACCCGACGGCTGGAAGCTGGAGCTTGACAGACAGACTAGAAAGGGGCAAGTTTTGACAGGGAGCGCGGGTGGCTTTTCCAAGAGCTCTGCTCTCCTTCCAACAGGAACCAATTCCAGGCAGCCCTAGGGCCCCTGACTCAGTGATTTACAGGGATCCCTTCTGGCCATGAAAAGGTCCCAGCAGCTCCGTGGATTCTTGTCCCTGAGGAGGGGCTGGGCTCTAGGGAACAACCCTCGGGTGGCTAGAGGAGATTGCTGGGGGCTCCCAGCATGCACGGGTGCTAGAGGGCCCCACTGCTGGGCCCAGGGCCTCAGGCATAGTAGCCGCCCGGGTAGAGGAGGAAGCGGAGGGGGGCGGGGCCCTGCTTGCGGAGGTACTTGCGCAGCAGGGCGTGGCTGGGGTGGAGCCGCCGCACGTGGCCGTAGTACTCGTCGCCGGCGGCGCAGGTGAAGCCGCACTCCTCGCAGACGAAGAGCTTGGTGCGCCGCTCGCGGTAGGCGTAGTGCTGCTGCAGCCCGTGGATCTTGCGGAGGTGGGACTCCAGGGAGCAGCGCTGGGTGAAGGCCTTGGCGCAGACGTGGCAGCGGTAGGGGCGGACGCCTGCAGTGGGGGAGAGGGGGGGCAGCGATAACCCAGACCCTAACCTCTCTCCCATCCACATACAAACCTCCCCCCAATCTGGGAGGGGGGGGGTATCAACACGGCTAGCAGGCAGAGAGGCAGGATGACCCGGGCACCAACCAAGCACTCGGGAGACCTGGGTTCGAGTCCCTGCTTTGCCCCCGGCCAAATCCCGTCTACACACAAGATTCTCAGATCTGGTTTTGCCGGCGCTTTAAACCCTGGACTAGCTGGGAGGTTGGGTTAGGAGCCAGGTTCTGCTCTAACCTGCCCACTTTCTGAAGTGTGGACGCAGGCGACTTCACCTGGGGTGCTGATGGTCCTCCGGTGCTTTCCCACAATTCCCCGGGGGTTGCCTTTTCCTGCCATTCCACTCAGCTCCCCTCTCCTGCCCCGGGAGTCCGCCAGGAAGAGGGAGACTCATTCTAAGGGCCCTGGGCAGAAGGGAGCAAGTGAGTTGAAGAGCCTCCCCCTTAAACAAGCTGCCTCCCCCGGTGCGGCTCCGGCCTCACCGGTGTGCGTCCGTGTGTGTCTCTTCAGGTCGAAAGTGTCGTTGAAGCCCTTGCCGCAGTACCGGCAGACGTGCTTCTTGACCGCGCTGTGGCACTTCAGGTGGCGGGTCAGCATGCGCTGCAGGGGGAAGGCCTTGCTGCACACGGAGCAGGGGAAGTCGCCACGCCCCTGGGGGCCTTTCCCCTGCAAAAAGGGAGCAGGGAGGAGCATCATCCCCACTTGGTCATGAGGTGCAGCGGTTAGAGCAAGCAAAAGGGAATGGGGGTTGGGGCGGTCTATTGCTGGCTCCCCTGGAGCTTGGTTCTCAGCCATGGCCATACAACCCGGGAGTCCTGAGAGTCTCCGTCACCTGCCCAAACTGCTAAACCCACTCCCCAGAGCGGAGAACAGAACCCAGGCGTCCTGACTCCCAGTCCGGCCCCCACCCTAGCCACTAGTCTCCCCTCCCCTCTCAGAGCTAGAAGGGGATCCTCACTCCCAGCCCCCTCCTCTCACCCAACCCCTTACGCCCCACAGCGGGAGACAGAACCCAGGAGTCCTGACTCTCAGCCCACCCCACTCTAACCCACAAGCCCCCACTCACCCATGGTTACCAGGAGTCCAGATTTCTATTCATCTGCTCAAACTGCAAAACCCACTCCCCAGAGTGAAGCATGGAACCCAGGAATCCGGACTCTTCGTCCCCCTCACCCACTCTAGTCACTGGATGGCACATTTCACACCCAGCCAGGAATAGAACCCAGGAGTCCTGGCTCCCCCGTCCCCCTCCCTGCTCTTACCAAATAGACCCCACACACTTTACCTTCTCTCTAGGGTATTTCATTGCAGCATCAGGGGGCAGCAGGTTTGGATGGGGCCTGGGGGAGCTGGCCTGACTTGGTCTGTCCCAGCCGCTTTTCCTGTCCTCTGGGAACGCACCCAAGGGTGGGGGGCCGCTGCTGCCCTCTGGAAGGTCAAAACACACATGACTGTAGACTTCCCTCGCTTCTGGGTGGAAGTCAGGCAGAGAGAGAGAGGCAGGTGTGTGTGTGTGTGGGAAAAATCGGTGGAGGAGGCGTGATGGGCAGTTGGGGGGGGGCACAGGTTGGGGGATCCCCCGAAGGAATCGCTTTCCGCTGAGTATCATCCTGGGTTCATGGCCCTCAACAGCCCCATGAAAAGCACCCAGCAGAGGGGCAGACGGTCAGACTGCCCTGCGGCCATACATCCAGCCAGGCCCCTGCAGTACCAGTCAGGACACCACGGCCATTACGTGGGAGGGAGCTGGACGGCCCAGGCTAGAACCAAACTTCCCTCTTGGCCATTGGTTCAAATCCCACCCTGGGATTTTTGTTCCCCGTGTGGGTGGGTGGGGGCTTATGGGAGGCATGGCCGGGTCACAAAACCCTCTGCTGCCTCGTCCCCAGTCGGATCACAGGCCGTGGCAACGGGGGCGCCCTCCTGCCCCAGAGCGGGTGCAGCTCCCCGGGCTGGGCGGTCAGCAGAGAACGTCAGGGCGGTGAACCTGGCCCCTTGCACCGGCATTAAGAGCGGCCCATGCCCTAAAGTAAGTGGAATTCCCCCCCACACCCAGAGTAATGAACTCGGCACCTACCTGGGACGTAGGCGTCTCCCCGGAGCTGGTCAGAGAGCCCCCCCCAGTCCTGGGTCCCCAGAGTGGCTGCCCGGTGTCTTTTTACCAGGAAAGCCTTCGGCATGGCGGATGCAGTTACAGGCTTAGCCAGGGAAGTTCTCAGCCGTCCCCCTGGACCGTTCCAGCGCTCCTCCGCCTCGACGTTCCTCGTTCGACACCCCGTTGTCAGGGCGCAAGTAGAAATGGGAACGCCTTGGGTACAGGCGGGCGGCGACTCGGGGTCTTGTGATTAAGCAGCGGCCAATCCCAAAGAGCACCGAACATCTTCAAACAACCCTGGTTGCTTCATGCTCGCCCCAAGGAGGCACGGTCTCCATTTTACAGATAGAGAAACTGAGGCACAGAGAAGGGGGAATTGACGCCGTCGAGCTCTCAGGACCCGAGTCCAGGCTTCCAGGCACCCGCTAACCACTAGACCCCACTCCCCTCCCAGAGCTGGCCATAGAACCCAGCAGTCCTGACACCCAGTTGTATGCAGTAGAGCAGTCCTAGCTGTTTGAACGTCAAAACATGCTGCTTCCCTGCTGCGAGGTGCGCCACTCCTTATTACCCTTCCTTTGACATGTGGGGAAACTGAGGCATGCCCCTGCAGTGTGGCTAGTCTCGGGTCACATCCCGGGAGGATTAGAAGTTAAAGCTCCCAGAACGATGCTCAGTGCACTCCCCTACACTGCCGGGCAGGCAAATAAATATGGATTGCGGCGCCCTCCCAGATGAATCTCCTCCTGCAAAGTCACACCGTACGCTCCAGATCAGCAGGACAGGGAGAGTGTGTGTGTCCCCGTGTGTGTGTTTATATAGGCACCGATCGCAGGGAGGATTTGAATGGCCCGAGCGGGCCAGGAATACGAAGCCTTGTTCTTTGCATGCGCCGTGCTCTTAGCTGCCAACAAAATAAAACCCTCCATCCTCTTCATGCAAATCTCCAGCTCCGGCCCCAGGCAGAATCGCCGACGGTTACCTGCCCTTTGTCAGCAGGCTCGGATGGATGGAAAGAGGGCTCACGCCGCCTGGGTGCCCCCAGACACTGCCAACACACTCTTATCAACCTCCTGGCTCCTGTCTGTACCCGTTTCATTCCACTCCTGCCCCATCACAGTCCAGCCCTGCAGATTCCTGCAGTACCCACTGCACTCAACACCAGTCCCGCGGCAGTTTAGCCCTACTGAAGTACAGTACCCGCTCCAAAGGAGAAGGGTGGATCCCGGTCACGGCCCCTTTCTGTCCTGCATTGTGAAATCTGTCCGTAGGTATCAGAATTCCAGCTGGGACTGGACAGCCTCCGCTCCCCACATGCTGATGAGGTCCAGCAGCTCAGCATTGCTCCAAGCGGGGAATTGCCTGGTGCGTGGAGCAGGCCTGCCCACCTGGAAAGATGCGCTGAGACCACAGCACGCGTCACCGAGCAAACAGGAAGGGGACTTTCAAAATTCCCAAGGAATGGAAGAGGTGGGGATGACGGTTGGTCACCTGAGGGCAGGGCAGTAGAGTTCAAACCGATGGCCAGAGAGGTGACAACAGTAATTGTGGGACACCTCCCGGAGGCCAACTGCAGCGCTGTAAATCGACCCAGGTGTCTACACTAGCACCGTAGTGCTGTAACCCCAGCACGGAAAGCCGTCCGCCTCTTGGGGTTCTTTTTTTACAGCGCAACTGCACAGTTTCTGCACACTAAGTGGCTGGGCAGTGCGTACACCTCAGGAGTTACAACGCAGAGAACCCTGCTTTACTGCGCAGAAACTTGGCAGTGTAGACAAGCTCTTTGTTTACAGCGCAAGGCAGAGTCGGACTCTTGAGAAAGAACATAGAGATCAGCACTGGATCAAAACATGAGCGGTTAGGTTGGATGGAGGAATCCATGGATTATACAAGGGCTCAGACTAGATCATTATGGTCCCTCCTGGCTTGGAAATCTACAAATCCAAGGCACTTCCAACAGTTCCGGTCAGAACCATTAGATTTGCAGGAGTGGAACAAAGCTAAGAGGCCACCCTAATTAGCCGTTCTCCTGGCTGTATCTGAATACCAGCTCATCTCTTCTCTTGGGATGTTTGTTAGTCAAATAAAGGGCAAATGCATAAAATCAAACTGCTCGCAAAGCTGTCCATGGAAACAGGTTTATTCAAATCAAAGCACCAAGCAAAACCATGGCAGGGGGATATGAAAATGTGGGTCTGTTGAAGAGAGATTTACTTACTTTGGTATCAATTAAGTGCCCGAGGAGCAGACAACGAGCATTGGCTGCTGAACCCAAGCAGCGAATAGATCCCATCCAGTCTACACTTTGGTTAGTGTAATAGGAACTTGGCTTAGCTCTAATAGCCATTTCATCTGTAGGCCTCAAAGCAATTCATAAAAGTCGGCAACTATTCTGCAGAGAAGAAAACCGAGGCAGAAGGCAGAGGGGAAAGAGGACTTTCCAAAGATCACGTGGAATAGAATTCAAGTCTCCTGGCTCCCAATCCAGTGCATCATCCACTAGACCATACTGCCTCCAGGGAAGGCGTTGTTCTGTACAGTATGTTGTCCAGTCTAGCCTTTAACTGCGCTAAGTTATGGGCTTTCTACATCATTCCCTTAGGAATGGTCCACCGGCCAATAGCTCTCACGCTGCAGCCTTGGTTCCGTAGCCACTCCGATGCTCAAAAGATTATGTGGAAGGTTCGGCTTAGAGCAGGGGTGGGGAACCTTTTTTCTGTCAAGGGCCATTTGGACATTTATAATGTCATTCACGGGCCGCTCCCCCCCAGGAAGCCCAGGCTGGCAACGGGAGCTGAGACCCCAGCTGGCAAGGGGCCAGCGGGGGAAACCCCAAAGCAGTGGCAGGCGGAGTGCTTAGCCCTGCATTGCTTTGGGGTTTCCCCCGCTGGCCCCTTGCCAGCCGGGGTCCTGTCGCCTGCCCCAGTCAGCTCCCGCTGTCAGCCTGGGTGTAGGGGGTGATCTTCCTTTACCCCCGCCCAGCCTCTCCCCATCTAACTGCCTTTCCTCCCCCACCCCTGCCTGGCCCGGCCCATCCCACCGAACCTAACCTCCTCCCCCCTCCCACTCCCAACCCAGCCTCCTGCCCCCCATGCCTGACCCGCCCAGCCCAGCCTCCCCCCCACCAAACCTCCTTCCCTCCCGCACCCACGCCTCGCCCACCACATCCAGCCTAGTCTCCTGCCCCCCTCCCTGCCCGCCCAGCCTGGCCTCCCCCCCCACCCCCTTGCCTGCCCCCCAGCCCAGCCTCCCCCCCCCCCTTTACCGTCGGCTCCCCGCGGCTCCTCCGTTCGCCGCCCGGCTAACAGTGGTGGCCCGCGCACGTCCCCGGCCCCGCTGCGGGCCGGACAGAATTATTTGGCGGGCGGTATAAGGCCCGCGGGCCGGAGGTTCCCCACCCCTGGCTTAGAGCAAGACTGTGTCTACATCGCCAGTTAGACACCACTAGAGTTATACAGGTCGAGCTACACCAGTTTAATGCCCCAAATACACACACTTTGATTCGGGAACAGCAGTGGCTTTTTTCCAATCTAGTTTAACCCCGTCACAAGCAACATAATAGACACGAATTCTGGAATAGCTGCGGCCCCACAGGCAGTTCTACCGGTACAGTAGCCATATAAATGTCCCCAGGTAGACAAGCCCTCACTTGCATTATGCAGAGCCCAGGGCGTTCCCCTACAACGGACAAAGGGCAGGCTTGGAAGGAAGCAGGGGTTATTTTTAGCTCCTCTTCACGTTTGGAGACGGGCGCGAGGCCGCGCGAGCCGGCGGCACCCATTTCTCATTCGGTAATTAAGCCCTTTCACATCCACGTCTCTTCATGTCCTCTCCACGCTGCTCAGAACCCTCGGTGGTCTTTCTAGGCTCGCCTTTCATTCTCTCTCCAGGCTGATCAACACTGGCCTCCTCTCTGGCCTTCTCCTCCGTAGCTCCTGCCATCTGGAAGAGCTTCCCCGTGCCTCTACCCCCCTGCTAGATCTCGTCTGGTAAATGGAACTCCCTTTTCCCCATCTTCCGATGGCCATCGCCCTCACCAAAAGCTCTCTGCCATCCTCTGGCCTTTCCCTCAGAACCTCTCCCCCATTCTCTTCCTGGAACCGGACACTCAGATCTCTGCCAGTCTTTGCAGAATACCATGCTGAGCTTCAATTCTGGGCTTCCTTACTCTGTCCTCCCTGCCCCGGGGTGTTGGCCCTTTCCAAACAGCTGATCCGTTTGGTTGGTTCTAGCCCCTTTTCAGTCTCAGCACTTAACATCTAGTCAGTTTCTGGCCATGCTCCAGCCTAGCTTCCTTCCTTCGCTGTCCTCTCCATTAAAGTGCATTCGCTCACCTCCCCTATTCCACTCCCCACCCGGTGCCGGTCTGATCTGACAGCAAGCAGCACTTCCATGGGCTCAGAGTGTGCCTGCCTTCCGCGGCACAGTGCCTCAGCTCAGCTGTATACTCCAGCCTGGGCTGCCTGTGACCCTTATGAATCCCACAGCCAGGGTACGGGTTGAAGCTCCATTTAGCTGTAGGACAAGCGGAGTGTGGGTAGGGACTGGCATAGCATCGCTAACCTCCCTTTCAGGAGCTCCGGGGTTCTGTCGTCTTAACTCTGCCACTGACCCGCTGGATTGCTTTCGGCAAGTCTCTGCCTTTCCGTGCCTCCGTTTTCCCCTCTAAAACAGGGAGACTTTTGGTCTTCTGAGTGACCTTGGCAGTCTCTACCCTGCCCTGTGCCTCAGTTTCCCTACTTGCCAAATGGAGATACTGATACTGACCTCAGTAAAGCATTTGAGATCTCAGCATGAAGAAAAACATAGAACATTAAAAACATAGCTGATAAATCATTAGGCCCCTGGGCAGTCTTCAGAGGGGCTTCCTCTCATGGTCAACGTAGGCTGGATTTGAACCAGCCGGCTCAAAGGCTCAGTTATCCCATTACCCGTCTTCCAAAGCCATCAAATCACCAGTTTCCCCAAAGCTAACCCTTAGAGCAGACCAGTACGCTGGGATGCGAGCCCTGAGACAACAGCAGTGTTGAAATTCTCCAGCTGTGCCACGCAAGGGTCAGAGAAGATATTCTAATGAGGACCCCGTTAACGTCGATTCCACCTCTGAAGCAATAGGAGAATCGTTCCTTCAAGTAAAACACATTTATTTTAAAGACGGCTTGAAAGTGGCAGGGATCTAAAAAAACCCACCAAACATACTTTGGCCGAAGCAGCTTACAACACAGATCCAAAATACAGATCCAAAACAGCGCCTCAGTCCTCTCCTCTCATTTCCGCTGTAACAGTCGGAGCATTTTCTTCCGAAAAGGCCGTTTGTTGGGCGACTGCTTAGGACGGTGTTTGCTGAGGCCATTAAAATATAATTTACACACACACACACACAAACCAACAACAACAGCAACAAAATACCAGTGCAGAAGACAACCATTAACACGCGTAATCCGTAAAAAAGGTCGGACTCTGCAGGAGTCGCACGTGGGCCTTCGATTTAATTTGTGGTCTCTCAAGCTCCGCATTACAATAAAACATACCCTTGGCGTATCTACCTGCCGGGCTCGCTCAAGACGCTTCTGGTTTAATAGAGGCCTCAAGTTTTTTCTGGACCATTCTCACCAGCGACTCCGAGTAATGTTTCAAGAGATAAAGCGTCTCGTGGTCCTGCAGGCGCTTGAGCCGAGGGGATGGACAGTCCGTAGCTGTCGCAACGTCAGCATTGTTTTTGACCGCTCTGGAATCCAGTTCAGTTTTCATCCAGCTGAAAGTGCTGGCAAGCATGGTTTTTATCTGGAGGAGCTCTTCCTCTGTGGATTCTTTGCATGAGGTCACCTATGGAGAGACAGAGAGCTTTAAGGAACGGAACAGTACACGTATGAAAAGACATGGGGCACATCGACACTACCTGCTGGATCGGCGGTGGTGAGCGATCTATCAGGGATCGATTTATCGTACCTAGTGTAGACGCGATAAATGGATCCCCGAGCGCTCTCCCCGTCGACTCTGGAACTCCACCTCCGCGAGAGGTAGAAGCAGAGTTGACGGGGAGAGGCAGCGGTTGACTCGTCGCTGTGTGGACGCTGAGGTAAGTTGACCTAAGATAGTCTACTTCGGCTACTATTCGCATAGCTAAAGTTGCGTATCTTAGGTCAACCCCCACCCCGAGTGTAGACCTGGCCTAAGAGCCCAGTAAGATACTGGAGTTCTGATCAGATCTATAGCCGCCTGTTCAGTGGATTTGTGTCAATATAGGGTCAGCTTCGTCATTAAGCTCCTAGATTATTGACATGATCTTACATTTTATGCTGTATTGAATCAAAGGATCCCAAAGAGCGACACAAGCTGGTATGTAAACTACATCATATGGGATGGGAGACTGTGAGCTCTCAGGGTGGAATTTTCCTTACGAGAATTCTCCTCAGCCAGCTCCAGGCACCACAGATGAAAGGCCCTGATCCCACTGAGTCTGGCATTCCACCGCTGACACAGCCTGGGGGCACATACCCCAGCTGAATTGTGTGCTATTTCAGGCACACGCCTTTCAACAAGGCAGCAATGACACTCCCATCCTTTAGGCGAGGGACTACATGCTTTCAGAAATACACTAAGCGAACACCCCCCCGCCCCCCATTCCCCTCTCGTTAATGGGCAAGTTCCTTCTTTCCCCATCCGGAGACCCGCACAGGTGTACTGGGAAATGGGCCGTCACTGCACCTAGGCCCAGCATTGACAGAATTGTAGCAATGTAGGGCTGCAAGAGACCTTGAGAAGTCACCAGATCCATCTGCCAGGGCGGAGGCAGGGCCAATAAACCTAGACCATTCCTGACAAGTGTTGGTCTAACCTGCTCTTAAAAAAAAATAATCTCGTGATGGGGATCCCACAGCCTCCCTGGGACGCCTGTTCCAGAGCTTCACTCCCCTGAGAGTTTGTCCTGATCTCTCTCCTAAACCCATTGCTTCTTGTCCTACCTACACAGGACATGGAGAACAATTGATCACCATCCTCTTTACAACATCTTGGACCACTGTTATCAGCCGCCTCCATTCTCTTTTCTCAAGACTAAACATGCCCGGTTTTTAATCTTTCCTCATCGGTCAGATCTGCTAAACCTTTTATTATTTTTCTCGCTCTCCTCTGGGCTCTCTCCAGTTTGTCTGCATTTTTCCCGAAGCGCGACACCCAGTATTGGACACAGTACTCCACCTGAGGCAAAGCGGGACAATTATCTCCCATGTCTCCCAGACCTGTACCTCTCAGGTGGTGTTTCGCATCTTCATAATGCTATTAAGGAAGCCTCGGCACTTCTGTGCTATGAGAATTATCCCAGTTTATAGCTGGTGAAGGACAGAAAGGTTAAGAACCAAGCGCCAGCTTTACAAAGGGATTTAGGCACCTAAAGATGCAGATAGGGGCTTAGTGGGGTTTATGAAGTGCCTAAAGTTAAGAACATAAGAATGGCCATATATGGCAGGTATCAAAAGGTCCATCCAGCCCGGTATCCTGTCTGTTGAGAGCGGTCAATGCCAGGTGCCCCAGAGTGAGTGAACCTAACAGGTAATGATCAAGTGATCGCTCTCCTGCCATCCATCACCCCCCTGACAAACAGAGGCTAGGGACACCATTCCTTACCCAGCCTGACCAATAGCCATTAATGGACTGAACCTCTATGAATTTATCCAGTTCTCTTTTAAGCCCTGTTATAGTCCTGGCCTTCACAACCTCCTCAGGCAAGGAGTTCCACAGGTTGGCTGTGAGCTGTGTGAAGAACTGTCTTTTATTTGTTTTAAACCTGCTGCCCATTAATTTCATTTGGCAAAATAGTTTTTATATTATGGGAATAAGTAAATAACTTTTCCTCCACACCCCTCATGATTTTATAGACCTCTATCATATCCCCCCTTAGTCTCCTCTTTTCCAAGCTGAAAAGTCCTAGTCTCTAATCTCTCCTCATATGGGACCCATTCCAAGCCCCTAGTCATTTTAGCTGCCCTTCTCTGAACTTTTTCTAATGCCAGTATATCCTTTTTGAGATGAGGAGACCACATCTCAGGTTAGGTACTTGATTAAGGCAGGTTAGGGTACTTCATTCCTATTGGAAGTCAAAGGTATTTAGGCACCTAACCATTGCTTTCACCCCCACAGAGAGCTATGCACCTTCCCAACCATGCACCCACCAACTGAAATCAATGGGCGTTAGATGGCTAAAATACCTTTCAAAATCTAGTCCTAAATTGTCAACTATACGCATCTCTCCAATTCAGGTGTGAAAGTGTCAGAAGAGCAGGCACATGTCAGGAGAGTGTGTGTGTGTGTGTGTGTGTGTGTGTGTGTGTGTGTGTGTGTGTGTGTGTGTGTGTGTCACAAGCTTACATAAGGTGGAGGGATTTGTAAATTTCAGTTCAATTACTTGTCCAAGATGACATCACATCAGTTTCAGAGCTGGGACTGAACCAAGAATTTAGCACCAGCACCTACATCTGTAGATAGTCTACTACAACTGGACATCTCTAGTAGCCACGATGGCTCCATACATGGACCAGTTAGGGGACAGAATATCCCACATCTGTCTACTATAGGGTTCTTTACACCTCCTTCTGAAGCATCTGGCCCTGCAGGATACAGGACTAGGTGGACCCAGTATGGCCACTCCTATGACAATCTGTTATGGCACACCCAGTCTAGATAGAATCAGAGAGGTAGCCGTGTTAGTCTGGAATAGCAGAGGTAACAAAGAATCCTGTGGCACCTTAAAGACATGCTTCAATACTTTAGTTAAAGCTTTCGTGGGCTAATATACCCACTTCGTCGGATGCAAACAGTGGAAGTGTCCAGGGGCAGGTATAGATAAGTAGGCAAGAACCAGGTAGGAGGTAACAAGGTTAGTTCAAATCAGGCTGAACCAGCTTGTTATCTCAAATCAGGGAGGGTGAGGTATTCCTCTAGCAGCTGAATTGGAGATGTGAACTCGGAGAGAGGAGAAGCTGTTTTTGTAATTAGCAAGCCATTCAAAATCTTTGTTCAATCCTAGATTGATTGTGTCAAATTCGCAAATGAATTGCAGCTCTGCAGTTTCTCTTTGCAGTCTGGTATTGAAGTTTTTTTGCTGCAACATGGGGACTTTTAAATCTGTAATTGTGTGTCCAGGCAGGTTGAAGTGTTCTCCTACAGGTTTTTGTATATGGTCATTCCTGATATCTGATTTGTGTCCATTTATCCTTTTTTGTAGGGACTTTCCAGTTTGGCCAACGTACATAGCAGAGGGACATTGGTGGCACATGATGGCATATATTATATTGGTAGATATGCAGGTGAATGAACCAGTGATGGTGTGCCTGATCTGGTTAGGTCCTGTGATGGTGTTGCTGGTGTAGATATGTGGGCAGAGTTGGCATTGAGGTTTGTTGCATGGACTGGTTCCTGAGTTGGAGTTATTATGGTGCGGTGTGCTGTTGCTGGTGAGAAACTGCTTAAGGTTGGCGGGTTGTCTGTGGGCCAGGACTGGCCTGCCTCCCAAGGCCTGTGAAAGTGAGGGATTGTTGTCCAGGATGGGTTGTAGGTCACTGATGATGCGTTGCAGAGGTTTTAACTGAGGACTGTAAGTGATGGCCAGTGGTGTTCTGTTTTCTTTCTTGGGCTTGTCTTGCAGCAGCAGGCTTCTGGGTACACATCTGGCTCTGCTGATCTGTGTCCTTATTTCCTTGTGCGGGTATTGTAGTTTTGAGAAAGCTTGGTGAAGATCTCGTAGGTGTTGGTCTCTGTCTGAGGAGTTGGAGGAAATCAGATTGTACCTCAGTGCTTGGCTGCAGACAATGGATCATGTGGTATGTCCGGGATGGAAGCTGGTGGCATGAAAGTAGGCATAGCTGTCGGTAGGTTTTCGGTATAGGATGGTGTTGATGTGGCTGTCATTAATTTGCACCGTGGTGTCTAGGAAGTGGACTTCCCATGTAGACTGATCCACGCGGAGGTGGATGGTGGGGTGGAAGCTGTTGAAATAATGGTGGAATTCTTCCAGAGTCTCTTTCCCATGGGTCCAGATGATGAAGATGTCATCAATGTAGCGTAGATAGAGAAGGGGTGTGAGTGGACGAGAGTTGAGGAAGTGTTGTTCCAGGTCAGCCATAAAGATGTTGGCATACTGTGGGGCCATGCGGGTGCCCATAGCAGTGCCACTGCTCTGGAGGTATATATTGTCACCAAATTTGAAATAGTTGTGTGTGAGGATAAAGTCACAGAGCTCAGCAACCACTTGTGCTCTGGGATACTATTCCGGACAGCTTGTATTCCATCTTTGTGTGGGATGTTTGTGTAGAGAGCCTCTACATCCATGGTGGCTAGGATGGTGTTTTCTGGAAGGTCACCAATGCATTGTAGTTTTCTCAGGAAGTCGGTGGTATCACGGAGATAGCTGGAAGTGCTGGTGACATAGGGTCTGAGTAGAGAGTCCACATATCCAGGCAGTCCTTTAGTAAGAGTGCCAATGCCCGAGATGATGGGGCGTCCAGGGTTTCCAGGTTTGTGGATCTTGGGTAGTAGATAGAATAACCCCGGTCGGGGCTCTAAGGGTATGTTAATTTGTTCCTGTGTTAGTGCAGGGAGAGTCCTGAGGAGATGGTGCAGTTTCTTAGTATATTCCTCAGTGGGATCGGAGGGAAGTGGCCTGTAGAAATTGGTATTGGAGAGTTGTCTGGTAGCCTCCTTTTGGTAGTCTGACCTGTCCATGATGACAACAGCACCTCCTTTATCAGCCTCTTTGATAATGATGTCAGGGTTGTTTCTGAGGCTGTGGGTAGCATTGCATTCTGCACGACTTAGGTTGTGAGGCAGGCGATGTTGTTTTTCCACAATTTCTGCCTGTGCACGTCGGCGGAAGCATTCTATTTATAGGTCCAGACTGTCCCACAGACAACCCGCCAACCTTAAGCAGATTCTCAACAGCAACAGCACACCGCACCATAATAACTCCAACTCAGGAACCAATCCATGCAACAAACCTCAATGCCAACTCTGCCCACATATCTACACCAGCAACACCATCACAGGACCTAACCAGATCAGCCACACCATCACTGGTTCATTCACCTGCACATCAACCAATGTAATATATGCCATTATATGCCACCAATGTCCCTCTGCTATGTATATCAGCCAAACTGGACAGTCCCTATGAAAAAAAAGAATAAATGGACACAAATCAGATATCAGGAATGGCAATATACAAAAACCTGTAGGAGAACACTTCAACCTGCCTGGACACACAATTACAGATTTAAAAGTCCCCATGTTGCAGCAAAAAAACTTCAAGACCAGACTGCAAAGAGAAACTGCAGAGCTGCAATTCATTTGCAAATTTGACACAATCAATCTGGGATTGAACAAAGATTTTGAATGGCTTGCTAATTACAAAAACAGCTTCTCCTCTCTCCGAGTTCACATCTCCAGTTCAGCTGCTAGAGGAATACCTCACCCTCCCTGATTTGAGATAACAAGCTGGTTCAGCCGATTGGCTAATCTTGTTACCTCCTACCTGGTTCTTGCCTATTTATCTATACCTGCCCCTGGACACTTCCACTGCTTGCATCGGACGAAGTGGGTATATTAGCCCACGAAAGCTTATGCTTCAATACTTTAGTTAGTCTTTAAGGTGCCACAGGACTCTGTTACCAGTCTAGATAAACCACATTGTAAAGGTAACAAAGTCCTGTGGTACCTTAAAGACGAACTATAAAGTTTTGAAGCATAAGCTTTCGTGGGCTAATACCCACTTCGTCGGACATTGTAAAGTCACCCAAGCAGGCTTAATGGGCAAGAGATAAACACCACTCCTTGACAGTGTTCCTCTATCCTAATCTATACATCATCAACAAATAGTTTGCAGCCATTTTGATGATAATCACCACAGTGAGTCTCAAAGGCCAGTAATTCCAACGATAGGTAGGGCCGGTAGCAAGGATGTTGGAATTTGTTATTCCTTCCCTGTTGCGATACCATCATGTGCTTTCAGTTTATCACACTTCTTGATCCCACACTGTACCTTGTCATAAAGCTGCAGCGTCTCCTGGAATGCAGTGCACAAAAGCTGCAGGTTCATTTCAAAACTTCTGATGAGGACCTGGCGCTCTAAGAATAAAAAGATTTACTAGGTTTGGACATGCAGTTTCCAAATCTGGAGCCTTCCTAGACAAACTGCATCAAGCGGTTGCCCTGCAAAATTCAGCGGTGATCTTCCATTATTTTAGCCAGCTGCTTTCTTTAAATGACAGCGCTAAACCTTTCCAAGAGGACTGGTATAAAACGTGAAGTCTCCTCTAATCGTTCCTGCAGATTTAGTGACAAGTTTCTGGCTCCTCAAGGGCAAGTTAGAACTTTTCATTCTCTTCACAAAGTCAAAAAGATGACATCAGAATCATCTCAGTCTAGTAAACCAATTACTGTACAGCTAGAGTAGATTAAGTCATGGGAGAGTTTACACAGAGGGCAGAGAGAAAGTTCAAGGCTAAAGTGTCACAGAATTCATTAGTGGAGGAAAACAGCTCCATTTATATTGCTGATCACCTTAACACTTTTACTTCAAGGTCTCTCTCTGTCTGGTGCTGGGACAAGCAAAGTTACCATGAATTAACAACAGATGCAAACAACGTCTTTCTGAAGAGATGAGAGCAAACGCCACCTTGTGGAAGTCAGGAGGAAAAGGCGAGAGCTACTACAGCAGCTCTGAAGATTCAAAGGTGTGGTATGCATCACATTTTTGCTTATTCTGGACATCACCACCAATAAAGTGAAGCCAAAGACAAGGGGCGATCTTTTCAGAAGCATCAAGGTGACTTAGGAGGCTAAGCCCCAGTGACTTTGAAAATGGAACGTAGGTTCTTTCAAAAATTGTACCCAAGCTTTTTCAGACCTATACAGCTATACTCAGAACGACAAAAAGCGTCAACTCACGTTTTCAGCCTTTTTTTTTTTTGAAAGCCAGCTGTATACTTGTGTGAAGCATGCTTGGGTTATATTCCATGTTTTTCCCTTCCCCAAAATGAAGCATGCCTCTCGTCTTGCACTTAATCAGCATCTTACCTGAGAGACTGCATGCCTTAGGATCTGTTTTCTCCACCACCTCAAGGGGCTTTTCTTCCAATGTTTTCTTTAAAAAAAAAAAAAAAAAAAAAAATAAAATTCACAGAAAAGTTGGAAAATAAACCCATATAACAAAGGTCCTACTTTGGCTACAGTGTGTTACAAAATTTAAGATGATCCTCGGAGGTGGAATTTTCAAAAATACTCATGTCCCGTTGATTTTCAAGTTGGATTTATGCACCTATATTAATTACATACTTTAATAAGTCACACCCTTAGGTTTCATTTCCTCTCAATAATACCTACACTATAAGTTTCCTATATCCTGGTTCTCATATTGCAGTAACCATTGTGCTATGTTCTACTGAAGAAGAACACAGAGAAAACGAGTATTTATTATAGATACAGCAACTAAAATCTTAACAGAATACAGGGGTGGACTTAAATTACAAATTCATGATAATAATTTTTTCCCTCCACTTCCACCACTCATAGTAACTGTTCTGTGTTTCCCCGGTAAGAGAGAAGAACATTGCTAAAACAGGAAGCAAGTGAACAATTAAAATCCTGCTGTATGGTAGCTGATGATCTATCACCATGGGACCGGAGAGCCTCAATCTGTAATTGCAAAAGTGAATCTGTAATTGATTCTGTTTACATGTCAAACGGTGATTTTCTTAACAGGTGGCATAACAAATGCCACTGAGCATCTGAAAACCCAGTGGTGTCCTTTTTGCTTTGGGTATCATCCCTGGCAATACAGATCCTCCAATCAGAGACTAGCTGGTGTATCTGGGGTACTTGTATTTCCCACATTATCACAATATCTTTATGCCTCACAACTGAGGTCCAGGGAGGCTAAGTCCCAGATTCTCAAAAGGGATTTAGGCTTTTGAGTTCAATGGAAGTTAGGAACCTAAATACCTATGAGGATTTGGGCCTAAGTGACTTGTCCAGAGTCATACAAAACGTCTCCAGAAGATCAGGAATTGAACCTGATTCACCCAACTCTCAGGCCCTAACCACTGGGTGGTTCATTTAATGCCATCACCTCTGGGGGGGGGGGGGGGGGAAGAGAGAGAGGAGGATAGGGAGGGGGAAAAAAATATCTTTATCCAACAGTGATAACTAGAGCCCAGTGTAAAATCACAATTTCATGGAAGGCATGGCCCCCAAATGCTCCCCAAAAGTGATCTTTTAAGTTGTTTGTGTTTGACTGGTTGGAAAATGTCTGCAAAAAGACTAAGATTTATTTTTTTTTGTATTAACTAGTCAATTTCAAGGATGGACTGAATTTTACAAGTAACTAGTCTCAAATGTTACTTGTAAAATTCATTCTAATCTTGAAATGGACTACATTTACTTGAAAGATTTATTCTACGCAAACTCTGTAAAATTCAGTACTTTGCCATTTATGCTATTATGTGACTTTTCTAAAAATTGTGATTTACACAGGACCCTAGACCAAGAAACAATAAACCATGTTATTAGTTGGTTTTTGCTTTGAAGATTGAAGATTTCCCATCTGCTCAGTGTGATTGGTGGTCAAACAGTTTCTAGGACTGGCGTTAAAAAAAAACAACACACCCTTTGTCACACTTCTGTCACTTATTGTAATGAGACGCATTCAATATTCCGTATCAGGAAGGGTTCTCTTTGGAAGATGAGCTTACCTCTGAATTCTTGGTCTCACTAGACAATTTACTCTCTTCCTTAACTTGGTCTATTGCATCTGCAGTGCTTTGCGATTGCGGACGTGCTCTTGGAAGAAAGGCAGCGGCAAGCCTGGATGTAAATATACATGAGTCTGAATCAGGTTTGATCCGTCAGTCAAAGTTGCATACCCGGCAACCTTTATGACAGACAAGGAGCTTTACCACTAAAGCCCTGAAATTACCAGCCAAGAGACAAGATATTTGTCAGTTTACATACATTAGTCTACTGTGTGCAGTGTTGTTTATCTGTGTTTGTCCCAGGTTGGCTGTTGGACAAGGAGGATGAAGTAACTTTTATTGGAACACTTCTATTGAATTTATACAGAGCTCTTCTTCAGGTCCTTTAAAGGCCTGAATCGAATTCTTTAGGTTAGTCCTCTCTGTTCCCAAGTTCTATTTGAGTTTCCAAAAGGATGAGACCCTCCAGGAGTCCATATGTTCTACTTTCTAGAGCTAACATGCTCAACATGGATTTTAAAGCCTGAAATGAAACCTCTTTAATGGAATGCCCACAAGCAGCTGTCTTATCAACTTAGCACAGGATTTTTCAGAAACACATAACGGATTTAAATGATTAAGTTGCACTGAAAGTCAAGGAAATACCTAGTTTAAAATTGCTTAGGTGCTTTACAATCCCCCACATTTAAATCACTGTCGCTATTCTTTATCCAACTGTCTTGGACTAGAAGAACTAGTGGACATAGTTAGCAGCTGGAGTCGTCCCAATGAACTGTACCACTTTCTGAGAACCCAAATGACAGACAAAAAGTGAATTAAAATAAAAAATAAGTGATCCGGTATGCATGGCACTTTACAGACAAGACAAAGTCTCTGCACCAAGTATCTTGCTGTCACAAGTTATTTTAGATATTAAGGTGATTGATGCTCTATGAACAGGATATATTGAGACAGACTGGTGAGTGAAAGGGAGAAATAACCATATGAAAAGATGTATTTGGACTCAGGAAACATGCTACACCTACCTGCTGTTCTTCTGGCAGCGTGAGAGAAATCTCGCAGAAATACTCAAACGTGGATTAAAGAACTGGTTTTTTTCATCATCCGCATCTTCAGGTGGCTTCAAATCCTTTAAGCAGCCATCAAACTTTTCTATGTTTAAGGAGAGGGGAAACATCCTATCAGCACTGTGTTCTGACTCCCTAGTCCCACCGCTCCACAATCACAGACCAATCATGAAAAAGTTTAAGAGGGGGGGAAAAAAATGTTTATTATGGTAGTGCCCAGGGACCAAGTGAGAACAGGGTCCCATTGTGCTACACAGTAGCAGACAGCTCCAAAGAGCTTACAGTCCAGCAGACTAGACACCCACAAGGTAGGGGAAAGGGATAGAATATTCAGACAAAGTAAAGTATAGGGATAATTATATTGACCATCTTTGTAAAGGGCTTTGAGATCAGAGAATGAAAAAGCACTACATCGGAGCTAGGAATTTATTACAGACTCAGAGTATAAAAACCGAGACAGGCCACAGGATTTGTGCCTTAAGAGAGTACTTAATTCAGTATGGTGTGCATTCCAGATACTGAATACATACTAATAAAGGCAAACAGACAAGCTTCACATACATGAAGCAATATCAAAGGTTGCTGCCATAAGTGAATCTCCTTGAAGAAAACCAACAAGCAGTTAGACAGGCTGTGGTAATAATTATGTCTTTGAGTCATACATGACAGTTGTATTGGCTTTGAGATGAAAAAGACCAGATCTTTGAAATCAAATGCAAAACTCACTGACTTCACTAGGACGGGCTGATCCTACTAACAAACAATTTCAGTTAAGATGCAGAGTGGGTGTGAATTTACCACACTGCATAGATTATTTTAATCTGCAGTAATTATGATTGAGACGCATGGGTACAGACACATTACATACTGCTATGCTGAAAGGTGCTAACGGCTTGAATCCAAAGACCGTCACAGACTTGTTAAAGCCAATGGGTGAACCAAGCACTCTTTCATGCTCAGTTCCAAGGAGAAATCAAGCCTCTTCAGGTAGTTTAAACAGCTTCTGCCTTGGGCGCAGTGCTGAGCTGTGTGGACTGAGGGGCTTCCTTGGCTGCAGACCTGGGCTTGGAGACTGGTTGTAAGCTGTAGGATGGGTGTAGAAGGCAGAGCGCCAGAGAAAGGAGCTAGGAGAGTGAACCCTTAAAAGGAAGCAAGGGGACTGGGCTCCTTGGGCACAGAGCTCACCAGAGGGGCAGACATGGGGATTTCTGAGAGAGGAAATGGTAGATTCGGTGTGCAGGGAAATAGGACGCTCGGGACATTTTCTATACATCATCAAGACCACACAAGCTGATTTGTGTGATTTGTGTCATCAATTTCTCATCTTAATGAAGACAACCCTACAAAGCCCTGAATTTTGGTGAATCGCCAAAGGGCAGCCATACCTGGCATTATTTTCGTAATTTATTTGGTACTTAAGTGGTACCTTCTGCATGGGCATCTGCCAAGGTCTCAAAATGATGTTTCAGGTACTTCTCTTGTTCTGGGGTTTGGGGTAAAGAACTGTCTCTCCGGAAGTTTCCATCCAAATCAGTTGTTTCTATTTCCACGTCCAAGTCTCCATCTGAGCCCACAGAGTCCTCATCTAGCATTACATTACACAGATCAAGAAAGAAAAGAGTTAAAGGGGAGATGCAAAAAGGACATGAGGGTGGAATCTGGCAGGCATTAGGTTTTCTATTAATTAAAAAAAAAGAATCACATTATGATAGGCAGGTGTTCAAATAGGTCTTTAAGCCTCGAACCAGAGTACTGGAGTATGCATGTGACTTTAAGCATGCAAGTAGCCCCTGACTATTCACAGGCTTAGAGTCGCATGCCGCTTTAACAGCTTTTCTGAATACTTTTAAATACTTCAAAATCTGCCATGGATATACAACTCCATACAAGGAGAGGTTTTTAAGCCCCAACCCGCTGCTTTATCCCCCTCCCACCTTTTAATATTATAAAGGCTGGTTATGCTGTTGTGTTTTTAAACCTTACCTTCCGGTTGTCGATCAAAAGCAGATGTTTCAGAATCCAGAGAAGTGACTGGGCAGCCTTTGTCTTTCCCATTTTTGACTTCCTTCTCATAAAGGGGCTGAAGATGTAGCTCCTTCACATATTTACTTGAAAACAAAAGTTTAAAAAAAAGGGAGAAAGCAGATTGACACATTAAGTCTCACAATCTTCAAAGCACCGTTAAATCATTGGCCTTTTTAGGATACGCTCAGAGTGTCGATAACTCAGGCAGAGAGAGTCTGTCATCCCTAGGCAACTAGATTTGAATCCAATCCAAGCCAGCAGTGTTCAGCCATCACACAGTAGGTTTTGATCTATATTATATGACTTGGCAATTCCAGCCTGCTTCTCATGGATGGATAACACTGAGTGGAAAAAAACAATCCCACCATCATCGTTATTCTAGCTCAAAGGGCCCAGATCCTCAAAAGATATCTAGGCTCCTAACATCCAAATGATCTCTGAGAATCTGGGCCTGCTACTTCTTGAGACTAAAATACTCTTTCAACCTGAAAGGTATTCCCCACATCAGGATACTAGCAACAAGAGGCAATCAACTTTTAGAAGTTACACTGAAAAAAAGTCAGTTTTGAAATTCTGTTTGAGAGCCTCAGAATATCCACATCACAAATAAGTGTGTTTGGATGGTAGACTGTTCAGTGATTCCATTTGTCATCTCTTTTTCCATTAGCGATCAAGAACCATTACTCAAACCTAGCAGATACTTTAGAACTGCCACCTTTTCCTTCTCAGGGGAGAAGCTTCCTGAGCCCTCTGAGAAACCAAGAGCTGGATATTAACCAAGCAAGTTGAACAAAAGGAAAGTACCATGAGGACATGAAAGAGAAGAGTAGCAGCAATTATGGATAGGTAGTTTTATCTTGTCTTCTGTTCAGCAGATATAGGGAGAGACATACAAGGCCTAATAAGCTGAACAGATCTGCAGGAGTTCAGAAAGCCCGAGGAACCAACTCCTGCACCTTACATACTCAATAGTGCAACCAGATCTATAGGAAAGTTAGCTGCAGGGTGGTGAAGGAGGCAAGCACTACCTCAGGAAGGAAGGGCAAAGATACGTCCCAACTATCATACAGCTGACCCATCAATCTAAGTGGAGAATCACTTGCTCACAGCATGAATGCGGGAGAGGGAGCAATAAATGATATAAAGCCAAGTGTACCTTGTTGGCTTGCCAGAAGCTGGGAATGGCCGAGAGGGGATGGATCACGTGAGGATTACCTGTTCTGTTCATTCCTTCTGAAACACCTGGCATTGGCCACTGTCGGCAGACAGGATACTGGGCTAGATGGACCTTTGGTCTGACCCAGCATGGCCCTTCTTATGTTTTTCTAATCTGCCCGAAAACAGTTGTTTCTTTCTGATCTACCCAAGGCTTTCAAGGGAAATATTTTGCAACACAAATAGCCTTCGAGTGTCCTTTGCTTACAGGAGAGCTTAATGTTGCATCCTCCCAACAAAGACATAGCGATACACCAGGGAGGTGGCTAGACAAGGGGCTATCGAGAAAGCACTAAAAAGCAGTTTCTGACCCCCGCAAACTGACTTTTTCCACCATAGGAAACGTTCGAGTAGTCTGTCTTGCAGTTATCGTAGCAACAAGTAGCCCCTGACACGGACCAAGAGCCCATTGTGCTGGGTGCTGTACAGAGAATCGCCAGTACTTTGGGGAAATTAATTCTAGATCACACAAGACACTCAGCCGAAGACCTATGAACTGCTAAAACTAACATATGAATGAATACCTTGATACAGCTCTACAAACAGTTTTATTTTGGCACAAAGGAACAGAGCCTGCTCTAACTTCTTTCCCGCCCCACGCAAAAAAAAAAAAAAAAAAAAGGGTGTGGGGGGGAGGAATATGCCGCCCCTTAAAATGTGCCGCCCCAAGCACAGGCTTCCTAGGCTGGTGCTGGCACTGCAAAGGAAGGGAGGGTTACTATGTAGATACATACACATGTAATCTTACTGCGTAGCAATACTAACCTTTCTGCCTCTAAAGAGCAGTCTCCAGTCTGTGCATCATACAGGCTGTTTCCGCTAGTTTCAAAAGATTCAGGCTCCTGATTGGTTTCATCCTCTGAGAAGAGATCCAGGCGTTTGAAGTCCTCAATGACATTGCTAGGGGAATGCTCAGTCTGCAAGAAGTACAAAGCTTCCGCTTCATCTCAAGCTATGCACTGGCCTGCAGACATTAAGGGTATGTCGTGTCTACACTACAGAGGTGTGATTGCAGCTCGCATTGGCAAACCTGTGCTAGCTTTAATCTAGCTGGTGCAACTAAAAAATAGCAGTGAAGACAACACGGTGACATGGACCCCAGCTCAGGCTAGGAACGTAACTATGGATCCAGAGTTCCAGGCAGGCTTGCACAGCCCAAGTTGCTGCATCTTCACGGCTATTTCAGTTGCGCTAGTTAAATGAAACCTAGCACAGGTATGCCTACCTGAGCTGCAATCACATCTCTGACTGCACCGTAGCGTAGACATACTCCGAGATGGCTAGATGTGGTTCTTTAGACGAGGTAGGGTAGGTGCGCAGGAGTCATATTTATTGATGAAAAGCAACGGCAATAAACAAGGTATATTGACTGAAATGAAATTTATTCTGAACAAAGTGACTTGAAGAAAGCGAGGAATACTTGTAGCACCTTAGAGACTAACCAGTTTATTTCAGCATAAGCTTTCGTGGACTATAGCTCACTTCATTGGATGTATAGAATGGAACAGAAGTGAGATGCATAGAAAGAAGAAAAAAAAAAAAAGAAAAAAAAAGTTGTACATTAGCATACCAATTCTAAGAGGCTGTTAAATCTGGATGGGCCATTATCAGCAGGAGAAAAAAAAATACCTTTTGAAATGGATTTCTGTGTCTGCACTAGATAGCAAGTTTTGAAGATAAATCAATTAGTGTAATGAGAGAACCATTCACAAGTCTTATTTAGCCTCTGGTTAATTGCATCCAAAGTGACTTGGGTTCTCTTCAAAGAATAGAGGGGAGTCAAAACAATCTTAACTATAAGCAACGCGGGACCACTAACCTCCAAGAGTAGTTGGTCCTGATTCTTTGGCTCGAGTTCAGTGCCACCCAGGAAGTCATTTTTTATTGGGGTAAAGTAACAGATCTCGGTGTCTAAAAGGGTTTTAATTGGCTCTTTGTCAGCACGTTCTGCCCACCGTCCTTGGGGCTGGTAATTCACCCTTGGGTTAAATGTCACTCTGTCCGAATTTTCCGCCTCTCCCAGCTGGAGAAAGAAAGTTTTCCAGGTTTTAAAGCACTGCGTGTAGTTTCTAAGGATCAAATGCAATTGCAATCATTTTTTTCAGTTCTCAGTTAAGTAGTGAAATGAGTAGACTTCAAATCGTTTAAGAATTGAAGAACTGCAGTTAGTAGATGAAAAGGAAAGGCATTGTGCTGAAGATTCTAACAGAAAAGCCCACGATTGGTGGCTGACGTTTTACTAATAGAAGAAATGCACTTTCTGAATGTAGATGGCCTGTCTTGATCTGGGGGAGAATATCCAGACGCTGTCCAAATCAATGGAAGAAGAGAAAACATTTGGGATGACCCCCTTTTATAAATCTGGTTTATGATGTTAAAACCATGGCCACTATATGAGCATTTACCCCGGCCCCATGGTCAAACTGTTTTACGGTGATTTCGGAGCCCTCAACTCTAAGTGCCCTGTACTTTTTTAATCATTTGTGTAATTAAATGGGGGAAGCAAAGGATGACAAATTCTTTTTAAGTGCCCAATTGTATCTCCACTAATTGTTTAGAGTGCTGGCAATGGGACAGAAACACAGGTTTAGTGATCATGCTAGGAGAGAGTTTAAGGCAACCTCAAAACAGGGCACCAATAAAAAAAAAAAATACTTGCAGAATCAGAATCTTGTCAAATGCCTTAGCAAAGCTCATGTTAGAGTCTATGGATCTTTACTCCTGCCCCTCTCGTAGTATATTTAAGGCAAGGGAGAGAAATGTGGTCAGCAATTGGTTGCTATTATTGTTAGATGAGGGATGCGTGGAGGTGGATACCAGCCAGCTCGTAGAAGATAGTGCTTTTCATCAAAAGCTCTCAAAGAGCTGCATAATCTTTAATGTATTTATCATCACCACAGCACTCCAGTGCTATTGTTCCCATTGTATAACTGGAGAACTGAGGCCGAGAGAGGCTAAGTGACTTGCCCAAGCTTACACAGGAAGTCTGTGGTGGAGCAGAGAAATGAACACAGGTCTCAGGCTAGTTTCCTAGTCACCAGCTCATCCTTCCTCTCAAATAAAGCCCTTTTATACAGCTACATAATAATGCGCAGCTTACCAGTCTCTTTGCCCACATAGGTAGCTTGCCATTAGTTAGTATGCAGATAGGACCTGAAAAAACACAAAACCAAGCGACTGTTGAGATAAATAATAAATCTTATGCCAGGAAGCATTTGCTGCAGTGGAATGGGCTGAAGAGTGTGGGACCTTGTGATTTCTAGTCTTGCGTGAAACACGATGGTCTGACCCTAAAGGATCAGAGGTCAGCCAACCACGTTCCACTGTGTTTTAAACACAGGAACACACTCCCACTTCACTGAAGTTTAAAAGACTCCTTGACCACTAGAATATTTTCTATTCCCCTCTCCCTCCTCTGTGATTTTCCAACAGATTTCCAAAAGGCTCATGGTGGAAAAGACAAAGTTGACATAAACATAACAACTGATGGACACACAAAGCCGGAGTGCATGCCTGTGTCAAAGTCTTCTTTGGCCGGAGTCCGTAGAGAGGACTCCTCTTCCCTCTCCTCGTCAGTATCGTAGTCAGTCGGCTCCTTTGCCTTCTGGGACATCCTTCCACTTGGCACAGCAACATAGGTCTCCCGCCTGAGGAACATTGTGAGTGTACAACCGTTACCTGAAACCTCGCTCTACTCTGCCTTACTTGTTACTCACGCACATGTCCTGCGTTAGAAAGTTCTGGATTAAGAGAAGAGACAGCAGTGGACGCTATCCCCAGCGGAAGTTCAGGTTACCAGCCCAAAATACCATGTAGTGCAGCACACATTTGGCCAACCATTGGGCTGAAGCTGTAGTTCCCCATGTGGGCAAATAAATGCCGCCATGGAGCCCAGCTTCGGTAGACACAGAACACTTCTTCCTCCTGTCCGGCTGCTTCCCCTGCTGCATTGGAGCAAGGAGGAAATAGCGGGCAGTCATGGCATCAGCTGCAGGAAGCAGTGGAGAGGTGATGATAGCTGATGAGTGGGGACAGATGGCAAGGGAGCCTCAAAACTAGCCCCAGGCTCCTCCAATTCTCCCAGTTGCTACCCACCTACCTGCCCCAGCACTCACCCAACTCCAGTGACCCACTCCCCCAGCACCCATATCCCTACTCGACCACACCCAGTTATCCATAGGCAGGGCTCAGTCCCACAGTTAACCCAGACACTCACTGGCACCCTCTCCCCCCAGATATCTTCCTACCCACTATCTGCCAAGTTTTGTGCAGCTCCTTCTCCTGCCCCTAACCACTGCTTGGGGAAGGGTGTATTAACCACAAACTTACTTTTATGGTCATCTGCGAATTATTCAAATAGCCACGTTAGCTCACTGCATAATTTGCATAGAAGATCAAATATGGAGCTGTGGAAAACTTGCAGCTATTAATAAGACCCGTAATAGAATCAAATTACTAACAAGCAGTTAATGAAAGCCCACTTTCATACCGGATTTGATTAGACCAGTTTAATTCCTTTGCTTTCTTCTGCTGTTGTATTTGATTGAGCTCTACTAAGTGCTGTTTCATACAGTTTGTAATCTCAGGGCCAAGGTGCCATATAAACACACAGCTGTGGATAAAAAGATTTGTTTAGGACCTTAAAATTCTGGCATGTCTTGCATTTCTGCAATACCTTTCAGGCTGAAAATTGGTTTACAAAATCCAATCCTACAAATTCCTGACCTCTTCTCAGTTCCAAATAAAGTCCCTAGCCAACGGTCATCAAGTCAATTCAATGAGCTAGAGCCCACCCAGAACTATTAAAAATAATAATAAAAAAAAAACCCACCCAACTAAGCCAAATATACTCCAATCATCATCATCAAACTACAAAACAGAATCAGAAATATCAGGTACCATCCTCACCTGTTCATACCATCAGATTCAGCTGCAATCTGGTAGACCTAATCCAACTCCCATTGAAGCTAACACTTAGTTAAAACAGATCTGTAATCTTCCACTGATGATGCTCCATTGACAGTAGCAATGGTGGAGGCTGTAGCATAGACATGATGCGAGTTTCTAACATCACTATGTTAGAAAACATGTTTCCATAGTGAATAAAAAAGCCTGCACCCTGGCTATACTGCAGCTTCCACCATTGCTATCAGTGATAATGAGTTGTGTATTCTAGGACAACAAGACCCACAAAGCCCTCATTAACTTTGATGGGAGCTTGCTCAGGGTCAGAGTCTCCTCCCTTCCCTCCCCCAGGAATGATGGCTTACTGAGTAAATATGTTAAAATATTCATAGTTGCCCTACTTTAGTACCTTCCGTTGGAGTATTACATTCAAAGTAGCGTTGACATAAGCATATTTGGTCAAGGTACACACGTACCTGTCTCCTGAGACTGTGATTAAATGCTTGCAATCATAGGTAAACTTCATCCCAGTTACTATTTCTGTAACATAAGAAATTAAGCACTGTTGGTCTCCTGTTCAGAAGACAATGAATTTGTGTAGTCATTTTCAGAATTAGTCAAGATGATTTTAGGAACAAAATGAGTTTTGGTTAGTAAGGGCATATTCCTGGTTCGATATGAAGTGACTGAAGACACAGTTGACATAATTAAATTATGGGTGTATCTTGATTTGAATTAATCATATTCCTCTTTTCTCACTGGAATAGCCCTAGTTAAGTCACCAGCTACTACTGAGTCCTGAGAAAACAACTCATTTCCTAAATATTAGATCTCTGGATGATAGTGTTAAGACAGCATGCAGGTTTTGATATTGTGACAAGGTGGCTCCTCAGACTCCCCGGACTCAGGCCCTTTAGCTGTTCTCTTCTGGCTGGGGTTTGGCTCCCAGCTGGCTAGGAAGGGCTAACTCCCTCCTTCCTGCTTTCCTGTCTGCTGGCAGCCTCTCTGACTCTGTCTCTCGCTCTCCTTCACTCCTCTCTGCTTTCACCAACCTCACTCTTCTGATTCCTCCTGCCTCCAAACTCGCTCCTCAACTCCCACCCTCTTCTCTGGGGAGGAGTCTTTTTAAAGGGCTCTGCCAGCCTCCTTAACTGGCCTCAGCTGGCCCTGCTTCTGTTCAGCTGGATCCAATTAAACTGTAGTTATCCCTCTCACCACAACCTTCTCTGGCCCTCGCCTGCCCTGGGTTTACCACACATCCCCCCCCCCTGCTCAACACCATGGGGTTGGGCTACTTGGGTCGCTGAACAGTGGACCCTCGACAGGCCATCCGCATTTCCGTGCAGGCGGCCGGACCTATGTTGCACACGGAAATGAAAGGGTTGCAGCGAGAGGAACCATCTGGTGACTCTTGCATTTTTGTCCTTGTTTTGCTGCATCCACTTCAGCGGGGCATGGTCAGTGACCAGGGTAAACCGTCTCCCGAGCAGATAGTAGCGGAGGCTTTCTACGGCCCACTTTACCGCCAGGCACTCCTTCTCTACTACGGCATATTTCCGTTCCCTGGGCAGTAGCTTCCGACTGAGGAAGAGGACTGGGTGGTCTTCTCCATCCACCATCTGGGAGAGCACCGCTCCTAGCCCCACCTCAGAGGCGTCAGTCTGCAAAAAAAACTCCTTTTCCCAATCCGGGGCTATTAGCACGGGGTCGGTGCAGAGGGCTGTCCGCAGATCCCTAAACGCCTCCTCTGCTGGAGTCGACCATTTCACGATGTCCGGGCCACGGGCTCTCGTCAGGTCCGTTAATGGGCATGCCCTGGCGGCGAAATGGGGAATGAACCGTCGATAGTACCCAACCAACCCCAGGAACGCTCGGACCTGCTTCTTCCGGACTGGTCGTGGCCACTTCTGGATCGCCTCTAACTTGTTAAGCTGGGGTTTTACCAGGCCTCTCCCCACTATATATCCGAGGTATTTGGCTTCTGCTAGCCCAATCGAGCACTTGGCGGGATTTGCAGTCAGGCCAGCCTTCCTCAGGGTGTCTAGCACTGCCTCTACCTTCCCCAAGTGTGTCTCCCAGTCGGGGCTATGGATAATCACGTCGTCCAAGTACGCGGCTGCGTACTTACGATGCGGCCGCAGCAGTTTGTCCATGAGCCGCTGGAAGGTGGCGGGGGCTCCGTGCAACCCAAAGGGGAGGACCGTATACTGGAACAAACCCTCTGGGGTGGCAAAGGCCGTTTTTTCCTTGTCCGCCGGGGCCAGGGGGATTTGCCAGTAACCTTTGGTCAGGTCAAGGGTGGACAGGAACCGCGCTGTTCCGAGCCGGTCAATCAGCTCGTCTATTCGGGGTAACGGATATGCATCGAACTGGGAAACGTCATTTAGCCTCCGGAAGTCGTTGCAGAATCGCACACTGCCATCTGGCTTGGGTACCAAGACCACGGGACTGGACCACTGGCTATGGGACTCTTCTATGACCCCTAATTTTAGCATTTTTCGGACTTCTGCCCCAATCACTTCCCTTCTTGCCTCTGGGATCCGGTAGGGCTTGACATGTACCTTTACCCCGGGCTCCGTGTGGATGTGGTGGTGCACCTCCCTGGTTCGGCCGGGTGCTTCCGAGAACACGTCCGGGTGGCGTCTGATCATGCTGATCACTTCCTCTCTTTGGTTTGGGGTCAGCTCGGGGGATATCCCTATCTGGCTAGGCTGGTTCCCTTCCCGGGGGGTTGCTCCTAGCGCGACCACTTGAGCCTCTCTATCCTGCCATGGCTTCAGTAGGTTCACGTGATAGATCTGCTCTGGTTTCCGGCGTCCAGGCTGTCGGACTTTATAGTCTACATCCCCCACGGCTTCAATCACCTCATAAGGCCCTTGCCACTGGGCTAACAGTTTACTTTCAGCCGTGGGTACGAGCACCATCACCCGGTCCCCCACCTGGAACTTCCGGCTCAACGCCTGGCGATCGTAGTACCTTCGCTGGGCCTCTTGGGCCTTCTGCATGTGCTCTCGCACAATGGGGGTGACCTGAGCGATCCTCTCTCTCATCCGTAATACGTGATCAATGACATTTCTCCCCGGATTCGGCTGTTCTTCCCAACCCTCTTTGGCTATATCGAGTAACCCCCGAGGGTGGCGTCCATATAACAACTCGAATGGGGAGAATCCCGTTGAGGCCTGCGGTACCTCCCTCACCGCAAACAGTAGGTAGGGGAGCAGGGTGTCCCAATCCTTCCCGTCCCTGCTCACTACCTTCCGGATCATGCTCTTCAATGTCCTATTGAAGCGTTCAACCAGGCCGTCAGTCTGGGGATGGTAAACCGATGTCCTTAGGGCCCGCACTTGGAGCAGGTCGCATAAGTCCTTCATCAGTTTAGACACAAAGGGGGTCCCTTGATCGGTCAGGATCTCTTTGGGTATCCCTACTCGGGAAAAGATCTGCACCAACTCCCGGGCTATGGTCTTTGACATCGTGTTCCGTAGGGGCACGGCTTCCGGGTATCGGGTGGCGTAGTCTAGCACAACCAGTATGTGCTGATGGCCCCGGGCAGACTTCTCGAGGGGGCCTACCAGGTCCATAGCGATCCTCTCGAACGGGACTTCAATGATGGGTAGGGGTACCAGAGGGGCCCGTAAGTGTGGCCGGGGGGCATGCAATTGGCAGTCCGGGCAGGAGGCACAATACCGCCGGACAGCCGCATAAACTCCGGGCCAAAAAAATCTTTTCAGGATCCGGTCGAGGGTTTTATCTACCCCTAGGTGGCCCCCGAAGAGATGGCTGTGGGCTAGGTCCATCACACCTCTCTGGTGCTTCTGGGGCACCAAGAGTTGCTCTACGGCTTGGTCCGGCCTCTGGTCTACCCTGTATAACAAGTCCCCCTTTATCACATAGTACGGCCCTCGTCCCTTAACTTTTCCTTCCACTGGGACTCCATTTACCTCAACTACTTCCTTTCGGATATTGTGGTAGGCTGGATCATTGGCTTGATCCTGCCCAAAATTTTCCATTGACGGGCCAATTGGCCCCAACTCCAGGGAATCTACCCCCGGCTCCTCCTCAGGGGCAGTCTGGGGGGCACTAGGTCCGGCGTCGGGTTCCCCCAGAGCTCGCCGAGCCCTCGTCCCTCTGGGGCTTACTTGTTCCCCTACCAGCACAACCCTCCGGTACTGGGTCAAAATCTTCGTCCCCAACTCTTTAGCTGCCCTTCTCTCCCTCCGAGACTTCTTGGGTCCCCCAGGCATGGAAAATAGCTCTGGGTCAAATTCCCGGAAGGCCGGGGGCCCACGATCCCTCGGCGCTATCTCCTGGATCTCGGCGCTAACTCCTTCCGCTTCCCTTCCGGGGAGCAGGCTATCGAACCCTGGGAAGTCTCGCCCAATGAGGACTGGATAAGGGAGCTTCGGGACTACTCCCACCATTACCTTCGTGGGGTTTCCCAGGATATCTATACTCACGGGGATGGTGGGGTAATAGTTAACATCCCCATGCACACAGGATACTCCTGAGCGCTTGGCCCGGGCGAGTTGGTCCCGCCCGACCAGCTTCCCCGAGACCAGCGTGACCGCACTCCCTGAGTCGACTAACGCGGTGGTGCTAATGCCGTTCATCTTAACGGGCCGGGTGTATCTATGGGGGGCCATCGCGACCCCCACTTGATTTATCCGGTCACATGGACTTTCTATCCCCCCCCAGTCACATTGCATAGGTTCCACCTGGTTTGGGCACTGGGCAGCTATATGCCCCACTTCCCCACATGCATAACAACGTATACCTGCTCGGGCTAGTCCCCTGGTTTTCGGGCTGTTAGGCCTTTCCCCCCGAGTCATGTTCCCCCAGTCCCCAAGCCTCTCCATGTTCTCAGGCTGATCCCCAGCCTCTTTTCCTCCTTCCATATATCGGCTTGGAGTCACGGTAATCCGGGGTTTTGGCCCTGAGACTTGCCTCCTATTCGGGCGCGTTCCTTCCTTGGAAGTCCGAGGCAACTCTTGGGAGGCTAGGTGTCTTTCCACGAGGGATACTAGCTCGTCATAGGAGGAGGGATCGTTCTTACGGACCCACCCCCTTATGTCCGGTGGCAACCCCCGCATATACCTGTCCCGGACTAGGATTTCTACCACTTTCTCGGGGCCGTGAGTCTCGGGCCGCAGCCACTTCCGGGCGAGGTGGATCAAGTCGAACAGCTGGGACCGCGGTGCCTTGTCGGCCTTGTACCTCCATTCGTGGAACCGCTGGGCCCTCAGGGCTGGCGTCACTCCCGCCCTTGCCAGGATCTCGGCCTTTAGCTGGGGATAATCCGTCGCTGCCTCGGTTGCCAAGTCAAAATAGGCCTTCTGGGCCTCCCCACACAGAAATGGGGCCAGGATACTCGCCCACTGCTCCCGGGGCCAGGCCTCTCGCAGGGCTGTCCTCTCAAATGCAAGAAGGTAGGCCTCGGTATCGTCGTCCACTGTCATTTTCTGTAAGTAGTTGCCCGCCCTCAGTGGCCGGGGGTCGGGGCCCCCACGGGCCATGGTGCCCAGGACTTTTATCTGTTTTGCTAGCTCTTGCAGTGTAGCTCGGTCCTGGGCTGCCTGGGACATCAGCAACTGGTTAGTCTCTTGCTGCACTCGCACTGCTTCTTGTTGGGCCGCAGTGGCCTGAACCAGTGCCTTCACCACCTCCTCCATTTTAAAAATTTTTTTTTTTTTTTTTTTTTTGAGGGGGCCTTTGCCTTGCCCGAGAGGACTGGCCACCGAGTCTACTCACTGCATCCCACCTCTGACACCACGTGTGACAAGGTGGCTCCTCAGACTCCCCGGACTCAGGCCCTTTAGCTGTTCTCTTCTGGCTGGGGTTTGGCTCCCAGCTGGCTAGGAAGGGCTAACTCCCTCCTTCCTGCTTTCCTGTCTGCTGGCAGCCTCTCTGACTCTGTCTCTCGCTCTCCTTCACTCCTCTCTGCTTTCACCAACCTCACTCTTCTGATTCCTCCTGCCTCCAAACTCGCTCCTCAACTCCCACCCTCTTCTCTGGGGAGGAGTCTTTTTAAAGGGCTCTGCCAGCCTCCTTAACTGGCCTCAGCTGGCCCTGCTTCTGTTCAGCTGGATCCAATTAAACTGTAGTTATCCCTCTCACCACAACCTTCTCTGGCCCTCGCCTGCCCTGGGTTTACCACAATATCTTACTGAATATTCTGATCTACAGTAAAGCGATTAAAATATTTCTAAAGGCTTTGCAAAAACGTATTGAAAAACATTGTGTTGTGCTTGGAGTTTAAAAATGTTCTAAAATATGCTATTACTGGATGAAATGAACTATGATTAGAGCAGATTAATATCATTTAATGAAAGTAATTTAAAAAAAAAATCATGTCCCTTCTACTACATTTGCTCCTAACTATGCTTTATAGTTTACTGTTCGTGTAGAACACATAGCATTATTCCTGGTCAAGATTCACCTGAGGAATTGTTGGCTAGGATAGTGCTTTGGGGAAATCTTTAATAACTTAGTAATTTTCAGTTCACAGGTGAAATGATTAGTGGAAGACACAGGTGCTAAATTCTAGATTAAGTGTTCTGGAGATACGCAAATATAATGATAAAATGGAAAAGCACACCTGAATGGCCAAACATTTTTGCAACACACTCGCCGGAATGGAAGTCAATGACCGAAATACTCTTATCGGAGCAACTGGTTGCTAGAAAAGTTCCCGAGGGATCCAGCTGTACCTGCAGAAACAAGATACATTTCAAATAAGCCTTCTTATTATGAGAAACTGCCTATCTTCCCTCCAAAACCTAAGGAGTACAGGGTTAGTTACCTGTAACTACCAGTTCCCAGATAATTTCAACCACACATTATGGAGTTAGACATATTTACCATTGTAGGAGCATTAGAAACTGTTGAACTGGTAGATTTCCAGTCAGTTCTATCATGCCCAGAGGTATTATTTCTTTAAAAACAAGGAGTAGACACGTTGCCTTGGAGGGATTAATCCTCCAAAAGGTTTGAAGAAACAGCTTGTTTCAGAACAGATCAAATAGTGTAGCTGAAGCCGACGTATCTTAGGTTGACTTACCCGGGCATCCATATGGTGGTGAGTCGACCGCTGCCGCTCCCCCCGTAAACTCCGCTTCCATCTCTCACAGAGGTGGAGTTCCAGTCAACGGGAAGAGCGCTCGGGGATCGATTTATTGTGTCTATACTAGACGCGATAAATCGATCACTACCCACCAAGGTGTGTAGACATATCCTATGCCAGATTATGTCTCTTTAGAATTTAGACCTACAAACATGCAATACATATAACATTATGCTTTAATTTCATAGATGTGTACCCATACCACTAGTTTCAACAGAGCACTTTAAAAGCCACAGCAATTACTTGCTTACCTTTAGTAACGACCCATCATCACCTTGCGATCCTTTGTAGCACCACTTTTGTTTTCCACTGACAGTGTTATATACTCTGTAAGAAGGTCATTCCTTATTTTAATGGTGTGCAGTAGACAAGTGATTTGGCTCAGTCAAGACTTGCCTTATGTGCACACATAACAAACAGGGTAACTTTGCCATGTAATTTTCAAATCAAGAAAGGCCTTTATAAAGTTCCTGCTTATAAAAGCACAAAGCTGCTAAGCTAAAAACAGTTTGCCCTAGGACTTGTACATATTTCTACTTATGTAGATGTGAATAAGCCATAAGTTACACCGACCTACATGCCAGTATGAACGGTGCTATGCGGACATGAGACCTTCTCCCGCCAACACAGCTACCGCCCCTCACGGAGGTGGTTTTATTATGCTGACGGGAGAGCTCTCTTCACCAGACTAGCCCCTCATCTTGGATATCCCGAGCACCAGCAATTCACACTAGAAAAAAAAATCAGGTCCTAAATCTCTAGACAATATGCTGCTTGAATTTATAGGCACTTAGCTACATGTGGTCTCCCTAGAGAGGTCACCTTTTGGCAACCTCACAGAAGCATGTTACCACCCCTCTGGTATAGCTGGACCTTCTGAAAGGAGAAAATCTGTTGTGTTACTAATAATTATTATTATTTTAAAAGACTTGAAACTAGAAACTCTGGTTAGGTGCAAGTTTTAGCCCTATACACCAAGAAAGTAACGTGGCCAAAATGCCATAGAACTATTTATAAATGGCAGTTTTAGTTTACATATTCGGGGTATTTTAAAATTGCATTTATTCTCTCATAAGCTGTTTGAAAATTTTGGCTGTACATTGTACCATGTTTTAGTTCTAAGTCTTCTCCATTATTGCTTTGATTTCAACAGTGCAAAATAAATAAATAAATAAATAAAGCGTGCCAAGCAATTTCTAAATGCAGAGGAAGATGGAACTGGTCTTAAAGAAAAGAAAAGAGAGTATGATGTACAAACAGTTTCTAGAATGACAGCTTACTTCATACCTGGCTTATGGAGGACAACAGACAAGCCAGTAGTATAACAAACGTATCTACTGTAGGTGAAACAGACCTTTGGAAAAAGTATGGGGTAAATATAGTACTCTGATGTTGTAGAAAGTCAGCAATGAGGACTGGACAGGACAGGTTGATATTTGCCAGTGATTGGTTCCACCAGAACCATTATCTAAGGATGAATTCTTGGAAGAACTGGACATTTACAAATGGTTCAGGTTAACCAGCTTACTAAAACTGCTGCAAGCTTTGGTTTTAAAGATGGGGTCAAAGCATCACAGGAAAATAAAGAACCTTGATGGGCCGTTTGTCTGAGGGATTACTGAATAAAGCATTAAAAACGGGCACAGCCATTATTAGGGCACTTAAGACTCTGGTGTCTTCTCTGACCGTTGAGTTTCTCGACTCAAAGGCTACCAGACAGCCCTTGAGATGTATTCCTGTTATTCAGACATATTGGGGAAATCTCTCTATTAGAGACAGCATGTTTTATAGTCTAGCCTGCATAAATAAAGCAAATAAAACTGATCACCTGACATTTCTATCTTGGCAGGCAACAGCTACGTATTTCTGTGTGATATCAATATCCATGTCATATAAGGTGGTTTTCTCGGCAACGTGATGAGTTCTAATGAAATTAATCCCATCTGCAACCTGCATAAAAAGACGTGCAGACCAGAAAACAAGATTGGAGTACTCTGCTTCTTGTAATAAAACCCCGACTTCTGTTGACAATTTTTCCATCTGTGTTGATGGGTACGATAAAAAAATCCCATATAGAATGGACAGTCCCGTGTCAGATAATGCCAATAAATCCCTGTTCTAGAAACCCTGTAACTCTACAGTGCCTGATATTAAATTTCAAACTCCAGACAGAGATTATTCAAGATGATTTTCAGGAGTATGTTTATAATATACAGTGGAACTTCAATTTTGTTATAGACACAGTGATCAGATGCTATCTACAGAGGGACGCTACAGCTTACCTTTTGTGCACTGCGAAAATAAATACTTTTATCAGCTCCACAGCTTATCATTTGAACCTCTCCATTACCTGAAGGAAAAATGAAGCTGGAGTTTAAGGTAGGCCCCAAGACCTAACAGGGATTCATTGCGATACTTCCCTTTGAAGAACTGTAAAGCAAGAGAGCTAAAATTGCACTAAGGAGCTCCTTTTAAAAATTAAATGCTTAAGATCAGATCCATAGCGGATGTAAAACTGCCAGGCTGTATAAGAGTCATTGAAGCTACTCAATTTACATCAGATGAGAATTTGGTTCCAAATTTCCATTGACAAAAGAGAGAGTTATGAGAACAATGCAAAGATTGCTTCCCATCTGGGGAAAACGAACATATGGGAGACCACTCTTGCAAACTGGGGTACTTCTTTGTCATTATGAATACCTATGAATTGACAATGACTAGTCCCTGGGTCAGGAAAAGAGTAAGAATAGACTGGTGGTTCGGGCACTCACCGAAGATGTGAAAGTGTCAGGTTCGAGTCCCTACTCCAATGACTGTTTATTTTAATGTATACATGGTGGAACAGCTTCAGCAGGAGGAACGGAAAAAGATTCGCCCCAGAATATGCCACAGTCCAGATGTTAGGACACTCCCCTGCAGTGTAGGAATCCAAGTTCAAATCCCTTCTCCACATCAGGCAAAGGAGGGACTGAGCCCAGATCTCCCACATCCCCAGTGGGTGCCTTGGCCTCTGGGCTAACGGTTATAAGCAGGCTTGGAAAGATGCCATTTTTATGTCGATAAATGTTGATTTCACCACACACAGACAGATGAAAAACCATTTCCATCGATAAGAAGTTTACAAACAGGCAAAGTTCTCAAGCAGTTTTTACTCAGAGTTTGATTTATGGCTATTTACTTTGTCAACATCATATACAATGGGTGTTTTAAATGGTTATAAAGCTTTAACTTTTGTAATTTCAACATCCACTGTAATTAAATAAACTGTGTGACCTCCCTCAATCTCCCACAACTGTGAAAATTTAAAATCGATAAACAGGGGAAAAAAAATGCTTAAATATAAATGTTAAAATTACAAAAAACAAAAATTGAATACTACCAAGTCTAGTTATAAGGGAGCTGATCTCCTCCTCCAGGCACTTTAAAAGTGCTCCCCACCACCACCAAACCCTCCCCCCCCCCCCAAATATTCAATGATTTAATTTTTGTGCGTGCAAATTTTTGGTTTTGATTTGAATCAAACTGAATTTCTCCCACACACAGTTTTTCTGAACTTCCAGCAAATCGGGGAGGGGGAGGGGGGAAGTTATTTGCCCAGCTCTGGGCTATGCGATGAGATATCCTTTTTAAGAAAAAAATAGAAACCTACTTTAAAATACTTGAAGTTCTCTCTTCACAGCACTGAGACAGATCAAGGGAAGTTTAATAGAAACAATAAGTGTTAATATGAAGTTTGGAAACTTACCTGCAAATTTGACAGCTGTTATGGCAGATGAATGATCATCCAGAGTTTGCTCCAATTTATAATTTTTATCTACATTTAAGACATGAATCAATCGGTCTCTGCTTGCTGACGCCAGCAGTGCCATCCCTAGAGACATTAAAGTGACATTCGTAAAGGCATGGGGATTTCTGTTTCCTTTAAAAATAAGCCACATTTGAACGGTCATATTCTGAAAAATTATGATGTAAAAATGGAATCTTGACACAAATGATCATGTGTATTCAGAATCATAAGCTCATTTTTCTAAAAAAAACCTACTTTTTTTCAGTAAAATATATTAAAAAAACTCAGATAAAATATTTAACAGAGCTAATCAACAGAAGGCTGTTTTAGACGAATATTTCTGCTAAACTAAAGTTACACATAGCTTGATGCAGACTGAAGCCAAAGAAACACAAATAATCCTTCAATATATTTTCAGCACCTTCCATGTGTCGAGTTGTGCTTTTGTCATTTTCCTTGAGTTTGTTTTCAACTACATACCAGTTTCTGGTTTGGAATACTCCAAGCAGAGAACTTCGGAGTCATGAGCTTCCACCTTAGCCACTTCCTGCATAAACTGTAACTCATGTATCCTACAATAAAAACGCAACAGTGAAAAGCCAGCAATTTTACACACTGATTGGGGGTGGGGTGGGGAACCAGTCCAGCAAAGCACTTATTAATCATGTTTATTATGGCAGTGGCCTAAGGGCCAACCAAGAATGGGGCCCAGTTGTGCTAGGCACTGTACAAACACAGAACAGCAGGTGGCCCCTAGAGAACTTACAATCTTAATAGATAAAGACACAGAGCAGGGAAAAGGATCTCACACACACATAAGCACATGCTTATCTTTAAGCATCGAGTAAACCCACTGAAACCTCTAAAAATGATTTGGGGATTGGGAAAATCTTTCACTGTAAGACATTTAAGGAACTCCATCTGTTTAGTTTATCTAAAAGACGACCAAGAGGTGACTTACAGTGTATAAATACCTTCATAGGGGAGAAAAATAGCTGGTACTAATGGGCTCTTTAACCTAGCAGAGAAAGAATGAACAAGAACGGATGGCTGGAAGTTGAAGCCAGACAAATTCCAACTAGAACCAAGGCACAGATTTTTAAACATAGTGAGGGTGATTAACCATTGGCACAAACTCTCCCAAGGGAATGGTGGATTCTCCATCTCTTGGAGTCTTCAAATCAAGATTGGTTCAAGAATAGCAGCCATGTTAGTCTGTATCCGTAAAGAAAGCGAGGAATACTTGTAGCACCTTAGAGACTAATTAGTTTATTTCAGCATGCATCCGATGAAGTAAACTATAGCTTATGCAGAAATAAACTAGTTAGTCTCTAAGGCGCTACAAGTATTCCTCACTTTCTTTACAAATCAAGATTGGATGCCTCTCTGGAAGAGATGTTTTAGTCAACACACAAGTTATTGGGCTCAGTACAGGCATAAATAGGTGATTTTTTTATGGCCTGTGTTTTACGGGAGGTCTAGATGACCTAATAGTCCCTTTTGGCCTTAAAGTGGATGCATCAAGGGATTACATACATGCTCAAAGTTGAGCACATGCTTAAAAGGCCTTGCTGGAGCAGGGCAGAACTACAGTCATAGCTTATTACACACTGGCCAGTCAGGTAATAGTGACAATACAAAACCACTAACATTTAAGGAATAAGACTATTCATGATTTGTTTTGTAAACAGACATAGAAAACTCCCAATATGCAGAAATCACAACCAACAGCAGGTATTAGCGAGAGGATGAGAAGATGTGGGACACTCTCTCTCTAAAGCCAGGATTGAAAGAGATCTAATATATGCAACTAAAGAATGTAAATTTAGCTGTAACAGGAGTTCTCGGGGCACTGCATATGCATGCAACCCTGGATCTGCATGTCACATGCTCAGACCAAGGTATAAAAGAAATCACTCCAGCTGCTTACCACACATCCAAAATCCATGAGGCCTAAGCGGAGCTGCTCAAAGCATTTTGCCCTTTAGACAGTAGTAGCAATTTTGGCTTACTGGGAGCACAAGACATGATACTTATTGGAACTGATTTTGAATGCACCATTCAAACCAGTTGTACTGGAGTATAAAATACTCTTTCCTTCTTAAGGAAAATGGGGCTATATCTATTTACACAGTCCAGAAACGTTAATGTTGCTGAGCTATCTTAGGGATTTAGACTGCTGCCCATCACGGTGGTATCCAACCATCTTCCATGTAAAATCAATAGCAGTAGCAAAGTCCCTGGTGGGGCTCATGGAGTCCTGGGCACATCTCACCTTTCAGGGTCAGAACTCTGCTTGTGGTAGGGGTTTTGGAGTAGAAAGGGGCGTCAGCATCAAGCATCACCTTTGTGGTAGCAAGGTTTGAGATCTGGAGTTTTAATTTGCTGGATCTTATGAAGAACAATCCGTGACTGAATGGAGTTGGAGGGCGTGTCTACACCCAAAAGGAAGATCTAGCTAGCGCAGGTAACAATAGCAGCGAAGACACAATGCCATGGACTCCAGATGTGCTAGCAACCCAAATGTGAACTCAGGATCCCTGGCAGGCTTATACTAGGGCAGTTAGCCTGCACTGAAGTCTGTCCTGCTGTGCCTTCACTGCTATAGTTACCTGCACTAGCTAGATTAAAGCTAGCAGGGGTATGCATACAAGTGCTACAGTTATACCTCAATTATCAGCGTAGCTGTATCCTGACAGGTACAGAACCTGTAGCTTCTTTGCTAGCATTTCCAGGATCATTTCTGTTAAAACGGGCAACATTCAGTGAAACAGAGCAGAGGTGAGAGCTGATGGTCTGATAATACTTGCCTCAAGTTGCCTCCTCGGTCACCTGAGGCTAAGTGCTGGCCATCAGGGCTAACCTGCATCACCCGAACACCTGCTTTCACATCGAGATATCCGGTGTTTTCATTTCTGTCAGGCACACAGGTTGAGTCTTGCAAATGCTGATTATTATTGTCCATGTACACCACCTTCAACAAGTTCTTTATATCGTGAGGGGGAAGAAAGAGTGATTTAGGTATATACCATAACAACGGACTGCTTACTACAGTCCCCGGTAGTGCAGTAATTTTGACTTCAATAGTATACAAGGACCGTAAGAATGGGATTTTCAAAAATGTTTAAATGAGTGAGAAGCACAAGCCCCAGTGACTTTCAATGTGCACCTAACTCACGAAATCCCACCGTAATGTTTATAATGCTGTCTTCCCCAAGAACTCAAATCACCATCATCCCTAGTTGTAATATGGAACTTTCCATCAGCAGATCTCAACGTGCATTATAAGAGAGGGCAGTGTTATTAGCCCCCTTTTTACAGGAAGGGAAACTGAAACACAGAGGGGGGAAGGTCTCCCAGTGGCAGAGGCTGAAATAGAACTCTGAACTCCTGAACTGCAGTTCGGTGCTCTATCCTCTAGGCAACACTACCTCCAAAGCACTGGCAGATACTGACTGACCCTCATGGACACCCTCGCAAGGGTGGTAAGTACAGCAGACTCTCGATTATCCAGGATGATAGGGGAAAAACGAATCCTGGTTAATAAAATCCCAGATAATCACCATCCATAGGAAATATGAGGAATGGGGGGTTGGTTCACCAGCCACTCTGTGCCAGGGGGAGGGGGTGTTGGTTCACTGGCTGCCCTGCACCTTGGTGGGGTTTTATTTGTTTGCTCTTGGGGTGACAACAAAGCCAGAACCAGCCTTGCGAGTTACGCATATTTTTTTTTGACATCCTGGTTAATCCACATTCTGGTTAATCCAATCCTGGATAATCGAGAGTCTACTGTATCCCCATTTCACAGATGGAAAATGCGGTATAGAAAGATAAAAAACAGGTTACCAGTCTTGTTCTTTAGCCACTAAATTCTACTCTCTCGCTTTTGAAAAAAGGCAAATCTGTACAGAATATTGTTGGCTTAGCTGAACTGATAGATGTGAATAGGAACTGCACCCAAAAGGCAGGAAGAAGATATCCAGGAACCCTGGGTTCTTCAGATCATTGTAAAACCTCTGAACAGGTTTTAAAAAAAAATTTTTGATATCTAATAGCTTTAATTTGATTTAAGTTGGAAGTAACTTGTTTTGAGTCAGACAAATGCGGGGGGGGGGAGGAGAGAGAGAGAGAGAGAACTGCTGAAGAGAGGTACTGAATTAGTACATCCCACTCCCCTCAATATCTTTCCAGCCAGCAACAACCAATTTTTCAGCTGTGCTCTCTCCACCAATGCTCCAGCACAAGAGAGATTTTATATCATTTCCACCACTACAATTTTCCCTCCCTGCAGTACACTTAAAGGCTCATCTGCCAGGCTTTACGCTGGGGTAAGCCACAGGTGAATTTGGCCCCATTATTCTAAAGCTGTGTGTGCCGGTCAACAAAAAAAGCCACCATGGTGCTTACATTACTGTAGATATTCTTCTGGCACATAGGTCTAGTGTTGCTTTCCATGTTCCAGAATCGTATGGTGTTATCTGACGAACAGGTTAGAAAAGATCCTGGAGGTAAACAGGACCTGTGATCCTCAAACTCAGGGTAAACCTACATATTTCCACAACATAAAAAGGGAGGTGGGGGAGAATGGAGAGAGGAAAGGTACAAATTAGTCCAGAAGCTTAAGTAACAGCAGAAGTTTGTTCCCTCTGCAATCATCCTCTTAAAACTGGAGAGATTTTCTCCCCATCATGTGGCTTTTTAGTAGGTGAAACTGACTAATAAAAAACAGGAAACTGGAAACCTTTGTCCAAATAGGGTGTTTTTTGGGGGGGTTTATTTTAAATACAACTCCCCTGACTCAGATGAATAATTATTGATTGTTTATTTGTGCCTAAAGGTCCCCATCCCCGTGGTATTAGGCACACTAGCACATATAACACAGTCTCTACCTAGAACAGCTTTCACTAAGTATAAGATCACAACCGGTGGATACAAGAGACAGGGAAGCACAATGGAGCAGTGATACAGTTATAACTGTAATAGACAAGCGTCACTATGCCCAGCTGTCTCACCAACCCTCATCACTGCCCTTTCAAAAGAGTCTCCCCCATCAACAGATTCACACCATGGCCCCAGGAGGAAGATATCAGTTCCTCTTCTAGATAAAGTGATGAGCCATTTCAGGATGGATAGAAGTCAATGGGTAGGTTTTCTACCCTCTCCAAAATACTGTGTCTGGAAATAAATGCCCAAGTTCACTTTGCATTTAGGAATCTGCCATGTTCTAGCACAAAGCTTATATGTACACACTAAGTGCAAATGTTGCCAGACAGCTACAAATGCAACAAACTCAACAGCGACCGCCAATGAAAACGAGTCACGGCTCCTGTTTGATCACATCAGCTACACAAGAGATAGCAGCGTCGATCAGGGTCATGGGCGCATCTAAAGCAGAGCAACTGGAGACTGCCTAGTTCTATTTTCTGTTGAACATCAAATCCGTCCTAAAGATTAACTCTGCTTTTTCCCCCATCCTTTGTTCTGCCTTAAGCTACTGTATTACAAAGTTTGACAGTATGGTCTGACTAGAGGAAAACCTTTATTATTAACCAGTTACTAGTCTGATATGGAAATAATATGAGGCCAGTAAAATCATCTTTTCTAAGTGGGTGACGCTAGTTAGGAATCTTAAGTCATTTTTATTCCCCAGCACCACCTTCAGAAGCTCTGTTTAAACGGAGATTCTCTCTCCATGAGCCCTTTGGAAGTTCTTAGCATTTCTCCTTCTAATGGCCAAAGATAATAGCCCTAAGGGAAGCATCTCACCACCAGGACTAAGCACGACTAGCTCCTGGACTTCAAGCCTAAAGTCAGGACCTTTCTGTTGCACAGCCACCATACATATCCCAATGAGGCCAAAACGGCGCATATCTTAGAGGTTTAAACCTATTCCTAGCACATGAATGACATCTTACCTCAACATTCCATACAAAGGAACTGTGGAAGAGGTCGGACCACACTTTACCAACTTTGTTTGTGTCTTTAACATCCCAGATGTATAGACTGTGGTCTTTATACACACAAGAGAGCCAACGATTGCATGGGTCAAAGGCTAAGGCAATGGTGTCTGGGTAGACGGAATCTGGTCGTCTTAAGCGACAGAGAAAGAGGAATTATTCTTTTTAGTTGAATTTAAAAAACAAAATCACTGCAAGATCAAGTATGGTATATACAACAATTTCGGATTTAAACATCTGAAATTCACTAATATTCCAGCTTACCGAACATCTTACCACCACAGAGATTTTTCTGAGCATGTACCTAGTCCATGCTAGGTGCACTTCAAGTCTTATAGTGCATACTAAGAATCAGAGAGGTAGCCGTGTTAGTCTGGAATAGCAGAGGAAACAAAATCCTGTGGCACCTTAAAGACTAACTATAAAGTTTTGAAGCATGAGCTTTCGTGGGTTTGCATCCGACGAAGTGGGTATTAGCCCACGAAAGCTCATGCTTCAAAACTTTATAGTTAGTCTTTATAGTGCATACTATTATTCTTGGGTTTTTACCCTCTTCCATCCAGTGTCTGTGAAAAATCTCTACGTCCTGGGTACAGCCCAACAGACTGTTTTGAGAATTCACAGCTCTGAAAAGCTATCTAGCTACAGTAGACTCTCAATTATCCAGAATTGGATTAACCAGGATGTGGATTAACCAGGGTGTCAAAAAAAAAATATGCGTAACTTGCAAGGTTGGCTCTGGCTTTGTTGCCGCCCCAAGCGCACACACAAAAAAACCCCACCAGGGCGCAGGGCAGCCAGTGAACCAACACCCCCTCCCCCTGGCACAGGATGGCTGGTGAACCAACCCCCCTCCCCATATTTCCTATGGATGGTGATTATCCAGGATTTTATTAACCAGGATTAATTTTTCCCTATCATCCTGGATAATCGAGAGTCTGCTGTATTTGGAAAACATTCATTCCAGTTAGTTACACTGAAAGAAAACTCAAATGAATGATACCAACCTCATCTGCAAAGTGCTTTGGGATCTACAGATGAAAAGCCTGACACGAGCTAAGTATTTTATTAAAATGGCAAAGAAATCTGATTTGTCTTAAAGCCTTAACTGTTATATGCAAAGTAGCAGGTTTTAGTTTCTTCAAGCTCTTTCAGAAACTCATTTTAACTTTAATAACACTGGGTTAGAAACCTCTGGAAGATGACCGATATCAAGCCAATTTAATCTTAGATATCCGTTTTCTTCTTTTCTTAAATGTAAAACAAACACACAAGCTTTCAGGATCAAATTTTCAGAAACGCTCAGCAGCACTGGGCACTTCTGAAAACCCAGTCTTTGCTATTCAGCCACTATCTTTAGAAGCTGTCCAGAGTATTTAAGATCTACAAAGCTAAGGCACTTTTTCCTTCAAGCCAGGTCAAACCTAATACACATAGCGAAGCCCTGTATTTCATGTCAAAACTGTGTACCTTGGTTCAGGCTCTTTGGCTACATCAACACCCAAGTAGTGAGGTTTCGGCAGATCAGTGAGGTAATGCATGTTGTGGGAATGAAAGATCCTCACAGTTCCATTTGCACAGCCACAAAAAATAAACTCTTCACTAACGCAGATGCAATTTGCTAGCGATACCTGCAGGAAGAAGTTCACATGCATAAAATTACATTTTTAACAGAGAGTGTATTTCGATAAAACAATTACAATAACATACAAGGGAAGCATAGGTATCCGAAACAAAATGGAATATATTACAATAATTAGATAACAATACCTTCAGATCAATCCATTTTTCCAGCACTCGTTTCTCATTAAATTGACAGAGAAGTCCAGAATATGAAACACAAAAAGTGTTCCCCAACATTTTCCCTTTCCCGCACGCTACACCACAAAAGATGTTATTGTGAAGTTCTCCCAGAAGTCCAGAGCGGCCGACCAATGGCACAGTCTCTTTAATCTGCAATTAACACATTTGTTTGCATTAGAAATACTAAAATATTTGTCCTCCTGACACCTTTCACTGAGGATCTAAAGAAAACATCGAAATATCCCTATCAGATAAGCAAGTTTCTCCTTTTTAAAAATGGGAAACAGGATAAAATATCTAGTCAGCTGTCTGAATACCCTGAGCACCTTTATTTAAACTTGTTTACTCCCACATCCAACTGGTACACCATGCAAGAAAGATTTACCTTAACTTCCCTCGATGCGTCCAAGAACCAGAATTTAACATGGCGGTGGCCAACAGTAACAAAGTAGCTGTCCTCAGAGAAGGATATCCCAATAACTTTACAAGACACTTTGTTTGATGCTACTAGAGTATCCTTCTGTAAAGAGACAAAAAATGAGCACCCAATAATTTGTACATGACCGATACACGGCACAAGAGACATAGAAGTTACAACTGAATTTCCAATTCCACTACAAGGCCAATTTTGACACAACCGCACTTCATCCTCATCATCATAACTTAGCAATTCATATGAACATTGACATGAAGTACAATTTAGCATACAATTAATCTGCCAGTAAAGATGTTTTTTCTGACACTTTGGACAAGGTGTTTTGCCCTTGGTCCAGGAATGCTAGATTTTGATAATTTTGTTGGCACATAGCAAAGTTCAGCTGTTTTCACGAATGAGATCAGTTTCTTGGTTTGAATGAGGGAGGGGTTAATTTCATTGCATTCGTTATCATATAGCGAACAGATATGTTATATTTTATTGTAAGTGCCTCAGTAAATTCTTTGCTTTTCCGTGAGAAACAACAGAGACCAGTTGTCCCTGACATCTGTAGTTCCTTACCTTCCAGTCCCATACATTGACAATCATGTCATGCTGATAGCCCACTGACACAATATACTTCATGTTGGGAGAAAAAGCCACACACGCCACTCCATGTTTATGGCCATGCAGTTCAGACACTTGCGTCTTCTCCTCGACGTCCCACACTCGTACAGCTGGTCTGTGCCCGTTCTGCAAGAGTCATTTGAATATGTGCTGCCATTTGAATTGCACACACACAAAAATAGGAATTGCCATCCAGATCATCTGGTCTAGTATCCTAGTGCAGACATCTCAGAGTTTAGCCACTTTTAGTCTGGAGTTTCAATGCTCATCTTTACCGTTTAAATTCCAAATTAGTACTACCTGATCAACTGGCCAGAATTCAACCACTGTACAGAGGCCGGAAAATTAGCCTCAAAAGAGAGGGCACTAACTGGGCATGCCTTCTAGTCTTACTATGGCAGGCGTACAAGCATTTGCATTGGTAGAGAAATCAGAAATTCCATTCCAAGTGTACACACTATAATACCACTTTAGCAGAACTCACCTCACCAGTAACAATAAATTTTCCATCAGGTGAGAAAGACAGAGCACTCAGCGTTTTCCTGAAAGAAAGAAAGATATAGCTTTCGTTTTCCCCCAGAGCAAGTTCAAACAGCGCTCACGGCAATAAACACTATGGTAAGGAAAAAATGTTCTGACATTACCCAGCATAGTGTTATTCAACACACAGTCTACAGTCTACACTGGGGGGGGGGGTTTGAAGGAGGAGGGATGATCGACCTAAGATCCGCAACTTCAGCTACACTATTCACGTAGCTGAAGTCAACGTATTTAGGTTGACTTACTGTAGTGTCTTCAAGGTGTTGAGCTGCTGCCCCGTTGACTCCGCTTGCTCCTCTCACGGCGGTGGAGTTCCAGAGTCAATGGGAGAGCGCTCAGGGATCAATTTATCACGCCTAGACTAGACGCGATAAATCGATCCCCGAAAGATCAATCTGGCAGGTAGTGTAGACCTGGCCTTAGAGACCATCAGCTCTGTGGGACAGAGACTGTCTTTTTGTCCTGTGTTTATAAAGCGCCTGGCCCAGTGGGATCCTGCTTCATAACAAGGGCAACTAGGTACTACTAGAATAAAATCTTCCCAGTCCCACTTAGCCACGCAAATAGCAGCCATGTACCGTATCAGCAGTTACTCTGAGCTGAGCAAAGTGTCACGTTCCTTTCTCAGCAACCCAAATCCCCAAAAGCAAGTTTGGGATAAAGATACCTACACGCTATCAAGGTGGCGAGTAAATTAAGCATTGACCATACCTGGAAGTATTAAAGATGTGCTTTTGTTTATTCTTTTGGGGATTTAAAATTACCACCACACACCTGAAAAGAAAGAACAAGGCATTTACATTAATAAGTGTTTCACCTAGTTTGTGGAGTGGTGGGGTGTTAAGAGGAGGATGGCAAGCGTCAGAGTTTGGAAGACTTCCCAGAAAAGGGAAAGTGTTGCAGATAAAAGCACATTCTGTTTTTTTAAATAAAATCATAACAATGACAAGAACCCTCAACTCAAAAACAGAGAGAAAACAGGCTGCTTCCTAAGGCAGCAAGACATCTCTCGCCCCACCTTGCTTTAAGCTGGCTTTTTTCAGAATGACTCGGATTGCATGCTTTGCTACAAGACCCACCCCCACCCCCACCCCCCCAGTCTGCAAGCAGGGCCAAGAAACTACCCCCCATTCTAAACATGAAAGCTTGCAATTCCAACATAGTCCTCCATATCCCATCTAACACATTTATAAACAGCAAGCCAGACCAACTGGTAACTATCATACCACGTACTGTCAGACTGGGATCAGAAGTTGGGACTCTTGTTTGATCACTTTCTTGACTCTCAGCATCAGAGATTGAGTCTGACCCTGGAAGTAGGGATTCTGGAACAACTTTTACAGTGGGGGTGCTGAGAACCATTGAACCAAATTGTAAATCCTGTATATGATGGAAATCACTTTGAACCGGGGGTGCGGCAGCTCCCCTACCTCCCTAAATTCCAGCATCTATGCCTGGAAGGGGTGGGGTCAATACAGAGGAAAGAAACAAAGCATAGCTTAACCTACTCCATTACCATAAAACTGACAGGTCTAATCCAGGAGTGCTATCAGAGTTGTGGATGCCCATGAATGAGAAGGTGAACTTAAAGCACTCTAAGATACCTCTTTAGCCAGATCCAGAAGATGCGATACAGTAGACTCTTGATTATCCAGGATGATAGGGAAAAAAAATAATTCTGGTTAATAAAATCCCGGATAATCACCATCCATAGGAAATATGGGGAGAGGGGGTTGGTTCACCAGCCACCCTGCGCCGGGAGGAGGGGGTGTTGGTTTACTGGCTGCCCTGTGCCCTGGTGGGATTTTTTGTGTGTGTGCTTGGGGCGGCAGCAAAGCCAGAGCCAGCCCTACAAGTTGCACGTATTTTATTTTGACATCCTGGTTAATCCACATTCTGGTTAATCCAATCCTGGATAATCGAGAGTCTACTGTAGATGTTCAAGAGCTTTCCATTTCCAGCCCTTGAATGCCTGAGGAACCCTGTGAGATAAGGTTTAGAAACCCCACAAGGGGGAAAAACAACCAACCAACCAAGGGCTCACAGCCTTATGAAATGCTGAATGTCTTCATCTCCTACTGAAGTCGGAATTTTGGTGCTCCAGCATGCTACTTTGGCTACTCCATATATGCTTACAGTGGTGGCTGATTGTATCATGGGATGGGATCCAACCTTTACTCACGAAAGCTGTCCCATTAGCCTCTGCTTATGTAAAGCCTACCTGAGTGACAAAGGGCTGTAAGATGGAGCCTCAAAGTCCTAGTGAAATAACATGACGGCATACACACAGTTGGCAAAACAACCAGGCCCATGTTCATTTTTTTCTCTGTGAGTTGCAGTGGTTTCTATAATCATGAAGGTAGACACAGAACATAAACTTACACTTCTCCACATTTAGTTATATAGTACACTTACCCTGTAGGATAGGCTATCTGCCCGGTGTTTGGGTCACAAGCTAAACCACTACTGGTTTGGGTAGTTATTCCCAATACCTTCTCGAGCATAACCTGCCCAAAGAAAGAGGAAAAATGTTGAAATCTAGTACAATGTAAGAGCTTATTTATAACTCCCAATTATTAGATTCTTGAACCTGGAAGGCAAGGTTTCCCACATCAAGTAAGAGGAAACAATAAAAATTCAAGCAAACACTCATGCACAATATACAAGCTTAACACTGAACTTTCTTTTAAAATGCTTAATAGCCCAAATCATTAGAGAATATATGTTCAGGCTTTAAAACGGTGGCTGGAAATATTTTTTTTCCATATACTTCCAAACCCCGAGATCAAAGTAAGGATCTTAGGCTATGTTTATACTAGTCTATGCTGGCATAGCCCCCTAGCATAGATGCAGCCTACACTGACAGAAGGACTTCTTCTGCCTGCACTGGAGCATCACCTTCCCAATGGACACTGTACTCTTCAACCAGCATGGCTGTGTCTACACTGTGGGCTTTGTCAGTATAACTGTGTCGGTCACAAGAGTGGGGGTTTTTCACACTGCTGATCAATCTAGCGATGACAATACAAATTAAGTGTAGGTACTTATCAACCCTCCCCCCCCCATTACCATAGTATCTGAACACCTCTCTATCTTTAAAGCATTTATCCTCAACACCCTTGTGAGGTATGTAGGGCAGCATTATAATCCCATTTTATAGCTGGGGAACTGAGGTGCAGAGGCCAAGATCCTCAAAAGTATTTAAGTGCCTAACTAAGAACCTTTGAGGATCTAAGCCACAGCGTCTAAGGCCTGCGGCCCGGCAAGCTTCCTGCACCCCTCCCCCCCGAACCCCCTGGAGTTACTTCCTGAGGCCACCAAGTTCCCCTCACTGGCCACCCACCCTGCCCACCAGCATACCGCATCCCCACTCCTCTGCCTACCTCCAGGCACTTCCTATTGGGCGGCGCTTAGTGCTTTCCAGGAGGGAAGAGGGAGGATTGGGGAGCCGCAAGTTCAGGGGAAGAGGCCGGGCAGGGGCAGGGATTTGGGGAAGGGGTTGAATAGGGGCGGGGAGAGGGTAGAGACTTTAGTGAACGGGTTGGAATAGGGGCAGGGAAGGGAAGAGGGGGGCCTCATTGAAGGGGTGGGGAAAGCACAGGGGCGGGGCTTTGGTACCTTTATTTGAAAAGGTGTCAGTGATGCAGTGATTTGAAAAGGTGTCAGTGATGCAGTCCTCATGTGGCCCTCATGGTCATTCGAGTTTGAGATCCCGGAGTTAGACCCACCCAGCTCCTATAGCCTATGCTAAGGGATGCTCAGGGGCAGGGTCTACATCCAAGGGGGGCTGAGCGAGACACCTACAGCAGGGTCTCCAGTCATTGCCCCTTTTCACCTCTATCTCCCCAACCCAAGAGAAGACCCTCCCCCCGCTTCCTTAGTCCAACCTCCCCACACATCCCCAAAAGTTTCTCACGCCCCATCTCCCCAAACCCCGCCCCTCATGTCGCCCCGCCCCCTCACCATTGCTCTCTTCCACCCTATGCTTCCCCTCCTTTGCATCTGCCCACCCCTCCTTGTCACCCCGCCCCCTCCCCGCAAGCCCTGCCCCCTCTGCCCAGTCCACCCTCCGCGTCGCCCCGCCCCCTCAAAATTCCCCCAGCCCCGCCCCCTTTCCATTGTCCACCCTCCGGGTCGCCCCGCCCCTCACCTCAAGCCCCGCCCACTTTCCACCCTCCGGGTCGCCCGCCCCTCACGCCCCGCCCCCTTTCCACTGGCCACCCTCCGGGTCGCCCCGCCCCTCACCTCACGCCCCGCCCTCTTTCCATTGTCCACCCTCCGCGTCGCCCCGCCCCTCACAATTCCCTCAGCCCCGCCCTCTTTCCATTGTCCACCCTCCGCGTCGCCCCGCCCCTCACAATTCCCTCAGCCCCGCCCTCTTTCCATTGTCCACCCTCCGCGTCGCCCCGCCCCTCACAATTCCCTCAGCCCCGCCCTCTTTCCATTGTCCGCCCTCCGCGTCGCCCCGCCCCTCACCTCAAGCCCCACCCCCTCCGCTGTGTGGCTCGGCCCTGCCCCCTCTAACTCCGCCCCCCATCGCCTCAGGCTCTCTCCCGCTCATCCCCGGCCCCTCACCGCCTCCTCCGGCCCCAGGTGCCTCGATCTCCGCCTCAGGCTTAAGAGCGGCGGCGAGTCGGCGCCCCCACTCCGGGTGTAGAAGCCGCCGCTGGACCCGGCCATGGCTGCGGGGCCCTCCGCGCCGGCTGAACCCCCACCCTCAGCAACCGCTCCGAACTGCGCGCGGAATCCCGGCTCCCCGCCCCCATTGGCCGCCGCACACGCCAAACATCTCCGCTCGCAGCCAACGGCGGCGGCCCTGCTATGAAGTCCCGCCTCCTTAACGCTCCAATGGCTGAAGTGAATGCTAATCATCCCGCTCTCGGCCAATAGAGATGACTCTTCTTTTAAACCCCGCCTCCCGTGAAATACTGTTAGCGTACTCTAGTACGGGAGGGGGGGACCAATCAATTTCAAGAACAGCCAATAATGGCGGAGCTACTGTAAATCCCGCCCCTTCTCTTCTTAGGCGCGTCTGCTTTAGGTCTAACACTCAGCTGGGACCTGAAGGTTGGAGGTTCGAATCCCAGCTCCCCCCGTCAATGCCATGAGTTAATTATTTAAAACCCAATTAATGAATTAGCACTAGTTATAAGCAATTAAGCCATGAGTCTGGGAGGAGAAAACTAGAGCCCGATGGTGCAAGCCCTCTCCCTACACTGCCCCCCGTTGAGCCCAATGATCTTTTAGTGCCACTTAGGGCTTGTTGGATCAAGGCTGATATTCAGACTCCAGAAGATTTCATACAACTGGAGGGGTGAGAAGATGCTTCACAGCTTGTTCCCGCTAAGTTTATTGCGCACACCAGTGATTCCCCGAATCCCTCTATTTGTCTCACACACAGATAAAAGAACATGCTCTTTTCTCCCATGCTGATGGCATTCAGGGTATTGTCAACATGATCAATTCTGTTGGGAAAATGAGCAGAGAGGAGGTAGGGTACTACCAATTGTTTGATCAATAGACAATTGCAGTGGCGCTCAGTGACATTGGAGTAATATTTAGTGGGGGGGTACTGAAAACCACTAAAGAAAACTGTGAACCCTGAATATGATGGAAACCACTTCAAGCCAAGGGGTGCTGCCACACCCCCAGCACCTCTGATGGTGCTTGAAGCTGTTGCTATGTTAACTAGATCTGAACACTGTATGTCCCCCATTTCTCCAAAATGGTTGTGGTTCTGGCTACTGATGTCAGGAACATTCCCTGAAGTTTTTGAATAGATTGAATAAAGCATTCCAGAGTTTAAAATGTTATAGACAGAGAAATGTTATCCAGTTGACTGTAAGGACTTCACAAATTTACCCAACCAGGCTGATTGGGAGGGTGGGGCAGGGTAGAATAGGGGTCAAATAGAGTTCCTCCCATGGTGATACAATGGGGGACCTGGGAATGGGGGTAGTGTGAGCCCCCATCCCTTATTTTAAGGGACCATCTCTTAATTAATTGATTTTTTTCCTTTAGGGTGACCACTCATCCCTTGATTTAAGATGTATTGAAATGTATTAAACCTAATCAGAAGTCCTATTTTAAACATTAAGTTGAAGCTAATGATAATTGCATTGTATCCTTGGGGCAATAGAAATGTATACAGAGAGAAAAAAATACATGATTTACTAAGGGAAATAGTGTTTCTGCAAAATATCTTTTAAAATAAAGCAGCCCCTTATTTTTCCAGGTGGTTTTCCCTTACTTCCATCCAACAAAGGTGGTCACTTTAACCAGGGAGAGGGGGAATAGGAACACACAGAGCATCTGGCTGGGGAGGGAAGAGGGGTTGGGGGAACAAAGTCCTTGAAGAAGAGGGGGAGAGAGGGATTCTAATCCCTGGTATGTGCAATAAATTCAGCCTACAGAGTGTGTTGCCCCCATAATAAATAATAATATAATTCAGTACATTTAAATAAATAATCTGAAAACATCCTGGCTAGACCTGGGAAAATTTCACCTTCTATAGAACACTGACTCAGGGGAGCACATCTTCCATTTACCTCTGACTGGCTTATTATCTTCGAGCAGATAATTCCCCTTCCTCCTTTCACTCTGGGTACCATGGTCTCTTCCTTCCTCCTCCAAAGGTAGGACTCTCCAAGCAGGGGGAAATGGTACTGCTGTTTTGCCCCCAGAAGAATCATCACTAAAGCCCAGTCCAGCTCTAGGGCTGAGTTTTTAACCCCTGAGGGAGGGCTTTTTTAAAGCTTTATGTATTTGTCACATCTCAATGCCATCATTAAATGCTTGGTGAGAAGAGAAGCCCAGAAAGCAAAGGTAACGATAATCAAATTGGTCTGTAGACCTAATGCTTATGGCCAAGCTAGATTTGAGGTACAAAAACTTAACAGTTTGGGGAGGAGGGGGTAAAGGCAAGGGAGAGGGAACTCAATAAAGCTGAGTTGCTGGTCTGTGTATTTATCTGTTTACAGCTTACACCTGTGCTGTTTGCATCAGTGGCACCAGCAATCAAGAATCAGAGAGATAGCCCTGTTAGTCTGGAATAGCAGAGGTAACAAAGAGTCCTATGGCACCTTAAAGACTAACTATAAAGTTTTGAAGCATAAGCTTTCGTGGGCTAATATCCACTACTTGCATCCTATGAAGTGGGTAAGTGTCCAGGGGCAGGTATAGATAAGTAGGCAAGAACCAGGTAGGAGGTAAACAAGGTTAGTCCAATCAGGCTGAACCAGCTTGTTATCTCAAATCAGGGAGGGTGAGGTATTCCTCTAGCAGCTGAATTGCAAGTGTGAACTTGAAGAGAGGAGAAGCTGTTTTTTACTTTTAAATCTGTAATTTTGTGTCCAGGCAGGTTGAAGTGTTCTCCTACAGGTTTTTGTATATTGCCATTCCTGATATCTGATTTGTGTCCATTTATCCTTTTTCGTAGGGACTGTCCAGTTTGGCCGATATACATAGCAGAGGGACATTGCTGGCACATATTATGCATGGCATGGCATATATTACATTGGTTGATGTGCAGGTGAATGATCCAGTGATCGTGTGGCTGATCTGCTTAGGTCCTGTATCTGTCTGGACACACAATTACAGATTTAAAAGTCACCATACTGCAGCAAAAAAACTTCAAGACCAGACTTCAAAGAGAAACTGCAGAGCTGCAATTCATTTGCAAATTTGACACAATCAATCTAGGATTGAACAAGGCTCTTGAGTGGCTTGCTAATTACAAAAACAGCTTCTCCTCTCTCTGAGTTCACACTTGCAATTCAGCTGCTAGAGGAATACCTCACCCTCCCTGATTTGAGATAACAAGCTGGTTCAGCCTGATTGGACTAACCTTGTTACCTCCTACCTGGTTCTTGCCTACTTATTTATACCTGCCCCTGGACACTTCCACTGCTTGCATCCGACGAAGTGGGTATTAGCCCACGAAAGCTTATGCTTCAAAACTTTATAGTTAGTCTTTAAGGTGCCACAGGACTCTTTGTTACCAGCAATCAAGGAATCTCTAAGGGCCTAATCATTGGGATAGCAAGGCACTAAGGATAGCATCAAGCATTTCACAATAGACCATAGCTCCTGTCCTTTCCCTACCGCCCCAGCTGACACCACTTAATTTTTTAATACACTTAGAAAGCTGGGCTCTGACAGCAGAAGCCACTTTGCAGCAAGGTGGGAATTTAGAGGACAGAGCACGGGACTGGGACTCATGAGACCTTGGGCAAGCCACTTCAGCCCAGATCCTCCAAGATCTATTTAGGTACCTAACTCTCATTGCCATCAGTGGGACTTAGGCACCTTTGAGGATCTGGGCCTCACCCCCATGTGCCTCAGTTACCCCGTAGCTCTGGGGTTCCCCCGCTAGCCCCTTCCCAGCCAGGGTCCCACCACCTGCCCCACTCATCTCCCACTGCTAGCCTGGGTGTAGGGAACCCAGACTGGCAGCAGGCTGAGACCCCAGCTGGCAGGAGCCTGTGGGGGAAACCCCAAAGCAGTGGGCTGAGCCACTCAGCCTGCCCCTGTGCTGGGGTTCTCCCTGCTGGCCCCTTGCCAGCCCAGGTCCCTGCCTGCCCCACTCAGTGCCCACTCCTAGCTTGGGTTTCCTTCATCCAGGCTGGCAGTGGGCTGAGACCCCAGCTGGCAGGAGCCTGCGGGGGAAATGACCCCCTCAGCCCCGCCCCTTCTGACTGAAGCCCTGTCCCTTCTGGACTGGCACGTGAAGCCTTAAATTTAGCTGTATAAATGAAGACTCGGCCCACCACCTCTGAAAGGCTGCCAACCCCGATCTAACTGCATCAAACAAGACTCCGTGCCGCTCATGGAGGTGGAGTTATTAAGTCGGTGGTAGTGTAGCGGGATGTTCGCTAGGCTATTGAGGGAGACCAGTAATAAAGTTCAAGGAGACCAATGAGGCTCAAAACAAAACGTGTTTATTCGGCCGAGGTGGCAGCCGCCCAAAAGCGTGAAGAAACTGCCACACCAACCACGCTTAACTTACAGTTTTATAGTCTTGGTTAACTACGCAGTTTCTATATGTGTTACATGATTGGCTATCCCATATTGCTAGGCAGATTTAGACTACGCACGTGGAGCAGGCACGTGGTAGGAACAGCGTGATTGGACAGAATTTCGCGCCCTTTTTGCAGGATTGTTGCATTGCTTGTGCACAGAACATGCAATAGCAGCATATTACTTTTGATGAGGTAGTGACTGTATAAATGTGCAAAAACCAATTGTTACATGATTGATTCAAAATATTTTCATAACCTTATTAAAATAAACATTAACATTAAACAATTTATAATAACTATAACTATCTATCATTTTTCTTAATGGAGATCTTATATTTTGATCTTTACATATCTGCATCAACATTTATCATTATTTGCTTTCTTCAACCCTCACATTCCCTCCTTTTTCTTGTTGCTAGTTATTGCAAACTAGCAACACTCTAAACATTATTATTACTAGTTATTGATGAATTTTTAAACATTAACATTATTCTTTTGGATCATAACAGATTACAGGATCTAAACTACTTTTCAGACATACAGAATATATAACACATTAAGATAAGATTGAACAGGAGAACTTATTATAAACAAAAATATTAAAATAGTATACTTCACACACATTAAACAAACCCACCTCTGCCCCTTTCCCTGAGAAACATTACAGTAACATTTTGGGGCAACAGGTGAATAGGATTTTCTAAGGAATACATTATAACAAATGTTCATACAGTAGTGCAGGTTTTCAGAGTGGTGCTTGGTCACCTGACTCACAAGAGGTAGGTTGAACATCTTGCTGACTAGGTGGCTGGGCTGGTTTGCGGAAGACGATTTGCAGAGGGTTGGAGCTTTTCACAGAGACCTGCCAGTCAGGTGGAGGCGATGTGTGATCAGACTTAACACGGGTATAATGAATCCATGGCTTAACACCAGCTAATTTAACAGCAGTGGGAGTGGTAAGGAGAACAGTATAGGGGCCCTTCCATTTAGGTCCCAAGGGGTTAGTTTTCCAGTCCTTGAGCCATACAGAATCTCCTGGGGAGAAAGGGTGCAGAGCAGTAACAGGGAGAGGGAACTTGAGCTCACTAACATAGGTGGATAATTGTTTCAACACATTGCTCAGGAGCTGAACTTCTCTGATAAGATCTTGTTTTCCCAGAAGGTAAGTATCCCCTTTCAAGTGGCGGACCCCTAGGGGTGGTCGGCCGAACACTAGCTCATAGGGTGAGAGCTTTAAGGATCATGTGGGAGTGCATCGAACTCTGAGCAGTACCATGGGCAAGGCTACAGTCCATGATAGGTCGGTCTCCTGACAAATTTTACCTAGGGCATCTTTTAAAGTCCTATTCATTCTTTCAACCTTTCCTGATGCCTGTGGATGATATGCACAATGGAGTTTCCAGGTGATGCCTAGGAGTACTGACAAAGAGCGGATGACTCTGTGAACGAAAGCGGGACCATTGTCACTTCCAATGTGTAATGGGAGTCCAAATCGGGGGATTACATCTCGGAGCAGGGCCTTAGTGACCTGCTCAGCTTTTTCATTAGTGGTAGGCCATGCCTCAATCCAGCCGGAATATGTGCAAACCGCTACAAGCAGGTACTTGAATTTCCCAGACTTTGGCATTTCGGTAAAGTCCACAACTAGTGATTCCATTGGACTATATCCTATATGCTGGACTCCAGGTGGTCGAAGAGGTCCTACACGAGGATTATGTTTCGCACAGATTTGACATCGTAGGGCAGCACGTCTGGTGAGTGAATGCAGACCATTTATGTACAGTTCACGGTCTAGGAGTTCAGTTAGACTAGTGCTACCTAAATGGGTCTGTTGATGTAATTCCTGGATCAATTCCCAAGCTACCACTGCGGGCAGGAAGATTTTATTATTTGGCAAGACATATAAACCTGATTGCTTTACTCCTTTTTCCTGTTCAGCCCAAAGTTGTTCTTGTGCAGTGTAGTGTACTTCAGCAGGAATCATTTCAGCTACGTTGAGGTGCTGGATATGAATAGCTGGAGATTGTTGACGCGCTGCATTTCTTGCTTCTTCATCTGCCTGTCGGTTTCCTTTTGCGACAGGATCCTCACCATGTTGGTGTCCTTTGCAGTGCATTACAGCAACTTGTTTGGGCATCCAAACAGCATCTAGAAGGGCCAGAATTTCATCTGCATGTTTTATTTTCTGTCCGTTTGAAGTCAGAAGTCCTCTTTCCCTATATATGGCACCATGGGCATGGAGTGTTAGGAAGGCATATTTTGAGTCAGTGTAAACATTGACCTTCTGCCCTGTTGCTAGCTCAAGTGCTCGACGGAGGGCGACCAGTTCAGCCTTCTGAGCGGAGGTGCCAGGAGGAAGTGCCTTTGCTTCACAGACAGTGCCTTGATCATTGACTATGGCATACCCTGCCAGACGTTGACCCTGATCAATGAAACTACTACCATCGGTGAAAAGGACAGAGTCAGGTGTGGCTAAAGGTGTATCCAGTAAGTCAGGTTGGCTAGAATAAACTTCTTCCATGACCTGAAGGCAATCATGTTTCTCAGTGGGATTTTCTTCTACTGGCAGTATAGTTGCAGGATTAAGGGTGGAACAGACAGAGATGATAACAGAAGGATTGTCTACTAGTATACTTTCATACTTAAGGAGTTTGGTGTTTGTCATCCAATGATGGCCCCTGTGTTCCATTAGGGTGACCACAGCATGTGGGCACTTTAAGGAGATTGGTTGTCCTAGGGTGAGTTTACTTGCCTCTTCAGCAAGAAGGGCAGCTGCAGCTACGGCACGTAGGCAGGGTGGCCATCCTTGTATTACAGTGTCTAGTTGCTTAGAGAAGTATGCTACTGGTCGCGGCCAGCTACCGATGGTCTGGGTTAAGACACCAACTGCAATACCTTTTCTCTCTCCTACATACAGTGTGAAAGGTTTTTCCAAATCAGGGAGGCCTAACGCAGGGGCTGTCATCAGGGCAGACTTGATATCTTCAAACCCCTTTTGTTGTGTTTCTGTCCAAATAAAGGGATCTGCAGCCCCTCCTTTTGTGGCCTCATGAAGAGGTTTAGCTAGTGTAGCATAGTTAGGGATCCAGAGACGGCAGAAGCCAGCAGCTCCTAAAAACTCGCGCACTTGGCGTCTGTTTGTAGGGGTAGGAATGGCACAGACTGCCTCTTTTCTCTCAATGTCCAGCATGCGGATTCCTTTTGTGAGCTTAAATCCCAGATATTTTACTTCCTGTTGTACTAGCTGAGCCTTTTTCTTAGAAACCTTATAACCTTTGAGATAGAGATGTTTTAAGAGATTAGCAGTAGCCTCTATGCATTCAGTGTGGGTACGAGTAGCTACTAGGAGGTCATCAGCATATTGGAGGATGTTCCAGCGGTTACCTCCTTGTGTGAGAGGCACCAAGTCTTGAGCTAGGGCTTGTCCGAATAAGGAGGGTGAGTTACAGAATCCCTGTGGGAGACGTGCCCATGTCATATGAGTCTTTTGACCAGTATCAGGGTGTTCCCATTGAAAAGCGAAAATAGGTTGACTGACAGGTGCAAGCCGGAGACAGAAGAAGGCGTCTTTAAGATCTAGCACTGAGAACCATTTGGCATTAGCCGGTACCAGACTGAGGAGAGTGTGGGGATTTGGTACTACTGGGTGTAATGGGATCACTCTTTTATTCACGGCCCGTAAGTCATGTACAGGTCGGAAGCTTTTATCAGGCTTCTCCACAGGTAGCAAGGGAGTATTCCAGGCTGACTGGCATTTGATGATAATACCAGTATCTGACAATTTTTGTAAGTGTTCATGTATGCCAATTACTGCTTTTCGAGGTAGAGGATATTGGGGAATGGAGACAGGAGTTGCCATGGGTTTTAGATCAATGATTATGGGAGGGATGTCAACTGCCAGTCCAGGTGGATTATCTTCTGCCCATACACCTGGGATATTGAAAGCTTGCCAATCTTGTCTATTTTCCATGGAGGTGTAAAGTCGCCATTCTTCTTCTACGGGGAGTGCTAACATAAGACTTTGAGTTGGGGATGGTTTTTCTCCTAATTGCATTTTCATGTTTCCATCACTGTCAAAGGTGAGAGTGGCTCTGAGTTTTGATAGCATATCTCTCCCAAGGAGGGGAATGGGACATTCAGGTATATAAAGAAGTTTGTGGGTAACAACGTGGCTTCCTAATTTACATGCTCTCTCTTGTAAATAGGGACAGGGTTTTATTTGTCCTGTGGCTCCAACGATAGTGGTTTGTTGTTGGCTCTCAGGGGCTACTTTAGTGTTAACCACAGACCTGGTAGCTCCTGTATCAATTAGAAAGTCTATGAACTGGCCTCCCACATTCATACAGACCATCGGCTCCCCAGGGCCAGTTGTAAATACTTCTGTCGGGATCCGAGGAACCGGTCTGGCCTAATCTTGATTTCTTGCCCAGTCCTCTATCACTGCCATACCAAAGGTATCTCCATCAAGTGCTTGAGCAGTTGCTGCTTTTGACCAGACAGGTGCCCCATATTCCTTTCTATTTCCCCTATTATGTGACCCTCCTCTTCCTTTCTCGCTTTCTGAGGTATTTTCACTTTCTTTGTTGGGACACGCATTTTTCCAGTGGCCAACCTGGAAGCAATGGGCACACTGGGTGAATCCCAGTCGACCTCTGCCTCGCCCTCTTCCTCCACCGCGCTGGGCATTTCCTCTTCCTTTTCCATTGTAATTGTCCTGGAAGACTGCAGCAACCAACTGGGCTCTCTTTTTCACCTTTTCTTCCGCTTTCCTTTCCTCTTCACCTTCTCGGGCAGCATACACTCGAGCAGCTACTTCAAGAATGCGCCCCATATTCATGTGGACTAATCCCTGATCCTTCTGAAGCTTACGCCTGATGTCTGGTGCACATTGACTGATAAAACTATTTTTCAAGGCTTGGGATCCTGGACTGTCTTCTGATTCATTGTCCATATCATATGGGGACCATTTACGATATCCTTCTCTCAATCTCTCTAGGAATGCTCCAGGTGTTTCTTCTCTATCTTGGAGCAAATCATGAATTTTCCGAAGGTTTACAACTCTAGGTGGTCCCCTTTTGAGAGCCCTAACAAGTAACCGATGGTATAAATCAAGGGCAGTTTTGCTATCTGGTGTGTTGGGGTCCCATCCTGGATCTCTAATTGTGGGAAATGTACTGTCCATAAAATCTAAGAGGCCATTAGGGTCTCTTGTTCCATACTCTATACGGGCTTCTTCCCTCCCTCGGCTTAGGACTAGGGTTCGTTCCTCTGGGCTAAGCAACATTTGGAGAAGTTGGCTGATGTCCATCCAAGAAGGATAGTGAGTCCCAATAATTCCTTCGACTAGGGTGGCAATAGCTGTGGGATCGTTTGTCCACGGTGCCTTTGAAGCTTTCCAATTAAGGAGATCACTACTAGTGAAGGGAACATGCTGATACACTCCCTGGACCCGGTACTGTCCTGTGGGGTTGTCTGGGAGAGGAGGAATTAATTGATTAACTACCCGGAGAGGGAACTGTCGAACCGGAGAGGTATCGCGGTCCCTACTCCGGAGGGCATAGGAATGCTCCTTTGTAATGTTTCTTTTCTCATCCTGATTAGAATCATGATCCTCGGGTTTTTTCTCAGGGGTTAGGAGTTGTTGAAGTTTTGCCACGCTTTCTTCAAGTTGCTGTAAGCCTGACCGACCGGGGTCAGTTGGTGAATTTGAGACGGACATGCCTGCTACGCTTGGCGGCGGGGCTGTTGGTGCTTGCGGTATAGGTATAGGCTCGAGCAGGGCGGCCGGGACTACGGGTAGCGGCATGTAAGGGGGTGGGGCTTGTGGCTCATCGTCTGGGAGGCTTGGATAGATAGGTTTCGATTCCTCCTGGGTTCCCCTGAGCCCCCTCTGTGGATGTGTGCGAAGAACTAGGCACTTGGTGTATTTCTGTAACCAAGATGGATTCTCCTCTACTATATCAAACCATGCAGATATATAAGGGTACTGATCGGGGTGTTGGTGTCCCGCGAAATTGAGGACATCTCTAATAATATCCATGTCCAAAGTCCCTATGGCCGGCCACGTGGGCTGAATTGGAAATGTCGGCCAGTCTTTTTCACAAAATTTCTTTAACAATCCGGCCTTACGGCTGCCGGTGGGAATGCGCTTTTTGAATTCTCCAAAATGCTCTAACATGCAAGTTAGAGGTGTTTTGCGGTCTTCCTTGGATCCGCTTCCTCCCATTTTGCAAACTAGGTCTTGGGGCACCCTCACTAGCCTGACTTTACAGCTGTCTTTACTTTTCTTATTTACCTCTCCACCCAGATAGAACAGATAAAACAGACACAATAGGGAAAACGGGTTCCCAACCGACTATAGAGGATGGGGGAGTCGGTTGGTGGGAGGGTTGAGGTTTGCTCTCAATCGCCACTAGCCTGAGTCACCGGACGTTCCAACGGCTGACAACAGGAACCGTAATGGCCATTCACTCAGTCACACACACACAATCAGTCACTCCAACAAGAAGATCCCTCCCAGAGACCCTCTTATACTTGCCTCTCCGGAGACTGGCTGGAGTTTCCCTCCCTTTCCCCACGGTTGTTTTCAAAGCCTCTCCGTTGGTGCAAAAAGGCAATCTGAACGGCGAACCGGCCCACGAGCGGCCACCGGTCAAAACGGGGCCCCTCTCGATGCACCGCTTCTGTGCCGGCCCCCGAAGCAGACTCACCCCTGCAAGTCCCCAACGGACTTATCCCTGAACCTGCTCCTGATCGTCCCTCGACATCCCGGACGAGCCCCCAGAAGATGTAGCGGGATGTTCGCTAGGCTATTGAGGGAGACCAGTAATAAAGTTCAAGGAGACCAATGAGGCTCAAAACAAAACGTGTTTATTTGGCCGAGGTGGCAGCCGCCCAAAAGCGTGAAGAAACTGCCACACCAACCACGCTTAACTTACAGTTTTATAGTCTTGGTTAACTACGCAGTTTCTATATGTGTTACATGATTGGCTATCCCATATTGCTAGGCAGATTTAGACTACGCACGTGGAGCAGGCACGTGGTAGGAACAGCGTGATTGGACAGAATTTCGCGCCCTTTTTGCAGGATTGTTGCATTGCTTGTGCACAGAACATGCAATAGCAGCATATTACTTTTGATGAGGTAGTGACTGTATAAATGTGCAAAAACCAATTGTTACATGATTGATTCAAAATATTTTCATAACCTTATTAAAATAAACATTAACATTAAACAATTTATAATAACTATAACTATCTATCATTTTTCTTAATGGAGATCTTATATTTTGATCTTTACATATCTGCATCAACATTTATCATTATTTGCTTTCTTCAACCCTCACAGTAGCAAAATTTAACTGTAGACACTTCCATACTTATGCTGATGTAAGCTGCCATACATCGATCTAACTCTAGTGTAAACCAGGCCTTAGGAACAAAATCTCACTTAAAATCACATGGGTGAGGTAGGAAAATCACTTGGGAGACAAAGGCCTGGTCTATAGTACAGTCTTCTGCCAGTCAGGGAATCGTATCTCTTCACATCCTGGACTGACACACACTCCGTCCTCACCAATATAGCTATGCAAGCAAAACTTTAATGTGCAGATCAAGCTTTGGTTTACACTCAGGCAAAACTCCCAGAAACGTCATCTAGAGTTGGATCCAGTCAAGAGCTCAGGGTGCAACCCTGTGTGACCAAATTAGCCAGGAATTCCTGACAGTGGCCTTTTTATGGGGATCTCGGAGCTGTGCAAAGGAATGGCACAAAGACTGGAGAATGGAATGGAGAATGGCACAAAGAATGGAGAATGGCACAAAGATGCCGCTCTTCTGAAGGCCACGGAATTGAAAAAATCGATTATTCGATCATGTTTAATCCCTCCCTCTTCACGGCCCTTTATTCCTTTGAGAGCCGTGCCCCACCAGCCCAGAGCCCTCCTTCCTTCTGGGGTGACACCCACGACAACACTTCCAAGGGGATCCCTTCAGCCCAAGCCCCTGAATTCAGCCCCCACCTCCAGGGTGAACCCCCATCCCAGGCCCCTCCTCACTCCTGGGGTGACACCCCCTAGCTCAGCCCCCCTCATAGCAACCCCCCATCCCAGGCCCCTCCTCCCTCCTGGGGTGACACCCCCAGCTCAGCCCCCCTCATAGCAACCCCCCCATCCCAGGCCCCTCCTCCCTCCTGGGGTGACACCCCCTAGCTCATCCCCCCTCATAGCAACCCCCCCATCCCAGGCCCCTCCTCCCTCCTGGGGTGACACCCCCCTAGCTCAGCCCCCCTCATAGCAACCCCCCCATCCCAGGCCCCTCCTCCCTCGTGGGGTGACACCCCCTAGCTCAGCCCCCCTCATAGCAACCTCCTCCCTCCAGCCCCGCCCTCCCCGCGGCCTCCCCCCGTGTGACGGCCCTTTGGCCCTGTTGCCATGGCGGCGGGGCCCCGGCTATAGCTCCGCCCCCTTCCCCCTTGCGGCGCAGCACGCGCGCGCGCGCCCGCGAGGGGAGGCGGGGGGGTTTCCATGCGTAGCGACGCGCGGCGTCGCCTTGCGTGCGGCCGCGCGGGTCACGTGCCGGGGGGAGCCGGGCCCGGGGCGCGCGAGCGAGCGGCGATGCCCAAGTACTGCCGGGCGCCCAACTGCTCCAACTCGGCCGGGCAGCGCCGGCCGGGCGGCGAGCGCCTGAGCTTCTATAGGTCAGTTCCGTCTGCGGGGGGGGGGCATGACGTCAGGCTACGTCACGCGCCGGCCCGTGATGTCACGCGCGGGGCGCTCTCACCCCCTCTTGGAGGGCAGCGACGGGGGGGGGCAGTGGATGGGGCGGGCTAGGAGGGGGGCAGGAGCCAGCGGGTGGGGGAGGGCTGTGGAGGGGCAGGAGGCAGCAGGGGGAGGGGGCAGGACACAGTGGGAGGTGGCCTGGGGGGCAGGAGGCAGCAGGGGGCGCAGGAGGCAGTGGGGTGAGGGGGCAGGACACAGTGGGAGGTGGCCTGGGGGACAGGAGGCAGTGGGGGAAGAGGACCATGGTAGGGGGAGGACCGTGGTAGGGGCAGGAGGTGGTGGTGAGGGGTGGCAGGAAGCAGCAGGGGGGCAGGACACAGTGAGGGGTGATCGGGGGGGGGCAGGAGGCAGTGGGGGGCCCATTGGGGTGGGGCGTGGGCCATACAGGGATGAAGTGCATGGAGCAGGTCCTGGACCCTCGAAGAGCGGGGTATTTGTCTGACATGATTATAGCAGTGAGCCCCAGGTGACATATGTCAATGGCGGGAGTGGAATTCCCCTCCCCCAGTAACAGGGTGGTGCTGTCATATGGATTTGGGCCACATAGTGGGTGTTGCCAGGTACGTGCAGTGATGGCGGGCCCTTTATTTAACAGCCGTGAGTGACGGGTGCGGTATGGAGACAGGGATGCTTACAACACCAGGGTGCAGCCACGGTTAATAGGCCCTAGGCACAATAAGGTATTGGAATGGAGCAGGGAAATCCACTGAAGAGCCGTAGACTGTCACTGCATCTGTTTTAATGGGTGTCTGGCTGAGTCCTTGCACCTGCTGCCCTGGGGTGTAGGGGGAGGAAGAGCTGGGTGTCAAACATTTGGAATATAGGACTATCCTGGGGTTGATATTCAGGCCCTACCAGCCGAATCCTGGTGTCTGCTGCCATCTCTTTATTCACTAGGTTTAAGATTAGCAGTCGTGTTAGTCTGTTAGGCTACAGCCCACTTCAGCTTATGCTGAAATAAACTGGCTAGTCTCTAAGGTGCTACAAGTCTTCCTCGTCTTCTTTAATCACTGTTGTCTTTTTGGATATTTGATATAATATGGGCCAAGAGCAGTGCTCAGGGAGTCAGAACTTTTAGGTCCTCTTCCTAGCTATGTTGGTGACTCACTGCTTGAATTTGGCCAGTCTCCTCACCTTTCTGTCCCTCAGTTTCCCCGTCTGTAAAATGGGAATCATTACACAGACCTGCCTGAAAGGGGGCTGTGATGCTAAATCAGTGAATGTTTATGGGTTGCTTGGAGATCACAGGCTGAATGTGACCATGACAGCGTGAGGTTTGATTGTCACTGAAGGCCTCTTCTGATGTCCATGCAGGTTTCCCTTGCATAACCCAGAACGACTCCAACAATGGCTCTCTCAGATGAACCAAGAGAAGTGGGTACCCACCAGATACCAGCATTTATGCAGCGAGCACTTTGCTCCGTCCTGTTTCGAATACCGGTGGGGGGTTCGCTATCTAAAGCCTGATGCTGTCCCCACCATCTTTCAACTGTCCGAAAACCCTCTGGTAAGTCTCTGGTCATCAACTGGTGTGGGGACTTTCCAGTGTGAACTCAGTGGGGGATGCTTGGGGAGAGGGTTTTACAAAATAGCTGTCTTGGAAGGGAGTGTGGCTGAGTAGCTAGTGTAGAGGACTGAGTTCTATTCCTTACTCTGGGAAGGAATTATTCCCATTTTTATAGCTGGGGAAACTGAGGCACAGAAGTATGAAGGGACTCAAGGGCTTCTGAGTTGTATTCCCTACCCCGTTGCATCCAACAAAGTGGGTATTAGCCCACAAAAGCTTATGCTTCAATACTTTTGTTAGTCTTTAAAGTGCCACAGGACTCTTTGCTTGCTTCTACCCAGGGAATGGTTAGAACACTGGAGACTCGGCTCCTGGGTGCTGTTCCCAACTTTGTTACTGTCTGTGACAAGTCTCTTCCCTTCTCTGTAGCCTAGGTGTCCCATCTGTAAAATAGGAAGAATGATATTGACCGCTTCCTGAGGGGAATGGGATGCTTTGAGCCCCTTGGGGCTAGCTTGAGTCACCGTGTTTATTACTTGTGCGAATCTGGCAAGATGATCAGCAACCAGCCTCCGCACTGCCAGGTGGCCTGCCTATACCTGCCCGCTGGTTCAACAGGCTATTGATGGTCTGTCACTCCCAGAGCAAACAGCTTGAGAGTAAACAGCTCTGTTGTGTGACTGAATGGAGGCTAATGGCAATGGAGGAAATAATTGCCTAATTGGAACATAGGAGGGGGAAGGGAGGAGCATGTGGATCTGTGTGACTGTGCATGCTTGTGCGAGGTGTTGGAGAGGGGGCTGGATTGACGACTCAGGGACCCCAGAGGCAGGTCTCTGACTGAGCTTTAAATCTGGACAGTCCCGGCAAAGTCCAGGGAATGGGAGCTAGTAATGCCGTTGAGAATCAGGCCTGTTGGGAAATCTAAAGCCACTTTGCACTGTTCTGGAGCCTGAGCACACAGCAGTAGGGGTAGGGGGGATAATCAGGGGGGTGGCCAGAGTGCCCTGTGCTGTGTTCAGAGCTCATAGGGAAAAGAGCATAACTTAGAGCAGTCCTGAGGCTGCTGTAATTGACACTGGAAGCCAGATAAGGCTCTCCTGCAGCACAGGGGAATGCAAAGGGAACGTCTAGCCACCCCTTCCTCCTGCCCCAAGCAGGGCAGGTAATTGGGCCCCCTCACCTCTGCATTGTCCTTTGGAGGCAAATACATGTTGTTTCTTTGGTGGCTTGCAGAAAAGGGAGAATCCTGCCAGGCCCCCATGCGAACCAAAGGCCAAGAAGTTAATTGTTGAGAACAGCATGGACAGGACCTCCCAGGGGCCACAAGTTGTGGCCGCCCGCACCACTCAGGACACACTGGAAGCTCTTGCCATCGCTATAGACCCGGGTCTGTCCTCGGCCCCGATCTACGTGGAAGCCCAGCCCTCTGTCTCGGATCTGGACCTCCATGCCCTCTCCTCCCCTCTGGTCGGGGCGGTGAACCTGATGCCTCTCGTTCAGATTGTGGAGCCGCTCAGCGCTGTGGCGCTGGCCGTGGCCTCGCCTACGGACGGCATAGAGTCCATCCCCATCCACCTCCCGGGCCAGCCGTTCCCTCCCGCCCTGGACCAGCGTGTGGATTTCTCCGTCGAGGCCTCTCCGGACTCTTTCGTGGCGGACGTGCCCGAGCAGTTTGCCACGGAGATCATGGTCTCGTGTGGGGATGCTGCTGTGGTGGACCAGCCCGAGGGCTCCTTCGCTGCCGATCAGCCCCATACCCTGGTGGCAACGGTGGATCCACAGGAGATCGCAGACCAGGGCACCCTCTTCATTGAGAATGTGTCCATCCAGCCCCTTCTGGAAACTGACCCCTCCACCGCAGCTGTCCTCAGCTCCTTGCAGGTGTCGACCACCCAGATGGTGGCGTATTTCGAGACCATCCCCACCGCGCCGGCGGTGTCCTCCAGTGCCATGGGGCCACTGACATCCAGTGCGTCGCCTCCCGAGACCCTGTTGTCCTCGGCCTTGACGGTGCCCATCGTCTCCACGGTGCCCATCGTGTCGAACTATGCCGCCGGCTCCCCGGATGACGACGACGACTCCTCCACCATCGAGGTGGAGCTCTGCGCCGAAACCCTGGAGGAGCAGCTCGAGGAGCACCGCTACCACAAGCACGAGCTGACCACCCAGCAGCTGGTGGACCTGGTGATGGGCCTGCAGAAGAAGGTCAAGGTGCTGCAGCAGCGGCACCGGCGTCACTGCACCAAACTGGAAGCCATGGAGGGCGTGGTGGAGCAGCTGAGGAAGGAGAGCCTGGTGTCGGAGGAGAAGCTCAAGCTGTTGGAGATGGTAGGTCGGGGCGTGTCTAAGCTCTGTTGAAGGGTATTGTCTGATGTTTGCCGGGTCCCTCACCACCAATTGCCCTTAGCATGAGAGAGTCTTGTCTGATCCTGCTGTGGGCCGGCTTCCTGGAACTACCAGCCTCTGGGAGCACAAGCGCTGCCTTCCAGGCCTCTGTAGGCCCCACTCTCTCTGTACAGGTAAGCGATAGGCACGTTCCCCCTCCCCTTGCCGCGGGCCTAGCCCTGTTCCACTGAACACTGACAGAACTTGTAGATCGGCTGGAACCGTGCGCTCCAGCTTGTAAGAGTCAACCCTAGATTACCACTTAGGTATCTATATACAGTAGACTCTCGATTATCCAGAATTGGATTAACCAGGATGTGGATTAATCAGGGTGTCAAAAAAAATATGCGTAACTCGCAAGGTCGGCTCAGGCTTTGTTGCCGCCCCAAGCGCACACACAGAAAAACCCCACCAGGGCACAGGGCAGCCAGTGAACCAACACCCCCTCCCCCTGGCACAGGGTGGCTGGTGAACCAACCTCCCCTCCCCATATTTCCTATGGATGGTGATTATCCAGAATTAATTTTTTTCCTATCATCCTGGATAAAAGAGAGTCTGCTGTAGTGAAAACAAGAATAGGTCCAGCATCCCAGGACAGAGATTGCAGTGATTGTGGATAAGAATGTCGGAAACATTTACATCCGAAACAAAATCCTAACATGCTTTTTAGAGGTGACATTTAATGAACATAAGACATTCCCACGTCTCCTACAACAGGGGATCTCAACCTTGTTCTTTATGAGGCCCCCACGGCATGCTACCGTGTTTTCCCGAAAATAAGACAGTGTCTTATATTAATTTTTGCTCCCAAAATTACATTACATTATATTACAGCGAGAGGCAAAACTGGAAGTACGTCTTATTTTCGGGGGATGTCTTACTTTCGGGGAAACAGGGTATAAAAACGCTGTGGTCCAATTCTCTGTGCTGCTACAGATCCACTGTATGACCTGGTACAAGTCACTTAACCTCACAGGGGTCTTGTGGGGGGAAATACATTGAAGCTTGTGAGATGCTCAGATACTAGTGTGATGGGTGCTGAGGAAGGACCCTAGATAGGTAATCAATCGGACAATGTTCACAGCTCTGTATCTTGCCCCAACCCTTGAGAGGTTGCCAATACCTTGTGCTGTGGAGAGAGGGTTGTTCAGAGCCACTACTGCAAACCCTAAGTAACATTGTCTTTCCATTGACTAGTGCCATATCCTTCAATGCCTAATAATCTTTTGTGGGAGTGGCTTGCGTCAATCCTTAAGCACCAAACTATCTATGGTGTTGGGTTCTTTGTTAGCACATCTGTTCCCGACTGAACGTTCAGTCAGTTTCTGGGCTGGGATGCAAAAAGATTCACGTACAGCTCTTGTTTTAGGAGGATTTTAATGGTTAACTTTGAACTTTCCCTTCCTCCTTAATTGGAATTCATTCCGCTGGTTTATTGTATTTGATCATTTTAATTGAATACATGCGTGTGGATGGAATGTGTCCCCCGGTCCTCTTCAGATCACAGCTTGAAATCGGATCTTGCTCATGCTGGTCTTGCAACCAGAGGCTTTGATTTAGTTTATTGCCTACACAGTATTGTGAGGCTGGGAGGTTGGGGGCCTGGCAGAGTTGTCTCTGTTAGGATGAGAAATTGATGATACGAGTCGGGTAGACTCATGATGTCGTCTCGTCTACACACAACTATCTCTACCAAGTGCTGTTTCCTGAATGCAGGACAAACAGAACAGGCATCTTCCTTGCTCATAAATCTTCAGGTCTGTCCCCAAGAAACCCCATCCCTCTGCTTCCTATCAGGTCACACCCGCAGCTCCTTCCCCTGCCTCTCCTGTCTGCAGCCAGGGTCATTCCTCAGTTTACATGGCATAGCTCTGATCTACCATGCAGCCTGTTTCCTTGGACAGCCAGTCTACTCCCTTGTCTGCAGCTGCTATCACTACATCACATGGCTTGATTGCTCCTTTTGTTTAGCCCAGCGCTTGGCCACACCCATTGGCTATAATGACGCCTGTGATTGTGTTTGGATCCAGCCTTTAGCCCTTTCAACATGACAGTGTCTTTTACCCCTCCCCCCTCCCCCCTTACTGTGGCATTTTGGAATAGGGAGCATGGGAAAAGAGGCTGAAGCAAAATTATGTTGCGTGAAACACGAACTGCTTTACCCAGGCCAGACCATTAAGATAATTGTGGTAGTCCCTTCTAGCCTTAAAAAAACAACAACAAACAAAATCCGTGTACCTGAGGGTTTGTCTACCTGGGGAAACTGACCAGAATAGCTTTTCACATGGATACCCTTATACCAGAATACCTGTAGGGCTTGAAATCCATACCCTGCCTTGTTCCGAAATAACTGTACATGTTGATACGCCCTAAAATAGCTGGGGTGGGGTCTGAATGGCTTGTCGGCTTGACTAGGGGAGAGGCAGCCTCTTTCACGCCTAGGTCATGGGTTCGAGTGGAGGTTTCCGACCTCTGCCTGTGGTTCCCATCACAAACCAGGCCTCTTCCCAGCAGCCTGGGCAGAGACAGGAATGACTCATTTGCTGTTCCCTGGGGCTGGATCTAAGGAGCGATCTGGAGCTGGAGTCAGAGAGCCTAAGGCAGAAGGGACCACCAGACCATCTAGATATCGCTGTATCTGACCAGCTACCATCAGTACCTGCGTGCTAAACTCAGCCACTGAAATTAGATCAAGTATTACAGCTTGCAGGAGATTGAACTATCATGTGCACCAAAAAGGAGGGACCAAGGGGCACCAGTGCCCCATGCCCCAGCAGTGACAGGGAAATGATTCAGTGAGATAGACCCAGATCATCCTGGCAAGTGACCTGCCCTGCATGCTGGCGACAGCCCCCTGAAGTCTCTGCCAACGTGACCTGGGGTGGGAAATGCTTTCTCGACGCTGAGCAGCAAGAACCAGCCAGCCAAGCACCAGAGGGTACGTCTACACTGCAATGCAAAAGCCCACGGCACCGAGGCTTGGAGCCCAGGTCAGTGGACTCGAGCTGCGGGGGTAAAAATGGCGGCGTAGAAGGTTGGGTGGGAGCCCAGACTCTGAGACCTGCCGCTCACCAGGTTTGAGTCTGGGCTGCAGCCCAAGTCCGACCGTCTACACTGCAATTTGAGCCCCACAACCCAAGTCACCGGGCCAGCCGTGGCTGTGCTGCAGGTCTTCGATTGCAGTCTTAGACTTACATGGAGAGAGCAAAACGGTCAGTGCCATCTCTGAGCCTGGCCCCCTCCCGTCCTTTACGCAGCGCCGCCTGAAAACCTCACCAGGCAAAACCTGTAACCTCCCATCTTCCTCTTCCCCCAGGCTTGCCTACAGTCCAGCGCGGTGATGCCGGAAAGCGGCAGCACAGTTGCCATCATCTGCCAGGAGGAAGACCGGGCTCTAGTGTACGCCGTCCCCCAGCTCCCAGAGGAAGGGAACGAGACAATCATCCACGTGGAAGAGCAGTAACCAAGAGACCCGTGCTCTAGAGCCCTCCGCTCCCTGCTTCGCTGAGCTTCCCGTTCAGGGATCGCCCAGGCCCTTCTCTCCCCAGCAACAGGAGCGGCGATTCCCAAGCTGCTGGCAGTGATGCGGCAGCTGTGTATTCAATGGCCTTAACGCTATGGCACCTTATTTTGGTGGAGAGTGGAGAGGTGGGTTTGTTTCAGGTTGGAATGATTGTTTATATAGGGTCTTCTTCTGGCGGGGGGGATCGAGTTACGGGCTTGTCCAGGCATCTACCTCCGCAAGCCTCTGAGCGGTGGGGTCTTGCTGTTACCAGGTTAATAACCGCCGATTAAAAGCTGAACTTGCCGTATTTACTCGTGTATTTGCTCCGCCTGGGTATAAGCTGACTGCCTGGTTGAGTGACGACAAACATGAGTAGGGTGTGTATAAAATGCTGAAAACTACTCCTGTCAGATCACTGCTTGGCTGCTGGCCCTGAGGCTTCTGCCTCCTCTGGAGCACCCTGTGTATAAGCCGTCCCCCCCCCCCCCCGATGCCTTGACAAATTTCTCTGCCTGCGCACAAGTGTCTGTGCGGATGGGAAATGGACCGAGCAGACTGAACCAGCAAAGCCGAGCTGGAAATCTTGAGGATACCAGGGCTTGCCCGAGATCCGGGCCGAAGATCAGGTCCTGGAGGGATATGTGACTGTATATCTTTTAACGCTGACCAGCTGCGTGTCACCCAAAACGCTGTCGTAAAAAGGCTCTCCGCTCATCCCCGGAGTCCCACGCATCCTGGGTGTGCCGTGATCTTGAAATGGCTGGTTCTGGGCAGTAGTGCCAACCCCAAATGTTCCAAACATCGCCAAAAATCATGAGCTTGGCTTTAAAATGGGGAGATGATGTATGCCGAATGGCTTTGGTGGTCTTTTGATTTGCCTTCTGCTTTTTGAGCCTTTAGGGTGCCCTGGAGTCCCAGTTTGAAGCTTTCTCCCCAGCCGGGAGGGCTAGCAACTTTTTTTTCTTCTTTAAGGAAGGCTGCAAGGAGCTGGGGTTTTAAGGAAAACAATCGTGATCATGAGACTCATGACAACACTGTGTCGGAGACTTGTAATGCTGCAGGTTTAGCAGGTGGGGAGACGGGCAGGGCCGGTCACTTCAGGGAACATGGACGTGTGCACTGGTTCTGTGGAGAGAGGTTAGGGGCTGCCAGGAGCTGGAATCATCAGAAAGCTTAATAAAGGATTTGGCAGAGGGGCTGGGCATCTGGTATTTTTTTTTGGGGGGGGGGGTGTTTGGCGTCTCCTGACTCCCACGACTCCTGCTTTTTTCTGAGCCCTAATGAATGTTTAGAGCCTAACCCATGACTCCAATGGGGGCTTTCGTGCGGGGCGGCCTAGCATTGCAGCCAGCTCTTGTCTACAGCTGCCTGCTCTTGGGTTCCCTGGTTGGAAGACACTGCAGGTAGGCAATTCTGCTGCTATTGAGGGTGATGGCAAAGCTCCCGCTGACTTGAGTGGGTACAGGATTGGTCCCTGAATTGCAAATTATCAGTAGAGGACAAAGCTTCGTTAGATAACTGATCCTCCAAAGTCTTTAAAGCCAGGCTACCCACCCCGCCCCACCATGTTGTCCCATTGCCAGCGGCTTCCCCTGACTAGCTGTGTAATTGATTCTTTCCTGAGGGTGTGAATAAATTCTCTTCCACTTTATTTTTTTATTTAAGTTTATTTTTAATACGATTGTCTGCAAATGAAACCGCCGGCATCAAAGGTTGACTGGCAGCGCCCCGATTGTAGATCCTGTTGAATGTGTGGAGGGGAGGGACGGGGACCTCAGCGTGTCTGAATCTTGATTTGTCTCTCCCCCGGAGAGATTGTGTTTGTACCTGGTTAAAAAATGCTTTAATAAAAATGAATGATGACGACAAAGTGAAAAATCCTCTCTAGAGCGTTTCCTTCCAGCCTATTGGGTGTATTAAAATCCGGGGTCTGATTTATTTATTTTTTCCCCAGAGTAAATGAGGAATAACGCCATTGCTGTCAGCGTGTGGAGCTGGGGCGCCGGTCCTGGGTCCGCATGGCGTCTGTGTTGGAGCCAAGTGCCTGAGGGCACGTTTGCGCTGCGGTTTGGATCCTGCCAGCCTAGGTTGGCTGGTGAGGCTTGCTCTGAGTTTCCAAAAAGGGCTGTGTGTAGAGAATACTCTGAAGCCACCTCTTCAAAGCATTCCCCGAGTCCTGCTACCTTAGATCTGCCAATCTGGGCTGGGGCTGGGGGAGCGTTGCTGCTGCAGGCTCCAATATGCAGTGTAGACACACCCTAAACCCCTGGGCAGTCCATCCCCTCTAGGCACTTTGGATGGCAAAGTCTCCTGCAGCAAACTCCCGCTTGTTCCCTTGTTTTTTTTTCCTTTGGGCTAACGCCATTCTCTGCCAAAGGAAGGTTCCCTAAAACCCATTATAAATCACACCCCGAGGCCGGGTGTGTCCCGGACGTTTGAAAGATGAGCTCCCTGTAAGGAAAAGAATCCCACCCCAAATCATATCGGTCGCAGCTAGTCCTTCACGAGTCTCCTTGCCACCCCGCACACGCTCTGCAAAATGCTGTTGTGGATCTCAATGGGAGCTTCCCTCTCCTTTTTGACCTGCATTAGTGAGCAGGGGAATGGTTAATGAAGGGAGGCAGGGAGGCCTAGTGGATAATGCACTATGGCACTTGTGGATAATGGCTTGGTTCTCAGGAGGTGTTGTTTCTATTCCCGGCTGCTACCATACGCCAGCAAAGCCTGACTTAAGTGTGGCCACTTTTCCGAGTCACGATAAAGCCTTGAAAGCATAATTGGCTTAGCAGCTGTTGAAACCGGTGAGGCAGTCTCCACATCAGAGCTATTGTTGCAGGCTCTCTGCAAACTCAGGCAGGCTCTTCTGAATTGGTAACACTCAGGACCACTCTCCCCTCTCAGGTTGATTTTAGTCCTGGTCTACACTTAAAAATTAGATCAACCCAGCTACCTCACTCAGGCAAAGTTCCTGCTGTGAAGATTTTCAGGGCTGTGAAAAATCTCCTGTCCTGAGTGCTGTAGTTAGGGCAACCTAACCCCAGTGTAGGCACAGTTACGTCAATGGAAGAATTCAAGCTATATTTTAGCAACATCAATAGAAGCCCCCTTCCGTCAATGTGGGAAGCACTTCACTATGGCTACAGCAACATCAGTTACACTCAGAGCAGTTACCCTCTCTCCGTCAAGTGTGTCAGGCTCTCTGCAAACTCAGGCAGTGTCTGCACCAGTCCTACTCTTCACATTCTGAAGATTTCTTTTGTCAGCGTAACAGCCAAAGGTGTATTTTTTTTCCCTTTCTACAAAAGCTGAGGCTCTTGGGAACGACGGGGAGGTCTGGCTGCACCCCCTGGCCCAGCGAGCTCTTCAAAGGGCACCTCTCCCATTCTTTGTGAACCGTCCTAACTAGCTTACCGCCCTAGCTCCGAGTTTAGTGATGTGCTGCTAGGTTTTTCCAGCACACAGCAGCAGGGCGCAGCATTGCCCTCCTGCAGCATGCGCTCCCACAAGAGCTGCGTATGTACAAATTGATCCTCTCTTTGCAGCAGGTCTGCGTGGAAAAGCTAACCTAACCCCAGAACAATCGGATGCTTGACTCGCAGCCAGCGTACGTGCTTTAAACATCAATCTCCCAGGGGCCTTGCAGCTTCCCCGGCAATAACTGCCAAAGCACCACCCTCCATTTTGTCCAGCGCGAGGGGAAAGAGATCGGCTGATGGGGGGGATGGAGTTTTATAGCCGCCGTTAAGGTGATTTATAGTAATGGATGCTCTGCTTTCTGTTAGCTCCATGCCAGATCCCCCACCTGCCCCCCACTCCCCCTGAATTACTGGCAAAATCTTTCACGCTTGACACAAAGGCTCACTCACACTGCGGAAATGGACCTTCTCCGTTGAAAAGCTTTTCTCTAGAGCCGGGATTGAATTTATGACCCTCTCCCACACCCTGAGCTCTGAGTTCCTAATTCAATTTTACAGATGGGGACCGGGGGGAGGAGGAATAAAAAGCGGCAGTGCTTCAGCAACAATCCGGACCACAAGGCGGAGTGTGGGGGTAGTTGCCATTTTTACTATAGATTGTAATCATTAGGTTCCAGAGTTATCGTTCTTTTGCGATGAAGGGGACCAGCTGCCTCCCCAAATCAAGGAGGCTGTAGCTGCGGAGGCTATTCAACAGGCCTGTATTGGGTCCTGCTCAGGAAGCGTTCGAGCTGTTAAGGGCTGTCTGTGGCAGGCAGTGCCTGTGGGTGGGAGGGACGCTTCAGGCGCCCCCGGACTCATGGGGTGTTTGGAATTGGGTCTGGGTCTCCCAAGATGTTCTGCTCACCCCCCCCCCCCGTAATTGATTTATGGGGGGGTGGTTCCGTTCAAAAACCCGGGCGCAATAGGGCCTCACGCACTGAACTCAAGGCCCAGACACTGCAGTATGGCCGTGCACTGCTAAAAGAGCCCCTACCCCCCCACCCCTGAGGCAGCCACATTTCCGTGGACAGGGGGTGCACTTTGCTAGGTACTCTGCTAGGTACTTTGGGGCCCCATTATTGGAGGGGAGGCATCTCTCTCCCTCAGTCACCCCCCCTCCCAGGGCTACCCCCACTCCCTTCCCTGTATGTCTCTCTAGCTATGTTGTCCTCCCCCCCCCTCCTGCTCACTGTTTTACTCCCATGGCCCCTGCAACACCCACACCACCCGGTCTCTCTACACCTCATATGGCCCATCTGTACCTCCTTGCACTTCCCCATGGCACTCTGTCCCCTTATGTTCCTCTCTAAACCCCATAGACTTAGACCCCCATACGCCTTCTCTTCCTTCCCTTCTCCCAGAATCTCCATACCGCCAGCTCGCTCCCTATAGCCCCCATAGCAGCCTGTTCTCCCCAGGACACACCCACCCCATATCCTCAATTCTCCTCCTTTAACCCCCCCCAACCTCATAGCCTCCTCCTTCCCGTACTCCCCTTGTTCTCCCCCATAGGCCCCATAGCCTTCTGTTCTCTTCCTGTAACCCCATACCAACCTGAAGGGCTTCTCCCCTCCCTGTTCCCCCTTATCTTACCCCACAGCTGCCTGCTTCCCCCATAGCCCCATCTCCCCCCTACGCTCTGTTCCCCCCTTATCTTACCCCACAGGCTCCTACATCCCCCATAGCCCCATCTCCCCTCTACACTCCCTTATCTTACCCCACAGCCCCCTACGTCCCCCATCTCCCCTCTACACTCCCTTATCTTACCCCACAGCCCACTACGTCCCCCATAGTACCAGCTCCCCTCTACAGTTCCCTTCCCCCTTATCTTACCCCACAGCTGCCTGCTTCCCCCATAGCCCCAGCTCCCCCCTATGCTCCGTTCCCGCTTATCTTACCCCACAGCTGCCTGCTTCCCCCATAGCCCCAGCTCCCCCCTACGCTCCGTTCCCCCCTTATCTTACCCCACAGGCTCCTACGTTCCCCATAGCCCCAGCTCCCCTCTACACTTCCCTTCCCCCTTATCTTGCCCCACAGCTGCCTGCTTCCACCATAGCCCCAGCTCCCCCCTACGCTCCTTTCCCCCCCTTATCTTACCCCACAGGCTCCTACATCCCCCATAGCCCCATCTCCCCCCTACGCTCCGTTCCCCGCTTACCTTACCCCACAGCCCCCTAAGTCCCCCATAGTACCAGCTTCCCTCTCAACTCCCTGTTCCCCCCTTATCTTACCCCACAGCACCCTACGTCCCCCATAGTACCAGCTCCCCTCTACACTTCCCTTCCCCCTTATCTTGCCCCACAGCTGCCTGCTTCCACCATAGCCCCAGCTCCCCCCTACACTCCTTTCCCCCCTTATCTTACCCCACAGGCTCCTACATCCCCCATAGCCCCATCTCCCCTCTACACTCCCTTATCTTACCCCACAGCCCCCTACGTCCCCCATCTCCCCTCTACACTCCCTTATCTTACCCCACAGCCCCCTACTTCCTCTCTAGCCCCAGCTCCCGCCAACCCCCCCCCCCCCCCCGATCCCCGGCAGCCCCTTCCCCCGCGGGGGCGGGGATGCGGCGCTGATGCTGATGCTGATGCTGCGGGCGGCGCATGGGCTCTGCGAGGCTCCGGACCCAGCGCCAGCGCCCGGGCATCGAGCAGACGGAGGGTCCCTCACCCGCGGTAGGTGCGGCCGGGCCGGGCCCCATCGGGACCGAGGAGCCGGGCCGGGCCCAGCTGCCTCCGCGCCGGGGGGATGGGGGGGGGGAGGGTCGGTGTTTAGCTGGGGCCCGGCCCGGATCAGCCCCCGCCCCCCGGTCAGCTCCATCACCCCCCAACCAACCCCCCCGCCTCCATCGGCCCCCAACCAGCCCCCCATCACCTCCATCGCCCCCCAACCAACCCCCCCGTCACCTCCATCGCCCCCCAACCAACCCCCTGTCACCTCCATCGTCCCCCAACCAGCCCCCACCTCCATCGCCCCCAACCAACCCCCCGTCACCTCCATCGCCCCCCAACCAGCCCCCCACCTCCATCGCCCCCAACCAACCCCCCGTCACCTCCATCGCCCCCCAACCAACCCCCCCGTCACCTCCATCGCCCCCCAACCAACCCCCCCGTCACCTCCATCACCCCCCAACCAACCCCCCGTCACCTCCATCGCCCCCCAACCAACCCCCCCGTCACCTCCATCACCCCCCAACCAACCCCCCGTCACCTCCATCGTCCCCCAACCAACCCCCCCGTCACCTCCATCGCCCCTCAACCAACCCCCCCGTCACCTCCATCACCCAGCAACCAACCCCCCGTCACCTCCATCGCCCCCCAACCAACCCCCCCGTCACCTCCATCACCCAGCAACCAACCCCCCGTCACCTCCATCGCCCCCCAACCAACCCCCCGTCACCTCCATTGCCCCCAACCAACCCCCCCGTCACCTCCATCGCCCCTCAACCAACCCCCCGTCACCTCCATCGCCCCCCAACCAGCCCCCCAACACCTCCATCGTCCCCCAACCAACCCCCCGCCTCCATCGCCCCCCAACCAACCCCCCGTCACCTCCATCGCCCCTCAACCAACCCCCCGTCACCTCCATCGCCCCTCAACCAACCCCCCCGCCTCCATCGCCCCCAACCAAACCCCCCGTCACCTCCATCGCCCCCAACCAACCCCCTGTCACCTCCATCGCCCCCCAACCAACCCCCCCGTCACCTCCATCGCCCCTCAACCAACCCCCCGTCACCTCCATCGCCCCCCAACCAGCCCCCCACCTCCATCGCCCCCAACCAACCCCCCATCACCTCCATCGCCCCCCAACCAGCCCCCCATCACCTCCATCGCCGCCCAATCAACCCCCCCGTCACCTCCATCACCCCCAACCAACCCCCCGTCACCTCCATCGCCCCTCAACCAACCCCCCGTCACCTCCATCGCCCCCCAACCAGCCCCCCACCTCCATCGCCCCCAACCAACCCCCCGTCACCTCCATCGCCCCCCAACCAACCCCCCTGCCTCCATCGCCCCCCCACCAGCCCCCCCACCTCCATCGCCCCCCAACCACCCCCCGTCACCTCCATCACCCCTCAACCAACCCCCCCACCTCCATCGCCCCCCAACCAACCCCCCCGTCACCTCCATCGCCCCCAACCAACCCCCTGTCACCTCCATCGCCCCTCAACCAACCCCCCCGCCTCCATCGCCCCCCAACCAACCCCCCCGTCACCTCCATCGCCCCCAACCAACCCCCTGTCACCTCCATCGCCCCCCAGCCAACCCCCCCGCCTCCATCACCCCTCAACCAACCCCCCCGCCTCCATGGCCCCCAACCAACCCCCCGTCACCTCCATCGCCCCCCAACCAACCCCCCTGCCTCCATCGCCCCCCAACCAGCCCCCCCACCTCCATCGCCCCCCAACCAACCCCCCGTCACCTCCATCGCCCCCCAACCAACCCCCCGCCTCCATCGCCCCCCAACCAGCCCCCCCACCTCCATCGCCCCCCAACCAACCCCCCGTCACCTCCATCGCCCCTCAACCAACCCCCCCGCCTCCATCGCCCCCAACCAACCCCCCCGTCACCTCCATCGCCCCCAACCAACCCCCTGTCACCTCCATTGCCCCCCAGCCAATCCCCCCGCCTCCATCGCCCCTCAACCAACCTCCCCGCCTCCATCGCCCCCCTACCAACCCCCCGTCACCTCCATCGCCCCCCAACCAACCCCCTGCCTCCATCGCCCCCCCAACCAGCCCCCCCACCTCCATCACCCCCCAACCAACCCCCCAGTCACCTCCATCGCCCCCCAACCAGCCCCCCGTCACCTCCATCGCCCCCAACCAACCCCTCTGCCTCCATCGCCCCCCAACCAGCCCCCTGTCACCTCCATCGCCCCCAACCAACCCCCATCACCTCCATCGCCCCCCAACCAACCCCCCGTCACCTCCATCACCCCCCAACCAGCCCCCCATCACCTTCATCGCCCCCCAACCAGCCCCCCGTCACCTCCATCGCCCCCCAATCAACCCCCCTGTACCCCATCCCCCTTCCCCTGTCATCCCTCCCATCCATCCCCATCCACCCACATCGCCCCCAACCAACCTGTCTGTACCCCATTGCCCCCATCCCCTTCCCCATGGACTGATCACCCCACCTGTATCCCCTCCCCCTTCCCCTGTCCCTCCTCTCATCCATCCCCGTCCACCCCATCACCTCCCAACCAAACTGCCTGTACCCCATCCCTCCATCCTTCCCCCAATCCCTGCCACTCCTCCACCCCAACTAACCCACCTGTACCTCATCCCCCCAAACCCCTGCCACCCCAACCAACCCACCTGTTCCCCATTGCCCCTATCTTCCCCCAAACCCCTGCCACCTCTGACCAATCCACCTGTTCCCCATCACCCCATCCTTCCCCCAAACCCCTGCCACCTCTGACCAACACACCTGTTCCCCCATCACCCCAACAAATCTCTCGTCCTTCTCCCCACCTGTACCCCCCCACCCCACCCATCTTCCCCCCACCACACCCATCAGTATTCCCAGCCATTGTCCCATCTTCCCCCAACGGCCACATTCCCCCGATACCCCCACTGATCCCCCATCCTCCCCCAGCTACCCCTCACCCCACCAATCCCCCCAACCACCCCATCCCTCCCACCCTTCCCATCTGTACCCCCAGTGTCCCTCACTGCCCCTCCATCCTCCCCCTGCCCCAATCCACCCATTCCTAGCCCCATCCGCCCCACAATCCTGCCCCACAGGCCCCATTCTCCTCTCTAGGCCTTGTCAACCCCCTCACATCGCTTCCCTCCACTGTCTTGTCCTGATCCTCCTCCCTCCAGCATAGGTCCCATACATGTTGCCCCCCCCCCCCCCCGCAGGGCCACCCCATTTCTTCCCATTTGTCCACCTGTTCCGCTCTTTCTGGGACTCCTGTGCCCTGCAAGGGACTTTGGGACGTCAAGCCAGGGGCGGGTGTAGGGCAGGGGGGAGGCGAGTGTCCAAGGCGGTTCCCACCAAGTCCCCCTCTGCTGAGACCAACGCTCCCCCCTTTCCCTTCCCTGTTGCACATGCGGCGGGAGGAGGGGCTGGGGAAGCCCCCAGCCAGCCGTATGGACCAGGGGCAGGAGAGGCCTGGCTCACCGGCCCATAGGAGCCTTTGGGGGACGGGGCTGAACTGGGCTTTCCTAACCCAGAGCAGGAGATGGCCGGTGAGATGGGCAGAGGGAGTGGGGTCTAGTGGTTAGAGCCAGGATGCTGGGGTTCTATCCCCAGCTCTGGGAGGGGAGTGGGGTCTAGTGGTTAGAGCAAGAGGCGGCTTAGCCCCAGGACTCCTGGGTTCTATCCTCAGTTCTGGGGGAGGGACCAGTCCGAGTGAGTACTGGGAACCACAGATGAAAGAGCAGAGACAGGCGTGGGGCCTAGTGTTTAGAGCTGGGCACTGAAATTTAACCCCGGATTTCAGTCCCCCGGTCTGCCTTGCCCTGTGATGCTGCAAGGAAGCCTCGTCCCTCATCCATGCCTCAGTTTCCCCATTACATTTTTTAAATAATACCAAACTCACTGTGTGTGTGTGTGTGTGGGGGGGGTGAGCCTGTGGGGCTTACAATGAGTGAGCCCATGGGACGGGGGGGCTGCAGAGATGCCAGGTCTGATCATATTACCCCTGCCCAACGGGGGCGAGTCGACCCTTGGGGGGGAGCACGTCGGTTCTGCTGATGGCTCAGGGGCCTGGACATTCTATTTTCCCCCCTTGCCCCCCCAGCACGGAGTAACAGCCCATCATGACCAAAGACGGCTCGGCGGAGCTTCCCTCTGAGGAGGCGCGCCAGCCGCTGGAGTTCCAGAGCCCCGTCCTGGAGCGGAGGAAGAAACCCATCGTCCACCCTTCCGCCCCGGCACCCTTGCCCAAGGACTATGGTGAGTTCGCCCCGCCGCCAGCCTGGGGGCTCGTCTGTGTCTTGCTCTCGCCCTCCTTACGTTCCCCGTTCTTGCCCTGCGCTAGAGCCCCGTGACCCCCGACACAATGCGGCCCCGATTTCAGCTGGGACCCTGGGGCGTTGCCATGATGCATGTGAGAAGAGTGGTGGGGGCTTGGAACTTCTGGGGATCAGACCCCAGCATCAAAATCCCTACCTCTTACCGGTGGGAAAATGGCTCCCTGCCTCAGTTTCCCCAGAGCTAGGATTAGAACCCAGGTTACCTAGGGCCTGATCCAATGGTGTATTCACTGCCTCCCTGTGTTGGCCTATAGGTGACAAGGATGTAGTTGCATTCTCCTCCCATGTGGCGCTGTGTCATTCAGATTTTATCCCCAGGGCCAGGTGCCCTGGAGTCTGAATCCTTCTACGTATCCACCAGGCATCCCCCACCTGCCCCAGCCCCCCCCCACCGTGGCTCACGGCTGCTTGGATAGGGCCAGCTCCGAGCCAGCAATCTCCACGGCCCTGTCAGGCTCCGGGGTCTTTGCCAAGAGGTGACGGTGCCCTCTGACATCTGAGAAAACGGGCTGAGACCAGCCAAACTCGCTTCATGTAAGGTGCCGGCCCGCTCGTCGGTGCTAAGGGAGTTCGGCCCTAGAAACCAAGGCCTGATCTGAGCAGAGTTAGGACCAGTTTGTGTCAGGCCGGAATGTGATTCTTCTCTATACAAGCCGGACGGGTTATAGCTCATTCCCCTTCCTATACCTGAATAGTTATCCATGGCTGAGAAGCGTGATGCCTGTATAATTGCACCCAGGCCTCCTGCTTTAACTAGACAGTTAAGGCAGGACAACTTGGCTGGGTAGACAAAATCCCCTAGGCTGGATTTGAACCCGCGGTTCTGAAACACTTCCTTGGACCGCTGGGGCAGGTGGGCCCCTGAAACTGACAAGCGAGGGCCTGGGACCTGGCGGAGGGGTGCCGGGGCCGAATTGGCCGGCGATTGGTTTCTAAACACAGCCCAGTGACTCAGTGTGGCTAGATGCAGTCGCGGTGCGTCAGATGCATTATGCTGGAAAGTCTCCTCCCCTCCCCTCCCCCAGCTCCTTCTGCATGAATTTGGCTAGGACCCTGGCGAGAGCAGTATAGATTTTTGTTTGGGGGGGCGGGGAGATGAGCGACGGGCACGTGTCTCACCAGCAATAGAAAAGTGTGTGTGGGGGGGTTGACTTTGTAGCCTTTATTTAGTATTATTGGATTATGCTGTGAGTATTTTGGCAAATAAGTTAGTTATGAAATCCATGCTAGGAATATTCTTATGGCATGCGCTGGTACAATAAGCTTAGGGGGGAGTTTTTGCAGCGTGGATTGCACGGGAGACCCACTGGCTCTGTGCCGGTCTCCAGGTGCCTACCCCTTGCTGTGATTAATTAAAAAAATCAACAAGTTAAACCGAATGGTGAATGGACTGGAAGGATGATCTTGTTTGCCTGAGACTCGGGAGAGTGAGGGTCTATCCCTGGCTCCGCTACCGACTCCTTGTGTGATCCTGGGCAAATCACTCAGTCTTTCCGTGCCTCTGTTTCCCCATCTGTAAAATGGGGGGAATAACCCTGCCTTTGTCTATTTCAGTCGTGTACTCTCTGTCGCTCACTCTGGGTCTGTGCAGCGCCCAGCACAATGGCGCGCTCGTCTCGGTGGAGCTTTAATAATTTTGCTGTGGTGGAAGGTGTCTGATAGACGGGCCCCAGAGAGGCAGAGACACGGTTTATCTCCAGCGCAAAGGTTTCTTATGTAGTTAAGACCGTCATTTGTTTCATAATTATTATTATTCTTTGTTTTATTTGTTTATTTATTTATTAGTAATACTGTAATGCCCAGTCATGGCCTAGGAGTCCACTGTGCAAGGGGCTGCACCTTTTTATTTCTATTAGGTGCATTACGATAGCACCTTGGCACCCCAGTTACAGACCAGGACTGCACTGTGCCAGGTGCTGTACATTATTTTGCTATTAGGTGTATTACGGTAGCACCTTGGCACGCCAGTTATGGACCAGGACTGCACTGTGCCAGGTGTTGAACATTCTTTTGCTATTAGGTGTATTATGGTAGCACCGTGGCGTCCCAGTCACGGACCAGGACTGCACTGTGCCAGGCGCTGTACATTCTTTTGCTATTAGGTGTATTACGGTAGCACCGTGGCATCCCAGTCACGGACCAGGACTGCACTGTGCCAGGCGCTGTACATTCTTTTGCTATTAGGTGTATTATGGTAGCACCTTGGCATCCCAGTCACGGACCAGGACTACACTGTGCCAGGCGCTGTACATTCTTTTGCTATTAGGTGTATTATGGTAGCACTGTGGCGTCCCAGTCACGGACCAGGACTGCATTGTGCCAGGCACTGTACATTCTTTTGCTACTAGGTGTATTATGGTAGCACCTTGGCGTCCCAGTCACGGACCAGGACTGCATTGTGCCAGGCACTGTACATTCTTTTGCTATTAGGTGTATTATGGTAGCACCTTGGCGTCCCAGTCACGGACCAGGACTGCACTGTGCCAGGTGCTGTACATTCTTTTGCTATTAGGTGTATTATGGTAGCACCTAGCCCCCACTCTCATGACCCAGACCCGCTTTTAGCTTACGTGGCTGGGGCTGGGCTTTCCCCTCTGCAAGGCCGGCTCCCGTCCTGCAGTGGCTGCCCTGGGTGAGGGGCGAAGTCTTAGGCCGCTGGGTAGCGTCTGGAGCCCCCAAATCAGGGCCCCCCTGTGCTGCATGGATTTACCATCATTAACAATCGTCAGCGGAACGGGGATGGAAAGCAGCGGCCGGGGTCGAGCGATGGATCCCAGAGCACGTCCTGCCGCGTGGAAAGAGCCGCCGATGTTATACAAAGGGGCGGCTGGCTCAGCCTAGAGGAACCCAGCAAAGGCAAATGAAAGGCAGGGTGTGATGGGATAACAGGGAGATCCTGGGGCTAGGGAATGGGGCCTGTCTCCCATCCAGCCCCAGGGTTGGGGACTGGCTGACTCAAAGGGGCAGGGAATGGGACATGGGCCCTTTGCCCTCTGGGGGCACCAGCCCTGATCCAGCCCCAGGATGGGGGGACTGGCTGGCTCTGGGGGTTGGGGACTGGGACATGGGGCCTGTGTGTGGGCTTTGATCTGGCCCCAGACTGGGAAGACTAGCTGGGATCTGGTGGGGACCGGGCTCTGGGACCTCTCCCTAGGGGGCATAGTCTTTGATCTGGCTTCGGGGCAGGGGGACTGGCTGGCACGGGCGCTGGAGAGGGAGGCGGGGACCACGGGGGAGGAGGGGGAGCAGACAATGCGGCTGCCTGGTTTGCAGAGAGAGGCCATCGATTTGGCGCCTTCCCCCCGTGGGAAATTGACTCAAAAGCCTCCCCGTCAGGCGACGCAGCTCTTGTGTTTTCTCCCCGTGCGCTGCCTCCTGACGGGCCAGACTGAGAAGCTCTCTCCTTTGTCCCAGGGCCCGGCACTCAGGAAATCTATAGCTCCGCTCCGGAGTCAATTAGACGATTGGAACGATTGAAACGATGTTTATTCCTCCCTCCCCCTCCCAATCAACCTGAGAACCCGGAGCTCGGTACAATTTATTAGGCCGGCTTCTGCTTTTATTAGGTGTATGATGGTAGTGCCTGGTTATAAACTCGGGCTGGAGCCTGTTGGACTCCGCGTTGATTTCAACAGCCCCCCGCCCCTTTCGCTCGCCTCCCGTGTCTCCCCCCACAGTGGCCCCGGCGTGTCCGAGAGGCCGCGGTCTCCTCTGCGCGCATGTGGGGTGTCGAGGTGCGTTTCTCCCCCACCCCCGGCGCGTGGCCCTCCGGCTCCTTCCGCTGGCATGGCTCTGCAGGGACCAATCGGCCTGTTTTGGCAGCTCAGGCAGCGTTTCATCAGGCGCCTTTGCTGGGGGAGGGAAGACGCCGGCTCTTGTGTTAGGGCCGCTGCCTGGGATACCGGTCCCCAGGCTGCCTGCAAAGGGGATACATGTGACTGCGGCCCATATGTGTCAACTGCTCCCGGCTCACTAGGAGGTCAATCCAGGCCTCGGTTAAGTCGAAGGCCCCTGTGAGTCAGGACGGAGTCGGTGCCCCCCGGGTGGTACTGGCAGGGGTGGGGGATCGGACCAGCAAAAAGTGCGGGCGGAGGAGCCAATCGGAGATACTCCTCCCTCTCAGTTAGTACTGGTCCCCCTGCTTTGCTGCAGGGAGACTCCGTCGAGAGCCCTTTGTGGTCAGGGCTGACCCGGGGCCCCCAGTGTGGGGGAGCCATGCTGCCGGGCTTCGGTAGGGGCCCCTGGTCTGTGTCGGGCCCAGGGCCGGTGCAAGGATATCTTGCGCCCTAGGAGAAACTTCCGCCTTGCGCCTTCCTCCCCGTCTCTCCCCTTCGGTCAGGGGGAGATCCGGGCTCAGCCGCCTCCTCCACAGCCACTCCACCCTCGCGCGCCTTCCCCCCATTGGGATACCCCCTCGCACCCCCCCTCAAGGGGACACGGGCACGGAGCCCTCGCGCGCCTCCCCCCCCCGGGACACAGAGCCCTAGCGCGCCACCCCCTCCGGCCGCAAGCAGCACACGGGGCTCAGCCGCCGCTCCCCAGCCCGAGGGCTTTTCGGCGCCCCCAATCTTGGTGCCCTAGTTTGCCTAGTGGTTACACCAGCCCTGCTGGGACCACTAGGTGCTCCTGTCATACAGGCTCGGTATGGTGTGGTCCTCGATTTTGGATGGTACACAACCGTACTGTGCTACCGTAGTGTACCTAATAAAGGGGCAGATCCCCCCTTTTTAAAGACCTCCCTTCTCTTTCCAGCTTTCACTTTCTTTGACCCGAATGACCCGGCTTGCCAAGAAATCCTCTACGACCCCAAGACCACGGTCCCGGAGCTGTTTGCCATCATCCGCCAGTGGGTCCCCCAGGTGCAACATAAGATCGACGTCATAGGCAGCGAGGTGAGCGAGGGGAACTGGGGCGCCGGGGCGCCCTGGGGCTGTAGGTGGGTGGAACCGGTGCATCCTGAGCAGAGAAGGGTCTGATTCCACTGGGGAGGGAGGGGGGTCTGAGACCGGCGCCGCAGTGGGTTGGAAAACAGCCCCCGGGTTGAGCTGGGCGTGGGCTGGGAGTCAGGACTCCTGGGTTCTATCTTCAGCACTGCCACTAAGTCACCACTTTGTGCCTCAGTTTCCCCCTTTGGCCAAAGGGGCAGTGCCTGCCTTTGAGATCCCCGGGGGCAGAGGGGCGCTGTGTGGCTGCTCTTAGAAACCTCCCATCAGGCCCTGAGACTTGCATCCCCCCAAATCCCCATCACCAGGGACCTTCCCACTCCATGCTGGGTACTGTTCTGACCTGGAAATTAACCTGAGACGCAGCGGGGTGGCTGGTTGGTGGAGGGGGGACACAGTTTGACCGGCTCTGGCCAACCCCTCTCCCTCTTCTCCCCCCGCATCCCCCTGCCCTCCTCCCCTCCCCCCTCCCCGCACAGATCCTGAAGCGGGGTTGCCATGTGAACGACCGGGATGGCTTGACCGACATGACGCTGCTTCATTACACCTGCAAAGCCGGCGCGCACGGCGTGGGTGAGCCAGGGTGGGGGCAGGGCTGCAGGCTGGGGAGAGAAGGGGGAGGCTCCCTGGGGGGGGGGCGGGCCCCCTATTCTCAGCTGAGGCGCGAACGGTTGGGAGGGTGGGGAGCTGCTGTCCTGGAGCAATTGGGACAATCTCGAGGGCTCACCCTCCCCCACGCAGGCTCTGCCCCCGTGCCGTGGGTCCACCCTACACTTGAAGGGGGGTGGCAGGTAGCCCCCATCCTCTTGAGGCAGGGCCAGCATCGTGGGACCCATTCCTTCCCGCATGGAGCAGGATCGGGGCCATTCGTTCTCCTGCACCGAGATTTGTGGGGCGGGAGGGACCTCAGTGCTCAGGTCAGCAGCTGGGGTGTCTCTCCGTGGTGGCGGGGGGCTGGGCCTGCTGTACTCTCCCCCATCTGCCCCACACAGAGGGAGGCTGGGAGTTTGAAAACCCACCGAGATACCTGGGGCAGCCCCACCCACTCAGAGCGATGGGCCCAGGCTCTCGGCAGACTCAGGCAGGCATTCGTCACCCTCCATTCCTGTATTTCGGGCTTTCCCCCGATTCGCCCACTCAGGGGTCTGATCCCATCGCCTTCCTCCCCCTCCCCCCAGGCGACCCTGCTGCCGCCGTCCGCCTCTCCAACCAGCTGCTGGCCCTGGGGGTGGACGTGACCCTGCGGAGCCGCTGGACCAACATGAACGCCCTGCATTACGCCGCCTACTTCGACGTGCCCGAACTCATCCGCATCCTGCTCAAAGGCTCCAAGCCCAAAGGTGAGTCGGGGCGAGACACAGGCCGGAGAGGGGGACGCTTCCCCCCCGAGTCCTGCTGGCCCCCCCGCCCCCCGGAGTGCTCTTGCCCCGTGGCTCTGGGGTCGCGTTGCCCTGAGCCGTGTTTTTGGTGAATGTCAAAATACCTAGGAAGGAAGAAGTGGCCTCAGTGGTTAGAGCGGGGGGGGGGGGGGGGGGTGAGAGCCAGGACTCCTGGGTTCTATCCCCAGCTCTGGGAGGGGAGTGGGGTCTAGCGGTTAGAGCAGGGGGGGTGCTGAGAGCCAGGACTCCTGGGTTCTATCCTCAGCTCTGGGAGGGGAGTGAGATCTAGTGGTTATAGTGGGGGGGCTGAGAGCCAGGACTCCTGGGTTCTATCCCCAGCTCTGGGAGGGGAGTGGGGTCTAGCGGTTAGAGCAGGGGGGCGGTGAGAGCCAGGACTCCTGGGTTCTATCCCCAGGTCTGGGAGGGGAGTGAGGTCTAGTGGTTAGAGCGGGGGGGTGGGGTGGGCTGAGAGCCAGGACTCCTGGGTTCTATCCCCAGCTCTGGGAGGGGAGTGGGGTCTAGCGGTTAGAGCAGGGGGGGCTGAGAGCCAGGACTCCTGGGTTCTATCCCCAGCTCTGGGAGGGGAGTGAGGTCTAGTGGTTAGAGCGGGGGGGGGGGGGGACGCTGAGAGCCAGGACTCCTGGGTTCTCTTTCCACTCCTGCCACTGACTCGTCGCGTGACCTTGGGCAAATCGCTCCCCGTGCCTCTGTTTCCCCTCGAGCCCCCAGCCTGGGGGGGCGGCGGGTCCCTTCGGGGCAGGGCTCGAGGCCTCACTCTGGGCCCTGCCTGCGCATTGCCTTGCAGTGCTCAACTCGACCTGCAGCGACTTCAACCACGGCACGGCCCTGCACATCGCCGCCTCCAACCTGTGCCTGGGGGCCGTGAAGTGTCTGCTGGAGCACGGGGCCAACCCGGCCCTCAGGGTGAGAGCCGGGGGGCGGGGGGCCGGGAACTAAACCGCTCGGGGGGAGGGGCGACCGTATACCGACAGGAGACCAGTTGGGGGTGGGGGGAAGAGAGGGGCTGGGGGGAAGCTGGCAGCACATAAAGGCCACCTGGACTGTCAGGATATGGACCGGGGGGGGGGGGGGGGAGAGGGGAGCTGGCGTCAAACCAGTAACCTGACTGGCAGGATATGGACCGGGAGGAGGGAAGGGGAGGGAGCGGGGAGGTGGCAGCAAAGGAAGGACTTGAATGGGGGGATATGGACTGGGGGGAGGGGCTGCAGGCAAAGAGGGGCCCTGACCTGTGGGGATATGAACTGGGGGGAGGGGCTGCAGGCAAATAGGGGCCCTGACCTGTGGGGATATGGACTGGGGGGAGGGGCTGCAGGCAAATAGGGGCCCTGACCTGTGGGGATATGGACTGGGGGGGAGGGGCTGCAGGCAAAGAGGGGCCTTGACCCAGGGGGATGGGGGAGCGCACACGGACCGCCTCTCGGGGTCTCCCCCCCTTCCCCCTGCTGCCCTGTCCCCTCCCCCCGTCCCAGCCTCTCTCCCGCTCCGCCCCCCGCAGAACAGCAAAGGGCAGGTGCCGGCCGACGTGGTGCCCGACCCCATGGACATGACGCTGGACAAGGCCGAGGCCGCCATGGTGGCCAAGGAGCTGAAGCAGCTGCTGCTGGACGCCGTCCCCCTGAGCTGCAACCTGCCCAAGGTCACGCTGCCCAACTACGACAACATCCCCGGCAACGTGATGCTGAGCTCCCTGGGCCTCAAGCTGGGGGAGCGCGTGGTGGTGGACGGACAGAAGGTACCGGCCCCGCTGGGAGCTCCCCGAGCCGAGGGGCGGTGGGCTGGGCCGGGGGGTGGAGGATCAGTAGGGGGCGCTGTGCCGCGGGGAGTGGGGTGGGGGCCCTGCGGGGGGCGCTGTGCCGCGGGGAGCGGGCTGGGGGCCAGCGGGGGGCGCTGTGCGGCGGGGAGCGGGTTGGGGGCCAGCAGGGGGCGCTGTGCCGTGGGGCCTGGGGGCCCAGCGTCTGGCTCCGATGACCCCTTTGCGTCTCGGCAGCTGGGCACCCTGCGTTTCTGCGGCACGACGGAGTTCGCCAGTGGCCAGTGGATCGGGGTGGAGCTGGACGAGCCCGAGGGCAAGAACGACGGGAGTGTGGGAGGAATACGCTACTTCATTTGCCCTCCAAAGCAAGGTAAATAGACCCCGGATGCCTGGGTTCCTCGCCCAGCTCTAGGAGGGGAGTGGGGTCTAGAGGCTAGCGGGTGGGCCTGGGTTCCCCTCCTCTCTCTGGCTGGACCGTTCAGCGGTTCCGGAGTTCACCATGGACTCTTGGGGGTTTTTTTTCCTCCATCTTCTCAGGGGTTTTCGCCTCCGTGTCTAAAATCGCCAAAGCCACAGACCAGATACCGTCATCGGTGACGTCCACCCCCAAAACCCCCCGCATGGACTTCTCCCGCATGACCGGGAAGGGCCGGAAGGACAAGAAAGGTAGCAGGGCAGTTCCCGCGGCTGAAGCGGTGGGGGTGGGAGTCAGGACTCCTGGGTTCTGCTCCCAGCTCTGGCAGGGGAAGGGGTTAGAGCGGGGAGTGGGCTGGGCGTCAGGACTCTTGGGTTCACTTCTATGCCCAGCTCTGTGAGAAGTGGGGTTGAGTGGTTAGAGCAGCGGCGGGGGCGGTGCTGGGGGGGGGGGAGATGCCTGGGTTCCACGCCCATCTCTGCCACTGATTCTGTGCGTGACCTTGGCTGTGTCCCTTTGTTTCCCTGTCTCATTGGTCCACATTTGGAAAGGTGCTTGGCTCATTAACCCTGAAGACCCTTTACCCCCGGGGGGGTGGAAAGAGCCGACCTGACCTTTGGATTTGAAATCTCTTCAAGGGGCTTGACACCGGAGATAAAGCAGGAACCCCCCAGCCCTGTCCTTGGTTTGTGCCCAAGTGGGGGAGGGGCCAAAGCCCCATAGGGTGACCTGACGCCCCTATTTTATAGGGACGGTCCCAGTTTTGGGGGTTTTCTTATATAGGCTCCATTTACCACCCCCCCCCCCCCCCCCCCCGGTCTCGATTTCTCACACTTGCTGTCTGGTCAACCCGGCAGGCTGGCTGGGTCTGGAGCAGCAAAGAGGTGAAGGGGACATCTGCATGCTATTTACATATGCAAATTGGAAAGGCCCAGCCTCTCCACAAACCAACCCCACCCGTTCTCCCCACCTGTGTGCATCGCTGCTCCCCCATATTCCAGCCGGTCTCCCCCACTCCACCCCCTGCCCCCTTTCCACCCCCTCCCTCAGCCCGCCTGGTCTTGGCATCTCTTAATGTGAGCATCCCTGGGCCGGCCTCACTGCCTTTCCGCTCAGCCCTCAGGAAGAAGTCTCCCTCCGTGGGGAGCCTGGACCGAGAAGGGCTGAAGATCGAGATCGGGGACCAGGTGTTGGTGGCGGGGCAGAAGCAGGGCCTCATCCGGTTCTACGGCAAGACGGACTTTGCGCCAGGTAAGGTGCCGGCTGGCGGGAGGGCAGAGCCAGGGGGGTGGGCGGGAAAGCCGGGAATGGGGGCTTTTCGCGCCGGCGTGGGAGGGCGAGCCTGCGGGGTCTCGTCCCGCGTCTCGGGCTGGGAAGCGGACGGCTGACGGCGTCTTATCCCCTCGCCAGGTTACTGGTTCGGCATCGAGCTCGACAAGCCCACGGGGAAACACGACGGCTCGGTCTTCGGGGTCCGGTATTTCACCTGCTCCCCTAAACACGGAGTCTTTGCCCCGCCTTCCAGGGTCCAGAGGTAGGTTTCTCCCGGCTCGAGCGACGGGGGAGCGATTGCCTTTTGGGGGCTGACTCCACTGAGGGGCCTGGGTGGGAACCCGCGGTTGGGGCGCTGCAGGTGCTGGGTTCAAATCCTGCCTCCCCGGGAAGGGGGCGTGGGAGTACAATTTCCTAAAGCGTTTGACAGCTGCTATTCTAATTGGCAAGGTCACGACAGCCTCCAGATCACCCTAACGAAGCCTCTTTGAGCGGCGGATATCCTCCCCGTTTGAGGCAAAAGTCACAGAAGTGGCTTCCCCCAGATTATCCGCCTCCCGTTTTTAAGAGGCTTTGGGACGGATCTCAGGCCTCGCCTGTGCTGTGGGTTTGCCCTGATCTCAGTCACCGGTACGTGAGCCGCTTTCCTGGGCTATCACCGGCGTCGGGTAAGGCCTGGCTGCTCCACGCCTCCGTGAACAAGCCCCTCTTCTCTGCCTTTTTCCCTGCCCCGTCCTTGCAGAATCGGCGGCCCCAAGGACTCCCAGGGAGACAGCAGTTCGGTGAAGAAGGTGCACCAAGTCACTAGTAGGTATACTCTGGATCCTCTACCTTTCCCTTGCACCCCACCTGTGACTCCACCCGCCTTGCACCGGGGGTGACTTGACTAGTGAGGCCACGGGGACACCTGTGCCAAGTCATGGCCCCATGGAATCTCTCTTTGGTGCTTATGTGACTCCCCCGACACTGTCCTCTCTGAGCATCTCACCCCTGGGAGGCAGAGCTGTTTATCCCCTTTGCACAGATGGGGAAACTGAGGCACAGACTTGCTCAAGGTCACACGGGGAGTCTGTGGCGTAGCAGCTACTGCTCCAACCTCAGCTCCACACTCCCCGCGTTCTGCCAGCACCGTCCCCCTCAGCACATGCACCCTAACCACTAGGCCTGTGCACCCTCCCGGGTTTGTTGCGCTGTGATTCCACCGGGGTTGGGTAGAGGGAGCAGTGACTCCATTTAAAAGGACGGCGCTATCCCTTCTCTTGCAGTGTCACAGCCAAAGCGCAACTTCACAGCAGTCAGGACCCCAAAAGACATCACGTCAGAAAACTCCATCTCTAGGTAAGGCGGGGGAGGAGCTGGGTGATGGCGGGGGGCGCTGTGCCACAGGAAGTGGGGTGGGAGCTCAGTAGGGGGCGCTGTGTTGCTATCAGGTGTATTACGGTAGCGCCCCATTCACAGTGGTGCTAGGTGCTGTACAATCGTGTTGCTATCAGGTGTATTACGGTAGCGCCCCAGCCACAGTGGTGCTAGGTGCTGTACAGACATGTTGCTATCAGGTGTATTACGGTAGCGCCCCAGTCACAGTGGTGCTAGGCGCTGTACAGTCGTGTTGCTATCAGGTGTATTACGGTAGCGCCCCAGTCACAGTGGTGCTAGGCGCTGTACAGTCGTGTTGCTATCAGGTGTATTACGGTAGCGCCCCAGTCACAGTGGTGCTAGGCGCTGTACAGTCGTGTTGCTATCAGGTGTATTACGGTAGCGCCCCAGTCACAGTGGTGCTAGGCGCTGTACAGTCGTGTTGCTATCAGGTGTATTATGGTAGCGCCCCAGTCACAGTGGTGCTAGGCGCTGTACAGTCATGTTGCTATCAGGTGTATTACGGTAGCGCCTTGGTACCCCAGTCTTGCACCAGGATCCTGTGGCGCCGGGTGCTGTACATTTCTATTGCTCTCAGGGGCTGTACACACACAGAACAAACAGCCAGCCCCTGGCCCTTGAAGCCGACCCGCTGCCTTCTCCTCTCCTCTCCCCTGCTCTCGCTGTCCCTGCTGCGGGCTGCCCGGCGAGCGCTCCCCCCCTCTCGTCTCTTTCAGATTACTCTTCTGCTGCTGGTTCCCCTGGATGCTGCGTGCAGAGATGCAGTCCTAAGGCCTCGGCGCGCGCCTCTTCCGTCCTCCGCTCTGCCCTCCGTTCTCCGACTAACCGAAAGACTGCTCACCCCGTCGGGCTCTCATCTCCCCCGCCCCCCGTCGCCGTTCTAGTGAACCCCAGTGCCTTGGTACCATTGAACGTCGCCCCCTGTAGTCCGCGAGAAAGGATACACTAACCCCCCCCCCCCACACACACACCGCGTAGGCACCCTCTCCCCATGGGCTCATAAACTCCCCTCTTTGATTTCTCCCCAGTCCCCCTCCGGGGCGCAGTGGCGTGAACACAAAGCCCCTTTGGTACAGATTTCCCTCTGCGGTTTGATTGCTCGGGGTAAGGCCGATCCAGCATCCCCTGCACCCGGCCCTTTGAGTTTCTCCCCAACGAACCTTAATCTCACCTGGCCCCTCTCCACATCTCTGTAGCCGCGTGGGCAGGGTCAGGTTATAACACGCCGAGTGTGGAAGTCATGTTCCTCCCCAGCTTAAGCTGCCCGTTTCTCTGCTCGCCTTCCAGGATCAATGCTATTAGATTGCTCAGTTCCTTCCAGGCTTAGAGAAACTGGTCTTGTGCTAGACCTTAAAGAGCAGTGAAGTTTGGGGGAGACCTTCCTCTCTGGAAGCAGTGCGGGGTCCCTTCTGAGAGAGCCCCTGTCCCCCGGGATTCATTCTGGTGCACACAGGGGGGAAATCGGTGTATTTCTAAGGTAGATCAGTGCATTACTAAGGTTGCTAAGCATTCCCCTTGAAACACTCCAAGGACCAACTGGTGTTGGCTTCAAAGATCGGAGCAGCTTTTAGCCGGTACGTTCAGAGCAAATCTGAGGGGTCGGGGTCTCTTAACACAGCCGGATGCCCGGTGTTTCTCCGTCCCTCTTTCATTCTCACTGATTCGTTCCCTTTGGCGTGATCGCTCTTTATTCGCAGGCCAACCCGCCTGGCTTGTTTTCCTTTTGAGGTGTTTAGAAAATAATATATATTTTTAAAAGAAAATGACCCTTAATAACTATCTTAAAAGAAAAATTAGCCGTGGGTGGTGTTCCCCACTGAAGTTCCCCACCAAGCCGAAGGTCCGTCTAAACACGCACGTTGTCTTGTTTAACTCTCCCAGTTACAGCGGTCCAGTCCCAGTCCAGTTAAAGCAGTACGGTGGATTTATACTGGTATCGAGGGGCTTATATCAGTCTAGCCTGGAGGAAGGGGAATAAGCTATACCGGCTACAAGACACCTTTATCCGGGTATAACTAAACCTACGCTGGGGTTATATCAGTGTAACGGTATCCGTAAAAAACCCACCCCTCTAGCCCACACGGTTGTGCCGGCACAAAATCTGTGTGTGGATCCAGTGTAAGGGAATGAGGTGGCCAGTTCTCTCCTGTGACAACCCCAGCGTGGGTAAATAGCCAACTTGGATCCAGTTTAACCATACGGGTTTATAAAGGTGCCTCATACTGCAACAGCTTATTCCGCTTCCCATATGGGAAGAGCTATCCTGGTATAAGCAGACTGATCCTGGTAAAACTGTGTCCACACTAGAGGGGGGGTTGTACCGCGTTAGCTGGTCCGGTCTCGTGAAAGGGGTACAGTGTTTTGGGGCAGGGAACGCTGGGAAGCCGGGAGGTATTTGGGATGTTGCCAGCAGCCTCCGAGCACTTGGATTTGGGAACGGCGTAGGGCTCCTTGTCTGAGTGGCTGGGCTCGGTTACAGGCAGCAAAAGGTACCACGGCCTGATCTCGTTGAGGGAGAGCTATGGATAGTTGGGTGGGTGCTGCCCAAGACAGGCTGTGGGTCATTGCTAGAAACCAGGAATAGCTGTATAGAGTCTATCCTTCCATCCATCCATCTCTATCCTTGGATCCATCCATCTTATTCTTCCACCCATCCTTCCTTATCCCTCCATCCATCTTCTCCCTCCATCTCCCCATTCTTCTCCCTCTATCCTTGGATCTATCCATCCATTCTTATCCTTCCTTCCATCCATCCTTATCCTTCCATCCATCCTGCCCTCCATCCCCCACCGCTGCTAATGTCACAAACCAGGAAAACGGGAGAAAACGACTGGTCAACCCACTTTCTCTGGAGTAGTGTCCTGTTAGTAAGCAGAGGCAGCCTGGCTCAGTGGTTAGAGATGGGGAAGCCAGGACTCCTGGGTTCTCTTCCTGGCATTGAGAAGGAGCATGCCGCTGACACTACCACCAAGTCCCCATGCCGCTGCATGCCTCGGTTTCCCTCAGCTACAAAATGGGGATGAGGCTACTGACCCACCTCACTGAGGAGTCACGGAGCTTGCATAACGAAAAGGCTTTGGGCCCCTCTGAGTGGCAGCTCCTCCTGGAAACACGGAGCAGGATCAAGCGGGGAAAAAAGTACTTGAAAACACCTCCAGACGGAGCAGCTGGCCAGAATTCTAACCCCCCTCTCCAAATCCTCCCGCCTTCCTCCATGTCTTTCAGTTGCATTTTGTGAGAGCTGGGAAAAGCCAGGACTCCTGGGTTCTCTTCCTGAAAGGAGCCCTGGGAATAGGAAGCCAGGGCTGGCCCCTAAAGCTGCCCCCAACACGCATCTCCATCCCTATGAGTTATGAGTACTAAACACACGCCTAGCCTCATCCTCGTGGCTTCCTCTCTAGCCCAATAAAAAGACCCTCGCTTTCTCATTTTCTTTTGACTAGCAATAAAAAAGCCTGCAATTGCTCAGCTTTGCCCTTGTCACGAGCGGGTATCCTGGGCCTTCCCCCCTTTTCATCCGGACCTCGAGTCACCCCGGCCGGGCCTGCGTTTCCGATGCCAAAATGCTCCCCAGGCCCCAGTCCGGCTCTGACTCCTTCGCAGCGGTCCCCACCCTGGCCTCGGTGTTTGTATAATAGAAAATCACGTCGGATGGAGTTTCTTTAACACTATTTTTAAAATTTGTAACCCATGCTCCTTGTAAATTGTTTAGCAAGTGGCTTGTTACTCCCCGCTGACGATCTTGCTGTTAACTTTGCATGCCTTGTCCTTTTCCCCTCCCATCCAGGATCTCTGGAAAAAAACAACGCGAGAGGAAATCAGTATGCCTATTGCTTATCCGTCATTAATAAAGAGTGTTTCTATGTGCATTGTGTGAGGTCTCCGGCTTCCACTCCCCTCTGCGCTGCTCTGTCCCACCAGCTCATCTTTGGAAGTAATCTGAGGAGAGGGAAGTTGGCATCTCAGGTCAGACGGGCATTTAAAACTAGATCCTCTGTAGCACCTACATTTAGAATCCCCCTTTTCCCTGCAAGCCTGAGGGCTAAAAAAATTAACTGAAAAGAAGTTTGAGTTTCTCAGCTGAGGCTTTAAGATGCCAACCTTTATTCTCTTTCTGGAGTATGGGCGTAATCTCTCTTTCGACCCGCTCCAGCCCTGCCCCTGAGCAATCCGGCTGCTCCGCCGTCCTTCCCGTCTTTAGAAGTGAGGCCCTCCGCTCAGCTCACCCTTGGGACGATGCAGCTAATCAGTCCCCAAGTTTCTGGGATTGTTCTAGGCGCCAATGAGCAGAACTCCATTGATGTGAGGGGTCGGGGGCAGGAGAGCGGAGGGGACACAAGGCCTCTATTGGAATTTAACACAGCCACATCTTCAAGCCCCTCCACAGCTGGCTGCCAATCGCAGCTATTCATGACTTCCAGCATAAGCCCCCCCCCCCCCCAATCTATCCTCCCAGTAGGGCCGACATCTGGAATGACTTATCACCCAGACAGAAAGAAGAGTGATAATGGGGAGGGGATGAGAGTGTGTGCAGAAGAGGGTACATGCAGAGCTCCTGGCATAGGGGGAGAATGGGAGACCCTGGTACGGGAGGAGGAGGGAATTGAAAGCACACAGAACCCCTGACTGGGGGGGGGTATTGGGCGACAGGGGGCGGATCACTTGATGATCACCAGTTCTGTTTATTCCCTCTGGGGCACCGTCAGAAGACAGGACATTGGGCTAGATGGACCTTTGGTCTGACCCAGTCTGGCCCTTCTCATGACCCTGTTATGGGGGGAATGGGAAATGGGGGACATGAGCCCCTGGCATGGCTGGGGAGAACAGGAAACAATGTTGGGGGGCATCCATGGGGAGGAATGGGGGGACACAGCTCCTGGGATGGGGGAAAAGAAGGAGGGACACAGCCCCCAGGATGGGGGGAAGGAGAGGACACACAGAGCTCCTGGGATGGGGGGATGGAGAATGGGGGGCACACAGAGCTCCTGGGATGGGGGGAGGGAGAATGGGGGGCACACAGAGCTCCTGGGATGGGGGGATGGAGAATGGGGGGCACACAGAGCTCCTGGGATGGGGGGACGGAGAAGGGGGGGCACACAGAGCCCCCAGGATGGGGGGGAAGGAGAATGGGGGGGACACACCGAGCCCCTGGTGTGCTGCGGGGGGTGTAGGTCGCAAGGAGTCCCTGAAATAGGAGGAGCGTGTTGGGGGGCAGGGTGGGGGGGTCCCGAGGGACCTGGGCTGTGGAGCCAGCGGGGTGGGGGCGGGGCTGCTGCCGTACCCACGGGCGGCGGGAGGCCACGGGGATGGGCCGGCTACTGCTGCGGGGAGGGGGAAGAGAAGGGGCGCGTGACGTCACCGCCTAGCACCTTGGGGCTCCCAACGCCCGCCTCCTCCCGGAGCCCATTGGCTGCATCCGGCCCCGCCCATTGGAAGAGATTGGTTCAGCCGGGGCTTCTCGCGGGAGGGGTGGGGACATCGATCAAGAGGCTGCCGGAAGGGGCTGGGCTCGTGCCTGGGGGGGGGGCGCTCAGCCGAGGAGTGTTTTTCCCGTGAGCCTTTGCGACTCGGCAAGGTGGTCTCCTGGGTTCTCTCCCTGGCTCGGGGTGGGGGCTGGGAGCCGGGACTCCTGGGTTCTCTCCCTGGGTGGGGGCTGGGAGCCGGGACTCCTGGGTTCTCTCCCTGGCTCGGGGTGGGGGCTGGGAGCCGGGACTCCTGGGTTCTTTCTCCCTGGCTCGGGTGGGGAGGGGGAGCGGGGTTCAGAGGCGACGTGTCCTGGGAGTCAGGACTCTTGGGTTCTGGTCTTGGCTCTGCTCGTTCGACCACGTCCTCGGTCCCTGCCTCAGTTTCCCTGTACGTAAAGTGAGGCTAACCCTGCCCATAAGCAGAGCGGGGGTTGCAAAGGTTGATCCATTCGCGATGCTAAAGCCCGTGGGCGCTGTGGATCAATGGTCCTCAACCTCTCCAGACTCCTGTACCCCTTTCAGGAGTCAAGCCCAACCCCTTGCCACCTGGGGTTCAATCCCAAGCTCCGCTGGCCGGGGCTGAAGCATGTAATACAGGCTCCCTGTGACATAGGGCCCTGGGCAATTGCCCTGCTTGCCACCCCCTAATGCCAGCCATGCACTTGCAACACCCCTAAACCCTGTCCTGGGACCCCTCTGTGGGGCGTGACCACCGGTTTGAGAAACGCTGATCCAGATGTGTTGACATACCCCTGGGAGATCTCTTTGTACCCCTGCCTGTGAGCCACTGTTGTAGACAGTGCCAGCTGTTCCTGTTGGAGCTCTCCCTGCCGGTGGAGACCCTGATGGCCTTGCTTCTGTTTGCAGTGTGGGCTTGGCTAGCTCTCAGGTAGCTAATGGTGCCTCCTCTGCTTCCTTTCCATGGATCTGCAATGGTTCCAGGTGGGGGACCTAGAAGACTGGACAGCCGTCGCAGGCCCCTCTTTTTGAGATGGAGGAGCCATGCGCCAAGATCCTGGCCCTGGAGAGGTTTCGTGTAGAGCAGGTAACAAGGTGGGGAATATAGCTGGGAAGTGGCAGTAGGGGGAACGGGGGGGGGGGAGGGGGGTTATCTGGTGGTTATACACTGGTGCAGAACCCTAGCGTTCATTCGAGAGAGTTGTGATCGTCTGGTTTCACCCACTTAGCTGTTGGGGCATGTGTAAGAACCATGGGGCTTGAAAGGTGTGTTACGGTGGGAGGGGATATTGAGTATTATAGCAGTGGAGAGATGCCTGCCGGTTTTCCATCTGTTGTTCTGGTATGGCCTGGTGCCGGGAACTAGCTTCTGATGATGTACTTGGCAAGGTTGGTGTGAAAGCCAGAAGAGGAGATTTGGCCAAGATTCCCTTCAGGTTGTGATCCCCATCGAGTATGGGTTAGAACTGTTTAATGTTACCCTGTGGACTGGTAGGTGACAACTAAGGGGGTGTGGTTGGAGGGCGTTTTGTTCTGAATTGAAGCAAGATCTCTCCGGATATTTGGGTGGCCCATTCCAAGATACAATCTACTTCTCTGGTGGAGTGTCCTTGTTCGGTGCACGTGGTTTTAAGTGTGTCAAGGTGTGTGTCCCAAACTTCCTCCTTGGAGATTATTCTGTGAAATCTGAGTGCCTCACGATTTCTTGGTGTGTATGGGGTGCTTCCTGGATCTGTGAAGGCGAAAGTGTTGGTCTGTGGGTTTCTTGTAGATGGTTGTCTGTAGGGTTCCATGGTGGAAGTGGATTGGGCATTCGGGACGTTGATACTGGTACAGGGGTGTTCTACAGTTTGGTGGTTGTGGGGTGGTCATTGTAATGGAAATTTAAGTGGGAGGTCAGGTCGTCTGTCCAGAAGATGAGACTATTGACGGGTTTCAGGTACATCATGGGTGTTGCGGTGCCTTTGTCCAGAAAATCTTCCTCACGGTGGCCCATGAAGACATTGGGGAGCCATCCTAGTACCCAGAGCTGTTCCCATGGTCTGGACAAAGTGGTGTTAAGGGTAAAATGGTTACGGGTGAGGATGTTGTGGATGAGTTCAGCGATTGGGGTGGGTGTCCCAGTGTTGTCCATTGTCTTGTAGATGTTTGAGGCAGATGGCCCTGCTGTTGTGAGGGACATTAGTGTGGAAGGAGTTGACATGCAAGGTGGCAAGGATGTTGTTCTGAGGGTGGTGGTTAGATACTGTTGTCACAGACATAATAACGTTCAGCATCTCCCTTGCCTTGCCCTGGAGGGAGGCCCGTTCTGTGGATGGGAAGGGAGTTAAGTCTATGAAGTGCTGAAGTGGGCCATACCTTTGTGTGGGTGGCGGACTGGAAGGGCAATTAGCATGGATCCTACTGGTGGTTTTGCGTAAGGGGCACCAGTCCCGCTGAGACCCAGCAAACTTGTTGCAAAAAAGTCTTGCAGGAGTGGCATATGGCCTAGTGGATAGAGCACTGCACTGGGGCTTGGAGGACCAGGCTTCTCTTCCTGGTTCGGCCACTGGCCTGTGGGGTGATCTTGGGCGAATCACGTCCCCTTTCCGTGCCTCAGTTTCCCAGTCTGTAAACTGAGCATAATAATACTGACCCCCTTCGTAAAGTGCTTTGAGATCTCCTGATGAATAGTTGGCGGCGGCGGTGGTGTTATTGGTATGTTTTAATTGCAGGTTCCACCAGCCGTCTATTATATTCCAAACTTCATCTCGGAGGCGGAGGAGGCCTATCTGCTGCACCAGGTACGGGAGGTTTTCGTTCGGGTTCGTTATTTCCATGGCAGGAGATGCGAGGGCGGCGCTTGGCGGACGCTGCTCTTACAGTGAAGAATTTCCTGCCTGTTTCAGATAAAAGCAGGGCGGTTTGTCTGTTCACGGAGATCTCGGTCCCAGGCCCCCAAGCGCACAGACAGACTTAGTGTTTGTAGATCTGGCATCCGCGTGACACACCTCCCCTCCCCCCCAAATGTAGTAGGACCAGTAGAGCTCTTAAGTTCGTGATATGTGTTATCATAGCACCTTGAGGTCCCAACTGAAATCAGAGCCCCATTGTGCTGGGCCCTGCACAGACCCAGAGCGAGTGACAGTCGGCAGGAGGGATGGTTATGCTGATGTTACAGATATAAGCATGGAAATGCCTTGCCCGTGGGATCTGTGGCGGAGAGAGGGATTGGCTGTGAGGCCTTGGGTGGGCCACTTAGCCTCAGAGCCTCAGTTTCCTCTCGTGCCCTTTGTCTGCCTTGTCTATTTAGATTATAAGCTCTGCCTGGCAGGGGTGATCTCTTTCTCTGTGTCCTAGGCAGTGCCCAGCACAATGGGGTGGGAGGGTGCAGTTGGCATCCCTAGGCATAATGTAAATAATCGTGTGTGCCCCTTGTTCCGTTTCTCTAATGTTCTTCCTCTCTCAAGCTGCTTCTCGGCATCTCAGCTCTTCCCTGCGTTCGCCCCCTCAGGTTTATGCCGTCCCCAAACCCAAGTGGACTCAGCTGTCTGGAAGAAAACTGCAGAACTGGGGTGAGTTATCTCCGGCCCCATCGCTGGCTCTCAGGTTTGTGGCTCCCAGGTGACCCCCCGCTGCACCAGGGACCGGTTAGTGCCGGGCACTGGGGAATTCACTCCTTCCGGTGCCCTAGTCTGAGATCAGTGCAGCATCTGTATGCGTCAGCTTTCTCCTTTGGCACCCATGCAGAGCAGCAGCCTGCAGCAGGGAGGGAAGGAATGGCGTTTGGCTGGTGAGTGACCTGGGCTGGCTGCCTGCAGGATCGAGGAGACAAGATCTCCCCAAACCCGGCGCCGGACCCTGCCTCAGTTTCCCCACTCTCATGCAAGGCCCCGGCAGTGCAGCTCCCAGCAGTGTTCGTTTTCAGTCCCTTTCCCCAAGGGCGTGTTTATTGTTCAAGGACGGCTCGACATCGGTCAAGTCAGGTAACCCAGGCCCTTCCGAAGGTCTCCGGCTTTTGCTGATGTCTGCGCCATTGGTATCTCCGGTCGGGTCTTTCCTGTAGCTGGTGTGGCTGGATCTGGATCTCCGGCAGAAACCTTTCACCGTGTAAATGGGGCTTCATGAGGCACAAGTGGGAGCTAATGGCCCAGATTCCTCCACTAGTGGTTCTCCAAAGACGTCTTCGGCTTGTGTCCTTCCCAGTCGACCCCGCTGTGTGTCCGGAGTTTAACCCACTTCCAGGCAGATGCTGGTGGGAAATGATTTGCCGCCCTCGGTGGGAAGCCGCGACGGCCGGAGGGCAGCCAGTCGCATGGGAGTTCGCAGTGGGATGTAACATCAAAGAGAATACAGTGATTGTGGGGTGAGGGGCTGCATATACACCCCCAAATGTGACTGGGCCGGGGAGCTGGGAGGCCGATCTGGGGTAAGCGGACTCAGGGATATTACTTAGCTTGTCAGCTCTTCTTGTTCTGGGTTCGTACAGCGCCTGGCGCAGTGGGGGCTTGGCCCATGACTGGAGCACCATGGTTCTACCATAATATACCTAACAAGTATGGTAATTGCATTCAGTTCAGGGCAGGGAGTGGAAGGGAGTTCAGAGCAGTAAAAATGATCAACGGGGGTGGAGAACCTAAGTGACAACCAAGAGGGGAAAACCAAGTGAGAGGATGGAGCACTAAGCAGGGACTCGAGACAGCTGGGTTCTATTCCCGACTCTGCCACTGGCCAGCAGGGTGGCCTTGGGCAAGTCACTTTGCCTCTCCGTGCCTCAGTTTCCCTATCCGCAAGTTGTAAAGTGCTTTGAAATCTAGGGAGCTAGGAATTTGCTGGCTGGAGGCGCGAAGGCCAGAGAGGAATTGCTTAGGGTGGTACGGGGCTTAAACCAAGCCCGGCTGAACCTCCGGAGAACAGCCTGTAGGGGGCGATCCAGCCCAGTGCTTTTCAGCCATGGCGCTCCAAGTGTTCTGGGCGAGATGGTACCAGCCGGATCTCTTTCATCGCCAGCTCCTCTGTATTCTCTGCCTCCCAGGAGGGCTGCCCCACCCCAAAGGGATGGTACCGGAGAAGCTGCCTGCCTGGCTGCAGAGCTATGCCGAGAAGATCTCCTCCCTCGGAGCCTTTGGAGGGAAGCCGGCGAACCACGTGCTGGTGAACGAGTACCTCCCCGGGCAGGGGATCATGGTAACTACCCGCGGGCCAGCCGCTCCGTTCCTCAACCTCAGGGCGGCTCCTGCACTGGGCGGGGGGGCAGACGCAGATCCTGACCTGATCAGAGGCGAGTCTATGGGGCAAAATTCTGCTGGCCAGAGGTTTCAGGGGGGTGGAGTCTAGATAGCCAAGACTAGGTTTTCCCAGGGTTAGTGCAGGGGCGGCTTGGCGGCTGGGCTTCCTGGGTTCTCGCCCTGGCTCTGGGAAAGGAGTTGGGTCTAGTGGTTAGAGCATGGGAGGGGGATGGGAGTCAGGACTTCCGGGCTCTGTCCCCAGCTCTGGGAGAGGAGTCGGGGGGGGGGGGGGGGTCTAGCGGCTAGACCAGTGGGGCTGAGTGTCAAGACTCCCGGCTACCAATGTCTTCTCTTACCCCCAACGCCTTTCGATAGCCCCGACCTCACTGCAAGAGAGCAGGTTGCTTCCGCAGCCAGGTTTCTTTTTTTGTCTGTGGAGCACCCGTAATATATGAGCTTAGGGCATGTACACCCCGTGCACTGTCCCGGCTTTGCCGCGTGCGCTGGCTGCGAAGGTTGGCGACATTAGAGAGGCCATCTGCTCAGCAGCCAGGCCTGCCAGTGATGGGTTGGTCCACGTGTCTTTGGTGTTTAGAGCCGTGTCTTCCCGGGTTTCATGCTGGGTGCCGGAGAGGAGAGCTGGGTGGTTTAGGGGTGTGGGTGTGTGAGATCCCTCTCTTTTTAATCTGACCTCCCGGCTCCTTCTAGCCTCATGAAGATGGACCTCTCTACTTCCCCACCGTCACCACCATCAGCCTGGGATCCCACACCCTGCTGGACTTCTACCATCCCGTCAGCAGGAGGCAGCACACAGACAGCGAGCAGGTGAGCACAGATGATTTGCAAGCGGAGTCCGGTGAATAACAGATTCCCCCCCCCCCCCCTTTGCTTTGGTGGCCAGTCTGAAAAATTGAAAAACACATTTGGCGTGGCTCAAAGTGAATCAGGACTTTTTCAATGGATCATAAAAGTTCTTTTGGGGGTTTGTTCCAATGGAGGAATTTGTCCCTGGCTCCCCGGTGTGCTGTGACAGCTGAGCGTTATGGGGGTGCTAGTGGTAGCAGCAGCAGCACCTCCTTTTCTCCCCCCTTCCCCCTCCCTCCCGATTTTATGAATGGCCAAAACTACCTGCAACGAATTTGCCAGTAGTTTCCGATCGACCAAAATCACGTCTTTCATTGGATAAAATTTGCCTGACAATGTTCACCCGGCTCTGCTAACAAGTCCCACCTCCCTGGGCAATTTATACCAATGCTTCACCACCCTGATGGTTTTTCCTAATGTCCAGCCTAATCCTCCCTCGCTGCAGTTTAAGCCCCTTGCTTCTTGTCCTATCCTCCGAGGTGGAGAACAACAATTTTTCTCCCTCCTCCTTGCAACAACTTTAACGGTTACCATGCCCTCTCTGTCTTCTCTTCTCCAGACTAAACCATCTCCGTGTTTTCCATCTTCCCTCCTAGGTCATGTTTTCTAGACCTTTTAATTCTTTTTGGTGCCCTTCTCTGGACTTTCTTCAGCTCTGGGAGGGGAGTGATGGGTAGTCGTTAGAACACAGTGGGGCAGGGGAGGTTTGAGAATCAGGTCTTCTGTTCTTAGCTCTGAGACGGGAGCGGGGTCTAGTAGTTAGAGCAGGGAGGGGGCTCAGAATCAGGGCTCCGGCGTTCTGTTCCCCAGGCCTGCTGCTGACTCACCGTGTGGTCTTAGGCAAAGCCCTGTCTGTGCCTCCATTTCCCCATCTGGTGGTGCTGTCAATGTCCAGAGGGGCATGTGTGTGGCTTAAATGACTAACATCCTTGAAGGGCTTTGAGATCTGCCTGCGGAAGCAGCTGCAGGTTTGTTCTGAACCTGCTCCGCTGTCCTTTCCCAGGTCCCCCCGACGGAGGAGCAGCGCCACTTCCTGTCCCTGCTGCTGGAGCCGCGCAGCCTCCTGGTGCTGCGGGAGGACATGTACGCCCGCTACCTCCACGGGATCCGACCCGCCGCCTCCGACGCCGTCACGGAGAAAGTGGCCAACGTGGCAGCCTGTGGCGCGGCGCTCGGGGACGAGCTGCCCCGGGGAACCCGGGTGTCACTCACCATCCGCCACGTCCCCAAGGTGCTGAGAACGGCCATTTTCCTGGGCAGGGGGAAGTGAGGGGGAGGAGTTCGCTCCCCTCCCTCCCGCCCAGGCTCTCGCCTGAGACTGGGGCCGTGAAACGCGCAATTAGCGAGGGGGTAGGGAGGCCTGGACATGGAAGGCTGCAGAGACCCCGTCCTGCGGCGCGCCGGGGAGATGGGAAGAGCCGACCCGAGAGCGTCTCGCCCGCACGGGAAGAGAAGAGCAGCCTCAGGTCATCGCTACGAAGGTGCAGAGCATTGGATAGGATGCAGCGTGGCCTAGTGGTTAGAGCGAGAGGCCAGCGTGTCAGGCCTCCTGGGTTCTATTTCTGGCACTGGAATGGGAGCGGGGTCTAGTGGTTAGGTGGGGGGGGCCTGGGAGCCAGGACTCCTGGGTTCTGTTTCCAGCTCTGGATGGGGAGTGTGGGGCCTAGTGATTAGAGCAGCAAGGCTGGGAGCCAGGACTCCTGGGTTCTGTTTCCAACTCTGGGAGGGGACTGAGGGTTTAGTGGTTACAGCAGGGGATAGGAAGCTGGAAGGCCTGGCTTCCTCCTTCCCGCTTTTCGTGCTGGCTCACCAGGTGACCTTAAGGGACCCTCACTCCACCTCCCAGTGCCTCAGTTTCCCCAGCTGGGGTTGCTATCTGCTGGCAAAGCTCCCAGGTGGGTTCGTCTGCTCAGACTTGCACTCAGACATTGATTTAAAGCTGGTCCGCTCTAATAAAGGCAGGGGCGGGTCAGTCCACCTCGCCGGGGACTCCTTGCTGCTGCTGCTGCTTAAGGAATCGGTTACGTTTCTGCTTCCGAACTCTCTTGTGCCACTGGGTCCGTTTCCCCCTGGCTGAGCTCTCTGCTCCGCCAGCCGCTGCCTCCCGTTCCCACCTCGGCTCTGTGTAGGGTGACCGGATGTCCTGAGTTTATAGGGACAGTCCCGATTTTTGGGTCTTGTTCTTGTATAGGCCCCTATTACCCCTCCACCCCCGTCCTGATTTTTCACATTTGCTCTCTGGTCACCCTAGCTCTGTGCCCCCGCCGTAGCCCTTGGGTGCATGGTAGGTGAAACCGTGCGTTTGAGGGGGAAGGGGTTGGCCATGAACTGCTGCAGTAGTACACCGAATATGCCTGGCACAAATGGGGCCTGAAGCGAGTGGGGCTAGGATTATGTCCAGTCCACCCTGCTGTATAACCCAGGCCAGAATCCCCCACCCGGCCCTTCCTACATCCAGCCCCTCTCTGGTGGTCGAGCTAGAGTGGATCGAGTGCCGTCCAGTCTTGACTTGAAGCCTCTAGGGAGGGAGATTTCTCCCCCACCCCCCTGTTCCTGGCTCAGTAGTTCCTGCGGTTAGTTCCCTCTCTGTTAAAAAATTTGCATCTTGTTCCCTGTCTGAGTTTGTCCAGGTCTACGGCAGCCTTTGTCTGCAGGTTTACAGAGCCCTTCGCTCCCAGGCGGGGGATTTGGCGTAGGTACTTAGTGACCAGGATCAAGAGGCCTCTTGACATTCCTTTGGATAATTACACTCAGAAATGGCCCTTAAAGGTGAGGGAACAGCCCCGCCCCCATCCCGCAGGGGTCTTCTCCAGTCTAGGTAGAACTAGCATGAGGGCCCAGCCTTCTGGCCTAGGGGCCGGCTCGGGGGCATGGCAGGAGCACACAGCTCCAAGCCCATTTCTGTGCTTCCCAGTGAGTATGTGCTTTAGAGCAGCCTTGGGGTTGCTCTGACTGTTGCTGGGAGCTGGACAAGGCGCAGAATGTGGGGAGAGCCAAGAGGGCTTCAAGCCACCTCTTCTCTTCCCCAATCCCTGCCCCCAAGTGCAGGAATGGGAGAGCAGTGGATCCACCCTGAAGCATGCTGAGTTCTGCCTGCTCTCCTTGGCTCTGTGCTGCATAGGGAGTGGGGGCAACGCTGTCCCATCAGCCTGGCTCTTCCCATGCTTGCATGTTTCATTAGTCCAGGGATGCCTTTTGGCAGGCAGGCTCCCTCCCTCTCCCTGCTCCCTGGAATGACAGAGATGGTTCTCCTGACACAGCAGCCAGATCCTCCCCATCTGTGGAAAAAGCCCCATGAAGACTGCAGGGATAGCGGTCGAACTCGGGCAGTCCTGGCTCCCAGCCCGCTCTTCAGGCCACAGAGCAGTTGGTACGTACACTCCCGTCAACCTACCGTGTACCCATTGTACGCCTTAAACTGCTCGGTATCTAAATATCCCACCTACTCCGGTCCAGTGCACCAAGCCCATTGGCTGTTCAGAGTAAGGTAATTGGAGCATGATGGGGCAAGCATCTCAGTTTGGGGCTGGGCAGCACCCGGGGCAAAGGGGGCACTAATCTCGGTCAGGGTCTGGGCAATGCCCGGGGCGATGGGAGCCCTGATTTCGGGGGTACCTGGCCAATGCCCGTTGTGATGCTGGCCTTATTTGGAGTCTCTAGCTGGCAGAACTGCAAAAGCAAATGCCTGGGGTCTGAAAGTCGTCACTGAGTGAGTTCATAGCAGGATTTTAACTCAGGACAGTCAAAATCCCCAACACAGCGTGCTACCTTTGAGCTAAACGAGTAGCTCCTTCCGCTGTTAGCTGTAGTAGACTGTTACCTAGAAGGGGCTGCCATACCTTCTGCCCTTGCATATTGTAAAATCGCTTTTGTTTTTGTTAAATCATCGTCTTCCCCCAAACCTCTCATTAAACATCCCTCCAACGCTCCAGGAAATTTCCTTTGCCAATACAAGCGCCTGCTTATTTTCCAGACCGATCTGCATAGTGAGAGCCCAGTTAAGAGGGGTGGGGTTAAAAAGATCCTACCTCTTGAATACGAAGTTTCACTAGTTTAATGTGGCAGGGGTAATGTCTCCAGTGTTTGGCTGTAATGCAAGCAGGTTCCTTCTCCTCCCTGCTGATGGGGACAGTCCGATTAAACCCCTTGGGGAATCCCAGTGCTTTACGGGAGATCTTGGCTTTTCTTCCAATAGCTGCCATCAGCCAGCCTGTTTGAAGGAAATTCGACCCCTAGACTTCTCGACTCCCTCTAGCTCGTAGAGCTGACCTGGTCTTGTCTTGAGGCTAAAAAGCAGGGCTGTGACTCGCAGATTTCCAGCTCTCTGCAGGGAGAGTGGGGGTTTAGTGGGTTAGAGCAGGAGAGCCAGGACTCCCAGGTTCTGTTCCTGGCTCGGGGAGGGGAGTGGGGCCTAGTGGTTACAGCTGAGAGGCAGGACTTCTGGGTTTTATTCTCTGTCCCTGTCTCAGCTTTCTTTGTTTTGTTTGTTGTTTTTCAGACCTGTCACTTCCCCTTTCTGCCACTCATTTTCCCCCTCTCTAACCCGGGGCTAGCGCCCCCCACGCTGGGTGCTTCCCTGCCCCTCGCCCTGACCCCTCACCCCTGGTTAACAGAGAGCAGGACCTGTCTGTCTGCCGTTGGCAATCCAGCCGTGCAATTCGGTTCCCCTCTGCCCCAGTCTGACTCTGCAAACAATGAACTGGGGTAGGGGGTGGAACGTGCCAGTGTAAACCCCCGCCCTGGGCTGAACCGGTTCCGGCTGCAGGGCCCGATCCTCTCTGCAACCAGCCGAGCCGCTCTACCGGCGCCGGATTTGTTTGAGGCAAGCCGGGTGGCTGGGCTGGGCCGGGCTTCCGCTCCCGCTTACCTGGCGGGGGAAGGTCAGGTTACTTGGCACCCCTCCACCCTCCCTCCCCGTCCCTGCGGTGCCGCCTTTGTGCCGTTCGCCCAGCCCAGCGCACCTGCGCCGAACGCCGGGAGAGAGCCTGGGATTTAGCTCGCCGCCCGTCTCCTCCAGACAGGTGTGATGTGCAGCGGGGGGGAGGGGATCTGACCTCCCCCCCCCCCCCCAGGGAAGGGCGGAGGCGGGAGTGGGTCTGGTTAATGATTGATCCGCCTGGGAGATGCAAAGGGGTCCTCGGCTCTGGGTCGAACGGCAGATCCCCGGAGGATTCGAATTCAGCCCAGGTACGGCGAGGGCAGCCACGGGGCGAGGCCGCCGGCTGGACTGGCCCCTTCGATCCCCGGCCTCCCGGAGGCTGCCGCAAAGGGGAGGCAAATTGGTGCCGATCTCACCTGGTCGCTGGGCCTCGAATCTCCATCTGTCAAAGGGGGGAGGGGGAGTCCTGGGGGGGGGGTGTCAACAGGCAGGTGGTTGGAGTAGGGAGTTTGTGTCTATGTGGTGCCCAGCACATGGGGTCCCTACAGCATGTAACACAGTGGGGAGGGCCCCGGTCTTGGGGTGGGGGGGTTGTGCTGTGATGGGTGCAGTGGGGCCCCGAATGGGGACCCCTGGTTTCAGTTAGGGGAGGGGTCTATGCAATGCCTGTCACAGTGTGGGGGGGTCCCCCGATCTCGGTTGGGGAGGGGTTATGCTGTGGCACAATGGGGACCCCCTGATGTGGGGAAGGTCTGTGCTCTTACCTGGCACAAGGGGGCACGCTGAGTCGGGGGTCCGTGCCGTGTCTGGCGTCCCTTTCTCAGCTGGGGCGACGAGGTGGCACCGTCCTAAACAGCAGCCTTGGAAACACGGAGCTCCGTTCTTCCCTGGCAGAGCTGCCCCTGACTCCCCCGGGTTTAGGGGGGGGCTGGGATGAGAGATTCCGGGCTGGGGAGGCTTCCCCGGGAGCTGGATCCGAGGGGCAGGTGTGCGCACCACGGTCAATATTTATTTTGTAGTTTTAACCCTGGCTGGCAGGTTGGAGACGTGGCTGGTCGATGACAAAGTACAAAGTTTGTGGCTCCCAGGGGGTTTACAGTCCAACCCTGCCTGGGGTCGGGGGGCCGCGTCCGAGCACAGACTCCTGGAGCACCATCTTAAAGGGGCGCGCTGCCAAATAGATCTGGCAGGATCAACCCAGGATCGCGCCCGACAGGCCTTTGTATTATTGTAGCGTCTATAGGCCCCGGTGTGCTCGGAGCTGTACATGCCAGATGAGAGGGTCCTTGCCCAAAGAGCTCGCTGCCTAACTCACGTAACACGAGCCCCACTTCCCAGAGGGGGAAAGCGACCCCCCCACCCCCCGGCGGAGCTGGGGCTGGAAGGCAGGTCTCCAGGGCCTGTCTTCGTTTCCTGGGGACTGTGCTGTGCTGGCAGTCCTGGGTGCTCAGCACCCAGCAGGAACAGGCCCCGCCTCCTCAGGGGTTCACGCTGCTTTTTGGCTTCAAAGCCAAGGCCGGGTTTAAACCACTCGCCCGACCCCCCCCCCTCCCCCCCCCAGGCTGGGATCCAGTTCGCTCACGAAGCAGGCGGCCTGGAAACCGCCGAGAATCAGCGGGTGGGGTGAGCGGTGGCCTCCTGGGGCACAGCCCACAAATCGCAGGTGGGTTGGCACAAAAGCAGCCAAGGAGCAAACAAGGAGACGGCAGGAGGGGGAGGAGGACTCAGCCGGGGGCCCCCCCTGGGTTTGGCTTTGGGCTCCACCGGCTGGCAACGGAGGAGGCGCGGCAGATCCCTGGGGGGTCAGTTTGGTTTCGGGGCAGAGGCAGGCGGAGCCGTAGGACCGAGATCTCTGGGCCAGTGGGTGCCGCAGCCTGGAGTTTAGGGCTGGCACCGGTTGGGGGCTGGTGAGGCTGCTGCCCAGCCCTGGGTCCTTGTGTGTCGTTGTCCCCCACCTTGTCTGTCTGTCTCCACCTTGTACTTGGATCGGCAACTCTCTAAGGAGGGGCCTGTTTGTACAGCGCCTAGTACAAGGGGTCCTGGGCCATGGCTGGGATGCCCTCGGCCCTACCGTAATACACCCAATAGCCATCAAAATGTACAGCACCTGGCGCAATGGGACCCCAGTCCAGGACTAGGATGCTTAGATGCTACCGTAATACACCCGATAGGAATGCAAATGTCCACGAGGGGATCCTGCTCCAGGACCGGGGTGCTGAGGTGCTACCGTAATACACCTAGTCATACGAATGTTGCCCCTTTGGCCGAGCCCCTTAGCCAATACTTGGGATCCTTGCAGGGTTATTTCCATTAGGAGGAAAGAATCAGTGATCACCAGGTGTTTGTGTGCACAGAAAGTCCTGTTTTCTCTGCATGCAACTTCCTCGCTCAGAAATCCCCACGTCTGCCCATCCGGCGGGCTCCGTGCCCAAGATGCCCTGTCCCCCTGCTACCTCTAAGGGTCATGCTTCAAGGCGTCAGTCAGTTGCCTGCAGGGTCAGGAAGGTCCCCCCTCCCCTGCACAATTGTAATCTGGGGAGGGCAGATTTCACTTTCTTCTGAAGCGTCAGGGATTGGCCACAGCTGGAGACGAGACGCTGGATGGGGTGGACCAGCGCTCCGGGGTGGTCTTAGATGCCTGGCTGGTAGGTTTTGCTCGCGTGCTCAGAGTCCAGCTGATGCCTAGATTCAGGGCCAGGAAGGAATTTCCCCCAGGTCAGATTGGCAGGGACTTTGGGGTTGGTTGGTTTTTTGCCTTCCTCTGCAGCGTGGGCCACGGGTCATCTGGCACACCCGGGCTTCTCACCTAGTCAATCCTCTGCCGTGGCGTGGGCCTCGGGCCCTGCTGGCCCCTGGTCTCTGTCTGCGGTTTGCCGTTTGATCTCCGTCGAGCTCCGCGGCGGGGTATTTGGGTGGAATGGAATGTCCCGGCGGGCGCGCTGCGGGAGGCCGGCCTCGGTGATTTAATGCTCCCTCCTGGCCTGAAACTCCGTTCCCCGGCGCTCTGCCTCCACCGGCCGCGCCCTACAGCCCGTCTCCTCACCCTTGTGTTGGCAACGTCTGTCCACACTCTGCCCAGCGAGTCTGCGGGCACCCCTGACAGTCGGCAGATGCCTTCCCCACCGGAGGGGGCTTGGGTGGCTCCTTCGGTCGGTGCCGAAGAAGCGTCCGGGGCCAGGGCTGTGGAATTCAAGGCTCCGCTCGTGACCACCCACCCCGGCAGTGTCGTCTTTCTGGAAACCGAAACGATGGTCACTTGATTTGCGGGACGTCTTTAAAACGTCCTCCCCTCTCCTCCCGCCACCTGTACCCCACCTCTAACGCTGCCCCCCCCCCCCATGTTCAGCTCCGTCTCCCCAGGCCCCGTTCTTAGATTCCTGGCTGCTGCAAAGTTGATGTGTTGCAGCCTGGCCACCTGCAAAGGAACGGCTCCCTGGCCTTGCTGGCAGCCGGGGGCGGTGCAAAGGGGCTGCAAAGCTGCTGTTAGCCCAGCCCCCTGCCCCACGGGATACAGGCCCCGATTGTCACTTCCCCCCTCTGTCCACATGGGGGCACGGCTGGGGGCTTTAAACTTCCCTTGCACTCTCCATATTCTTGGCCCTTTTGCGTCAGTTAGAGCAGCCTCACCGCTGCTCTAAGTGGGGGGGGGGGGAGAGAATAGCCACAGCACACTGTGGCCCTGAGTGTGTGTCAGGAGTGGTGGTGGCGGGGGGGGGGGAGAGAATATCCACAGCGCAGTGTCTTCTGGCTCCATGCCCAATCTGCCAGAATCGGGGTCCTCTGAGGCAGAGAACAACCACGCAGCCGTGCCCCCAAGCCACCTCCCCGATCCATCCCTATGGGCCCTGGGGGGCAGAGAAGAGTCACAGCGCAGTCAGCCCCAGCCACACCCCATATCTGCTCCTAAGGCCGTCTCCCTACTGCCTGGGGAGCATGGGAACGGGGGGGGGGGGGGATGTAAGGAGACAGATTTGCAGATTTCGAAGCAGTGACACCCTTCCCTACCCCGTTGGGGATCCCTCTGACCCCGGGGCCTCCCGGCATGGCTGTAATTTACGAGAGCAGAGCGTTCTCCCCCGGCGGGGGGGGGGGGGGGCTGAATTTTCTCTGCACCTGTTGCCCTTAGGAGTTCCCGTCTCCCCGGCGGGGCCCCACACCCTGGGTTCCAGGTGGTCTCGCCGTGCGATTCTCCCAGCGAGCGGCGGCCCTGTTACTCGGGCGGGATCTGTTTCTGCCCAGACAGGATCGGCCGGACCCGCTCCCGGGAGGGGCAGTCGTGCCCCACTGCCGATGCCCAGGCTGTGTCTGGACTCCCAGGCCTCCCCGAGACGCCGGCGGGGATCGTGAAGCGGAGGGGAGCCGGGGATGCAGAGGGACAGCGTGGCCCGGAGCTTCGGCCCGGATCCTCTGAAGCCTCCGATGCTCTCCGTCTGCACGGCCTCCGTGGAGAAACGGATCAGGTGAGGCTGAGCTCCAGGCTCTGGTGTTTGGGGGGGCGGGGGAGAGACACTGCCCAGGGCAATGGGGGGTGTCGGCCTTTCTGTTTCCCCCCACCTGCAAGTTACCCAATGACCCACCTCTTCCCAGAATCCTTTGAGGGTGCAAAGGACTATGGGGATTTGGATCCTGGGGTTACTTGGTTTTTTGGGGGGGAAGCAGAGGCGGGGGGAGGTCATTTTGTAGGCAGTGGGAAAAAGAAAGGATGAAGGGAGCTGGGATGTGGCGGGAGAGGAGTGAGGGGGGCTGGGGGGATGCAGTGGAGAGGGGTGGGGCTGAGTCTATAGCATCTGGAGCGATGCCAGATGTCCCCCTCCCCGCGGCTTTGCCAAGTTCCAGTTGCTCTGTTGGCGTGGCAGGGGTGTCACTGGCACTCATGACCCGGGGGGGGGGGGGCTTGGGGTCGTCCTGCGCTGTAAGGCTCCTCTCCGTCTCCCCACAGGGCCGAGCAGGCCTGCCGGCTGCACGACCGGGTCCTGGACTCCCTGTCCCGCTTCCAGGACTGGCTGCGGGGGGCGGAGCTCTGGGCCGCCTCCCCCGCTTCCTCCCAGGTGCCCTTCGCCCTGGCCAAGGAGGAGCTGAAAAAGTCTGAGGTGAGGCTGGGGGTGGGGGAAGGGGCAGCGCGGCCCAGTGGATGGAGCACTAGACTGGGGCTCGGGGCGCTGGGGTTCTGCGCACAGCTCTGCCACCCTTCGGTGCCTCAGTTTCCCCTCCCAGCTTTTGTCTCTTTAGACTCGGGGCAGGGACCGTTTCTTGCGTCACGGTAGCACCTACATCCCCAATGGATGGGGATGTAGGTGCTACCGTAATACACATAGTAAGGCCCAGCACAATGGGGCCCCATATCTGGGTGCAGCTATAGGGTGCTACCGTAATAAACCTTTTAAGGCCCAGCTGATGGGGCACCATTTCTGGATGGGGCTGTCTGCGCTACCGTAATATACATAGTAAGACAAAGGTGTGATGGGGATAGTTGATGCTACTGTATTACACCTAATAAAGCTCAGCTTGATGGAGCCCCAAATGCCAATAGGGTTTATAGAAACTACCATAATGCACCTAATATGGCTCACCACGATGGGGCCTCAAACCCCGATGTGGGCTGTAGATGCAATCCTAATACACCTAATAAAGCTCAGCACAATGGGGCCTAGATTCTGTATGGCGACCGGTAGCTACTGCCGTAATTAACTTAATAGGGCTCAGCATGGTGACAGTAGGGGGTAGTGTAATACACCTATGAAATAATAGTGGAGGAAATTGAATGATTTCTTCTGCGTGGTGATGTTGGCACAGCCAAGGTAGGGCATGGTTGGCAGGAAGTCTCTCGAAAGGGACCTCAGGGGAGACAGTAGCAGAGGAGTCTTTGAGTTGTGTTTGTTGAAGTCCTTTTATTTCAAAGGTGGCAGGAAAAGAAGATCAAACAAGGGGAACATTTATAACCCCCCCCCCGAGTCCCTCCCCTTGGCAAGAGGCTAACGAGGTCTCCAGTTTCCATAGTGCTTCAAGGATCTCAGCAGTCCATTGCAAACATTTCATTTTGTCTCACGTTTCTGCCTCGCTGAGCTAGGTCTTGGTTATTTTCATTTGACAGATAGGGGAGCGGAGAGAAAGTGACTTACCACAGAGTTACGTGGTGGGAGAACTGGGAACAGAACCCAGGAGTCCAGCCGCCAAGCCCTTTGCTCTAACCACTAGCCCCTACTCCCCTGCCAGAACTGGGAATAGAACCCAGGATGTGCTGTGCAAATCAGCATAGTGGGGGGGAGGGGGGCCTGGAGCACATGCTCACAAGAGGGTAACAACTGCAGTACTTGCACACAGCACAACTGCTAATGAATTGATCCTCACAGCCCCCTTCCGCCCCAAGATAGGGGAGAATGATTCAAATTTGACCGATGGGGAAACTGAGGCACAGAGCGACGCTGCGATGTCTACGGCAGGGGCCAGCCTCCAAGCCAGTCCTAGTCCAGGGCTACAGCAACACGGCCGCCCTTCCTCACCGGTGCTGGTGTCCCGTTCTCCCTCTAGGCGCTGCAAAGGCAGATCCAGGAGAAGTTGCACCATCTGGAGTCCTTAAACAGGCAGTACCGGCAGCTAGTTCAGGTCAACGGCATCAGTTTGCAGGGCCGGCTTAGAGCTGCCGTCCAGGACAGCAACCAGCGCTGGGACACCCTCCAGAAACGAGCTGCGGCCATCCTCAAGAGACTGAAGGTACCAGCCGGTGGGTCCCCAGGAGGGAGGGGCACTGGCACAGTGCAGAGGCATCTCTAGGTAGCATCTTTGTGTCTAGGAATTTGGGGTCATTCGCAGGCAGAGAAACATGCCGGTGGTGTCTCCGCTGCCAATAATATTTGGGTGAGGAGGGAGACAGGATGGGTGTATAAACCTGCCCCTCGTCACGCTGGGAGACCCGGACAGTGAAACGTGTCAGATCCTCAGCTGGTATAAATTAGAGCAACACTGATTTATGCAAGGGGGGGGATCTGGCCCAGAAAGTGAAATTGATCAGGCCCAAATTCATGCCACCCAACTGAGCAAAATGCAAAGGAAGTCATTCTTCTCTACTCCGTGTGGATTAGGCCTCAGCTGAAGTATCGTGTCCAGTTCTGGGCGCCACATTTCAGAAAGGATGGGGACCAAACTGGAGAAAGTCCAGAGAAGAACAACAAAAATGATGAAAGGTCTAGAAAACAGGACCTAGGAGGGAAGATTGAAAAAATTGCGTTTTAGTCTGGAGAAGAGAAGATGGAGGGGGGACGTGGTAACAGTTTTCAAGGATATAAAAGGTTGTTACAAGGAGGGAGAAAAATTGTTCTTAACCTCTGAGGATAGGATGAGAAGCAAGGGGCTTAAATTGCAGTACAGACAGTTTAGGTGGGACATTGGGAAAAACTTCTTAATTTTCAGAGTGGGTAAGCACTGGAATAAATTGCCCAGGGAGGTTGTGGAACCTCCATCGTTGGAGATGTTTAAGAGCAGGTTAGACAAACACCCATCAGGATTGGTCTATGCGTAGTCCTGTCATGAGTGCAGGGGACCATCTCGATGGCCTCTCGAGGTCCCTTCCAGGCCTACGGTTCTATGAAAAAGAGCAAATTGTCAGAAACTCAGGGATCCCACCCAGGGATCTGATGAGTTACTAGTAGTGTGGATTCACCATTTGTATCACGATAGCAGCTAGAAGCCGGTGCTAGGTGGTGTTACTAGTGCCGAACACAAAGTCTACCCACCCCCAAGAGATTCTTGGGCTTAGGGTGAAAACAAAGAGGGGCGTCCAACAATTACCAGCCACTTCTGCACGCGCGTCTGTCGAGAATTCACAACCCTGGCCCGTTAGTCTAATCATTAATAACCTCCAGCGTCATTAGCGCTGGGCAGAAGGCCACGGAAACGTCCGACTTCCTGCTCAACCGGCTGGCTCGGTTTGATTTTTGTTTGTTTGTTTGTTTGCGGCCCCCCCCCTCAGTATTTTGTCAGCCAGCGGGAGGAGTTTGAGTGGGAGCGGGAGACCGTGCAGGTGCGGCTGACGGAGCTGGATCTGCGGCTCACCGACGTGGAACATTTCTCCGGGGGCAGCGCGCTTGAGAAAATGATGGAGCTGCAGGTAAAATGAGAGCGCCCTCTTGGGACGGATGAGGGGTTGCCGGGCATGTCTACATTGCATTGGCCCCTTGCAACTCCCAGGGGTATCCGTGCAACGCACACGTCTGTGCGGCCTCCTCTCACGACGATCTCGCACGGCGTGTGAGGGTCACTGGTCTGCAGGAAGCAGGGTGAGGGCTGCTTGGAGGTGGGGCCTCACTAGGGGGCGCTGTGCTGCAGCATTAAAGTGGGGGATCAATAGGGGGTGCCCTCCCTTTGGAGTTGGTGCTGACCCCTATACCCCAGTGTGGCTCTAGGGGGCACTGCGCTGCAGGGAGCCAGGGGAGGGCTCAGTAGCAGGTGCTCTCCCCTCTGAATCAGTGCTCACCGCAGTGCGGTGGATAAACAGCTGCCACATCCCACCCCAGAGGTGGCTGCATTTCTGCACAAGGTGAAGTGATCCTTGCGTATTCTTCCCCCAGCCCCTCTGACGGGAAGCAGAGCGGGCTCCTAACACTATCCATTTATGTCTTTCAATGGGAAGAGCAGTCAGTGAGCAAAGTCCCCCTCATTATTCTGTGCCCGATTGTTTGCAGGCGGGAAGCACCGGCGAAGGGACAGGGGAAAGGGCATGCGCGGAGACGCCTGTGTACACAAGGCATGTGCCCGATCATCTGTTGACATAGAAAACATCGCTTCACCGAAGGGGAAATTTTATTTGTAGAATATGACGTCTGGCCGAACTGGTTTTGGGTGACGCGTTTCACTTAACCTGCCAGGTGCTGAAAGGCCAATACGTTCAGACAAATGGGGGTCATCGGAGGGTTAAAAATCACACCTAGGCTCGGGAGGAGAGTGTTTTTGTTGGGGGGAGTCCAACCAGGCTAGTTCCAGCATGGGAATATTTTCTCCCACTGATGCTCTAGCTTTTGCCTTCGAGGATCTCCAAGCACCTTCGTAAATTCAGCCCCCGAGGGATACGGGCCGATATCTTCCTCTGAGTTTTATAGATGGGGAAACTGAGGCACAGAGACGGGACTCTGCCAAAGTCTTACAGGGAGGCTAGCTAGGAATAGAACCCAGGAGTCCTGACTCCCTGTCGCCTCCTTCAAACACAAGCGGAGACTTTCCAAAGCTTGGAGTCGTGTAGATCAGGGCAGGTTGGGTTGGTCTCATGTCTGCTGGGAAGTGAACTCTTCTACCCAGTGTCGTTTTTGTGCCTCCTCTCTCTTTCGGCACGCACACAGAGCAGGGCTCATGCCCCACCAGCAGGGGGCAGCAGACAGACTCCCCACCCCTGTAATCATACAGGAGGAGGGGGTGGGGGTTTCAGAGAGGAAACCGAAATCTTTGCCGCGATCACCTGGATCAAAGTGCTGTGCAGGGATGGATAGCTGCAGGCTCCCCGTTTAAAATCCCTTCCTGGGCCCTCGGGAGCTGGGGCCAAGCTGTGGACCCTTTCACCTTTAGGTCACCAGTTCCCATCGGGCCATAAGGATTGAAACTTGAGGAGTGTTTCCCCTGGATGGGCCGTTTGCCGGGCCTCAGGCAAATCCCTAGCTCTTTCCTCTGCAGATCTCCAAGTGCTTCCTGAAGGAGGCAGTAATGTTTGCCCCCATTTGATGGATGGGGAAACTGAGGCACAGTGTGGGGCCGTGGCTTGCAGGCAACATCTCCTGAGTTGCAGCCCAGTGATCTCAGTCAACAAGCTGTATTCCCCCCACGCCTTTGTCTGGGTCTAGGTGGACTTTGTCCTTCGGTTGAAGTCACCGAACAATATTAAAATATCCCAGGGCCGATTGATCTCCCGAATCCCTCCCCTTGCCTCCAGCTCTGTGCACCGGGGGCAGGAGGGAACAGGTGTTGCTGTGTATTCCCAGCCCTCGGCTTGCTCAAACCGGCCAGCCTCTGCGTGGAAGCCTGTGGGGACGCCAGGTCGATACCGAGATTAGCTTGCGATCGCACCTGTCCCTGGGCCGCTCGACAGCACGTCACAAACCCAACGGCGGAGCTGCCGCAGCCTGTGACCTTGGGCGCCGAGCCGCTCCGTTCTGGCAAGTTCGACAGGGTCAGGAACTGGAGGGGCCACCGCGCCCCACGGGTGTTGGGATCGGCCCTTCATTGGGTTTTGCCCTTCTCTCTGGGGCAGCATTGAGATGATCGCACTAGGGGGCGCTGTGCTTTAGGGAGCCGCTCAGTCGGGGGCGCACCCCAGTGCCCCAGTATGGCAGTAGGGGGCACTGTGCCGCAGCGAGGCGCTCCGCAGAGGGCAGCGCCACTAGGGGGCGCTGTGCTGTAGGGAGCCGCTCAGTCGGGGGCGCACCCCAGTGCCCCAGTATGGCAGTAGGGGGCGCTGTGCCGCAGCGAGGCGCTCCGCAGAGGGCAGCGCCACTAGGGGGCGCTGTGCTGTAGGGAGCCGCTCAGTCGGGGGCGCACCCCAGTGCCCCAGTATGGCAGTAGGGGGCGCTGTGCCGCAGCGAGGCGCTCCGCAGAGGGCAGCGCCACTAGGGAGCGCTGTGCTGCTGGACGTCTCCTGGGTAGGCCGGACGCCGGAGCCCACGCCGGTTCCCGGGGCAGTTTGCAAGGCGGCTCCAGCCCCGGCGTCTCGGCTAACGGCTCCCCTCCCTCGCAGGAGTTCCAGGAGGCCGTGCGGTCCAGCGCGGAGCGGCTCGACTGGCTGCTGGTGGCCGGCGAGCGGCTGATCCAGAGGAGCGAGCCGCGGGACGCCGAGGTCCTGGAGGAGGAGCTGCAGGAGCTGAGCTGCTACTGCCAGGAGGTCTTCTGGCGGGTGTCCCGCTTCCGCCGCCGGCTGGTCAGCATGAGGCTGGTACGGGTGGGGTGGAGCCCGGGGCACGGCGGGCACCTGGGCGAGCTCGCGCTGCGCTCCCAGCGGCTCTCCCTGGCTGCGCGGGGTCAGCCCTGCCCAGACTATGGAGGGGAGACTTGCCAGGAAGATTCTCCGCCGCCGGGGTGAGGGATGCATTGTGGGACAGTGCTGCCTGTAATGCTGGCCCTAGTGTGGCACTAGGGGGCGCTGTGCTTCAGGGAGGGGGGGCTCAGTAGGGGGCGCTCTCTCCTTGCATTTAGTGCTGACCCCGGGGTGCCCACCACTCTAAGTCAGCTGATTCCACCTGGCCTGCTGCAAGAAGCAGAGTGGGGGGGTCAGTGTGTGTGTGGGGGGGCTCGCGCCAGACCCCCAAGGTCCAGGTTTGGCGGCAGGGGCTGCCTTTGTTGTGCTGAGGGGAGAGGGGAAGATGCCGGGTGTTGATTGTGGTGGTTTTTTTGGCCAAGAATTGGGCTACGAAATGCCCGGGGCGTGGCCACGTTTCCTTGCCAACCTCGGCATCTTGACCTTCCTAAGTCCCCCCGGCCGGTCAAAGGATTCTTCGCTCCAGCTCCTCATTGCCCCGCCGCTGTTAAATGGCCGCTGTGTGTTCCGCCCCAGAGGTGGCTGCATCTCCGCTCCAAGTGAAGGAGCTCTGTAGAAACAGCTGCTGCACCCCTCCCCAGACGTGGCTGCATCTAAGCACCGAGGGATCCCTGTAGAAACAGCTGCCATATCCCATCCCGAAGGTCATGGCCTCTCAGCCCTGGGGGAGGGCTCTCTAGATAAACAACTGCAGCTGTACCCACAGAGCTAGATGAGGTGATCTCTGGGGATCAGTTTCCAAAGTGCTTGGGGGATTGTCAGGTGAGCTAGTCTAATGTACAAGCTCGTGGGCGCCTCTCTGCCCTCTGCTGGTAGAATAAAAAATGGCTTGAATGTGTGTCATGGCCCCTATACTGCCAACAGTGACTGGGGATTCTCCTGTAGCTCAGGTGGCAGGAGTATTGGAGTTGCCCTCTGCAGAATCCACTGCAGGAGGGCTAGTTAAAGGCTACTGAAGGCCTAGGGAGCCCCTGACTCTTTCCCACTGACCCTCCCTGCTCACCCCCCCCGCCCAGGTCTTCGAGGACGAGTGGCTGTCGGACCGAGACACCGACGTGGAGTCCGACTGCTTCACAGACACGTCCCTGGAGCCTGGGGTCGAGGGAGAAGCCAGGGCCCCCGCTCCCGCTGCTGGGATCTCCCAGTCCACCCCGCACAAGACTCTCTGCTGCCGGCACCGCCATCCATTCGGGGCTGCCTGCAGGGGCAGCCTGGATCTGGAGTGGGACCCCTCGGTGGATGTGGGCGGGTCCACGTCTCATGACGACGAGGATTCGTCTTACTGCAGCGCCAGGACGGGTACGGACCGCCATGGGGCGCGGGCCCTGGCTGCCCCGAACTGGGGATCCTGCAGGTGGGGTGAGAGGCAGCTACCCTGCAGTGGGGTGGGGTGGAGAGGAGTACTTAAAGGGGCAGAGCCCCCCAAACTGCCCCAGATAATGGGTAGGAGGTGGCTTCTCACTCCCCTCCCAGAGATGGGGATGGAACCCAGGCGTCCTAACTCCCAGCCCTCCCCAGCTCTAACCACTAGGCACCACTCCCATGCCCAGAGTTGGGGATAGAACCCAGGCGTCCTCCCAGCCCTCCCCAGCTCTAACCACTAGGCACCACTCCCACTCCCAGAGTTGGGGATAGAAACCAGGCGTCCTGACTCCCAGCCCTCCCCAGCTCTAATCACTAGGCACCACTCCCCACGCCCAGAGTTGGGGATAGAACCCAGGCGTCCTGACTCCCAGCTCTAACCACTAGGCCCCACTCTCCTCCCAGAGTTGGGGATAGAACCCAGGCGTCCTGGCTGCCCCCACGCTCCCCAATTCTAACCACTAGACAACACCTCTCTCCGTAAAGATTCCTTCCTCCTCCCCCCAGCATATGGCAGGGGTGGGCCACCCTGAAAGGGACAGGTCCCCCCACCCCCAACAATGACCCAGCTGCCACCTCCCTCCCATGCCAGCTGGGGCAGCGGCTCCTGGCCCTGGAGAGGGGTTGGGGGTGCCCAGACCTCCCCCCACCCCCCGTGCCTTAAAGGGGCAGTCCCTTAAAGGGGCGCAGCGGAGCTGGGCCAGCTCAACTGTGCTGCAGCAGCTGCTGGGGGGGGGGGGGACCCGGGGATCTTTTAAAGGGGCAGATACCACCGGGCGCTGTTCCCTCTCTCCAGGTGTGGGCCAGTGGGAGGAGCCAGGCCGGGGGTGCAGCTGCCAGCAGGGCACGCCGGCAGGATGCGGGAGAGGCACCGGGCGCGAGGCCCTGGAGGTAGGTAGCCGCCAGAGTCCATCCCGGGGGGCTGGGCTCCATACCGGGGTCACTGGGTGACATGTACCGGGGGGGGGGGGGGCTGCTGGCCTTAAACCCTGTGAACGTCTGAGCAGGGGCTTCCTGGGACCCCTCTGTCAACGGCCGGAGGTGGGGGGGAGGTTTGGGGGGTGATGAAACCGACCCCATCTGGGAGCACCGAAGCCAAGTCTTGGAAGCCGTGGCCCCGGGGGCGAGGGGTGGACAGAAGTGGTGGTGGTGGTGGGGGGGGGCAGTCCCAGGGCCACCCCACCCAGCTCCAGCCGGGGTGGGGGGAGGGGTGGATGCATCTCCCCCTCCCCCGCAGCTCCCCCATTGAGTTCAGGTTCTCAAAGGGGGCGTGGGAGGCATGGACCCCCATATTTAAAAATGTGGGGGGACAATCCCCTTAGGTCCCCCAAATCGCTGATACCTCTGGGGTGGCTCAGGGGTCTGATTAATTCCCAGGGCCCATTCTCAGCCCTTAGGCTTGTGTTTCCTCCCTCCCCAGGTAGGATCCCAGCCCCCCAACGCTCTAACCACTACACCCTGCTCCCTCTTACAAATACGAGAGGGAATCCCCTTGTCTCTGGGCCCCCGCTCTACATTTCATTGTTATCTGCTTTACAGCAGTGAAATTCCAGGGGCCGCGCTGTTGAGATCGGGGCCCCGTGGGGCCCGGCCCTGCCCAGACACAGTAACTAAGAGCAGGGCACCAGAACAGCTGTCTGAGAGCTCATGGGCGGGGTGGGATTAGCTTAGAGAGGTGGGGAAACTGAGGCCTGGCGAGATGAAGTGACTGGCGCAGGGTCTCACAGCTGGGACTTGAACACAGCCGAGCCCCTTAACCGCAAGGCGGCTGCAGCCCCCGTCTGGCCCGAAATCAGCCGTAGCCTGGTCAGTAGCCGGGTGAGCTTCCCTTGCCTAAGACGATTCCCTGCTGCTAATGAGCTTCCCTGGGAACCAGAGACCACAGGTGATTCCCTCTCGTATTTGTAAGAGGGAGCGGGGTCTAGTGGTTAGAGCAGTGGGGGGCTGGGAGCCAGGACACCTGGGTTCTATCCCAGACTCTGGGAGGGAAGTGGCCGGAGTGGAAGGTGGTGGGACTCAGGACTCCTGGGTTCCGTTCCAAGCGGTGGGCGGGGGAGGTGTTTCCAGACGGGTGCCGGGGGGGGGACGGGGACTCCTGGGGCCCGTTCCCGGTTCTAACCCTGATTCCCCGGGTGATCTGGGGGCGGTGTCCCTCCATTCCCTGGAACCCGAGAACGAGACTCGCCCTGTCCCCCGGGGGGGCGCTGTCCGCCTTGATGGAGGAGGCGTTGGCCAGGGGGGCCTGAGCATGGCTGTCGTCAACAGGGCAGTCCCTTGCGGGGGGAAACGCCGACGGGCCCCCAGGCCGGGCCTTGTCTCTCCCTGGCGACCAGAAGGAAGGTGGAAATTGCCCAGGACGGTTCTGGTAAGTGACTCAGTTCCTGGCCCGTCACAGTCCAGTTGGCCCCCCTGCCTGTCGGCTCCCAGCAAAAGCCCCTCGGTAGCTCAGACTGGCTAACGAGGGGCAACTCGTGGGCTCATAAGAAAAGCTGCTGGGGGTGGATTTCTTGATGATCAGCGGTTCTGTCCATTCGCTCCGGGGCACCTGGCGTTGGCCACTGTCCGCAGGCGGGAGACTGGGCTGGACGGACCTGGGGTCTGACCCAGTCTGGCTGTTCTGTTCTAAAGTCACAGAAATAACAGGAAATCCAGGAATTAATTCAGGGCCGTTCTCTGGGGCGTGTTCCGCAGGCCAGACTCCATTAATTCAGGGCAGCGGGTCCCGCCGGCCTGGTGAGCTCTGAATCCAAGGGGGGGGAAATCAGAACTTTTGGCAAATTGAAACATGGAAAAAACCCCTCTCGTTGGGGGCCGGGGGCCGTGGTTCGGGGCCGAGCCTGGTTTGAATGGTTTGGGGGGGTTTTGAAATCGAAGGGATTTTCGAAAGCCCGAGACGTTCGGCGCGAAAGAAACCGAAACTTTTTCCGAGTTGTGTGTTCGCCGCCGGGGTCCCGCCCGAGTCGGCGGAACCGTCACCGGTTTGCAAAACGGGCCCAGTCTGCGTTGGTCTGGGGAAAGCCGCGTTCGCCGAAACCCTTCTCCCTGCTCGAGTCCTAGTTCCCCTGAAGAGACGCCCCACCCCCCCGTCTGGCTGGAAACCGAGTGGAGGGAGCCGGGGGATTTGTAGATTCTGAGGCTAGAAGGGACCGTTCGGATCAGCCAGGCTGACAAAGCCCTGGCTGGGATGATTTAGAGAATCTCCCGAGGTCCCTTCCCACCCTGATCTGCTCTGATTCGATCTCCGTGGAGAACCCACACAAGGGGCTACTCCAATGGTTATTTCTTAATCTATCCCGCTTCCCCTCCCAGCGGCGAGATCTCACTCGACCTGTCTGCTCCTGTACGTCTTCTGCTCGCCGATCTCGCCTTCCCACCTAGGGCCTTACGGGGAAAGGGACTTTGGCCCTTCAGGGCCTTGAATCGGGCCTTTGGTTGCCGGTAGCCCCGGTGCAGTGGTTGTGCCGTGGAGCGAGCTGAGGGCTTGGTGCCTTTCAGGGCGGGATGGGTTTCTGCAGCATGGAACATCCAGGCTCAGGACTGGGGAATAGTCCCGCATGGCCAGGCCCCCCCCCCCCAATCTATTTCTCAGCCCTTCTGGGAATGAGTTCGGGCTCCAGGGCCCCGTGAGTTCTGGGCCCCTCTGGTAGGTCGCGGGGGGGAGGGGGAGGGGGAGGGAAACACTGGACTCCCTAGGAACTGGACTGAGACCTGACAAACTCATTTCACAGCCAGCAGCTGGTAGCACCTACTGAGGGGGGACGGTATCAGACCAGCACCCCCACAAGGGGTTGCATAGGCCACCGACTCTGCAGCCCCCCTGTTCTTAACTCCTTTGAGCCACCTGCTGATGCCCCCCCCCATTACTTATCCAAGTGCCTCCCACTCTGTAGCATACATATCCTCTCACTCCTCCTGTAAGGCTGGTCTCCCGCACGGCACAGAAGGGGAAACTGAGGCACGGAGTGGCTAAGTCCCCTGGGCTGGTGTTTCTCTTGTAGCCCTGCCCGTCAGTCACGCCCACGCCATCCTCTCCCCTTAGGGAATGCCCCTCGGAAGGGCAGCCGGCATCCCCAAGGCCCGGCTCTGGGGGACGAGGCCTGCTGCCAGACGGGGACGGTGGGCTTTGACCCCGCGCGGATTGAGAGCTGGCTGGGCCAGACCTGCATGGGGCAGGGCGAGCCGGAAGGGAGGCAGGTGAGTGCTATTGCACCCTGGAGAGGGTTGGGGGGGGGGTCTTGGGGGGGGGGGGTCTTGGGCCAGGCACCCCAACCTACCACCATTCCCCCTCCCCCACTGCACTAGCCCCCCTTTTTTTTTTTAAGATCCCCCACAGCTGGGGATAAAGTCACCAAGTCCTGGCTCCCCTGCTCTAACCACTAGACAGCACTTCCCTGGCATGAGTTAAGGAAGGCCCCACGGGCTGGCACCTCAGATCCCTGGTCCATGCAGAGCCCATAGCGCGAGGGGGTGTTGGGCTCCATTCCCCCCTGGCTAACGCCCCCCCCCCCCACTTCTCCATCCTTCCTCCTGCAGCCCGGCGAGAGGAATCCGGCCGCTCCCGGCTCTGAGGACGTGGCTGTCGTCATTGAGAAGGGGTAGGGGGCTGCTGCTTTGAGCCTGGGTGGGAGAGGGGCAGCAATGACGCGCACACGTCCTTTGCCCTGTCCTCCCCCGACTCCCCCCCCCCCCCGCCTGCTTACCTAGGAGTGGGCCTCTCCGCGGGCTAGCCATATCCACCCGTCCCTGCCAGCCCCAGCCAGCCTGCCCCTCTCCCACACCCACCGCTCCGGCCAGCCCTGCCCCTCGCCCACCCCCCGGGGCAAAGTCTCCCTACTCATTTCTGTCTGAAACAGCCGCCAGGCGCCCTCCTCCCTCCCCTGGCTCTGGCATTCACCCCTTGGGAGGGGGCTTTGGTCCCCCAGCCAGGGGACGGAGCGGCGCTTCCCATTGGAGCCCATCCCCCTCTCCAGCGGCTGGGAGTTCCACAGGCCCCGCTGCCCTTTTCCCCCGTGACTCTTGCTCTGTTCTCCCCCCCGCCCACGTGCCAACTCCAATCCTGGCATCTCTCCTGCCTCCAGGCCGCCGTCGCAGCCCGTGGCTCTCTCAGCTCAGCCGTGGCAGGGCCCCGGGCTCCTGGTCAGAACGAAGAGGCTGCTGCTCTCCGTAGCGGGGCTTCTCCTGCTCCTCCTGGCCGGCACCTCCCTTCTCTCCCCCGCTGCCCCGCCCTGCTCCAAAACCCCCGGCTACCCCCCCTCCTTCCACTTCATGCTGAAGTACGTCAACGGCCCCCCTCCGACGTAGGCCAGCGGGAGCCCACGCTTTCCCCGGGGCCGGGGTCGTTTCCCTCCATTCAGTGCCGCCCTCGGGTGGATTTTCCTTGGGCATCCGCCCTGCCCCCTGCTTCTGAGGAAGGTACCAATCTGGCTCTGCCAGGAGCCTGCCCGAGAAGGAAGCACCTTTTGGATCCCGCCGGGGACTTTGGAAGAAGCTCAGCGGTAGCACGAGAGCCCCCCCAGAGCCGACCCCCAAGAACCCAGAAGCTCACGGCTGGAAGGAACCTCCAGCTATCAGCCGGTCCCACCACTCCACCGATCAAGGCTCCCTTGTGGGCGTTGTCCGTGCTCCGCCAGCTCAGCCCCTTGGCACGTCCACCGCTCCCCAGGGACTGGGACGGGCTGGAAAACTCTCCAGCGCGCCTGTTTCTGTACTAATCCCTGCTAATAAAACACCTTCCGGCTGCAGGCGCTCTGGTGTGGGTCCCGGCAGCAGGGCCAGCGCTAGGGGCCGACCTCCCAGGCCCGGCCCAGTCAACAGAGTCAGAACTGGACCCTGGTCACGGGACGGAGTCAGTATTATTACAGATGGGGAAACTGAGGCAAGGGGCGGGACTTAGACTTGCTTCAAGTCATGCAAGGCAGTGACAGAGCAGGGATCCAGCCCCGCTCTTCTGCATCCCAATCCAGTGAGCTAAATACCAGCTAGGAATAGAACCCAGGAGTCCTGACACTCAGCCTAATCCTGCTCTAACCACTAAACCCAACTCCCCTCCCAGGGCTGGGGACAGAACCCAGGAGCTCTGGTTCCCAGCCCTGCATTGCCTTCCAGCGCTGGGAACAGAACCCACGGCTCAGCTGTGTTTCCTATTGCTAAATGCCCCCTTCTGTTAGCGATCAGCAGGGTCAGGGTGGCAGGATTCTCTCCTTCCACCCCCCGAGCTCAGCTCCCCTGCTGTAATCTTTCCCCTTGTCTAATAACTCCGTGCCTATGCCCCGGGCTCCAAGCCAGCTCTGCCGCGCCAGGTGCTGTACAAATCAGGCCGGCGCAGCCCCCCGCCCCCCGGAGCTGGCCCACGAGGTAAGCCGGCTCTAGGTGGAGTTCTTTGAGGATACGGCCTGCCTCCCTGCAGACCCTGGCCCAGCCGGACCCCTTCCTTGGCTGGGGCACGGCTTGTGTCTATGCAGTTGCTGGCCCCCGGGGCCCCGCTCCGTCAGCGCTGCGGTTGTAGGCTACCCGCCCTCGGGCAGGGTCTTTCAGCCGGATGTGGAGACCCCGGGGCTCCAACGCGAAGTGATGGGGCCGAAATTTCACTGCGGAAATTAAACACACAAGGACGGTTTCAAATGGTGACTGTTTTTATTTTTTTTTACCATTAGTGGATGTACCACAAACAAGAGTCCCCTCCCGGCCAAGCAAAGCCATACACCGTGCTCCCCCCAAAATCGAGCCCCCCCCCCCGCAAAACGGCCAGGGAGGGGGAGCAGAATTCGCCCCACCCAACAGCCTGGCAAGCATTTCACAGTTTAAAATTAGTGTCAGCGGGCGTGGGGCCCCCTGGCAGGAAACGGGGGGCACGGGACAAGGAAGATCTCCCGGAGCGATCGGGGCCAGAGCTGCCTCCGGGCAGATGAAATCGACATAAACACAAAGCGGAGGAGTGGACGCCGCTGCGGAAAACCCCAAAGCGGGCGGAGCTGGAGGCAGGTCGGCCTGGAACGGGCAGGGGAGGCGGAGTGGGACTGGCAGCCCTTAACGGAGGTCAAGCTGGGGTCGGGGCACAGGCCGGCAATGTGGGATACAGAGGCGGATTGAATTGCACTAGGGAAGGGTTATGGGGCTACAGGGCGAGGGGATGGCGGGGGTATAGGGAGAGAACATGCCAGGCTCATAGTGTTTGTGTCGGGGGGTTATAGGGTGAGGGTGAGGGAGGCCATCAATGTCAATTTCTGCAGGCTCACAGAGGAGTCTCCCCATCCCAATAGACAGGGGTGGGACCTGGCTCCCCGGATTGGCTGGGAGAAGCCAGACTGGGGCAGCGCGGGAAATCGGGGAGAGGGGGGGGGAGGGGCGCACCTGCAAGGAGCTGGGCGGGGGTTTGCTCAGCCGGCCCAGAAGTCCCCCAGCTGCCTGCCACTCCCGCGGGTCCACGGGCCGCCCACAGTTCTGCGGGGGACACAGGGAGGGGGCGGGTTCGGTTGGGCTCCGGGGCCGAGCTGTGTAGTGGCCCCCGGCGCCCGGTTAATGTCCTGGTGGGCGAAGCAGCAGGCGATCGATTTCCCAGCTCACTGGCTCCTCAGCCACCAAGCCGCTGCTTCGCCGGGCAAGAGAGGCAGGTGGCCCTGGCTGCGACTGGGGCTCTTCCTCCTCCTCCCAGTCCAAGCCAGCTCCGGCCTGCAGCGGGGCTCTCCCTGAAGCAAGCACCAGAACCGGGGGCCCCGGCCTGGCTCAGGCGTCTCTCCTCTCTGGCCGCAGCGGATCCCGGCTCGGGCTCTTGGCGCGCCGGCCGGGAGCGACGTCGAAGACGAGGGCACCGGCAAGTCCTGGCACTCCATCCGCCCAGCCGGGGGAGGAAACCCTGAGCGGCCCCCGCTGGAGTCGAAGAGGCTCAGGGAGGAGACACTGTGCCACGTACTGCCTGGTAGTGCCAGGCCACGGCGCTGCCATCCGGAGCATCCCCCGGCCAGAGCTGCCGCCGAGCGGGATCCCAGCACACCGCAGCATGGGGAAGGGACGGTCCCGGGACGCAGCGGGGTTCGGGGTGAGTCTCGCCGGCAGCCCCAGGAGAGTCAGACGTTCTCCCTACCCCCATCACGGCCAGCCACCCCTCACCGCCACCTGCGCCAGAATGCCGCCCACCTTCCTTACTCACCCACCCCCTTCCCATATAAAAGCATCCCATCCCACTTAGATCAACCCCCCTCGCCTTCTGCAGACACCCACCGCCCCTGAAAGACGGGCACCCCCACAAGAACCCCATGACGGGCGCCCCCCATACACATCCACCCATCACTCCCCACTCCCGCAGCTCCACTCTCCCCCAACTCGGTAGAAAACCACTTGCGTGTGTCCGGGCAACGCCGCTCCCCAGTAGGACGGAGGCCCGGAGCGGCCTAAAGCACGTCCCTTCCTAATCCAGTCCGAGAAAGCCGCCGATCCTGGTCGAGGTGCATCCTGGTCTTCCTCCCCCAGCCGGGGGCGCTCTCCTGGGGCGCTGGCGGGGGAGAGCCCCCCAGTCCGTGAAAGCCCGAGTATTAGAAACGTAAAGGTAATAAAATAATCTTTTAACCATATACAAATATATATATTAAAAGAAAAAAAACCCCAGCCCCTCGCCGTCCCCGACGGGCCAGGGAGGGAAGCCGGGCGTCTCCTGCAGCGCAACGGGGCGGATTCCTGCCTCACTCCATCTTGGACATTTCAAACTTCGTAGTCACTATTTCCTGGAGGCGGAGAGAGAAGAGGTCCCTGGTTAGGTCCCCGGGGGGAGGAGAAGAGTCACCCCCCTGCCTAGGACGACCCCTTGCTAAATACGGACCCCAAAGAGATCGCTGGGTGTCGGCCAGCTCTGGGGTGAGGCCCGGTAGCTGATGAACGGGGACAGAGTCTCACAGCGGCAGAGAGCGAAGGAAAACCCTGCGCCCGACTAGAACGGGAAGGAGACACGGAGGCAGAACGGGGTCACCCGGAGAACGCGGAGCTGGGTAAACTCCTGGCTCTTGGGAAGGGGTTGAGGGGATCTTGGGCGCCCCCTAGTGCTGCACTGTGAGGGGAGAGCGCCCCCTACCCCGCTCTCTGCAGCACAGCGCCCCCTAGCGCTACCCTGGCTCCGAGGGGAGGAGACTCACTGCTTTGCCCCTGTATACGTAGGGGCTCTTTGGAGCGGGCAAAGCTAACAGCCCAGGCTGGCACCGCGATGCCACCTGTGTGTTCAGGGCGGAGAATCGCGGGGGCGCTAAATAGCAAAAGCAGGGGTACCTCATCGGAGTCCAGCAAAGGGGGCAGCACCCTGCAAGAGAGGCAGGAAGTGTTAGTCCGCGGGATTAACGCGCTGACCGCCGCAGGCCCTCCGAGGGACGCACGGATCTGCCCACCGCTGTTTAATCAAAGCTCAGACACAAGCGCCCCGGCGAGGGCGTGAAAGGGATCTAACCCCTTGGGGAGGGGGAGGAGGAACTGGACGTGGGGGGAGAGGAAATTCAGCCAGGACGCTGGAGCCAAATATCCCAAAGGACGGACCCGGGATATTAGTGGAGAGGGTTTGGGGGTCATCTCTCATGGAGGTATTCGCGCCTCCTGCTCCACAGCGCCCCCGAGTGTCAGGCTAGGGAAATGGGGTGCGCACCCCCTACCGAGCCCCCCGCCTCGCCCCCTGCAGCACAGCGCCCCCTTGTGCCGCACTGGAATCAGTACAGCCTCAGAGGTGAGCACCCCCCAGCTAATACCCTTTCTCCAGCCCTGGGCGTTCCCCTCGGGGCTCCCCCACCCAGGGTCCAGCTCAAAGCCGGAGTACCAGGCCAGGAATCGCCAGGCGATCAAAGGCCCGACGAACAGACACAGCGTCGCCCCCCGGGATCCCGGCCGACGGGCCAGGTGCACTCAGGGATCGCGCGCAAACCTACACGTCAGCCATGGACGACGGGATGTTTTCCTCCACCCATTTCAAGTCTTCATCCTGCAAAGGAAGGGGCGGGGCAGTTAGTCCGTGCTGGGGTCCAGGGGAGCACCCCCCAGATTGGGCGCATCAGCCCCAAGTTTGCAATACCACGGAGAATGGGAGGGAACAGCGCCCCCTAGAGCCATTCCGAGCCACTCAGCCCCATTCCCTGGGGCCCCGAGGTTGTTAGCATGGACTCAAAGGGGAGAGCTCACCCCTTGGCACTGAGTCACCCAGAACAATGGGTGTCTCGGGTCTCCCACCCACATATGAAACGGGGCCGATCCTGCTTAGCTTCGCAGTTCCAAGAAGAACACAGCCTGCAGTGCTACAGCTGCAAATCTTGCCCTGCTCACCCTGACTCACTCGTCTGCAGCCACGAGCTCCCGCTCCCGGGCTGTTAGGGGCCCAAAGGGCTCCGAGTTGGGGCCAGGGTGGCATACGATTCAGAGCCTGACGCTGGAGGGGTGGAGGCCCCTTTGGGGAGCCACGAGCCAGATCAGCAGCCCCCGACCCCATTCCTTACCACTCTGCTGCCTTTGAGGATCCCATTGGCTTCGGGTTTTGCACCCCTCATCTTCATCCCTTCTGCAAAACAGACAGCCCCCCCGCACCCCAACCCAGCGGGTCAACGAGGGAGCAACTTGGAGCAGATCCCAGCCACCTCCTGCTCCAGTTGCTCCAAGTTCTCGCCCTTCGTTCCCGGCATTTTGGAGTCACAGCTGCTGCTCTCTTTGATCCCTCCCCTACCTGGCTGGCAGGGTACAAAGGAGCCTCGAGCAACAGAGGTTTGGGTTGGAAGCCACCACTGCCCATCCAATGGGGCTGAGCCAACCCCACCGCTGCACCCCACCCTTGTGTCTTTGGGATCTTGACAGCCTCACAACCCCTCCCCCGTGTTCTCTCTACCTCACAGCAAGGGACGTGACTTGTCCATGGTCACAGCAGATCAGCGGCAGAGGCAGCCTCCCTTGTTCCAAGCACTAGACCCCACTCCCCAGCCAGCTCCAGGAAGAGAACCCAGGAGTCCTGATCCCAGCAGGGGTCAGGAAGGGTTTTGCTCCCCCTTTCCTGCACACCCCACGTGAAGCGGGGCTCCACGGGGCAGGAGCGTTATGGGGTGGATCTCACGATTGGCTACCGTTGCAGGGCACGGCGGAGGCAATAACTGATCTGGGGAAGCACCTGGTCAGTCGCTACGGTAGCGCTGGGATTAATTTGTAGACCCCCCCTGCTTGCCCCGACTTTCCCAGCCCAAGACAATTTAAAGGGACAGGCACACCAGAGAACAGCCACCTGCCTAGCGTCACTCAGGTACAGAACGGATGGGCGGAGGAGGGTGTGTGTGTGTGACAAGCCAGCCAGACGCCAGGGCACCGAGACAACAGGGAGAAAGGTAAGGAACAAAGAATCACTTGAGTTCAGGCCAGGTTCTTCCTACCCTGCCCCAAGCAACAGACACCAGGGACTGGGAGGAGAATCCTGTTAGACTTACCAAAGGCCTCATTCACCATATGTTCCTCGTCCTCTTCCTCTTCCTCGCTCCCTTCATCCACCAGCGGCACAAACGCGTATCTGCCAAGACAGCACAATAGTTCACAAATGCACAGATCCCCCGGCGGACCTCTGGGATCATCCCCCGGACAACCGGCCTTGGAAGACTTTGATTCTTTCTTTAAATAATTCCAAAGGGTATCGAGGTATTTTTAAGCACCCCCCCCCCCCCATTATTAGCTACCCTAGAACCTCAGACTAAGAACACCAGAGTCATGAACTGATCGGTCAACCACAACCCTCATTTGCAAACGGAAGTACACAATCCATCAGCAGTACACCCCCTCCAAATACAACACAGTGAGAAATGTACAATACCGCAAAAATAAAGGGAAAGCAGCATTTTCCTTCTGCACAGTAAAGTGTCAATGCTGTGTTAAAGGCAATGTTCAGTTGTAAACTTTGGAAAGAAACATCAGAAAGTTTGGTTCACAGTTACGAACATTTCAGAGTTACGAACAACCTCCCGAGGTCTCTAACTCTGAGGTTCGACCGTATTTAAATTTTCACAGGTGTGCCAAATTCTGGGTTTTAAGCCTTTTTCAGTTTAAACCTTCACGGCTGTGGGAATGATGGGGGCGTCGGGACAACTATTTAACGACAGATGCTAAGATTCAAAAAGTGACATATTTTGTAACCGTTAAAACACACGCTGTCAATATCGCGCGTCAAAACAGACGCGGTAGACAGCTTGAAATCAAACGCTAATGAGCTCTGTAGCAGCATTCGTCTTTCTTTGACCAGCTCTGGATTTCAGTTCTCACAGACGGAAACATTTTTCTCGATGGTTTGTGTATTTGCAGTGAAATCAACATTTACCAATCAGAATCCAATCCTTGCTGGACTGTGTATAACGCAGGCCTCAGGGCTCCCCCCAAATCACTCCTGTCTGAACTAGGGCAGATCTTTTAGATCTTAGGCAAGTCGCGGGGAAGTTTTTTCTAAGGGGGCAATCATTTGGGGGTTTAATACCCATGGAGAGGGCAGGGGATATAGTCAGAGACTGGAGATATGGCTCCATTTTAGCCACCAGGTCTGGACTGGATGCAGGAATGGCTGGGCGGATTACACAGGAAGTTAGACCAGATGCTCCTACAGGATCGTACGTGTGCGGGAGGGGGACCAAATAAGGTGGGGGTACTGGGGTCAGCAGTGTCTCAGTGGGAAACAGGATCCTTCTCCCCACTCCCCCATCACAGCTCCCACCCTTCCCCCAAAACTGACCCCCCTCCCATCCCAGCTGCTCTTCCCTGGCAATAAGCACCCCCTCCGCCCTCCACCCCAAGAGCTCCTTCCCTGCTGCCGGGTACCATCTTTCTAACCGAGGCTGGATCCGACGAGGCTCGCCCCTGGAAAACGAGCTGACCACAGCTCTCAGCCAAGCCCCCGTCTAGATGTTTTCACCACCCCCTCCGCCCGGGTGATCTCCACTGGTGTTACAGATCACACCTGGGTTGGATCCTTCCATGCACCTCAGACCCGAGCGTCCAGTGGAGCGGAGCCCGGGGCGGGGGGGGAGAAGGGGGGCGGGTCCAGGCACCTTTGGTTGTTGGCCGAGGGCCTCCACAGGAACATGATCACCAGCAGGATGATGGAGAAGAGGAACCTCCAGAAGGCGTCGTCGATCCATAGCTCCCGCCAGTCCTGGGAAGGGGCGAGGGAGCAGTGGGGAAGGGAGTGAGCGAGGGAAGACAGGACATGGAAGCTCCCTCCTTCCCGGGTCGTCCTACAGCGCCCCTGACCTTCAGCCACACAGCCTGCCGTTGGAGGCTGGACAGTTATGGAGCAATGGGGAAACCGAGGCACTGGGCAGGAGTGCCTTGCCCCAGGGCACCCAGTGGATCAGTGGCAGAGCAGGGAATAGAACCCAGGAGTCCTGATTTCCAGCACACTCCCTCCCCTCTAACCACTAAACCCCACTCCCCTCCCAGAGCTGGGAACAGAACCCAGGAGTCCTGGATCCTAGCCCCATGTGGGGCTCAGCATCCCAACACTAGCACCCCAGGGGGTCGCAGCCTGCCAGCCGCCAGAGCGCGGATCTGCAGCCCCGTGCGACTTCCACAGCCAGGCTAGGCCTGGTTCCTCCCCAGGGGCCCCGACCTCCCTCAGGCTACGCCCGACTGTCCGTGGCACCCCCGGATCAGAGCCCGCCGGCAGCGCCTGGCTACTCACCGACTGGCACTTGGTGAGCCGGAAGGTCTTGGTGGTCCAGATGATGAAGATGACGGAGGCTGGGGAGGAGACAGGCTGTTACCGGGGCAACAGCTGCCAGGCGGGTCCCCCCGACCCCTCCGTTCAGCTTTACCATCACTCCTGGGGGTGGGGCCATTCAGAGATGCCTTGGATACACTCCCCATGGGATACGGGGTGGGCAGAGCCCTCCAAGTGCACCCCTCACCGTTCTCACTTGCATGGGGGGACGGGGGGGAAGAAGCCCCTCCCTGGGGCACCCCCAACTCCCTGTGGGTCAGCCAGAGCCCTCCCAACGGGCAAAGGCATCCGCTCCCTGAACCCACGGATTCAGTGGGTCACGGCCCCCACTCCACAAGTGCCAATCATCCCCGCCCAGGCTCAGACCGCTCCGGGGGCGCGGCCGCCCAAGAGCCGGGGAAGGGAACCCCACGGCTCGGAGCCCGGCCCCGGGGAGGGTCCTGCTGGCCGGAAGAGGGACCCCGGTTCTCAGCGCACCCCCTCCCCCGGCTCACCGATCACAGCGAAGATGAGGGTGTTGGTGAAGTGGCGGTACAGGGAGAGCTTCACCGTGTTCCGCCGCAGCTTCAGCAGCTTCATGGTCTGCACCAGGCTGATGAGGATGTGCCGCCCGTTAAGGGAAAAAAACGGGGAACCCCAGAAGGATCGGGGGGGGGGGGGAGCTTCACCTCCTCGAACTCGCTACAGCCCACCCGGCCCTTCCCCCGCCCACTCCATGGTGTCTGACCTAGGTCCCACTCCCGGGCATGCCCCATAAACCAATGGGGGCTACTGCAAAGCATTCTGGGACACCTCAGAGGGAGGCTGGGGCGGGGGTGGGGTCAGGGCATAAGGAGGCCGAGAGAATTACCTGTCTCAAGCACCTGGTAGCACACAACACACACACACACCCTGAGGGCCAGGAAATGGTTAATAAGCATCCTCTGCCCCAAGAGGAATAAGGGGGGTGAGGGTCATGACCCCCATTTTAGAGAAAGGGAAACTGAGGCTCAGACAGGCTGCTTCCAGTGTTAACACCCCAAACCCTAGGAATACAGCCCAGGAGTTCTGACCGCTTCCCGCCGACTGCACAGCTGGGGATAGAACCCAGGAGTCCTGCCTTCCAGCCCCCCTCCTGCTCCAACCACTATACCCCAGTCCCTCCCAGAGATGGGGATACAAGCCAGGAGTCCTGAGCGCGCATCCCCCTTGCTCTAACCACTGGACCTCACACTCCTCCCAGAGCCAGGAACAGAACCCAGGAGTCCTGACACCCAGCCTCCACCCCGCCGCTCTAACCACTAGATCCCGCTTCCCCTCCGCGAATGGAACCCAGGAGTCCTGACACCCAGCCTCCACCCCGCCGCTCTTACCACTAGATCCCGCTTCCCCTCCCCGAATGGAACCCAGGAGTCCTGATGCCCAGCCCCCACCCCTCCCATCCCAGAATGGGGAATGGAACCCAGGAGTCCTGACACCCAGCCTCTACCCCGCTGCTCTAACCACTAGATCCCGCTTCCCCTCCCCGAATGGAACCCAGGAGTCCTGATGCCCAGCCCCCACCCCTCCCATCCCAGAATGGGGAATGGAACCCAGGAGTCCTGACACCCAGCCTCCACCCCGCCGCTCTTACCACTAGATCCCGCTTCCCCTCCCCGAATGGAACCCAGGAGTCCTGATGCCCAGCCCCCACCCCTCCCATCCCAGAAGGGGGAGTGGAACCCAGGAGTCCTGACACTCAGCCCCCACTGCCCAATCAGGAAGAGGCGGCTCTGAGCCGGCTGGAGAAGGGGAGGGGAGGGGTGCGGCCGGGCTCAGACAGCCCCCCCCCCCCCGGGGGTAAAGGATATCCACCAGCAGAGGGCAGAGTCAAGCATGGCCAAAGGGATGGCAGCCAGCAGCACCAAGTCATCCTGAGCCTGGAGGGGGGAAGAAGAGAAGCAGAGAAAGGTGAGCGGGGGCAGGGAGGAGACACGGCTAAGGAGGGGGCGCGGGGGGGGGCGGGGGAACAGCCCAGACAGCCACAGTCCAGCCCACATTTGTCAAGCGGGTGAGGAGGGGGGGCTTCTTTGTGAGGGGGGAGCCGGGCGCGGTTAGTTCAGGATCCCGCCCCCACCTACAAGAACACTAGCCCCGCCCCCTAGGGCAAACCCCCAGCTAGCCCCGCCCCCAGGGCAATCCCCCAGCTAGCCCCGCCCCTTCCCTCCACAGGGAGCCCACCGGGGCAATCCCCAACTAGGCCCACTACCCCCCTCCCCATAGGGAGCCCCACGGCAAACCTCCTTCCGCTAGGCCCCGCCTCCAGAACAACCCCCACCCCAGCTAGCCCCACCCACTGAGGGGGGCAATCCCCAACTGGCCCCGCCCTCTCTCTCTCTCACAGGGAGCCCCCAGGGCGACCCCTACAGGCTGTCCCCGGCCAGGCCAGCCCCACTGCAGGCTCCTTGGGGTCGGGACCATTAACCCAGGCTGAGGTCACTTCTGTCGAGTGTCGGGGCTGGCCCCTGGCTGCCCCCTCTCCCCCCCTCCAGGGAGCCTGCTGGGGGGTGGGGGAGGAGGAAGGGGGCCCCGGGGGCGCAGGGTAAAGGATATCCACCAGACGATGCAGGAATCCACAAAGGCCAGCACCATGTGGCACACCAGGGTGGCCGTGCTGTCCTGGGCGGGGCGGGAGGGAAGAGCCGGAGGCTGAGGGATCGGGGGGGGGGGGGGGAACGGACACAGCCAGCCAGCCCACCCCCACCGGCCCAGGGCGTCCCCCAGCTAAGCCCCACCCCACCCCCAAGAGCCCCGCCCTCTCCCTGACAATTCCCAGCCAAGCTCCGCCCCCAACCAAAGCCCCACCCACATCCACCCCTCCCTGAGGAGTAGGACAGCGGCCCCCCCTCCTGCCCAGCACGGACAGCAACCCCCAGCAGGGCAGAGCCCCGAGGACGTCCCCTGCCCCTCCGCTCCTGGTGCCGGCTCTGGGGGCGCCGTCTCCCACGTGCCACGGAGCAGCCGGCGGCTCCAATCAAGCGCCCCCGTCGTGGTCACTGGGGACTCCAGGCCCCCCCCCCCCATGGCTGGTGTCTCCCCCCGGCTCCCCTCTTACCGATTTCACCCGCAGGACGCCCTCGATGATGGAGAAGACCAGGTACATCAGCCCCACGCCCACCACCCGGTTCAGCAGGGCACCCAGCCGCGGCCTGCGGAGAAGCACAGAGGGCAGGGGGCAGGGTCACCCACGGGGGGGGGGGGAGGAGGAGACGCTTCCTTGAGAGGCGCCGCCCCCCTCCAGCTTCCCCCCCCCGCCTCAGCTTCGCGCAACCCCCCCGACACCTGGCAGGGTCACCCCGCCCTCCCCACGCATGGTCTGACCCAGCGCGAACCAACCCCCCCCACCCCCCCAAGGAGTCTGCGACCGCAGCCCCCGATGGCAGGGCACGGAGGGGCTCCCCACAACCCATACGTACGGCGCCACCCTTCCCGCGGGGAGGGGAAACTCTCAGGCTTCAGGGCATAGGCTGGTCGTTGGCCGGGGTCAGGAAGGGATTTATCCGCTTGCGCCTAGAAGCGGCATCACCCAGGGAGCGTCCACCGGGGTCCAGGGACTGACCCGCCGCGCATCACTCAAGTCTCTTCCACCGGCATCGCCCCCCCCCGGGCGCCCCCCGGGTACCCCCGCCCCCCGGGCGCCCCCGCCCCCCCGGGCGCCCCCGCCCTGGGGACTCACTTGACGATGCCGTAGCCCAGGCTGGCAATGATGACCAGCACGCGGGCCAGCATCCGCTTGACGGCGCACAGCCCCTCGGCGAAGATCACCGCCCCCTGGACTGGAACGGGAGAGAAGCCACCTCAGCACGGGGCGCGGCAACCCCGCCCCAAACCAGCACCCCCCCCACCGCCCCCTGGACTGGAACGGGAGAGAAGCCACCTCAGCACGGGGCGCCGGCAACCCCGCCCCAAACCAGCACCCCCCCCACCGCCCCCTGGACTGGAACGGGAGAGAAGCCACCTCAGCACGGGGCGCCGGCAACCCCGCCCCAAACCAGCACCCCCGCCCCACCGCCCCCTGGACTGGAACGGGAGAGAAGCCACCTCAGCACGGGGCGCCGGGGCGCGGCAATCCCGCCCCAAACCAGCACCCCCCCCCACTGCCCCCTGGACTGGAACGGGAGAGAAGCCACCTCAGCACGGGGCGCCGGCAACCCCGCCCCAAACCAGCACCCCCCCCCCCACCGCCCCCTGGACTGGAACGGGAGAGAAGCCACCTCAGCACGGGGCGCCGGCAACCCCGCCCCAAACCAGCACCCCCCCCACCGCCCCCTGGACTGGAACGGGAGAGAAGCCACCTTAGCACGGGGCGCGGCAACCCCGCCCCAAACCAGCACCCCCCCCACCACCCCCTGGGAAGACAGGGACCACGCGGAGACGGGGCGAGGAACGGGGGCAGGGCCGGGGCAGGGCCTCCTCCCCCACAGCACAGAGCCCCCTAGGGCCTCCTCCCCGCCCCCTGCAGCACAGCGCCCCCTACTGACCTCCCTCCTCCCCCACAGCACAGAGCCCCCTAGGGCCTCCCCCCCACCCTCCACAGCACAGCGCCCCCTACTGACCTTCCCCCCCCGACCCCCACAGCACAGCGCCCCCTACTGACCTCCCCCAACAGCACAGCGCCCCCTACTGACCCCCCCCCCACAGCACAGCGCCCCCTAGGGCCTCCCCCCTGCAGCACAGCGCCCCTGCCCCCTGCAGCACAGCGCCCCCTACTGACCTCCCACCTGCCCCCTGCAGCACAGCGCCCCCTAGGGCCTCTCCCCCGCCCTCTGCAGCACAGCGCCCCCTAGGGCCTCGCTGGGGTCAGTGCCGAGAGGGAAGGGCGCCCCCTCCGGAGTCACCCCACCCCGGGCCGAACCCGGCAGGGCGGGAGCTGCGCTGGGGGGTGGGGGGGGCCCCAGCACTCACCGGACACCCCCTGGCTCTGGATGCTCTGGAACTCGGCGTAGAAGACGGCCTTCTCCAGCATGCCCAGCAGGATGACCCCCCCGATCCAGAACTGGATGCGCAGGATGTCCCGCCAGTAGCAGGCCAGCAGCCCCAGCCACAGCACCCCGTAGAAGACGTACACCACGCACATGGCCATGTAGAACTGCGGGGCGGGAGAGCGGGGCAGCTGACGGGCCTGGGGAGGGGGGGGGGGTCCTGGCTGCCCGGCGCCTCCCCGCCCACCAGCGCCGCCCTGTGGCCGGCGCCCCCCTAGTGCCGCACTGGGGCCCGCAATGGCCGGGAGGGGAGAGCGCCCCCTATTGAAACGACCACTCGCAGCACAGCGCCCCCTAGGGCCACGCTGGGGAAGCGAGGATTGCAACAGGAAGGCGCCCCCTACTGGGCCTCCCGGCCCCCGCAGGTCAGCGTCCCCCTGTGCCACACTGGGGCATGGGGGTCAGTTCTGAGCTGGACAGGAGAGTGCTCCCTATTGAGCCCCCCACCCCGCCCAGCAGCCCCTCCCAGCACCCCGCCGGGCTCAGAACTGGCCCAAAGAGGCTACCTCCGTCCCATGCTGCAGCAGTGGGATATGCCCCGGAGGTCTCCCATCCCGGTAGCAACCTGACCAAACCCTGCTTAGCTTGCAAGACCAGCCTGCCCCCCTGCTCAGGGTGCTAAAGGAGGATGCGCTCAGTCAGGCAGAGCTGGGCAGTTACCCACAATGCACAGCACAGCTGGGGTGGTGGTGGTGGGGGGGGGCAGACATGCTCCTCGGGAGGCCACGAAATGGGGCCGCAGCCCCAGGGAAGCTCCTGAAGGGGGAAGCTGCTGGTCTCCACTTATCCCCTCCCCATGAATGCTGGGGGGGGGGGGGGTGTTAGCACAGGCACGGAGACCCCCCCAGGCTGCCCTCCCCAAGCCATGCCAGCCCGGGAGTCGTGTCCTCCCTCCCCTCCCCCCCGACTTGGTCCCAGGGCCGGGAGCTGCCCCCGCTCACTCACCGCCATGAGTGGCCACTCGGAGGCGGAGACGTACTGGTAGAGAGGGTGCTTCATCCGGACATCGACTGGGGAGGGAGAGGGCGCAGTTGGGTGCCGACTGCCTCCGCCGCCCCTCTGCCCCCCCTCCACCAGCTGCCCCCCCATTCTCCACCCCCTTCCTTCTGCAGGGATCCATCCCGTTCTCCCCGGGACAGCCTCCCACTGCCCCTCAACCACTCCCCTGGGACAGCTGCCCCTCCCCCACATCACTCCCCTGGGACAGCTGCCCCCCCCCGAGACGACCTCCAAACAACCCCCCTGCCCCACACTCCTCCCCCCATATCATTCCCCTGGGTCAGCCCCCTCCACCTCCTGGGACAGCTGCAAACCCCCCCCCCCCGCTCTCCCTAGGACAACCTCCCCCCCCCCAACCCTGCCCTACACTCCTCCCCCCCACACTCCTATTGGGACAGCTGCCCCTCCCCCCCAATCACTTCCCTGGCAACAGCCCCCCCCCCCAAACCCCAAGGGAGAGCAGCCACCCCACCTGCTACACCCTCTCGCTCTGGGACAGCCACCCCCCCTCCATGCCCCCTTTCCCTGGCCTCTCTACCCCCACCCCTCCTGACACTCACCCCTCCTACCCCACACATCCCTACTTCCCCTGTGGTTGCTACCCGTCTCTGGCCCACACCCTGGTCACCTGGGACAGCCAGCCTGCCCCATCCCTCCCTTGGGGAAAGTCACCCCTCCCCTCCCCCACCCCAGCCTGTTCCCCAGGACAGCTTCCTCAGGGAGAGTCACCCTTCCCCCCGCCCGCCCCCCACAGCTGTCCTGTTCAAGGGGCGCCAAGACACCTGCTTCCCCAGTGATTCGAACCCGCAGACGCCTGCTCTTACTTGTGAGCTCCCACTTCGGGGCAGCTTTGGGGTCCTTGCTCTGCCCCTCGATCTTCAGGAGGAACATGTAGGGCCCGTCCTCCCACGTCTTGGCTACGGCATATAGCTGCAAACAGACGAGCCCGAGTGACCCACAAAAGGCAGGCTGCCCCCCCAGGGGCAAACCTTCCACCCTCACCCGACCCCCACGCTGGCCGAGCAGCCAACACAATCAGGGGTTCTCACTCCCTGGGATGGGGCACTCAACCCACCCAGCAACAGCAGGAGGGGGAAAGAGGACCTAGGGTGTGGGCTGAGCAGCACGGAGGGAGGAGCCTTCGTTGCAGCCTGGGGAGAAAGTCCAAGCTGCGGACTACGCTGTGTTGATTTCTATGATGGGGACACGACCCAGGGGGCGGGGTGGGCGGACAAACAAACCTGGGAATATACATCCGACTTTGGATCAGCCAATAACATACTCAAGCAGTTCTGATTCTACCCAGCAGGAGGCAGCAAAATGTACTGAGACAGGCTCGCTAGGGCAGTATTTGCCAGGCTGCCCGGCAGGGACAGGAAAGAGCACTGGGGACCGAGGGCTATCTGAGCCTAGATCCATCCAGTCCCACAGAAAGCAACTCTACCCACGCCGACAATCCCTCCAGCTGGATCCCAGCTGGATCTGCCCACCATTGCAGCCACCAACCTCCGATTTGTCCTGCCTCCCTGCTTTTAATTGCTTGGTTCCGTCGGCCTTGCCCAGGCCCGGCTTCTCTCCCTGCGTCTCGCTCGGCTTCTTTGCCGCCTCTGGATTTTTGCCAGGCGCACCGGCCGGTTCACCAGCAGACGGCGCCTGCTTCCCCGCGGCATTCTTGGTGGCATCCTTGGACTCCGCGCCCACGGTCCCGCGCCGCTGGAGCCTGGTCGGCTGGTGCAGAAATTGAGAGGCAAGGGTGTATGTTCGGGGGAGGTAAGGCGGTTAGAAGATTCCATGGCAAAAAAATGATGTTTATGTGTGTGTGGGGGGGGAGGGGTTTACACTCTTTTCAGGGCACCTTTTTGATGGATAAAGGCCACCAAAAGTGCTTTTATTCTGCGGCAGAAATGTCTTCTCTATTCGAATGTCTTCTCTAACTCAGTTTTTTCTCTTGGGAGACTAAGGACAACTGGAGATCGGTGCGGTTAAGATACGTGACCGAGAAAGAACGCAGGTTTACTCAGACTGTTCCAAGTGCTGTTAAACATTTCAACTCAAACAGATTAAACTGGGAGAGCAACTGTTTGTTAATACGCCATTAATTGCCGGGAGAGCCCACAGCCTCCGGGACTTCCAAGGAGACATCTAGCATAGTTAAGGCATAACTGCTGTTTTTCGGATAAACACACACACTATTATTATTATTTAAGTTAAAGACACACTCTAAGCCCTTTTATCCCTCATAAAGAAGCAAGAAAAGGCATAAAGTGTGCTAGTTGGAAAATGGATGATCTGACCAGTGAAAAATAAACACATCAGACAATAATTCATCCCAAATTGGGGCGAAAAGCCAAATGCTCTAATTTTTTTGCCAAACAAGATGCTGGAAATAAAATGTTTCGGGTCAACAAACTCAAAGTGTTTTGATGAAAAGCCTTTTATACATCAAATAAATAACTTCTCTAAACCAAAAAGTTTTGATCTTTCATTGTGAAGCAGAAATTTTTTAGAAAACGTCAATATCCCAATTTTTTCTTCCCGGGAGGAAATGAAGAAATCAATAAGATTTTGCCAAAAATGCCAATGTAATCAAAATGGCATTTTCCATCAGAAAACTTTTTCGATGGAAATTTTCCCACTGGTTCTAAATACAAATCCCAGGTGACTTTTTAACTTGACTGGATGCCGTTAAGAGAGTAAAATCTTCTAGCCACGCTACAGGATTTGTTTCAAAGCTGCTTCTTGCAACTAAAAAAATAGGAACAGAATGGCTGGTGTAGTTATTGTTCTGTTATAGGTAGCGGGCAAAGGAATTTTTCTCTCTGCATCACGTCCCGCTTGTAACAAGAGCCGCAAAATATTATTCCGCTGCAAACAAGAAATAAATACCAGCTCACGCATTTAGGAAGGCAGGTGAGGAAGAATCGCAGCCCCGTTGAAACTGCAAGGGGGGAAGGATAAGGGAGGCGGAAGGAGCTGCCAATAATAGAATTCAGCTGGGGTACCAGGGCTAGCACAAGGACTCGTGGGGAAAATGCCATCGGATCTACAATCAGCATGAGCGGTCAAGATCTCTCACCTGAAAGATTGTCCCTCTAGGGCCACGGTACTGAGCTGGGGTCGGCCTGGATTCAGAGGGCTCTCTACTGAGACCCCCACCAGTAGCACTGCACCCTTTATCACCAGCACTGACTGGGGGAAGTGCCTTCTACCAACTCACCCACCCTGCTCCCTGCAGCTCAACGCCCCCTAACCCCACTGTGGAGTCACCACCCAATAAGGAATCAAACCCCAATTCCCAAAGCCACTTGGGCTCCCCATCCAAGCCTCAACCAGGGCCGATCCTGCTTAGCTTGCAAGATCTGCCGGGATCCGAGCAGCGCAGCTGCAGGACAGAACCCGCTACAGACGACATGGTCACACTCAGGGTCTAACCTACTACTCAAACCCAGAGCTGGGGGAACGCAGCAAGCCACTAGATCAGAGCAAAAGGGCCAAGCTCCAGGGGCACTCGGAAGGAAACCCCCTCCCAGCCAGCTGGCCTGGATGATCAGCCTGAAGCCAGGGCTGTGGGGGAGAAGGGGGGAGCCCCACCCTTGGGGTTACCCACCTGCAAGTCCTTGAGGCGGGTGGGATGCTCCAAAGTCTCCACACTCAGCTAAGGGAGGAGGGAGGAGAGAGTCACCGAGGGCAGCCAGCGCCCCAGGGAACCCCACAGACAACAGGGACCCCAGCCCCCCTCCAGTGCCCCAAACACCCCCGCTACCACAGCCCCCTCCTGTTTCGAGCAGCTAAATTAGGAACCCTTCCCCCACAAGCCATCTCAGCCCCCCATCCAATCAGCCCCCCCACCAGGACACTCCCAAAGACTCCAAGACCCCCCCACCTAGTCATCAGACCCACCCCCGTCCCCAAGGGCTCCGTTCGGATACATCGATCTGAGCTCCGGGCTCTTCCCAGGTTTCCCAGCCCTCGGCCCCAGGGGGAACTCACCTCGAGGGGGACCGGGAGGCTGCAGTTGAAGGGTTTATAGGAGTGGAGGATGTACTGGCCGGAGCTTTTCGGCTCCACCTCAGTCCTGTAACTGGTCAGGTAGAACTCGGCTCTCTTGTCCTGCAGGGGTGGGAAGAGACTAAGCCCGAGGCCCAAAGATCTCCCGGCCCAGGGGACACCGATCACATCCAAAGGCTCCGGCCAACACCCTAGATGGGGGGCCGACTCCTCCCTGATCCCCACCCCCATCCCAGGGATAGCCATGACATTGTGGACCAATGAGAGTCCAGCAGGAGGGGTCATATTCCCAGCAGATGAGGTGGGGGAAAGATCAACAACCCTCTCTCTCTTTAGTTCCTCCCCAAGGCTTAGTCTACATGTGGACATTAGGGAAAATTACTGGAGAAACCAGATTAATATAAAAACATAAGAAGGGTCAAACAGGGTCGGACCAAGGGCCCATCTAGCCCAGTATCCTGTCTTCTGACAGTGGCCAATGTCAGGTGCCCCGGAGGGAATGAACAGAACAGGTGATCAAATGATCCATCCCCTGTCGCCCATTCCCAGCTTCTGGCAAACACGCTAGAAACCCATTCCTACCCATCCTGGCTAATAGCCATTGATGGACCGATCCTCCGTGAACTTATCTAGTTCTTTTTTTGAACGCTGTTATAGTTTTGACCATCACAATATCCTCTGGCAAGGAGTTCCACAGGTTAACTGTGTGTTGTGTGAAAAAATACTTCTGTTTGTTTTAAACTGTTGCCTATTAATTTCATTTGGCGACCCCCTAGTTCTTGTTGTTTACTCTTTCTTAGAACACACTTCCTTATTTACCGTCTCCACACCAATCATGATTTTATAGACCTCAAGCAAACCCTCCTTAGTCTCTTTTAGTTTGTACTGCGGCATCTTCCAGCCAACGGCCCCAAAGTGATTTACCTACAATTAACGATGCCTCACACCCCCAGCTCACACCGTCCTCTCGCAAGGTCAGCACCACCCTCGTTTCACAGATGGAGAAACTGAGGCACGAAGAGGGAAAAGAACTTACCCAGGCTTATAGGGAGTCAGTGGTACAGCTGGAAATAGAAGCCAGGAATCCTAACCCCACCCCAACACCCCCAATTTCATGCACTGACATGCTGGATTCCCAGAGTCAGGAACAGAACCCATGAGTCCTGGCTCCAACCACTAGGGAACATCCCCTTTCCAGGGCAAGAACCCAGGAGTCTTGGCTCCCAGCTCCCTGCTCTAACCACTGGACCATGCTCCCTCTGGGAAAGGGTGTCAAAGGCCTCTATGCTCAGAGCTCTCACTCCAACCAGCCTACTTTGAATGCCTCCTCCATCCAGTTGTCCCCACTTCATCTGGCTTTTTCAGGCCTCGCCTCCCCGCCAGCCCTTCCCCGCTATGAGAGCCCAGGCTGCTAGGACCCGGAGGTGCTTACATCTACGTAGACTTCGTTGTGACAACGGGAGCTCCGCAGGTACCAGGTCACGTTCAGGGTCACCCCCGGGGAGCACTCCTTCGACAGCACTGCAAAGCAGAGGTACCGTCAATGCCCAGCCAACCGGGACCCCAGCAACGGAGCCGGAGTCACCGCTGACAAGGGGTGATGCAGGCTGCTTGCATCCTCAGCCGGAGAAGCCAGGACATCAGCACTGGCAGGAGACAAATGGAGACAGAACACAGACCCCTTCCCCCACCGCCGGAGCATGTGATGGTCTGATGGGGGTGGGAGAGGGAGACTAGACAGGATTAGAGAGATGAGGCAGTGACATTAACCCCATTTTACAGATGGGGCAACTGAGGCAGGGAGGGGCCTTGGCCAGGAACAGCTCCCCTAAGTCTCAGTCCAGCGCTCTAGCCACCTGGCATCTCTTTTGGAGAGACGCTGATTTGCATCCATCTAGCCCAGTATCCTGCCGGGTGCCCCAGGGGGAATGAACAGAACAATGTTGCTCCCCTGTCGCTCATTCCCAGCTTCTGGCAAACAGAGGCTAGGGACACCATCCCTGCCCATCCTGGCTAATAGCCATTGACAGACCTATCCCTCCATGAACTAATCTAGCTCCTTTTTCGAACCCTGTTATGGTTTTAGCCTTTACGACATCCTCTGGCAAGGAGTTCCACAGGTTGACTGCGTGTTGTGTGAAGAAATACTTCCTGTTCTTTCTTTTAAACCCGTTGCCTATTAATTTCATTGGGTGACCCCTAGTTCTTGCGTTCTGACAAGTTGTAAACAACACTTCCTTATCTCCTTTCTCTACACCAGTCATGATTTTATAGACCTCAATCAGATCTCCCCTTAGCCATCTCTCTTTCCAAGCCTATTCCCATATAGCTTAAGGAGCCCTGCTTTAGACAAACGGGTCTCCCCGGTTTGGCCCAAACATACTCCATGGTTTAGCTGGTGGATTTTGTGGGCCTTGGTGTGAATACGCACAACACATTTAAAGCGATGTTTCAACACATCTGAAGCTACTCACCCTGGAGAGAGATCAAGGAGCCGTTGAACATAGTCTTGGAGAAGACAAACAGGGTTTTGTTGCTGTTCTGAAAAGGCAGGGGGGAGGAAGACTTGTTTCAGTCACGAGGTAAGAAAACACACTGGGAGGGGTTTTTTTTTTTGTTGATCCCCTTAACAAACCAATGCAAGGACTCTGGAAATGTGCACAAATAAACCATCATAAATGAGCCACTCGGGGCAAACTGCTGTGCAAATAGCCTGGAGCAGAAAAAGTGTGAGGGTTTTCAGCTGTGCACCGATCCAGTCAAGAGATCTTATTAATGAATTTACCGCTCATAGGGCAATGAGCAAGTACTGACTTCATGCCCAGATGAACGTTACGTTTTCAAGGTGCATATTGACCGAGGTACATTCTACTCAGTCAATATTCAGTTCTTCAATTATTCAGAACAACACTGAGATTCGCCTATCAACACAAATCCACTGCCCTCTTTGTAAGATACGTTCAGCGGCTCTCCAGAGGAAATAACCAGTGAATTTGCCATTACAGGCCGATCGCTCCAGAGAGACAGAAGCGAGGAATATTTTGAATGGGGGATATTAACACGTCGTTGTTTCCTACCCTTTTCCATCCAAGGAATTCAAAGCCACTTACAGGTGTCAGGGAATTAAGCAACACAATCAACAGTGCAAGGAAAGTCTTTTCCCATCTTTCCCCCATTTTACAGATAGAGAAACTGAGACAGAGAGTGATTCATCAGTGGCAGGGCCAGGAATACAACCCAGATTTCTCAACTCACGGGCCTTAATAGTGACACACAGGGGGAAAAAAACCCTGAGATTCTTTGTTATATAAAGGAGGAAAGATAATTTTGTGTGTGTATTTTATACTAGGAATCCAGATGGTTGTGGAATTGAAGCACCAGCTCCAGAGTGTTCAACTCCCAATTCTGCACTGGGTTTACTTTACAGAAGTCATTCTCTGGGCATCAGATGCCAAATGGCAATTTAGGGACCAAAATCCAAAGGGAGGGACTTTCTCCCTCCCTTTGTCTCTCTTGTCTATTTAGCTCAGATGTTCCTCATGACAGAGACTCTCTCTCAGTCTGCCTGGCACAACGGGGCCCGGATCTTGGCAGGAGATTCCAGCCACTGCCATGGGGCCGTTATCGTTAAACAATGACCAGGTCTCGTCTGACGCGGGAGGCTTCAGAGACTGGACAACCGGTGGCAGGATGACATCGCAAGACGCTGAACGCTGCGGCAAGTCAAAGAGGGAGGGATTTGTACAGCACATGGCTGAAGACTATAGGGTTTTTGAACCCCCCTTTAACCTATAAAACACATGCTGGAGAAAGAACATCTCTGTTAAAAGATCCTCCCGCACACGATTAAAACCAAGACACGCACACCCCGCAGCAGCAGGCACAGGGCTTCTGGCTACACCGGGACTCCCCAAGTTGCAACCGTGGGATCTTTGGATCCCTTTCCCCCAGCAGAGGCTGCAGGTGAAGAGAGGACGCCCCCCTCCCCCGCCCTTCCTGAGGTTCCCCAGGAACAGAACAGACCCAAAGGCTCACATAAGGGCTCCTCTGGTAGGAAGGAGGCAAACAAGAAACAGGTGGGACAGCCCAGGTTCTGGAAGGGCAGAGGGGCTCTGAGCAGGGTCCCCCCCTCTCCTGCTCTTATAGGGGCCAAATGCCCCACCCCCTCTCCCACTCTATAGGGGCCAGGTGCTCGTACCTCATCTCACTCTCCATAGGGACCCAGAGCAGGGCACCTCCTCCTTCGTTCAGCCAGACAGACCACCCCCCATGTCCCATCTGTATAGGGACCCAGAGCAGGGCACCCCCTCTCCCACTCTACAGGGCCTGAGTGCCCCTCCCCACCCTTTCCCAATTCTGTAGGAGCCCAGAACAGGGTGCCCCACCCCCTCTCCCAGTCTATAGGGCTCGGGTGCCCCGCCCCCTCTCCCAGTCTATAGGGCTCGGGTGCCCCGCCCCCTCTCCCAGTCTATAGGGCTCGCGTGCCCCACCCCCTCTCCCAGTCTATAGGGTGCCCCGCCCCCTCTCCCAGTCTATAGGGTGCCCCGCCCCCTCTCCCAGTCTATAGGGTGCCCCGCCCCCTCTCCCAGTCTATAGGGCTCGCGTGCCCCGCCCCCTTTCCCAGTCTATAGGGTGCCCCGCCCCCTTTCCCAGTCTATAGGGGCCCAGAGCAGCCCCCCCTCCTTCGTGCTCTCCAATACAGAAGAATCTGACCCCGACCAGTGGGGAGGGGACGGCGGGGACGGAACCGCTAGTGGGGGGGGAGGGAGGAGCGAGACCCCCGCAGGGGGAGGAGCCTCTGTCGCGACAGGCCCCGCCCCCTATCGCGCCGCGGCCGACTCACGCTGCCGGCGCTCACGGTCCAGCGCCCCCGCTCGGAGCCGGCCCCGCCCCCCGCCGCGGGCCCGAGCGCCAGGAGCAGCAGGAGGGAGAGAGGCCGCGTCCCCCCACCGCCCCGCCGCGCGCCCGCCGCCATCCTCTTCCGGGCCCGGCACCACGTGACGCGCGGCCGGGGGCCGGGGGGAAAGTGCCAACCCCGGGGAGGGGCGAACCACCCGCCCCGCCCACCCCGGAAGCAGGGACCGGGGGGAAAGTGCCAACCCCGGGGAGGGGCGAAACACCCGCCCCCGCCCACCCCGGAAGCAGGGACCGGGGGGAAAGTGCCAACCCCGGGGAGGGGCGAAACCACTTCCTCAATCCGGGGGCAGGGACCGGGGGGAAAGTACCCACACCAGGGAGAGGCGAAAACATTCCCCGGGCCCTGCCTCAGTTTCCCTAGCTGTACAACGGGGATAATGATTCTGCCCGCCTTTGAAAAGCGCTTTGAGATCTAGACTCTAAGAGCATAATAAATCATCACCGGACAATCCTCAGTAGGGCCTGGTTCCCCAGGACCTCGCGCTTAGCCCCACTCTGGTCTGGGTAGTTCCCCACTCCCTCCCTATGGCGTCGATGACTGTGCGGGGCCTGGGGGTGACGGAAACCCAACCTCACAGCGTGTCTAGGAGGACTGGGATGCAGGAGTGCAGAAAGCTCCACCCAGGAGCGAAAAAGGCCCTGAACCCAGATCTCTATCCGGAGTGACTCGGGATCAGTTGACTGGCGTCGATGAGCCAAATTCCCAGAGGTGGAAACGATCCTAACTGTATTGGCGGCAGTGGGCCCGATTCCCCTGCGGGTGTAAACCAGCCAGAGCAATTTACCCCACTTGGCACCCAGCCCACCCCATTGTAACCCGCTTTCCTCCTTGCCCTTCCTCGCCTCTTTTGAGAGGCTGAATCAACCCTTCCTGGCCGGGGTGTGCTGGGACCCTGCGGACTCACATTCCAGGCAGCTGATTCAGAGAAAGGAGCTTCCCTCCCCACGCCCCTTTTCCTGGGGAAACCACAAGGAGGTTTTTTCCACTCATAGTTGAGTTGCAGGCCCCTAGAGAGAGATGGGGGGCGGAGATCCAACTCCCTTAAAGAAACAGGGTGTCGCTAAATCCGCCCATGCACCCCACGAGTCTGGGTGTTGGATTCTGATTGGTGTTTACACCGGGGGCAATCCGGAGTCACTCCAGGATCAGAATCTGTCCCCGGTGCGGAGCGGCCAGGCACATAAGCGCTGAGCATGGGTGATAACGTCCATGGGTCCCCCTGCCTGCCCAAGGGCCTCGACTCTGTGCCCAGGCGAAACCTCCTTGGCTGATATATGGATCAGCTTGCAGGGAACTCAGCCCCCCAAGTCCTGACCCCCTGGGCACTGCTGAAGAGCGCCTTGGCGGAGGGGCCTTGTAGGTGCTACCCTAATACCAGTAATAATCTAACCGGGGGGGGGGGGGGGGGCTGGAAGCCAGGACTCCTGGGTTCTTTCCCCAGCTCTGGGCGGGGGAGGGCGGGGGCTGGAAGCCAGGACTCCTGGGTTCCTTCCCCAGCTCTGGGCGGGGGAGGGGGCTGGAAGCCAGGACTCCTGGGTTCCTTCCCCAGCTCTGGGCGGGGGAGGGGGCTGGAAGCCAGGACTCCTGGGTTCCTTCCCCAGCTCTGGGCGGGGGAGGGGGCTGGAAGCCAGGACTCCTGGGTTCCTTCCCCAGCTCTGGGCGGGGGAGGGGGCGGGAAGCCAGGACTCCTGGCGGCACTAGGGCCCCGGAGGCGCCTCTGGCTGCGGCTCCGGGGCCCGCCCCGCCGCAGTGACTCGCTCGGGTGTGGTGGGTCCCGCAGTCCCGTCCCGGCCGCCGACACAGGCCCGCTGCAGGCAGAGCCCGGAGCCCCGCATCGCCTCCCGCAGGTAGGGCCGGGGGCAGCCCCGCCCCCCCCCCCCCGACCGCGGGGTCCCCACTGCCGGCCCCCCTCCTGCCCGCCCTGGTTTCCGCTGCCCCCGATCTCTGGGGCTGTGGGCCGCTCGTGCACCGGATCCCCTACTGCCCACGGGATCGACCCCCTCTCTCCGGGGATCCCCTGGGGATCCCCTCCCTTCCCCAGGGATCCCCTTCTGAGCACTGGATCCCCTCCCCTGGGGGTCCCCCTTTGATCCCCCCCCCTGGGATTCCCTCCCTTCCCCCCACTAAATCTCCTGTCCTCTGAGCACTGGATCCCCTCTCCTTTCTCCACGGGGGATCCCCTTCTAATCCCCCCTGCACAAGGGATCCCCTGCCTTCCCCCCTGCACAAGGGATCCCCCGCCTTCCCCCCCGCGGGATCCCCCGCCTTCCCCCCCGCGGGATCCCCTGCCTTGCTTTCCCCCCCCCCTCCCCCGGGATCCCCTGCCTTCCCTCCTGCCCCCATGTACACTGGATCCCCTCCCCTTTCTCCTCGGGGGATCCCCTTCTAATCCCCCTGCACAAGGGATCCCCTGCCTCCCCCCCCCCCGATCCCCTGCTTTCCCTCCTGCCCCCATGTACACCGGATCCCCTCCCCTTTCTTCCCCAAGGCTCCCTCTTGAATCACCCCACACCCGATCCCTGCCCTTTCCCCTCGGGGTCTCTGATCCCCTCCCTCGGGATCCCCTTTTCTTCCCTAGAGATTTCAGATCTTCACACACTGGATTCCCATGGGGCTCAAATTCCTTCCCTTCTCCATCCTCCTCCCTTCTCTGGACACCTGTTCCTCTGGCTTCCTCCAGAGCACAATTCGGAACCCCTCTCTGGTAACCCCTTTGAGATCCCTTGAAATCTACCCTCCTCTCCTAGGCCGGGGCCCTGTGGTAGTCCCACCTCATCCCTTTGCACCTCCAACTTTCTGCTCCCTTCGGGTTCCTCCCTTCGGATCTCTAGGGCAGTGGCTCTCAACCCGTCCAGAGACGACTGTACCCCTTTTGCGAGTCTGATTTCTCCCGCGCCCCCCCAAATCGCACCTCGCTGAAGAACAACGTGCTGGCCAAATCAGCCCCCGAAAGACCAACCTGTCCCCCCCCCCCCCCCGCTCTAGCACTGCCGAATGGCCGACTTTCTCCTTTTGACCCCTTGGAAGACTTCTGCATAACCCCCCGGCAGGGCAGGGGTGGGCAAAGCTTTTGGCCCGAGAGCCACATCGGGGTTACAAAACTGTAGGGAGGGCCGGGTAGGGATGGCTGTGCCTCCCCAAACAGCCTGGACCCCTATCTGACCCCCTCCCACTTCCCGCCCCCAGACTGCCCCCCTTAGAACTCCCCACCCATCCGAACACCCCCCACCCTCCGCTCCTTGTCCCCTGTCCACACCCCTGCCCCACAGGCTGTAGTTTGCCCCCCCCTGCTCTAGGGGATCCTCTTAGAGTTAGATTCTCCCTTCCCTTCCTCCCCCCAGCCCACCGGATTCCTCCCCCCCGGGGACAACTTGCTCCTCTTTACGCTGGTCTCCCCTGCGATCCTTTTCCGGGGGGATCTCTTGGCCCCCTTTACGCTGGATTCCTCCCCCTCCTATAGGATTTCTGGAAATTTCTTCCTTCCCCTTTACAGTGGCTTCCTCTCCCCCACCGGGACCATGTGTGTTTGTGTGTTTCTCCTCTGGGGGGGGGGGGGGATCTCTTCTATTTGGCTCCTGTCTCCCCATTAACCCCCAGTAGATGGGGTGCCAAGTGGCTCGCCCTGCCCTCGGCCTATCTAGGCTTCTTCCCGGCCAGTGGTGGGTTGCTGCCCTCCACCCCCTTGCCTGTCCCCCCCCCCCCCCCCGCCTGGAGCCCCTGTGCACCCGGCTTGGCCCCACACCCTGGCTGCTCCCATGAAGACAACGCCCCATTATCTCTCTCTTCCCCCCAGGCGTCTGGCCTGCTGCCCGGAGGCCTCCCGCGGCTCTAGCATCTGCTCCTTTCCCCAGCCCACGCCCGCACCCAGCTTTCCTGCCCCCGGGGCTGCGGGGCGCTCTCCTCGCTTTTGTGTGGCCTGGAGGACGACGGGTCGAGGCCTCGGAGCTCCTGGGTTCTGTTCAGGGGGGTCAGGCGCAGAGGGCAGGCAGTGGGGTTTAGTGGTTAGAGCAGAGGGGCTGGGAGCCAGGACCCCGGGGTTCTGTTCCCAACTCGGGGAGGGGAGTGGGGTTTAGTGGTTAGAGCAGAGGGGCTGGGAGGCAGGACCCCTGGATTCTGTTCCCACCTCTGGGTCTTTTACCCTCTTGTCCCATGAACTCGCCTGGCCTGGAGGTGTTGCTCTCTACAGCTGTCTTGGCAGAGCCCCCGTGTTGAGGCCCAGTCAAATGGGACAGGCCTGCAAATCAAGCCAGGGGTTTGTTTAACTTTAGAGCGGGTTGGGCCCTCCGCTGCTCAGCTGGGGATCTTGAATCCGGATTGTTCTCCCCCAAACTGCTCCCGGGCAAGTCGGAGGAAGCCTTTTGCGGGCAGCTGAGAGGGGGCCAAGTTAGCCCAGTCCCCCCCCCGTCCCTCCCCCCCGCTTATAAATGCCCCGTCAGCGTAGACAATGCCCCAGTGTTCTCTGATTTGCATCGTCTGGGCACCGCTGTTCCTGCAGCGCCGGCGTGAAATCTTCCAAAGCTCTGGCCCGGTTCGCTGACACTGGCTGGCGATTTCGCCCGCCAAAAACAGACGAGGGGACATGGTCGCGAACGAAACAAAAGTTCTTTTGTGTCCCCCGGCAGATTTTAAATAAACCCTGGCGGTCCCGCTAGGTGCTTCTGGTGGGTGTTTTCCCTGTTGCACAGGAGGGGAAACTGAGGCACCAGAGGGGGAGGGCATGATTGGCCCGAGATCACACGGGAAGTTAGTGGCAGAGCTGGGAGGCCCCACTTCCAGTCTCGCCCAATCCGACTTCTAGACTAGAGGCTGCTTGTGGTTCATTTTTTGGTCCATCCCCGGCCCACGCCTGAGCCGATCGAGTTCTTTTCCGACCCAGCCCGCCTCACCAAACCTGCGGCAGTGCCGTTGGCATCTCCTACCCAGGGGGGTTGGCACGGGGGAAGCTGCGTGTCCTGCCCCCGCCATCTGCGGCCCGCTGCTGCGTTGTGTGTTTTCCCGCCTGACACGGACCCAACACTTGTAGTTGGTCCTGTCGGGTGTGGGTCGGTTGTTGCAGGGCTCTGTGCTAGACTCCATCCGGCTGCCCGAACTGGGGATAGAACCCAGGAGTCCTGAACCCTCCCCCCAACCCGCACCTCAGTCCTCTCCCAGAGCTCAGAACAGATGTATAGAGATTCTAGAGCCCTATATTTTATATTGCTGCCCATCACCATTGTATCAGGGCTTTGTCCACTAACAAAATCCCCAAAGGATTTCATTGCGTCTCTCTCGCGTCTCCCTTTTTTGGGGGGGAAAACCCTGCCTGGGGTAGGGATTTGGGATTTTGTTTTGCTATTTTTTATGAATTTGCCCTCTTCCTTGTTTGTTTTGTTTCTGGGGATCGCAGTCGTTGTCTGGGTCAGCCTGACGGTGGAAAGGTTTTTCTCAAAGTCGGGGCCTTTCAAAGCGGGTTCAGAGCTGGGGCTCGGACCCAGGCGTCCCGGCTCCCAGCCCTGCTGCTCTAACCACTGGACGCCACTCCCCTCCCAGAGCTGGGAATGGAACGTGATAGTCCTGGCTCCCAGCCCCCTTTGCTCCCCTTCTAGAGCTGAGATTAGAACCCAGGAGTCCTGGCTCCCAGCCCCCTACCCCCAGCTGCTAGAGGGCCCTTGGTCCCCTGCAGGTTTGGGCCCCGAAATTGTCCAGGAGTGCACCTAACTAACCCGGCGCTTCCCATTTCAGGACCATCCCTGGATTGAGGAAGAGCGAAACTGACCAGCCCGTTGTCTGTTTTCTTTCCAGCCCATCTTTTCGCAGATCTTCCCCCCCAGCTAGGAAACCGCCCCAATGTTCCTGGTCAAGAACTTCCTAGGCGGAGGAGGAGGAGTGGGCGGTGGAGGCGGCGGCGGAGGCGGGGGCTTCGGCGGGAACATCGGGAACGTGATCGGCGGCTTCCTGAGCGGCGGCGGCGGCGGAGGAGGACGGGCTGGAGGTGGGGGAGGTGCTGGCGGAGCCATGGGCATCATTGGGGGCGTGATCAATGCCATCAGGTTCGTACGTCGTTGGTGTTAACGGGATTGCGCTGACGGCCGGGCTCCATGGCCGAGATCGGGGCCCCGTTGTACCGGGCGCCGCCCAGACACACAGTGACTGAGATCGGGGCCCCGTTGTACCGGGCGCCGCCCAGACACACAGTGACCGAGATCAGGGCCCTGTCGGGCCGGGCGCTGCCCAGACACACAGTGACCGAGATCAGGGCCCTGTCGGGCCGGGCGCTGCCCAGACACACAGTGACCGAGATCAGGGTCCCGTCGGGCCAGGCGCCGCCCAGACACACAGTGACTGAGATCGGGGCCCCGTCGGGCCGGGCGCCGCCCAGACACACAGTGACCGAGATCAGGGCCCCGTCGGACCGGGCGCCGCCCAGACACACAGTGACCGAGATCAGGGCCCCGTCGGGCCGGGCGCCGCCCAGACACACAGTGACCGAGATCAGGGCCCCGTCGGGCCGGGCGCCGCCCAGACACACAGTGACCGAGATCAGGGCCCCGTCGGGCCGGGCGCCGCCCAGACACACAGTGACCGAGATCAGGGCCCCGTCGGGCCGGGCGCTGCCCAGACACACAGTGACCGAGATCAGGGCCCCGTCGGGCCGGGCGCCGCCCAGACACACAGTGACCGAGATCAGGGCCCCGTCGGACCGGGCGCCGCCCAGACACACAGTGACCGAGATCAGGGCCCCGTCGGACCGGGCGCCGCCCAGACACCCAGTGACCGAGATCAGGGCCCCGTCGGACCGGGCGCCGCCCAGACACACAGTGACCGAGATCAGGGCCCCGTCATGCCGGGCGCCGCCCAGACACACAGTGACCGAGATCAGGGCCCCGTCATGCCGGGCGCCGCCCAGACACACAGTGACCGAGATCAGGGCCCCGTCGGGCCGGGCGCCGCCCAGACACACAGTGACCGAGATCAGGGCCCCGTCGGACCGGGCGCCGCCCAGACACCCAGTGACCGAGATCAGGGCCCCGTCGGGCCGGGCGCCGCCCAGACACACAGTGACCAAGATCGGGGCCCCGTCGGGCCGGGCGCTGCCCAGACACACAGTGACCGAGATCGGGGCCCCGTCGGGCCGGGCGCTGCCCAGACACACAGTGACCGAGATCGGGGCCCCGTCGGGCCGGGCGCTGCCCAGACACACAGTGACCGAGATCGGGGCCCCGTCGGGCCGGGCGCTGCCCAGACACACAGTGACCGAGATCGGGGCCCCGTCGGGCCAGGCGCCGCCCAGACACACAGTGACCGAGATCGGGGCCCCGTCGGGCCGGGCGCCGCCCAGACACACAGTGACCGAGAGCGGGGCCCCGTCGGGCCGGGCGCTGCCCAGACACACAGTGACCGAGAGCGGGGCCCCGTCGGGCCGGGCGCCGCCCAGACACACAGTGACTGAGATCAGGGCCCCGTCGGGCCAGGCGCTGCCCAGACACACAGTGACCGAGATCAGGGGCCCCGTCGGGCCGGGCGCTGCCCAGACACACAGTGACCGAGATCAGGGCCCCGTCGGGCCGGGCGCTGCCCAGACACACAGTGACCGAGATCAGGGCCCCGTCGGGCCGGGTGCCGCCCAGACACACAGTGACCGAGATCAGGGCCCCGTCGGGCCGGGCGCTGCCCAGACACACAGTGACCGAGATCGGGGCCCCCGTCGGGCCGGGCGCTGCCCAGACACACAGTGACCGAGATCGGGGCCCCGTCGGGCCGGGCGCTGCCCAGACACACAGTGACCGAGATCGGGGCCCCGTCGGGCCGGGTGCCGCCCAGACACACAGTGACTGAGATCAGGGCCCCGTCGGGCCGGGCGCTGCCCAGACACGCTTTAAGAGGCAGCCTTTGCCATTTCAATAGATAACACAGAAGAAGGAAGGTTTCGTTAAATCACCAGCCGCTGACTGAGCTCTGTGGATGGGCTGGAGGAGAGGCAGTGCAGGCCCAGGGAGAGGGGCTGGTCCCTCCAGGGCGATTTTGGGGCTGGAGGGGTCTTGATTTCAGCCTGCCGGCGGGGGGGGGGGGGGGGGAAAGGCAGGGCATTGAGTTACAGGCAGGTGGTGACTCGTCTCCTTACTGGCCCAGCTTGAACCTGAGAATCCTGTGGCCTCTTGGGGGAAGTGGATTCTCCCTGGCTGGCAGGTGTTGCTTTGAATGCGGTGCCCTGCCCTATGGATGGGGGGTGGGGTGGGGTGGTTAGGGCTGGCCAGGCGGCTCTTTTCAGTCAGACTGGTTTGTCCACATCGGGGGAACTAGAGGCCCAGGTGCGCCCTGCCTAAGCCCCTAGTGCAAGGGAGAGTCCCCGTTATCTGTCTCCACCTGGGTTCTTCCCCTGAGTCTGGGCTCTCCTCTCATCATTGATCTTTCCCCAGCACCTTCCATGGGTAAGATCCCCATGAGCCTGGCAAACCATCTCTACAGGGATTTCCTCACCCAACACTAAAATGCAGCCACCTCTGGGGGTGAGGTGTGGCAGCTGTTTATACAGGGATCTACCTCTAAATTGGAAAGTGGTTCTGCAGTTTATCATGCCGTGTGTTGGGCATAGGGAAGGCAGAGTGGTCTAGTGGCTAGGACACTGGGCTGGGAGATCGGAACTGTAAGTTCTGCTCCCAGCTCTGCTGTTGTCTCTGAGTGTGGCTCCGTGCCTCAGTTTCTCTATCTGTATAGCAGGGAGGTGCCTGGCTCCACCACCGGGCTCCCTGTGTGATATTGGGTAAATCACCGCATCTCTCTGGGCCTCAGTTTCCCCATCTGTAAAACAGGGATAATAACTATTCCCTTGTCTATGCAGATTGGAAGCTCTTGGGGGCAGGTATTGTCTCAGTCAGGTTCTGTGCAGCGCCCGGCGCGACGGGGCCCTGATCTCGGCCGGGGTCTGGGCAGCGCCTGGCGCGATGGGGCCCTGATCTCGGCTATAATGCAAATATATAATAACGTTACCAGGTGGATGTGTGTGTTTCTAAAAGACCCGTCGTAACGGTTTCCTCTTTCTTTCCCCCTCCGTGTCACAGCGAAGCAGCGGCTCAGTATAATCCGGAGCCACCGGTAAGTCCTGATTCCTCTGTGTCCTCGCCCAGCCTGTGCCTCCTGTCAGATATTAACACGGGTCTCTGCACAGGCTGAGTTTGTAGCAAGGCGTGGGGGGGCGGGGAGGGTTCTCCGGCATGGAGTCCCATTGCCTTGATTGGGGTAAGTCACGGGAGTGCAGGCGTCTGCCCAAGATCAGGGCCACCAGCAAAAGTCCTGCGGTTTGCTTTGGTTTTTAAAGTGATTTGCAAAGAGATGCGAATGGAGCTCGTGTCCTTGGTTCGTGGAGCACAAAGACAGCCGGGGGGGGTCACGTCCGACATTAGAAATTCAGGTCTCCTTTTCCCTGTTTGTCCCGGAGGCCGCTGGTGACTGGCGGGTGACCCTTTGGGCCAGTGGAGAGCCAGGGATATGGGTTTAAACCACCCTGGCTAGTGATATTTTGTAACTTTCCGTGTCTTTTGCCCCCCCGCAGCCCCCCCGCAGCCACTTCTCCAACGTGGAAGCTAACGAGAGCGAGGAAGTGCGGCAGTTTCGGCGCCTCTTCACGCAGCTGGCCGGAGATGTGAGTGCTTCGCCGGCCTCTGTCTTTGCACCCATCAGAAAGGGGCCCCGGCCCAGCCCTGGGGGCGTCTCCCTGGGCCAAAACTTTCACCGAGACCCTCTGCTTTTTATCTTAGGGGGCTCCCAAACTGAGGCCTGATTCCCAGCCAATTCACAACCCCTTTGGAAACCAGGCCCCGCAATCAAAGGCCTCTGGTTGCCCTGTGACCTTTCCTCTCCTCTGACGTCCTCTCTGTAGATAGCCCTGCCCAGAATCCTTTGCAGCATGGGACTCTAGTGGATTATGGGTGAGGCCCCTACCAAATTCACGGCCATGAAAAACGCGTCACGGACCGTAAAATCTGGTCCCCCCGCCTCCCCCCGTGAAATGTGGACTCCCCAAAGGAAGTTGCAGGGGGGTCACATGGTTATTTTAGGAGGTGTATGAGATTGTCCCCCCGAGCTGGGCGGCTTGAGATTGGCGGCTGTGGGCCGGGCACCCAGCTCTGAAGGCAGTGCCCTGCCAGCAGCGGTGCAGATGTAAGGGTAGCAATATCACAGCCCCCCTACAATAACCTCGCGCCCCCCCCCCCCCCCCCCCGGCCGCCTCCCGCAACTCCTTTTAGGGTCAGGGCCCCTGCAATGACAACACCGTCACGTTTCAGGCTGAAATTGTGAAATGTACAATTTGAAAATCCGGCGACTGTGAAATGGACCCAAAGGGCGTGTGAATTTGGTTGGGGCCCTAGTTATGGGGTGAGGAATGGGTGCCAGGAGCCGCCGGGAGGTGGCTCCCTGCCGGTTGATCTGCCCCAGGCAGGGCGAGAGTCGCTCCCGCCCGGTGTGACTCCCCCCTCGTCTCTCTGCTTTGCGGCAGGATATGGAAGTGAGCGCCTCCGAGCTGATGAACATCCTCAACAAGGTGGTGACCAGACGTAAGTGGGGCCGTTTAAATCCGCTCCTGCCTCGGCTGAATCATTTACGAAAGGGTTAAAAGGTCCGGGCTGGCCGGACCCTGCTATCGGGGACCTAGGGAAGGCCAGGACTCCTGGGTTCCATTCCCGGCTGGCTCGGGATGTGACCTCAGGCGAGCTGCTGTGTGTGTTTTCGTGTCCTAGATTCCTCGGTTTTAAGGCCGGGACTTTTGTGATCATCTCGCCCGGCCTGTATTATTCGGGCCGGGGATTCCCGCCTCCAGCCCATATCTGGTGGTGGAGCTTGCCGGTTGCCGGTACAATGGGGGACGATGGTGAACTCCTGGTATCTCCGTGGCATGGAGATGCCAGGCGCTGGCCCCCACTTCCCAGATGCAGTAGGGTCGATGCCACGCAGAGCTCCGGGGCCTGGTGCCCTGTCGTAGTCACACCTCCCGCGTCATCGGAAGTGGCCCGAACTTGCCCTCTTGCCTTCCAGATCCCGACCTGAAGACGGACGGGTTCGGCATTGACACCTGTCGCAGCATGGTGGCCGTCATGGATGTATCCTCCTCCCAAACTGACGTCGGGGCGCAGGAGCCTTTAAAGATACCAGGGCCTGATTCACAGCTCCCCCCGCCCCCTGTGCCTGGGGCAGGGATGGGGGGGCGGAGGCTGTGAGCCCCCGTGGCTCTCCCTATGTTATAGCAGGGTCTGGGCATGGCCTATCAGTCTCCAGGCTGCCCTAACTCACACTTCTCCCCCATGGGCCCTGGGGGGCAGAGAATCGCCACAGCACAGAGCGCTCCGGCCGTGCCCCCGATCTGCCCCTATGCTGGGGCCCGTTCTCCCAGCTCCACACTGGCTGGGGAGATCCCTGGCACAGGTGAGAGTCTCCGGGGGCCATTCCCACCCATGCTGAAGGCCCCCGTGCTGCCGGATCCCCTCCCTGCCGCTTGCCGGGGTTTGGCCGATGTCTTTGTTCCTTGACCCGGAGGCTTCAGAGCGACACCACCGGGAAGCTGGGCTTCCAGGAGTTCAAGTATTTGTGGGGGAACGTCAAGAAGTGGCAGGTAGAGAGGTGGGGGAGGGGGGCGTCTATCACTCGTGGCTGAGACCCGACCCTGCCCCCCCCTACAAACTTGGGGGGGGGGCGGAATGAGAGGCCTTGGGGCTCCCAGTCTGGGGGGGGGGTAATGGGGGAGGGGCTTTTCAGCCTTCCCAGCTGGAATTGTCTGTCACTTTCAGCCCTACCTATGGGGGGGGGGGGCGGCTTGCTGCTGCATTGCCTTCTGGGTACCCAGAATTCCCAGCGCCGCTCCCCTGCCTCCCTGCCAGAGGTACCGGGGGTGTCCAGCAGGGGGACCGGGGGTGTCCAGCAGGGGGACAGCTGGGATACGAACTGTCTCCTTGGGGGCAGAGTTAAGGGGCCACATTGCCTGGGATGTCTTCCCCCCCCACCCCGTTCCCTCCATCACCCGGCGTTCTAGGGAGGGGCCACCATTTTAGCAGGAGGTCGTCTCCTGTCCCTCCTGCCCCCCATGTGCCACTTGAGTGGTTGGGGGGGGGGGGAGTGGTTTCTTAATTTTCCCTCCCCCGCTCTGCCATTCTCTGGGTCCGGGGGGGGCCAGATCTCGGCTTCTCTCCCTTCCCCCCTCGCCCATATCTGCCATCTCGCAGCCTGTGGTCCCCCTCCCTGCCCAGCCCCAATCAGCAGCTGTGTGTTTGTGATGGGAAGGGGGGGCGCTCTTATCCCATAACCCACTTGTCTTCCCCCCCAGGGTATCTACAAACAGTACGACACGGATCAATCCGGCACCATCGGCAGCAGCGAGCTGCCAGGAGCCTTCGAGGCGGCGGGTGAGGATTCGCCGAGGGGTGGGATTGGCGGGCGGGCGGGGGGGGCCACAGGGCTGTCTCAGGTTGACAGGGAGTGACTGTCTCTCCCCCCTCCCCCCCCCAGGCTTCCGGCTGAATGATCAGCTGTACCAGATGATGGTGCGCAGGTACTCGGACGAGAACGGCCACATGGACTTCGACAACTTCATCAGCTGCCTGGTTCGCCTGGACGCCATGTTTCGTAAGTGGCCCTCGGGTCGGTCCTGGGGATGGGGAGGGGGGGCTCTGGGGTCCTCTGCCCCCCCCCCATCCGCCCCTCCTGACCCTGCCTCTAGTCTGAGCTGGGCCCCTCCCTTCTGGGTTTTGCTCCGTGTGTGTGTAGCACCGGGCCCAATGGGGGCCCGGTCGGTGACTGATGTTTCTAGGTGCTACCGTAATATACCGAATAGCACTACAATGTACAGCGCCTGGCACACTGGCGGTGTGGTCCGAGACTGGGGTTTCTAGGTGCTACCGTAATACACCGAATAGCACTACAATGTACAGCACCTGGCACACTGGCGGTGTGGTCCGAGACTGGGGTTTCTAGGTGCTACCGTAATATACCGAATAGCACTACAATGTACAGCGCCTGGCACACTGGCGGTGTGGTCCGAGACTGGGGTTTCTAGGTGCTACCGTAATACACCGAATAGCACTACAATGTACAGCGCCTGGCGCAATGGGGGTGTGGTCCGAGACACGGGTTTCTAGGTGCTACCGTAATACACCGAATAGCACTACAATGTACAGCGCCTGGCACACTGGGGGTGTGGGCCGAGACTGGGGTTTCTAGGTGCTACCGTAATACACCGAATAGCACCACAATGTACAGCGCCTGGCACACTGGGGGTGTGGTCCGAGACTGGGGTTTCTAGGTGCTACCGTAATACACCGAATGGCACTACAATGTACAGCGCCTGGCGCATTATGCTAATGCAAGAAATAATACAAAAAACCCAACAGCAATGGTGGATGATGCCTTGGAGAGGGGGTGGCTTGTTAGTGATCAGAACATAGGGATGGAGGTCAGGACTCCTGGGTTCTATCCCCAGCTCTAGGAGGGAAGTGGGGTCTACTGGTTAGAGCAGGGATGGGAGGCAGGACTCCTGGGTTCTATCTCCATGATCGGGGGGTAGAGATTGGGGAGGATCCTGTTGTGCCGGGCGCTGCACAGACACGTGCTGAGAAAAGGTCCCTGCCCCAAATTTTGACAACCCAGATAGACAGGATGGGGGGGGGAGAGGGGGAAGGATTATCTCACCCAAGATCTCCTGATAACCAAGATCCCCTGAATCCCAGCCCAGTGCGCTAACCCCAATCCCGCCCTTCCCCCTCGCCTCCTACAGGTGCCTTCAAGTCTCTGGATAAGGACGGGGACGGGCAGATCCGGGTGAACATCCAGGAGGTGAGTGAGGCACGAGGCTGTTTCCCCCCCCCCCCCCCCCGATCTTTTCCTTCCTGCGCTGGCAAGGGACCCTGATGTGATTCCTGTCTCCCCCAGCCCTGTACCCCCACCCCATTGGGGTCCATGGGGAATGGCTCCTCCCCCAGCCCCATGCCCCCACCCCATTGGGATTCATAGGGAATGGCCCCTCCCTCATCCCCTCACCTCCCACCCCATTGGATTTCATGGGGAATGGCTCCTCCCCCAGCCCCATGCCCCCACCCCATTGGGGTTCATGGGGAATGACCCCTCCCCCAATCCCACACACCCCAGTCCATTGGGGTTCATAGGGAATGGCCCCTCCCCCAACCCCGCACACCCCAGTCCATTGGGGTCCATGGGCAATGCCCTGCCCCCTCCCCCCCCACCTTAAAAACGGGCAGATCCTCTCCCTCCGCTGGGCTGTGCGCACCGGTCTGACACCGGGGCGGTCCGTATCCCGTATTGCCCTGCCCGGCCCTCTCCTGACCCCCCCTTCCGCTCTGTCCCGCAGTGGCTGCAGCTCACCATGTACTCCTAAGAGCCCGCGCGCCAGCCTGGACCCACGGCCTCTCGTCGCCGCCCGGGCCTCTCCGCGCCAGCTGCCACCCGCCCTTCTCTCCGCTTTTTGATTCCCAACCCCTCCCGGCTCCCTGGAAGACCAGACGTCCCCCGCTCTGCACCCCCCGCCTTAGCCGGCTCTCCTCCGGGACGCCCGGCCGCTCGCTCTGGGGCTGCGTATGCCCGGGAAGGGGGTGGGTGGGGGCATAAAACGGCTTCCGACTTGGAGGTACGTTTGCTGCCACGCGACCCACACTTCATCGACCCCTCTTCGGGCCCCCAGGATCCCGCGGCTCCAGCGGGAGGGGGCAGAAACGAAGCCGAACGCAGCCCGCGTGCCCCTCCCCACGCGCCGGCTGATTTTAATTTCCCATCTGCTCAGATTCCAGCTCCCTCCCTGGCTGGAAATTTCGTGGGAGTTCCTTCCCTGCATGCTGTTTGCCACCCATGCCCTAGAGAGGCTGGGCACGGGCAGGAGGTGGCGGGGGGGGGGGGGGGGGGCAGGTGGAAAAGCTTTTGACCGCACCCCACCTGGCTCTCTGCCTTCCTCTAGTAGCTAGGCCCTGTGCGGCGATTTATCAGGCTGCTGCGGTAGAGGCTTGTGCTTTTTAGGTCCGGAGGTGCCGGGTTCGATTCCCCGCAGACCACCCAGGGAGGCATCCGAGGGGCACCAGGGGAGGCCGCTGCCTGGCCGGGGCATATGCAAAGCCTCGGTGGCGGCCTTTCGGTGAGGGGTTTGCCACGGAACGCACCAGCTGTCTCTGTCTCTGACGCCCACCGTGTTTTCTAACGCTCAACAGAAACGATAATAAAGTTCTATAATAACATGTCAGCAGAGCTCGGATGCGTCTCTTTTCCGCCCCAGCGCCGCGTTCCTGCTCAACATATGCTGCCTGCCAGCCCCCTGTCTCGGAGCTGCCTCTGTTTTCATACATGGGGCCTTCCCCCTCGAAGCACTGACAGTTTGGGTCACGGCAGTGCAGCTGCCTCTGGGGTGGAACGCGGCGGCTGTTTTTAACAGCACACAACAGCTTAACCGGCGTTACCGTGGTACTTCTGTGAGACCTCATATCTGAGCGCCTAGCCTCACGAGGTAGGCCAGTGTTACTCTCTCCGTGCACAGATGGGGAAACTGAGGCAGGGAGCGGCAGTCACTTGCCCAAGCTTACTCCCAAGGAGCAGAGAATTCAACCCAGGTTTTACAGAGTCCCCGGTTGGTGTCCAAAGAGGAAAATTTTAGGGATGCAGAAATTATCCAAAATGGGCTTTAATCCGTTAGGTGCTTAGTCGCAAAAGGGTCAATGGACAAATAAATGGGCCCAAATTTAAACACCCCCCATCTGTCAGTCCACATCTTGACATCAAAGGACTTGCACTGGGTTTCAGCTGGTGTTAACCAAGTTCAGAATCAGACTCCAATGCCCTGAGATCTTAGTGTGGTTCCAAACTCCATTGTTACCTGCCACCCTGTTAACTGCCCGTCTCTGCCCTTCCCGGCATCCTGGCCTGAACAGGGGCTGGGCTATTGGGCGGGATACCTGGTTCCAAACGGCCCTCGCATTCCACCCCAGAGATGGCAGCATTACTCGGTGATTGAGTGAGTCCCTGTGAAGGAGGTGTGGAAAATATTCCTCACTGGAGGTTGGAGAAAGGTCCTAGCTCACAAGCTGGTACGGGTAAGGGTTAGGGTTAGGGAGATGGGTTTTCTCCTCCCAGATGCAGCATGGTCTAGGGGCTAGAGTGGCAGACTGGGACCCAGGAGATCTGGGGTCTGGTCCTGGCTCTGCCATTTCCCTGCTGCGGGACTTGCTTCAAATCACGTCTCTCTGCATCTGTTTCCTCTCCCAGCGTCTGTCGCTTGAGGCTGGAAGCCCTTCGGGACAGACGCTGTCTCTCGCTAGGGGTTTGTCCTCGGCCTAGCGCGATGGAGCCTGGGCTTGAGGTGCTAGTGCGACACGCAGTGAGTGCTCGCCTGCCTCAGTTTCCCCATCAGGAAAATGGGATCGTATTTACTACTCAGCTTTGTGTTTGGAGTTTGTACAGCAGCTGGCCCAAGCGGGGCCTGGCTCCAGACTGGGGCGACTGGATGCTACCGCAGGACACGGAATAGCAATAAAAAAAAGTCTGGGGCCCTGCCCCATGGGGCGCTGGTCCACGCCCCAGCCCTCTAGCTACCATGCACCGAATAGCACTCCTCTCCCAGGGGAGACGGAATTTGTGTCTAAAGTGCATTGCCCATCGCATGATAATAAACGTGACGCTACAAGCCACGTCTGTTATTCAATAGCAACTGAGCTGTGGGTTTCCTGAGCAGTTGCCAGCATCCCCGCCCTTCCTCTCGCCCCACCTCTCCGGGGCAGGTGCAGGGTCAGGGCTGGAGGCAGAAACTGAGTCTCCAGCGATCTGTGAACTGAGTAACCTCGGCGCGGAGAGGAACCGGTTCGGTCGGGGCCCCCAGCAGCCTGGTTGCAGATCAGCTGACAGGCTGGGACTTGTGGAGCTGCTCAGATCACACCTGCGGCAGGTGGGGTTGTTCGCAGTTCAGCAGGCGGCCCCCTGAGACTGTTACGTGGGGGGGGGGGGGAAGCGCTAGGCTTGTATCCACAGCCCGTTACCTTCCCTCCTGTGAGCTCACCACAGCCCCTCACCCCACCTAATGCCAGCCAAGAGCCCCTGGCTGTTAGCCCCCTGGAGTCCTGGCTCTCAGCCCCATCCCCGCTCTAACCACTAGACTCCACTCCCCAGCTCAGAGCAGAACCCAGAATTCCCGGTTCCCAGTCCCCCCTGCTCTAATCACTAGCCCCACCCACCCTTCTAAGGGCTGGGCATGGAACCCAGGAGTCCTGGACTCCTTGCCCTCTGCTCTAACCACTAGACCCCACTTTTCTCCCGGTGCTGGGAGTGGAACCCAGGAGTCCTGACTCCACTGCCTGCTTAAGACAGCCACATAGCCGGGCCTGAGGCCCTATTACAAAGGGCCCGGTCATGCTGTGGCGGGGGCAGAGTCACGGATGAGAGCGATAAGACACCGGGCTCTGCCCGCCACCCCACCCTGCCCCGGCAGCCGCTGCGATAGGCCCACCCCCGGTGGAATCCGTCGCCCCCTGCTGGATTATCCTCAGTGCCGCAGCTCTCCGCCAAGGCCCAGTCCAAACCACGGCCCTTTTCCTCCCCGGGGGGGCGCGTACCATCGTGTCCGGATGCCACGTCTCAGCCAGGCTGTCCAGGAGGCTCCCATCAGCACGGGCCAGATTGCCGTCAGGCCGGGTCCGGGCTAGAAAGAGGCCCGTGTTACCAGGTTTAGGTCACCAAGACCGGTGCCATGGCCAGTGGTTCAGGTTGCCATGCCAAATTGCCCGGGGTTGCCGTACCAAGATGCCCATGCAAGTTGCCGGGTTCACGTTGCCCGGGTTACCATGCCAAGTCGCCATCTCCAGCCTCCCTGCTCCCCAGCTAACGTCAGAGCCTGGAGGTTGCCCCTGGTAACAGCATCCTCAGGTGGGTGGGTGGGTACCAGTCTCAGGCTCTTAACCCACCCTGTCCCCCTCCCCCTTTTGCTGGCAGCCAATGGGAGGGCAGCCTGAGCTGCCAATCAGGCCAACTGGCCAATGGGGACCTCCCACCCTCCTCCCAAGAGGAGCAGACAGAGCCTCTAAGCTGTTGCGACTAGAAGCAGAACAGGGATCCTGGGACTGAACTAGCACAACAGGTAAAAGGGGAGGAAGCCTCTGGGGCGGGGGGGGGGGGGGGGGAAGGGAGGGGTAGGGGGAGGGGGATCCCCCGGCACTGGGGGTGGGTCTGGAGAGGGGAGGGTGGCTGGGGCAGGGGCAGGGGCTGGGAGGGTCTCTGGAGGAGGGGCTGGGTGAGAGGATGGAGAAAGGAGGGTCTGGTCTGGAGACAATTGGGGGATTGTAGGGGGGCCTGGGGGAGGCTTTGGGGGGGGGGTCTGGGCAGATGGGGGCAGTGAAGATTCCAGACAGAAAGGGTGGGGGGGTCTGTGGGGTGGGGCAGTCAGGAGGGGGGGGGCTGGTCAATCTATCTCTCCCCCCCCTCCCAGCCTCACGCTTCCATCTGGATCATTCCTGGGACTTTCCGTGCCTCTGGGCTGGTCCTTTTCAGACCCCCTCCCGCCCCCCCCCACCCCTCCGCCCCCCCCAGCTGCCAGCCCTTCGGCGCCATCCGGGATGCCAAGGGCAGCAGGCGTTGGATCTGGGAGCGGAAGATTGATGACGGCTGGCAAAGAGAGGCCTGCCTGGCATGGCTCTTACCAGGCCCGCATTGCGCTCAGCGCTGTACATTTGTCTTGCTATTAGGTGTACGGCGGTAGCACCCCGGCACCCCAGTATTGGACACCCCCCCATTGTGTCAGGCGCTGTACAGAACAAAAAGAGGATCCCATTCTATTGTGTAATAATTGCCAGCTTTTCTGTTGACTCTTCGCCCTTTGCACCGTCGTGTTCCCACGGGAGCCGACCCGCCCCAGAGGCTCATCTCGAAGTTTCCGGATGGACGCGTTTGGAATGGTTATTCCGTGAACCGTTTCAAATGTTCAGTTTGGGGGGACGCAGCCCGGTGCCCGGATTTCCCGTGGGCGGGGCAGTCCCATGGTCCGAGCGTGGGATGGGAACTCCGGCTTCCCCACTCCTGATCCTGCCGGGGGCCCAGCGCCCCCCGCTCTGCATGGTGCCAAGCCAGCCCGAGTTTGTTGATTTCAGCAGGATCGGAGGGGCTCTTGGCATCCCCCAGGAGACACTTGGCACTAGAGCAGGGGGACCAAACCCTAAATGTGGCCGCCTACAGAGGAGCCGGCTTTCCATCTGGCTACGCGTGAAATGGACCCGGGTCGCCGGCTGGGAGCCAGGCTGTGGGGCTGGGGAGATGGAACCCAGAGAGAGGGAGGAACTCACCCAAGGTTACTCAGTGACTCAGTGGCAGAGATGGAACCAGACCCTTAGCCCTGGTCCTTCCTGGGTCCTAATGTCATATGCGGATCACAGGGGCCTCAGAGGACAGTCTGGCCAAAGCGCAGCAGGGGAGAGGGGAGCTAAATTTCACATCTGGGGTTTACAAGGCGGGTTTCCTTTGTTTGCAGTAAGAATGGTCTAGCCTAGTGGTTAGAGCAGGGGGCTGGGAGGGAGGTGGGGTCTCATCCAGGGTTCATTGGCTGCAGGCCGGTCCCTCCTCCTCACGCAGACCTGGCGGGTTTATTATTTCCCGGTGAATCAGCCGGTCGAGGGGCACTTGGCTTGTGCGCCCGGCCCAGCTCCCCGGAGAGCAGCCAGCACATCAGGTGGCTGAGTCATGGCCGGAAGCGGAGGCCTGGCCGTCGCGCCTCGGGGGTGCCGATGAGTCTGTCACTATTGTTGTGACGGCGGAGAGCGCCCAGACGCTACGGGGATGCTCTGGTCCCTCGGCCTCTCCTGTCCTTCCTCTGAGCAGGCCGGTACGAGCCCTGTTTTACAGATGGGGAAACCGAGGCACAAGGAATGGCTGTAAGTCCTTGTCCATCCCGTGCCCCCCCAGATCTAACCACTAGGCACCGCTCTGGGACTGGACCCCCGGAAGCCTCTGTCTCGCTCCCACTTGCTTGAACCATTAGGCAAAACTCCCTGCCGAAGTGGGGAACAGAACCCGGGAGGCCCTGCTGAGCTCCCCCATCCTGCTCCCTGTGGCACAGCGCCCCTTAGCGCCGCCCTGGGGCTGGCACTGACTGAGAGGGGAGGAGCGCCCCCTACTGACCTGCCATATTTGCACCCTGCAGCACAGTGCCCCCTAGGGCTCAGTCCTGTGCATGAAGAGCGCCCCCTCTTGATCCCCCCCCCCCCGTCCCTGTTTGCAGCAAGGGGCATCCCCGGGCAGATCCGAGGGTGCCTCGCTCCAGGCGCTGCCCCCGCGCCCTCCGCCCCGGCCTCAGAGCCAGGTTTGCACTCCCCCCCTGGGAGGCCCGGTCCCCGGGCTGACACCCCCTGTCACCCTGCCCCACCTCCTCTCCCGGCAAAGAGCCTTTCTTAGGAGGCAGCTGATCGCAGCTGCTCCCGGCGAGAGACGCAAACGCTGCTCCTGTTGCGCTGCCCCCCCCCACCCCGCCACCTCCCCAGCGAGGCCTGGTAAACATAGGCTGTCATGGTTCCCCCTGCCCCCCCAGGAAAGGGGGGTGGTGTGGGGGTGTGGGGGGGAGGTTACTTGGCAAATCTCTCTCCATAACTAGCAGAGGAGAAGGAACAGCTGGGCATTTGGGTTTTCCCATGAGGCCGGGAGGGAGCTGATTTAGATCCAGCAGCGAGGGGGGCAGGGACTGTCTCTCGCTGTCTGTGCAGCGCCCGGCGCCCTGATCTCGGTCGGGGTCTGTGCAGCACCTGGCGCAACGGGGCCCTGATCTCAGTCGGGGTCTGTGCAGCACCTGGCGCGACGGGGCCCTGATCTCGGTCGGGGTCTGTGCAGCGCCCGGCGCGACGGGGCCCTGATCTCGGTCGGGGTCTGGGCAGCGCCCGGCGCGACGGGGCCCTGATCTCGGTCGGGGTCTGGGCAGCGCCCGGCGCGACGGGGCCCTGATCTCGGTCGGGGTCTGGGCAGCGCCCGGCGCGACGGGGCCCTGATCTCGGTCGGGGTCTGGGCAGCGCCCGGCGCGACGGGGCCCTGATCTCGGTCGGGGTCTGGGCAGCGCCCGGCGCGACGGGGCCCTGATCTCGGTCGGGGTCTGGGCAGCGCCCGGCGCGACGGGGCCCTGATCTCGGTCGGGGTCTGCGCAGCGCCCGGCGCGACGGGGCCCTGATCTCGGTGGGGGTCTGGGCAGCGCCCGGCGCGACGGGGCCCTGATCTCGGTCGGGGTCTGGGCAGCTCCCGGCGCGACGGGGCCCTGATCTCGGTCGGGGTCTGGGCAGCGCCCGGCGCGACGGGGCCCTGATCTCGGTCGGGGTCTGGGCAGCGCCTGGCGCGACGGGGCCCTGATCTCGGTCGGGGTCTGGGCAGCGCCTGGCGCGACGAATCTTGATCCCTGGTCAGGGCATCTAGTTGCCAGCTGGACATAGGAACTGCCTGACTGGATCAGCCTCAAAACCCATCTAGCCTGGTCTCCCGGCTCGGACAGCTCCCAGCGCGGGCTGCGACCGAGGGAAGGGGCACCACCCCGCAGTGGCAGACACGGGCCAGTCTGCCCAGAGAGCAGCGTCCATCCTGAAGCGGGAGCTTTCTCTCCGGGTCCGGATTTCCACCTTCCCTGGGAATGGTTTCCAGATCAGGAACAGAAGGAAGCGGAATTCTTTAGGGAGCCTTCCGGGGGCCCCTGCGCGGATATTCACCCTGATCGGGCCCGGGCCCAGCAGAATGGACAGAAAATCCTTTTCTACCAGCACCCTGCTGCGGAGGCGTGCACTGCTCTAACACGGGGGCGGGACGGCCCTTGTCCTAGCCAATTCTAACAACACCCTTTCACTCATTAAACCTGCCTTTGACCCGGGCTGTATTTTGGAGGCCGTATTTAAGCCCAGACCCAAATATTGTCCACTTCTTTGTTGGCTGTCATCCGGAATTGTCCTTTGTGTCGATGCAAAGGCTGCAGTTGCTCCTGTTCTGAGACACCCCGAAATTCCCCTACAACACGGGCTGTAAACCCCCCCCCCCTCCATATTCACTCCCCGACCCAAGGTCAGGCCTTTCTATTCATCGCTCTTGTTCACACTTAGCTTTAATAAGACGGCCTAAAGTCCTGCTCTGTACTTGCGTTTCAGCCCGTAGGCTGCACTGACTTCATAGCCTAAACCCTCCTGCCTTGGCAGACGCTTGTTCTCCATATCAAACCCCGCTTCTGACTCTTGCCCCTGTGACGCTGGGTTGTCGGCCGCGGAGCCGGGACCTGCGACTTTTGGATCTCAATGCGTGCGCCTCTCCGTGTCCTGGCCGAGCGAAAAGTCCCTGCTCAAGGCGGTAGCAGGCGCAAGCCCCTGTGTGTGGCTGCCACTAGAGGGCGGCAGAGTGCCACCCAGCGGCAGTGTGGGCTGCATTAAGTTGGCATCCAGTGGCAGTGAGTTCCGCAGGCCTACGGCTTGTGTGGAAACGTTGGAATCCCCACGTTCAGTTCCCATCGCCGGTCACTGGGTGATAAGATGAGGTCCCTGCCCAATCTCCCCTCTCTTTCCTGGGTGCGGTGGTTCTCACGCCACTCTAACATAACACTTTCAGTCTCTCTTCATGTGGTTTTTTTTGCCCCTGATCTTTCTCCATCCGTCTGTGACCCCCCCCTCCATTCCTCCCACCCCAGCCCTCCCTTCCACGTGCCCAGAGACCCCCCCTCTTTTACCACCTTCCCCCAGCACCTCCTTTCCCTCTCGATCCATCTATCCAGGACACCCCCACCCTCCATCCATAAATAAATGCCAGTCCCTTCTGGCCCTCGACACTGTGCTGAGCTCTCCAACCAGTAGGATTCGTGTACACACCCTGGTGGAGAGTTGCCCCTCAGCCTAGGGGATTTAGACACCTCTGCCTTGGGCAATGTGTCTAAGCCCCTAGGTTGGAAATCTCACTTGCAGGGCTCTGGACACTAACGCAGCGGCTTTATGTTGCCCCCCCGCCCCCCCTTGCAGGTGATCTGCCGTAAGCAGAGCCCGTCCTCTGTGTATTCCCAAAGGCCCTCGCCCTCCGCCAGGGAGCCCGCAGAATGGCAGCCAACGGCACAGTGGGGCCTGAGTCACAGGAGATGCAGCGCCGCGTGAATCAGATCACAGATGAGGTGAGCAGGGCCGAGGGCACTGGGGCTGGCTCTAGCATCCCTGGGCGCCTGGTGCCAGGGCAGGCGTGCGAATACCCCCAACTGGGGAAACTGAGGCACTGAGAGAGGGAGGAAGTGACTTGGGCAAGGCCACACTGCCAGTCAGTGGCAGAGTCCTGACTCCAGCCTGCCTGTTCTAACCCACTAGCCCCCGCTCCCTTCCCAGAGCTGGGGAGAGAACCCAGGAATCCTGATTCCAGCCCCCTTGTCCCACCCACAGGCAAATGCTCCCACCTAGGGAAACAGGGGGGGGGGGGGGAGATGGGCCAGAGAGAACAAAGGGACCCGAACCGCCCTGCGGGGCCTAGGAAGGAACCCAAGCCCCTGCCCCTGATGGCGACTGGTGGGGTGAAATCGCAAGGACCTAGCGAGCGTTCAGTCTTACTAGGTAAGGGAAGGATTATCATCCGTCCTTCACAGGTGGGGAAACTGAGGCACACTCACTCACCCAAAGTCTCGTGGGGAGTTGGTGGCCGAGACAGAAATCAAACCCAGATCCCCTGAGTCCCAGCGTGACTTTGTAACCGCGAGGCTGGCTGGCCAGCCTGCCTCCCCCCCAGAACATCTCTCCCACTCCATCGCACCCCACCCCACGTGCCCTCCCCCCCGGCTACTTTCGTTCTGCAGAGTGTTTTCAGCAGAGCTCATGCAGGGAAGGCGCTTGACGCAAGAAGCCTTGGGGTGGTTTTGTTGCGCCGTTGAAGGGCCCTGCCCCAGAGGTAGCCGCACTTCAGTTGGGAGCAGGGGCATGCGCTCTCTGCCGGGCTGCGTTTCTTGTACCAACACCCTGTGCTCTGTTCTCCCCCCGCAGTCTCTGGAGAGCACCCGCCGGATGCTGCATATGGTGGAAGAGGTAAGAGCTGAGGAAGGATCCCTGGGGTGGTCCCTTGGCACCCCCTTTAATAGAGATGGCAAAGGCAGCTGTCCCTTGGGGCTGGAAAGCTGGAGTCCCAGCTGGAACTGATCAGGGCACTGCTGTGGGGAAGCTCACAGCATCCAAGGTCCCAGCGAGGTACGGGAAGGGCTCCCTTGAGGGGAAGTTCACTGCACCAGAGTCTTCAGCCTGGTCCTGGCAGGGCACTGCTGTAGAGACGCTCACAGCTGTGGAATCCCTGGCTGGGCACTGTCGTGGGGAAGCTCACAGCATGGGCGTTCCTGGCAGGGCACTGCTGTGGGGAAGCTCGCAGCCTCTGATGTTCTGAGGCTCGCAGTGGCTGGAATGGGGTTGGCTAACACTGCCCCCCTCTACCCCCCATTACCTCCTCTCCCACCACAGAGCAAAGACGCTGGGATCCAGATCTTGGTGATGTTGGATGAACAGGGAGGTGAGAAGAGGCTGAGGGGCAGGGCAGGGGGCGGGAGGGCAGGACACAGCCGGTGTGTGCCGGGGGGGGACATCCCCAGACCCCCCCATCACGTTGTTCCTGTCACAGATCCCCTGGCTGGATCAGCATCCTGCCCCATAGATCCCCCCATCCCTATGGCCTCATCTGCCCCCCAACACCATGCCCCATAGATTCCCCCAGTCCTGTGGCCTCATCTGCCCCCCCAACATCCTGCCCCATAGATCCCCCCATCCCTATGGCCTCATCTGCCCCCCAACACCCTGCCCCATAGATTCCCCCAGTCCTGCGGCCTCATCTGCCCCCCCAACATCCTGCCCCATAGATCCCCCCCATCCCTATGGCCTCATCTGCCCCCCAACACCCTGCCCCATAGATTCCCCCAGTTCTGCGGCCTCATCTGCCCCCCCCCCAACATCCTGCCCCATAGATCCCCCCATACATATGGCCTCATCTGCCCCCCAACACCCTGCCCCATAGATTCCCCCAGTCCTGCGGCCTCATCTGCCCCCCCAACATCCTGCCCCATAGATCCCCCCCATCCCTATGGCCTCATCTTCCCCCCAACACCCTGCTCCATAGACTCCCCCAGCCCTACAGTCTCATCTGCCCCACCCCCACTGTCCCCCAGTTCTACGGCCTCATCTGCCCCCCTGGCCCCGGCACTCACCTGCCCCTCGCCCCCCACAGAGCAGCTGGACCGGATTGACGAGGGGCTGGACCAGATCAACCAGGACATGAAGGAGGCGGAGAAGAACCTGACAGACATGGGCAAGTGCTGCGGCCTCTGTGTCTGCCCCTGTGCCAAGTAGGTGCCCCCCACCCAAGGGGAGACCCCCCTGTGGTCCGTCCCCAGGGGACAACGCAGCCTCCCCACACCCCTGCAGATCAGGGCTCCTGGGGGGCACCTACTGTGGGACCAGACCCCAGCCAGTTATTGGGGGCAGCCCTGTGGGACCAGACCCCAGCCGGGTTTTGGGGGCAGCCCTGTGGGGCCAGACCCCACATGGGTTATTGGGGGCAGCCCTGTGGGGCCAGACCCCACATGGGTTATTGGGGGCAGCCCTGTGGGGCCAGACCCCAGCCGGGTTTGGGGGGCAGCCCTGTGGGACCAGACCCCAGCCAGTTATTGGGGGCAGCCCTGTGGGACCAGACCCCAGCCGGGTTTTGGGGGCAGCCCTGTGGGGCCAGACCCCACATGGGTTATTGGGGGCAGCCCTGTGGGGCCAGACCCCACATGGGTTATTGGGGGCAGCCCTGTGGGGCCAGACCCCAGCCGGGTTTTGGGGGCAGCCCTGTGGGGACAGACCCCACATGGGTTTTGGGGGCAGCCCTGTGGGGACAGATCCCAGCCAGTTATTGGGGGCAGCCCTGTGGGGCCAGGCCCCAACCAGTTATTGGGGGCAGCCCTGTGGGGCCAGACCCCAGCTGGGTTATTGGGGGCAGCCCTGTGGGATCAGACCCCAGATGGGTTTTGGGGGCAGCCCTGTGGGGCCAGACCCCAGCTGGGTTATTGGGGGCAGCCCTGTGGGGCCAGACCCCAGCTGGGTTATTGGGGGCAGCCCTGTGGGATCAGACCCCAGATGGGTTTTGGGGGCAGCCCTGTGGGGTCAGACCCCAGACGGGTTTTGGGTGCAGCCCTGTGGGGCCAGACCCCAGCTGGGTTATTGGGGGCAGCCCTGTGGGATCAGACCCCAGATGGGTTTTGGGGGCAGCCCTGTGGGGCCAGACCCCAGACGGGTTTTGGGGGCAGCCCTGTGGGGCCAGACCCCAGACGGGTTTTGGGGGCAACCCTGTGGGGCCAGACCCCAGCCAGGTTTTGGGGGCAGCCCTGTGGGATCAGACCCAGCCGGGGAAAAGTTGGGGACCAGGCCTGTGTCCCACCGCCTCCCCCCGTCCTTGTCTTACGGAGGCTGAAGAACCTCAAGACCAGCGAGGCCTACAAGGCGGTCTGGGGCAACACCCAGGACGGGGTGGTCTCCGCGCAGCCCTCGCGGGTGGCAGACGAACGGGAGCAGATGGTCATGAGCGGGGACTACATCCACAGGTAGGGCCAGCGGGACCCTCCCCCGGCGCCTGGTGTCCCACTGGATGCAGAGTGGGGTGGGGGGTGCAGGAAGGGGGGCTCTCACCTGCGGGGGGAGGGAACCCCAAACTCTGTAGGTTATTTGCCTCTGGGGGGGGGACCTCAAGACCTGACCCCGCCCAGGTTCTTGAGACAGGCCTGTGGGGTTCTGGACTGTCAGGGACTCAATCCTCCAGCGCGGTGCTAGGGGGGTAGGATGGGGGGGCGCAGTGGGGGGGGCTGCTCCCCTCAATGTTGGTGCTGGCCTCCGTGCGCCACCGGGGGGCGTCGTACTGCAGGGAGAGGGGCTCAGGAGAGACCGCCTGGCTGGGGAGTGGTCACGAACAGGGGAATCCAGAGGTGCCGTCGCTGGCTAACCAGCGCCCTCCAGTGGCTGCAGCCTGCAGCGAGGATAACAGCCTGCTACTGCCCCGTCGCGGAGGGAGCGGCTCCCTTAGCTCAGGCGGCAGAGAGGCTGCCTTGGGTCCTGACGGGGGTGGGACGGCTCTTCCAGAATAACGAACGACGCCCGGGAGGACGAGATGGAGGAGAACCTGGTGCAGGTGGGGAGCATCCTGGGGAACCTGCGGAGCATGGCGCTGGACGTGGGCAACGAGATGGACACCCAGAACAAGCAGATGGAAAAGATCATGGGGAAGGTGAGCGCCGCGCGGCCGCGGGCAGGAGCCCGGTGGCCCGCAGGGGGCGACAAAGGGGCGGGATGCTGGGGAGGGGACAGCGTCTTGCCCCACCAAGGATCCAGGCTGAGAAACCCCCCCCCCAGCTCGGTTCACTGCTGCCCGAGGGGGGGGGCACTACCAACCAGGCACGCGCCCCCTGCACCACGCACTTGTGAATCGTGCGTTGCGTCCCGCTCCGGCCGGCGGATAACAGCCCAGCTGCTGCTGCTGGCCGAAGGAGCGCCTTCAAGGTGCGGAGAAAGGCGACTAGGAGCGGGAGGGGAAGGGGATAGATCTGCACCAGCTGTCGCAGCCCCCCCCCCCGGGTGCCCCCACCCCACCCGCTCGGGAACTAGGTTCTTAGGTTGCTGCCGGTGGGTTTGCAGCCCCTCACACGGAGCCCCCCCCACCCCGAGTTGTCTCTCCCCCTCCACCGCCGGCTCCTCTCCCCGCAGGTCATCGTGAATGAAGATCGCATCCAAGAAGCCAACACCCGGGCCAAGAAGATCCTTAAAAACGCCTGAGCCGCCGTCGGTCCACGTGGTCTCCCGCTTCGCAGCCCCCGCCCCCTGCCCCTGGCTCCCGGTCGCAGCTGTCCGTCCGTCCGTCCGTCTGTCCCTGCTGTCCAACCCACCCTGGAGTCTCCGGTGCTGCGTGTTCGGTGGAGCCTCGGATGTTCGGGATCGGGCGTAGGGTGTGCTCAGCTGCCATTGCACTTAGTGGATAATAGCTGTGCTATTGCAGCCAGCTAGGGGAGCGAACCCTGTAGCTCCAGTGGGAGAGTCCCTGGGGGCAGAAGGTTGTAGGCTCAGTCGCAGCTGGGAGGGCAGAGTGTGCTACAGACCCATGGCTCCATGTGTTGTGGGGGGAAGGGATCTTTATATCCTCTTGGGGGGTACACCTGTGACCCCCCCCTAGGGATTACAGACCCCTGTGCATCATGCCCCAATGCAGTCACTGAGAAGGAGGAATCTGCCCTTAACGTTCTCCCAGGCTGGGGGAATTTTTGGAGTGGGACAAAACTGCCACAGGCCTGCCTCCCATGGGGCCCTAATCTCCCCCCACCCCTCCTCTTGGGAGTGGGTCCTCACACCTGGCACCTGCTCCTGCCACCCCTGAGGCTCCTCCCCCTGACCTGTGTGTGAGGAGCTCTGCCCCCTACTGGCTGAGGTGGGTTTTCCCAGGGGCAGATGAGTGCTGGGGGGAGGGTCCGTCAGCTGTGGGATAGGGCAGGACTCTGCCTTCTGGAGAGAAATGGGAGTAAAGGAGAGGGTGAGATGAAAAGAGGAATTTTTTTGTGCATTATCCCAGCCAACTTTCGGTTCTGATATTATGAAGCATGTTAACCTGTGGCACTCCACGCCATAAGATACTAATCATCCCTAGATTTTATCATCTGTTGATCTCAAGGGGTGATGGTGGTGTCAGTATCACAATCTCCATTTTACAGATGGGGAAACTGAGGCACAGAGAACAGACATGAGTTACCTAAGCTCACCCAGCAGGTCAGAGCTGGGAATAGAACCTAGGTCTCCTATGTCCCACTCCCATGCTCTGTCCACCAGGCCCCGCTGTTCTGAAGAAAGCCTGTATATCAACTGACACAAATGCTTTAGTAGCTCCATTAAACCAAACAGGATTGACAGGACAGCTAAATCAGAGAGGGGTCGGGCCAGAGACTTGCCTGCTTCAAGTCCTGGCTCCATCCTTTCCTGGTAACCTGTGGGACTCCCCACCACAGGATGTTCCTGAAGCAAACATTTCACAAAGGGAAATAGGACTGATGGGATGGCTGGATTCGGGAGGTGGGGCGCATGCCGATGACTCCCTGGGTCAATCACTCTGTGTGTGTGTGTGTGTGTGTTTGGTTTTCAAATGTGTCTGTCCCTGTGACACCGAAGCCCCTGGCTGTGTGGGGGGGGGTCCTCTTTATTTTTATCCATGATGTAAGCAAGGTGATTCCCCCCCCCAAAGCACAGTAAAAACCAACAAAAAAACCCACCCCAAAGAGCCTTTCTGATAAACTCAAACCCGTGTCCAATACGCTGGCCAGTGAACGGATCCAGAGGATGGGTGTGTGCCTGTCCCATAACGTCCTATGACCGTTGGGCTAAAAGGGACCTCCCCGGGTCAGCTAATCCACTGGCCCTGTGCTGAGACCAGACCCAGGTAGCCCTGACTCCTCCTAGAGTTCCTCCTATCGACCGTAAATCTCCCTCGCTGTGGATCAGAACAATTCCTTCTCGTCCTACCCACAGCGGAGAACAGTGGATCGCCGTCCGCTTGTTGGAACTCTTAACATAGTTGACAACAGTTGTCAGGCCCCCCCTCAACTTTCTCTTCTCTAGGCTAAGCCTGTCCTCATTTGGGTCCATCCAGTTTGCCCTGAGGCTGCTCAGACTGTCACTGGGGCCCAGGCAACTGATAGAACCCAGGAGTCCTGGGGGCTCCCAGCCCCCCACTGCTCTTATGACTCGACTGCTCGTTTCTGTGAGACCCACCAAATAGGCCCCTAGGCAGCATATTTATTCCACTGCCATCCGGCCCTTAGGTAACAACAATCCATAGCTCCAATAAAGGGCTTACAAAGGACGTCAGTAGCATTATCCCTATTTTACAGTTGGGGAAACTGAGGCACAGAGCGGTCATGTGCCTCGCTCTGTGAGCAGGTCAGTGGCAGAGCCAGACTCCAATCAGGGAATGAGGGCCGTGGTTGCAGCATCAGTTCCTCCCGCGATCCATCCCTGTTAACCTGTGGAACCCTCTGCCACAGGATATTCCTGCAGCAAAGGCAGTGCGGGGTCGACGGAGCTGGGAATCGGAATCTCTGAGTTTTGGATCCAGCCCAGCCCAGCCCAGCATCTGCTGAGAGTCATTCTAGGATGTGGAAAGAAACAAAGCTGGCGCTGGATCCCCCCCCACCCCGCCCCCTGGGGTCTTCCCTGGACGCAGTTTTTAAAAGTGATTTTTATTGATTTCTGAGGGCTGGGGGTTTCTTAAAGTACATGGCTCTCCGCTCTCTGCTTCCAGCCCCCCATGGGCCCCCGTGGGGCAGGGGGAGAGAGGAACCAGCTATTCCAGGCTGCCCTCATTTGTTCTTCTTGGGGAAAGCAGCTCTGACCAGGGAGAAGACGGAGTAACAACAGCCTGGAACGGCAAGAGAATGACCAGTAGGATTCTCAGAAGAGAAAGAGAGGCCCAAGTCCTAAACCATACCCCTAATGCACACAGAACCCAGGTGTCCTGGCTCTCAGCCCCCTGCTCTAACCACTACACCACACTCTCCCCCAAGGATAGAACCCAGGAGTCCTGCCTCCCACTTCTCCCTGCTCTAACCACTACACCCCACTCTCCTCTCAGAGCTGGGGATAGAACCCAGGAGTCCTGCCTCCCACTCCTCCCTGCTCTAACCACTAGATTCTCTTCCCCTCCTAGAGCTGGGAACAGAACCCAGGGATCCTGATTCCAAGGCGCCCTCCCCTGCTCTAACCACTAGGGAATGCTACAACAACCCGCCTCATTCACAGTGAAATCTTTCCCCCTTCATAGCTCTGCGAGTCCCCAGAGGGGCTGAGCTCAGCTCGCAAGGGAAATGGTCTAGAAAAGGATCATTACGACAAGGACGCAAAATGGGCTTTGATGAGTTTCGTTTCTCTGTCTGGCCTGGGGCTTTTATTTTAAGAGCCACCAGGCTTAGGTTTGAGTCACTCCTGACCCTGGGGGACTTTGCTGCAGCTCCGTAAACAGCTAATAACTGAGCCCAGAAGTGCAGATTCCTAGCTCCCTGCGCTAACCACTAGTCTCTGAATTAGAGAGAGAACCCAGGAGTTCTAGCTCCCCGCAAACCCCTCTTGCTCTAACCACTAGACCCCACTCCCCTGAGAGAGCTGTGAATAGAACCCAGGAGTCCTGCCTCCCAGCCCCCCCCTGCTCTAACTACTACACCCCACTCCCCGACCCAGGGATCGAACCCAGGAGTCCTGCCTCCCACGTCTCCCTGCTCTAACCACTACACACCACTCCCTTCGAAGTAGAACCCAGGCATCCTGAGCAGGAAGCGGCACCTACCAAAGACACCGATGATCATAGTGACTCGATACAGCAAGCTATCCATGAGGCCCCCTTTCAGATGCACCGGCAGGTCGTTCTCCTCCTAGGCAGAGGAGGAAAACAGGGGAGGAGGGGGTCAGGAAAATAGGGGAGGGGGGTCAGGAAACCAGCCCCCCCCTCCCCCAGTAATTGCAGCATCTGAGCAATGGGGAATCCTTGACGCAGAGAATGAGACAGATTTGGAGTCTTCCCAGCCAGGAAAGGGATGTGGCTGCCCGCACGAGTGGGGGTAACAGCCCATTCAGGGGGTGTAACGGGGTGGACGGTCACTTTAAGGGCCAGAGGCCAGGAGCCAGCCAATCAGACGCGTCCCCTTAGCTCTGCCCCCACTTCTGAGGTGGGGTGGGGGTGGGGTTAATTGGAGCTGATGTCCATATAAAGAGCAGCAGGACATCCCCCCCCCCACTCAGGGGGCATGGGGCTGGCCAGGGAGACAGTCCTTGCGTGGGATGGCTGTTCTAGATGGGACAGGCCCTGGAGGAGTGGTGAGTGCCATGAACTAGCTGGAGGTTTAGGCGTTGGATTTGGGGTGAATCCAGCCCCAAGCAGGGTGTTGCTGACCCAGAGAAGAGTTGGTGCTCATGGGATGATTGAGGGAGCCCTGATTTGTGGGGAAACTGAGGCAGGGAGGCTGGAGAGTGACCTCAGGCTCTGAGGGGGGGGGGGCACAGCAGGCACCTGTCAATGTTCCATTTCTCCCTCCCCATCCCCCTCACTCATGCTGGGATCCCCATGCACTAACCCTGCCAACACCCCCATAGGGCTACCAGCCCCATTTAATGGGTGGGGAAACTGAGGCACGGATAGCCAAAGGGACTTGAACCCCTCCCCCTAAGATTATACCATGCATCCATGGCACAGGGTCAGTAGAGCCCTGGAGTCCTGACCCCCCCCCCCCGCTCTAACCACTGGAACCCCCCTCCTCACCCAGAGCTGGAAATAGAACCCAGGTGTCCTGACCACCAACCTCCCACTCTACTCCATCCTCTGGACCCTCCCTCTCTCTTTGCCTCTCTTAACCCCTGAGTGCTGATCTGGGGTCTGTCTCACCTGGAAGAGCTTCTGATATTCAGGGACTTTGTTTTTCATCTGGTGGCGGGCGGCGGTGGCGAAGGAGCGGAGGGATCCCACGCGGGAGGTCTGTGGGGCGGGGGGAGGATGGGGTTGGGGAGGACAAAGGTGATGAGGAACCTACAGAATAGAGTGAAATCAAAGCCCCCCCCCACTTCTGTAGGTCTGGCTTGGTCCTGTTCTCTGGCCACCGATGCCAGGGGAGTCACTCCGGATTCACACCAGGCTGAGCGAGGGGAGAAGGAGCATGGGAATGCCAGGGGAGTCGCTCCGGATTCACACCAGGCTGAGCGAGGGGGGGAAGGAGCCCAGGGGGCAGGGGAGTGGCTCCGGATTTACATTGGGCCAAGTGAGGGGGGTGGGGGGGGAGGAGCCCCAGGGACGTCAGGGGAGTCGCACCGGGCTGAACAATATCAGAATCATCTTGCTGGGTTCTGGTTCCCTCCCTGCCTTGCGTCTAATGCGTGGATCTGCCAGTACAAGGCTGAGGCCAGCAAAGAATCAGTCCCCAATGTCATGAGGAGCCGGACTCCTGTCCCCGGGCTGGGAGGGGAGTTGGTTAGATGAGGGGGGCTGGCAGTCAAGATTCCCTCTAAACAGGTTGGCTGGATCCAGGGAGGGTGCAGGGCCGGGTGGTACAGCGGAGCCAGGCTCAGGTGCTGCCCGCCCGCCGTGGGACACCCCAGTGCAGCTTCTGTTTCCTGAACAGGCAGAGCGAAAGCAGCAGCAGCAGCAGCAGCTGCATGGAGCCTCCCCCCCACCCCCCCAGGGACGTGAAAGCGCATGCAAAAGTGGGGCTGGGACAGCGAGAGAGACAGTGGGGAATGTACAGCGCCCTGCCCCCGGGGGGTCTGGCGAATGGATTTACACTGCTGAGTAATGGGGGGGTCACGATCTGGCTCACGCTGCAGGATCTGGGCTGCCGGGAACACCTATGCCTGGTGCTGCAGAGGCTGCGAAGAAACTCTCTGAGTGGCAAAGAGGTCCAGATTTCCCAAGGCAGCCTTCACCTGGGAGCGGGACTGGGAATCCCACTGCTGACACCAATAGATGTAGAGTCGCCTTGGGAAAGTGAAGCTGCAAGCCCAGAGGCCCCTGTGCCCTTTCCTCTCCCTCCACCCCACCTCTGCTTAGACCCCGAAGCAACTGATCTAATCCACCTAGAAAACATCCCTGAAGCCCACCAGGCACTTTGAAGGATTAACGGCCATGGTGGAATTTTTACACCCAACCCTACTGCCCTCCCACTTCCAAACTCTCTGCTCCCTGGCTCCAAAGCGTCGTATCCTTCTGGGGAGGGAACGTTTATTTCTACTAATCTAGCCCCCCCCCATCAGTATTCTTGTTTGTACACACAGAACCTAGAGGAGATCAGGGCCCCTGGTGCTTCCCCTGGCTCCTGCACCCGGGGTCTTTGTCTTCTAAGCAGCCGGTGAGGGCCGTGGGCCCCGGTGCTGTGTGAGTTCCCAATGGGGGCCTGGTCCAGGAGTGGGGCTCCTTGGCGCTACCGTAATACACCGAAGAGCCATACAAATATACAGCGCCTAGCACAATGGGGTCGTGACCTATGAAGTGCTACCGTAATACACCTAATGCACTCAGTCTGGCAGGGCCTGGTCGAGCTCTTGCTTAGCCAGGGTGTAACTCAGGGGTGTAAATTGGGCTGAGACTGCAGCACAGCAGAGGAGGGTCAGGGCCTCGCTATTGCAAGACGCCAGCCTGGCGAGTTTAAAACCCGGCCCCCAGGGGTGACAAGCAGGGAAGGAAGGTTAGAGACGGAGGCAGAGCGCAGGGAGCGATTCTCACCCAGGCTGCACCTGGAGGGTTTAGCTTTCGGGGGCTGGGCCTGCTCGGAGCTGGGGGCGTTTGAGTTGTGAGGGGGTGTTTGGATCCAGGGAGGGGTTAGAGCTGAGGGGGGCGCTTGGATCTGGGGGGCTGGATCCACAGGGGGGTTTAGATTGGGGGGGTGGATCTGGAGCGGTCCTGGATCCACAGGGGTGTTTAGATTGGGGGGGTGGATCTGGAGCGGTCCTGGATCCACAGGGGTGTTTAGATTGGGGGTTGCGTCTGGAGGGATCCTGGATCCACGGGGGTGTTTTGATTTGGGGCTGGATCCACAGGGGTGTTTGGATTGGGGGGTGGATCCGGAGGGGTCCTGGATCCACAGGGGGGGTTTAGGTTGGGGGGTGGATCCGGAGGGGTCCTGGATCCACAGGGGGGTTTAGATTGGGGGGTGGATCCACAGGGGTGTTTGGATTGGGGGGTGGATCCACAGGGGTGTTTGGATCGGGGGGGTGGGGTGGCTCCGAGGAGGGGTTTGCCCTGTGGAAGTGGGGGGTGGTCTGGAACTTGTGCCTCTTTCCCGTTAGTCGGGGCCGGGGGACCCCGCGGGGGCTCAGCGTTCGTTACCAGAAGGGCCTGCATCGTCCTGGGCCTGGGCCGCGCTCTCCTCTCGTCTCTCCGCCTGTCTCCGTCTCTCCTGCCCCCCCGTTGCCCTCTGTCCGGCCTTCCAAGGACGCTGCCTGGCGGGGGGCTGGCGCCCTGCCCGTCCCGCTGCCAGACGAAGGGCAGCAGCTGAGCGCCGATCCCAAGCTGGAGCCAAGAAGCCTTAGCGTCTTTCTGGGGCCATGGACTCCCCCCACGGGGCAGGACAGGAAAGGTCCCGAGAGGAGGGAGAATAGAGGCCTGAGGCTTGGGAAACACCCCCCAAAAACCCACCCTGATCGGGGGCATAGTCAGGGTGCCCTGCGCTGTGGCTATTCTCTGTCCCCCGGGGCCCACAAGGGGTGGATCAGGGGCATGGTCGGAGCGCCCCGTGCTGTGGCTATTCTCTGCCCCTCGGGGCCCACAGGCTGCCCCCCCATAACCCTGGAAGGCACCTTCTCCCCTGAGATAATCTCCCCCCATCCTCTCCCTTTCCTGAGTATGGTGCAAGAGGAATAGCCACCATGGATCCCCTTTGGGCAGCGCCCCAAACCCCCCTCAGCACCCACCCCAGCGAACTTCCTGATGGTGGGGGCTGGGAGCCCCCAGGGTCCCCGAACATCTGGCCTCGAGGGGCGTGTTCTGCGGCAGGGAGAAGTGAAACCAGCTCACGGGGTTTCCATTTTCGGCTCCCCGGCCCATCGGCCCGGTGGCACCTCTCTCCGGCGCCGGCCGCGTCGGACCGAGCCGGGTAAGCCGGGCCCCCATCCCTGACTCTCCCCGCCCCCCAGCATCCTCCGCCTACTGCGCCCCGTTCACTCCCCCGGGGAGGTCACCGAGAGGTGCCGGATTCACCCCAGGGCTCCCAGAGATCTTTAGCTGAATCCACCCCGGACAGGGGTGGACAGGGGGCCGCTCCGGGCGGGGGTTTGGCAGGACGCGGCCTGGGCAGTTCTTTGGCGCTTACCTTGCAGGGACCATGGTGCGTGGGGCCATGCTCGCGTTTCTCTGGCTGGCCGGAGCGGAGGTGCTCCGGGAGGAGCAGGCGGAGCGAACCGGGTAGGTGCCACCGGCAGCGAGGTCCGGGACTCCTGTTTCTATGCTTCGGGACCTGCTGAGATCTCGCTGGACCTACAGGCCCACTGATCCCCCCCCTCCCCAGCAGGTACTGGGGGGACTGACCCCTCGATTCCAGCGCCCCGTTGCAGAGCACCCCCTAGCTAGGGACTCTCCCCACTCCTCCAGGGGGGCAGGGAGAAGGGTTGGCCCTGGTGCCCATGTGGAGTGCAAGGTCTGTTTAAGAAGCACAGAGGTAGGAGCTGTCTCCCCACCTTGCAGGGAGCCTCCCCGGGTAGGAGGTGGGTTGGGGGCATGGCCGGAGCACGCTGGGCTGTGGGTATTCTCTGCCCCCCGGGGGTTGGGGGCAGAGTGGGGGCGTGGCCAGAAGGCCCTGTGCCGTTCCTATTCCCCACTGCTAAGGGATCATAGGAGACAGAATGTGAGTTAGGGCAGCCCTGGTATGGCCAAGAACCGGGGGGGGGGGGGGGGGGGAGACACAAAGGGCGCTTAACCCCCCCCCCCATGCTATCCCTAGTGCAGAAAGGGGGTGACTTGACTTGGGCAGTCCCCTCTTGCCGCAGCATCTCCGCACCTCGCAGTCCTTGGTGCTTTTAGCCTCACCCGCTCCCTGGGAGGCAGGGCAGGGCTGGGCGATCATCCCCATTGTACAGCTGGTAAAACTGAGGCACAGAGCGGCTAAGTGGCTTGTCCAAGGCCAAGGAATCAGTAGGGAGCTGGGATTTGAACCCACGGCTCCCAAGCCTTACCACTAGGCCACTCTTCCTTTCCACTTATCCCATCCCTCCCTCCCCCTCAGGTTTTGCAGCTGGAAGTGCATGAAGTTTGTCCAGATGTGGCCAGGATCGTTCTGCGTGGTGAGCGCTTGCCGCCCCAACCCCCCAAACCTTCACCCCCCCCCCATATATCGGATCCCTGCCCCACAGAGCACCTCTGCTCCCCCAGGCCCCATACCTGGCTGCTGCTGCCACCAACAGGTAGCAAGAGGAACTGCCATAGGCACAGTTTGCAAAGCATGGCATTAGGGGAGGTGGGGCTAGTGGTGTGCCCTAGAGCGGGGGAGGTGGGGGCCAGTGGGGGCCCGTGGTCTGCCCTAGGGCAGGGGAGAATGCTACTCCTCTTCCAGAGCTGGGGAATAGAACCCAGGAGTCCTAGCTCCCAGCCCTCCCCCCCCGCTCTAACCACTAGACCCCACTCAGAGCTGGGGATAGAACCCAGGTGTCCTGATTTCAGTGTGTGTGTGTGTGTGTGTGGGGGGGGGTGTTAATGGGCCGGTGCCCATTTCCCGGTTCCTTTGCCTAGGCTCTGGCGCCGCGGTTTGACTGCGTCATCCCGGAGTCTGCCACCAACTGGACCATCCACGGGCTCTGGTGAGATGCCCCCCCCCCCCATGAGGGGGGTGGGAGATGGGGGGGGGGGTCAAGGCGGCTTTTCCCCTGACTCTGTGCCCCACGATCCCAGGCCCAGCAACGTCATGAACTGCTGCAGCTGCTGGCCCCTCTTCCCCTCTGACCTGCTGGTAAGTGACGCCCCTGCGGACCCCCCCCCCCCCGATCCAACCACAGCAGGGCCGGACGCCTGGGTTCGCTCCCCAGCCCTGGGAGGGGAGTGGGGGGGCTATGGGTGAGAGCGGGGCGGGCGTTGGGAGCCAGGCCTCCTGAGGTCTCTTCCACAGACTCTCTCACATGGGTCCCACCCTGGTGCCTCAGTTTCCCCATGTGTGCGAGAGGGACCCGGGTGAAGGAGTCCCTTCTCCCGGAGTCTCCTAGGTAGAGGTGGGTCAGCAGCCAGCTGCTCCGGGCCCTGAGTCACCTACGGGCAGAGGTTTCGCTCTGGGGAAGGAAAAGAATAAAACCCTCCCCCCCCCTTTATGTGAGCACCCCAGGGGTACGTGGCTGGAAGACTGGGGGAGGGTCGCCCCCCCCCTTTTTGGAGCCCTGCCCGGGGGGGGGGGAGGAAGGGGGGAATCATCTGGCTTGGGGGGCACTGGGGGGAGTACGGGATCACCCCAGAGTGCCTGCTGGGAGCTGCTGGCTCCACTGTACAGGGGCGGGGGACCCTGGGCCAAACCGGGGGATCCCCCTGCCGGCTTTTCCCTCCTACGCCAGGATCTGCCCAAGCAGCTGGCTCAGCACTGGCCCTCCTTCCTCAACGCCAGCAGCTTCACATTCTGGTGAGTGGGGGCGGGGGGGGGGTCTCAGGCCCACGGGGGGGGGGGAGGAGGAAGGGCTGGGTTGGGGGAGGGGAAGGGATCAGTGTTGGGGGGGAATCTCTCGGTGTTGGGGGAACTGGAGTGGGGTGGGGGGGCGGGGAGATGTATGGGGGGGGAGGTTAGAGCTGGGACTCGGGGTGGGCAATGGGGGAAGCTGCAGGGGAGGGAGCCGGCAGTGTGTGGGGGGGAGGGGAAGCTGCAGGGGAGGGAGCCGGCAGTGGGGGGGGAAGCTGCAGGGGGGCGGAAAGCTGCAGGGGAGGGAGCTGGCGGGGTGGGGGGAGTGGGGAGGCCGGAGAGAGGATGCTCAATGGGCCATAGGCCCAGGTGGGCGTTGGGAGGCCGCTGGACCGGGGCGGGTGTCGTGGCAGGCAGATTCCCTCTGCCCCCACCCTCTGGGGGGGGGGAATGTGACTGACTCCCGGGCATTTATTCCCCCCCCCCCCAGGAGGGAAGAGTGGCAGAAGCACGGGACCTGCGCCGGGTGCCTGGAGGCCTTGAGCTCCCCCAGCAAATACTTCGGGGCGGCCCTGGGCCTGCGGGCCACGTACAATGTGGATGGGTCAGTCGGGGGCGGGGGGCCAGGGGTAATAGCCCCCCCCCATGGGGGGCACTTCCAATCCCCACCCCTTGGGGCCAGCAAAGCTCCCCCCGGGGCAGGGGCTCGGGTCGGTCTCTCGCTGGTTGCGGGTTACGGGCTGAGCGACTGGGATCCCTCATGGGGGAGGTGGGGATCTGTCCCCAGGTGATCACGGGGGAAGGGATCTACAGGGTGGGGGATCCTCAGCTCTGGGAGATCTGCACTGAGCAGATCTCTGAGTTGAGGGATTTCTAGAGGGGACTCGCTCAGTGTTGGGGTCTGTAGGCTGGGGATCTCTCAGTGTCGGGGTCTGTAGTCTGGGATCTCTCAGTGTTGGGGTCTGTAGTCTGGGGATCTCTTAGTGTTGGGGGATTTCTAGAGGGGAATCTCTCACTGTTGGGGTCTGTAGTCTGGGATCTCTCAGTGTTGGGGGATTTCTAGAGGGGAATCTCTGTGTTGGGGTCTGTAGTCTGGGATCTCTCTGTGTTGGGGGATTTCTAGAGGGGAATCTCTGTGTTGGGGTCTGTAGTCTGGGGATCTTAGTGTTGGGGGATTTCTAGAGGGGAATCTCTCAATGTTGGGGTCTGTAGTCTGGGATCTCTCAGTGCTGGGGGATCTGTGTTGGGGGTCTATAGTCAGGATCTCTCACTGTTAGGGGATCTCTGTGTTGAGGATATTAGGGGGGAATCTGTGATGGGGAATCTTTCAGTGTTGGGGGATTATAGTGAGGGGTTTCAGTGTTGGGGCTCTATTGGGGGGTGGTCTCTCGTGTAGGGGCTGTACAGTCTGGGGTTAGGACAATGTAACAGGGTCCGGCTCTCTCTTGGGGTACAGTGTTGGGGGGGAGTTTCTCTCTCGGGGGATCTACACTTCAGGGCTCTCTCTCTCTCAGGGGGATGTTTAAGGGGTGAATAGATTTCTGTCAATGGGAAGGGGGGTAACTCTCTTCGAGTGCTGCGCTATGGGGTGGCACTGCAGTGCTGGTGTGGTGGGGTGATTTTACCTCCCCCCCGCCCCTCTGTTTGACCCCCAGTTCATTTCCCTTTTGCACAGAGCATTCCAGACAGCCGGGATCCTCCCATCCTGCAATCACAGCTACCAGGTACCCCTGGGCGCTCCTGCCCCAGACTCCACAGGGCCCTGTCCCTGGTGTGAGGGGCTCGGCTCCTCCCACCCCTCGGGATCCCTGGCCTTTGCCAGCTGGGTTTGCCCTTGGCAGACGATGGTTTGTGGACAGGGGAGTCCCATAACCCTCCCCCCCCCCCCGTGTCCTGCTCACTGACCCGCCCCGTCCTACCTCCACAGCTCCACACCCTCCGGGAGGCTTTGGTGCCCATCCTGGGGAAGGAGCATGAGCTGCAGTGTGTGACTGACAGACAGGTGGGTGCCTTTTTTGCGCCCCTCAGGGGCCTGCGGGCAACAGCTGTGGGGTAGGGTAGGAGCCACCGGGGACTCTGGGTAATAAACAATGGTGCACTGGGTGTGAGCAGAGGCTATGGGGGCATTCTGGAAGGCTGGGGTTGGGCAGAGCCCCAGGGGATTCTGGGGCTTGGGCAGGCGCAGCAGGGGATTGTGGGTGCTGGGGCCAAACAGGCTTGGGGGTCACAGAGACTGGGGCTGTGTTTTTGCTGAGCCTTCTACTGAAGCTATGAGAGGATCTGTCCCTCCTGCAGCAGGGAGTTCCGCAGGCTGGTGCATGGCAAAGCTTATATTTCTTCTCCTCCATGCTAGACCTCACCACCCTTCTTCCCTCCCACTGTGCCACAGGCCCGCCAGGTCCTGGTGCAGCTCAAAGTCTCTCTCTTCAGCAACTTCTCTGCCGGGTGCCTGGAGGAAGGAGCCCGGGATTTCTCCCCCTACCGGCCCTGCGAAAACCAGAGACGTGTCTTCTACTTCCCTCCGAACCAGAAGACCCCACGGGACCCCTGCCCCTGAATGGGGGGGGGGGAGGGTCACGTGATGCAGCAGAGCACCCCAGGGAAATCTGGGGCCCTATCACCAGAATAAAGTCCGTGGGAAGGATCGACTGAGTCTCCTGCACATGATGATTTTGTTAGCCCGGCCCCTGCTGCAGAACCAAGGATGCCAGGGTCCCGTGTAGCCAGCGGCCAGGACCCCACACGGTTAAAAAAACCAAATTGACATGGGGGAGGGGTTAAAAGGAGAGTGCCCCCTAGAAGGCTGTAGAGAATGGTACAGAAAAGCGAGACCCCCCCCCCCCCCCATGAGGTAGCTGGGGGCTCCTGGCTGGGGAATGGGATGTGGGCAGGAGGGAGGATGGCCAAGGGGTTAGAGCACGGACCAGCCAAATCTTATTCCGAGCACAACTCCTGGGCCTACTTCCCTGGGCTGTGCCTCAGTTTCCCCATCTGTAAAATGGAAAGCTAAAACTGGGGCTCTGCTTTGCAAAGTGCTTTGAGCTGGATGGATGCAAAGCCCCGGGAATCAATTGTAGGGGCAGCCTTTCATTGGTAGGTCACCTTGAAATCTCAGGGGTGTTAAAGAGCAGGAATAAATTGCTGTCCCGTGCTATTTGTGGTCCCCCTGACCTAGCGCCGGCGGGGGTTGGTGCCAGTCAAGCCCGGGCAGACAAGTTTCTGTTTAGAGATTGAACTGTATTTCAAAGGCAAGAAGGTCAGAACCAAGAGCCAATTTTCCAGCAAGTCTATTAACCCAGCTGCCATTTCTACCCCCACGATCTCCCGCCCCCCTCGAACACATCCCTTTAAATTCCCCACCCCTCAGGACAGGGACCGTCCCGCTTGGAACAGGCTGGAGTCAATTAAATGTAGCAAGGTCCTCATCTCTCCCTGGCCCCGCTCAGTGGGGTGCGGGGGTGGGGGGGAGAGATCTGGTCAAACGCTCCCCCCGCCCTGGGCTGGAGGCAGCTTATAAAAACATTTGTCGTGAGCAAATGGGGGATTTTTTGCAAAAGGCGGGGGGGGGGGGGGTAGGATTGAAATTTGACTCTTTCTTTTCAAAAACCTCCCCGTTTGCGTACGTTTCGAAGGGCCCCTTCTCCGCGTCCCGTCTGACCGCCTGCGTCAACCCAGGTGGGCGCCTCTCCCACCGTAATTCCAGCCCTCAGCCCCTAGCTGGTGATGGAGCTAGCTTGGCCGTAGGAGGAGGCAGACGGTCCCGCTGAGACGCCAGCGTGATGGAGACTCCAGCCCGGCTCTGAGAGCTCTTCCACTGCTTCGCCGCCCATGGGCTTCAAAACCAGCCCCCCGTTTTCCAGGCACGGGGGTTGCACTCCAGCTTAACAAGGCCCCCGGGGTCAGAAATCTCCTTCGAGACCCGGAGCGAGTCGACTTTCCGCCCGAGCTTTGGATTTTCTTGCGGCCAGGGTGGAGAAATTCAGCACGAGAAAGACGTGACCAGGGCCCCAGACGCCCGTGGGGCTGCGTTAAGAGGGGACGCGGACGACGGCGCTTTCTGCTTTTGTCCCGGTCTGCGGCTGCGTCACCTTAACGAGAAGCCCACTCCACCCCCACGCCCGCGCGGATTCCTTCCCGGGCCCGGCTCCCTTCGGAGCAGCCCGGGGCCCTTCCAGCGGCCTGAAGGGTGCGGAGCAGGGCTGGCTGGCTGTGCGCGGAGGATCGGGAATGACGGGGGGAAGGAGGGGATGGATTTGGAGTAACTCCATCAGCCGGGAGCCCAGATCAGTAGCCGGCCCCGAGTGTCTCTGGGCTAGTGAAGGGGGAGGGTGCAGCCACGCGGAGGGAGGTGGATCACAGCCTGTAAAAATCTATTGCAAATAAATAGGGTGCTGCAAAGGGCCCCCCTGCCCAGCAGTCCTGGCCACCGGCCGAAGTCCCGCACACCAAGAGGCCCCCTCACCATGGGGTAGGTGGGGGGGTGGGGGGGACACACACTCCCCCCCCTTAACAGCAGCCCGCAGCTCCCTCGCCGCCCTCTCCCGCGCTGGCCCGGCCCTGCCGCAGGGGGGCGCTCTGGATGCGGGGGTGGGGCTGGCGGCTGTCGCTGGGGGGGAGGCCGCTGCCCACCCGGTTCCGGATCTCGGCCGCCATGGCGACGAAGGCCTGCTCCACGTTGGTGGCGGTCTTGGCGCTGGTCTCCAGGAACGGCACCTCCAGGGCGTCCGCGTACTCCTGCCCCGGCGGGGAAAGACGACAGGCCGCGGTTAGTGCCACACCGCTCCCCGGGCGCTTGTGTGCGAGGCGGGCACCATTCTGCCCCCCCCGGGACTGACCTTGGCCGTGGCGTAATCCACCACCTTCTTGCAGGTCAGGTCGTTCTTGTTGCCCACGATCAGCTTGTTGACGTTCTCGCTGGCGTAGCGGGCGATCTCCTCTAGCCACAGGTGCATGTTGTTGAACGAGTCCTGGGGGAGCGGAGAGGGTCTGAGGGCGACGTCTCCGGGGGCCCGGCCCTTCCTTGATTCCCCCGGGGAAGATCTGCTCCCAGGGGGCCAGGGCAAGATCTTCGCCGGCGGGCTAATCCCCATCCGCCTTCACCTAGTCCGTCCCCAGAGAGGGCGGGAGTGTCCCCTACAAGTTAGGGGAACATGGCAACTCAGATAAAGGGCGCCTTGCCGTCCAAACTGGACGGAGACGCGCCCGCGTCTGTCACGCACACGTGCCCCAAAGTGGGCATTCATCCGGCGTGACGCTCAGGCGTTACGCCCCCCGAGCGGGACTCGAACCCACAGCCTGGAGGGAAAAGCTCCCTAGTCCCGCCCCCAAGCAACGCAGCTAGCCAATCTCAGAGCGGCTACCCTCTTAAAGAGACACAAGGCACTCCCGGCAACGCAGGTGTTGGGACTCAGCCCGGCCCAGCGAGACTCGATTTCTCCCCCTCGACTTTAAAACGGTGGCATTGTTATTTATACCGAGCCCAGGGCTAAGAGGGAGCTGCTCTGAGAGAAGGCAAAGGTGGTGCCTCCAGAGGTGGCTGCATGTCAGTGCTGGGCGCCATGATTCCGGTATAAACAGCTGCCACGTCCCACCCCAGAGGTGGCTGCATCTTAGTGCTGGGTGCCATGATTCCGGTATAAACAGCTGCCACGTCCCACCCCAGAGGTGGCTGCATCTCAGTGCTGGGCACCATGATTCCGGTATAAACAGCTGCCACGTCCCACCCCAAACCTATAGATATCGATTGTGAACTATTTTAGGACAAAGAACATTGATAAGCCACAGTCCATAGCTAGCTTAACGCCCTCCCTTAGGAAGGGCTCCGTGGCCAGCCTCACCTGGTCCGTTACATCATACACAAGGATGATCCCGTGGGCACCTCGGTAGTAACTGGACGTGATCGTCCGGAAGCGCTCCTGGCCGGCTGTGTCCCACTGCAGGGCAGGGAAAGAAAGACCCAGAGCCCATGTTCCCTCCCACAATGAGAAAGGGAACCCAGGCGTCCTGGCGCCCAGCCCCTCCCACAGTACTGCTTCTGAGAGCCAGGGAGAGAACCGGAGTCCTGGCTCTGAATCCTCTGCTCTATTAGCCCCTAGAACCCAGGAGTCCGGACTCCCAACCCCACAGCTCTAGCCTCTGGCCAGCATTCCTCCCCAGGGTCAGAAATAGACTCCTTGCTTCCAGCCTCCCTGCTCTAACCACTAGACCCCACTCCCCTCCCAGAGCAGGAGAGAGAACCCAGGGGTCCTGACTTCCAGCCCCCGCTGCTCTAACCACTAGACCCCACTCCCCTCCCAGAGCAGGAGAGAGAACCCAGGGGTCCTGACTTCCAGCCCCCGCTGCTCTAACCACTAGACCCCACTCCCCTCCCAGAGCAGGAGAGAGAACCCAGGGGTCCTGACACCCCCAACTGCCATGAAGTCTGCCCCGCGCACACTCACTATCTGGAGTTTGATCGTGTTCCCCTCCAGCTCAATGGTCCGGATCTTGAAGTCCACCCCGATGGTGCTGATGTAGCTGTCCGTGTAATTGTCATCCTGGGGGAGAGAGGACGGACAGCGAGTGATGGGACAGGGGGGAGCCCCGCAGCGCCCCCCGGCCTTCCCCTGACTGAATTCTTCCCCCAACCCTGCCCCCCGCCTTCCCCAACAGCCATCCTTGTGCCCCTGTGCTGCCCACCCCACGGCCCCTAGGAACTTCTCAGCAACAAAAGGCTTAGAACCAGCTTCCCCCCCTGCTCCAAAAGCCTAGCCACCAGAGCTAAAGGAGACTCCCCACCAGCTCTTAGCAGCACAGGGGCTATGACACACAGACGAGCAGTTCCTATTCCGTCCTGGAGAGGACAGCGGCTTTACCCCAGTAAGATGCACAAGCCTTCAACCCCTCACAGTGCCACATGGCATTTTTATCACCTCACAGATGGGGAAACTGAGGCAGGGAAAGAGGCAGCAACTCGCTCAAGGTCACACAGGGAGGGGCTGACTGAGCTGTGAAGAGAAGCCAGGAGTCCGGATTCCCAGCCCCCCTCATGGACGGGACGTTAGGGTCACGTGTGTCCACGGGCCCCATGGGGTGGGCGACCCAGCTTCTCGGCGCTACCGTAATACACCTAATAGCAATACAAATGTACAGCGCCTGGCGCAATGGGGGCCCACGTGAGGAGGGGGGGGTCTGGGGACTACCATAATACACCTAATAAATACTCATCTCGGAGACTCACTGCGAAGCGCAGCAGGAGGCAGGATTTGCCGACCCCGGAGTCCCCGATCAGGAGGAGTTTGAACAAGTAGTCACTGTTGGGGAGAGGGGAGGGTGACTCCCTGAAATGCCATGGGGGGGGGCAATTCTAGCAGCTGAGTAACCCCCACCCCTCCTTCCGCTGCAACCACCCTTCTAATATCTGCCAGGAGGACACAGGGCTCCCCCATATGCCTACAGACACCTCCCCCCAACGGGTCCCGTTCCCTTCATCTGTGCTTAGCACATCTGGGCACATTAACCCCCTCTTTGCCCCCAACATCTGGACATATTTCCACACTCCTCCAATATTCCCCCCACCATCTGCTTATGGCCCCCCTGTATCTCTTCTGATGACAAATCCCCCCCATGTGATGCACCCCCACCCCCTTTTAAAACTAGGCAAAGCAGCCAGGGAAATGGAGGGGGACCGCATGGGGGGGGGCAGCCCTCGGAGTTCGGGGAATCCAAGCATCTTGCAGGGGTGCAAGGTAGGGAAACCGGGTGGTACGGTGCTGCAGGATACAGCTGATTTGGGTCTTTGTCCGTCCCAGGGCTCTCCCATCTCTCCCCCCCCCCCCCCCCCGGGGAGGGCAAGCGATGCCAGATGCCGTAGCTGCTTATGGGAAGGGGCCAGCCCAGCTGCCCTCCAGGAACTGTGCTGAGGACCACACAACTCATTGCACACAACATCCATCTCTTCCCCCTCCCCCTCCTGCCAGCCCTGCGACCCCTGGTTCTGGCAGGCTGGACTCACTATTCTGGATTGATGGTCGACATGACGGCCCGGGGGCGTCGGGGTCCCGCTCAGAGACGGTGCTGCTTCAAGGGAGGGGGACCCCTTCCCCAGGTTCTTGGTGGATCCTGCAAGGCCAGTGACGGGGGGTGGGGTGCAGGAGAGAGACAGGAGGGATGGATGGGTGCAGTCTAAGCCCCTCACCCAAAATGGGATGGCGGAGGGGTGTTATTTCCATTTTACACATGGGGAAAGAGGCACGGAGAAAGGAAGTGACATGCCCAAGGTCATGCAAACCGGTGGCAGAGCTGGGAATGGAACCCAGGAGTCCTGGCTCCCAACCCACCTGCTCTAACCACTAGACCTCTCTCCCCTCCCAGAGCTGGGGCTAAAATCCAGGACCCGACTCCCAGCCCCTTGCCCTGCTCCATAATAAAGCATTGTGCTTCCCCGGATCCTTTCATCCCAGCATCTTCACACCCCAGTGAATTCCCCCCCCCCCCCGGCACCCTGCCTCCAGAAATCAGGGTTTCACCCCCACGTCACTGATGGGGAAACAGATGGAAAGGACGTCCCAAGGTCACACAGGGATGGGGGTGGGGGGGCAGAGCTGGAACAGAAAACACCCACTCCAGCCCACAAAGTCCTGGCTCCCAGCCTCCCCCGAGACCCCACTCCCAGCCTTCCCCTCCCCCGAGACCCCACTCCCAGCCTTCCCCTCCCCTCCCCCGAGACCCCACTCCCAGCCTTCCCCTCCCCCGAGACCCCACTCCCTTCCCCTCCCCGTGCCCCGAATAGAACCTACTGCCACGTTCTGACTCCCTGCAATCCCCCCTCCCCTCCCTTAGTTGCCCCCCAAGCTGCAGCCCAGACAAGATTTAGGGGGGGGGGCTCATGGCAGGAACTGGCCAGTTTAATCAGGATGGTGGTGGGCCGGGGGGGGGGGGCGGGGAGTTTACCCCCTTCCCACAAGGGCCAGCCCCCTGGGGGGGGAGCAATTGCGCACTTGGCATAGGAGGGGGCACAAGGGGCTCCATTCTAGGGGGCAAGAACCCCCCCCATTCCACCTCCCCAGTCTCCCAGCAGGCTCAGTGAGGCTCCCCCATATCTGCACCCTGTACCCCAGTCCTAGGGGTGTAACCCCTGCCCCCCCCCACTGTTCCCTTCCTCAGGCAGCTGCAGGTAATGCAGCCCCCCCCCAAACCTGCTCCCTGGACTCCCCTGCCCCCCTCCACAGAGACCTTGCCCCCTATTCCCCCCCCAGTTCCTGTACCCAGCCCCCCCCGAAGCCTGTCCCCCGTGCCCATACCCCAACCCCTCCCCAGCAGCCCGACCCCCCCCCCCCGCTTGTTCCCTCCCCCAGATCTACTTCCTCTGCCCCCCCCCCCCAGCCGCAAGGGAAGTAGCCCCTCCCGCACCTTGAGCCAGACGCAGTAAGATGTCTCCCCGGTCCAGACTGCAGCATCCTCCCCCCCTCACCCCTCCCCGGCTGTAGCACCCCCACCCCGAGCCCAGCCCTGGGGGGGGTGTCCCCAGAGTCTCCCCCATGTCGCTAGGGAGAGACAGCAGCAGGTGCAGAGGGCGAATGAGCCGGTACCTGGGTGAGGGGGGGGCTCCCCCTTCCAGCCCGGTGGCTCCCCCCTGCCCCCGAACAAGTGCAGCGCCGATCCCTTTCCCAAAGGGAGGGAGCCCCCCGATCCCGTCCGGGGCGGGCTAAGCAAAGGCAGCCCCCCCCCCCGCAAAAACTCTACGCTATTGGCTGGCAAGGGAGGGAGGGGATTGGCTGAGCCCTGACCCAAATCTGGGGGGGGCGGGTTTACCTATTAACCCTTCAGAGGCTGGAGGGAGTAGGTAGAGGGGGAGTATGTGTGTAGGCGTCAGAAGGGCCCATTGTGATCACCTAGTCTCCCCCTGCCCCCCCGCCCCGCGCCACATTTTCTAGCTATTAGGTGCATTACAGTAGCACCCAGGTGCCCCAGATCCTATTGCCCCAGGCTCTGAACGTTCTGATTGCTATTAGGTATATTACGGTAGCACCCAGGGTTCTAATCTCAGCTCCATCCTGGGCAAGTCCCCCTCGCTTTGTGCCTCAGTTTCCCTACCCAGAGAATGGGGCTCATGCCACCGACCTCCTTTGTAGAGCCCCTTGAGATCTGCTAGGGCCCCATGTCGTCGGTGCGGGATGAGCCATTTCCCCAGACACCCCCCCCCCATCACTGCTTTGTGGCCCCATGGGTGTGACGAGCAGGGCAGGTCTCATCTCGTCAGGCGGGTGTTCACAGCCCACATGAGACACCGGGGTAACTGCCCTCTCCCCACCCGGCTGGTACCCTCAGCGCCCCCCCCCGAGCCCTTGGTTTCATAGCCCCCCCCCCCCTTAGACAGGGCAGCACAGTAGGTCAGCTGGCCTTTGGCTCGAGGCCCCATGTGGTTCTGGGTGCCCGGGAGGGGGCCTTCCTGTGTGAGTTTGAGGGAGACTCTAACCCAGCAGATTATAGTTGAATGCCGCAACCACTTAGCCACCCCCCGCCCCGTGAAAAGGCCAAGGGAACTATGGGGCCTACTTTGGAGGTGGGGTGATCCCCCCACAGCTGGGACAGACTGGCTAAGGGCTGGACACACTGCCCCAGGGACTCAAAGGGGTGGGTGGGGGTGGAGGCATCTTCTCCCCCGTATTAAATCCAGACAGAAATTCGCTGAACTCACGACGATGATTTTAATCCCGAGGACCAGATTTCTCACGGTTATTATTATTATTTTTTACAGAGTTGAATCCGAGTGAATCCAGCCCCCGACGGCGGGAGATTCGGGGCCCAAGTCCCAGGCACCCTGAGCCCTCTGGGACGGCAGCGTCCCCCCGAGAAGCTTCCCCCGCCTTGCTCAGTGAGAGTGTCCCCGGCCCAGGGGGTGGATTGGGGGCATGGCTGGAGCGCACTGCGGGGTGGGTATTCTCCACTCCCCAGGGCCTCTAAGGGGTAGTACGCAAGTCAGAGCAGCCTCGGGGCTGCTGTAATTGACACTGGGAGCTGGGTAAGGCCCAGAATAGAGGGACCGCACAGGGGGCTGAAAGCACAAGGAAGGGAGGTGCTGGTTGTAGGTTGTAAGTCTCTAATCTGCAGTAACCCGACCAGAGGCTGTACTATCCCCTGCCATTAGCGGGCATCAGAGTCCCCTGTGATCGGGGCAGTAGTGGGGAGTGAGCTTGGATCCCGTTCCCCTGGGTGCAGGCACTTGGTATTTGGAAGGCCGGAAAGCCATCATAGGCTGGCTTCACAGCAGGATCCACTCTCTGTCAGCATTGCAATCTGATTGGATGCAGCCCCTCTTCGACTGGATCCATCCCAAGACAAGGGACAGAGGTGAAATCTGATTGGACGCAGCCCCTGTCAGCCTGGATCCATCCTGAGGTGAGGGGGCAGAGATGAAATCTGATTGGAAGCAGCCTCCCTCTGCTTGGATCCATCCGAAGACAAGGGGAGAGGTAAATCTGATTGGACGTAGCCTTTGTCAGACTGGATCCATCCTGAGGTGAGGGGGCAGAGATGAAATCTGATTGGAAGCAGCTGTTCTCTGTCTGGAACTATATGGAGTCGGGGAGGCGGAGCTGAATTGCGATTGGATGCAGCCCCTCTCTGGTGGATCCACGGGATGAAGAGAGGGCGGAGCTGAAAGCTGATTGGCTGCAGCCCCTCTGAGAGTGGATCCTCCCCGTGCTTGCAGAGAGGGGAGCTCTCTCGGATCCCGACGGGTCACTTCAGCAGCCGGAGGCTCATTCGCTGCTCGATGTTCAGCTTCTCCACTGACTGCGGGGCGGGAAAGACGTCGGAAACGTGCCCAGCCCCGGGCTGTAACCACCTCCTCCCCAGACAGCCGCCGGGGGTCCCTGGGGCGGGCGGACACGCAGTTAAAGCCCTGGGCCGGGACTCAATTCCCAGCGCGGCTCCAGACTCCCTGGGTGACCTTGTGGCCAACCAGTTAGCCTCCCTGTGCCTCAGTTTCTCTTTCTGGGTCCCGCTAGACTGTCTCGCGCTCAGTCGTGGCCCCGGGCGCCACCGTAATACACCTAATAATCCATCCACCGCTCCCCTCTATTCGGTCTACCCCACCCCTTGCCCTCCGGCTCTACACCCCGCCAGACCGTGGCAAACTCCTCGAAGGAGATGGCGCCGTCTCCGTCCTTATCAGCCTCCTGGATGGTGCGCTCGGCGATGCAGGCCAGCTGCTCGTCCGTCACCTGGATGCCAACCATCAGCCGCAGCACCTGGAGGGGAGGAGACAGTGATGGCCCCACCCCTTGCCTCCCCCCCCCGGGGCTGCCACTGAGGAAGGGGAGGAGGGAGTCCCTCTCTGGGGGCCCTCGGGTAGAGGTTGGGGCGGTGCTGGCCTCGACACGGTCACCTTGCACACTCACTCCCCAGCCTCGTGCGCATGCTCTTCCCAAGCCCCTTCCCCTCTCTCTTTGCACACTCCCCAGCCCCTCGCACGCTCATTACCTGCAGCATCTCATCCCGGGAGATCTTCCCGTCGCTGTCCTGGTCGTAGAGCTGAAAAGCAACTTTGCAACCCAGATTGGTGTCAGCGCTGGGATCCCACATGCCCGCTTCACCCCCCATTCCAAATGCCAGAGGCCAGCGGTACCTTCCCCTCCCACAGGCCACATAATGCCACAACCCCTCATCTGGCTCCTCCTCCCCTCGTCACCGCAGTGACTTGCCTCAGCAGTGCAGCACGGGGGGAGGGGCATCCCCCTAGGCCTCCCCCGCCTTGTGAGTCCCGCCACCAGCCCCACTACTCACACTGCAGCTTGCTGAGTCGGCTGTTCATGGGCTCCGGGCGACCAAGCTCCTTCGACCTCCCTTTCTCCACGGGCCGGAAACGGGCCAGGACCCGGATGAAGGAGCGGAAATCAGTGAGCTCTTGCCTGCGGCGGGAGCCGGGACTAATAACCAGTGAGCTACCGCTGTTTATTCAGGGAGCTCTCGCCTGGCGCTGAGATGCGACCACCTCTGGGGCGGGGCGCGGGGGCTGAGTACACAGGGAGCCCTTGCTTGGTGCCGAGATGCATCCACCTCTGGGGTGGGGAGGCTGTTTATACAGGAACATGCAGCCACCTCTCGGGTGGGGCACGGGGGCTGTTTATTCAGCGCCCCCTCGCCACCCAGCACTAAGGCGCAACCACTTCTAAGGGGGGGCACCAGGGTTGTTTATACAGGGAGCTCGCGTCTGGTGCTGAGCTGCAGCTGCCTCTGGGGTGGGGCGCGGGGGCTGAGTACACGGGGATCCACGCAGCGGGGAGCGAAGGAGGACCACGCATGCCACTGCCACAGAGGCTACACTGCTCAGCTCCCTGCACCGTCCAGGTGCTCGATCCCCCTCACCCAGGGATAAAGCAGGAGGGAGGGGGAAGGGCAGCATTCAGGACACCTGGGTTCTATTCCGGGCTCTGACTGTGGGCCCCCACCCCGTGCCTCAGTTTCCCCTCCCACTGTGTCGGGCTCTGCCGGGTCCCCTGCGATGCTCCATGGCCTGTGAGCTCTGGCGCCCCCCAGCGGCAAGTGCCCTGCCCTGCAGCCTGCACCCTCCACGCTCCTGGGAGCAGACTCACCCCTCCTTGAAGAAGGCGTTGATGATCCGGTCCCCCAGGGGGTTCACCGCCAGCTCCCCGATCCCCTGCAGGTCGTATTTGCTTCAGGGAGTGAGACAGGGCAGAGGTCAGGGCCTGGCCTGGCTGGATTAGCTCTGAATCCCAGGGGGCCTCCCACCTGCGTTCTAGGCCCCTGGCCGGTCCCAGGACTGGTGGCCGCTGCCTCTGGGGTGGGGCACAGGCAGCTGTTAATATGGGATCTATCATCCGGTGGTGAGATGCAGCCACTTCTGGGGTGAGGCCTGGCAGCTGTTTACACCGGGATCCCTCGCTCAGCGCCGAGATGCGGCTGTCTCTGCGGCGGGGCATGGCAGCCGTTCCAGAGGTGGGAGCTTGGTCCCCCGCGACTCACTCCCCTGGGGTTACTGCAGATTGACGCCGGAATCTGGCTCATTACCAGCAGTTCCCATGAACTGCGGGTCCCTGTTAGTAGAGAGCTGGGCCGCTCGGTGACACACTGGACCTGATCCCCCTCCCCCAGGGATAAAGCAGGGGGAAGGGGGAGGGGGTGTGTGGACAGCATTCAGGACACCTGGGATCTATTCCGGGCTCTGACCTTGGGCCCGCCCACCCTGTGCCTCAGTTTCCTCTCCCACCCGTTCACCTGTCTCCTTGGGGCAGGGGCTTCTCTCCCGTGGGTGTCTGCAGCACCTGTGGCAACAGGGCCTGGATCTCAGCGGCACCTGCCCCAGCGGGTGCTACTGTAATACCCATGATACTCCCTCCACTTGTAACCGCAGGGCTGACCCTGTGTCTGGCCACCCCCTGATCTGTGCCATCCTATATGGCAGGGGTTGGCAAACTATCGCCCGGGGGGCACATCCGGTCCGCCAGACGTTTTAATCCAGCCCTCGAGTTCCTGGCGGGGAGCAGGGTCCGGGGTTTGCCCCGCTCTGGCGCTCCAGCTGGGAAGTGGGGTCGGGGGCTCGCCCCACTCCGCGCAGCTCCCGGAAGCAGCGACATGTCTCCCCTCTGGCTCGCACACATAAGGGCAGCTATGGGGCTCCGCACACTGCCCCTGCCCCAAGTGCTGCCCCTGCAGCTCCCATTGGCCAGGAACCACAGCCAATGGGAGCTGCAGGGGTGACGCCTGCGGACAGGACAGCATGCGGAGCCACCTGGCCGTGCCTCCGTATAGGAGCCGGAGCGGGGACATGCCACTACTTCTGAGAGCTGTGTGAGGTAAGCACCGTCTGGAGCCTGCACCCCTGAGCAGCTCCCACGCCCCAACCCCCTGCCCCAGCCCTGATCCCTCCCCTGTATCCCCAAACTCACCCCAGAGCCCGCACCCCCAGCCGGCGCCCTCCCCGCCCGCACCCAACCCCTCGCCCCAGCCCGGAGCTCCCTCCCACACCCTGAACTCCTCATTCCGGACCCCACTCTAGAGCCCGCACCCCCCTCCCATACCCCAACTTCATGAGTATTCACGGCCCACCATACAATCCCCATACCCAGATGTGGCCCTCGGGCCAAAAAAATCTGCCCACCCCTGCTATACGGGTTCCTTTACCTCGCCCATCACCGGCGCGTCCGAGCGCCTTCCGCCCAAGCCTTAAACCACGTTCGCGCCCTGGAGCCCGCAAGTGCTACCGTAAGGATCCAACAATAAAGCAGCCAGCCAGGCCCGGGGTTAGATGCCTGCTTCCCCCCTACCTGAGGGCGCCCTTCTGCTCCTTGTCCAGGGCTTGGAACCGGTCATAGAGGCGGACGACGCTGGCCTGCGAAACTGGACGCGAGAGAGAGCGAGACAGCTTTAGCCGGTAGCAAAGATCCGCCTGTATTGCCGGGGCCAAGGTTTGAGGACCCTGCGTCTGAAGGTTTAGGATACTGGCGGTTAAATGGGTTCCCCTTCCCCCGCCAGCTGATTAACATTTAATGAGAAGATTTAATTTCACGCCAGGGGGCTGGGCTGCCCGGGGATGGCAGCATTACGGGGTGGTTAATGCTGGGGGGAGGGGTCACATTAAAAGCCCCTCCCCCGGTATATATATATAGGGCAGGGGGATTGGGTCTTTCCCAGGGTTTTTCGTCTGGAGCCCATAAAGTGTTTTACAAAGGAAGGTTGGTATCATTTTACAGATGGGGAAACTGAGGCACGAAGCGGGGCAGTGGTTCACCCAAGGCTACACCCAGCCAATCAATGGCAGAGCTGAGAAGAGAACTCAGGAGTCCTGACTCCCACATTCCCCTTTGCTCTGACCACTAGACCCCAGTCTCCACCGGAGCTGGGAAGAGAGCCCAGGACTCCTTGCTCTAACCACTAGACCCTACTCTCTTCCCGGAGCTGAAAACAGAACCCGGGAGTCCTGGTTCTGAGTCCAGCACTCTAGTCATGGGGCTATTTTGTCTCAGCGGACCCCCTTGCCGATACACCCTGCGGGGGTCCCCAGCCAATCCTGGGCTTTCAGTCCCTACCCGCCAGGGCGGGATTCGAACCCACGCCCTCGAGGAGATTCCCTGGGAGAGCCGCACTCCAGGATTCCCAAGGAAGGGGACCCGTTGGAAGCATCACACCCAGTCCCAGGGCCCCCCGTCCATGGCCCTGAAATGCCCCCAGGGGCGGCTCCTCTGTCACACTCGGAGCCCCCTGGGGTGGGAAATGGCCCCTGAGAGTCCTTCTCCACATGCTGTGCTGTGGCCATACTCTGCCCCCCCCCCCCCCCCCGCAGGGCAGATGGGGGATGGGATGGTGCAGTTTGGGGAGAGAGCCTGCTTCCTTCGCCAGCCCCTCCCATCCGCCCACTATCAGAGCAGCTTGCAAATGAACCTGTTGGGCCACTTTCCCAAGGATCCAGGTCAGATGGGGGAAACTGAGGCACCGGGGGGGGGGGGGCAGGGAGAGTTGCCCTGGGACTGGACAGCTAGTCAGTGCCAGAGCCAAGCAGGGAACCCAGGAGTCCTGCCTGACTCCACAACCTCTGTTGGGAATCACAAAACAACAGCCTACCCACCAGACCCCACTCCAGGCCTCCAGCCTCCCGCTCTACCCACCAGACCCCACTCCCTTCCCAGAGGTGGGGGCTAGAATCCAGGCCTCCAGCCTCCCGCTCTACCCACCAGACCCCGCTCCCCTCCCAGAGCTGGGGCTAGAACCCGAGACCAGTTCCCCCCCCCCCACGTTGCTCTAACCCACTCACCCCCCACTCCCCTCCCCATGTGTGGAATAGAACCCAGGAGTCCTGAGGCCCCTCCCCCCCCCCCAGTCCTTTGGCAGGACCATGCCCCCCACCCATTTCCCCCTCCCCTTCAAACAGAGGCCCCGGAGGGCAGGTATTTAGGGGGTAGCGCTGTCCGACTGCCCGGCCCTGGACAGAGCAGGGTCCCTGCCCCACACGGCCTGCAGCCTCAGGACACCCCGCTGCCCCCTTTTGCTCAAATTTAACTTGCCAACTTTGGGGTTACATAACCCCCCCTCCCCTCCCCACTCTGCTGATCCCTTACAGCCTGTTTCCTGCAGGATCTCCTCCAGCCCGGGGATCGTGGACGGGTGGGAGCTCTGGCCGCCCATCGCTCGTGGGGTCAGGCCTGGCCGGGAATCTCAGCGAGTCTGGAACCAACTTTTCCTAGCAGCCCATATGGGATCTGGAGTGACTGGCCGGACGGCCAATCAACCCCCGGGAAGGAAGGCCTTGGGCCGCTGGCTGCCTGCCTTTAAGGTGGATTTTCCTTCTCCCCGCCCCGGCAGGAAAGGCTGGGAGGGAAAACAGGGAAGTGGCGGGTTTGGTTGGTTTTCTGGGGGAGGGCGGGGGGCGGGTTTGAGCTGCTCTGAGCACTTCCCATGACAAAGCCTTTCTACAGGGTTTGGTTGTTTTGCACTGAGCAGCCACCGGTGGGGAGGAGCGGGACAGCCGTTTATACAGGGACCTTTGACCTAGCACGGAGATGCAGCTACCTCTGGGGTAGGGCGTGACAGCCGTTTATACTGGGACCTTTGACCTAGCACGGAGATGCAGCTACCTCTGGGGTAGGGCGTGACAGCCGTTTATACTGGGACCTTTGACCTAGCACGGAGATACAGCTACCTCTGGGGCAGGGCGTGACAGCCGTTTATACAGGGACCTTTGACCTAGCACGGAGATGCAGCTACCTCTGGGGCAGGGCGTGACAGCCGTTTATACTGGGACCTTTGACCTAGCACGGAGATACAGCTACCTCTGGGGCAGGGCGTGACAGCCGTTTATACAGGGACCTTTGACCTAGCACGGAGATGCAGCTACCTCTGGGGTAGGGCGTGACAGCCGTTTATACAGGGACCTTTGACCTAGCACGGAGATGCAGCTACCTCTGGGGTAGGGCGTGACAGCCGTTTATACAGGGACCTTTGACCTAGCACAGAGATGCAGCTACCTCTGGGGTAGGGCGTGACAGCCGTTTATACAGGGACCTTTGACCTAGCACGGAGATGCAGCTACCTCTGGGGTAGGGCGTGACAGCCGTTTATACTGGGACCTTTGATCACCTCCGGGGTAGGGCGTGACAACTGTTTATACCAGGATCCTTCACCCAGCACTGAGCTGCACCCACTTCTGGGGCGGGCAGTTCAGCGGCCGCTGTTTATAAAGGGCTCACGTCACACAGTGCTGAAATGCAGCCCCCGCTCCACGGGAGCATGGAAGCTTTTTAGAACAGGGCTCCTTGGCCCCGCACAGAGGTGTAGACCTCCCTAGGGTGGGGCTTGGCATTGTTGATACAGAGATTCCCTCACCCAGAGCGGAGCTGCAGCTGTCTCTGGGGTGTGCCACAGCTGCTGTTTAACAGCCGGACTCCACTTCTGCATCACAGCGTAAGGCAGGACAAGGAAGATACTGACGTGGAAGCCAAGTGAAAGCGCGGGACTTTAAGGAGGCCGAATCGACACTGCAGCACAGTGGCCCCTAGCACCCAGGGGAGAGCGCCCCCCCCTGAGACCCCTCCTCCCTGCAGCATAGCACCCCCCCTAGTTAACCCTTGAGGTGCCTGGCAAAAGTACGGCACCAGCGTGTAGTGCCCCCACCTGTCAACACTCAGAACCATAATACAGCCCACCTGTTAGCATCAAGGGGGCATCAATGCGCAGGCATCAGGGCCCACCCGCCGCTGGCAGGGTCAGGAAGGTTAGCCCCAGGGAGCACCGTACACTTGCTGTGCGGGTCGGCTCAGCTTCTGACGGCCCACAAAGGCTGGCTGGGACGGGCAGAAGGCTGGACCCAGAGCCCCGGTGGCCCCATCTCCTGGGACCCAGCCTGGCTGGAACAACGGGCTGGTCATTCGATGGTCGAGCTAGCGGCATTGGGCCCAGCCCAGGGTCACCCCCAAAGTCCCCCGGAGAGGCGCTCAGAGTGGCCTTACCAGCAACCTGCCACCAGGGGGCGCTGCCGGACTGTAGGAGTCACCTGGATTTCGGGGCGGCCTGACCCCCACCCCCTCCACAGGCCCTGGCCTGAACCCGACAGCCCCTAGCTCAGGATGTAGGGTGCAGCTCTGGGGCCTGGGGGCGCACAGGCACTGCCCCCCCTGGGGCCACAGAGGGGAAAGGCCCCACACCCCTCACCGAGCTGTCCCCCTGCCTGGGGCTGGCTCAGAGCTGGCACCCCCTGGGGGGGGGGGAAGCTCCAAATCCCATTCTCTGCCCCCTTGAGCCAGCTACTCATCTGCTGAGGGGGCAGATCACAGTGTGCCCCCTCCCCCATTCCCCTGCCCTGAGGTTGGAGCACAGCCAGTGCTCCCTAGCGGAGAAAGCCCCCCCCCCACTCCCTACCCCCCAAGCCAGCCTGCCCTGCCACTCCTCTTTGAGTGAGGTGCTGATGCCAAGGGGGCGATGGGGGTGTCGCTGGATGTGGGGCCGTGGGGGGGGGGGCAAGGCTACCCCCAAGGACATCAGCAGGATGGAGGCCAGAGAGGCAGGACCCCTCCCACCCAGCTGTCCCCCGCCTCGTCCAGCTGTGTCAGGACAGGCAGGCTGGAGGAGTCTCCTTGAGCAGGAGGGGAGGATTCCCCCCCCCCCCACGCCCAAGGGGTGCAGAGAGCCAGGCAGACAGGCATCCAGCTCCGGGAGGGGGAGGGGGAGTGTGAGTGTGAGTGTCTGTGTGTGTTGGGGGGGGGGAACTCAAAAGGAGCAGGCAGCTTGCAGGCCAAGATAGGTACCTATAGGGCCCTGGGAACTCCCCCCCCCCCTTTAAACCAACACCAGGGTCCAATCTCCTCCCTTTAAACCACCTCTAAGACCCTCCCCTCCCATGAACCCCCCCCCCTTGCACCTGCCTTTTAATAGCCTGAGCAGCTGTGGGGTGTGTGTGTGTGTGTGTGGGGGGGGGTCTTAAAGGGACAGGAGCTCATTTCTCACCAAGGTTGGGTGGGTGGTGAGGGTCTGGATGAAGCTGGTTATCTGCCTCTTCAGGCAGAGCAAGCCCCCCCCCCCCCAGCCGTGCCCCTCCCAGAGCTGGGATCAAACCCAGGAGTCCTGCATGCCAGACCCCTGCTGCTCTAACCACAAGACCCCCCCCCCCCGCCCAAGAATAGAACCCAGGCATCCTGGCTCAGCTCCCCCCCCCCACTAAGCAGGAGAGGCCAGCCATCCCCCAGCGAGGCCTGGTTCCCATGCCCACCCCCTGGCCCTATGGTGAAATGACCCCTGAGCTGCGGTGGGGTAACACGTTAGCCCTGTGTTGACAGCTGCCGGCTGGAACGCGCTGCCCAGGGGGCCAGGGTGGGCTGCAGCTTCCCCATGGTTTTCTCATTAACCCTGGGCTGTGTTGGGTCAGGGAGGTGAGGAGAGCTGGGGGTGGGGGGGGGGGGGCTTAGGAAACCTAAACAAGAGGGTCAGGGGCAGTGAAACTGCCCGGCAGTTCAAGGAAGGGCCAGGAAAACCCGGGCGTAGTACAGCGGCCTTACAGTCACACCGCCGGCTCTAACCACTAGTCCCCATGCCCTTCCCACAGCTGGGGTAGAACCCAGGAGTCCCTGACTCCCAGCCCCCGCTGCTCTAACCACCAGACACCACTCCCTTCCCAGAGCTGGGATAGAACCCAGGAGTCCTAATGCCCAGCCCCCGCTGCTCTAACCACTAGACACCACTCCCTTCCCAGAGCTGGGATAGAACCCAGGAGTCCTAACGCCCAGTCTCCGCTGCTCTAACCACCAGACCCCACTCCCTTCCCAGAGCTGGGATAGAACCCAGGAGTCCTAACGCCCAGTCTCCGCTGCTCTAACCACTAGACACCACTCCCTTCCCAGAGCTGGGATAGAACCCAGGAGTCCTAACGCCCAGTCTCCGCTGCTCTAACCACCAGACCCCACTCCCTTCCCAGAGCTGGGATAGAACCCAGGAGTCCTAACGCCCAGTCTCCGCTGCTCTAACCACTAGACACCACTCCCTTCCCAGAGCTGGGATAGAACCCAGGAGTCCTAACGCCCAGTCTCCGCTGCTCTAACCACTAGACACCACTCCCCTCCCTGAGCAGGGCGTCCTGGCAGGTCTTCTGCACTGTTGCGTAGCGGCATGTCTGCCCCCAACCAGGCGTCTCTGCCCCAGCCCCATAGCGGCAAAGGCCAGCAGGAGCGCAGTGACTTTCCCACAGCTGGGGGGAGGGGGGGTTCGGGGGGGTGGGAGACCCCAGCCCTGCAATAATCTGATGAACAAGCACCTTCCCGCCCATCCTCACCAGGAAGCCTCATCGCCCCCAGACCGCCAAGATCAAAGGCACAGTCCCACCAGCTGCCTGGTTCTCACCGCGCCTCGGTTTCCCTGCATTATGGAGCCCAGCAAGCCACGGGCGGGGGAGGGGGAAATGTGTCTTTAGCACCACGTTGGGCAGGTCAAATGCCCCCCCCCCATCGCCTCCTGGCCTGTGAGCTCACTAGACTCTGAGCCAGGGTGGTGGTGGGGCTCAGAAGAGAGGGGGCGGGGTTGGAGTGGGTTAATTAAATGACCAGGGCCCTAATTCCTACGCTGCCTGCTCTAACCACTGGACACCACTCCCATCCCAGAGCTGGGGATAGAACCCTGGAGTCCTGGCTCCCAACCCCCCCTGCTCTAACCACTGGACACCACTCCCATCCCAGAGCTGGGGATAGAACCCTGGAGTCCTGGCTCCCAACCCCCCCTGCTCTAACCACTGGACACCACTCCCATCCCAGAGCTGGAGATAGAACCTTGGAGTCCTGGATCCCCCCCCCCCCCTAACCACTGGACACCACTCCCATCCCAGAGTTGGGGATAGAACCCTGGAGTCCTGGCTCCCCCCCCCCCGGCTCTAACCACTGGACACCACTCCCATCCCAGAGCTGGGGATAGAACCCTGGAGTCCTGGATCCCCCCCCCCCCCCACTCTAACCACTGGACACCACTCCCATCCCAGAGCTGCGGATAGAACCCAGGCGTCCTGGCTCCCAGCCCCCCCCCCAGCGCTCACCACTTGGCAGGTGCTCTGAAGGTCACACAGGCAGGAGGAAGCAGTGGCTCTTCCTCACCCCCCCCCTCCCCCCCCACGGACCGGCTTCCCGAACCTGCCCCGGGACGGCCGGGGGTGTTTGCAAAGGGTCACGTAGCCGCTTCCGACACCTCCCCCCCCCCGACCCCTGCACCTTCCGAGGAGGTCAGCACAAGGTTCCCTCCTCCCCCCCTGGCCAGGGGGTGCTGAGAGAGATGTGGGGGGGCCCGGCAGCCTTCCCAGGGCCCCCCGGGTCTGAGCCAAAGAGGGGATGGGCCTTAAGAGCCGCCGGGCCTGGCTACCGGCCCTGGCATTTCTGAGCCCCGACGGCCCCGGGTTCTTGGCCCCGGGCACCGAGTGATGGCAGCCAAGTGTAGGGTTATTGTGGGGCACAGAGGGGTGAGCCCAGGTGACTCCCTGCCCCTCGCCTCTGGGCCCCTCCCCATGGCACTTGGGGTTCCAGCCCCTCACCCCCGGACCCCTCCATGAGGCAGTGAGGGTCCCAGCCCCCCGCCTCTGGGACTCTCCCTGGACCTCCCACCTCTGGGCCCTGCCCCATGGGACTTGGGGTTCCAGCCCCTCACCCCCGGACCCTTCCATGAGGCACTGGGGGTCCCAGCCCCCCACCTCTGGGACTCTCCCTGGACCTCCCGCCTCTGGGCCCTGCCCCATGGCACTGGTGCCTCCCCCCGGGGCCCCGGCTGGCTGTTTTTTCCTGACCGCGCCCCAAGGTCTCTGCCCTGACTTTTGTTCTGCGCCCCCCGGCGGCTTTCCTGTTCTCGGGGCCCGAGTGTGGGAAAGCGGCCGGGGGGGGGGGAGGGGGGAGACTGTCACCCTCACACAAATAAACACAGGCGGCTGGGCGGGGGGGGGGGGCAGACACAACAGCACAGCCGGAGGAACCCACTGACGCTTACCACGACGCTTGCCCTCGGGTGGCCGCGGGTGAAGGGTTTGGGGGGGTAGTTAGTACACCCCTCCCCCCCCCTTGGTAGTTGCTTTTCTATGAAATGCCATTTTGCAGGGATGTTACCCCTGGGCAGAGGGGCCAGACTCAGCCCCCCCCTCCCCTCCCCCGCTGCATGCACCCCTGCCCTGAGATTACACCTCCACTTCAAGCAAGTTCCCCCAAATACATGAGCTGTTCCCCACCCCTTTTTGCTGGTGGTTGGGGGAGGGGCTGGGTGTCTTTTTTTTGCCAAAGGGGGAGGTTGCTCCCGGGAACCACTCTGAGACCCCCTGTAACTCGTTACAGGGATGGGCTGGAGAGTCACGTGAACCTTTCACCCTTTACCAGCCTCTGGGTGTTGGGGTCGGGGGGGTGGGGATGGTCAGCTCTCACGGCAAGGAGCGAATCCCTCCCCCATGGAGCCCCCCCTTGAATCCCCCCCCAGCTCCCTGCAACACAGCGCCCCCTAGCAGTGCACAGAGGCCTTGGGGTCAGCTCTGATTCTGGGGGAGAGCGCCCCCTGTCGAGTCCCCTTTGGCACCCTACAGCACAGCGCCCCCTAGTGCCCCACTGGGTCATCGGGGCAGCCCTGCCCGCCAGGGGAGTGCGTCCCATATTAAGCCTCTTCTTCCCACTTCCTGCAGCACAGCGCCCCCTAGCGCCACAGTCCTGACTCTCCAGCGAGAGCGCCCCCCCCCCACTGAGCCCCCCCATCCCGGCATCCCCTAGCGCAGACCGCCCAGAGCTAACCCCGTGCTCACATCCCCACACAGCCCCCCATCAGACTCCCAGCTATGCCTCTCTCCCCCCCCAAGGCGGGGGGGTGGGGGAGCGGCTTTGAAGTGCGGCGGGCGCAGCTTTGCCCTGGGTGCCTTGTGCAATGTACCTGCTGCAGCGTGGCACCGCGCCAGGGTGAAACCGACGCGGACAATGGGCGGAAATCCATGAACCGGCTGCAAACACGCCCCCACCTCCCCAAAACAAAACATACTTCGGGGGTTTTTTTGGGTGCGTGTGGCTTGTTTGTCGGCCGCTTCCCCAGGGCTCCGGGATCCTGCCCCACCCCTTGCGTGGGATCAACCCCCAAACAAAGCCACGGGTGCCCCTCAAAATACCCCCATCCTCTAGCAAAAGACGGCTGCAGCGGCCCTCCTCCTCCTCGCTCTTCAAATTTGTGCCGTATTTCCCATTTTAATTTGTCTGGCCTCAGCTCCCAGCCCCCGGCTCTCACTTTGCCTCGTGTTTGCAGGATTAAAGGTATCAAATCTCCTCTCCCCAGTCGTCGTACTGGGTGCCAATAACAGCAGAACCTGCCGTTCCACCGTCCACCAGCGTCGAAGAAAATCCGTTCGAAAAACAAAGCAGCAAACTGGGTTTTTTTTTCACTGAGCAAAATAGATCTTTTATATATTTCTTTTGAGAGAAAACGGGGACATACAAAAATGAAAAAGGAAAAAAAAAAAAATTCCGGGGGACACACAGGGACATATGTACAGGACACGTCTGATAAATATACAATATATACAATTTAAATATGTATATAGAGTATCTCCAAAAAGCTTTTTGTACACGGCACTTCTTCTGTTTTAAATTAAAACAAACGCAGTTTTCAAATAATAATTAAAAAAAAAGCATTAACGATTTTTCTCTCCCCCCCCCCACCTTTGCAACGCTTTAAAGAGTCGTTCCTATCCCCTCGCGCCATTGGTTCCTGAAAGCAAAAGAATCCATTAGTGGAGCGTCCCGTCTAACCGCCTCCCTTCCAACCCATCTCTGGCACGCAAAGGGCGTCGAGAGCCGGCCGCCATGAGGTCCCAGCGTGTGGCCCCGCCCCTTGCTCGGGGGAGGGGCTTATCCCCATCCACCGCTCTGATTGGCCAGGGGGCAAGGGGAGGGGCTTCCGTCCTTCGGCTCGAGAGGGAAGCAGTCTGAGACAAAACCAGAGCATTAAAATACTAATAATAATTAATAATCATCATTACAAAGCCAGGGCAAAAGGAACAAGAATAGATTCCTGGCAGCCCCCTGCTGGAAAAGGACCGGCCTTTTCTGACTACCCTCTTCCTGATGCAACATCCCCCCCCCTACTCTCCAGCTCCCCCCCGCCCGCAACCTCCCGCCCCCTCCCCAGAAGAGACATCCGCACCCCTCAACAGCCAACTTTCCACCTTCCAAACCTTCCTCCGTTCCCTTGGTCCCCCCCCCCTCACCCCCCAACTCACATAGCAGCAAGAATAAATATTAAATATTTTTCTCTTTAGAAAACACACAGGAGTCGATATTTAGAATCTATAGATTAAAAAATTATAGTACGTCGTCCGCCGCTGATCCAGGCATCCGAGGAGGCGTCTCTGTAAACATTCTTCAGCGGGGCCGGGGCGGGGGGGGCAGGTCCGAGGTTGGGGGGCCACTTTTAAACCTAGAAATGAACAAGAGCAGGGGACCAACGATTAGGGCAGACGGTAACCGGCTGGGAGTCCAAAGGCCCTTGCCCCACCCCCTCCCGCACCACCCTGGCCAAGGAATCCACAATGCCTTTGGTTGGCCGAGACCCCGGCCCCGCGCACCTCGGTGGGGTGCTGGCTGCATCTCGTCCAGATGTCGGGTCTTAGGGGCAACCAAAGAAGTGACTCTCCGATTCCCTCCCTCCCGTGTGAATCCTGTCCCACAATTTACACTGAGCCCAATTCGGGACTTCAGCGGAGCTGCACCAGCTGGAGATGGGAGGTTACGGGACTGGAGCAGAGCTGATGGGCTCAGTACAGAACCATTTCCCTCCAGGACCCAAAGCGAGATCTGCCACGTGTCCGCATTTATACCCAGGCAAGGCGGGACGACAAGGCTCCCGCTGGGTAAGTTGGTGGGTGCCAGGAAGGGCGTGGGGCAGGGGAGACGGTGTGGAGTGGAGGCCGGAAGTCACCTGAGGAGAAGCCACGGCCTGGGTGACGGGGCACATGAAACGTGCACAGAGCTGTGAGCGGTGGAGAGCGTCAACAGCTCGTACCGAGAAAGGAGGTGGCCCGTTGAGGGTTTATGGTAGTGCCCATCCAAGAGCCGGGCACTGCTGGGCCTGGTGCCGCCCACACACGCCCCTGCCCCAACGAGCTCCCAGGCTAAGCAGACCCAGGGATGAGTCTCCCCCTTTTACAGCGAGAGAGAGGAAGTGATTTGCCAAGGATCGTTCATGGTGTCCGTGGAAGAGCTGGGGAGAGCAACTAGATCATTACACCCATTTTACATATGGGAAAACTGAGGCACAGAAGGGGGTGAGAAGTTACTTGCCCAAGGACACTGTGACCCCAGGAGTCGCTCAAAGCCAACTATACTTCATATCAGGCATGACTCATTCATTACCTCAACCCATTGTTGTCACAATATGTCTCTAAAAGGTGTCATGCAAGATACCATATGTAAACTGGTGAGACACTGGGCCCCAAAATCATGGGGCAATGTATGTATGATTTGTGTACCCAGACTTAGAGCTGTGTGCAGGAGACAAGAGCATAAATCCAGCCTGCCCTGTCCGACTCCATTACAGGCAGAGAATAATGAAAGTACATTTACATGGAAGGTAAACAAAACCACCAAGCTAACAAGTGGTGGAGAAGACAGGAGACAGAATCTGCACTCCAAGAAGCCGCCTGTCTCTTGATGCAGAGACAATACCTTTCGGGTAATATAAGGGGAACAAAAAGACATTTCCTTTATCTGTTGCTTAGGGGACTGAGGGGCCAACAGCCCGTGAGCCTGTGAAAGTTGGATCCTCTTGATCTGAAGGGCAGGAGATGCTGCTAACTTGCTGTGAGACACTCATTTAGGCAAAGACATCACTTGCTGGAATTCACGTCTAGTCACTAGAAAGCATGTGCTGTCTGTCCCCAGACCTGTCTTTTTTTCTCCCACTTAACCTGGCCTAAATCTCTGTTGCTAAGAATGTTTTACTATAAACCTGAAGTTCTCAACTGTGGCTCCGCGGACCCTGAGCAGATTTCAGGGGACCCGCCAAAATTCACAATCTAGCCTGGCACCCCGAGGCGAAAGGGCTGAAGCGCGGGAAGGGTTAATGGGCACCCGTTGGTCAGGTGGGTGGCACGGAGCGGAGGCCGGCGGACCGCGCAGAACAGCGGAAGCATGAGTTGGAGGAGCGGTGGAGGGCCTGCCGGGGGGGAAGTGGGGAAGGGCCCCGGGATGCCAGTGGGGTGGGGAATCCAGACACCAAACTGCTGCCCCAGTTGAAGGACGGGGGGATAGTGATGCCTACTCACGGCTGTTGAGAAGGCTTGTGATCTGAACCAGACCCCCCCACTGGGTCCCACGGCCGTAGAGGCCTTCTGCCAAATAGATGGTACTGAGACAGGGGACTAGTTCCAACAGGCGTTGCTGCGGAAGTTTGAACTGACCCCCGAGGCGTTCAGGAAACGATTCCGGGGTGTACGCAAGACCTCCGGTGTCACTTACAAGGGGGTCGCCGACCGTCACAGAGGGGCAGAGTACAACAGCTGGGTCGGAGTGGAGGGTTCTCGCCCCTCCTGGCTGGCTAACGCCAGGAACGATCTTCATTTGCCCTTCCCTGGCTGGGGATCTCGGTGCAGCGGTGAACCTTATCCTCAGCAATGCTCCGCCTCTTCTGCTCGGACGCCGGGGGCTGGAATCCGGCCGCGTTTCTCCATTCGCATCCTTCCGCAGGAGATCCATCGCTTTCAGGGCCGGGCGGGACCCCTGGGATCCCCTCGTCCGATCTCCGGCACAGTTGCGGCCAAAGGGCTTCCCTGAATTAACTCGTGCTTCAGGTCCGATGGCTGCGGGCGAAGCCACGCGGATCTTTGGGAAAAACCTCAATCCAAAAGCTTGCCCGGGATGGAGAATCCACCCTGCCCCTATGACCTTCACTGCACCTTATTTCTAATGGGTATTTGTCTAGATTCAACTTCCAGCCATTGGATCTTGCACTTGCCCCTATCCTGGGGTTAGCCATGTGGCCTGATCTCTCAGCTGTTGGCTTAGGGGCTCCCCAGAGAAGCCGGGTAAGAGAAGGCAGAGCGGGAGGACCATAAGGAAGCCACGTCTTTAGCTCCCCTGCATCTCGGTGGCTGGCAATCCCAGGAGAAATCGAACGGCACTTCAGCCAAGATGGCAAAACTTCGGAGGGTAGAAATCCTCAGCGATTTGCAGGTGGAAACCAGCACTCGAGCTTAGCACCTCCCTGTGCAAAATTCACAGCCTCCCACAGGTTCTGGGGCACGGAGCCTCTTGGTGATACAGATGGGGGAGGCCTGCCCCTGGGGTCCAAGTTCTTTCCAGGTTTCTACACCTCACGCGCAGCGGTGATATCTGAGTGTACCTGGATGCCAGAGCCCAAAGCTGGGAGCGGTTGGTTCACACCCGTCTCAGGTCGAAAGGGCTGTGGAGAAGGACGTCAGGCCACGTGTGTGGCACCAGAATTCCAGTGAGGGGGCACCTGGGCCAAGCGATACCCGCCCACGACTCCTGCGCCGTCAACTCAGGGGAGCCTGTGAATTCAAGCCCTCGCGTCCGGACTTTCTGTGAGTCCCAGATCCAAGCAACGGGTCCCAGAAGGAGCCAAAGCCGGATTCCAACCCCGCGAGCCACCTGGAGATCGTATTTCCAGCTGGGATCACAATTAACACCCCCCCCACACACACCCCCCGCTCCATTGCTTGCCCAGCCATGCCACGGGATGGCCAGGCGCACGGGTCTCCGCCCAAACAAGGGGGGAAACGTTTAGCCTTGGAAAACCTGGATCCTGGAAACTCAGGCTTGAGAGCTAGAGCAGCGGTTCTCAACCTGGGGTCCGGGGGAGCAGGTTTTAGGGGGTCGCCGAGCAGACTCACTGGGGCCCAGGTCCGAAAGCTGAAGCCCCACTGAGTAGCCTTGGGCTGAAGTCAAATCCCGAGCAGTTTAGCTTCACAGGGGCCCCTGTGCTATGGGGTCCCAGGCCATTGCCCGGCTTGCTACCCCCTAACGCCAGCCCTGGCTTTTATATTCCGAAAACCCATTATCGTGGCACAGGTGGGCCCTGGAGTTTTTATAGCATGGGGGGGGGGGAGCTCGGAAAGGAAAAGGAGAACCCCAGCCCTAGAGATCTGCCTAACATCATGGTCCTCCTGGCTTTATATCCTTGGGCGACATCTAAACAAGGTGGGCCATCGACCAGAGTGGTCTAAGGGCACCCAAGACTCAGGACGCTTGGGTCCCCTTTAGGCACAGCGTCACCGGAGCACCCAACCTCGGCGCTCGTCTTGACTCTGCTTCCTTTCTTCTCCCCAGATCTAGCCTCAGCCTCCCCTACGGTCCACCCCACGTCTCTGGACTTGGTCACCTCTCACCTTGACTTCTGTGACCTCCTCTTTCCTGACCTCATTGCTCCTTGATCCCTCTCCCCTCCAATCCATGCTAACCAGAGATAGCCTTTCCCCACCGATTGGACCTCATCCTCGAATCGTTTCCACTCTTTTCATCAAATGTAAGGCCAGAAGGGACCATTAGATCACTGATTCGGACATCCTGTATATCACACACCTGACCCTGTTACCCCTGTATTGAGCCCATAAATGTGTATTGGACTAAAGCATCTTTTCTTAGGAAGCATCCAGTTTGGACGTGAACTAATCCATCAGTTCCCTTGGGAGTTTTACCTGCACTGGTAAAACAAATTGGGCCTTATTTCTAATTGGAATTTGTCTGGCTTTGACTTCCATCCTTTGGTTCCAAGAGTCCTGTGGCACCTTAAAGACTAACTAAAGCAGGGGTCTCAAACATGCGGCCCGGGGGCCACATGCGGCCCGCAAAGCCCTTCCCTGCGGCCCGCCAAGCTTCCTGGCGCCCCCCCCCCCGGTCCCCTCATAGCAGTTTGCAGGATGGAGGAGCCAGAAGTGGAGGCTTCTCTGCTGCCTGGCTGGGCCGCGTGTGTTTCTAGCTCTGGACTTCCTAGATTGCTCTTGCTTTGTTTGCCAAACAGCTGTTGGTGGTGCCTAGTGCTTTCCAGGAGGGAATGGGGAGCTGCGTGCTCAGAGGAGGAGGTGGGGCAGGGGTGGGACCTCTTGGAAGGGGTGGAGTGGGGGGCGGAGCCGGGGCAGCAAGGGCGGGGTATGTGTCAGTGGTGTGGCCCTCGGGCCAGTGCACTAGTCCTCATGGAAGGGGTGGAGTGGGGGCACAGCCGGGGCAGCGAGGGTGTGTGTGTGTGTCAGTGCGAGGGTGTGTGTGTCAGTGGTGTGGCCCTCGAGCCAGTGCACTAGTCCTCATGCGGCCCTCGTGGTCATTTGAGTTTGAGACCCCTGAACTAAAGTATTGGAGCATAAGCTTTCGTGGGCTAATACCCACTTCATCGGCTGCTTGCATCCGACGAAGTGGGTATTAGCCCACGAAAGCTTATGCTTCAATACTTTAGTTAGTCTTTAAGGTGTGTGGCAAATTACTCCCACGATATTGATGGGTCCTGCGCTTTCTCTTCTTGTGGGGGAATTCAGGGAGCCTTTTTCTTGCCTCTGAACAGGGTATTAACTGTCCCACAAGTATCCTAGAGGAAAGAAGGGGAGAGGGAGGGACCCGGGCCCGCCCTCTACTCCGGGTCCCAGCCCAGGGGCCCTGAGGATAGCGGTAAACCACTGGGATTAGCTACTCCTTCCCCTGGACTACTTCCCTCTCTTACTCTTCAGCTTGTGGGGGGCTTCCTGACCTTTCTCTACATAAGCCAGGTGTTCCTTTACTTAAGGTCTGGGTCCTTCTTAGCTCACCACAGCACTTCTTCAAACTCTCTCTGCTCCAACTCCTCCAAACTGCTCTCTGCTCCAACTTCTCCAAACTGCTCTCTGCTCCAACTTCTCCAAACTGCTCTCTGCTCCAACGCCTCCAAACTGTTCTCTGCTCCAATGCCTCCAAACTGCTCTCTGCTCCAACGCCTCCAAACACCCACACCTGTCTGCCTGAGGCAGGGTTTTTTATTAAGGCCTTAATTGGCAGCAGGTGCTCCTAATTAACCTGCTGCCTGCTTCCCTAGTCTACAGGGAGCCACACCCTAATGAACCTGGAGCTGATATATCTCCCCTCTAACACTCTGCCACAACTCCCTGGCCTTCCTCTATCACAGGTGCCACAGGACTCTTGTTACCTCTGCTATTCCAGACTAACACGGTTACCTCTCTGATCCTTTGGTTCTTGTCTCTGCTATATTAACGACTCCCTCCTTAGTAGCTGGTATTTTCTCCCCATGAAGATATTTAAATATTATATTCAAGTCACCTCTCTGTCTTCTTTCTGATAAGCTACATGGACCGAGCTCTCTAAAGCCTGGTCTATACTACAGAGTTAGGTCGACATGAGACAGCTTCCGTCAACCACTGTGTGAGCGTCTACACTAAAATGTCACTCCCACTGATGTAAGTCGCCCGCTGCGCTGACTTAACAACTCCACCTCTGCCAGAGGCCTTAACTCAATGCCAGAGTAGACACTACATTGTTTATGTTGACCGTTACTGGCTTTCAGGAGCCATCCCACAATGCCCCACGCTGACAGTTCAATTAGTGCAAGTGTGCCTGGTGAAGACGTGCACCACCGACACCGTCGTGTGGACACGCAAAAGTGATTTAATCACCATAGTGGTTGTAGGTTGACTTAATTTTGTAGTGTAGACTTGGCCAAAGTCTCTGACTGGAAGACATTTTCTCCAGCTCGGAAGTCAGTTTTGTAGCTCCGCTCTGTCCCCTTGACAACTTTTCAACACCCTTTATAAAATGGCAACACCACAATTGGAGGCAGTATTCCATGACCAGTCTCCCCAACACTGTGTTGAGAAGCGACTTTCCCTCTGGCTGTTCTCACTGCTCCCCTGATGATGTGTCCAAGGATCACATTAGTCCTGTGTGGCAAGACATCGCACTGGGAGCTCTGGACTTCGGGTCGGAATGACCCGCTCCAATCAGCTGATGTTTACCAAAAACCTTTCTTCTCCAATACAGAAATTTACAACCTTCCCAGAGATAATGACCACAGGCCGTTGTGTATCTGGGTCTAGACTCCAGCCACTTGCAACTTCAGGCCCTTAGCTCGATGGGGAGGGGACTGTGAGGAAGGACATGTATGCTCTGTCCAGTCACTGTGCCACACCCAACAAGCCCAATGCATTGAGTAGCAACACGGGCATGGCCAGTACATCAAACAGCAACGGTGTCACGCTCAACGTGATCAGTGCAAAGCTGCCATGCCCAACTCACCGAGTAGCAATGCCATGACGCCCAACTCACCGAGTAGCAATGCCATGGCGCCCAACTCACCGAACAGCAATGCCATGTCGCCCAACTCACCGAGTAGCGGTGCCATGTCACCCAACTCACCGAACAGCAATGCCATGGCGCCCAACACACCGAGTAGCGGTGTCATGGCACCCAACTCACCGAGTAGCGGTGTCATGGCGCCCAACTCACTGAGTAGCAATGCCATGGCGCCCAACTCACCAAGTAGCAATGCCATGGCGCCCAACTCACCGAACAGCAATGCCATGGCACCCAACTCACTGAGTAGCGGTGCCATGTCGCCCAATTCACCGAACAGCAATGCCATGGCGCCCAACTCAGCGAACAGCAATGCCATGGTGTCCAACACACCAAGTAGCGGTGCCATGGCGCCCAACTCACCGAGTAGTGGTGCCATGGCACCGAACTCACCAAGAAGCAATGCCATGGTGCCCAACTCACCGAGTAGCGGTGCCATGTCGCCCAACTCACCGAACAGCAATGCCATGGTGCCCAACTCACCGAGTAGTGGTGCCATGGCACCGAACTCACCAAGTAGCAATGCCATGGTGCCCAACTCACCGAGTAGCGGTGCCATGACGCCCAACTCACCGAGTAACAGTGCCATGGCGCCCAACTCACCGAGTAGCAATGCCATGGCGCCCAACTCACCGAACAGCAATGCCATGGTGCCCAACTCACCGAGTAGCAGTGCCATGGTGCCCAACACACCGAGTAACAGTGCCATGGCGCCCAACTCACCGAGTAGCAATGCCATGGTGCCCAACACACCGAGTAGCGGTGCCATGGCGCCCTACTCACCGAGTAGCAATGCCATGTCACCCAACTCACTGAGTAGCAATACCATGTCACCCAACTCATCGAGTAGCGATATCATGGCACCCAACTCACTTAATAGCAATGCCATGGCGCCCAACTCATTAAGTACAACACCGGCATTCCCAGCACATAGAGAAGCAAAGCTGCCATATTCAACACATAGAGTAGCAATGCCACCACTGCCCTCTCATCGAGGTGCAAAGCTGCCACTCTCAACACATGGAATAACAATGCCAATAGGCCATCGTGACCAATTCATCAAGTAGAAAAGCTGCCCTGCTCAATGCATGGAGCAGCAATGCCGTCACGACCAACTCATGGAGTAGCAATGCTATCACAGCTGACACTGAATAGTAATGCTTGCCAGGGGATTCCAGATCGGTTAGTCACATAATGGCCCACAATTCACAAATGGCTCTTTTAGAACATTCTCTTTGATACGTAAGTTCAAGGGCACCCAGTCAAACCTTCAAAACCCCAGTCACACGGGTTAGCAGAAGAATCAGTGCAAAGCAATTCCTACGTTCCTACATTTTGCTTGCCCCTCAGTTGCTCCTTAGCTAGGTTGTCCATATTTAAACTCTTTTAATTTCTCTCTCATTGATCCCTTGAGCCCTCGAACTTCTCTGGATTCCCCTCCAGCTTAGCAAAACTCTTCCTAGCACCCACAGCCAGATCCTATATTCCAGGCATGGGCAGATCTGGGAAGCATCTCTCTCACACACATTTTCTATTGACATTATGAAACAAGGACTTCACATTTGCAATTTTCCAAAAGAGTGGCAGTTTTTGAAATTTTCCTGCTTTTAAGGACTCGTGCAATGGAAACATGAACTGGGGAAAGAAATTGATTGTTCTGCACGACACTTATTTTTGGTTTCAGTTTCCTAGTTTTGTTCGTGTACGTTTTTAACGCTGGTGAATACAGCATCCTCTGGTCGCTTCACTTAGCTCCAGGGAGTGCGAGCGGGGGGTTGGTTTTCCCACCAGAGAAAAAGGAAAATTTGGACAGAGGAATGTTTTCCATTGCAAAAGCAGGAGGTCTGATTTTTTTTCTTAATTGCAGAAATCTTGGCACCTGAAAAACGGAACGGCTGCACAACCTAACAATAGATAACGCTTTCCGGAGACAGAAGGATTTGGTTCCTGGTTGCAACGAGCTAATCTGCTCTTTACTCTCAACCCCACGGTGTCTGGGGTCTCTTCCAGTCCCAATCTCCTCTACACACCCAGCCCAGCCACCTTATGCAAAATCCAAACTCACTCTCCCCTCCCTACAGTTCGGCTTTATTAAACCAACATTCAGGTAACAAAGTTGAACTCAAATCTTCTCCCCAGGTCAAGCTGCCTCCTAGGGCTCCTCCCCAGGACTGCTCAGCCCACACCCTAGGTCCTCTGTCCCCTGGAAGGCCCTTCCCCCTCCCTTGCCTCCAGGGAGAGTAAAAGAGTCACCGCCACCAGCGAGTTGGCAGAACCTACTTGACCCTTTCCCAGCAGGATCCCGGGTTTGCATGACTGTTACTGCTGAGTTAATCTCAGACTGCAGAGACTAGCTCTTAAATCCAGAGGTCCCAGGCTCAGCCCCTCCAGATGGCCCATCCTGGGGTGTTGTCCCATGTATACAGAATCTACCTCAATGGGGCCCTGTTCTTCAGGAGTTCCTGTAATACCAGTGCGAACCCCTGCCTGCCTGCTGGTGAGTCCATCAGCCGCCAAGTCCCACATGTCTACAGGGAGTAGAGCAGCGCTGCCCAGGACTCTGCAAGGCCAGGGTCTGCAGGGGGGAAGGGGGATAAAAATGGAGGCAGTGGGGGTGTGATCAAGGAGAGTCTCACAAGCCACTCCATATCCGGAGGGCTCCAAAGACAGCCCTGGGCTGACAGGTTTGCCATATGGACCAACGAGTTTACCCAGCTCCCCAGTGTGTGCCGAGATCAGAGAGTAAACTCTTCCCCAGGCAGCGCGGGAGGAAAGTGGGGGTTAGGAATCATCCCCTAGATACAGGTCCTGGCAGCTCAGCATTGCAGGACCCGGCCGTGATCTCTCTTGGACAGAGGCCAAGCTCACCTTCAGCACTCCCAAATTCATCCTCTTCCCACCCTCAGGTGTCGCTGCTGCTGCTAAACCCTGCTGGGTCCTCTCCATAATCCACCTGCTCCTCACCATTCTTTGGGCGAAAGGCCTTTGGCCAGACCCAGACTGATTTCTGCAATGTTCTCCTCTAGGCCTGCTCAGTCCTCCCATCATCTCCGGCTGGTTGGATCCCACCGGGCCTGTCCTCAACGCCCTCCTTCCCTGGCATCCTCCCAGATCCCTGCCCACTCCCTCCCTCTCTGCTCTTCTCGGCCCTTTGCTCTGTCCAAGCTGCAGGGCTAACCTCCCCCACACCGTGCCTAGAAGCCCCCATCCTCTGCTTTGGCTTTTGGTTGCTTCCTGCATTTCTCCACTAGCTAGTTGGCATGAGAGCTGCTCCGGGGAGAGGATCAGTCTCCACATTTGGCTGGGGCAGGAGGGCGGGATCTGCAAACTTTGCCATAGAGTGGTGGACGCCATCACATGCTGCTTGGCCTGATCTGTCTCCTATGCTGGGTTGCTTGGTCTGATCCGTCTCCTATGCTGGGTTGCTTGGTCTCTGCTCCCCCAGGCACCGGTTTCCCCATCCAATCTCCGGGACAACTCCCTTACCAGCAGCTGCCTGCTCCACTCCCAACAGGCAATTCCTCTCCTCTTCCGCAGTAGCCCCGAGCATTGGCTTTCTCCTCTTTGGCTCCAGCTGCTGCTCCAGGCCTTCAGGCTCTTCTTTGCCAAGAGCAACCTGGACACCTGTAGGAGTAGCTGGAAACAGAGAGCAGGAGCCAGCCCCTGGGGGAACAGCCAGTCCCCAGCAACTGCCCTGCCATGTGCAGCCAATACCTCCAGAGAGTCCTGGGCTTCATTGAGCACGCCTACCTGGACCCCCAAAACCTCCTGTACCACTTAAGGGTAGTTTGCCCCAAGTGCCCTGTTTGACAGCCCTCTCCCCCCCAAAACCAGGTAGCGTTGAGATCTGGCACATGGGGATGCAGGGCCATTTGGGTTTGGCCTGGCTCTGTCTCCGGAGGGACAAATTGAGTGGCGTTGTGAGTGTCTCATTCTTTTCTGAACCCAGTTATACTTTTGGCCTTCACAGTATCCATTGGCAATGAGTTCCACAGGTTGACTGTGCGCTGGGTGATGGATTCCTTCCTTTTGTTTGTTTTCAACCTACTGCCTGTTCATTCCACTGGGTCTTGTGTGACGCAAAGGAGTAAATAACACTTTCCCTAGTCACTTTCTCCACACCAGTCATAACGTTATAGACCTCTGTCATTTCCCTCCTCAGGCGTCTCTTTTCCAAGCAGACCAGTCCCAGGTTTTTTAATCTCCCCACATCTGGAAGCTTGTCCATCCCCCTAACCATTTTTATTGCCCTTCACTGCATTTTTCCCATTTCTAATATCTCTTTTTGAGATGGAGGCGACCAGAACTGCACACAGTATTCAAGGTGTGGGCATACCGTGGCTTTATATAGAGGCCATATGATATTTTCTGTCTTATTATCTGTCCTTTTCCTAATGGCTCTTAACAGTCTGTTTGTTTTTTTGTCTGCCCTGCAGAGTGGATGTTTTCAGAGAACTGTCCACAATGAGTCCAAGATCTCTTTCCTGAGTGGTAAGAGCTAATTTAGACCCCATCATTCGCTTTCCCGCAATGGAAGCAAGGCTGTGGGTTGACCGCATTCAAAATGGCTGCCATCGCCTCCCACTGCTCTCGACAGGAGCGAGGCTAAGGGTTGACCTTGTTCAAAATGGTCGCCATCGCCTCCTACTGCTCTCGACAGGAGCTAGGGAGGCTAATGGGTTGATCTTGTTCAAAATGGCCACCATCACCTCCTATCACTGTCAGTGGAGTGTGCCTACAGGCTGCTCTTTCAAAATGGCTGTCGCCCCCCCCCACCCCCCGCCTAGGCACTTATCATCAGGACCCAGCCCCCGGTATCTGAGTCTCACCCGGCCACGGGCTGGATTTGTGACAGGAAGTGGCACCAGGGTGATGCAGCCGCTACCACTGATATTTTGGCTGGGGCGGGAGATTGGAAAGGAGACAAGAGGACTCTGGGGCGGACCGGGGCGTGGGGCAGTCCTGCCTCATCCTATCCAAACACAGGGAGCCCTGCTCAGAGAGGGGTTGGGGTAGGATCCCCATCTCCCTCCCCGCTCCCCATATTACTTCTCCCTTCCATGTTCCCCAGCCCCTCTTCCCTCCACCCAATTTCTGAGCCAGTCACCCTATAAGCGCTGCCTGTCTCTTGCACTAGATTTTGGGGTATCCCTTCCTGCCGGGCCAGGCCTGAGGTTGGGGCGAGGGACAGGCAGGCGGGAGAGATGTTTGAGGGGTGAGGGTTTGCTCTGGGCAAAGGCCCGGGGTGGGGTTATTCCTGCCGAGCCAGTTGGCCCAGGCCTAATTAAAAGTCTCCATGCCTAATCAGCACCCCCTTGCCCTGCAATAAGGAGGGGGAGCCAGGGTGGTTGTGGGAGGATGGGAAGGCTAGGCACACAGTTATTTGGGGAGGGGAGCCATCAGGTTGCCACCTTAGCAGTACAAATGATGGGGACTCTGCCTGCCCCCACCACGTACACCCCAGAGTACCACTGACTCCTCACCAAGGACACTGTCTCTGGAGCCTGCCAGATCCACTCTGCTACTGGCCAGTAGTGGCCCCCCACAGCTGGCACCTGGGCACTGTTCATCCTGAGCCGCCCCGTCCCTGCGGCTCCCAGATGCTCCGGAGCTGGAGCTCCCGCCCCATGGCTCCCCCTGCCACAACCATGCAAGAATCGGAGAGAAGCAGGGATTGTAAGACTCATCACAATGACTGTAGATCAGTAGATCTCAAAACACTTTACAAAGGAGGCACAATACCATTATCCCCACTTTACAGATAGGGAAACTGAGGTACAGAGCAGGAAAGGGACTTGCCCGAGAACCCAGGAGTCCCGACTCCCAGTCCCCTGCTGTGCACTTCCTCTCATTGGGACCGGCCCTCCTCTAGCGAGGGCGCCTGGATGAAGGGAGGACGTCCACATACCAGCAGTGATTCTCCGGCCTCCTCCACCTGTCAGGATAGGCTCCGATCGCTTTCTCCAGCATCATCTTGATTTTGCTGCGTCTCTCTCGCACCCACGTTCTGCATCAGCACCTACCAGGATCTTCCGGGGCCATCGGAAGGTCGTGGCCATGTGACATTTGCCGCCAGCCATGTTGCTAAGACCCTTAGTTTTTTTCACATTGACACGAAGATTGTGTGGTGCCTGATTTGTCTTGCGCACCCCCAAGTGACGCCTCACTTAGAAACGACTTGCGTGCCAAATCAAGACAGAAAAATACAAAAGTGTCCCAGCGCGCTATTACTGACAAATCACTGACTCTCATCACTGTTATCATATAATGATACCATAAATCAGTTGGAATATCAATATCGCACTTACGTGTCAGCGGACAGTATATAGAGCGGCATAAACGAGTCATTGTGTGAAATTTTAGGTTCTACTGACTTCGCTAGTGCTTTTTATGTAGCCTGGTGTAAAACTAGGCAATATCAAGATGAGTTGATGTCCCCCCCGGAAGACCTCTGCCTGCCCCCCAGGGGTACACGTACCCCCGGTTGAGAACCACTACCCGAGCTAAGTTGGGTTATAGCAAATGGAAAATAACTTGGCTTTTCTCAAGCTCTTTCCATGAGAGGATCTCAAAGCATTGTAAAAGCATTAATTAGCAGGGGCTTGCAACCCTGGTGGGAAGTCCTCACCCCCTTTACCGATGCAGAGAAGGGTGCAGGGTGAAGGGTGCAGGGTGAGAAGGGTGCAGGGTGAAGTTCCTCAAATACTATAACAGTATGGGGATGACTTTGAGGCTACCCCCTCGATAGACAGTCACCCATGGTCACACAGAGAATGTGGTGGAACCGCCTCTCCGCCACTGGACCCCTCATTTGCAGAACCCTACAAGAGTCGATTCTCTCCGGTCCTATCCGCCAACTACATGAAGGAGCTAGGAGAACTGATCGCAGGTTCCATGGATACCAGTCGTATGCAGATGACACACAGCTCTACGTATCCTTCACCACACAGGACCACACCACTGCCAACAAGACGGCCCCTGGTTGGGTGAGATCAGCTCATGGATGAAGACAAAGCCCTGGCTGGGATAATTTAGTTGGCGATTGAGCAGGGGGTTGGACTAGATGACCTCTTGGGGTCCCTTCCAACCCTAATCTTCTCTGATTCTCTGATTCTAAGACCAGCTGAACCTTATGACCCAAGAACCTCTTAATGCCAACTGACCGGGAAAAGAGGAGCACAGATACCTCCTGATTCTGGCATGTACATTCTGGTTCACCAAAGACAGCCATGTGAGGTCTCCCATGAAAGCAGGAGTCACGCTGGTTATAAATATGGCTGTGAAATGTCTCGACAGATCCGATGTAAGGAGTTCTCTAGGGGTACTGGAAATACGTTCTTAGCATCTGCATCACGATATTAGTCACCAGCAGAGGTGAAAAACGGACCCTGTTGGGATGTAAATTAAGCCCTGAATGCTAACCCAATAGATGCCTATTTACATACGAAATCAGACGCTCACGAAGAGATGACAGCAACAGGGAAGCAGCACACAGGGAGAAACCAGTCCCGGGGGCGGTGACCTTTGGGGGCATCTGTAGGAGACAAAGACGACAGTCCTTGATCCTGCACCTAGGAAGCAAATGGACAGGGCCTTTCGGTTCACGAAAGCAGGGGCTTTGTCAGCCCCGGCTGGAAACGCTGCAGGACTTGGGGCAAGAAACGTCTTTAGCCGGTGAAGTTTAGTCTCTCGAAAGCGTAGGGTGATTTCACTTCCCTTGAATCTTGGACAAGAAACGTCTTGAGCTGAATATCCCGGGCTGGCGCGGGCTGGCCCTGTGGGAAAGCAGACGCAGCCCCCGGGTCAGGGGCTGGATATCACAGGTGAATGCTTCCGAGGAACTCGGGGGGCTGGGGTGCCCCTGTTGTTAACCCTGCAAGGCAAAGCAGAGGAGAGGGCGTGTGCTAAGCACAAGCAAGCCTGCCTCACGCTGGAGGCCAGAGGGGTGACTCACAGCCCCGGGCACCCCGAGAACCATCGCAAACCCAAGCAAGAGCGAGGGGCGGCTGGCGGGCGGAGGAGAGCGTTTCAAGACGTTTGCCGCCATGGGGGACACCCACAAAGGGCCGGGGCCGGCCGTTGCTTGGGAGGGCTCTTGGGTTCTTGGCTGCGGCCTCCACACACCACGTCTCTGGCTGGCCTGGGGCCCCTGTCTCACCCTGGCGGATAATGACCACGCCTCGGATGTTCACGCCTTCCACCGGCCCTTGATCGGACTGCAACCGCGCGACGGACCTGGGCGTGATGCCGCCGGCGCTCAGCAAACCCCAATTAGTATCCAACACTGCGCCACCCCTCGGCCAGGCAAATCTGACCCGTCCTCCGCTCCGTCCATTGGCTTCCTGCAGGACCGAGTCTAGCGCAAGGGCTCAGTCTTTATCGCGGTCAATAATTCTGCTCCTCTAGCATCATGGGACTTTCTGCTGGGAAACAGCAGGGGAGGTGCCCTTCCCCCCAGACTGGGCAACAAACTCCCCGGAGCACTAAGGCCCAGACCCCACTTTCTGCTCCCAGTGCAAGGCGCCCCCCCATTTGCTCGGCCTTTGCTAACACAGAGCTGCCTGGCCATGTTAAAACAATAACAAACCCCTACCTAAACAAGCCAACCTACGGCCCACACAATTCTCCCCCGGGGAGAGGATGAGAGAACAAACGCACACGTGACAAATGGTCACCATGTTGCTCAATGCACAACTGGAAGGTGCCCGGATGCTCCAGGATAAGAACCTATATAGAACCGAAAGTCATCGGCAGATTTGGGACCAGATCCCAGGAGACCTGGCTCCCAGTATCTCCTGACAAATACAGCAGTCTAGTCCAAGGTCAGGGAGTCAGGGGCAGAACCCAGGAGTCCTAGTTCCCAAGTCTGTCTGCAAGACACACGACAGAATGCTAGCCACCGGCCATGTGATCTCAAGAATCTTTGATGAAGTATCCAGTTAGTTCATTCAAAACTTGATTAGCCCCTGGGGTGGCTCTAATCAGTTCAAAGCCAGACCTAGGGATGATCTTGGTTAGGGTGCCCAGACAGCAAGTGTAAAAAATTGAGACAAGAGATGGGGGGTAATAGGAGCCTATATAAGAAAAAGCCTCCAAAATCAGGACTGTCCCTATAAAACCGGGACATCTGGTCACCCTAATCTTGGTTAAAAAAACCCACCTTTGGATGAAACAAGGTCCATGCTGGACAGGATCCTTTTTGTAGGGGTTGAAAATGGGTCGACACCCCTGTCCCCCGTTACCCATTGTCACTGCCTCTGAGGCTGGTGGGGTTACATGCGTCACTAAGAGAGACTCTTCCGGTGGCATCAGAATGGTACCAGCCTCAAGGCGGAGCAGGACTAGCGGAGCAGCACTGACTAAAGCAAGCTGCAGGCTGGACAGTGGTCAATCGGTGGAAAGAGACCGTTAAAAGCAGACGCAGCAAACTCGAGGGGGGCCCACTGCAGCTGAGTGAGGACTGCCGGCATTGGGTTAACCATGGGAATAACATGGGGCTTTAACAACTCTCTCATCTAGAGGGAACGCAGGGCTGTTAACAAGGCAGAAGGGGTTTGCTGGGGTCCAAAAAGCCAATGCGATTCTTGGATGCACCCACCGGGGAGTCGTGAGCCGTGGCAGACAGGTTATTTCACTTCTGTGTTTGGCCCTGGTGCAACCAGCGGGAATCCCGCATCCACTTCTGACGTCCGCTGTTCAAGAAGGATGTTGATAAATTGGGGAGGGATCAGAGGGGAGCCACAAGCACAATTCAAGGATTAGAAAACACAGAATTGATTTAGTTTAACAAAGAGAAGGCTAAGGGTGACTTGACAATAGTCTATCAGTACCTCCATGTGGAACAGGTATTTAATAATGGGCTCGTCAGTCTAGTAGAGAGCAATGGCTGGAAATTAGCCAAATTCAGACTGGAAATAAGGCATACATTTTTAACAGTGAGGGTAACTGATCACTGGAAGAGTTGACCAAGGGTTCTCCGCCACTGACAATTTTAAAACCCAGATGGGATGTTTTCCTAATAGATCTGCCCTAGGACTTGTTTTGGGGCTGGGTTATACAAGGGGTGATCACAATTAGCCCTTCTGGCTTTGAAATCGAGGAATCTATCAAACCAATGAGGGCTCCGACATGGTGGAGGGAGACTGGGCTCCTTTTCGGGAATTTTGGGCCAGTCAGAAGGAACTCCACTCAGCGTTCAAAAAAGGTCCCTCCGCTTGTGTGGCGCCACTGACTCCATTGGAGTGTGGGCCAATTCGCCCCAGCTAGGGATCTGTCCCTGTCGACTCCCGCGGAGCAACGGGCAATTTACCGTTTAAATGGCAGCTGAGTTCTGTATTCTGTAGGAAGGTCATACAACTTACTACTGTAACCTTAACTCTGTCTCAGGTACTTATCCGGTTCCATCATTGTAGTGCCTCACATCTGAGCACCTCACAATTTTTACTATATTTACCCTCACAACAGGTAGGGCAGCTCTGTTATCCCCATTTTACAGGTGGGAAATGGAGGCAGAGATAGGCTAAGGGTAGGTCTACACAGCAAAAAAAGGCTCATGGCAGCTAGTATCAGAGTGACTTGGGCTGGGGTGCCAAAAAGCACAGTGTAGACGTTCGGGGTCTGGTTGACGTCCGAACTCCGAGACCTTCGCCCCTTGCCGGGTTTCAGAACCTGCTTGAGCCCAAACAGTGACGCTGCTACTTTTAGCCCTGCAGTGTGGGTCCCGCAAGCCAGATTCAGTTGAGCTGGGGACTAAGACTCGCTGCCACGGGGAGGTTTTCCCACTGGGTGAACGTACCCTAAATGACTTGCCCAAGGTCCCACACACAGTCTGTGGCAGAGCCCGGAGGAGGGAATTGAACCCGGGGCTTTCAGATGAATCACTAGCCTGGCGTCATACTCCAGTGCGTGTCTGATACTCCAGCTAGGAACGTCAATGTCACGGCGGCTCTTTTCATGGGGGAGTTTCCTTTAAAAGAATCGCAAGGGGGGATTTAGGGTCGGCAAAGGGAGTCAGAGAAATGTACGCACTGGAGCCGGAAGTGATCCTTGTGCAGAGATCGAAGCCTCCAGGTCTAAACAATTCCACCCTGGGCATCTACGGTTCCTAGGATGCCAGGGTCCCCCGTTCTGCACCCCTGCCCGCCCCATGGTGCACACGCCACAAAGAAGCAGGGCTCTCCTGCTCACGTCTCTGCAGGATGGAGTTTCCTTCTAGGACATCTTTGGGGGGAGCCAGGTGGGAAGGGCTCCCCATACCGGCCCCCCCTTTCTGAAGAAGGTGCCTGCCCCACTGTGCTCCTCCAGTGGGCACAGGCGGCAACACAGCGTCTCCAGGGCATAGCCCTCGCCAGCCTGAGTCAGAGCCGAGATCCATCCAGCCCGATATCCCATCTCCACTAGCGCTCGACCCCAGATGCAACAGAGGGTGGTGGACGACGACCAGCAGAAGCAGATAATCTACCCACTGCGTTAGGGCTTATCTGAGAATCTAATAGATCGGCACAAGTCCCGGAGCAGGAAACTTGTCAAGAACGGCTCCTCCTTTCAATCACCCAGGGCTCAATCCTGGAAGGTCCTGAGCACCCCAGCCCTGGGGTGCAGGGGCTTCATTGGATCAAAGTCCTCAGCCCCCCGAAAGAACTGACGTCTAAAGGCCAAACTGTAGAGTCCTGACACATAAAGACAGACACTGAGCTACAGTGGGGCCATATGGTCTAGTAGATAGAGGATTCTGGCCCTCAGGAGGCCTGGGTTCTATTTCTACCTCTGCCGCTGGGTGACCCCGGACAAGTCATGGCCATGCTCTGTGCCTCAGTTTCCCCATCTGTATAACGGGGAAACTAACAATACTGACCTCCTTGGTAAAACGCTTTGAGATCGACTGAGGGGATGCAGAAGAGACTATTCTACTGGGGACCAATGGGATTATGGAGGCCCCGATTCTGGAAAACACTTACTCACATTTACATTTAAGCACTTGCTTCCTCCCTCTGCTCACCTGGATGCTTTTCTGAGTGAACAAACGACTGCAGAGTGACCCTTAATGTTTTCTTACTCCCAAGAGTTGCGGCATAACACTTTCCAATTCCGCTTTGGCCAACAGTGGGTTTTTTTTATAGGCCTATGGTATAAAAGAAGGTGACTAATGCAGAGAGATTTTTTTCTTTAGCTAGGCTATGCAGGCGATTGGGGATAGATTTAAAACGTTTTCGAAACAAAGCAAAACCAGCCTTCGATGAGCCAAAGGGAGGGTCGGAGAATGGCAGACGGCAGACTGCCAATGTCTTTTTGTTTACAACTCCTTAACCGGTGCACAGAGGGACGGGTAACTGCAGAAAAAACGATTGTTCCAACTTTTCCTCTAGGAGAGAGCAGTGGAATTTTCACTATGATCAACAGCTGTTTCCGTAGATCCCTTGTGATCAGCTAGCCTGATCCGCCTGTACAATACAGACCAGAGGACTTCCCTGAATTCACTCCTGTTTGAACGAGGGCTGATCTTCTGAAAAAAACATCCAATCCCGATTTCAAAATGGTCAGTGATGGGAAATCCACCATGACCCTTGGTATGTTAATCCACCGATTAATTACTCTCACTACTGCCTGGTTTTCCTTTCTTCCAGCTTCAGCTTCCAGCCACGGGATCGTGTTAGACCTTTGTCCGCTAGACGGCAGAGCATAGAGCTGGTGGGGAATCAGCTGAACACCAGCTCCCAGTGCGACGCTGGGAGCCAAAGACCCAATGCGATCGTGGGAGGTGTAAACAGGGGAATCTCCAGGAGGAGCAGAAAGTTTATTTCCCCTCTGTGTTTGGCCCCGGTGCGGCCACTGCTGGGATCCTGCGCCCAGCTCTGGTGCCCGCCATCCAAGAACCATGTTGATAAATCTAATGGGGGAGGGAGGGTGTCAGAGAAGAGTTATGACAATGATTAAAGGAGCACGAACCCGGCTTGGTGGTTCAACGTCCTGTTAAACATTTTGAGATCATGGAATCACCCCCCACCCCCCCCATTCCCGCCAACCTGGGGTGAAAAGCAACTCTCCAGACTTGTTTGCAAAAAGGAAATTTTGTTTCGGGTCTCATAGATTCACGGACTTTAAGGTCAGAAGGGCCCATTCTGATCATCTAGTCTGACCTCCTGCACAACACAGGCCGCAGGATCTCACCCACCCTCTCCTGCAATAAACCTCTCATCTATGTCTGAACTATTGAAGTCCTCAGATCATGGTTTAAAAGACTCCACGGTGCAGAGAATCCTCCAGCCAGTGTCCTGTGCCCGACGCTGCAGAGGAAGGCGAAAACCGCCGGGGCCTCTGCCAATTTGCCCTGGAGGAAAATTCCTTCCCGACTCCAAGTCTGGTGATCAGCTGAACCCCGAGCATGTGGGCAAGACTCACCAGCCAGACCCCCAGGAAAGAATTCTCTGGAGTAACTCAGATCCCACCCCAGCGAACATCCCATCAGAGGCCATATTGCGTTTGGATCTTGACCATTTTTAGTTAAAAAAAAAGGAAATTTCAAAACAAACAAAAAACAAATCAAAACTTGGCTCCAAAACTCTTGAAATGGGAGATTGACTTTTTCAAGACCTTTCCTCTCCCCCATTTTCTTCCAAAACGACATGTCGTCCCAATAATAATAAATAATAATATTTGTTCACAAAAACACCGGGTTGAATTGAAATGACATTCTCCGATGGGAAACTGCTTTGATGAAAGTTTTCCGAGCTGCTCATAGATCCCTAGCCATTGTGGTCATGTAGCATTGCGCCGGCCTGAGAATCCCACGCTGCTCTTGGCTCAGCGCCGTAGCCATGTCTACACTAGGACTGCTATGACCGGATCACTGAGCGACAGACCTATGCTGTAGTGTAGACAAGGCTTACCCTGCAAGTAGACCTGCTGAACTCAGTGTGACTGCTCACTGAATAAGGCACGACTCGGAGTGGGGAAAGGCTGGAGCTAAGATAATAAATGCTCGGTAGATAGGTCATGATTTTCAGAAGCCCCTCTCAATTTTGGGTGCCCAGACTGCAAAGACTTCTGCTCTAACCACGAGGCCTTGGACCGCATGACCCTTTACGCTTAGAGGTCAGTCAGATTGGAACGGATCCCAGCATTGGCAAATGGCTTGAAATCCCAGCTGTTCTCAGGAGCATCCAGCAACACTGCTTACTATCGAACGGCTCGACTGGGTCAGACCAAAGGTCCATCTAGCCCGGTATCCTGTCTTCTGACGGTGGCCAACACCAGGTGCCCCAGAGGGAATGAACAGAACAGGTGATCATCAAGTGATCCACCCCCTGTCACTCATCCCTAGCTCTGGCAAACAGAGGCTAAGGACACCATCCCTGTCCATGTTGGCTAATAGCCATTGATGGACCTATCCTCTATGAATTTATCTAGTTCTTTTTTGAACCCTGTTATGGTGTTGGCCTTCACAACATCATGTGGCAAGGAGTTCCACAGGTTGACTGTGCATTGTGTGAAGAAATACTTCCTTTTATTTGTTTTAAATCTGCTGCCGATCTGGGGTTCCCTTCTTCTGAAGTCCCAGCTCCTGCAGTCATGGGACCGCAGGACAACTGCAGCTTTCACTCACTGCGAGCGGAAGATGAATAAAAAGGAACTAACCAGTATTTTTAAAAAGCTCTCGTGATTTTTAAGCCACTCTCGTGATTTTTGACCTCTTGGGGACAGCGATACAGCTCAAGGGCATAGCAGAAGCACGTCTTCTATTCATCAAATGCACTGAGGGACACTGCAGCGTACGAAGGCGTCTGTGGGGTTCTGCTGGGGTTGAGGTCAGGTCTACCTTTAGATCTGGGCAGAAGAGGGGGAAAGTGTCACATTAATGGGCGATGCTGACTCAGGAAGAGCTGCCGATGAAACCAGGAAATCCTCCAAAGGGATCTAGAGAGGATACAAAAGCGAGCCAGAAATAACCCGCCCAGAGTCATTTTGGGAAACGCGCCTACTACATCTCGGGGAAAAGTCACCAGAGAGGCAGGAGAACAAGCTGGCAGCAAAGGGGACAGGAGGTCAAAAGATCACTGGGGTATTAGGTTGTCCACCTAGAAGACAACAGATCCCAGGGCAGGGAGCAAATCTCTGCCTGTGTCTGGCTCCAGAGGTAGCATCAGGGGCAGGGAGGGTTTAAAGGACAGGGCAGAAGGGTTAAACGGGGCCCAGTGGGAATAACTAGCTAAAGGTACCACCAAGGGAAGAGGTGAAAGGTCAGATTTCTCCGTTGGTACACGCCCATGTCGCTCCAAATCAGCCGGTGCAGATCAGCCCAGCACCGTTCGAGTCGAGGGACTGACCTTGATTCTCGGGTAGCTGAGAATTCCACGCCTGGGTCTCCTCAGGGGAGCATCCCAGCCACGTTCTGCAGCCCCAAGGCCGACCCACAGGTCACGCTGTCCCAGTCCAAACCTCTGGGGATTTGCCCGGCCTGCTTAGCGCGACCCACCTCGAGGGAAGGGCTCCTCCGGCGACCGTTTCAAAAGCTCCCGACCTGGCGAATCCTTAGTGGCGTTACACCCATGGGGAATTTGGCCTCAGATCTAATCCCACCGTGCGCCACTCCTCTCCCCAATGGCTACAAACCCCGGAGCCGGACTCCGGCCTGGGAAAGCGTTCGGCGTTCCGGTGCCGAAAGATTCCGCCAATTCCACCCCTGCTGCAGCCCTGCAGGTCAAGAAATTCAAGAGGGTAGGAGAGAAGGAGAATCATCCCCATCTTCCAGAGGAGAAAACCTGAGCTGACTGGCCCAGAGGGAAGTCAGTGGCAACGATGGGATGGAACCCAGGTGTCCTGACCCTCCGCTTTCAACGCAACGACCCTTCGAGGCACGCGGTGGGTCAGCACCTGGAGTCTTTGGGACCCCTCAATTCAATTGGGCTGGGTGCGGGACTCCCTGGGTGAAGTCCTACAGCAGGGGGTCGGACTCAGGGATTGTAACGGTCCCGCTAGCCGTCATCGCAGGGTTGAATTGAAGTGTCGCCGCACCAGGATAAAGGAAGAGGCAAAAATGATCACGTGGATTCCCGTGGGGACACTGTCTGTCTCAAACGTCCCCGGTCCGTCTCGCCGAGCTCACAAAGGAAACGAGGACGTTTCTACCAGCTGATCCCTGCGCCGGCTTCCGACATCGCCACTGGCAGTAAAGACTACGCAGAACGTTTGCGGACGATGAGCAACCGACTCCGGTCCCTGCTGTGCCGAGCAGACAGGACTATAAACCTCTGGTCGGTCCCCCCGCTGGCGTTGCTTGGCGCAGCCCCACTGACCTTCACGTGGATTGATACCCGCCGAGGGGTCTATCCCCTGGCCAGCAGCAGGCGTGACTTGAGAGAACCCAGCAGCCTTCTCTCCCCGGCTTGCACTTTGCAGTGTAAAGAGCCACCGTGGGCCAGTCTGGTTGTGTTTGATGCATGATCCAAAGCCGCAGACCCACGAACAGCAGAGATCAGGGACGAAGCGACTCCACTCGGATCAACGCAGTTACTCCGGTTTTCAATGGCCTGAGCCAGGCTGCATGGCTAGATTCAAGGTGCTTCTTACCAGCTGCCCTTAGAGTTGGTCTAGACACCGGCTTGCTCCAGTTTAATGAAACCGGTGCAAAATCCAGTGTAGACACATGTACTCCAGATTCACACTAATCACAGTGGGTGAGTTTGCTCCCATAAACCAGAGGGAAAGGGCATAAACTGGCGCAAGATTGTCCTCACACCACGGTAACTAAATCAGTTTCAGATCACAACCACGCTGGGTTCGGTTCTTCTGCCACCCGAATACCCTTCGGCCCGGGACTCTCGTCGGGAGCGCCTCTCCCTTTGGCACTGGGGCTGCGGCTCCCGAGACGCCGGAAGATCGTCATCTGCGAGGAACGATCCCCGGGTGTTTCACAGCGCAAAGGGGAACAGACTCAAGGAAGAGAGGAAGACTGGCCTTGTGGTGAGAGGAGGCACTGGACTGGAACGCAGGTGAGCTAGATTCTGTCCCTGACGCTCCCGCAGAATAAGCTGGGGTTTGTCACTTTCTCTTTCCATGCCTGACGGCACAGGGGTGGGGAGTGAGTTAAATTGTGCTCAGATACTGCCAGGACGGGGCTGTACCAGGGTGGTGGAGAGTCTGGGGCTAAGCCAGCCCTGATTACAGGCGCAGACACAGAGGTTGCAGCAAGAGCAGCAAGTTGCAAGGTCAGGAAGCTGCAGCGAGGTCTGTGGATACTGCAGAGGGCAAGAAAGAAGATCCCCGCAGGGTCCCTGAGTCAATGGGGGAAGGGGAACCCAGCTAAAGAAGCAGGAGGGAGCGGGGAGAAGCTGGCTCGGCAGGGAAGCCTGGGAGAGACCCCCCGAGAAGACTGTGAGTTTGGGTTATTTGGGGCTGATCACGACAGAGACACTGGACTGCTTGGGGCCTAGAGGACCAGTATGTACCAGTGGACTAAATACATGAGACCCTGTGTGAGGATTATTTAACCCCCTTTGAACTATGAGTTCTTAAAGGGCTCTGAAGAGGGGGGAAAGAGAGGCACAGGGCTGTAGAGCGGCCTCTGGCCAGCAGGGGGTGCCGGTAAGCGACCAAAGCAGCAATGGTTTATCTAGTCCTGTAACCGATACAGGATTCTGCCTGCATGCAACACCACGTCCTAAGAGGAAATCCTTCTGTAACGCATGTAGCAGGCTCATCAATCCTGAGGCAGCCCAGCCGCCACCAGAGGGGGACAGAGCGCCGCACCGAGTGGGTGTGGCTTACACCTTCCTGACCGCCAAGCCAAGAAGCTGCTGAAGCATGAGGGTTAATCATTTATCAAAGCCGGCCCGGGGTTCCAAGCTGCCTGCCACTCTCCCCGTTTTCAGCCGCTGTTGGAAATCATGTCCCTGCCAGACCGATTCGGGTTTCCCATGAGTCAGCTTTGCACACAAGCCTTTTACTAGTTCAAAGGCCACTTTGGTGTTGGGGACATCCAGGTGACAAAGATGAGCAGAGACGCGCGCATGCTCTATATCCTACCACCACAGCTACAAGCACTGGCTAAAATACCTGCACTATGACCAGGCCCCGGCGGTCCCTCCCTATCACGGCAGGACTCCCGAGGAGTAAGGACAAGATTTGACAAAGAACCCAGAGAAAACCTGGCTTTTGAGACCAAGTCCATGGGAAATCCACCCCTGTGCCCAGCCCAGCGGCTACGTGCCACCCGGGCCCAGGAAACTGGGCTTTAAATGGCCACGCTCTTTGCCCAGGTGTCAATTTCACCCTTATTTCCCCCACCCTCTAGGAAAAACAGTGGGAGAAACAGACGACTCTAGTGGCGCAGGAAATCCAGGGCGAAAAGGCCAGGCCTAATGCCCGGGTGATGGCCAGACGCAGCTGTCTCAGGTTATATAGGGCTAGTATCTAAGGTCCTCCACATATTTATCCCTACAACCCCCCAGGAGGTAGGCAAGGGTTGTGAGCCCAATTTCAGATTTTTAGGTGTTTAGACACATAATCCCCATTGACACCAAGCCCCTAAATACCTTTAAGAACCAGGCCCTGCTGTGCAGACCTGGGAAGGGAACCACATTGTCCCAGCTCCTAGGTTAATACCAGGGAGAGAGGGGAGCGTCCCAGGATTCAAACCATTTTGGGTGTTAGGTCAAAGCCCCGTTGCCCCCCAGATCAACCATGTTATTGGGCTGGATGCAGAGAATCCAAGGTGCGAAGGGACCGCTGTGATCACCCGGTCTGACCCTCTGGATAACACAGGCCCAAGAACTGCCCCCAAATAATTCCTAGGGCAGAGCTTTTAAGGAAAAAAACACCCAGTCTTGATATAAACAGTGTCAGGATGGAGACTCTACCACGGCTCTTGGTAAATTGGTCCAGTGGTTAATTACTCTCCCGGTTAAAAACGGACCTCTTATTTCCAGTCTGAATTGGTCCAGCCGCCATTTCCAGCCCTAGGACTGTGTTAGACCTGCCTCTGCTGGACTGAAGAGCCCACAGGTAAATATTTGTTCCCATGGACATAGAGATAGACTGGAATTAAATCCCCCCTGAACCTTCTCTTTGTTAAGCTAAATAGACTGAGCTCTTTTAGTCTCTCACTACAAAGCAGGTTTTCTAACCCTTTGATCTTTCTCGTGGCTTTTCTTTGACCCCTCTCCAATTTACCAACTTCCTTGAATTGCGGGCACCGGAACCAGACACAGGATCCCAGCAGCGGCCGCACCAGGGCCAAACCCAGATGTAAAATCACCTCTCTGCTCCTCCTCGGGATTCCTGTTTATACATCCCAGAGCCACATTGGCCTTTGTCTTTCCCATCCGCTATTTATGAATAAAACTGGCCTAAATATAAAAATGACCGGGAATCTTACTCCAGGTCTGCACCGTGGCGTGACACTGGAGTCACTACGGCCATGTCTACACTACATGGACTTGGGCCGCGGAAAGGCCAGTGTGGACGCAGACTACAGCAAGTGAAGCGTTTTTTTGCATTCAATTCCACCCTCCTGAGCAATGGTACCTAGACAGACAGAAGCATCCTCCCAGCGACCTTGCCGCCTCTCCACCGGACACCACGTCAACCCAGCCGCAGCTCTCCAGGGCGCGGATGGTTCGCTAGGCAGGTCACCCCTCTGGTTTTAAGCCTGTTTTTTCCCTAAGGTTTGTCCCCTTCTGGCAGGAACAGAAAATTGGCCGTGGTCTTGTCTGCTATCATCACGGACACGGGGAGGACGCCGTTTTGCAGGGTCGCCAATTTTGGGGGGACGTGTTCCCGGAGGTTTCATCCCATGACATCATCTTTCATTAAAGAGCCGTCTCTAATGCCCGGAGACTCCCGGGCAATCCTGGAGGGTCGCCAAGCCGCCCCCGCACCGCCGCTGGCGTGACCTCTGCATTCTGTGTTGCCCTAAGTTCGGGGGCTAGATCAGGGCTTACTAGGGAATCACACCCACCTAGGCTGGTGCGACCCCCCTGCCGGTGTGATCATGGTAGACACTTGTGCGGAGGAAGTGCTGCCGTGCCCTGCCGGCGTGAACTTGTCCTGCGTGCGAGGTCACGCCGGCGGCGCGTGCAGCAAAATGGCGTCCGCTCTGCATCGACGGTGACACCGGATAAAACCGGATGTGGTTTTGGAGCCGTACGGGACGGGGACAAACCTGATGAAACCAGGACGGGCCGGCTTCCAACCAGAGAAATGACCGGCCTGTACCCACAGCCCCATGGGCTTCTGTGCAGCTGGGTGTGCACGGCGGGGAACCCTCCCACCCCCAGGATCAGGGCCTATCCGGGCACCGAGTGACCGGCCTAAAGGCTACCAAAGTCCACGCGAGTCCTAGCCCTGGGTCCCGCCTTTGCACAGTAAAAGGCCCAGCCGCCAGCCCAGGTCAGCGAGTCTCCGGAGAGCGGAGGGACGGACGTGCAACGTTCATCGGCAACGCTGCTGCAAGCGGGTTGGGGGGGGGGCAGCACCCCATGAACCCAGAGATTCGCTGACTGGGAAGGCCAGCCGGGACTGCGCTCCGCTGATCGGGTCTGACCTCCCGCTTCACCCAGGCCAGGAAACCTCCCCCGGGGCTCAGCCCGGGACTTGTCGTGGAGCAAGAGTGGAAGCACTGGAAAGAGCCCCCCGTCCCGGCTTTAAGAGGGCACCTGACCGGATCCTCCCCGTCCCGCGGTCAGCTGTTCCAACAGCTCATGCTGCTCCCGGTTAAAAATGGCCCCGGATCTGTAGGGTGACCAGAGAGCAAATGTGAAAAATCGGGACAGGGGATGGGGGGTAATAGGGGCCTATGTAAGAAAAATCCCAAAATCGGGACTGTCCCCTATAAAATCAGGACATCGGGTCACCCTAAATGTCAGCCACTGCATTTCCGTCTGCCAGATTCAAGAGCCCTCTGCTCTCTTACGGGCCTGCGGAGGGTCCCAGCTCACTGTCTCGGGGAGACCTTCGCCCCGCCGTTGTTTAACATCCCGATGCAGCGTCACACCTCGCTGTCTTCACCTGCGCGGCCCAAAGCGCTTTCCCGGAGCGGTGAGTATCACGCCCCGCGTTTTACAGAGCCAAGGGGGCAGAGAGAGAGGTGACTAGCCCAAGTCCACGAGGTCGCCTGGAGGCCAATCTAGCACCCCGCCCCTTATCCGCCCCACCTCCTAGGGAGCAACTCGGCTCTTTCCATCGCTGGGCTGGGATTTTCAAAGTCCTACGCGCAAACCGTACTTCCTGATCCGGCTGAAGATCTACGGGAACGGCGCCCCCCCCTCCCCGCCCCCCTTTGCCCATTCTGCCTTCGGGCCCGAGAGCAGCAGAGCGACGGGGGAACAGCTTGTGCTTTTGAAAGGGGCTTTTCACAGCCAAATACGTCGAGGAAATGTTAGACTGAGACTTTACCACCTGGGTCCGTCAGATCGCCCCGAGACAAGGGCCCGGGCTCCCGTCAGAGATTATAATGACAGCTTGTTAGGCAATTAAAAATGGCAGGTTTTTCTATCGACCCCTCCCCCACATCAGCCCCCGGGAGCCCCAAAATAACCCCCCCAAATAAACAAAATGTTGGTTTTCAGTTGCTGAAGGTTTTCGACTGGCAAAAGCGGACTGGTAGCTTTGGTTTTTTTAACCCTAGAACTCCCGAATTTCTCGTGCTCTGTTTTTAACCAGAAAGCTGGAAATTGTCCATGAAACTGGAAATTCTCCACAAAACCGTCCCGTGGGCTGGGAAAAGGCCGTTTCTTCTTGGGAAACCCTCTGGAGGGAGAATGTTCCAGCTGGCTTGAACGAGAGCCATCGGCTGTCACCCACCCTCAGGCCTCGTCCGTGCAAGGGGCCTGACTTGCTATTCCCTGCCCCTTTAAGAGACGCATCAAGGCCTGGACATAGACTCATAGACTTATAAACTCATAGACTTTAAGGTGAGAAGGGACCATTCTGATCATCTAGTCTGACCTCCTGCACAAAACGCAGGCCACAGAATTTTACCCACCCTCTCCTACAATATACCTCACCTATATCTGAACTACTGAAGTCCTCAAATCTTGGTTTAAGGACTTCAAAGTACAGAGAATCCTCCAGCCAGCGACCCCTGCCCCCTGCTACAGAGGAAAGCGAAAAACCTCCAAGGACTCTGCCAATTTGCCCTGGAGGAAAATTCCTTCCCGACCCCAAATCTGGCGATCAGCTGAACCCTGAGCATGTGGGCAAAACTTACCAGCCAGACCCCCAGGAAGGAATTCTCTGTAGTAACTTAGAGCCCATCCCCTCCAACTTTCCATCATCCACCACCAGGCCCCTCTATTACCATGGACGGCTCTTATGCGGAAGGAGGTAGCGTGGGGCAGTGGCTGGGGAAGATTTACACTGTGAAGACTAGGCTGGCACGGCCCCATAACGCGGCCGTAGCCTGCAGCGACGGAAGTTTTTCTGTCCGTGTAGGAACGTTCCCTTCCTGAACGTTCCCAGTTGCTACGGCAGAGGTCATGCTGGCTGCTGTGACGCTCAGGGTACGTTTAGCACAGCCCCGAGGGACGCCGCTCGGTGGATCTGATTTTGAAATGCAGAACAGGTGTATGTGGGCAAAGGGATCCTCCCGCCAACATGGCCGCGTCCGCACCCGACCAGCTGACGGAGCAACCAAGTGTCGATGGAGACTACACAGCTCAGGAATACAGGGTCTGGTCTCCGGCTCTCTTGTGCAGGCGCTGGCGCCCGTGCAAAGCGAGCGTGAAACACCAGCCGTGCGAATCGGGTAGTGATCAACAGCCGCTGGTGCAAATGACTCTACAGGTGCAGTTGCGAATCACGGCATGGGATCTAACTACTGGTGCGAAGCCCTCGCAGCGTAGGCGGAGTTACACTGGTGCAAACTGTGTCTTCACAAGGGGTTCACTCCCGTGCAACTGCACCAGTGGCTAAAATCCCAGGGCCGACCAAGATCTAAGGTTACTACTGGGGCTTTTGATACGTGATAAGAGCAGCACTTTTGCAAACACCACTGTGCTATAACGAAGAAAATCAAATTGTGCTTTCAAAGCGTGAACGAATTAGGCCGCACCACCCTGCCTGGGTATTCTACAGACGGGGAAACAGAGGCACCGATTCTTGCCTGAGGTCACAGAGTCAAATTCTGAGCTGGGACGAGAATCCAGGAGTCCTGACTCTAAGTTCAACCCTGCTCTAACCACTGGACCCCACTCCCTTTCCAGAGCTGGGAATAGAACCTGGGAATCCTACCTCCCAGCTCCCCTGCTCTAACCAGTAGACACCACTCCCCTTCCAGAGCTGGGAATGGAACCCAGGAGTCCTGACTCCCAGGCCCCCATTAAAACCATCTGACTAAAGTCTTCCTGCACAGTCGTTAAGTTACCTGATGTGGGCACTTTACTCCAGGCAGGTTTCCCCCTTCCTGCCCACAGCAATCTTAGCCTTTCCCTGCTGGGGACCCCGGCAGGAGTCCCTGAGGTCAGAGGGAGCCGTGTCTTCCTCTCCCTTCTGGTCTCACTGCCCCATGCCAGGGAAACCCAAGAGCTCCGGCGAAGTCAGGCTTTCAAAGCAAGCAGTGGAGGTTCTCCATAGCTGCAAGACGCAGCAGGCGGAGAGGAATGAAGCCAAGCAAACCAGCCTCTATAAAGACCTCGTTAGGCTGGGTCTTGCTCCAGCCAGAAGGCAGCAGGGTGCAGCGGTGGCTGGATTTGGGATCCTATTCTCGGACGGCTGAGTGTCCCCTCAGGCAAAGTCACCGCCTCGCTCCGTGCCTCAGTTTCCCCATCTGCCAAAACAGGTCCGATGCGGCTGCTCTGACTCAGTAAAATGCTTGGAGCTCGCGGGGTAAAGACCCCCATTTGGGAACAAAGGGTTTCTCAACCCGGGGTACGTGACCCAAAACTGTGTTGCCAGAATGTGTCTAAGGGCCATGGGGGAGGCCACCCCACTTACCCCCCAGCGGTGTCTCCTCTGGCACTGACCGGACGTGGCTCCCAGCCGACGCCGATGCAGCACCGCTCAGGTTTGGCCCGGCTGGCCCCCCATTGTCCTGACAAGGGGCCAGCCGGGCCAAATTTGCACCAGGTTGCAGAGCCACTCGCAGAAACTTGACCAAGCCATCCCCCCGCAAACCGGAGCAGCCCTATGACCCCGGAGGTCACGACGACCAGCGCAGAGACCCGAGCCCAGCCAGACCTGCGGGAGAGGAGGACGCACGGTGCACTTATCACGTTACTGGGTATATTTCTTACCCATGATATACAATCTTTAGTAAGCCAGAGGATTTCCACACCAACAAGCTATCTTCTGGGTTGCCATTACGGTTTCCAGTGAGTCCTGAGCCCCTAACGATTGAGAAGCCTGATCTAGTAATTAGAGCAGAGAACAGCAGGAGCCAGGACTCCTGGGTTCTTTCTCTGTCTCAACCACCAGCTCAGGCAGCCAGGGCCATGAACAATAGACATAGACATGAGCCGTGGGAAGCCGAGGAGAAGGTCAGAGAAGTGGGGCTGGCTTCAGAGGGAAGATCGCCAAAGCTAAGGCCGTCAGATCCAAGTGTCTGAAGTCGAGCAATCCCGCCGCGCTTTACGATCCAAGCAGTCTGATTTTCAGAGCTCCGCCCTTCACGCTGGGCTCCCGGGAAGGCCTGGGTGAGGGGCGCTTGTGTGTAGAGGCGTAAAGACAACTTCAGAGTGGAAGGAAGGCTCGTTGGTGACAGCGAGGGCGACGAACCGCTGGAAAACCCAAAGCAGGGAGGATAGATTCTCCGGCAGGTGAGGTCTTGAAGTCACGACGGGAGGGCTTCGTAACAGCTCCGCTCTGTTCCCACAGGAGGCACTGGCCAGATGCAGCAACCGGTGGAGGAGGCTGGAGAAGACGCTCACGACGGGTCTCTTCTGATGTTAAGAGTCTGAATCTAAACTGGGATTCGGGTCTTTCCCATCTCACCCCGGGCCTGGTTCTCCTCTCCCTCAAGGGCCCATTGTGATCACCCACCCGGACCCCCTGTAGAACACAGGCCAGAGAACAGCCCCCAAATCATTCTGAGAACAGATCTGTTTAAAAAAATATCCCATCTTGATTTAAAACTCGTCAGCGATGGAGAATCCACCACGATCCCTGGTGAATTGCTCCAATGGGTCATTGCGCTGACTTAAAACGTACGCCTTATTCCGGTCTGAATTTCAGCCGCCGGCTCACATTAGACCTTCCTCTGCTAGATCGAAGAGCCGATGATTAAATATTTGTAGGTACTGGGAGACTGAGAGATCAAGTCATTCCTTAACTTTCTCTTGGTTAAAAGTTCTAACTCATGCCCATGGTGGGGTTTAACTAACATCGTGGGAAATCAACACTTAGATCATAAATTTCAGCTCAGACCTTTCTCCCAGGCTTGGCTGAATCTAGGGCTCCTCTCTCAGGGCTACTCAGCCCACACCCTAGGTCCTCTCTCCGCAGACTCTAATAGCTGGGTAAAATTAGTGAGTCCCCTGAACCAGTGAGTCAGTAGAACCCACTTAACTCTTCCACGGCGTGATCAACAATGTGGATTCCTCTCTCTCCTCCACCCCCACACAGCAGACATTGCCTTGCCTCTTCTGTGGGGCTGCACTATGGCCCCCCGAAATTAGAAAACATCGACATTATTACAAATGCACATGCACCCACTCTCATTGCCTGGCTACACGATGATTAACGAGAGGGATAGGATCGTAACTTCCCCCCCCCCCAACCCCCCGAGGAAAGGAGAGAAATTTGGGAGATAGGAGGTGAGTTCTAGAGAGGGAACATTCCAGCTCTGCCACTGATTTCATGCGTGGCCTCAGGCGTGGGATGTCATCGCTCTGTGCCTCAGTTTCCCCATCTGTGAAATGGGGATTACAATCCTGACTGTGGACTCTTTGTGCAGGGACCATCTCTCACTATGTATCCGTGCAGCCCCCGCCCCCCCACTGGTGCAACAGGGGCTTCTGGGAGCTACTGAAACATAAATATTCATAAGGAAGGAAAAGGCTTCTTGACAGCGAGATCTATCAGGCTGCAGACCCTCCCCCCACAAGGAAGTCCCCGCTGTTTGGGGGATTTAACCCTAGAGCACGAAGCACCATCCAATGGCCCAGGGGGACATGGGAAGAGATGAGGTCAGGGCTGCTCCCACCGCCACCGCCAGGAATTCCCACAGTGTGGGTCAGAGGCTAGCATCTAGGAGCCGCCCAGGGGCAGGCATGGCAGAACTGGGAGGACAGGCACAGGAGAGCGGCGACTGATTTCTGCCTCTGAAATTCCAGCCCCCATTCTCCAGGCCCCGGTTGGGCATGGCCAGCTTCGGAGCAGTCCCAAGGGAAGCGCTGGCCTGAAAGCCGGGGCAAGGGCCTTTGGCACCGATCGGGGAGGTGGTTCTACAAGCCCCTCTCAAAAGATGGGGGCAGCTTTCCCCTCTCGCCTCCCTCCCCCCCCCCATCCGCTCAGGAGCAACTCCGGCTCCGCCCTGAACGCCCGATCCCGACCGGAGCCCAACCACAGGACTTCCCGGAGCAGCACGTCCCACCAAATCGCGGCACGCGGACTTCGGACACAACAGCCAAGATCGGTTGTGGGGCTGATGCCACCGGACACCTAAAGTCCTGAGCTTCCAAGTGGGTGAGTACCCTGCCCCATGCCCATGAAGCGGGCAGGCACTCAGACCCCTCCGGAATGGGTCGGGGAACTTGGAATCAAAAGCCAAAATAACAGGATCTAGGTGCACAAGGGGCCAGGAAATATTGGCCAATAGACTCATGGACTCAAAGGTCAGAAGGGACCGTTATGATCACCTAGTCTGACCGCAGGCCACAGAATCTCACCCACCCACTCCTGTAATAAACCTCCGAGCTACTGAAGTTCTCTGATCTTGGTTTAAAGACTCCAAGGCGCAGAGAATCCTCCAGCCAGTGTCCCGGGCCCTACGCTGCAGAGGAAGGCGAACCCCCCCCCCCCCCAGGGCCTCTGCCAATCTGGAGGGAAATTCCTTCCCGACCCCAAATCTAGTGATCAGCTGAACCCTGAGCATGTGGGCAAGACTCACCAGCCAGACACCCCGGAAAGATCCCGCTCCATCCAACATCCCATCACAGGTCATTGGGCATATTTACCGCTAATAGTCAAAGATCAATGAATTGCCCAAATTAGGCTCTCCCATCATCCCATCTCCTCCATAAACTCATCAATATTCCGTCTGATCTCTTTTGAATCCCCTACCCGTAAATCGCATGGATCCGTTTATCATGGTTCCCCTTGGGTGGGTATCTAGAGGCCTGGGTTCTAGTCCCAGCTCTGGGAGAGGTGTGGGATCATGTGTTTAGAGCAAGGGCAGACTGGGAGTCAGGATTGGTGGGATGAAGGGAGTGGTGCTGAGTAGTTAGAGCGGGGGTGCGGGGGAGAGGGCTGGGAGCCAGGATACCTGTGTTCTATTCCCAGCTCTGCCAACAATTCTATCCGTGACCCGTGGCAAGTCATTTCCCCATCTAGTGAGCTAAAACAGCGAAGCTCCGGAACAGGCGTCCCAGGGAGGCTGTGGGATCCCCGTCGCTGGAGGGTTTTAAGATCAGGTTGGACAAACCCCTGGTCCTACCTCACCGCCGGGGGGACGGATTAGACGACTGGTGGAGGAGCCGTTCCAGCCTGGCGTAGATGATTACCATAACATCCGAGCCCCTCACACCCATTCCTGTACTCAGCCTCACAACTCCCCAGGGACGCACGGCTGGGCTCTTCTCCCTATAGTACAGAGGGGTAAACTGAGGCATGGAAAGACTCCATGACTTGCCCAAGAGCTGGGGACTGAATCTCCTGAGTCTCCACCCTGCCTCTCTGTGCCTCAGTTGCCATCCATAAAATGGCACGAAACCCCTTCTCGAGAAAAGGGTTTTGAGAGCTCTGCTCCAAGGGCTACTTCTCCGCACTGGGGTTGTTTTGTTCGGCAAGGAGGAGAGGACGGAGAGGTGCCCAGAGAGAACGACAGATGGCCCTGGGATCTGGCCCAGCCCGCTGGTCCCCCAGCAAGAGCTGATGCCCTAGGACGGACCCTCTGGGCCCGGCTTCCCACTCCTCAAAGCTGCTGATCATTTCCCCTAGAGAGGCAGGTGAAGTGCGCTCCTCGCGGTAAGAGACGGGATGCACTGGATACAGGAAGGAGAAAGGGCACAGACTTTGGGGCTGGCTTTTCAAAGCTTCGGCGCACCCACACCTGCCTTCACATCAAAAGGGAGACAGACCCCTCTGAAAATCAGGCCTTGGGGGGTGCTACCCCGGTGGGTAGGAGATTTGATGCCAGTGTAGCCCAGTCCACCGGTCGCTCCGGATCAGTTTGCTGCGACTGCTTCCTTTAGGCTCCGTCTGTTGCTTGAGGTGATCGGTCAACCTGATCAGTCAACGGTGAGATGATCGGTGGGACGCGCGGTCTCGTTGCTGATTGGATGGCAAACTTTTCTAAGCCAAGGGGATGGCTGGGATGAGAGAGATCAAACACTTCCCTCTAGACACCCTAGGGGGACCAGATAGCAACTGTGAAAAAACGGGCCAGGAGCCGGGGGGGAATAGGCGCCTATATCGGAAAAAGTCCCCCAAAATGGGCTTGTCCCTTTAAAAATAAGAACATAAGAACGGCCGTACTGGGTCAGACCAAAGGTCCATCCAGCCCAGTATCCTGTCTGCCGACAGCGGCCAATGCCAGGTGCCCCGGAGCGAGTGAACCTAACAGGTTCCAGTGATCTCTCTCCTGCCGTCCATGGGACATTTGGTCACTCTGAGACCCGCCACCTGCAACTTCGCACGGATACGGAATTTGGGAGACTTCCACTTTCCACGGAAACACACGACGCCAGTTCCTCGCATCTCCCCCCCCCCCCCCCGGGTGGAAAATGAAGAGAGGGTGGCCAGCGGCGCTGGGGGGCGTTAGCCAGTTGAATACTTCCAATAATCTCTTGCCCTGTTGGGCCAGCCGGGATTTTTATTCCTCTTCCTTGGATCCGACGGCAAAGCTTTGCCAGAGTAGCTCCCGCTGTTAAGGGCCTTGGGTATTGGCTGCTCCGTTTGAGGTTCCCGATTTCCTGTGGTGCCGAGAGCACTCAGTGGCTCTGAAACATCCGAGCTCCACGTGGGGGTCCAACAACCGGCACCCCCAAAACCAACAGCCGCCTAGGAAACTTTGGCCCTATGCATCTCTGTGATCTACCCACCCACGGCGCGTAGACGGCTCTGGCCACTGGAACATCCCGGTGTCGAGAAGACTTTGTGGGGAGGTGGAGCCGCCGTGTCCCCAAGCCAGCTGCGAGGGCCTTCCTGAGTGGGGCAGAGAGCTGGAGACAAGGAGATCCCATAGCCTTTGGTGTCAGCCAAGGACTCCTGGGCCCTGGTTGGGTCCCACCTCCCTGCCAGTGCCCTACACCGCGTTGGCCAGTTCCACACGTCTGAAGAGCCTGAAATGGTCCCCTGATCTCGTCCTAACTTCACTGAAACTCTGCGGGAATCCAAGGGACCTTCGGCCTGTTTTCCAGAGGGCCTGCAGCTCCCGGTTGATCTCGGGGGGCGAGGGGGCTCGGCACCCCTAAGATCCAACTCCCCAGCTTTCAATGAGCTCTCCAGAAGGGGACATGGGGCCTTTGCTGGGTAGGGCGACCAGACAGCAAGTGTGAAAAATCGGGAGAGGGATTGGGGGGGTAATAGGATAAGAAAAAGACCCTAAAATCGGGACTGTCCCTATAGATTCAGGACCATATCCCTCTCTTTGTCCTCCAGACCTCCGCGGGTTCCTCTTCCGCTCTGCCCTTCCGGGGAAACAGGAAGACAATTCCCGCTCTGGGCCGGTCATGCCAGCCTTGCCCAGTAGGGGCCGCCTTGCGCCTTCCTTCCAAGCAGCTGGCGCTCGCCCGCCATCGGAGCCGGGATACCAGGCTAGATGGGCCCCTGCTCCGAGCCGGCCTGCCCAGTCTCGTCCCCGGGGACCCGGAGCGGGTGAAGCAGATGGGGGAACGAGGCGGTAGAAGGCACCTCCCTCTCCCCACACTGAGGCAACCCCAACAGGGGGGTGTATCTGAGCCGACTCCATCTAAACACTGGCCACCTCCCCACACGGGGGAAACCCAGCCAAGTCAAAGGAACGAGGCCCATTGACGCCAGCCGGCGATTTGGCTCAGTGCCCCTTAATTTTCGCTGCTGTGAGTCCTCTCTGGGTCGAGCCCCTGCCCCTCCCGCCCCTCGGGGGACCACTTCCACCTGCTCCAGTCGCATCCGCCACCCCCTGCGCCCATCACAAGGTGCCCGGAAGAACCAGCCCCGCTGGTTCTGAAGACACAAACCTTCGCAGCCCGAGCCGACGGGCCCGGCTCTGTGCCAGGGCTGCAGCGGGCACAGGGGATGGGTTATCCCCCCCCCCCTTGCGATCAGCGGATGCTGACGGTGGGCCTCTCAGTTGACACTAACCCCTGTTTAGCACGGAGGCCAGGGATCCATCCCCTCCCCGTTCGCTCGCCTCCTGCAACCCCGTGGGTCACCCCCTGCTGGGCAAGGGGATTTAAAAGAAGCAGGCTCCGGAGCCATCTGGATTCTGCCAGCCCCTCTCATCCCCTTTCATCCTGGGTACGGAGCCCGTCCTGCAGGCCTCCAGTGATGGAGACCCTGCCCTGAGGCTGGGTAAACTGGACAAGAGACGCGTGATGTTGGTGGCTTTGTGGCAGGAAGAGCCCTGGGTGGACGCGACAGCCGCTACGTGTCCCCTCCGCAAAGCACCGGTGACACCCGTGATCCGGGGATGCTCCCAGATTCCCAGGCAGCGGCTCTTGTTCCACCTGTCTCCCCGGGACGCAGCTTCGTCCGCCCCCGTCCCCGGAGATCGGAGCCTGGCCCGCGGGCTGGGCAACCAGCGTGCTGCAGAGCACACCTGTGGAAAAGGAGGCTCGCGCTTCCCCGCATCACCCGGCGGGGAGGATAAATACACCCCGGGCCGCGAAGCGCTTTGAGAGCGGCGGAGGAAAAACGCGATCCAGGAGCCGGGCGGGTTTAATTATTTTTGCAATCCGCCTTGGGAGCTTTGGGGGCAGCGGCGCCCCAGTGCAAAGACCCCGTTACACCCACGGAGTGCGGCGCGCTGGGTCACCCTAGGGATCCGTCCGTCGTGCTGCGGAGGGGTTGGTGTCCACCGAGAGGCTCACCAGCAGCACCCACTGATCAGCGGGGGTGGGCAACTCCTTGCCGGTAAGCGCCGAGGGCAATCATGGGTCACTTCCTCCTCCTCCTCCCCCAACCCCACGGATGCTCCGGTACCCAGCTCCTCCCCCCTGCTCTTCCATCGCCATGTGCAGCCCCCCTCACGGCCTGGCTCCATCGATTTCAGGAGCATGACACTGATTTACAACATCTGTGGGTACTGGGTGGCAGCCCAAATCGGGTGCCCTTCCTCGCCCTGCCCATGCACCCAGGCCCTGCGCTTAACCAGTTCCCAATCAGACCGGTTAACCACCACCTGGCCAGGGAGGCTAGCTCGGCTCCGTCCTAGACCAGGAAACTGAGTCACGTTGGCATGGGGGTGCCCGGTCAGTTGCAGACCCAATGGGGATGGGGCCTCAGGACACGCCACACCCCAGCTTAGCAGGGATGTTTGGGGGCAGGTAACCTAGCAATGAGCGCTGCAGGGTGGGGGAGGGGGAAGGGAGTTTGCAACGCAGCATGAGTTTGTTTTTCCCACAGGTGCCACCCTCGCCCCGGTGCGGGGGCGAAGGGCTGTTGGATTTGCCAGGCTGGATCAGGTTTAGGAGAGAAGGAGGCAGGCGGTTGGGAGGGGGAATTCCCCTTCCTGACCTTCTCTGGCGTTCAGCCCTCACGCATCAGATTTGCTCAGCAGCTCCTGACTAAACAAGCGTGATCATTCCCAGAGCCAGCCGCAAGCTCTGACTCCACCGAGAGTAATCGCTCTGGCTGGCTGGTCCCGTGGGGTGGTGGACCCGCTGAGCTCTGGTAGGTTTCTAACAACAATTCCATGCTCCGTCTCTCTCAGAGCACTTTGCAAAAGAGGGGCAAGTATCATTAGCTCCATTTCACGGAGGGGGGAAACCGAGGCACAGAGCAGGGCAGTGACTTGTGGGACATCACACCGCGGGTCTGTTGCAAAGCCTAGCTTCGAATGCAGGAGTCCTGACGGCTATTTCCCCTGCTCTAACCACTAGACACCACTCCCCTGCCAGAGTCCTGACTCCCAGCTCACCTGCTCTCACCACTAAACCCCACTGCCCTCCCAGAGCTCGGGATAGAACCCAGGAGTCCTGACTCCCAGCTCTCCCCTGCTCTCCCCACTAGCCCCCACTCCCCTCCTGTTGTGAAAGGTTCTAAGAGGCAAGGCGAGAGTGGTTTTCCATGGCCCACCTGCCACTGAGGTACGAGACACGTCCTACCCCTGTTTTGTGGCTGTCGCAGGGGGGGACACAGCCCGCTGCCTGCAAAGGGGGTGGCTGCCCCCCCAGGCAATGGGGAAGCCGTTTCTCTTTGGCAGGGTTCTCTCCCCCTGGGTGACTGAAGAGGGAAGGAAAGAGGCCGCAGCCGCTGGGATGTCACGGAGCCACCGCACAGCAGGTCCAAAGGGAGACGAGGAGGGTGTTATTGGGTGTCATTGAGAGTCATCAATTTCACAGTGAAACTCACCAGCTCTGGGACATCTAACTACTAGATTCCACTCCTTTCCCAAAGCTGGGGATAGAACCCAGGAGTCCTGACTCCTTGCTCCCCCCACCCCCCGCTCTAACCACTAGACCCCACGCCCCTACGAAATTCAGCCGTAGAACCATAGCTGCTGCCTCTTGCTCTAGACACTTTCTCCTGCACTCTCAGGTCTAGCGACAAATATTTTGGGCCGTCCTAGACAAGAGCCCCGGAGTCCCCGATACCCGCACTCCTGTTCTTTAACCACTAGCCAATGCTGCCACTTTGGTCCTTGTGTTCAACTCCCACCCCCCCGACCACGCACAGAGTAGCCTGCCGCTGCCTTTCAGCGAGTCAAGCAAATTTCAACATTCAACCCCTTGAGTTTGTTTCTAAATCTAGAGCCTGGTATTTATTTACGGGGGGCGGAGGAGGGGGGATGCCTCCCCCAATGCTGAGATGCAGCCGTTTCTGACGTGGGGTGGCGGGTGGGTGGGGCTCAGCAGCTGTTTATTCAGGGAGCTCTCACCCAGGGATGAGATGCAGCCACCTCTGGGGGGGAACGAGTCCCCTGTTTAACAGCCCCAGCTTAGGGGAGAAAGTGAACTCCAATGCTCCCGTATCCAGCTGAAAGGGCAGAGGATGGGATGGAAGGGGATATGGGAAGCGGAATGGAATGACCGGCTCAGGGATCTAGACCCGAGCGGGCATGTGCAGACACACGAAGACTCCCCTGCACCTCGGCACCAGGGCTCAGTTATTCCAGCCAAGGGCTGGGCTCCCACCTCCACCGGCCCCCTTTACCGTGCTCCAGTACGGCTCGAACCAGGCCCACAAAGCTCAAATCAACCCCGGAGGATCACGGCAGGAACTCGGACAGCGACTGGCTGCCCACGCGGGAATTTCCCACCCTTCGGCGAAGCCAGAGAGACCAAACCAGGGGCACGTCCAGACGCCGACCGCAGAAGGAACTCTGCCGCTGAATAGCCCGTACCCCTGCGCGGAGGCCGGACCGAGTAAACCCAGCCCAGCCCTGACCGGGGTTTGTCCGGCCTGTTCCGAAAACCCGCCACCAACGGGGATCCCACAACCCCCCTTGGACGCCGGTTCCGGAGCTTCGCTCCCCGGAGAGTTTGAAAGTTTGTTCTAAAATAACTCATCTCAGTCTCTCTCTCATTGCAGGTGACGCCCCTTCCGTCTCGCCTGCCTTCAGTGGACACAGACAGCTATTCGCGGACGTGACGCCACCAGGTTTGGGCGGCGGTTTTGGGACGACCTCCTTTAAGCCGGTGTCATGGGAGAACCTGCCCGGCCGTTGCGTTACAGACATAACCGCATGGGCCCCGCCACTTTAGGGATCCATTATGAGCCCCCCAAAGCCAGTGGGGTGCAGACCCTGCCTAGGGTTGAAGACCCTTTCTCCAAATGAGAGACAGAGACCTCAGCGGTGCTGCTTCCCCCGAGCCCCGGCCGGGGGGGAGGGTTTGCCAGAGCTGCGCCTGGCACGTGATGCCAGGTTGGGCACAGCCTGGGCAGCGTGGTGATTACCCGGGTAGGGGCGTCCTGGCACGACACAGACGGAGAGAAAGGAGCAGCAGAGCCTCCAGCCCCGACTGCTCCCTGTGCCCACCCTCGCACACGCCCCTGCCCCCTTGCCAATGCCCATATGCCCCCCCAGCCAACGCTCGGGCCTGCCCCAGCACCCCACATTCATCGCACACGTGCCTGGACGTTTTCGTAGATATTTCCACGAGCCGCGCACGTGCCTCGGTTTACCTGCGCGCTACGTAACCTGCTGCCGTGCACCGAGTCCGTGGCGGCGCTGGAGCTGCGGGGCTCATTTGCCTGCTTGAGGAGATGTCCCTGTGCCAGTGCCCTAGAAACGGAGCTGCGGTGGCGCAAGCAGCGGGGGGAGGGGGGCAGCCCTGAGAACGTACCCGTCCAAGATGCTAGCTACGTACCTGGAGCGGCCAGCCCCTTCTGTCGCCACGGCGACACTGTATTTTTAGCATGGAAAAGTACACCTCCCACTCCAAGTGTTGATACACCCTATGGGTCAATGAACACAGCCCCGATGGCCCAGACCCTGTGAATCCGTCATGACTGGTGGCAGGAGTGGGATACTGAACCCCCCCAGGAGTATTTCGCGATAAGCGACATGCAGCAGTAAAAACAAGGTGGGTCAAAGGAAACGCCAGGAAAAATGGGGCCTGGGCCAAGGAGAGGATTATCGGGCTGTGCAGCGAGACGGGGTCAGACACTGGAAAGTTAAACAAGGCGCTGCTGTCGCTAGAGAAAGACGATTGGGCCAGGAACCCGGATGACAGGAGGGGATCCCCATGGGCCGACCCCCCCGCCTTAAGAGCTGCGGGAGCCCAGGCCGCAAAGAGGCTATGACGGGAGGAACAGGGGCTGCAGTTCGAAAACCTGAAACTAGCAAAAGCCACGAGGCAAGACGATGGGCCTGCGGCCTGGCCACGGAGGAGGAGACGCAGGGAGCGACCACAGCGTGTTCTCCCTGCCAGGGCACCGGTGTTAAATTACTGCGCCCCTGCGCGGAGGGAGACGATGCCAAAGGTTGGTGAGTTGAACCCAGTTCCCCCGGCTGCTCGGGCTCCCTCGCTTACAGGGCGCCAGAGACATCGGACGCTGCAATTAAAGACCCGTGGCTGGTCCGGGACAGCTGACTACAGGTTAACCAGGAGACCTTCAATGACCCGGAACTCAGAAAAGAATCCTACCCCCAAAATAAAGAAAAACTCGGTGACAGGACGAAGGCCGGCGCTCAAAAACCAACAGGAGCATTCGGGGAGAAAACGCCAACGTCCCAGCTCAGTTCTGCGAGGTGTGTCCACATGAGCTCAGAATACGGGGAGTGGATCGGGGACTGTTTGGCAGACGCGTTTGTCCTGTTCTGAAGAGAGCCCCAAAGGGGACTGGCCTACGCGTGGGTGGGGAACCAGGGGAGGGCCCCCAGAAGTGGGGTTCATGTAGATCCCAACCAGGGGGGACAGCCTAGGGATCCCAAGACCTGAGAGGCACTAGCTGTAGAAGGATCGGGTTCCTGGGGGTTTGGCTACGAGGTCACGGGTCCCACTAGCCCGGCTCGGAAGCCAACCTCTAAATCAAAAGGTGCGACTGAATTTCGGAAGAGAGGAGCCACCCAACCCTCTCCTCCGGGGCGCGGCACGCGCTGGCAGAGGAGTGCCCGCCGGCAGGCACCGGTCAACACATGAATCAAAATGGAGCGGCTGGCGGGGAGAGAGGGGTGCTGGGGGCTCCCCTTCCCCCGCACCGGGCCTCCGTCCCTCTCCGCCCAGCAGGTGAGAGTCACCCCGGCTCAGGTGCAAACTCCCTGAAGCCTGAATCTGTGACCAAGGCAGTTACCTGCCGGCCCTCAGTGGGGAAACTGAGGCAGGGCCTTGCTGCGACTTAGACCCCAGCTGAGCCTGGACAGGGGAGGAGCACTGCTGGACATGTAAGCTCTGTTTTGGGGTGAGAAAACCCCCAGAGACGGGTAAAGCAACTTGACCAGACCCTGGGAAACCAGAACCCTGGAGCTACAACCGGGTTGAGTCCAGCTCTACAGAGTTTTCCCCCAAATCCCCAAGGGGTCGCCTCCCACCCCACCTTAGGGGAGGGACACCCCAAGCTGTGTGTTTGGTTATTGGAAGCTGCCCGGTATACGCTGGCAGACGTGCTCGCCCAGGGCCTGCCACGTGCCGATAACCATCGTGGTATTAGCTGCAGTCGGGCGTGTGGGGGCTTGAAAACGGGGGGAAAGTGACAACCTAGCCCTTTAAATTCTCAGGGGGCTTCCTGGTCCTGCTGGCGGGCTAGGGGCCTCGGTAGGGAAGTGTGCAATCGGGGGCTAGCCACAGCCCAGGGCCAGCCTTGAGCGAGGGGGGCTGAGTTGAGCCCTTCTGCCTTAGCGAGCAGCCTGCTTCGTCTCTCTCGGTTTTGGAGTCCTGTGGGTTACGGTTCTGGAATGTACCAAATCAAGCTGTTACACTGCTGCCTTCCAGGATGTAACCAGGGGTGGGGGGGATGCAAGCTCCAGCTTAGCAGGGGGGCAGATCGCGGGGCAGCGACCCCTCTGAGCTCACCCTTAGATGAGAAGAGCTGTGAGGAACATGGGAATTGTGGGTAGTCTGTTTTAGGCAGGACGGAGCATCCCTCCCTACTTGCTATTGCTACGCTCTGGGGGAAAGGACCAGGACTGGAAACAAAGGACCCAGGCGTTCTGGGACCAGTTGTAAGGCTGCTGCGAATAGGCAGGACCTACAAGCCAAGAGAGGCAAGACACCTGATACGAGGGGAACGGGGCGTTGCTGCTCCCGGTACAGACTCCGCTGGGAGCTGGGCCGTCCCAGCCCGGCCTCCGGCTGTATTCCAGGGGGCCGGGAAAGGCGGCTGATTTGGGACAGGCTGCCCAGATTCACCGCACAGTCCCAGGTCCCATCGCTCCCTGAGAAGGGAACGTTTCTCTCCCCGGAGGACTCGCCGAGAGCCGTGGCGAGACGCAGGCGCGGCGGCTCCGTGTCAGGGGCGTGGGGCTGCATGACCCCCCGTGGGAAAAGTCCGGACCCTTGGGGTCTGGCACCCTGAGGGGGTTAAAGGCAGGAGCACAACACAGATCCTGTACATGTGTGAAAATAGACCCACACTGGGGCGTGCGCACACGCAAACACACACGTGTGCACCAGTGCAGGTCCAAGTGCACCCACCTATCAGTGCACACACACCCGTGCACCAATGCACACGTGTGCGCGCGCACACACACACACAATGCCCGCACCAGAGCCCACGGCCTCGCCCACGCCCACACTGGTGGCACGTCCATGCCCTCGCCCGCACCGTTGTCCACGCTCATGCACATGCCTGTACCCGGTGCCCACGCCCGCCCCAGTGCCCACACCTCTGGCAGTGCCCACGCTTGCACCACTTCCTGCGTCATTTCCCAGCCGGGCGGAGCAGCGGTTCTTCTCCACCGCCACAGGCTCCCCGCATGCCCCGGCCTGGCGGCAAACAAGCCACAGCCGCTCCCCCTCCCGCCCCCCAGCCCAGTCTCCAAAGGAGCCGGGGGGGGGGGGGGACGACCCTGGGTAAGCTGGTTCCAGCTGCTCCTTCCCCTCCCCGTGCCACAGGCAGGGTGGGCACCAAAGCCCCTTGTGCCGGGTCCATCCGCCCCCCCTCCCCGGAGCTCTCTTCACTGCCAGATTGTCCCTCTGGCCTCCATTTGTGCCCCTTCCCCAGCTCGTCCTGGCACTGCAACCCCCCCCCCCCTGCACCCCATGGCACGGCACCCCTCCCCCCAGGACCCCATGGCATGGCACCCCTCCCCCCCAGTGCACCGTAGCAGCACAGTCCCTCCCCCCAGCACTCCAATGCACCGCACCCCACCCCCAGTGCCCCATAGCACGGCAGCCCCTCTCCCCAGCACCCCAGGGAACAGCACCCCTCCCCCCCAGTACCTCACGGTAATGCCCCTCTCCCCCCTGGGTGCCCCAAAGCATCACACCCCTCCCAGCTCCCCATGGCACCACACAATGTAGGAGGAAATTTGGAGGTTTGGCTCAAGAGGGGGGCTTGGCCACCCCTGTGCCAACATGGGGGGGGCGAAGGGGGAGCTGTCAGCAGGCAAGGATTGAAAGGCGGGATTCCCTCTGGGGCCCACACAGAAGGAACGAGGGTCCCTTCTCCCTGCTTCCTCCCCGTTCCCCTCTGCTGGTGGTCTGGGCCGGGTGAGGAGGGGGGCGCACACAGCCTTGTCCCTGCCATGCCCCATACCTACCCACCGGCCCCTCGTGTTTTCCTGCAGGGGAGCGCAAAAGGCTTCCCAGGCCCTGGGCAGCTGCCGTCGCATGTTACTGAGCGGGGAAACTGAGGCACATGGAAGGGGAGGGACCTGCCCAGGCTGCGAGTCAGTGTCAGAGACGGGTATAGAACCCAGGAGTCCAGACTGCAGATCCCCACCAGGATTAACGCTGTTCCCTAATCCCAGGGCCACACGCAGAAGCTGGAAGGTCCAAATTTGCCACTCCCGCCCATTCTGACCACTAGGCCCCACTCCCCTCCCAGAGCTGGGATAGAACCAGGAGTCCTGGCTCCCAGCCCCCCCTGATCTAACCACTGGTCCCCACTCCCCTCCCAGAGCTGGGAATAGAACCCAGGAGTCCTGGCTCCCAGCCCTCCTGCTCTAACCACTGGACCCCACTCCCCTCCCCTCCCAGAGCTGGGATAGAACCCAGGAGTCCTGGCTCCCAGCCCCCCTGCTCTAACCACTGGACCCCACTCCCCTCCCAGAGCTTTGCCCCCCGACCAGGCCCCAGCCTCGAGAACACATCACTGACTCCCAGCTGGCAGCTCGCACTGGGGTGGCGTCTCTCTGGCTCCCGCTGGCCCTGGGCTCAGAGCCCGAGACCAGGTTTCAGCTCGTGCCAGGGAGCCGGCGGCTGCCCCAGGCTGGCAGAGGGACGCTCAGGGCACATGGGGGGTTGGTTTTCTTGACCAGGGCTCCTGGCCTGACCCCGGGTCCTGACTGGCTGTGCCCTCAGCGCTGCGCCTGGGGCTGAGACGGCACCGACCAGCGTCCGAGCGAGGAGCCTGCCGGGCCAAAGATCAGGAGCACGAGCCGGGATCTCTCCACCGCCCGACGGCCCAGGCCCAGGCCGTACGGGGAGAGGGGCTGCGAGCTACTGTCCATCGGATCATTCCCGGGATGTACTGCGTGGACAGACTGCAGCCCTGATCCTCCCGAGTCGGGCAGGCAGCCTTCAGATCCCGCTGGGGTCCTCTCCCCGGTCCATACAGCCCAGCCGGTTACACCCATCCCCCGAGCTTTCCCTCCTGGGCCATATATATACCAGCCAGTGGCAGTGCATCACCTGTGTCCCATACCACTCCTCAGATCCCCTCCCTTCGGTCCATACAGCCCAGCCGGTTGCGCTGAGTCACCTGCCATCCCCCCAGATCCTTCCCTTCTGGTCCATATGGACCGACCAATCACAATACAGCAGCTACCCCGCCCTTCCAGTCCATACAGCCGAGTGGGAGGCAAGGCACCGTCTCTAATATCCTGCCCTCTACCGCCCGCCCGGCCCGAATGTTCCACAACCCCCCACTCCAGGGATCGTCAGCCGGGCTCGAGCCCGCGACCTTCCCCACTGGCACACGGACCGCTTGGGGGCCGTCTACCCTGCAAACCCGGGCTTGTGGGTTAGCAAACCCATTCCCGAGCGTCCGCAGCCCCGAGGCAATCTGATTTGTGTGTGGACGGAAAAGGGGCTGAAACAGAGCCGGCGGTGTAGACATACTGGGGCAGACTGGCCACTAGCGAGCGGTGTGTGACGTGTATTTTACAGGGATGTTCCACATGCTCCGTGTCTCTCTTTCTCCCAGGCCATACGCTGCCGAGGTGCATGAGAAATAGGGTTTCTGATTTTCGGTGTTAACCATAAAACACCCATAAAACACGCCCAGTAGGGGAAAAAAACCCATTGGTAGTTACCCAATAACCACTGGAAACGGGAACGCGTATCTAAGAGCCGGAGGCCGCGGCGACGCGCTGGGCATTAATCGCTCTGCGGAGCGCCCCGGGCGCGCACTGATAGCGCGGTGCTGTTTGAAAAAGCCCGCTCGGGAACGGTACAAGGAGATTGCTACATGGCGCGGCGGGTCCGCCGCTTGCCGCGCGCAAAGAGAAACACCCGAGTTGGGAGCTCTCCACAGAACTCAAACGTTGCGAAAAATAACCCCCCACAAATGAAATTAACCCCCACCCCAAAACAGAAGCCTGAATCGTAGCCTCTCATAGCACCAGGCGTGGAGCCCGAGGCCCCGCCTGTCCTGCTCTCACCCGCACTCCCCTCCCAGAGCGGAGCACAGAACCCAGGAGTCCTGACCCCCGCACTCCTCCTCTAACCACTAGCTTCCACTTCCCCTCCCAGAGCTGGGTCTCCTACCGGGCGTCTCAACACCCGGCTCACGTGACAAGGCCACTCTGCCCCTTCCGTCACTCTCTCCTGGGTCGTTCCGGCGTTGTTCTCTTCGCTCTCTCGCCTCGTTCCCCACAGCACCCCTCCGCCTCCCGAGAGCCTGGCCGGGACAGGATGTGATGGGGACTCGAACCCCTCCGCGGTGAAACGCCTCCACAGGACACAGCCGGGCGAACTCCAAGAGACGCCTTCCCAGCCACCCCGCGTCTGCAGCCCAGGGCAACGCCGAGAACCGGGGCGGGGTTGGTTTTGCCGCTGAAGAACTTGATCCTCAGGGGTCTACGATTCTAGTGATCTACCGCGGGCTCAGGAGCTCTGGGTTTGATTCCTAACTCTGCCACGGACTCCCCGCGACACCGTAGCGGAGTCACGCCCCTGCTCCGTGCCTCAGTTTCCCCACATGGGACTAGTCATTCTCCTGGCTTGTCGGTTGAGACCGGAAGCTTCCTTTGGGGTAGGGACCGTCTCTCACTCTGTGTCTGTGCAGCGCCCGCCGCAAGGGGCCCACAATCTCATTCGGGGCCCGCGCAGTGCCCGGCACAACGGTGACGTCTGGCCCGGTTGGGTTTTGTGCGGCTCCCAATCTCATCAGGAGTGTCTGGGTGCTGCTGCCAGGAGGAGCATCATGGTTCCGCGTGATCGCAAGAGATGGCAGCGCTTGGTAAGTTGCCGGGTTCTTCGTGGGCACCATTTCCAGGTGTGCTGCTATCAACAGATGCCCTGGTCAACGCCAGGGCATGGGGGCTGAGGGGAACGACAACAAAAGCCAGATCCAGCGTTGTCGACGCCGGTGGGAGCCGGAGCCGGCCCCCAGGAAGGCCGGGAGTGTCTCGTGAACGGCAAATGCCAGGTGTGTGGATCGTTCTCCAGCGCTCTGTGTCCTCAACAGGTCACAACGGGCTTTACAAGCAACTTGCAACCTTCGTCGCCGAAATGCAGCCACCTCTGGGGTGGGACTGGGCAGCCAGGGTGAAATTCACCCCTGCGGGTCCTGGGATTTGAATAGCAGATAGGGATGAATTGCAGCCAAACGCCCTAGAGTAACAGCACTGTCCAGCTATTGTAGGTACTTCTATAGCCTCTATTACTTTGGGATCGGAGCACCTCAGACCCCCTGGAGATAGGGCAGTGCTGTTATCTGCATATTACAGCCAAGGAGCCAGGCACAAAAAAGGGGGGGTCTACACTGTACACACGACTGGGCTCTGACTCAGGTTTGAGCCCGCCCCGCCTTCCGTCCACACACACATCTGTCGCACTCGGGGTGGGTCAGCGTCCCGGTCCCGCTGCGACTCGGGTCCAAGCCCCGTCGTCAGGCAGTGTGGACGCAACTCAAGCTGCAGCCCCATGTCAGAAGGGTTGTGCCAGGCAGTGCGGACGCGCGAGCTCGGCTGCCAGACTTGGGTGCAGCAATTCTAAGTCCAGGTTTCTCCTGCAGTGCAACATCGAGACCCCAGGCCTGGGTTTACAATGCAGTGTAGACAGACCCAAAGAGACTGACCCCCAGGTACAGGCACCTAATTCCCAGGGAGACCAATGGGAGTTAGGTGCCTATACCCCTTTGAGGAGCCGGGTCTAAGTGACTGGCCCAAGGTCACACACAGGGAGTCGGTGGCAGAGCAGGTTCTAGACTTGTGCTTTAACCACTGCACCATCCTGCCTCTACGTCCCAGCTCAGTGGGGGGAGGGAAAACACTGACCCCAAAGGCTGGGAATAGAGAGCAGGACATCCTTACACCCACGTGGTGGACATAGGAGGGTCGGACAGAACACCTGGCGGGATCCATCGCGGGTCTCCGGCCCCACGCTGCAGATCAGCCCGACCCCCGACCCGCCGAAGAGCTCTGTTCAACGTCCACCTTCCCCCGAGAAAAGACAAAACCTCCCTCACCTGGTCTCTCCCGTATCCTGGGACCCACCCAAATACCCACCGGCCCACAAAGGGATTTCACTGGCTTTTTCGTCGTCGTTTTGCCTGAGCAAATAGGCCAACCCGAGCCCCGGCCGTCGCACCCGCAAATGTAAACGTGCAACGGTGTGCACTTTTTTTTTCACGCTGCCACCTTCAACAGCTCAGGCTCGGCCGTTCCTCGCTAGGGCCAGATTGTTCTCGACAGTGCATTTGCTAAGGCCTCCCCGAGTCTAATTTTCACAGTCACAAGGACCCCCACCCCATTCATACAACCAGGAAACTTCTCCTCCTATCTAGTCTCCATTCCACAGCATCCCATTCCTCCTACTTCTACCCCATGTGTTGCAGAGAGTCCTCCGGGCCGGCATGCAGGTAAATAGAGTCCTAGAGAGTAGGACCAGAAGGGGGCCCCAGATCTTCTAGTCTGGCCACCAACCCCATGCAGTACCCGTACGCTGAACCTAACAAGAGGAAGGCGAAACCAAAATTTCTTCCCAACTCCACACATGGCGATCGGATCACGTGAACAAGAACCAGCCAGCCCAGGCACCCGAGAGAGAGATAAAAATAACCCCAGAATACATGGGGGGAGGAATCCCTTCCTGACCCCTGCTCGTGACAGCCTGAAGCATGAGATTTATTAATAAAGTACAAGCAGAGAGTGCTCCAAAATACATGGCACAGGACTGCCAGCCCCCAGCTTTCAAATCATCTCAAATCAGGCCTCAAAATAATCACACGATTGGTTTAAAAATTAAATTGAAAAGTAATAATAAATATTGGGTTTGTTTCATTCATCTTCTGGTTCCCGGGCCTCTAGAGGGCATGTTTTTAAGCTTTCCCCACTATCGTGACGGCTGGAAACTGACTGTTGATTAAAAACCAGAAGCAGATGTTGTCCCCGAATCACATGACTCCAGGAGCTGGGGCCCATAAAAATGGATTGTGCCTTACAAATTACTTCCATCAGCTCCTAACATGCACCCTCTGCCTTAAATAATCCTCTTTTCCACACACACCCCTCGTTGATAGCCCTTCGCCTCCACCCCGATAGTCCTCCCCATGTTCCCAGAGTCTTGGATTATTTTGGTGCCTCTTCTCTGAATTGCCTCTGTCTTTCTGCGCACTGGTATTTAGGCACCTAACTCCCCTGGGATGTAGTGCCCAGAACCAACCGCCGCATGGGCCCAGTTCTATGTCCTGTAGCTTTACCCCCATGACGGTCTCTCTGGTGAATCCCCGTTGGGTCCACAAGGGGGCAGTGGGGAATTTGCCCCACCACCTTGTGACCGAGCATGTCTGGTTAATATTGCCCCAGGCCACGGTGAACCTCATTGAGCTATTTCCTGCCTGTGTGGCTCAGGCCTCATCCACACAGGAGGATTAATTCAGATGAATTAAAAGTGTGACTTTAAAGCAGATTCGTTAAACTGGATTAAACCCCTGTGTGGACGCTCTTCTTTGGAATAGGAGTGGCCTGAATTCAGCTCGCTTCCAGAGCCAAGGCATTATTCTGCAATAAATACCTCTTTTAGTCCAGAATCGAGCCCCCCCCACATCTGAAACAGTTTATCCTGCAGTATCTGAGCTGCTCTCTTTCCCTCTGAGCCGGCGGGAGCCGATTTCTCTGCCCTCTCTGAGAGTTTGCAACTCCACATCCTCTGCAAATTTTCATCAACAGCCTCGCTGCTTTCTCCTAGTACCTGATCCAAAGTGCACGGAGGTCATTGGGGATCTTGCCATAGGCTTAGAACAGGCACTGGGCTCTGGGTCGTACCGCCCTCGGGAAGATATTAAATAAGCCCGCAGCTAACACTGATTTTTGTCCTGCTCGACGTGCATAAGCCAGGCATGAGCGCTGATTTGGATCAGGAGGAAGGATGGCCTAATGGTTAGAGTAGATTTGAGACAGCCGAGTTTAATTCCCAGCCCTGCCTGTCTGAGAGACCCTAGGCAAGTAGATTAGCGGCTCCGTGCCTCAGTTTCCCCAGTGGTATAATAATAATCCTGTCAGGATTATTGCCTCACAGGGATAAATGCTTTTAAGACTGTGAGATGCTCGGATGTTTCGGTACCAGGTCTGTTCTAGTACTTCAGACAGGCAATTACCCCAGAATGGATCTTCAGCACCGAAACACAGACTGAATCCTAGACTAGAATCATAGGATCTCAGGGTTGGAAGGGACCTCAGGAGGTATCTAGTCCAATCCCCTGCTCAAAGCAGGACCAACCCCAACTAAATCATCCCAGCCAGGGCTTTGTCAAGCCTGACCTTAAAAACCTCTAAGGAAGGAGATTCCACCACCTCCCTAGGTAACCCGTTCCAGTGCTTCACCACCCTCCTAGGGAAATAGTGTTTACTAATATCCAACCTAGACCTCCCCCTCTTGCTACCACTTCTGCCAAAAGGAGAGATTCCATTAGCTAGCAGCAGCAGTGGGCTTTTATCCTGCATGTGTCCAAGCCCCTGAGGGGGTGGGACACAACACATCTGACGGTTTATAAAGGGGAGTGGGAAGTCCCATGAGACAACACGAAGTCCCAAGCAACAAACCTTCACGCTTTGCCCCAGCGTCCCCCACCCTCGCCTCTATCTCAGTTAACTTAGTGCCCCACCTAGTTACACCTCTGAGTTACACCTGCAATCCAGTTACCCCGTTTCCAACCCGCCCGCCGGAACTGCCCTCCGGGAACCAAGACGAATTCACGTTGCAAGCAAGATGTTTTTTGGCAGGAAAACAACCAACCACCTTGCTACCATCCAGCTGCAATCGCACCGTTAGTATTCTGTGCATTACGGCAGCACCTCGGAGTTCCAGTCACAGACCACGGCTCCGTCACTCTGCTAGGTGCTATTCCTAGAAGGTAGGCTGGGCAGAATTAAATTGTTTTTAAAATAATGTCAGTGGATAATATTGATGGTGATTTTTTAAAATTTTAATCGATTAAAATTTTTAGTTGTGGAAAATTATGCAGAGATCGGACAGTGGGGTGGGGGGAGGGGTCAGTCAATAATTGCTTAATGACAGTCGAAGAGTTAACATTTTATAACGGTGAAAACCCAAATTGTCATGATCTCCTGTCAAACTACACAAAGTCCATAGGCTTAAACCAAACTCCAGCGAGTTCTAAAGCAGCAGTTTTCTTACTTTGCCTGTCCGGAAACGCTGATTATTAATGATAGAAAACGTTGGTTTGTTGGTTTGTGTGCGCGCGCTGAAATCGATATTTATGGACATTTACTGATACAAATCGAATCCTTCCAAGTCTCCTGGTAGGTGTATTACAGCAGTGCCTCGGAGCCCGTCCCACTGTGCCAGGCGCTGTACATTTTTATCGCTATTAGGTGTATTACAGTAGCGTCTCGGAGTCCATCACAGACGGGATCCCCATTATTAGGTGCTGTACAAATCATAGAATCATAGACTCTCAGGGTTGGAAGGGACCTCGGGAGGGATCTAGTCCAACCCCCTGCTCAAAGCAGGACCAACCCCAACTAAATCATCCTAGCCAGGGCTTTGTCAAGTCCACGAGTTACCACGGCCTTGCTCCCTCCTGCCCCCCTCCACTCTGGTCTCGTTTACTGCTGGAATTAATTTATCCAGGACGATTCATCCCGGTTCTTTATCCAGGGCTGTCCCTCCTCCCCTCCCACTGTGCATCATTATCCGCCAGCCGCTCACTATTTATGACCTAGTGGACCGTGCCCTGGACTGGGACTCTGGAGACCTTGGCTCAGTCCCTGCCCCCTCTGTGCCTCAGTTTCCCCATCTGTACAATGGGGATAACGAGACTGGCCTCCTTCCTAAAGTGCTCTGCTGCTTCTCCCACCACTGGCTCCCAGGGTCGCTCTCCTTGTCCTTTTGGGGAGGCCGGGCCCACCCTGGCTGTACCCCACCCCCGAAACAACCCCACTCTCACTCCGGTTGCCCAGCGCCGCGTAGCTGTCGGCCACCCAGCCCATCCCTTCGGTCGTCAGCTCTCGGGCCACACGGACCCTCGGGGTGCCGCGGCGGCACAGCTACGGTGCTGCTGACACGCCAGAGGGCAGGCACTGGCTTCCTCATCGGAAGGGGTTTGTTCGTCGCCGTGGGTAACCCCCCGTTCCCAAACGGGTCTACACCGGGGGGGTGGGCCGGCTGAGCTGCGGCCTCCTGGGACGTGAATTCTTCCTACCCCCGAGCGGCGTGGCTGGATCGAGCTCCGTTTTAGGGGAAGGCCGGGCCTCAATCCACCCCATCGCCGCTGGCCCCTCAGGCAGGTACCGGTGTGAAATCAGAGTGGAACCACTTCACACCCAGAGCGGCCCGTCTCCAAGGCCTGGTCTGTGCTTAGAAGTGAAGTGGACACAGCTCCGGCACTGAGGGGCTTGAAAAACCCACCCCCGCCCCAAGCACCGTAGGCCGCAGCCGTGGCCAGGTGGAGGGAGGAACGCGGCTGTGAGTCTAGCCACTGGCCCCTGGGGGGGTGGAAAACCCACTTCCATCGCCGCTGGGGGGGTCTACGAGGGATGTGCCTTCACGGAGGAGCCCTGGGCCCCTCTAGCCCCATGTCCTGTCTTCCGACAGTGGCTGGTACCTGATGCTTCACAGGGAAGGAACAGAACCAGACAATTTATTGAGTGACCCATCCCCTGTCGGCCAGTCCCAGCTTCTGGTGTCAGAGGTTTAGGGACACCCGGAGTATGGGGTTGCATCCCTGACCATCTTGACTAATACAGACATTCATGGGCCTGCCCTCCAGGAACTTCTCTCATTCTTTGTGAGCCCAGTTATACTTTTAGCCTTCACAACATCCCCTGGCAAGGAGTTCCACAGGTTGACTGTGAGCTGGGTGAAGAAATACGCCCGTTAGTTTGATTTCAAACCTGCTGCCTATTGATTTCGTTGGGTGACCCCTGGCTCTAGTGTGATGCGAAGGGGTGAATAACACTTTCCCTAGTCACTTTCTCACACTAGTCGTGATTTTATAGACCTCTCTCCCATCCCCCCCTTAGCCGTCTCTTCTCCAAGTCCCAGGCTTCTCAACCTCTCCTCGCCTGGAAGCTGGGCCGTGCCTGGGTCTGGAGGGGCGTAGCCTAGGCCAGCTGTGAGCGTCCACACAATGTTACGCCACACCCCAGTCAGTCACACCCCTGGGGCTGCGTCCACGCTGGTTTCGCTCTCGTCCAGGCGAGGGGCTGGGACGTCCGGAGACAAACCCTGGGGTTCATTGCACCATCCCATGCCACCCCGCTCCAGGAACAGTTTTGCAGCCCACTGCGGGAGAGCTTACCTCGCCTCTAGGCAGAAGTCTTGGTACGGTCTTGGTGATGGTCACACCATCACCAAGTTTAAGGCCAGGAGGAGAGGGATCTCTATAGCCCAGTGTTTCCCAGAGTGTGGGGCCCAACACCTGTGGGTAGCGTGTGTGTCATCACGCTGGGGTTAGGGTTAACCCTGCGTCCACACACCTCTCCCATCCAGGGTGAAGCAGCCCCTGTCCCATGGGGCTGGCTGGGCTCGGCTCCCTGGTCTAGACGTTGCCTCCTGGCCCCCGGAGAGGGGGCGCTGCTCAGGTTTGGCCCAGCCCCCCTGCTGGGGAGGGGTCGGGCCTAATTTGAGAGAAAGATGCCGGGCGTGTTAAGGGCCAGGATGCCACATCTGGAGCCAGGAGCAGAACCCAGCCCAGCAACCTCACCCGGCAATCCCTGCCCCCCGCCCCGGGCCTCCCAACACCAGGGAGCAGCACCCCACACCAGGCCAAAGGGGGCCACAGCATGAAAACGTCGGGGAACCGTCAGTGGAAAGCAAAAGACAGGAGGTGGCGCTCCTGATACTCCAGGGATGAGAGAAACCAAAACAGCTGCAGCGTCTCATTTCGCAGCCACCAGCCGCTGGGGGGAAGTCGCCGGCCTGCCGGGGTCACAGCGGAACGGCCCTAGAAATCTAGGAGACGCCACCAAGATCTAGCTGCTGATGGCTCCCCCGGACACAGCCCCTCCCAGGAGGTAACGCAGACATCTTTGGAAACCCCTGTGGCGGGTGGGAGGGAAGCATCGTCCCCATTTTTTACAAAGGGGAAAACCGAGCCGCAGACCAAATAAGTGACTTGACCAAGTCACACAATACGTCAGTAGCAGGACTTGAACTCAGCTCCCCCAAAGACCAAGATGTGCCCATGAACCGCTGAGCCAGCCTGTTTCCATCTGAATCGCTGCCCCCCACTTTGGCTCCCTGACCCTTCGTTATTAAAGGGTCTACATTAATCAGTAATAATAGCAGCTCACAAATTCCCCCACCCGGAGCGGGATTTTTCCCCTCCCTGTCGTGAGACTTTTACGCTTTCCGAGGAAAAACGATCCATTTCAAGGTCTCCGGGGGGGGGGGGGGGGATGTTTGCAAGGAGAGGAGGGATAAGGGGCGGAGCCTGCAGCCCCAAGAGAGAAGGGCGGGGCTTGCACACCTGTGGACCCTGCCCACGGAGAGCAGAGTTAATAGCCCATGGAGCCCGCTGGGGGTGGGTAGAGGATCCATCCGGGCCCCTCCCTTTCTCGCCCCCAACCCCTGGGGGTTTTGCACCAGGAGCGGGGGTATCTGGCCCAAGAACAACGGTACTGCCGAAGCTGAGTCCGGCGGGATAAAATCAACAACCAAGACCCAGGTGAGCAGCCCCGCTAAGAGAGCACCCCCCGAATACGCCTCTCAGCTGCAGATCTCAAAGCACTTCCAAAAGGGGGTCAGTAGCATGAGCCCCAATTTGCAGATGGGGAAACTGAGGCACCGGGGCAGCGACGCAGCTTGCCCACGGTCCCCCCGCTGCTGGGGCAGGAAGAGAACCCAGGTCACCCGAGTCTGAATCCACTGCCCTATCCCAGCGGTTCTCAAACTGTGGGTCGAGAGCCCATGGCGGGGCTGGCATTAGACTTGGGGGCTTCAGCCCTGGGTGGCGGGGCTCCCTGGCAAACCAGGGGTTCACCCCAGGGGAGCTGGGGCTGGACTCTGCATTGGGTGCTTGGGGAGGGGGGCAGAGAAACGAAGGGGGATGTGTGTGGGGGGGGGAAGGGGAGGGTCCTTTCTGCTCATGTCTGATTTTACCCCCTGGCTATAGTGCAAACAGAGAGGCAGAGACTCTCCTGCCCACCCCCCTTCACTGCACTAGTGGAAATAGTGGGAGGGGCGACTTTAGGCCCCGCCCAAATATACAGAAAGACCCTCCCCCTCAACTGAACCACTAAATCCAGGTTGAGTTAATTGGGGGCCGGGGAGAGGACAACAAAGGAGAAAACGCACCCGGGGGTAGGGACTGTCTGCAGCAGCTACTCGCGGGGGGCGTCTTGAGTGGACGGTCTCCTCGGAACAGAAGTGACTCCGGAATAACGACTCCACTTGGGACGTGAACTGAACCAAACCCCAGGAAAGCCACTTCCATCCCTTGTCTTAATCCGGTTTACGTTCACACCTTTGGTCGATCTGGATTGATGCCCCCCTTCTCCCCTGCAGACAAGCCCCAATTCTTGCTGAGCTATTCCACCTGCTCCCCATCCCAATCCAATTCAACCGGGGCGATCGGTGCAAAAGGAGGGGAAAACACACCCAGGGCTCGTCCACACTTGACACTACAGCCTCCCGTGTAGACAGGACCTCCGCTAGCAGGAGAGGTTCTCCCGTTGGCATAGGGTGAATCCAACTCCCCGAGAGGAATTCTTCCATCCACCTAGCGCTGTCTACACTGGGAGATGGGCCAGCTTAACTATGCAGCGGAGGGGTGGGATTTTTCACACCCCTGAGCGACGGAGCTGAGTCGACCTAACCTTTTATCTATCGGGCCCCAGGAGAAAGCCTAAGGAGGGCCCCGGAATTAGAGCATCAGCCCAACGCAGATGTGGGTCAATTCCCTGCTCTGCCACAGACTTCCTTGCACAAGTCACCGTGACTCAGTTTCCCCCTCTGTACAATGGGGATAGCAGCCCTTCCCCACAGGGGGGTTGGGGAGCATAAATGTATCAACGGGCGTGAGGGGCTCAGTGAGGGGGGGTCAGATTTTTCCACCGCAGTCCTATTATACGAGTGCCCGGGAGTATCATCACCTGATCACAATGCTGGCGCACATCCGGCAGCCTCGGCTCTGCACATGGGTTTTGCACCTGTATAATGACGTGGGTTACAGAGACCCCCGTGCACTGCTCTAGAATCAGGTGACAGCATCATGAACGGGGCAGGCTGGAAGGGACTGCAGGAAGTTATCCAGCGCAGACCAAATAAACCCAGCCCACACCCCGGAGAGGTAGAACGTTTGTCCTGATCCCTCGCCTCAATCTCCCTCGCTGCCGATTAAGCCCCTTACATCCCGTTCTATCTACAGCGGAGCTGGGGGACAGCGGATCCGCGTCCTCCTGATGAGAGCCATGAACATATCTGAAAACAGGACTCAGCCCCCCCCCCCCCCCAGTCTGCTTTTCTCAAGACTACACAAGCTCAGGATTTTTAACCTTGTCTTCCAGGGAGAGCCCTGCAAATCCGGGTTTGCGGCTCCGGGGTCACACTTTGTACCCACACCGAGTGCTCCTCATAGGTCAGGTTTTCGAAACCTTCCATCATTTTTGTTGCCCTCCAGTTTACCCCGACCACCCCGAGCGGGGACACAGTTATACCGGGATAAAGGGGACCTAACTGGTATCGCTTGTTCCCCGCCCTGTAGGAAGAGTTCTACTGCCATGAGCCCTTCTATCGCGGTATGAGTGTGTCCAGACTGTGGGGCGGGGGGGGGGTTAACTATCTTGGTCTAGTTAAAGAGGTACAAAGCGGGGCAGCGTGCGTCTCTAGACAAGGCCAAAACGACTAAAGGAGCCTCCGAGCCGTGGAGAAATCGGGCCCTTGGGGTTTTTATAAACTGAGGAGAGATGGATTGTGGGAGAGCAAGTGGGGATGCTAGTTCCACATCGCACAGAGCCAGGAAAAGAACCCAGGAGTCCGGCCCCCCCCTCCCCCACTCCAGCTCTAACCACTAGACACCACTCCCCTCCCAGAACCAGGAATAGAACCCAGGAGTCCTGACTCCCAGCGCCCCGCACCAAGTTCTAACCACTAGACACCACTGCCCCCCCCAGCGCTGGGAATAGAACCCTGGAATCCTGACGCCAAGCCCCCCCGCACTCCCGCTCTAACCACTAGACACCACTCTCCCTTCCAGAGCCAGGCATTGAACCCAGGAGTCCTGAGGCCCAGCCCCCCCAGCTCTAACCACTAGACACCTCTCCCCTCCTCAAGCAGGTAGCCCAACCATCTTCCATACCACTGGAAAGTGGTGATGAAACTGCTAGCCCCGGACGGTGTCCCTGGAAGGCGAAGGGGGTAAGAGCACAGGTACTGGACGGGATGGGGGACTTGTGCTTCTTTCCTAAATGTCTCGGTGGGGGAAGCCATCCTCAGCCCGAGGCAGCACTAGGAGCTGAATTTCCTACCCAACGGGATGAGCAAAGCAGACAAACGCCGACAGGGGCCAGCTCTGTGGGGCACGTTCAAGTCACTAGTGGGTCCCTCTCCCAGCACGGTCATGAAGGACACTTCTCACGTTAATAGGTTTGCAATGGGAGCACCCTCACGCTGACATACCGGACCGGACCAGGGCTTTCATTCCAAACCTTGTCTCTGGGTCAAATCCTACCATCCTGACTCGGGCAAAATACTCACAGAAAGTCAGCGGCAGAACCAGGGATAAAGGGCAGGAGTCCCGACCTCTGCTGCTCTAACTGCTAATTCCCGCCCCCCTCCCAAAGCTGGCATAGAACCCAGGAGTCCTGATTGCCAACCCTGCCCCCCTTCTCTCCCAAAGCTGGGATAGAACCCAGGAGTCCTGATCGTCAACCCTCTCTCCCTCCCTCCCAGAGCAGGAGTCCTGGCTCCCAGTTCACCCTACTCTAACCACTAGACACCACTCCTTTCCCACTGCTGGGATAGAACCTCCCTCCCCCAAAAAATCACAGTCTTTAATGTATTTATGTTTACAGCACTGGCAGGGCAGGGCAAGGCAATCCTTCTCATGGGGAAACTGAGGCACAGAAGGTTAAGTGAGTTGCCTAACATCCCACGAGAAGTCTGGCACAGCAGAATATCGCCCCAGATCGACCACATTCTAGGCTAGTGACTCTAACCCTGGGACCCCTGTGAGGCCTGGGTGGGATACTATTATTTTTATTCATGACTTGGATACCGGAGGGGAGAGGATGCTTATCAAATTTGTGGATGCCAGCAAGCCAGGAGGGGTTGCAAGCACTTCGGGGGACAGGGACTGGCACTCAAAATGACCTTCGCCCATTGGTGACCTGGCCTGTATGAAATCAACAAGATGAATTCAGTCAAAGCAAGCGCAGAATGCTACACTGAGGAAGGAAAAATCACACGCACACCCACAAAGCGGGGAATAACCGGCGGGGGGGGTCGGCCTGCAGAAAAGGATCTGGACGTGAGAGTGGATCACGAACCGACTAGGAGTCAACCAGGTGAAGGAGTTGCAAAAAAGGCTAGTGTCATTCTGGGTGTATTAAGAGGAATTTAGCATATAAGGCACGGCAGGTAATTGTTCCGCCCTTCTTGGCCCCGGGGAGGCCTCGGCCGGAGTACGGTGTCCAGTTCTGCACAGAGAAACTTTGGAGGTTAAAGTGAGACACAAGAAAGCTTCCGGCAAGGTCACTCAGAGCACATAGAGGCTTTGAATAACAACCACTCCCGGCTCTCATCATCAGCCGATCGCAAAGCACTTTACAGAGCTGGGCAGAAACGTTCTCTCTCTTGTACAGACGGGGAAACTGAGGCAAAGAGCGAGGCAACGGACCCCGCATCTCTCCAGTCCCAGTCTGCCGCTCTAGTCCCCGGATCATGCTGCCTTTAATGGCTAATGCCTCCCTGCAAGGAGTGCGAGGAGCCCACATTGATCATCCCTGGCTACTTTTTATCATGTGGTTTGTGGGAGTCAGGGACCAGGCCCCCATTATTTTAGGGGCCGTGAACACACAGAGCAAAAAGACAGTTCTTGCCCCAAAGAACGGGCCAGCTAAGTCATCAGAATCGAATTGTAAAACCTGCGGCACTCACAGGTTTTGTCCTTCTGTAACAACGTGCATACGGGGGATGATTTTTTACCACTATCATGTTAGACGTGCAACCCCTGCTGTGGTTATACCCGGACAAAGGTGCCTTATACCAGTGTCTCTTTATTCCCCTTCCTATATAGGAGTAATCCAGAGATCTGAGCCCTTGCTGGGATCCGCTCTGGGATTTCCAGCATCCCGAAAGTTAAGCTCTTAAATCCACATTTAGGCCTCTCCGTCAATGTGGTTCCCAATACTGGTCTAGATTTTACCAAGAAAACTTGACCGCAAAAGTTGTAAAGACCAGTGGGGTGACAGCCCACAGCAAACTGCACAGGAGTTATAGGGAAGTGGAAGCAAGACAGAGAGAACAAATCCAGGCTGCAATCTGCAGACTTGGGCAGGTTTAAAAGTTTGGAAGGGATCTAAACCCCATGCTTCAGGGCATACACCAACCGCTGATTGACAAGGGTCAGGAAGGAACTTCCCCTCAGTGCAGGTTATCCTGCCATTGTCCACTAGGGGAGACTTACACCTTCCTCTGAAGCAGAGGGCCATGCACACTGGTGGCAATGGGATACTAGAGGAGACGATCCCATGGCCTGATCCGCTTTGGGAATTTCCGTGTCCCTGCCTGAACTGGTCTTGGCCTCCAAATCAAAGTGATTTCTAAGGCACTGAGCATCGGCACCTTCAAATTCTTTGCCCCTCGGGCAGGCATTTAAATAGTGCCGAGTGGGGTAAAGCGCGGCCCAGGATAACGGTCCCATTTAACAACGGCTTTGCACGGATGTAATGATTAGAGAGAATCAGGCCCCAGTGACGTCAGCTGGATTTGTGGGCAGGCACAGTCCTGGAGTTTGGGCCAGCTTGTATTCAGGTGATGATTATTAAATGTATTACGGCAGCATCTGGGAGCCTCAGGCCGGGAGCAGGGCCCCACTGTGCCAGGCGCTGTGCATTTTTACTGCTATTAGGGGTATTAGGGTAGTGCCCAGGCACCCCGGGCAGAAGACCAGGAAAGCCCCTGCCCCAAAGAGCTGACGTGCATGGACTTTGGGGGGGTTGCTTTAGGCACCCCCACCGCAAGGCTGAAAGAAGCGTCGCCCCTGGATGTTAGCAAAGAAGAGTAATATGGACGGGAGCAGGGTTTTCCCTGCAGGGCTGCAGGGTGGGGGGTTCCACAGGGGGCGCTCTCCCCTTGTAGTCAGTCCTGACCTCCCATGTCCAAGCTAGGGGACGCTGGGCTGCAGGCAGTGGGGAAATCCCACTCAAGCATTGTGGGGCACCCCCCGGCAGCAGGGAGAGCACTGGACCCCAGGAGACCCAGTTCCCAACTCTGCCACTAGGTGTCCTCAGGCAAATTATTCTGCCAGTGACTCAGTTTCCCCACCTGTAAAATGGAGATAAGGCTACTGCCCTTAACGCACTTTGAGATCTATGGTGAAGAGTGAGGGAGTTTTGTTACTATCACCCACTGTGATTTGCGGGGGGGGGGGGGGGCGCCCAGAGGCACCAGCGGGGTGAATCAGAGAGACACTAGGACTCCGCGGGAACGCAGTGGTTCAGGACCAGAAAGAGGGGGCAGCGGCGGCCGGAGCTGAAGGAGAGAGACCCGGCGGTTATCAGGGAGCGGGCGGAGGGCTTGCTTTGCTAACGTCGACCGGCTCTGCTGGCCGGGAGACAAAGGGACAGCCGCCTGCGAACAGTATCATCGAAATGTCGGGACCTGGAGAGGTGACCACGTCCAGCCCCCGCACGGAGACAGGGCTGTGTGAACCCAGCCCAGCACTGACAGGGATTTGTCTGGCCTGATCCTAAACCCCTGCAGCGAGGGGGATCCCACAACCGGGGAGCTTCACTCCCCGGAGGGTTCGAACGTTTGTCCTGAAGCCCATTGCTTCTTGCCCTACGTTCAGCGGACACGGAGAACAACCGATCCCCGTCCCCTTTACAACAGCCCTTCATATATTGGACGACTGTTCTTAGGGCCTCCCCCAGTCTTTGCTGAAGCCTAAACACACCCTGGGGGGTTTTAAACCTCTCCTCCTAGGGCAGACTTTCTAAACCTTGGATCATGTTTGCTGCTCTCCTCTGGGTTTGCTCCAATCTGCCCCCGTCCCTCCTAAAGCCCGGTGCCCGGACGTGGACACGGCTCTCCAGCCAGTGCTGAGCAGAGTGGGATAACAACCTCCCGTGTCTGGTACACCGCGCTCCTGTTAACACACCCCAGAACGATAGCAGCATTTCTCGTAACTGCATCCCACGGCCGAGTCACGTTACGGCTGGGAGCCCCTCGAAGGCCCGGATCCCTTTCGGCAGTACGACCCCTTAGCCGGCTGTTCCCCCACTTTGGAGTGGTGCGTGTGATTGTTCCTCCCGAAGTGACGGCGAGCGGAGGGCTATAAGACTCAGAATTACTGGTGTGGGGGGGGGGGATTTACAGGGGTCGTAACTGGGAGCAGGGGGTTGGAATTAAGATCCCGGGAGCTGTCTCGCGAGACGGACACCCTGCTAACCAGACAGACCCGAGGGGAAGGGGCGGGGTGGTGAAGAGAAGGCAGCTCTGTGCTGGAACGGTGGCGGCGATACAACGGACTAGCCGGCCCCTAGTCGAGCTTTTCCCGCTCTGGTGTCTCGGATTCCAGGGGGCTCCGGGATAATCACAAGCGGGAAATCGAGGGCGGTGGCCACGTGGTTCCCCAGGCGTTAGTCCGGAGCAGGGACGCAGCGGCGCGAGGGGGGGGGGGCAGCGTGGCCCTGAAGTGGGCGACGCTGGGCGGGAAGTGGGCATGGCGAGGTGGGGGGAGAAACAGGGGCAGTGATACCCCCATCTTGTGGGGGGGGTCCCCCCACGGCCGTGCCGGGCGGAGCAAGGCCTGGACGGGTGCAGGCCGAAGGGCCTCTCATTTCCGGAGCTCGAGACGAAGAAGGGGGCTTGCCCCAGCTCTGATTTCAGCGGGTCTGAAGCGAGTTTGCCAGGTCTCAGCCGAACTCCTGGCAGGACGGGCAGGAACCACCAGCGGGTGCCGACCGGGCCCCTGCATGGGGAAAGGACTGGATGAACCTGTGGGGGTGCTGGGGGGGGGGAGGGAGTAGCTTGGGGGGGGGGGGGCTCAGGCGCTGGGCTGGGCAGGTTCTGGTCCTTCCGGGGGTGAGATCCGGCCGCAGCTGTAAAGCAGGGCTAGGGCTGTCGTCTCGCCTGGGTGGGGTCAGGTCACATGTGCGGCGTGGGCGCTGCGGCACCGGCCCGTACCCGGGGCTCTCCCGTCCTCTCTCGTCTGCACCTCTGCTAGCTAGACTGACGCCAGCGTGTGGATCTCGCCCTCTGCTCCAGTCCCCAGCAGCGTGTGTAGACGTACCCCGGGGGCAGGGCTCCGCAACCGCTTCCATTCTCAGGCCCCCGCAACGGGCTATAGAAACACCACCCGCCTGGGCCGCAACAACTGGTTTTCTGCATATCAAAGCCAGGGCCGGCGTTAGGGGGTAGCAAGCCGGGCAATGGCCTGGGGGCCCCCGTGCCGCAGGCCCCCCCCCCCCCGGCCAAGTTACATTGCTCTGGCTTCAGTCTCAGGCCCCAGTGTTTGGCCTCAGGCGACGGCTTTCCGCCCTGGGCCCCCAGCGAGTCTGACGCCGACCATGCTGGGAGGCCCCCTGAAACCTGCTTGTGTCCCCACAGGGGCCCCCGGATCCTGGGTTGAGAACCGCTGCCCTAGGACTTGTCTACATAGGGACACTCGGGAAAAGTCATCCCGGTTAACCGGAGGTTTGAACGGACAGTAGATTAGCTAACCCGCATTGGAGAGTGTTTTCCTGGCCATCTGATACGGAGAATTTCGCTACGGCCGCGGTTTGGGAACACGTGGGGTTTAGCTAGCAAGGCCTTTGTGAGTCCTGGTTCGGGGCCATACAGTAAAGGGGGGTGTTAAACATTTTGATTTAGTTGGGGGTTGGTCCTGCTTTGAGCAGGGGGTTGGACTAGAACCTCCTGAGGTCCCTTCCAACCTTAATATTCTATGATTCTATGATTTGCCGCTGATAAACAGCTGTTTCCCAGCTTAACAAGCGCGGGGGGGGGGGAGGTGGGGCAGGGATTTGGGGAGGGGGTTGGAATGGGGGTGGGGCAGGATGGGGCAGGGGCGGGGGGCAGAGGAGGGTCGAGCGCCCTATGTCGGGAGGGGGGCAAAACTGAAATGGACAGGAAATGAAAATAGAGAGGACTGGGACATATTTGGGGGCAAAGATCCGAAGAGCATAACAGGGACCCCCGGAGCAAGAGGCGACGAGACGGACCAAAGACAACGTAGAAATTCCCAGGAGCAGCGGAACTGAAAGCTATCAAAACGAGAAGGGAGAAGCTAAAATGGCAGCCGGAGAGGGGCAGAGACGGGAGGCCGCGGTGAAGCCCCGTGCGCCTCATGGAATAGAGAAACAGAGGGAGAAACTTCTCTGATTCAGAATTAAACTGCCCTTAATTCGATTGCGCTTCACTTTGTGAATGAACCCTTCGTTCCCCTTGGAAGTGAATTAAGTTCAACTGAATTGAGGCCGTTTTCATTCGGAAAAAGAGCGTCCGCACCGAGGTGTAATGCAAGTTAACCCACCCACTTTGCAAGTTAATTCAGAGGAAACTATCCTGAGTGGACGCAAATCCAAACCCGAAGCCCGGGCTAGACTCAGGTTTGAGCCCCCTCCCACCTCTTCTGTCCACACACAAATCATCCTGACTCAGGTCAGCAAGCACTCCCCGTGACTCCGGTCCGAGCCCTGTCATTCTGCAGTGTGGATGCAGCTCAAGCCGCAGAGCTGAGTCAGAAGGTCTGCGCGGCGCGGCTGTGAGACCCGGCGCCAGCACTTGTAAACCCGGGTTACCGATGCAGTGCGGATGCTCAGACGTGGGTGTGGGAACACCGAGCTCACCAGCCCGGGAACCACAGACCTGGGTTTACAACGCAGCAGAGGCATCCCTGAAGGAGCGTGCGGGTCCGACTGGCAAACCGCCATCCGGCCCCCGGTGTGCTGGGGATACCCAACCCCCTCCTATCCTAATGCACGGCTACCAGGGGATCGGTTGCTATGGTCAAGAGCGGCTACAACAAGAAACAACAGAGAATAAAATCCTTCCTGTTTTACTGCCGGGCCCCAGAGCAATTCAGGTCCCAAGGAGCCAGACAATGAACCCAGGCTGTTCCACGAGGGGGGGGGGGGGGCTCTGTGGTGGAAGCCGGTGATCTGGTTTGAGCAGCAGTGAGCCGGTCTAGAATTAAAGGGAGGAGTTGGGCCGTTCCGGGAGCAGCCTGCTTTGTCTCTCTCTGCTTTTGGTTCTTGTGCGTTAGGATCTTGGATTCTTAGAATACAGTCGTGTTAAGCCGTGACCTTCCAGCCAGAGTATCTAATTTCTGTGCGTCTCTGCTGTGAGCACACAGGCTGCCTTTCCTCCCTCACTATGCGTGGCTAGAAAAAGGGGATGATCTTTCCGCAGCCCGCCGGGTTAGTTTCAATACTCATCCCCCTCCAAAATAGGACGAAGATTAAATGTAACCTCCCCGCCGCCTCCTGGCACTGAGCAGACGGAGAAAGAAGGAGGAAGCCGTTGTCCACCGCAGGACACTGGATGGGTTGCTCCTGGCCAAGAGCAATGAAAGAGTCCGGGCTTGTGCCCACAGAGCTACCCTGAGTTATAACGCAAGCCCCGTCCACGCACATGTACAAACAATTCACTCAGCGCAGTCACCGTGCTGCTTTTAACTCAAGTTGGCTGGGTGGTCGGCTGGGGGAACCGGCGATAGCTCCAGGAGCCAGCCAGACAGCCACACACTCTTATTCCCTCCAGCAGGGGCTGGTAGGGACATGCACCCCCACCCCAATACCCGTTGTGATCTTTCCCCTACCCCCCGTCTATTTATTTCCCTCTCTTTGCATTGCAATCGTCCCACACTAGAGTTCCCACCTTCTTTACTGGCCAGAGAGTGCCTATTATCGTTCTCTAGATGCCGCACCTCAGAGCTCCTAGTCCCAGCTCAGGACCCCACTGTGCTCGGAGCTGTACATGGTTATGGCTGTTAGGTGTACTACAGTAGCACACAGATGCTCCAGTCATGGAGCCGGTCGTGCTAAGCACTGTCCATTTCTATTGCTATTAGGTGTACTACGGTAGCACCAAGCCACTCCAGGCGCGGACCAGGATCCAGTGATGCACGGCGCTGTACATTTTTATGGCTATTAGGTGTATTGCGGTAGCCCCTGGGCACCCCAGGCACAGTCCAGGACCTCGGTGTGTCAGGTGCTGGACAAATGATCAAAAAAGGTCGCTGCAGCTTTGGGTTAGTGTGTGAGATTCCCCGAGTGAAACGGGCTAGAAACCCGGGTGAAAGTGACTCCTCCCTCAAGCGGAGCAAAGCAGCCAAGAGGACGGAAGGCCCCGGATCCAGCCATTGGAAACTTTACCGACATGGGCAGTTCTGCTCAACCGGGGCTGGTCACGGCTCAGGAAATCACCTGCTTGAGTAAGAGCCGGCAGGATCGGGCCCTATGTTGGTGCCTTGCGTGGCACCCGGTACCTTCTAGGCGCTTTTTGAATGTGGAGGAAAACCCAGATCCCTGCCCCAAGGAGCAAAGAGACTGAGAAACTGAATTATTTTGGACATTCCTTCCATTTTCATCATCGGGCTCATCTGGAGCAAGGAGCGCCTCTCGAATCAGCCCATTTTCACCCTGACACTGTCCCTTTAAGGAGCCGTTAACCCTTACCGCGCTGAATGGACCAACTAACTGAGGCTTCCCGTCTGTACAGTAGGACCTGTCCTGAGACCCAACTCAGCTCCTTCTGCCCCCTTTTCCAGCCCCACCAAGACTTGGCAGTAGGGTGACCAGACAGCAAATGTGAAAAATCGGGACGCGGGTGGGGGGTAATAGGAGCCTATCTAAGAAAAAGACCCAAAATTGGGACAGTTCCGATAAAATCCGGACATCTGGTCACCCTACTTGGCCGCTACGCCCACCTACCGCCTAGAGATCAGTGCTAATTCGAAGGATTTGTAGACTTAAAGGCCAACCCGTCTTTGAGTTTGATCTCCTGTCTATCCAGGCTTGGAAGGGTGAGATCTGGATCAGTAAAGGTCGATCAACGTCAATTTCATCAAACACCTGCCAACCAAGGAAAAATACTGCCATCGGCAACAACAAAAATATACAGATAGACCCAGAAAGAAAAATGCGGCTTGAGACGTAATGATTTTTGATGTAAAGTAACCGACTTTATATTTCGACACGGGACTTGCGTTCCGATGGTTAGAAAGCGTTCGCTTTTTGAATCTCAACATCTGCTGTCCTTAAATCATTATTGTTTGCCCCCCTCCCCGGTCTCTGAGCCCGCCCCCCATAATTTCCTGCGATTGTGAAAATGTAAATGGACAAAAATCATCTGACATTTTGCACCACGGTGACAACCTCGCTGGATACAACGTGCTTGAAAATAAACACGGATACGGTCCATCGAAATTTGAATTCTGCCAAGCCTGTGTATCTCATGGGCCCTTCACTTCCCCCCGTTACCTCCCCCTGTATTCTGTGCAAAGACAGAGTAACGCACTTCAGTCATTTGGAGACGGTCTGCCACAGGGAGGGACCAAGGCGCCTCGGATGCTGGAGAGGAAGGCAGAAAACCCCCAAAGGTCTCTACCAATCTGAGTGCAAAAGTTGGGGAAACAATCACTGCTCCCCCCTCCTCTTCTCCCCCGAGAGCGCTCTTCTTGGTGCTAAGCCACAACAACATGGCCGGGTTAGCAGCCACCTGCAACCCTACAAAAACAGACTGGCGGGTGCAGGCAGTGTTCACAAGAGACCCTACAATAACAAGCCAGTGCATCCAGAACCTCACACTCCCATGGAACCTAGAAGAAATAACAAAGAATCATAGAAACAGCGGGTTGGAGGAGACCTCAAGGATCAGCGCGTCCAGTTCCTGGCGCTCAGGCCAGACCACGTAAACTTAAACCGGCCTTGACAGGGGTTTGATCAACCTCTTCTGAAAACCCTCCAGTGAGGGGGATCCCACAACCCCCCTTGGACGCCTGTTCCGGAGCTTCACTCCCTGGAGTTAGAAAGTTTGTCCTAATATCTCACCTCAGTCTCCCTTGGTGTGGATTAAACCCCTTGCGTCTTGTCCGGCCCTCAGCGGACAGGAGAAAAATGGCTCCCATTCCTCGTTCTAACAGCCTTTAATGTAGCTGTTCTTCCCTCCCCCCTCGGTCTTCCTTTCTCCAGACTAAACAGGCCCGGTTTTTAACCTCTCCTCCAAGGGCAGGTTGAATAAACCTCGGCTCATTTTTGTTCTCTCCTCTGGGCTCTCTCCAATTCATTCACCTCTTTGCCAAAGTGCGGCGCTGGCCGTTAGAGACCAGACTCCAGGCAGTGCAGGACAATAACCTCCCATGACAGATCAGGGAGTGATGGTCTCAAGTTGCAGTGGGGAAGGTCTAGGTTGGATATTGGGGAAAACGTTTTTCCCCAGGAGGGTGGTGAAGCACTGGAATGGGTCCCTAGGGAGGTGGTGGAATCTCCTTCCTCAGAGGTTTTTAAGGTCAGGCTTGACAAAGCCCTGGCTGGGATGATTTAGTTGGGGTTGGTCCTGCTTTGAGCAGGGGGTTGGACTAGAACCTCCTGAGGTCCCTTCCAACCCTGATAGTCTCTGATTCTAGACGCACGATGCTCCTGTTAATGACACGAGCCTTTTTCACAACTGCTACCACACTGTCAACACACATTCGATTTGTGACCCACACGAACCTCTGGATCCTTTTCAGCAGCACGTCCCCCCCGTCCCCCCCAAGTATTTCCAGTTTGTAATGGTACATTTGATTTTTCCTGCCTAAGTGCTGTGCTCTGCATTTGTCTTTCTTGAATGTCATCCCGTTGATTTCAGACCAATCTGACCAGGTCGTATTGAATTGCAGCCCTTCTCAGCACCCCCTCCTCTCCGGTACCCAAGGCATTCATGAAAAATATTGACTAGACCCAGGCCCAGGCCTGACCCTTGCGGGCTCCCACTACAGATGCCCTCCCAGAGTGACCGAGCCCCACTGGTAACTACTCTTCGAGTACAGTCTTTCAACCAGTTGTGCATCCATCCTCTAGTAATTCCATCCAGACCACATTTCTCTAGTTTGCTTACAAGTGTGTCTACGGTGATCAGACAGCAAGTGTGAAAAATCAAGACGAGGTGGGGGATAATAGGGGGCTATATAAGAAAAAGACCCCAAAATCAGGACTGTCCCTATAAAATCAGGACATCTGGTCTCCTTAAGTGTGTCATGCAGGACTCCAAAAGCCTTAATCAAACCGAGATATACCACATCGACAGCTTCCTATCCACCAGCCAGTAACCCTGGAGAAGGGGGAAATACGGTTGGCTTGGCTTGATTTGTTCATGACGAATCTGTGTCAGCTGTTCCTTTTAGCCCTAGGTTAGAATATCCCCCAGGTCAGGAGTGGGCAAAGTTTTTGGCCCAAGGGCCATATCATGGTTGCGAAACTATATGGAGGGTCGGGTAGGGAAGGCCATGCCTCCCCAAACAGCCTGGACCCCCCACCCAATATCTACCCCTGACTGCCCCTCTCAGAACCCACCACCCATCCAACCCCCCTGCCCCCGACTGTTCCCTCCTGGGACACCCATCCCTAACTGCCCCCTGGGGACCCTACCCCCTATCCAGCCCTGCCCCCTCCGCTCGCTGCCTGTCTCTTGACTTCCCTGACCCTTATCCACACCCCCGTCCCCTGACTGCCCCCCCCCAGGACTCCCACACCTATCCAACCCTCCCTGCTCCCCGTCCCTGACCGTTCCAATGATTAATTACTCTCAGTGTTAAAAATTCACACCTTCTTTCCAGTCTGAATTTGTCCAGCTTCAACTCCACCCTTTAGGTCATGTTAGATCTTCCTCTGTTAGAAAGAAGAGCCCATATTATGAAATATTTGTTCCTCATGTTGGTACTGAGAGACTAGGATCAAGTCACCCCTGATCCTTCTCTTTGTGAAGCTAAATAGGTTGAGCTCGTTGAATGAATTGCTACCAGGCAGGTTTTCTAACCCACTGATCATTCTTGTGGCTCTTCTCTGATCCCTCTCCAATTTATCAACATCCTCCTTGAATGGCCGGCACCAGAACTGGACACAGGATCCCAGCGGCGGTCGCACCGGTGCCAAAACAGAAGGGAAATCACCTCTCTGCTCCTCCTCGCGATTCCCCTGTTTATACCTCCCAGGATCGCATTGGCTCTTTTGGCCCCAGCGTCTCACTGGGGGCTCCTGTCCCGCTGATTCTCCACCACGACCCCCAAATCTTTTTCAGCGTCACTGTTTTGCAGGAGAGTGTCCCCCAGCCTGTAAGTATGGCTGATATTCTATGTTCCTAGATGTATCCATTTACATTTAGCCCTATTGAAACATCTACTGTTCCCTTGCGCTCAGTTTGTCAAATGCTCCAGCCTGCGTCAGTGACCCGGCCTCTCCATTAGTTGCCACTCCCCCAATTTTTGTGGAGGTGATTTGATGTTTTCTTTCAGGTCATTGATAAAAATGGGAAAAAGCTTAGGGCCAAGAAACAATCCCCGCGGGACCTCACTGGAAACCGACTCACTCAGTTCACTCACACGATTCCCTATTCATAGTTATATTTTGAGACCAATTAGTTAGCCAGTTTTGAATCCCTGTAATGTGGGACGTGTTAATTTTATATTGTTTGTTTTTTTAAATCAAAATGTCGTGCGGTAGCAAGTCAAACGCCTTACAGGAGTCTGAGTCTATTACATCAACGCTATTACCTTAGCAACTAAACTTGTAATCTCATTTAAAAAAAGATATCGAGTTAGTTTGATGGGATCTATTTTCCATAAACCCATGTTGATTTACACTAATTACATTACCCTCCTTGAGTTGTTTATTATTTGAGTTCTGTACCAGATGCTCCAATACCATGTCTGGAATTGGTGTCACGCTAAAAGGACGATCATTACCCAGGTTGTTCCATTTACCTTTTTAAAAAATTGGTGCAACACTAGCTTTCTTCCAGTCTTCTGGAACTTCTCTAGTGGGCCAAGACGTATGGGGAGAAAAACCAACATTCACGGTCCAGGGAGCTCCTCAGCCAGCTCTTTTAAAACTCTTGGATACAAGTTATATGGACTTGTTGATTTAAAAATGTCTAACATCCTCCAGAGATACCAGTGGAATGGAAAGAGGGTTATCACCATATGATGAAACTATCTCATCTGTTCCCCTGCCCCCCACATAAATACAGAACAGCTCTACAAATACAGGCAACCATACAATTACAAACAAGTCCTGTGTAGCAGACCAGTACTTACAAGTGACCCTGTAATAATAAGCTAGCTAGTTAGCTATCACTCACACACAACTACCATAGCAACCCTGAAATAACCAACCAGTATCCAAAACCCAACCTGAAGGAGTAGCCCTACAATAACAAAGTAGCACAACAGAACCCTGCAGGGAACAAACAAGGGTGTGGGAGCCCAGTGCTAATAAGGAGAGTAGTAATCCCTTAGCGCGTTCTGGGAATACTGGGAAAAGATTCCTGTTTAGACAGCCGGTCAAAAAAAAATTAATGGAAACAACTTCATACCACTGAATATCTTCCAATCAGCAAGAGCACTAGGGAAGTTAATAACTCAATTTACCACACCTCTGACTGTTAATTAGGAAAGTCATAAGACCCCCCTGAGGACTGGAATTAATCAAACAGGGGTGCCAATTTTCGAAGACGGAAATCAGAACGATCCCGACCCTCGCAGCCTTGTTAATTTCCCTTCTGCTCATTAGCAAAGTCAAGGTTGGGTTTATTAAAAGGAAGAAAACAAACAAACAAACAAACAAACAAACAAACAAACAAACCCCCACACACCCTGCTGCACAGCTGAAACCCGGAGGGTTAATTAAGAATAATTAAGAATAGCTTCCGCCGGACAAACAGGGCTTGATTTGAAAAACAGGAAATGGAAATATCTGGACACACCTGGCACAAGGGGGTCCTGGGCTGAGAGTGGCTTCCTAGGTGCTACCGTAATACACCCAATAGCAATACAAACATACAGCGCCTGGCGCAATGGAGAACTTGACCATGACATGGGGGCCTAGGCGCTACCATAATACACCTAATAGCAATAAAAATGTACAGCACCTGTGCATTGGGGGTCTGGACCATGACTGGGGCTTGTAGGCGCTCCCATGATGTAAACAAATCCATAATCATTCAGGATAGGCGGATGGCAAATGAAGAGGCAGGTTTTCGACGAAGCAGTTGATGCAGCCGCCAGTGAAATCTGCCTCTCGACTTTCATTCGGATCGGCTGGCCGGAGAGGAACGTAAACCCAGGCTCGGGACGGAGGGGGAGGCACTGAACGGGGCGTGGGATGTTCCGTGGGGGACCAATCCCTGGTCTGGCCTAAGGGCCGAAATTGACCGGCATGGCCAAAAGAACTCTGACCAGAGTTTATGGTCAGAAGGGACCATTCTCTGGTGTAGACTGGCCTCCTGCATAGCACGGGTTACCACATTTCAACCACCTCCCCCTGCGTCGAGCCCCAACCCCCCCGAGTCCTCCGGAGATACCTCCGGTGCCACCTGTGGAAGCTACATGCCCCTGCAGCAGAGGTGGGCAAACTACGCCCCACAGGACTGTCCTTCCCGGCCTTTGAGCTCCCAGCAGGGGAGTCCAGCCCCCAACCCTCCCCTGCTGCCTCCTTACCCAGCAGCCTCAGCTCACCGCACCGCCAGATCTGAGCGGCATGGTAAGGGGGGGGGATTGGATAAGGGGCAGGGGATCCTGGGGGGCAGGGAAGGGTTAGATGAGGTGGAGCTTCTTGGGGGGGTGGTCGGGGATTGGGAATGGGGGGGCTAGATGGGAGGGTGGGCAGGGGACAAGGAGCAGGAGGAGTTGGATGGGTCGGGTGTTCTGAGGCGGGACAGTCAGAGGGCAGGGGATGGTTGGATGGGGTGGAGCTTCTGGGGGGGCGGTTGGGGATGGGGAACAGGGGGGGTTGGATAGGCGTGGGAGTCCCGGGGGGGGGGGTGTTTCAGGGGGCGGAGGTGTGGATAAGGGTCGGGGCAGTCAGGGGACAGGGTGCGGGGGGGCTGGACAGGGGGTGGGGGTCCCGGGGAACGGTTAAGGGCGGGGGGGGGGTCCTGGGAAGGAGCGGTCAGGCGGTTTGGGGAGGCACAGCCTTCCCTACCCAGCCCTCCATACAGTTTTGCAACCCCGATGTGGCCCTCGGGCCAAAAAGTTTCCCCAGCCCTGCCCCACAATAACAAACCAGCCTCAGCCCTGGGTCCACCCCCACCCTTGACTTTTCAGGGCTTTATGTGCAGGTTTGGGCCCAGAAGAATTGAACCTGTGAACTGAGGAATAACCCCCCCCTCCACCCCCGGTCTCTGTGCCTCCGGGTCAGACCTCGCCGCCTGCCGACGTTTTGCATCAGCCGTTCGCCGATGGGCCCAGCCGCAAAAATTTCACCCACTGCAAGCAAGTGGACGCTGGCCCCGTTGAAGACGACTCCCTGCTACGTTCAGCCCTCCCGTGACAAGCCGGCTGGCCCCAGCCAGTGCTGAGAGTCATCAGAACAAGGCGGTAAAGTCCTCGGAGAGACCCGAACAAAACATGCTAACAAAGCGCAGACTTGGGTGCATTAAATGTTCACCGAACTGATGGGAATTTGTGAGGTTATCCGGGGGAAACTGAGGCACGGCGCATGGAGGTTTAGCTAAGGCCACACAGGGGCACAGCTGGGAATAGAACCCAGGAGTCCTGACTCTTAGCAGTTCTCAGGTCACGACCCTCTCCCGCTTTGTTCACAGCCCCCCAGCCCTGCAATAACCCAGGAAAACATTCACCCTTTTGTTTACAAAGTGGCCCTACAAAATATCCATCATCAGCCACAGGCACGGGGGAGGAGAATTCTGGCAGCTCCCAGGCCGTCACTTGGGACCACAAGAGAAGGGATTAAATGCCACTTTCGGTGACCCGGACCTTCCCATCCCACCCACCTCCGCCCGGCCCCCTGCCATGAAAACACGTCCTCCAGCCAAGGAGCTGTGGACGTGGCGGGCGTTACCTAGCCAGCAGGGGGCACTGAAGACTCAGGCAGAGGCTTGCCACACCTGTGGCCCCAGAGACGGCTGGGAACAGGGCTCCTAGTCCTCTACCTTTGGCCAGTGGTTTCCCCAACGAGAGCGGCAAAGACTCATAATCTCTGTTTTTTATCATCTGTAGCTCTCCAAAGCGAGGGTCAGTCAGTACCATTCTCCCCATCTTACAGATGGGGAAACTGAGGCCCAGAGCAGGGCTCTGACTTGTCCACGGTCACCCGGCAGGCCCAGAGCTGGGAGTACAACCCACGTCTCCCCGTCCAGACAAGGCCAGAACCCAGGAGTCCTGAGTCCCTCAGATGTCTCCTAATCATGAACTGAGTCAATAATTCGGGGGCAGGGGAGCCCTGTGCCCCAGGAAGCCTCCCCCAGCAAGAGCTGGGTTCCCTGCCCGCTACTTCAGCAGGATTCAAGCTTTCATCTGGGGGTGGGGAAGTGTTTCTCGCACCCACCCCACCCCCCACACACTGGTGTGCGATACACCATCTGATACTAGACACCATCTGCCTGAGTCTGCAGGCAGGCCGCCCCCGCGCCCCCGCGGCTGCTCAGAGTTTCAACACAGCCACAGCTGAAGCAAGGGCCTGGCGCACGGCTGCTAGCGATGGGCGGCGGAGATCCTGTGGAGGCAGGTTTACTCCTGGGGGAGGCCCGCCTCCGGAAAGGAGAAACCCCCTCCCGAAGGACAGCGTGGGTACAGCCGCGGAGATGCCAGCCCTACCCCATCCGTCCGGAGGCTCCGGGAGAGGGGACCTTCCCGCGCACAGATCCCCATCTACCGGACACCTGCTCAGCAGAGGAAGCTTTCGTAGGTTCGCGCCAGCTCTCCCGGTAACCACAGGTGCCCCTTTCTGGTGCGGCACCTGCCCTGCGCCTGGTTAGATGGCGAGGCCTGACACCCCCCCCCCCCCCCCGTGTCCCCCTAAACTTGGCACCTTAACTCCCTTTGCAGATCCCAGTGGGAAGCTCTGGGGTTAAAAGCATCACTGTCCGCCAGAGAGGTCACGGGTCACCCCCCCGGCAACCGGAGGGCCGTATAGGGCCCCGTATGGAAGCCATAGGGTCCCACTAACATTAGGCACAGAGCCGGTTGCTACTGCGTGAGACCTCGTTTCCACAGCTCGCCGTGGGGCTGGGCCTTCTGCCCTTCCACCCTCGGGGCTGCAGCCTGGGCCGGGGTTCCCGGTCTCCTCCATGGGGCGTCTCGGCCGGTGGGGCCCTGGGGAAGCCGGGCGCGGCTTGCTGGGAAGGAGACGTAGGCAGGGGCAGGACCAGGGGTCGGTCCCGGAGCAGATCACCCCGTCTTCCCCTGACCTCCTCCCGCCCCGGGGCTGATCCGGGGAGGTGGGGGGACACGGGGAGCTACCGGGCTGGGCAGGCCCAGGGGTCCAAGCAATTCCCGCCCCGTGGGAGGGGGTAAAGAGCTGCTTCCCTGGGGCGAGAGTCCCGGATGTCCCTACGACCTACGGGAGGGATCCGAGCCCCACTCGGGGCTGCAAGAACCCACCAGGGTGGGGCCCCGGCTCCAGATCATCCCCCCTCCCTCCCAGAGGGCCCAGCGCTGGCTAGGCCAGCCCTCAGCACCAGATGCAACAGCCGTGTGGGGCCTGGAGACCCGTCCGCAGCCAGGCCTGGCCCCCGGGGTGTGTGTGCGAGGAGCCGCTCTCCCCTTGCACGAGGAGCTGCTCTCCCCTTGCACGAGGAACCGCTCTCCCCTTGCACGAGGAGCCGCTCTCCCCTTGCACGAGGAGCCACTCTCCCCTTGCACGAGGAGCCGCTCTCCCCTTGCACGAGGAGCCGCTCTCCCCTTGCACGAGGAGCCGCTCTCCCCTTGCACGAGGAACTGCTCTCCCCTTGCACGAGGAGCCGCTCTCCCCTTGCACGAGGAGCCGCTCTCTTGCATGAGGAGCCGCTCTCCCCTTGCACGAGGAGCCGCTCTCCCCTTGCACGAGGAGCCGCTCTCCCCTTGCACGAGGAGCCGCTCTCTTACACAAGGAGCCACTCTCCCCTTGCACGAGGATGACCCCACCCACCCCAGATCTCCCCCCCAGGGGGGCACAGGCCACCCCTCAAGCCAAAGAGAAGGGTGCCAGCCCTGCCAAGGCTGGGGAAGAGGCGGGCGGACACGCCCATCCACTCTAACCAACCTCACTGAGCCCGGATGGTCCGGACACTCCCCCAGCCACACACCCCCGAACCGGATCAGCCCGGGGGACGCGCCATTGGGATGCCTGAGCCCGGGGGGGCCCGACTGGCTCACGCCCACTACCCAAACCAGGAACCCTGACTGCGCGTCTCAGCGCCGGCCCGAGCCGCGATTCCGGCTGCCCACACCCCGAGTCTGCACACCTGTATAATGGGAACAATAGCTCTGCCCTACCCCACAAGAGGTCAGATTCGGAGGCGCTCAGATACTCTGGTGATGCAACCAGCACTAGGCATGGGGGGTTGTGGGAGAGGCACTGAAAGGTTCTAGCGTTGGCAGCGGATTTGGGCTGGCGTTTGCCATCCGGGGCGGCACCGTGTGCCCGTCCCCTTTGCTGCGTGGGGGGGGGGGAGGGGAAGGGGAATGACCCTATCATAATGAAAGCCTCATGGATGGAGTCAGGACTCCTGGGTTCCGTCCCCAGCTCAGGTCCTGACTCACTGCAAATCCCCGTGCCTCAGTTTCTCCATCTGTAACCTGACGCCTGTGTGACTGACCCTCCTTCCCAGCTCCGAGGGGGCACTGGGCTCAGAGACGCCCCCCTAACTGCCCCAAGCGAGGGAGCTGGCAGCCCCTGGCCTTGCAAGAGTAGAGCAAACGAGGCCACCATCCCGTTAGTAAAGAGGGGAAAGGCAGAGTAAAGATCAGGCCAGAAGGCCCCGCTGCGATCACATGCCCAGATCTAACGCTAGCACCATAGAGACGGGCAGGAAGGGACCTTGGGAGTCATCAAGTCCAGCCCCCTATAACACGAGACCAGCCTTGATACTCTGGGGACTTACATCCCAGGAGGCTCCGATGAACTGAGCGACCCAGAGTGCTTAGCCCAGGGGACGGGCATCGCGGTCGGCCAGGCCGCGCTCACGAGCTGGGCCGGCTCCCGCGGAGACAGACGGAGAGACGCAGCCGCTCTAAGTAATGCCACCGCAAATGCCACCTGCCTCCCCCTCCCGGTTCCACTGCCAACCCGCCCGCTGGGTCCCCCTGCCCCGGGTTCCTTTGCAAACTCTCCTCCCCCGCCAGCGGGTCCCGTTGCAAAGAGCAGCCCCCGCCCCGCCCCATCCCATTGCAAACGCCGCCTCCCACCCTGCTTCTCTCCGGCCCGGGGGTGTCCAAATCTCTGGTCAAAACCGGAACCTCCTGTGACTGTAGCAGTAAGGGCCGGCGACAGGAATTTGGGGGCCCCGTACGCAGATCGTGCGGGGTCCCTCCCCCCATCTCCTGCCGCCCGCGGGGCCCCCCCCCCGTCTCCCGCCGCCTGCGGTCCCCCCCCCCGGCCGGCGACAAGGGGGTACAGCAGCGTACCGGGCCCGCCCCAGATTTAAGGGGGCCCCCCCTTAAATCCGGGGCCCAGTACAGCTGTACCCGTTGTACCCCCCTGTCGCCGGCCCTGGTAGCAGTCTCTGATCGGGGGTCCATTTCCATAGAGGGTCCACTCCCGCGGGTTAGCGTAAAGGTCTGAACCCTCAACAGTCGAGGGAAGGGCACGGCACAAGGTTGGGGGGCATCAGGCAGCCCTGGACCACAGATGCAGCCTGACAAGCCCAGAGGGGACCTCGGTGGTCATCTAGTCCGGCCTCCTGCCCTTTCTTCAGGCCAGAAACTGCCCCGTAACAATTCAGATCTTTCAGAAAACCAACCCATTTAAAACTTGCCAGGGACGGAGAATCCACCACGCCCCCGATCAACCGCTCCAGGGGCTAATTACTCTCGCCACTAAAAACGTACACCTTACTTCCAGTCTGTTTGTTCAGCTTCAACGCCAGCCATCAGCTCGTGTGAGACCTTCCTCCGCTAGGCTGAAGAGCCCGTTATGAAAGATTTGTTCCCCCGGGAGGTGCTGATACCCTGGGGTCAAGTCTCCCCGTCACCTTCTCTTTGTTAAGCTAAATACATGGAGCTCCTTGAGTATCTCACAGGTTTTCTAACCCTCTGATCGTTCTCGTGGCTCTTCTCTGACCCCTTCTCCAATCCATCAACATCCTCCTTGAATGGGGGGCACCCGAACCGGACACAATGTACCAGCAGCGGTCGCCCCAGGGCCAAACCCGGAGGGAAAATAACCTCCCTGCTCCGACTTGAGAGTCCACTTGATACCTCCCTGGATCGTTAGGGCCGGTGTCAGGAGATTTTACGCACTAGGTGAAACTTCCACCTTGCGTCCCTCCCCCTCCCCTGCACATCGGTCCATTGAAGGGCAAATCCCCACGAACCTTTATAGACCCCAGGGGCCAGCCATGCCCCGGGGGGTGCTCCCCAGATCAGCTTCACCCCTCCCTGCCCCCTGAGCTTCCCTGGAGGGTGCACAGCCTCCCCACCCCGCTGGCCCCCCGCCCCGAGACGCGGGTCCACTCACTGGCTTTGCCGGGCTTGGGCCGCTGCAGCGGCTCCGCACCGCGCCGACATCCTCCGCCTTCACCGCCTGCATCAGCTCCCGGTCCTACAGAGCCCGAGCACAGCGAGGGAGGAGCCGGGGGGCACCCGGCGGCCGCGATGTATCCGCTGCAGGAGCCCCGGGGGGGTGCACCAGGCCGCAGCTGCTCCCCGCTAGTGACACCCGCCTCGTTATTTCCCATCCCCCCAACGTCGTCAGGGAGGATTTGATGTTTTCTTCCAGATCAGTGACCAAAATTTTACATCGCGCAGGGCCAGGAACTGATCCCAGCAGGGCCCCACTGGAAACACCCCGCCCTGTGACCATCCCCCATTTGCAGTTACAGTCTGAGATCTTTGCAGCGTTCTAGGTGCCTTGGGCCCACAGAAAAATGATTAAAAAAAGACCAAACAAGCATCTCGCCGGCGGGCGAACGCTGTTCAGAAAGGGACCTCTCCGGACGTGATCCCTCAATACTCGTCCTCCAGGGGAACCCGCCCAACACCTTCCAGAGACGAGCCTGGGAACTTACGTTCGTAACTCTCCCAGACACCAAAACCAGGGGCTTCAAAGAAGGATACTGGGGTTCTGGCTCATTCCCATGATCTGTTTCACCGCCTGCTGCCCTGAATCGCCCACTTCAAACCCCTCACGCAGAGCGATCCAGCCTCCAATGATCCTTTCAAGCAAACACCTCCAACCTGGTCAACTTGTCCTGAGCTCAGAGACACTGGGCTTCCTCCCCCAGAGCTGAAGCTTGTGTCTTCCGCCAACGATACGACCTCGCCCACCTTGTCTCTCTCATTCAGAGATCGATCAGCAAGCCAGTTTTGAACCCATTTGACGTCCGCACCCTCCGAAGTCGCTGAGCTCTGCCCGCAGATGCTGCGTGGAAGAGCAAAACGGCCGGATCTGTCTTGACAGAGACATTGGCAGGGTTTGAAATGTGTCCTTGACCCCAAGGATGCCACCTGGAGGGGATATCGGGGCACCCTAGAGAATTGTTCAGATGGGGCGCCTAGAGATAATACGGACAGACCTGGCCTGTCTTGCAGATTTTGCAAGGCGATCCCTGCCTGACGTCAGAAGGGGGAGCGCATAAGAACGGCCGTACGGGGTCAGACCAACGGTCATTCCAGTCCAGTATCCTGTCTACAGACACTGGCCAATGCCAGGTGCCCCGGAGTGAGTGAACCTAACAGGTAATGATCAAGTGATCTCTCTCCTGCCATCCATCACCCCCATGACAAAGAGAGGCTGGGGACACCATTCCTTACCCAGCCTGGCTAATAGCCATTAATGGATTGAACCTCCATGAATTGATCCAGTTCTCTTTTAAACCCTGTTCTAGTCCTGGCCCAGCCTCCTCAGGCAAGGAGTTCCACAGGTTGACGGCAGAACAGGACCATCACCCAGATCACATTGTTATATGCAGAGTTTCATTCAGCTGAGTGCCTTAGGGTTTACGGCCACCGGATCGCCTGGTCTGACCCGTACGTCACAGGCCACCAACCCCACCCAGATCCTGTACACTGCCCCCAACAACCGAAATGAGACCCAAGCAGATTAGAGAGAGAGAACGCTCGATGCCACCTCCGGCCCGGAGCCTCCCACTCCGTGTCCCGTCTCCAGCCCCAGCCAGCGCTGGGGTTTCAGGAGGAGGAGGGGAGAAGACTCTCCCAGAACACATTGCGGGGGGAACCTTCCTGACCCTTGCTGGTGGCCGGTTGAGGCCCTGAAGCCTGAGCGTTAGGAACATAAGACATAAACCGTACGCGAGCCCCAGGTCTGAGCCCTGCCCTGCAACGTCACAAGCCGCCCCGCCATACAATCCCACCCGTGAATTTGTCCGGCTCGTTCTTAAAACTAAGTTCCCCCCTCCCCCCAACTCCTCTTGGGAGGCTGATCCCTGGACTCACCCCTCTGATGGTTAGAAGCCGTCTTCTAATCTCCAGCCAGACTCGGTGCCAGGCCAGTCCGCGGCCCTTTGTTCTTGTGCCAACATTGTCTGTTAGCAGAGCCAGCTCTTCGCCCTCCGTGACACTCCCCTAGCTGATTTATAGGCAGCAATCAGACCCCCCTCACCTCCTTTTTGCTAGCACAAACCACTAGTGCAGGGGTGGGTGGGAAAGTGTCACTTTTGCCACCAGGGGGCATATGAGAAGAGGCTTGTTCCCCACACCAGCTCCCCCCCAAGCCCAAGGAATCCCCAAGAACACTTGGTATGATGTCGGCACTGAAACGATCAATAGCTACAGAATTCATGGTGCTACCTACCTCTGGTCATTGGTAGGGTTCAGAGTTAACACCCCGTCCCACTGAGTCAAACAGGGAAGGGCAGATAGCGCCTGTTAGGGAAGCTCACCACAGACTCTAGCAGTCATCCCTGAGCGTGGGTGACTGCGGGAAGGATTCTCCCTGCCGGGGTGAAAGCTTAGACCCCACGGCACGGTTCTGCGGCAAGGCGGGATGGATCCACAAAAGGGAACAATCCTTGGCCGCAGCCCATCCGGGGGCAGACAGCTGCAACCAAGCAAGGGGGGAGACGACCACAAATTGCGATTGGAGGGGGACCTTAGCCGAGATCACCGCGGGGCCGGGAACGAGCGGAGAAAGTAGATCCGGATCACGCAGGAGACGGGCTTTCACAGCATCCGCAGGACACCCGCTGAAAGTTGACGGCCAGATGGCAGGAGCTGTCGTCTGCTCAATAATCTGTAACCAGCTGGACCTGTCTTCCCCCTGCCCCCGGGCCAGTGCAGATTTATACCAACTGATGATCTAGCCCAGGGTTTTCACGCACCTTCATCCCAGAGGTAACCAGTCCGGCAGGACGTCGGTCAGTAGATTCCAGCCATGGCTAGCCAGGGGAGTCCCGAGTTAGAGCATCCAGGGGGCAGGCAGAAGGAGGAGCAGGGCCATAGGCGCCAATCGAGGTTCGGCGCAGAGGGGAACAAGACCCCCTAGCCTTGCTCAGGGCATGACATCCCCCCGGGACCACATCCCATGCAGGGGTCTGCAGAGGCACCTCCTGCAATAATCGGATGAGCCCTGGTCCCTCCCTTGGCTGGGCAGCTCCATGGCGGACACGTCGCGTGCTGGACGGTGAGCTCCAGGCCCCGGCTCTCCGGAGCTGCGAGTGAAGTCGGGTCCCCCCGTGGCCGCGCCAGAGCCGCTGGGCCCCTCCTGGGGAAAGTTCTGGTTGTGCCCCGGGCTGTCGGGGAGGAGGTCCGGAGGACTCACTCCTCACGGCTAGCGTGGCCACCTCTTCTTCTGCCGGATGCAAAAGGTGCAAGTTAACAGAAACGTTGGAAACGCGCCGGAGGGCACCTGCCAAACCTCCCGATAACGGGGCACCTCTTCCCAGCCAGGGGGCTCCGCCTTCGCCCCTACTGCTGGATCCTCCAAATGTGCACCGCGGCGGAGCAAGAAACCCGGCGGTGCGACGGCGGGACCGTCTCCGAGGGGCGCGGCGTCGACGGCAAAGCCTGCCCGGGGTGGACGCTGGACGGCCGGATTGCTGCTTTTGGACAGTACTGCTGCATCTCTTCGGTTTCCCCCCTGCGTCGAGTGGCGTTGATGGGGCTGCGATGGGGGGTGACCCCTAAGCAGTGGGGTTCGGATCCCGGGCGGTTGCCTCACCTCGAACGTTTGCCGCGGAGCAGCTGCTGACGCAGCCTCAGAATACAGGGTCCCCGCCGGGTTACGGGAACGGCGGGGACCCGATCCCGCCGGCATGAGCTCACGTGCACCAAGCGTGCAAAGTCGCCCCAGTGGGGACGGAGCGCTCGGCAAAATGGCGCCCCCTGGTGTATCCGTGACGATAGCAGGTGGAACCACGCCCAGCGCTGGACACGGGAAAACCTTACAAAATCAGGTTAGCGGGTCGGGGAGTCCTTTGCACTGCGGGGTCGCTCCGGGGATGTGGAGGGAGTCAAAGAAGAGAGATGTTCATTCGCAACGGGCCCTTCCGGCGATCGATCGCCCGGCACGCCACAGAGGCGGGTCAGGATGGAGGGAGGCCGTGGTAGGGCTGGGAACAGGGAGCAAAATACAGAGCGAGGCGATCTAGAAAGCGAAGAAGAGATCAAGCTGGGGGGGTTTATTGCACCTAGGAAGACACAGAGCAAGCCCCTGCGCCAAAGAACTCACTGGGGAACTAAATTGGGGGGGGGGGAAACTGAGGCACGGAATCGTGCAACATCAGAAGAAGGAACAGAACCCGCATCTCTGAAGCCCCAGCCCAGTGCTCTAACCACTAGGTAAGGCAGCTTCTAGCCAAGGGAGGCTTTCAGGGCTAGTTTATTGATGAGGCCAGCAGGTTGCACTCTGGCGGTAAAGGGCCAGTGGGGGGGGGGGGAATCTCTGGGGGGAAGGACAAAGGGAAAGATGAACCCCCTTTTTCTGGCCGCTAGAGAGGAGGGGAGGGGGAGGGTAACATCTCAATGTTGGGGGGAGGGATTCTGGCTCCCCTAGGGCAGATGCCACCTTAACTTTAAGGACCTGAGGCTGCAAAATCTGTCGGGTTCAGGGCTTGGGCCTGGGGCAAGGACCTCGGGGGAACAAGGAAATGGAGCAGGCGCCGAGCGACGGGGCACGGAGAGACCTTGCACCCTCCGCTGCTGCAAACCGGCACCGATTTACCCCCGCCGGGGATCTGACCCCGCTGCCATCAACCGAGTGATGCCCACTTACCCCCGCGGGAGATCTGCCCCATTCCCCCACAGCCGGCGGCACAACCGTCTATGAGGCCTTTGGCCGATAGAAGCCGAAGGAGAATCCGAGCGGGGCGGCTCCAGGAACTGGAGCCAGATCCCATCCCGGGAAGAGCTAATCGGAGAGCTAATCCCGCGCCCCACCTCTGCACAGCACCCCCTGGTGCCAGAATGAGGGGCTACGCAGTCCTGTGCAGCACAGAGCCTGGGGGGTGAGGGGTAGAGTGGGGGTGGGGTGGAGGAGCCGTGCTAGAGAGATCGTTTGTTCCAACCCATGCCAGGGACTTGGCCTTGCGGCCGCGGCTAAGCTTCAGAAGATCCGAGTTCGAGTCCCAGCTCTGCCCTTACCTCACTTTAATTGCTCCGTGCCTCAGTTTCCCTGCCTCTATAAAGAGGGATGATCCCCCCCCTGCAAGTGGGGTGCTTGGAGGATCCCGAGTGAGGCACCCGGATACCAGGGTGCTGGAGGCAGCCGGAGCACATCTGTAGACAGGAAGGCACCCTCTGCATTATCACCCTGGAGGGGAGAATTCCTCCTTCATTCACTTGATCCTGGATCTAGGATTTGCCCCGAAGAGTGGGGGAGATACGGCATCAGTAACGCCCGGGAGGCTGAGCTTCTCCTGGATGGCAGAAGAGACGTCTGGGCCCAGGAAATAAGACGAGAGCCTGAGGGAAATATTTATCACTGAACAGCAGGGAAAGGGGGTAGCTAGTTCTGCACCGGCCAACCTGGGAGGAAGGCAAAGGTAAAAACATCTGATCTGAAGCCTGGTGAAACTCCAGAGGCTTTGGCTCAGGCCTGGAGAGAGCTAAAGGTCTGTACTGTGTGAGTGGTCTTACTTTGTACAGCACCTAGCGAGAGGCGGGGGTCCTTGGATGCTACTGCAATAGACATCAGAGGAAAGCAAACGCGGTACTTGTTTTCCAAGAAGGAAGGAAGAGCGATCCTGACAATTATACATCTGTCAATCTAACATCTGGCCTCAGTAAAACTGCAACGCAGAGAGAGAACACAAAGACCCCTAGAAATGGCAGAAAGAGGAGCAGGAAAAGCAGCCAAAACTCAGCCAAGACCGCTCCCGTGGGCACTGACTGGAGAGTGCCACCCCCTTCCGTGGGATCAGCCCTAGGACGGGATGAGGAGAGAGGTGTTGGCAAGGGGATACGGCAGCAAAGAGGGATGTGTAGGGAGAGGTTTGACAGAGCAGGGACTCTTCTGTAGGGCGCTCAGTTATACGCCTCGGATATTGACCGGCGAAGCACCAGCAGGATCAGAGGGCTGGAGCTGTGGGGCACGAGGGAGGGCAGACTTCAGCTCCCGTGGCTGCCTAAGCCCCCGGCAGGGAGAGGAATTATTTAAAGGGGCGCAAGCTAACACGCAATGGGATCGGCGGGGCAGGGGAAGTGCGGCCCCGGGGAAGAGCTGGGAGGACAGGACTGGATAATCCACGACCACCATCCCTGGCTCTTTACAAAGGGGGACAAAGCAGCCCCATTTTACTGATGGGGAAACTGAGGCACGCAGCGGAGCCGTGACTTGACCAAGGTCACCCAGCAGGCAGGCGGCAGACCTGGGTCTCCTGAATCCCTGGCCACTGCTCTGTCCACTAGACCGGGGCAAAGGCCTGGAGGGGGGGGGGGAATCCATGGGGGTGGGACCCATTGAATTCCCAGAACTCCAGCATGCGCCAAGAGCAGCCACCCCCAAAACACACCCAATGACGCAGGCTCAGGCAGGGCCTCCCCCCCTCCCCGTCTACCAGGCTCAAGGGACGGGGAGCCCCTGCTGCCAACCCAGGCAGGCTCTAGGGGGTGCTTGTCAGTCTGGCCCCACTAATCCCCCCAGCATTTCTCTCTCTCCTACACACACCATCCAGGCTCACCTCCCCCCCCCCCACCTCCTTGGGTGGGGCATTTGCTCCCCAAACTAGCCAGGCCTAGGCGGGTCTCCGCAGCCTCTTCCTTGAGTCGGGGGGTGCGAGGAGGGTGGGGATCTTGGCCCCCTCCTCAAACTAGCCCGGCTCAGGGCTGCACCTGACCCACAACCCAAACCCGCTCTGTCCACAAAGCCGGCCGACGGCGGCTCTCGGCCCTGGCCCAGCGGGATCCCACGCGGCGGATGGACAACGTCCGGCAATATACCCTGCGACGCTCTACAGCCCCGTCGAGTCCTTGATTCACCCCAACGCGGGTTTGACACACGCGCTCTGCACACGCCCAGCAGCCGAAAAAGAAGCCGTCGCGCCCCCCAGCACAACAAAGAATTGGTAACCGTGGGGATCAGGACACTGCCCCCTGGGCCAGACCTGGGGAAACCCGTCTCCCCCCCGCGCGGCGTGATCAGGGCGGTTCAGACCACCAGCCCTCCCCTCCCTAACTCTTCTCAGGCCCCTTCCCGGGCTGCCGCTGAAAACCAGTCTGGGGCCGGTCCCCCTCCGTCCCCTCTTCCTTGCTCACCGACAGGTTTTCCGTTGCACCGGGGTCCGTGGCTTTTAAAATCACACGTGTGCCTGGGGCGGGAAGGGCCCGGCTGACGCCTGGATCTTTGACTTCCTTCTCCCCGCCTGTCAGGGCTCTTCTTCCCAAGACCCGGATTTCCTTGACCAGTCGTAAGCCAATTCTAATTCGCTACCTTCACATTTATCCTTCGCCACGGGGGCTCCCCACAGAACACGGCCCCCCACCTGTGTGTCCTCCCCACCCACGGGAGATCGGGGAGGCGGGACGACCTTGATTTCATACAGCAGGGGCGGGCAAACTACGGATCGTCACGCGGGTAGCGCCCTGGGGGGGTGGGGCTGCGCGCTCCACGCAGACCCAGACACACTGCTCTGAGCAGCATGGTAAGGGGGCTGCGGCTGGGGGGTTGGATAAGGGGCAGGGGCTCTGGGGGGGTGGTCAGGGGAGAGGGAGCAAGGTGGGTTGGACAGGGGTCCTGGAGTGGTGGTTAGGGGTAGGGGTCTCTAAAGGGGGCGGTCAGGGAGCGGGGAGGGGGGGTTGGATGGGGCGCGGGAGTCCCACGGGTCTGTCAGGGGAAGGGGGGGGTGGATAGGGAGCTTGGGGGGTTGGGTGGGGGGTGGGACTGGAGTCACCTTCCAGCCGGGCCAGAGCTCAGAATCTCTCCCCTACCCGTCTCCCGACCTCCCTTCTCTCAGCACGTCCTGTCTCAGTAGGGCTCCCCCCAGGGCTCCCCTCCACGCCCCGCCCCCTGGGTGGACCCAGCTATTGCGGCCTCCCGGATCTGGTCTTTTTAACTGACCCTCCCACCCCAATCCAGCCAGGATGCCCGGCACCTCCGTGGCTTCCTCATGGTGCCCGCGCGGGTGGCAAGTCCGGTGCATTGTACGGTCACACGCAAGAGACGCTGCCTCCCTCACCCAGCCAACCCTGGGGGACCGCAGAGCTGCCCACGGCTAAATCTCTGCAGGGGGGTAAAGCGGGCAGCGAGCCCAGCGGCCCTGGCACGAGGTGCCCGCCCGAGTGACTATACCACCCGAACGGCAGCTCAGGCTGAACTGTGGGGAAGTGCCCAGGACCCAAAGAGGTAACATCCAACCCCTCGCCAGGCCCCCGGACACGCCGCCCTCCAGAATCCTTGCAAATTCCCCTCCCCCCCCAGTTCTGCGTGGGCGGTGCCCCTTCCAGGGGGTGCTGCCTGCCCCCGGCCAGGAAAGGACACGGCTCACGGGCCGCCCAACCCTGGGTCAGCAGCAGGGACTGAATTCAAGATGTCCGGTATCGCAGCACAGTTCTCTGCCCACCTGAGCTAAGGGAGCGGCTCCGTTAGCCGACAGCAGTAGTTAGGCTGTTCTCCTGGAGAGGGGTTATTTCATCTCTGGATTTCGCCCCGGTGCAACCGCTGCTGGAACCCTGGGTCCGGTTCTGGCCACTTGTAAATCGAAACGAGCTGCGTTTCTAGCAGATCTTCTCCGGGGATTGTTGCGGGGCCGATCGCTGGCCTGCGCTGCCCAGGTCAGACTCGGGGGTCCCAGCCGTCCCTTCTGGCCGGGGGATCCGGGACTCCTCTGCTGGGGGTGCCAACGAGCTTAGCGAGGTACGGAAGGGCAGCCGGGATCCATCAGCCCCCAGTTCCTCCAGCAGCCCTATGAACCCCTCGTGGGGTGAGCGGTCGCCGGCCGTCCCTACACAAAGCTGAGGACGTCCCGGCCCGTACTTCGCCGCTCAGCCTGCCCAACAAGGGAGACCCTACACAGGAGAGAACTGGGGACAGACGGGCCACCGAGCCAGATCCTGAGGGAGCCTGGGACGGATGGGTCGCCAGCAGCAGATAGATCCAAGACTGGCATTGCCAGCGGGACGCCAGCCCAGGAGAACGCTCCCTTCAAGCCCCTGTCACGCCCCAGATCCCGACCCTGAGCAGCCCCTCACCCCCCCATAACACCCCAGCCCCTCGCTTTCAACGCTCCTGCTCTCCTTTCCTCCTGCCAACCACGCTTGGCTCACTACAGTTATCCTCCAGCTGGTAGATGCTGGGGGAAACTGAGGCACGGAGCGGCAAAGCGGCTGGCCTCTGCTCAGTGGCTGATCTGAGAAGAGAACCCAGGAGTCCTGAGGCCCGTCCAGTCGACCCCACTCCCTCTCCAGCCACGCTCTGTCCTTTGCAGCTTTAAATCCACCTTAAATATGATCGGCCGAAAGGCCCGTAATAAATCTCGCAGCTGGTGCAAGCGACCCCCTGGGATGAATGTCCCTCTGCCTCTTCCGGTCTCCTCCCCCCCCCAGCCCCCACCGCCTCTCGAACCCCCTTCTGCACCTCCCACTTCCCTCCACGCTGTCTCTGCCACCAGCTCCCACCCCCACCCTTCGGCCTTTCACTTCCCACGCTCCAGTCCGCCCCGGCTCCCACCCCCTCCTCCTCCTGCGGCCCCTAGTTCCCATTCTTCGGGGGGGGGGGTCACTGCTGGACAGGGAGCCGGGCCCCGGGGGCGCTGCCTTAGACAGGTGCCTGGTGTTATCTGGTTAATGAGGAGCTAAGCGGGGCTGGGAGACCTCAAAAGAAAAGATGCTGCAGGGGGCGCTCTCCTCTTGCAGTCAGCGCTGATCCCAATACCCAAGGGGGGCACTAAGGGGTGCTGTGAGGCAGGGAGTGCGAGGGGGGGGGGCCAGCAGGGGGCGGTCTTCTCACCCCAAAGCTCCAAATTTCAATGTGAGTCGTTCCAACCTGCATCCCTTAACATTTCCCCCACAGTTGCAACTGGACTCCACTTCCTATCCTAAATCATTGCTTGGTAGCTGCATTTCAGTGCTGGGTGAGCAATCCCTGTATAAACAGCTGTCGCGCCTCACCCCAGAGGTGGCTGCATCTCAGCAGCGGTTGAGGGACAGTTCACACAAACAACCCCGCCGCCGTGGAAACGTGGCGTCCTTGTGATCCACGGTTTAGCTACCGACAACGTTGCTTTGTCTGTCTCTCAGCTACTGAGAATTGCTCCCTCCTGCCCAGGTCACTGGATGCCAGCCAAGCTACACAACAACACAGTCCACACCACCTCTCGATTTACAAGCACACCAGGGAGAGCTGAAGCGTCAAGAACAGCAGCACCCGGTAGATGCAACACAGTTCTTCCCGGCAGAGATTTAGCCCCAGGCGGGTTCCCGGATGCAAAGTTCGGCGTCTGGATTTCAGCAGGGCAACAGCCCCGGGCTGTGACAGAGCAAATGCTCCTCGGCAACAGGGCAAACCCACAGGCAGGCTGCGCTTTGTAACCCCCAGACAACTCATGGGCAGAGACTGAACCTCTGATCTGTGCACACGCGACCTCTGGATCTCAACGCACGAGCCGGGATTAGAACCCTGGTCTCCTGCCTCCCAGTCCCACCCCGTGGGCAGGTTAGGAGTTGGGCTTGCGCGCTGTGAAGACCGTCTTAGATCCTACAGGATGGCACCCGCCACCTCAAGCCCACGAGTCTGTAAGGGCTAAGGACATCAGAGCTGGCAGACTGGGTCAGCACAATGGCCCATCTAGGCCAGTATCCCATCTCTGACGGTGGCCAGTGCCAGAGCTTCGGGGCGCGTGCACAGGGCAATTATGGGGTGACCCCGCCCGTCTTCCACTCCTGACTCCTGGCAATCAGAGGTTTGGGGTTGCCACGAGCACTGGGTTTCATCCCTGCCCATCCTGGCTAATAGGACCTGTCCTCCAGGAACTCATCGGGTTCTTTTTCAAACCCAGTTATAGCTTTGGCCTTCACAACATCCCCTGGCAAGGAGTTCCACAGGTTAACGACACATTGGGCAAAGAAATACTTCCTCTTGTTTATGTTAAACCCGCTGCCTGTTCATTTCACTGCCTGACCCCCTCACTTAAGTACCATTGGAAAGAGAAACCAACACTCCCCTTGTCACTTTCTCCACATATCGTAAGTTTATAGACCCCTCTCACAGCCCCCCCCCCCCAGTCGTCTCTTTCCTCAGCTGAACTGCCCTGGTCCTTTTACTCTCTCCTCATACAGAATTTGTTCCATGCCCTTGATCATCTTTGACGCCCTTCTCTGACCCTTGTCCAGTTCCACCCTCTGCGGTATTCAAGATGTGAGCGAATCATGGATTGATACAGGGGCCTCAGGATCTTTTCTGCCTCATTTTCAATCCCTTTCTTGCGCTGCTGTTGCGGACATGGACAGTTTAAGCTAAAAAACCAGCAGCAGGAGCAGGCTTGGAAGTCTCTCCTGTGAGCTGGAGGTCAGAGTCCCCCTACTGCTCCAGCGTGGGGGCGGTCCTCCGGGACTTTGGTTTGAGACCAACTCTAGGGAGAGACATGCCCGGTTCAGGCTCCGATTTAAAGCCTTCACCTGCACCTAGTGTGACCAGAGGACAAGTGTGAAAAATCGGGACGGGGTTGGGGGGTAATAGGTGCCTATATTTTAAAAAAAGCCCCCAAAATCGGCACTGTCCCTAGAAAATCGGGACGTGAGGTCACGCTACCTGCACCCCTGGGAATCGGGAAGTGAAACTGATGTGCTAGTTTTAGCTAGTCTTCCGCCGTTCATCCGTAGCTCTTCACAGTGCTTTCCATGGGAGGGCGGCATCGTTATCCCCATCTGACAACTGGGGGAAACTGAGGCACGGAAGAGGGGAGCGATTCGCCCACGGTCCCCCGGCCGCAGAGCCGGGAATAGAAGCCAGGGCTCCTGTAACCCAGTCCTCTCCCCACTAGCCGGCTATTTAAAACCTTGTCCATTTCACAGGGGGAGGGGAAGGGAATTGGGGGCTGTGGAAGGGGTGGAGGGGGTGAGGGGGGGTCTCTTCACTGGAAAGACATTGTGGGCAAGCTCCACCCTGCTACCCCTGGCCCAGGGACTGACGGCAGCTGGCCCTATGCAGTGGGGGGGTGAGGGGGGGTCCTTCAAATCCCTCCCCACAGCCCCCTAGTTCCACAGTCCTGCAGGGGTGAGCGGGAAGGGCGGGGGGTGGGCCGGGGTGGCGTTTTGGGGCTCACCCAGTCCGGCCCATCTGGGGCTGAGTCTCTCCAAGTTCTGAGCTACCAGCCCTTCCGCCTCTGGCGTGTCACCCCCCTGAAGGAGCGAGTGATCAGGTCACTTGGGGTCGGGAAGGGCTGTGAGGTGGGGTGGGGGGGTCACCTGGCAAGCTGCTGGAAGTCAGGATGGGGCCTTTATGCTTGTGGGCTGATCACTGGGGTCAGAGCTCGGAGCCATCACAGCCCCGCGACCCCCTCCTGCCCCCCAGCCATGGGCTGGCGCTGACGATCCGGACTTTTCTACCCTGCTGCTGACTCCACCGGAGCCGGAATCCGCTAGCTAGCCCCAGCCACCACCTCGGACTCCATCCTCATGCCCCAGCCCTGCCCTAGCCTCTGCTCCTCCCCTCCTCCAGGCTCTCCACTGAGGTCTGTTGGGAAATTGAGCGGAGACCCAACAAACTCGCTACACGCAGAGGGGTTCCCATACAGCCCTGGGCTGGCCCAATCAATGGTCTACAGGGGAGGGAGAGGTTTTTGAGTGGAGGAGCTATGCCTCAGCCAATCAGAAAGCAGGGGGATGTGCAGACGTTCTCAGATTGGCTGCAGCCCCCAGTGAGAACCTTTGCATCCCCCTGGCAAGGAGTTCCACAGGTTAACGACGCATTAGGCAAAGAAATCCTACTTCTGAACTGCCAATCACCTGCTCGCTCTTGTGTAAATCTTGATCAGCAAGTTGCCAAACCCGATTTGGTTGGGGGCTCTGTTCTTCGGGGATTGGGGAAGACCATGGCCTGCAAGAACCAGGCCCCGGAGCTGTCCCTGCAATTGACAGCAGTCAGAAGCTCCAGAGAATCAAGACACAGCATTCGCTCACTGCAGTGTTGCACCCCCAGTTTAGTTCATACACATGGCCCCGAGTTCACCCCACCTTTCAGAGCTCCTGATTTCTGAAGGACAACCAGGGCCCTCGACATGCAAGTGACTTGGAACAGGGGTGTCACTTCGTACCCCTGATATTTGCACCTTGGCAGGGAGAATTATAGGGAAGGCTGGTGCGGAGAATTTGCCCCCAACCTGTATTTTTTAAAAAGAGGAAGGCTACGGGGTGGGGAATGAAATTTTTGAGCGACGCACTGATCTAGTTTTGCATGTCGCCTTCAGCAAATAGCCTCTGAAGTCAAACAACAGACAGGTGACCTTTCCCTCCAAAGCCTTTATAGACCCTCATAATTCATAGCCTCCCAGCCAGGAGCCATCTTGGGGACAGCCGGGAGCCCTGGTAGAATCGTCCCTCCTTCCCCATCCCACGCCTGTCATCATCCCTGCTTTTACAGAGAGGGGAAACCGAGGCGCAGATCGGTGACTTGCCCAAGTTCACCCAGTAATAGAACCCAGGTCTTCTGCTCGGTCCACAAAATCTCACTCCCTTCCTTCCCACCCCTCCTGTTCTCCAACGACCTGCTGTGACCACCCCTTATAGTGTGGGAGGACTGCTGCAAACATGTGGTTTAAACGGACACAAAACTCTGGCGTGGGCTCTTGTTGTGAGGTACTTTGGATTTTGCGAGACAAGGCACACACACGTGGTTGTAGAAAGTAGATGAGTTTATTGGAAGGCCTCGGTCCCTCAAATAGGCGCTGAGGGGCCCGATTCTGATCAGTGTGACCGCAGAAAGGGTTACCTAGCACTTCGGAGCCGTTGCCAGGTCGGAAGAGCCCACGAGCAAATACGGGAGTGGGCTTAAATACACTCACACATTTGCATCTCATACATACTCATGTCTCATTTGCAAGCAACAACTGATTGGTTAGCACTTGTTGGTTACGCAGTCCTGCCTTAGTTTCCCCATTTAGTTTCCCACGCATTCATTCTCACACAGACGGGGTAAACACTCACACAGCTGGGAACGGTCTGGGAACTGTTCCCAAACACACAGATAACAGCAAGGTCAATCTCATAGCTTCACTATGCACTCTCCTGGAGTTGACTTAGAAGCGTAACTACACTTCCTAGTGATTGCCCGTCACAATGTCTTCCGGTCCTAACAGCTCTACAAACAGATTTTGTCCTTGTGTATCTAGGTCAGATCAGGCTGTGGGTTTTTTTTAACCGATATTGTTGTACTAGTGCAATCTGTAGTGTGGACAGTTATACCAGTACAAAGGGGTGTTATAGCAGTATGGTTTATCCTCCTTTCCATACAGAATACTTATGACAGGGTAAGCAGACTTTGCAGAAAGCGACTTATTTTTTGATAAAGTTGATTAATAATATGGAGGTTTATTTTAAAAATGTTTTCGATCCATTTAAATGTTTACAGCGGCGCAAAACTTACGGGGGTCCCAGAGAATGGGAGGGTCAGAGGAGAATTACTTAATGACAGCAGATGCTCAGATTCAAAAAGTTTAAGCTTTCTAACTGTTCCCCAGTGGTTCTCAACCAGATGTATGCGAAGGTCTTCCAATGGTACATTAACTCATCTAGGTATTTGCCTCATTTTACAACGGGCGACGTAAAAAGCATTAGTGAAGTCAATACAAGCTAAAATGTCATACCGCCAATGACTTGTTCATAGTGCTCTATAAATGATTCACTGAAATGTAAGTACAATATTAGGATTCCAAATACTTTATAATGATATGGTAGAAATGAGAAAGTCAGCAATTTGTCAGTACTAGTGTGATGCAACACTTTTGTATCTTTAGGTCTGATTGTGTACGCGGGTAGTTTTTAAGTGGGGTGAAACTCGGGGTGTGCAAATCAGATGCCTGAAAGGTCAACAGTCGTCTGGAAAACAGACGCTATTACACACATTGCCAACGTCACGTCAAAAAATAAAGTCAATATCCTTAAATCAAACCCTACTCATGTCTCAAGCAGAGTTTTTCTTACTTTGCTTCTCTATAGGGTTTGATTGTTATCAATGGAAAGAGTTTTTCATGGGGCCCTGAGTGTGTTTGGTGAAACTGACATTGATGAAATTGACCGGTAAAAATCGAATCCTTCCACACCTATAAGGCACTTTTATGTCAGTATAACTAAGTCTAAGCTACAGCAGCTGAACTTGTTTGACCAGATGGGGATAGTTAAAGCGGAACAACTTGTGTGCAGAGACAAGATTTAAAATCCACACAGTCCAGAGCCATCTATTCGACCTGGCTTTTGGCCACAGGTGTAGTTTGACTTCTACATTTTGGTGGATAGTGCCAGTCAGGCCAATGGCGGGGGCAAACTCCATGCCTGCCTGAGGTTTGCAACTGCCCTCCCAAACTACGCCCACACTTTTGGGGAGGGTTTGAGGGTCTGCGTCCCTGAAGGCTGGAAAGAGGATTTTTCCTAGCTACCTGAGCCTGTTCCCTTTGTGGAATGATTAAAATACTACTGGGTTTTTTTTAGTTTTGCTGCAGTATCCATTATTTATCCAGCATCTAGAGTGACTTTTAAAAAAAGAATCAAATTGAAATTCATTAATTCGAAGCAGCCAGGCTGAATGGACAGAGCACAGCCACTCTGCCCCTTGCTTTGCCCTTCGCTTCATCTCATTGCCTAGTAGAAATACTCCTAGGTTTTGCATCCATGTCATGAGTCTGTTAGTTCACAAGTTCCTAGAGCTCCTGTCTCTCCAGCGGAAACCCAGAGACCCGAAGAAACAAAGCGACATTCTGACTCCACAGGGGAGAGCCACGTTTACCTGCCCCAGAGCAGGGTTTGAGGCCGGTTAAGAACATGTCAAGCGTCTTCCCTGAGGAGCTGCGATCCAAAGGTCTCCAAGCCCTTGCCAAAATGGGGCAAGACCGTGTTACAGAAAGGGGAGGAGGGGGCTCCTTCTAGCTGCCAGCACATGGACCTGCCCCCAGAACCGAGTCAGGGTTTACCTCTTTCGACCCCCCTCAGTACATCTGTAGATGGAGTAAATCGCTGTATTTCTGGGGGGCCTAGATCGGGCCCTCATCACGCCGGGCACTGCGCACACACGGAGACCCAGTCTCTGCCCCAAAGGGCTTCCAGGCTCAAAAGACAAAGGGTGGGTGGAGGGAAACTGAGGCACAGAGCGGGGAAAATGACGTGACTAAGGTCACCCAGCACTCATATAAGTGGGAGTTTTTACAAGGCCGACTTCTGAGGTCTGTATGCAGCCAGAGCTGCTGTTAACTTCACGCAGGGGGCTGTCCTGGAAAGAAGCTTCCGACAAAAGTCCGGCAGGAATCTCGCCTGGTTTTGTCGTCACCATCAAATCCCCAGACGAGGCAAATCTCCCCCAGATTTAGGGCGTGGGGGAGGTTTGCTCAGCTACTAGCCAGGGACCGAACTCTCTGGGGGTTCAAAGGCAGCCCTCCCTTCCCATAATGCAACAGGGCGGGTAGGGTGGAGAGGAAAGGTGGCATGGTGGGCAAGATGCCAACCTAGGCCTCTGCCACAGTGTGACATCCAGAAAGTCACTTCCCTACTCTGTGCCTCAGTTTCCCCATCTGCAAAACTCCTAGACCTTGGCCCAATCACTTTTCAGCAGGTACCTGCAGCCTCATCCGTCACAGCCAGGAGCAAGCCACGGCCAGCACCTAGATGCCGCTCCGTTGGCTGCTACCAAAACCACAGCAGAGCCTCTCCGTATCGGAGACTTGCCAGCCGGGAGAAGTAAGGTAAGGAGAAGGGGGCCCTGGGAGGGGATGGAAAGGGGGCTCCCTTAGGGGCTGAGGCTCCTGGGAGTGGGTGGGTGTAGGGCAGGGGTGGCCAGCCCGAGCCAGAATTTACCAATGTACATTGCTGACAAGCCACAGTAATATGGCAGGGCCCCCCCATCAATCACCTCCCCCCCCCCCCGCTCCCAGAGCCTCCCGTCCACCGGCAGCCCCGCGGATCAGCGCTGCCCCCTCCTTCCCCGCACCTCTTGATCAGCTGTTTAGTGGCGTGCAGGAGGCTCTGGGGGGAGAGGGGGAGGAGCGAGGGCATAGCAGGCTCAGGGGAGGGGGCGGGCGGGGGTGGAGTGGGGACAGAGCCGGGGTTGAGCAGTGGGCACCCCACACCCCCGACACATTAGAAAGTTGGCGCCTGTAGCTCCAGCCCCGGAGTCGGCGCCTGTACAAGGAGCCGCAGATTAACTTCTGAAGAGCCTCCATGAGACCGCGATCGAGGATGACCGGATGTCCCGGTTTTATAGGGACAGTCCTGATTTTTGGGGGGGTTTCTTATCTAGGCTCCTATTACCCCCCCACTCCCTGTCCCGATTTTTCACACTTGCGGTCTGGTCACCCTGCCGCGATCCCGGCTGCAGTGTTGAAGTGTTACTGTAATACACAGTGATCCAGCTCTGATCCTTAACGCTCTCACTTCAGGTAACCTGCCAAGGGGGAAAATCTGCATCTGGTGCTTTTTGCTTGTGGATAAAAAAAAGGGGGAAAGAATCCCCCCCCCCTTAAATAAAGAAATGGTTCCTGCCTATATTTTTGCATCCGAAACTAGGCTCTGGTCTAGCCCCTGGAAGACTCTGTGGAGGACTGGAGAACTCGGGGCTCTGTGGGAAATTCTCACCCCAGCCACATGATTGGATGACATCCTCACCGGTCCCAAAGAGGTCAAACCCCATTGGCTGACAGAGGGAAGCGGCTCCGAGCCCGGCCGCTGGAACCTGGCGTTTGCTTTCGACCAGGCACTTTTCACTCCGGATGAACAGATGGGAGAAAAGGCCTCTCTGTTAAAGAGACACCAGGCTCTGCTCTTCAGTTAAGTGTGAATCGACATCCCTGGGTCATCCCAGGAGACCTCCAGGGGAAACAAGATTTGATGGCTCCAAGGTGCAAAACAAGCAGAATTAAATATATATATATATATCCAAACCAACCCCTTTCAGGCCTTGTTTTAACCAGAATAAAGGGCACAGACCCCTCTCCCACCAGCATAGCGTCCTCTGGAGGACAGCCAGGACTCTGGTACGTATTCAGGTCAACCAGGCCTAGGGTGACCCGATTTTATAGGGACAGTCCCGATTTTTGGGTCTTTTTCTTATATAGACTCCTATTCTCTCCCCCTCCCCCTCCGGGCCTGATTTTTTTACACTTGCTGTCTGGTCACCCTAGGCACGACACATCCCGCCTATTGAAACACGTTCTGTCAAGGGAGATCACACCACACTCGAACCCGGGACGGTCAGCCCCAAAGCACCGTCCTTGGCCACTCAAGCTGAAGGGGGGAACGCGGTGGCTAGCAGCAGTAGCAGGCTGTTCTCTGGTGGAAATAGCGCTCCCCCTCCCCCATGAACCAGCAGGTTACGCAAGCAAACAAGAGGTCTGGTCTAAGGAGCAAGGGCTGCTTCATCTGAATTCGGGCCGGGATTCAGAGCCAAGGGAGTTAGGAGCCTGATTCCAAACACCGCAGGCCCCTTTGGAAGGACGAGCCCTAAAGCCCAAGTCTCCGAAAAGCGTCTGTGTAACCGCGGCCCTTCGTCGCCCCGGTCAGCCGTTCTCGGGGCCTCGCGTCAGCTCTACCAGCGGCAACAAGACTTCGTGCCGCGGGGCCCCCAGAGCCGCTCCGGCTCTAGTGGAGAGAGTTGAATTCTGTGCTCATAGGCACCAGGCACCACACTGATCAGCTGGGTGACCGTAGGCCAGGCCCTTCCCTGGCCCGTGCCTCAGTTTCCCCTCCCACTCTGTCAATTTAGAGTCTGAGCTGTTGAGGGCAGTGTCGGCACAGCGCCCGGCCCAGTGGTATCCTGAGCTCGCGTAGGGCGGGATGCCGGTGCCGGGGGTGGGGGAGTGGCATTCATGCAGATACCCCACGGCTGTCAGGGCGTTTCTTCCAGCCACAGATTCTGCATCAGTGACGCACAAGGGCAAACCCCCCAGATCACAGGGGGGAGTTTCATGCACCAGCTGCTAGAGAGGACCAGGCGGATACGAATCCCATCCCCCTCCGCAGTCATTCGCACCTGGGGAAAGCCACATTGCCTGCGCTGGGGCCCTGGGCGTGGAGAATCGGGCCCACTGGGCAGCAGGGAATTGGGTTCAACCTCCTTTTAGTTGTAGACCAGCACCAAGGTTGTAGGTCAGCACCTACCTAGTTGTAGGTCAGCACCAAGCCAGTTCCACCCCGACCTTTGTGCAGGGGGATAGGGGCAGAGTTAAGGGCATCTGGAGCTGGAACTGCATTTCCCGAGTTCCTCTCAAGATTGGGGCGTGCTTGGTAACGTCACTGTGACCCTAGGGATGGGGGGCTGGTGGACCCGGGGCCAGCTCATGCCAAGGTCCCCGAGTCCCCGCTGAACACTGACAAACAGGTGGCTGGGAGCAGCCTGGAGCCCCTGTGGTTAGTATCATTAAAATAGGTGTTAGGATGATAAGAAGGTGCTTAGAGTTTAGGGAATACTGCTGGCATTTGTCTGACTTATAACATCTGTATCCCCTATTGCAAGGTCATAGCTGAGTGTTTGAATTATAAGTCTCTGCAAATCACCGGAGAGGAGAGGGACATTAACCAGTCTGAAATACTGGTCTCCAGGCCAAGGTGCTATATCCCGCCCAACAAGGAATGTCCAGACACACCAGGTGGACTATTGGGGAACGTTAAAGAGGACAAAGGACGTTGTTGGTTCATCTTCACTAAGAGGGGAGGAGAGTGGACTTGCAAGAAGAGTCTTCCCAGCAGGTGAGTCTGCAGCTCAGAGCAGAAGCGGGCAAGGGAATAAAAAACCCTAATCCAAAGGAATTGGATCTTTGTGTGGCTGGGACTCTGGGGGGCGAGGATTACTAGGCAGAAGCAAGAGATCCCCAGTATTTAGTCAAAGTTAACACCAAAGGACACACAGCCCTTGCTCAGTACAGGAACGGCTATTACTTTTTGAGATTTAAGACCGGAACTCGCCTGAGTCTGTGTGTTCACCTGCTTTAACCTTGTAAAGAACACGCCCGTTTCCTTTCGCCACGTAATAAATCTCTCGCTAGATTCTTACAGGACTGGTTCTGAGTGTCATCTCAGGGGTTCAACCGAAAGTACAACCGGCCTGGGGTAAGTGGCGGCTTCCTGGGGAGTGGAAGTAAATTGCTGGGATTCTTGGTGAAGGGGACTGTCTGTTACACAGGTGGGCGAGAAAGATCAGAGGACTCAGAGGGACAGTCTGTGACTCCATATCAAGGCAGGGCTGGGCCTGGGGAGTTTATACTTGATAAGTGTTTGGTGAGATCTAGGTAGAGCCAATTTGGAGGGGGTACCCTGGCTAGACAGATAGGTGGAGAGAGCATGGCCCCCGCGCCGGGACAGTTTCACCTTGACATTGTGAGTTTTAAAGGTTAAGGAATCGACACCAGGAGCGAACCCCAGTCAGGGGAGGGTGGTGTGAGAAGACGTCGAACGGTGACGTTTGGAGAGGGGAAATCCCCGGAAGAGGAAACCCCCGGCCAGGAGCTGAGAACGAGAAGGAGAGTCTGTGGATCTCCAGGACCCGCCGGCCCCAAGCACCGGGGAGGAGATGAACGCAGTGGGACTGGCCGGACTGCAGCACCAATGGCGGAATTCCAGAACAGGGAAACTGAGGCAGCAGTAGAGCGCTGCAGGCAAAGGTAGTGAGGGAGCGGAGATGACGACACAGGAGGCGGAGGGAAGCTCACACCAGGCCACTCAATGTACGTGAGCAGTAAAAAGGAACTTCCCCTGCTGGGGAGTGCACCCCAAACCCAGGAGGGGGAGAGTCGGCCCAGTTTATACAGAGACTGGCCGCACAGATTATTGAGGGAGGACAGGCAACTTTTTAACGCTGTGGAGGAGCAGATGACGGTACCACTTGGGGGGGGGGCACAATTTAAAGGTGTCCTCCCCCCCCCCCCAGCATGCCCCCACTCCCTCGTGCTCCAAGGAGCCTCTCCCCACAGCTCCCAGCTCTTTGCTGTTGCCTCTCTCTGGCGGCCAGCCCCAGGGGCTGCCGCACAGGGAGGGGGCCTGGGTGGAAGAGCCTGGCAGAAATCTGGGGGAGGCATGTGGCCCCACATGTCCCCACAAACGTGGGTCACCTCGGTGGAGAAAGAGGATGCTAAGGTGTCTAAGAAACGTAAAGCCAATAGGCTAAAAAGGTTTCGGGTTCCGCCGAGACCTTCCGCTCACGGGGGAGAAACCTCCGAGCAGCCGACAAGGTCACTTGTGTTGCATACGTACAAATGTGCAACTTTAATGAGAAAATGGATAAGGAGGCTGGGCGCCGGGGGTGACTGTGGAATGGTTTGATCCGATGGCCCAGGAGCAATGGTTAGGGGTCGTCACAGACGAGAGGAAGGTAACAAACGACAAACCAGCCACCCTTTTAGAGGCTGCAGAAATTGCTGATGAGTATATTGAATCATGAGAGAAGGGGGGCAAGTCGCCAGAGGAAGGGAAATACCCCTGTCCCGGGGTTAAGAGAAGTGACTGGAAATAAACCGAACCCCCAACTTTGATGATTAAAAACCTCCAAGTGAGGCCAGGTTTAAAGCCCTCACCAAAAGGGGAGGCAGGGATTCTGCCAGCACCGTGGGGCCTCCTGCCATACAACCAAACCCCACCCGCCCCCGGGAATGCCACTACAAATCGGCCCCGAGGCAGCAGCAGGGCAGGGGGAAATCGAACCAGGATCGAGCCCCGGGAGAGGAGGGAAGGATTTCTTAAGAGTGCTAACGGGAAATGATGCAGGCGGTAAGGACCCAAGGGACACCGCGGCCCCAGACGCTTTGGTCAAGGAAAGCTGGGGAAGAGAGAGAGTTTAACTACCTTAGCTTTGGCCAAAGGGCCCGGGATTCCCCCTTCCGCCAAGATTTACTTCCAGCATGAGGATTTTGAAGGTGCTATAGGAACCGACGTCCCGCCGCTGTTTTAATAGGTAACCATGTTAGCAGGTTCATATCATAACGCGCCACTGGAAAGAGTCCGGCTCTTGGACAGCAGGGGGCGCCGCAAGGGTGGGGAAAACGCCCTCCGTCCTTTACCCTTTGTCCCCAGAGGATGGGTTAGGAGATTGCTGGGGAGTCTGCTCTTGAGTTTCGGGAGGCTCAGCCCGCCAAGGAGAGGAAGGCGGCGCCGGAAAACACCCCGGCTGGGGGAGGAATGGGGGGAGAGGTTTTCTAGGAGGAGGTTGGCTGTACAGGGAGGCTCCTGGGTGAGGCGTTTGTGCTGGATGCGTGGAGGACGGAGTGGCTCAGGGTTGCCCCTTTGCGGGGTGGAGAGAAGCCACGCGGCGCTGATTTCCCTGAATGATATAAACAGCAGAGACTTACTCGACTCGCGATTGCTACCCAGCGGGTGCCGGAGGGTTCCCAGGCTGGCGGGGCAGAGCAGGAGGGGAAGGGTGTCCTGTTAAAGGGGCTGGTTAGAACCGACCCAGATCCACGGAGAATCCAGAAAGACAACGGGCACCCTCCCGGCGGGACGGTCCCATCTAGCAACCCCCAGCCAAGAGGAAGGCGATTTCCTCCCACCTCTCCGCAGGGAGGCAGAGTGCAGCCCCAGACGCGGGAAAGTGTCAGATGGGAGGGTTAAAAGCAGGGCTGCCGGGGAGAGACGCTCACTTGGGACTGACAGAGAGAGACAGCGAGAGGGAGCGGGAGCGGGAGATGTTTCCCAGAGGGTCTGTTGATATCGTGAGACCCCCACCCGGACCTCCCTGGAATGGAAAGAAATATATGGACAGAACAAGGAGTAATGGTCTCAAGTTGCAATGGGGAAGGTTTAGGTTGGATATTAGGAAACACTATTTCCCTAGCAGGGTGGTGAAGCACTGGAATGGGTTCCCTAGGGAGGTGGTGGAATCTCCTTCCTTAGAGGTTTTTAAGGTCAGGCTTGATGAAGCCCTGGCTGGGATGATTTAGTTGGGGGTTGGTCCTGCTTTGAGCAGGGGGTTGGATTAGAACCTCCTGAGGTCCCTGCCAAGCCCGAGATTCTCTGATTCTATGGTTGCCAGCAGCTCTAATAGAAACCCTGAAACCGGCTACTCCCCTAAGCCCCATTTTAGCAGAGGACGTTTCCCCAGACTCTTGTCCGACTGTGGTGTACGGTGGGATTCAAGAAGTTCCGGGGGTTTTGGGGAGCGAGTGTTATGTGGGCTGCCCCCAACAGCCAGACGTTAACGGCCTGGTAGAAGAAGTTTCAAGGGGGGGATGTGTGTTACGTGGTGGGAGAGTGACTGGGGTACGCTGCTCCCTTATTTGCATTCCCCCACAAATCTAGGGGTTCCCCCACTTTGAGCGCCAAACCAAGCGAGGGAAGCGCAAGATTCCATGCGAAGCTCTCGGGTGGGTGGGACAGAGCAGACAGGCCGGCCTGTAGCGGGGTGAAGAGAAGTTAAAGGCGGATGGATTGGAAGGACCTAGGGGGTCTCAGATGTGGGACAGGCAGGCGGCAGAAAGGGGCGCTGGTGTTGATGGCAGCGAGGAAGAACAGGATGCAGGAGCGCTGGGAGGACCCTTCGCGGAGACGGAGAGTGAATGAGGTGGTTTATGATGCAAGGAAACCGCCATACAAACGGTGCCTGTCAACAGATTGAAAGCGTCCCACAAAAGGAGCCGGGTTGCGGGGGGAAGGGAGGGGAAGATCTGATCTGCTGACAAGGGAACATTTCCCCCTTAATGGATCTGGTCAGGGAGAGTAAAGAAGAGACTCCGCTGGAGAGTAGGGAGATTCGGGAGGGCCTTAGACCCAATATTGGAAACACCACAGGCGGGTATTTCCCACCCAGCTAGGTGCCTTCCACTGAAACGACAGGACCCACCCTGCCCCTACGGGGCCAAAGGAGATCCGGGAGGAAGTGGAACGCAGGCTAGATAGGAGAGATGGGGGCATCTCCTATTGTCACGGTACCCACAAGGGATAAACCCAGGAGACGGGGTGTAGATTTCAGAAGGGTGGACGCCCTTCACCCAACCTCACCCTGACGCCACACCCCGGATCGGGGACCTACTGGAGAGGGGTGCAAAATTCACAAGCGCTCATAAGGCTTTGACTCGTGACTATCGGCAAATTCCCGCAGACAGCAAGGCCAGGGAGAAGCCAGGCCTCAGAGTGGACTCTGGGCTCTCTGGTTCTGCCTATGGGGTTAGTCAGTGCCGGGGGGCCCTTTCGGAGGATCATACGGAGACGCTGCCGACCTTCGCCAGGGCCGATGTAGACGACTTGGCTGTTTTTAGCGGTTCCTGGCAAGACCACCTGAGCCACGGGGGATGGAGGAAGGAGGCCGCAGGGCGAGCAGCAGCTGTGTTAGCCCTCACCCTTTAAAAGTGGAAGCATTCGGAATTGGCCTGCAACGCAAACCAAGGAGCAGATCAGAGAAGATCAGAGTTGGAAGGGACCCCGGGAGGTTCTGCTCCAACCCCCTGCTCAAAGCAGGGCCAGCCTGAACTAAATCATCCCAGCCAGGGCTTTGTCAAGCCGGGCCTTAAAAACCTCTAAGGGTGGAGATTCCACCACCTCCATTCCAGTGCTTCACCCACCTAGGGAAACAGTGTTTCCTAATATCCAACCTAAACCTAAATCCTCAATCATTGGAGACGGGAAAAGGGTTAAGTGACACTGTGGCCCCCATAATAGACCTTACCAACAAAAGGGGGCTCCAGATCGGGTGATAAGGACTGAGGCTTGTAAAAAACTGGCACACACCCCCCCCACCACTGAACAGAACTGTGCTGGAGAGGGAAGTGACTCTCTCATTTGGGCAATTAAGCAACTTAAGCCTTAACTGCAGAATAGAAGAGGTAAGGTCTGAAGAGATCCCTCCCTGCCAACAGGGTGACAACCAAGCCAAAAGGGACCAATCCAGGACTGCTAGGCAGGAGCTGAGCTTTCAAGGAGGGTGGCACGGGGGGAAAAAATGTCTATCAAGGGAAAAGAAAACGTGGCGGCCGATGCCTTGACAAGAACAGAGGGAAGCTGATGAGTATGCAGGAGAGTCAGTGACACCCCTTCCTACGCCGTGTTTGCATTGGGGGGGGGGGGAGGGAGTCCTGCTGGCAGACCCCGGGCCCGCTCCTGCATGGTCCCCCTGTCTCCATTGAACACTGATAAATACATGGCTGGGAACAGCCTGGCTCCCGTGTGTTAGTATCGTTCACACAGGCAGGAGGAGGAGGAGAACGTGTTTAGACTTTAGGGCAGGGGTCTCAAACATGCGGCCCGGGGGCCACATGCGGCCCGCAAAGCCCTTCCCTGCGGCCCGCCAAGCTTCCTGGCGCCCCCCCCCCCCCCGGTCCTCCCATAGCAGTTTGCAGGACGGAGGGGCCAGAAGTGGAGGCTTCTCTGCTGCCTGGCTGGGCCGCGTGTGTTTCTAGCTCTGGACTTCCTAGATTGCTCTTGCTTTGTTTGCCAAACAGCTGTTGGTGGTGCCTAGTGCTTTCCAGGAGGGAATGGGGAGCTGCGTGCTCAGAGGAGGTGGGGCAGGGGTGGGACCTCTTGGAAGGGGTGGAGTGGGGGCAGAGCCGGGGCAGCGAGGGCAGGGTGTGTGTCAGTGGTGCGGCCCTCGGGCCAGTGCACTAGTCCTCATGGAAGGGGTGGAGTGGGGGCACAGCCGGGGCAGCGAGGGTGTGTGTGTGTGTCAGTGGTGCGGCCCTCGGGCCAGTGCACTAGTCCTCATGCGGCCCTCGTGGTCATTTGAGTTTGAGACCCCTGCTTTAGGGAATGCTTGCACGTTGCTGCCGGCATTCATCTCATTCATAGCATCCGTATCCCCCATGGTAAGAGAATATCTGAGCGTTCGCATTATAAGCCTCTGGCAATCACCAGAGAGGAGAGGGACGTTCACCGCTGATCTCCAGCGGACAGGGTTACGTCCTGCTTGACACGGAACACCCAGCCGCGCCAGGAGAACTATTGTGAAAGGTGAAAGAGGACAAAGGACGTTGTTGGTTCATCTTCACTAGGAGGGGAGGAGAGTGGACTTGCAAGAAGATTCTTTCCAGCAGCTGAGTCTGCAGCTCAGAGCAGAAGCAGGCAAGGGAATACAATAATAATAATAATAATAAAAAAACCCTCCTAATCCGAAGGAATTGGATCTTTATGTGGCTGGGACTCTGGGGGGCGAGGATTACTAGGCTGAAGCAAGAGATCCCCAGTATTTAGTCAAAGTGAACTCCAAAGGACACACAGAGCTTGCTTATTATAGGAGCCGCGATTACTTTTTGAAATGTAGGATTGGAACTCGGGGGGGGGGGGGGGGGTTACGTTCACCTGCTTTAACCCTGTAAAGCAGTGGTCCCCAACCTTTTTTGCGGCACGGACCGGATTTCTTTTTTCTTCACCGCCGCGGACCGGCTGTATGTCCGCCGAAAAGCCGCCGAATTCACTCCGAAAAGTGAAACTGCGGCTTTTCGGCGGACGCTTCCGGGAACGCGTCCGCGGCCCGGTAGCGATCTATCCACGGCCCGGTACCGGTCCGCGGCACGGGGGTTGGGGACCACTGCTGTAAAGAACTCCCTCGTTTCCTTTGCCCGTGTACTAAATCTATAACTAGCCAGTCCTGTAATAAACTATGAGCATTGGCCCTGGTGCGAGATCTAAAGGGCAATTGATCCTTGGGGACTGGGAGTCACCTGAATTTTGCTGGGATTTTTGGTGTCATTGATCATCTATCGCACAGGTCAGCCCCCCTGCAGGGCAAGACAGATCAGAGAACCCCAGGGGACTGTCTGGGACTCCATAGCAAGGCCTGAGGCATTTACACTTCATGTTTGGCTGGGGAGACCGACGGACAGAACCGCTCCAGTACCCACGATCCTTGCGGAATCCCCTCCAGCACCACCCCGATCCCAGCTGGAGTTGAGTGGAAGAGAAACTAAGAGAAGCCCATGCCAGGCTCACACCCACCAGGGAGTGTCGCTGCTAGAAATCAGGGGGGGAGCTGCCCACGGCAGGCCAAGTCCAGACGATACCAGCAGAACCCCTGTCCCGGGGGGAGGGGGGGCAATATGAGGCTATAACGCTCCCAGCTGCTATAGCTCCAGTACTGCACCTGTGCCAGGTGAGTGCTCAGTTCCCACAGCGCCCCCTGGGGGCAGTAGGGGATATAACACCCCAGCTCCAGTACTGCACCTGTGCCAGGTGAGTGCTCAGTTCCCACAGCGCCCCCTGGGGGCAGTAGGGGATATAACACCCCAGCTCCGGTACTGCACCTGTGCCAGGTGAGTGCTCAGTCCCCACAGCGCCCCCTGGGGGCATTAAGGGATATAACACCCCAGCTCTGGTACTGCACCTGTGCCAGGTGAGTGCTCAATCCCCACAGTGCCCCCTGGGGGCAGTAGGGGATATAACACCCCAGCTCTGGCACTGCACCTGTGCCAGGTGAGTGCTCAGTCCCCACAGCGCCCCCTGGGGGCATTAAGGGATATAACACCCCAGCTCTGGTACTGCACCTGTGCCAGGTGAGTGCTCAGTCCCCACAGCGCCCCCTGGGGGCATTTGGGCCCAATTTGAGGGGCAGAACCCCAGCAAGGATAACTCCAGCTATGGCCATGTCCCCCCCCAGCAGCCCCCCCCCAGTAGCTAATAATCAATGCAGGTTATTCCCCCACAGCCACCCCTCCCTGGAAGGATTACAGGTGTATTACACCCCTAGCTACCACAGCTCTGCCTCTGCACCTATGGCAAAACCACACCCAACTGGGTCCAGGTGGTATAGGCCCTAGTGCCGCACCGAGCCTGCCTCCAGAATGAACCAAGAGGGCCCTTGGGCCCCAGGGACTCCTTGAGGCCAACTGGCAGAGGGGCTTACGGACGCGCGGAGTCGGACATCCACATAAGAGGTGGCAAAGGAAGGTCTCTACCAAGAGCGGGGACGCGACGGTCGTCCTGACCGGCGCGAGAAGCCCGTAAGGATGAGATTTCAGCAGCTACACGTGCATCTGGCTTCATTACAACGGGCTCCCGGCCAATCCAGCCGGGAGAGGTTTCGCTCACAAAGACGGTATCCGGTTAGCTCGCTCTAGCAGGCGGGTGCTGGTTTTATTTGACCCGTCCCCAGGAGTTTCCCAGACTTCTGCTGTCCTTGTGTCTGGGTTCTCCACGAAGTCAACTGATCCTGGATTTCACTGCAAACCTATCGAAGGGCCGGGCTCTTTCCCCAACAGACGCGGGTCCCAGAAAGACGTCTCTCTAACAGCCCAACCCAGCCACCGCCACCCCGCAAATCCCCGAGGACTGGAAGGGAAGCAGCGAGCGGAGGGGAAGCTGGTAAGCGAGCGGTGCCGTGTCTTTGGGACGGGCAGATCTGTGAATTCCGGGAGGGGCCAGTGGGTCAGGGGCTGCACCTGCCACGGGAAAGCCTGGGGGCAGGCGGGGGTAGGCGGTGACCCCCACCCCACCAACTACAGACCAAGCTTCCAGACGCTAAGGGGAGGGGGTAGCGAGGTGGCGCACAGCTCCGGGGAGGCATCCCAGGCTGCGGGATCTTGAAGGATTTGGGTCTCCCCAAGCCGACCCCAGCAGCTGATGGGCACAGCTGCCTCCCTGCAAAGGGGAGGGGAGGAGAGACCCTCGTACGCACTGAGTTTCTCCCTCTGTCTCTAAAGCCAGCTCCCGGACAGGAGCTCAGCACCACCTATCCCACGCTGGAGCGGGCGGCAGCACTGGCCGGCGCGGTACCAGAGTTTGTGGGGTTTTTAACGTGTTCAGGACGGAGCCGGAGTTCAGCGAATCAGAGGAGACTCCCCTCCCCCTCCCGCACTGTCCCTGTTTTCTTATCAGCCTTCCCCCCCCCCCACCAACCCCCACGTGCGCCCGCTGTGTCCGGCACCCCATGCTGCAAAACCAGGGGCCACACTGCCATCGGGGAACCACACTGCACCCAGAGCCCACATCGACACCCCTCTCCCCACCCCCATTTGCTTGACACGGCATCCCCCCATTGTAATGCTGGATCAGTGGGAGTGGTTCCCTCTCTCCCTTCCCACACATGGATGCACGGGGGGGGGGGTTGTTAAGGGTGCCCCCAGGCCTCCTGGGTCGAGCGTAGGGGTGGGAGAAGGGTAAGAAGGCAGCTCTGACACCAAGCGATGGGGTGAGGGGCTGGATCACGCACTGATGTGAGGGGAGGGGGAAGCTCTTAGCGTGACAGGGACAGAAACCGGACCGGGCTGGGCGGGGAACACAGACTTGGGGAGAAAGCAGAGTCCTACACACACCGGCCCCTCCCCAGGGCTCAACACCGGAGTGGGAGCTTACCAACACTAAATACGGGCTAGCCTGGTGCTGGCGAGAGCTCACGCCCCACAGGGCCCCGGGGGCAATATGAGGCTATAACGCCCCCAGCTGCTATAGCTCCAGTCCTGCACCTGTGCCAGGTGAGTGCTCAGTCCCCACAGCGCCCCCTGGGGGCAGTAGGGGATATAACACCCCAGCTCCGGTACTGCACCTGTGCCAGGTGAGTGCTCAGTCCCCACAGTGCCCCCTGGGGGCATTCGGGGGTATAACACCCCAGGTACCACAACTCTGCTGCCGCAGCTGCTTTGCGTTCTGCCCGAAAACCACCTGGAAAGGAAAGTGATGAGCTTATACTGGGCCGCCCGCAGGGGGCGCTGCTGCCAGCATGCGATGCAGCTGCTCTAACGCTGCTTCAACAGCCCCCCCCCCCCCCCCATGGGTAGACACTGCTGACAGTTCCTACCCATTGCAATCAAACACACACACCCATACACTGGTCTTAGCTTCATGCACCTTGGGGTCATGCATGTTACCCCCACCCCCCAACAGGCGCGGGCATGCGGCTGGGGGTGGGGCAGCAGGAAGCGTGCGCCCCACAGCTGCGTATGGGTTTTCAGGGCTGGTTGGCTTAGGGAGAGGCAGGGGTGGCGAGGAACAAGCGGGAGGGGGGAGGGAGAAAGGGGGCGGGTCGCAAGCGCCCCGCATATCTTCATTACCTCGGTGGCAAAGATGCACGGCTCAGTCTGGTCCGGGATAATGTAAATAGGGCGATAGGGGCTCTCTTTGGGGTACCCCGCAGGGGCACGTGAGAAGATCGGCTCCGATTTCTTACTGTAAGAGAGAAAACCAGCGTGAGCGACGGGCGGAGGAAGAGACGAGATTACGCGGCCACAGCACGAGGGCTGAATAACTCCCGACCCTCAGGAGGGGGATACGCGGGCGGCATTGTGAGGTCACGGTCCCCATTCGCCCAGCTAAAAGAGGAATCGGGACCGAGCAGGGAGACTGGACCCAGCTGTGGTATCCAGTGGAAGCCAGGAAGAGGGAGCCAGGTTCGCGGCGTTCTCCTCCCAGCTGGCTGCGTGACTTTGGCTGAATCGCGCAGACTAGGGCAATTATATACCCAGCTTCCACTAAAATAATCATCTGGACAGTGGTGGTGCCTAGGTGCCCCAGTGATGGAGCAGGGCACTATGGTTCTAGGCGCTGTACATTTTTATTGATATTAGGTGTATTACGGTAGTGCCTATGCCCCCTTGTCATGGCCGAGTTCCCCACTGTGCCAGGCGCTGTACGTTTTTATTGCTATTAGATGTGTTACGGTAGCACTTTGGAAGCCCACAGTGCTCGAACCATGGGATCCTGGTCCATCCTTGAATGCCTAGGGGCTACCATCATTCACCTAATAGCAATTTTTAAAAAAGCTTGTTTGAAATGAAGTGTAAATTGAATGCAAAATATAGGTTAAGGCCTAAATTTATCATCTCTTAAAACATTTTAAAAAATAAAGCATATTTACTTTTTTATTTAAAGTAAAGTAAAATAGCCTCTATCAAAATTACTGAGTCAACGGCTGCTTTTCCATAGAAGGAAAGAATCAAGGGGGAAAAAAAACTTGAGGTCAAGCTTTATAAATATGATACAATACACCATGTACCGTATTAAGGACTTGTTCCATTTAATAAAAATAAATTGCATATGCAGTTGCGTGTGTTTAAATGTCATTCCAGTTCCCACCCTAATGCAATTTGACAAATCATGGGCAAAAAACCAAAAGCAAACCAAACCACCAACCCATCAAATAAGCAAGATCCTTCACCATTTCCCAACATACTAAAACTGCACAGCTAATGAGAATCTGAAAATACCAAGCTATGCAATTGCTTAAATAAATACATATAGGTATAGTGGGTCCTCCTAGGTAGCAAAAAGATGGATCACATCTAGTGTAAAGAATCAGAGAGGTAGCCGTGTTAGTCTGGAATAGCAGAGGTAACAAAGTCCTGTGGCACCTTGAAGACTAACTATAAAGTTTTGAAGCATAAGCTTTCGTGGGCTAATACCCACTTCGTCGGATGCAAGCAGTGGAAGTGTCCAGAGGCTCAAAACTTTATAGTTAGTCTTTAAGGTGCCACAGGACTTTGTTACATCTAGTGTAAAGACTCCATTTCATTATAAATCAACAGGTTTTCAAATGGTTCTATCGAGCAATGAGAACGTCCCTGTGTTTAGAAAATAAAGGAAGTAGGAATGGACAAGATGGTGATTAATCGAGGATTTAAATGCAGGGTTCTATTGGAGGATTTAAATCAATCCACCCTACACGAGTACAGGCAGACAACCTTTTAGTCAATGTTATTTAGGCATCTAAAGATGCTGGCAGGCTCCTAGCACAATTATCAGAAGCACCTAAGTGCCTAACTCTCATGGGCACTTCTGAACCCCCCTCCCCAGGTGCCTGTCTGCATCTTTAGGTGTTTGACAATCTGCCCCTTTAATGTTACAGTAGAAACAGGAAAATGTCCCTTTTCAGCAACTGCAGGCCCGGCGGTGCAGCCGCGAGAATCCGAGTGCTGAACGAAACTCAGAACCACCCAGCGTAACAAACTAGTCTAAGGCTTGGTCTATACTCTAGAGTTAGGTCAACAGGAGGCAGCGTACGTCCACTGAAGTCTGTAAGCGTCTCTACTGAAACGTCGCTCCCACAGATTTAACTACACGGACGTAACACTGCCTCTGCGAGAGGCATAGCGCCCAGGTCGAGGTGAGTAACGCAGTGTGTGCACGGACACACCGACTGTTGCTGCCCTTCTGGAGCCGTCCCATAATGCCCCACGCTGACATTTCAATCGGTGAGCCCAGGAGTGCCGCGCGGGTGATTTAATAACCACGGTGGCCGTACGTCGCCGTCACCGAGGGCGACTTGGTTTTGTCGTGTAGACTTGCTCTGATAAAACTGCCCTGACTGAGTCAAACTGTGGATGAAGGAATTAAAACGCAACCAGCCCTAGCATTCAAAATCAGGAGTGGGGCCCTAAAAAAAAAAAAAAAATCAGATCACACATGTCTAAAGACAAAAACTGACCCATTGTAACTACCCCGGCAGAGTCAGAGAGGTACAACAGCGGTCGTGCGGTCATAGAAATACACAGTATAACAATATTCCCTAGCTCTTCTATAGCATTTTTCATCAGCCGATCTCAAAGTTCTTTGCAAAGCAGGGCAGGATTATTATCCCCATTTTACAGATGGAGAAACGGAGGCACACTGCCTCGATCCGGGGAGGGGAATTATACTGACAAAAGGCAATTCTATCTTGGTATAACTGCGGCCACATGAGGACTTGCGCCAGTAGAACTGTATTAGGGTTACCGTATGTCTGGGATTTCCCCCGACATGGCCTTTTTTGATCCTCCACCCTCTCTCCAGACGGATATTTCAAAGAGGAGGAAATATCCAGGATTTTTGCAGCGCAGACATTGTGGCACAGACACTCTCTGTGGCCTGATTGTTCCTTCCCCCCTGCATTCACTGGATCCTGCCCACCCTGGCCCGGCCTGCCAGGTAAGCGGAGCCACCAAGCACCTCTTGGCCAGGCCGCGATTCCCACTGCGGGGCCTCAGAGTCCAGCTGGAACGGGTGATAGGGCCAGGGGAGGGGGAAGACGCAAACACGGAGTCCTGGGCCCGCACCAGCCTCCCTGCTCCCATGACAGGGAGCACAACACACACTCCCCACCTCGAGAGTGAGGCTGCAGGTGTCCCCTCTAGGACCCCCAAATATCCCCTCCAGCACCCTCTCAAATATGCGCCTAACCTTGGGACATCGGGAGCTGGGTCTTTGAGGATTAAACACACCACAAATTGCAAGACTTGCAATCAAACTGCAAAGGTTGCGGACAGAAATGGACTTCAAAATACCGAGAAGTGGCCCGATTTGTTTTTGAAAACGTTGCCCTTTTAGTCTGTTGTAGCCAGCACGTTCTAGAAAGGTCCGAGGTGCATCCATTGCTGGAGGCCGGACTTGTGAAACCTCCAAGCAGCTCAGGGGGGTTGGGTCCCGAACGCAGCTGAAAATCCGGTTGCGAGTGTTGCTGCTGCGAGGTTTCGCAAACGGGCCTGGTCTTTGGGGAGATCTGTGGGAGCAGAGCTCTGGAAAACAAACCGCACACCCAATGGTGTGCGCGCGGAGGGTTAAAAGCTACACAGTGGGGTCTGCCTGGGAGAACCCAGCAGCTCAGAAAACCAGAGATTTGTAGATTTCAAGGAGAGGATGGACCACTGCGATCATCTAGTTCGGGGGTAGGCCCACCTATGGCAAGTGTGCCAAAGGCAATATGCAAGCTGATTTTTAGTGGCACCCTGCTGCCGGTCCCCCCCTCAGCCCGCTCTCAGCCTGGGGACACTGGAAAAGTCAGCATGGAAAAGCAAGGGCAAGGATCCCACTCAACTGATAAGATCTGCACTTTAATTTAATTTTAAAATGAAGCTTCTGAAACAGTTTTAAAACTTTCTCGACTTTATAAACACTAGTGTAGTTATTGACTAGACTTCTAGAGACAGACCTTCTAAAAAGGTTAGGATGTATGACAGGCACCCGAAACATTAAGTTACAGTGAATAAATGAAGACTTGGCACCCCACTTCTGAAAGGTTGCCGACCCCTGCTCTGGCCTGACTCCCGGTACAACACCGGCTGGCAAACGGCTCTCAGTTAATCCTGTCTGGTCTAGAGCCGAGCTTTTAGAAAACTGTCCAATCTTTTTTTTTTATTATTAACCAAAAGAGAGAAAACTGCCAGTGCCGGAGAATCCACCAGGACCCTTAGCAAATTGTGCCAACGCTTCATTACCCTCACTGTTCAAATTCACACCGTAGTCATAAGGCATAAAATCCGGTCAATGGCAACTTGGAACCCAAGGCACAGAAAGCCCTGTAATTCTGCAATGGTTAGATACACGCCCTGCCTTAAGCTCCCTCTACTGACCGGAGGAAGGGTGTGAAATATTACTTATACAGCGAGAAAAAATTATGAAAAGACTTAAGTGAACAAGGCCCAAATCAATGAACCGCAAGGCCAGAGACTGAAGGAAGGGGACTGAAGGACCAGACCAGGGATCAGAGGTGGGGATGTCCCTCATCAACTCCCTGGTGTCCCAAAATGCTGGAAATCTTGGGCTCTCTACTTATGCTGTCTCCTCTGTTTATTATCTGGACACCAGAAGTGACAATAATTCTGTGTGAAACTGTATTAAATAAAGACCAAAAAAACCAACCAACGATGAAGTCTAAATTGGGTGGACTTATGCCTCAGTTTCCCACCTCACTCTCCCAACAAGCCCGGCCTCCTGCATAGCTGCAGGCCTGTGAATATCTCCTGGCTGGAGGTCTGTGACTTATCTGAGGTAGCAGCCAAAGAAAAAACAGCTGATCCCTGCAGGGACGAGGAATCAAAGACATTTGGATCCTCTTTCTAGACGCATTTGGATCACACACACACTCCGAGACGTCCCAGAGAATGCCAGACCTGCATTGCTCCTAAATAGGAAAGGGGAGGAAGGCTTATGTACATTTTTTCTTAATTCCTTTCATTCCCTCTGTCAGGGGTTGAGTCACCTGGCAGCTTTGAGAAGTTGTTAACTCCTCGTTCTCCCGCAGCCCCGTGAAGCGGGTGGTATTCAAGAACGCCTACGCTGCAAGACGCTGGACTTTCATGTTATGGATTTTAAAATATATATATAGAAAGACCAATGATTCTCTTCCTCGCCCATAAAACGGAGACAAAGCCGGCTGTGAGGTTCGCGCTCAGGTGGCTGGTTCTATGGAAAGGCAAACGATTCCTACATTTAAAACCCCCTAATGTGATCTGGATCCTGTCCTGCCCCCACGAGACCCCTGCTATACACACGTGACCCCCTGGCTGAAGTCACCACAGAATCTGGCCCTACGTGTGTCTTTTGCAGAATCAGATACATTCAAGCAGATGAAACATTTCCCCCGCTGAAACACACTGCAACTAAGAAAGTTTAAAGCAGAGACCTCTCCTCTCCCTCAGCTCTGTTCTCACCCCACGGCAAAGCATGAATAAAAGAGGCTGATCTTTGCTATCACGCCTTCCCACAAGACTGAGATCCGAGTCTGTACAACGCAAGTCCCAGCTCAGTGTCAATATCACTGTCTGATATGTGATCTGTAATCATGTCCGAATAAGCACCCATCCCAGTATGCTCCACAAACACAGCCTACACCCAAGAGTTCCTCCTTCCAGACTGCTCAGCCCACCCCCTCGGTCCTCTCTTCCCAAAGAGCTTTTATATGCAACCACCTGCCCCCACGAGTCAATAGAACCCACTTCGCTCTTTCGCAGAAGTCTCCATACCGATGAAGATGTTCCAGGCCCACAGATAGATAGACTTTGTTGTTAAGTTGCTCTGTTATGATCCCCTCACTCAGAATTTCAGCTCTTTTCTAAGTAAGTGGCTGAAAAACAGTCTCCCCTAAAAGAAGGTTTGAGATCTCATCGAGCACCGGGGAACAGACTGTAGGATCTAGCCAGTGTACTCTTAGTTTAAACTTAGCAGTTTCAACTGAGATTGGGGCTCCCATCATGGCAGAGGCTAAGTGAGAGACAGTCCCTGGCCCAAACAGCTTACAAACTAGCTTGGCAAGATGAACAAAGGAAGGGTTATTCCCTCAGATGGGGAAACTGAGGCACAGAGAGACCAAGTGACTTTCCCAATGCAGAGTAGCATAGCAGAATTGGGAACCACACCCTGGTTTCCCACATTTCAGCCCTGTGGTTTAACCACCAGGCAAGATTGCCTCTCAGCTGTAACTTCTATAGCTGGACTCCACGCAAGCCTTGCTCCTAATGGCACGGTGCCCCTGGTCTGGTAGCAGCCCCAGCACCCTGGAGACGAAAAGGCAGCGGGATAATGGACCAGGCCAACGCAAAATTCACTAGCAACTCTGGTCGTCCCCATTCCTAGCAGGCAGCTAGGTACCCTGACTCAGGTACAGAATCCCCTCCTCCCATGCTGGCACGCAGGGGTGGGGGGGGGGGTGGGTGAGTAGGGGCAACTACAGCAGGGATGCCGGCTAGGGCAGCCCCATACCCGTGCCACTGGGCGGGGAGGGGGGGGGCTGAAATGGCCCAAGCTACCGCCCCTGTGGCCCTGCGCCAGCCCTTGTGCCCCTGCTGGGATTCGCCCCCCAGCTCCTGGAAGAGGATAGGGGGAATTCCCTCTCGCTCAAACAGGAGCTAGGGATCAAGGCTGTCAGTGTAGATACAGTGTGTGTGTGTGGGGGGGGGGGGGATTTAATCCAAAGCATTTGGGTTCAGGGAGCCGGGTGGAGGGGGACCAGGAGGTGCAGCCCAGAGCTGGCCGGGAGCTTGTTTGCAAAGCGGCGCCTCCTGCTGGAGCACAGGGGAGGCTGGATCCTGTCCCCCTGGGCGGGCCCGGTAGGGAGGGGAGGCGAGGCCAAAGGAAAAGGGGGAAGTTGAGGCAGGGAACTCAGGGAAGCTCTGGCAGGTATTTAAAGGAGCTGCCCTCAAAAGAGCCGCTGTGTTTTCTAAAGGGGGGGTGGGGGTTGGATTCACTCACCACTCCTTCCCATGGCTCAGCGGGGTCTGTAAAGCCAGGTGCATCCCCGCCATGCCCCCACCCAGGCTGGCAAATCCTGGGAGACCCCAGGCCCGTTGGCACAGAGCTGGGCCCCCAGGAGAGCTCCAAGGGCCGATTCACCCGTGCCCTGGCTCCTTGCAGGATGATCACCAAGGTGCTACCGTAATACACCTAATAGCAATACAAACAGAGCACCTAGCACATGACTCAGGTTCCCAGGCGCTACCGTAATACACCTAATAAATAAGAATAGTAACTTCAGCTGCTGCAGCCCAGGTGTGGTAGCAGGGCCAGCGACAGAAATTTTGGGGCCCCCTACTCTGATCGTAGGGGGCCCCCTACTCTGATCGTAGGGGGCCCCCTACTCTGATCGTAGGGGGCCCCCTACTCTGATCGTAGGGGGCCCCCTACTCTGATCGTAGGGGGCCCCCTACTCTGATCGTAGGGGGCCCCCTACTCTGATCGTAGGGGGCCCCCTACTCTGATCGTAGGGGGCCCCCTACTCTGATCGTAGGGGGCCCCCTACTCTGATCGTAGGGGGCCCCCTACTCTGATCGTAGGGGGCCCCCTACTCTGATCGTAGGGGGCCCCCTACTCTGATCGTAGGGGGCCCCCTACTCTGATCGTAGGGGGCCCCCTACTCTGATCGTAGGGGGCCCCCTACTCTGATCGTAGGGGGCCCCCTACTCTGATCGTAGGGGGCCCCCTACTCTGATAGCGGAGTAGGGATAGCGGTCCCATGGTGGGGGGTAGGCGGGGGGGCCTGCGGGGTGCGGAGCCGGTCCCACGGTGGGGGGCCGCCCCGGGGGCTGCTTCCCCACAGCCCATCCGGCCCCGCCGCGGCCCCCCCCCCGCCCCCGAGCAGACCGGCCGCTCGCCACGTGTCCGCCCCGCGGCAGCAGCTGGGCAGGCACCGCCCCGCACTTCCCGGCAGGCTCCTGCCAGCGGCCGGCCGCCCCGCCTGCTGCAGGTGGGGCGGGCATGGGGCCGGTCTCCCGCCGGGGCTACCCCGGGACGCACTAGGGCCACCCCGCTGCACCCCAGCTGGGCCCCCGACCCTGCCGGCCACGGTGGGAGGGACCCGACCCGGTTCCCGCCCGAGCGCGCTGGGGGAGGGGTTTTCCCAGGCTCCGGCACGGCAGCTGCTCCTGGCTCCCCCCGCGCCCCTAACCTCAGCCGCGGGTGGCGGCAATAAACCATCCCGGCACGAGCGCCGGCTCCCGCCCGCCCGCGCCCAGCCCGCGGAGACAGGCCCGGCGACAAGGGGGGGGGGGGGACTACGGGCCCTGGACTTAAGGGGGCCCCCCTTAAGTCCGGGGCCAGGTACAGCTGTACCCGTAGTACCCCCCTGTCGCCGGCCCTGTGTGGCAGCCCTGAATGCTATGGAGTGAGTCCCAATCAGTGACAGCAGCACCAGGCCCCTGGGACTGGGGATGGGTTTAACACCCCCACCTCCTTGCCCGTGCCCCACCCACTGCTGTTGCTGCACCCGCCGCAGGCCCCACCCACGGTGCATGCAAGATCAGCGTTCCCTCCCGCGGCAGGGAAGCACATTAGCTGCCCCCTGGTAGCCAGGCTGGGGGAGGGAGAACAGCTCACTACCGCTGCTGGAGGCCGGGGGGGGGGGGGGGGGATGCCATGCACCAAGCGAGTGTTCTATCCTCTAGGGGTGCACAGTGGTTCAACATCCCCCCCCCCATTGTTCTTTGGCCCCAGTGGGCATCACACAGGAACACCCGCCGCCCCCCAGTAAAATCCCACAGGGGAGGGGCTGGGTCTCTGGTCTGGAAGCTGCAAGCCCAGGGACCTCACCGTCCTCCAGGCTGCCAGTTGGCCTCTTCCTCCCAGGGGAAGACCCTTCCCCCCCAAATACAGACCCCAACCCCCCCAAATACAGACCCCGACCCCCCTTTAGAGTCCCCCTTCCCCCATGCGCACACACAGCAGGGTGGCCCACACCCCTGATTGCCTCTCACATCAGAGCACACACACACACACACACACACACACACACACACACACACACACACACACACACACACACACACACACACCCCTATTCTCCCTTTGACCTCACAGCAGGCAGCTCACCTGCCAGGTGAGATGGGCTTCTAGGAAGAGGGCTGTATGGGAGATGTATGCCCAAGGGGAGGGATTTTTTTTTGGGGGGGGGGGAATGACGTCCTCCAGAAACCAGGGGGATGCAATTCTGGGTGGAATAAGGGCACTTTCCAGCACTTCTGGGGTTAAACCATTTGTGCAGCACTTTGCTGTGGCAACGAGACCTCAGGGTCCCCTTGGGTCTCTGGGAGGAGAGTGGGGTCTAGTGGTCTGTACCTGGACTGCTGGGTGAGCTTGGGACAGTTGCTGCCCTGCCCCGTGCCTCAGTTTCCCCTCCTATTCGATCTAGATTGGAGGGTGGGGGGCTGTCTGCACCGCGCCTAGCACAATGGGCGGCCTGATCTCACCCAGGGTCTGTACCGCCCCTGGCACACCCGGGGCACTGAGCTCGGTTGATGCCACTATCAAGGGCCCCTCTCAGCTGCGATATCATCCCGTTGCCTGCGCTCAATCTGGTTCTGAAGGGCCCCCCCCCAGTTTTACCCCAGCAGGCAGGACGCAGGGTCTGCGGCATGAACAGAAGCTCAGGATCCCTCTAGCACAGCTGGGGCTAGTGCAACGAAAGCCAACTTCCCAGCGTCCAACGCCAATCCAACGCCGCCCACGCTGACAGCCTGTGGAGCCCGGGGGCAGGACGTGGCGTGAGCACTGGGGCATCCGGCCCCGCGACGCTAGCTGCCCTTAAGTGGCTGGCACATGCATCCCTACCCCTTTTGTCATCAGCGGTACCTGCCTTGAAACACTGCCGGATCGGAAGCCAGACCTCAGCGGGGTGGGACGTCCTTAACTCTCCCCCCACCGCACCCCGCAGAGACACACTTTGGAAATACACCGGAGGGAGTGTTAACCAGCAGGAGAAAGCGACGCAAAAATGCCAATCAGAGCGGGGCGTTTTGCACCCGGTGTAAACAGCTGCCTGTGGCGCCAGGGAACCTGACCCAATGGGGCATGTGAGAATACTCTGGCTCTGAGATGCAACAGAAGCAAGGCGGGGGGGCCCTGCTAACACCCCACCCCCATCGGGACTTGGACCGCATCAGGCCCCTGCCTCGCTGATTTCAATCACATGCTTGGCTCGGACCTAGCATGGGCCCGGGGGCAGGAAGATGGCGTCAGAAGCAGAAGAGAGGCAGAGGGCCAGAGGGCAAGATGTGGGTGTGAAGGGGGGGGGGGTGAGACTAAACCGGGCGGGAACGGGCGCCAGAGCAGCCCAGCTGGGACTTCACGTGGTGATCAGCAAGAGGCAATGGGAGGGGAGCGTTCGAAAGAGAAGGAGGACACGGCGCTTGCCGGAAGTCTGCAGACAGGGTAGCTGGCCAGAATGGCAGGTGACCCATTAAAATAGAAACTAGTCACCCAGGAGGAGGATGGCCCAGGGAGCAGAGTCCATCAGTTTCAGTTGTTAGGTTTGGAGGGTAACAACCTTCAGACACCTCCAGGCCAGCAATCTAGTTGGCAGCCGGTATCAAGCGGAGTGCCCCAAGGGTCAATCCTGGGGCTGGTTTTATTCAATATCTTCATTAATGATCTGGAGGATGGGATGAATTGCACCCTCAGCAAGTTTGCAGATGACACTAAGCTGGGAGGAGTGGTAGATACACTGGAGGGTAGGGACAGGATACAGAGGGACCTAGACAAATTAGAGGATTTGGGCCAGAAGAAATGTGATGAGGTTCAACAAGGGAAGTGCAGAGTCCTGCACTTGGGACGGAAGAATCCCAGGCACTGCTCCAGACTAGGGACCGAATGGCTAAGCAGCAGTTCTGCAGAAAAGGACCTGGGGGTGACAGTGGATGAGAAGCTGGACATGAGTCAACAGTGTGCCCTTGTTACCAGGAAGGCTAATGGAATTTAGGGCTGTATAAGTTGGGGCATTGCCAGCAGATTGAGGGACGTGTTTGTTCCCCTCTATTCGACATTGGTGAGGCCTCATCTGGAGTACTGTGTCCAGTTCTGGGGCCCACACCAGAAGAAGGATGTGGAAAAATTGAAAAGAGTCCAGAGAAGGGCAACAAAAATGATTAGGAGCCTGGAGCGCATGACTTATGAGGCGAGGCTGAGAGAACTGGGATTGTTTAGTCTGCAGAAGAGAAGACTGAGGGGGGATTTGATAGCTGCTGTCAACTACCTGAAAGGGGGTTATAAAGAGGATGGATCTCGACTGTTCTCAGTGGTACCAGATGACAAAACAAGGAGTAATGGTCTCAAGTTGCAGTGGGAAAGGTTTAGATTGGATATTAGGAAAAACTTTTTCCCTAGGAGGGTGGTGAAGCACTGGAATTGGTTCCCTAGGGAGGTGGTAGAATCACCTTCCTTAGAGGTTTTTAAGGTCAGGCTTGGTAAAGCCCTGGCTGGGATGATTTAGTTGGGGATTGGTCCTGCTTTGAGCAGGGGGTTGGACTAGATGACCTCCTGAGGTCCCTTCCAACCCTGATATTCTATGATAATCAGATTTGAACAGACACCTTGAGCCTTGTCTATACGACCTCGATAAACAGTTTTCCCACTAGGTACGCTCCCACAGAGGGGAAATGACCAGCAGCAAAATTGTTAACAAGCCTGGACATTTAAATCCATCATCATTAGGGTTCAGAATTAATATGCCCTAATGAGAAACCCACTCATCTCATAACTATAGCAACAGGGGGGATACAAGCCTAGAAAAAAAAATATTACCGCCTTCCACTCTTATACTGAGAAATTCAAATCCCTTCCAGTTCTCAACTGCAGGTGTTAACTCTGAACCCTAATGATAACAATTCTGAATATTCATTTTGTTCCTTCTGTAGTTGCTGATCATTTAACCGTCCTGGGGGAGCTGAACCAGCGGGGAAAATTTGGGTGGGATGCTAGGCTCTGTATCTCCCAATCTTAGAATGTTTTTTCCCTAGATGCCAAGGTAAGAAGGGATCATTGTGATCACCCAGTCTGGCCCCGTGTATAACACAGGCCAGGGAACATCCCCCAAATAATTCCTAGAGGAGCTCTGGTAGAAAAACAGCCACTGTTGATTTAAAAATTGCCAGGGATGGAGACTCCACCATGACCTTGGTCAATTGTTCCAATAGTTACTTACTCTCACTTAAGAATGTACACCTCATTTGCAGTCTGAACTTGTCTAGTTTCAACTTCCAGACACTGGAGTGGGCTATTCCTTTCTCTGCTAGACTGAGGAGCCCATGATTCAATATTTGTTCCCCACAGAGGTGCTGATAGACAGGGATCAAGTCACCCCTGAACCTTCTCTTTGTTAAGTGAAATAGATTTTGCTCCTTGAATCTCTCACTAATCATTCAATCATCTTCGTGGGTCTTCTCTGACCCTCCTTCAACGTATCGACATCCTTCTTGAACGGCGGGCACCAGACCCGGACCCAGGATCCCAGCAGCGGTTGCACCAGGGCCAAACCGCGAGTCAAAATAACCTCTCTGCTCCGCCTCGAGATTCCTCCCTTTAGGCATCCCAGAGTTGCTTTTGCTCTTTCAGCCCCTGCATCGCCCTGGGATTGCGTGCTCAGCGGATTATCTGCTGTGACCTCCAAATCTTTTCACAGTCAAAATCCCACCCCCAACCAGTAAGGACGGCCTGCGTTCTTTGTTCCTAGATGTCCGCATCTGCACGTAGCCATATTCAGCAGCGACGGAAAGTCCCTAAAAGTGTGGGAGGGAGGCAGTGGCTCCATCCCTTCTCCCTGAGGCCCCGCCCCCTGCTTGCTCCTCTCCACCCCCCTCCCCACCTATCACTCGCTCTTCCAGTAGGAAGTGGGAGAGCATGGTTCCCCCCCTCCCCCAGCTCCAGTGCCCTCGGCCACATTAAAACACACATTGTTTGCTTGCGCCCAGTTTACCAAGCCCCCCAGACGGCCCTGAATTCATGCCCGGTGCTCGTCGATACTGACCGCTCCCCCAGAGGCTGGGTCACCTGCCAACGGTCAGAGAAGTCGACGCGGGAGAGAAAATATTTTGGGCGCTTACAGAGCCGGCTCTACACCAGCTACAAGCGACCTCCGGTAGGGGGGTGATTTTTTTTTACGCCTCTGCTTTTACCAGGACGAGCCCTCGTGTGGACGCAATTACACCATCCTGGATAAAGGCACCTTCTACCCTTCCCGCACGGGACTGGGGAAAACACACACACCTTCTCACGCACCAACCCAAAACTGTAACACCTGGCACACCGAGGTCCTGGACTGTGAATGGGGTGCCCAGGGGCTACCACAATACACCTAATAGCAATAAAAATGTACAGCACCGTGCATCATTGGATCCTGGTCCATGCCTGGAGTGGCTCGGTGCTACCGTAATACACCTAATAGCAATAGAAATGTACAGTGCTTAGTACTATGAGCTCCATGTCTGGAGTGTCTATGTATTACTATAATACACCTAACAGCCATAACCATGTACAGCTCAGAGCACAATGGGGTCCTGATCTGTGACTAGGAGCTTTGAGGTGCAATGCTAATATAAAGAATAATAATAATAATAATAATCAGAGGGTGCCTGTTAATTATTATTGAAGTTGAACCCGGATAAACTCAGGCACAAATTGGTTTTTAAATCACCCTGCGGCGGCCTCGCTCTCAGAATCACTCTTTGGATGTCGTTAGCTCTCACCCGTCGGCCTTTTCGGAAGAGATGCTTCAGTCAAACTCGAGTCACTGGGCTCAGCACTGGGGGGTTGGGGGGACCCCAAACGGCCCGTGCTTTACAGGAAGGCAGCTGAGACGATTTGATGGCGTTTCAGGCCAGGAAGGATCATTCGATCGGCCAGTCTGATCCCTGGATAGCACAGGCCGTTCCACTTCATCCAGAACCCCCAAGATTGAGCCTAATGACTGGAGTGAGACAAGACCCCTTGATAACCCAGAAGCAAGCCAACAGTCTGGGTTTTTTAGGCCACTAAATGGAAGACGTATACATCTGGGAACTCAGAATGCAGGACCGACTTACAGGATGGGGGACGCTCTCCTGGGAAGCAGTGACAAAGATATCCACTCCCAAAGAGCCAGCGGAGCGTGAGCTCCCAGGGCAACGCTGGGGCCAAAAGAGTGAACACGACCCTGGGATGTATGACCAGGAATCTCGCGTAGGAGCAGAGAGGTGATTTCCCCTCCATGTTTGGCCCTGGGATGGCCGCTGCTGGGATCCCATGTCCGGTTCTCGTGCCCGCAATTCAAGAAGGATGTTGATGGATTGGAGAAGGGTCAGAGAAGAGCCATGAAAATGATCAAAGGGTTAGAAAACCTGCCTGGCAGTGAGAGACGCAAGGAGCTCGATCCATTTCGCTTAACAAAGAGAAAGTTCAGGGGCGACTTGATCCCAGACTGTCAGCACCTACAGGGGGAACAAATATTTCCTCCTGGGCTCTGCAGCCTAGCAGAGACAGGTCTCACCCGGTCCAATGACTGGAAGCTGACGTTAGACAGACTGGATGTCAGGCGTACATTGTTAACAGGGAGAGTGCTGTACAGGGGGTCAGATGAGATGATCTTGCCTGGGAATCCATGAAAATAAAACCAGCTCAGACCGCAGAAGACTAAACGACTGTGCGGATCAGGAAACGGATGCCAGCCAGGGTGGATTCAAAGAGAATCCAGCCCAAAGCGCTGGAACAAAAAGGGGGGGAACGATTTCCAAACACAGACTTGGAATGAGACCAAAGATAAATCTCAATAGATTTAAGATCAGGAGGGTCCCTTCTGGCCAACTAGCCTGATCTCCAGCATGTCCCAAGCCACAGAACCTCACCCACCCCCTCCTGTACCCTCTGGCTGAGTTACTGACGTCCTCAAAGCTTGTTTTAAAGGCTTCACGTTACAGAGAATCCAAGGCCATGTTTTTCCAAGTGCCGCCTCTCAATCACATCAGTCACGCCATCAGAGGCTCATTCACCTGCACATTGACCAATGTGATATATGCCATCATGTGCCAGCAATGCCCCTCTGCCATGTACATTGGCCAAACCAGACAGTCCCTATGCACAAGAATAAATGGACACAGATCTGACATCAGGAATCATAACATTCAAAAACCAGCAGGAGAACACTTCAGTCTCCCTGGTCACTCAATAACAGACCTGAAGGTGACCATTTTAAAACAGAAAAACTTCAGAAAGACTCCAACGAGAAGCTGCTGAATTGAAATTAATTTGCAAATTGGACACAATCCAAATAGGGTTAAACAGAGACTGGGAATGGCTGGGTCATTACACAAATTTAATCTATTTCCCCCTGTTAAGTATCCTGACACCTTCTTGTCAACTGTCAGATATAGGCCATCTTGAGTATCACTACAAAAGGTTGGGTTTTTTTTTCCCTCCTGCTGATAATAGCCCAGCTAAATGAAATAGCCTCTTAGAATTGGTATGGCAACTTCTACCTTTTCATGTTGTGTGTGTGTGTGTGTGTGTCTATAATCTTACCTACTGTGTGTTCCATTCTATGCAGCTGATGAAGTGGGCTATAGCCTACGAAAGCTTATGCTGAAATAAATGTGTTAGCCTCTAAGGTGCCACAAGGACTCCTGTTCTTATGGATACCGACTAACACGACTGCTACTCTGAAACCTCTCCATTTTGGGGCACCTCCAGTTACGGGACATTAAGCAGGGGTCATCGGAGGAGAGGAAGCGGGAGTCTGGCTTTCTCAAGTGCCAGGTACCTCCAGCTGAGAAACAGGAACTACCAGCATCCTCCAAAAACCATGCTCCGAGTGGTCTCAGGTTGGGGTCCCCCCCCAAAATCACAGCACCCCCTCCCCCAAATCAGTGGCTGCTTTTGGAACAGGTCAACCTTGCAGCACATGGTCAGACCCCCCGGCAAGCCCTGCCCCTCAGACCTTGGAAACTGGCGTGTGGAGTAAAACAGGCTGACTAGAACCAAGACATCAGGAATGGGTCACGCAGCCTCCGCCGCGCCGCAGCCCAGCCCTACCAAGCGCCAGCCTCGGGTGGCCGAGACCAGCTCGTTCGCTGGACCTTGTGGCTCTAATATCCTGGGACCAACATGGCGACGACAACACTGTGAATCCTAAAACGTGTTCATCTGCTGCCATCCCACCCCTCAGCTTAGCTCCTGCCTCCACCCGCTCTCTGCCCCTTCCAGCGAGCTGTAAGAGGGAGAGGGGATCCTTTGCCCCGTGGCACCTGGCACCAGCTCCCCCAGTCTGTAGGCCCCAGCTGGATTCTAGGGAGCATTTGGAAGAGGAGCCGCGTGTTTTTAACTCCCCTCCCGGAGTCATGCAGCCCGGCCCTTCCCTGCCCCCTCCCACACAGAGAGACTCCCCTGCCAGGGCGGCCTTGAAAGCAGAGGGGTTCGGGGCAGAACCAGCTTTCGTTCCCCGCTTCTAGCGCTCGTGATTGGGAAGAAGCAGCTTGAGCACCTGAGCTGAGCGCAACGGAGGCCACGGCGCCTGCCTGAGTCTGCAAAGAGCCTGAGCCGATTGCTGCTGCCCGAGTCCGCAGAGACCAGCCCAGCGCTCCAAAATGGGGGTGCTCACACCAAGCCCCACCTCTCCGGGGCCCTTTGCCATCGCCACCCTCCCCCCCCCCCAGCCAGGGATGCTGGGGAGGGGGGGGGGGGACTTTGCTGCCAACCCGCAACCATGGCCGTGCTGGGGATGGGTGTCAGCAAAGCCCCCTCCCCTCCTGAGCGCTCCACCCAGGTGTGGCCGAGTCCTTCCCCCACTCCGGGACACACCCCAGCCCACACGAAGGCGGGGAGTGGTGTTCTGGGGAGACCCGGGTGTTTGGAGGGGGCGTGACCTGCCACTACACCCCCTTGATTCCTTTCAGCTAGAGCAGTCCCACCTCCAAGTCCATTATCAGTATTACAGCAGCACCTGGGGGGAGGGGGCGCCAGTTAGGGGTCAGGGCCCCCACTGTGCTAGGAACTGGACGGATGATCCCCTGCTCCAAGGGGCTCACAAGATCTGGGGAGAGGCAGCAGTTGTTTCCCAGGGCTGCCCTATTAGCAAAGGTGGGTCTGTCCCCCCATCTTCCGCCCCCTGCTGTAGGGATGAGCCCTGCTATTGGGAGCGGTGGGGTCTGTCCATCTGTCCCTGCTCTGTGCGTACGTCTCTCGGTGCCCACCCTCCAATCCCACACATCCGCCTCCTCTCCATCTACCCCCTTCGGATTTCACCGCGTCTACCCCAGGGATCTCAAACTCCGATCACCACGAGGGCCACATGAGGACTAGTACATTGGCCCGGAGGCCGCGTCACGGATACCCCCCTTCCCCACTGCCCCTGTCCCCAGCTCCACCCCTTCCATGAGGCCCCGCCCCTGCCCCACCTCTTCCCCACCCCCACATGCCAACCCCTTCCCTAAAGTCCCTGCCCCAACTCCACCCCCTCCCTGCCCCTATTCCAACCCCTTTCCCAAATCCCCACCCCTGCCCCGCCTCTTCTCCCTCCGGAAAGCGCTAAGTGCCACCAAACAGCTGTTTGGCCGTGGGAAACACCTGGAGGTAGGCAGAGGAGCGGGGACGCAGCACGCTGGGGGACATAGGGGGGCAGCAGGAGAAGGGCACTTGGTGGCCACAGGAAATAACTCCTGAGTGGGGGGGGGGGGAAGACGGCACAGGAAGCTTGACGGGCACTATCAATGCTAAATCCCAGTGCACAGACCACCAGGGAGCCAATCCGCCTCCCGCCCCCTGAAGTGCTGGGCCCCCGGGAACTCAACCCACTCCTGCCCACCCCAGCACCCTCCTCCCCCAGCTCGGGACTCAGCTCCACCCATCCTCCTCCCCCCAATGTGAGGTCTCCTTTCTCTGCAGAGCGCTTGGGAACATCCCCTCCCTGCTGCGGGGAAGCCGTGTCATGCCAGTCCCAGCCAGAGCTCACAGACTTTCAGGCCAGGAGGGACCATCATGAACAGCTCAGCTGACCCTGTTCACCTCACCAGCCCCAGAACCTCTCCCACCCACTCCTGTAATGGGCCCGGTGACAAAGCTCTGACTTGTCTTCGTGGATCCTGTTTCCTGGTGGATTTCACTAGCCTCAGAGGCTCCCGGTGACCCTCCCCGTAGCCCTTCTCTAGAGACCAGGTCACAGCCTATTGCACCATAAGCCAGCGAGGAGAAGCTATCCTTCCTGGCCCAGTCTCTGTTGTCTCCCAATCTCAGGGATTAATTAGGGGAGGTAGAAAGTGGGGAGCCCAGGCCCGCCCTCTACTCCGGGCTCCAGCCCAGGGACCCGAATAGTATCAGCTAAGATGGCTGAACTTTTAGCCACAGAACACAATCCAATTCCCTGGGCTACTTCCCCACAGCAGTCCCTGCTTCTTCACACTTCACCTCACTCTCACCTCACTCTCACCTCAGGGCCTCCTTCCTCACGTATGATACAGTGTCTCTCCCACAACTCCTGACACCCACCCACCTGACTGGGAGGTTTTTAACTGGTTTCAACCAGCCCCTGATTGGCTCCAGGTGTCCCAACCTGGCTAGCTATTTCTACTGCTTCCTAGAAGCTTCTTAATTGGCCCCAGGTGTCTTGATTAACCTGGAACAACTGCCACTTGGTTCCAATGGTACCAGGGATTTGTTTAGCCTGGGACTAACATATCTGTTCCTTAGCACTTTCCTATTGCGATCTGGCCTTGCCCCATCACAGCCCATAACCTCAGGCTGAGTCACTGACATCCTCAAGTCTTGATTTAAAGTCTTCAAGTGACAGAGAATCCAGCATTGACTTTCCTTGAGACCAGCCAGGGACCTGTGCCCCGTACTGCAAAGGAAGGCGGAACCCCCCCCCCCCAGGTCTCTGCCAATCCGACCTGGGGGGAAGATTCCTTCCCGAGTCCTGACCCCAAATACAGTGATCAGTTAGACCCTGAGCATGTCAGCTAGTCCCACCAGCCAGAACCCTCCCCGTCGAGTGTCCCATCTCCGCCCGCTGGAGATATTTTCCTCATCAGACCAACCCCCTCCAGGAACGTGCTATGCTCAGGCTCAAAACAAAGGTAGGATTTTTGCCCCCCCTGCTCCCCTTGGCACACCCCTCCTCTGGGGGTCAGAACCCTCCATCGACTCGCAAGCCTAAATGTGTTGCTGGCCCGTTGATAGCCCTTGGTTCTTGTGCCGACATTGCGCCTGAAACAACTCCTGTCCCTCCAAACTCCCTCTGTCCTCTCCTAAGGGAGGGTCTCTGGGTCTCCTGTCCCTGCACCTGTTCCAGTGTGAATTCCTGCGAGACCAGGGCTGCACATATCCCAGATGAGGCCTCACGAGGGCCTTGTATCATGGCCCTGGCACTCCCCCCCGCTCTCTACTGGAAATACCTCACCGCATCATTCCCCTCTTGCGATTGGCCAGCACACCCGAGTCTTTGCCCTTCCCGGGCGTTTCCAACAGACACAATCCCAGTTTATGGCGACAATTTTTTTTAAACCCCCCCCCCCCCAAGTGCGTGACTTTGGCCTATTACATTTCATCCCATTTCTCTGACTCCCATCCTCAAGGCTGTGCAACTCCCATTAGCGCCTCCCCTCCCCTCCCACAACCCCGGGGCCTCGGCCGCTCTGACCTTCACCCAGGATCCTTTGCTGGAGTTGCCAGGGCTCTTCCTGGCACGGTTTTGTGCATACCCAGCTATCTCAAATAGGGAGACAGTGCAGCCTAGTGGACAGGGCATCAGGCTAGTATGCAGGAGGGCTGAGTTCTAGCCCCAGCTCTGGGTGACCTGGGGTAAGCCATGTCCCCTCTTTGCACCTCAGTTTCCCTTCTTAGCTGTCCCGACCAACCTCTTTGGGGCAGGGACCATCCCTCACTCTGTAGGTACAGCGCCTTGCACCCTGGGGTGCTGATCTCATCTCTGTCCGCTGCTTTTAAGCATGCTGAAGTCTCCCCACGCACCCTCTCCTTTATGGGGCGCTGCAGGCCTCAGCTGTTGTTGTTTTTAAACCTCTTGCCTTCTGATCAAAGGTTTAGAAAACCTGACCTATTTTGTTGCTCTCTTCTGGACTCTGTAATTTATCCACGTCTTTCCTGAAGTGCGGCACCCTGAATTGGACAGGGTACCCAGCTAAGGCCTCCCCAGTGCAGAACAGAGCCGGAAAATTACCTCCCATGTCTTACATACACACATTAGCCTTTTTCACAGCGGCATCATATTGTTGATTCATATTCCGTTTGTGATCCGCTCGAATGCCCAGATCCTTTACGGCAGTACGAGCCCCGAACCAGTTCTTCCCCCAGCTTTGTCGTTGTGCATTAGAGTTGTCCATCCTGAATGCAATACTTTGCACTTGTCTTGCCTGAATTTCCTCTTATTGATTTCAGACCTATTCTCCAATTTCTCAAGGTCATCTTGAAATCTAATCCTGTCCTTCCAAGCGCTAGCAACCCCTGCAAGTTTTATAATCACACTCTCCACTCTATTAACTGAGTCACTAGTGAAAATATTGACGAGTATCAGATCCAGGTAAGGGTGTGGGGCCTCATTAGACACACACTCCCAGTGTGACAGCGAACCATTGATGGTTACTCTTTGAATACAGTCTTTCAACCTTCATCAAGTCCATATTTCCCTAATTTGCTTATGGGAACATCAGGAGACTGGCCATAGTAGGTCAGATCAAAGGTCCATCTAACCCAGGATCCTGTCTCTGACGGGTCTCAGTGCCAGATGCTTCCGAGAGAATGAACAGAACAGGCCAATCATCACGTGATCCATCCCCTGTCATCCAGGCTCCGCTTCTGGCAGTCAGAGGTTTAGGGACATCCCAAAGTATGGGGTCACATCCCTCACCATCCTGGCTACTAGCCATTGATGGGCCCCTCCTCCAGGAACTTATCTCATTCTTTTTTGAGCCCAGTTCTAAGTTTGGCCTTCACAACATCCCCTGGCAAGGAGTTCCACAGGTTGACTGTTGACAGATGTGCTTCCTTCTGTTTTCAACCTGCTGCCTGTTAATTCCATCAGGTGACTCCTGGATTTTGTGTGATGTGAAGAGGTCAAGAACACTTCACTAGTCACTTTCTCCCCACCAGCCATGATTTTATAGACCTCTCTCATATCCCTCTTAGCCGTCTCTTTTCCAATCAGCACAGTCCTGGCCTTTTTAATCCCCTCCATGGAAGCTGTTCCATCCCCTTAATCAACAGCGTTCGTTGCCTTTCTCTGCACCTTTTCCCATTCTAATATCTCTTTTTTGAGATGGGGCCACCAGAACGGCACACAGTATTCATACCATGATTTATATAATGCATCATGATGTCATGCGGGACTGTGGCAAAAGCCGTCCTCAAATCCAAATATGTCACATCTACAATTTCCCCCATTCACCAGCCCAGCATAAACACACAGAGGGGGGAAGCCTCTGCAGCCATTTAAATAATCATCGCTAGCTCTTTTCGTTAGCAGATCTCAACACACTTTATACAGGGGCTCAATATCTCTAGCTCCATTTTATAGATGAGGAAAACTGAGGCACAGAGCAGGGACCTGCCCAAGGGCACCCAGCAGGCCTGTGGCAGATCCGTACACAGAACCAAATCCCCTGTGTCCCACTCCAGGGCACTAACCACTAGGCCACATTGCCTCGATCACGTTTCCAGCCTAAGAGATCGTTCACCAGCCAGGCTGAACCTCCTGTAAACACAGGCCAGAGAACCCCAGCCAGGGATTTCTTCATTCAGCCCCTATCTGGTGGTCGAGCTAGAGTGGGGCTTTTAGAATGAGCCGTCCAACCACAACGCCACGTGAGGGAGAATCCAACCCACCCCTGGGAAGCTGTTCGAATGGTTAATCCCCCTGCCTGTCACAACCTTGCAGCACGCAGTGCCCCTCCCTGCCCAAGGCATAAGTCAGAGCAGCCTCAGGGCTCCCCTAACTTACACAAACTACAGCCCTGCAAGTGAGACTAGCCAGCGTGCAGCCCTTCCCCCCACTGCAATGGCTCCCTGGAGCTACTTTGCAGGCTGCCACCAGCGACCCAGGGAATGGTACTTGAAGGTTTCAACCCCTTGTCTTGATTAGAACCTCCACACCCCACTACTTTCGGGGAGCCCCACTTCCCATAAGCTCCTTTGTCAGCTCCTCTGAGACACGGTAACCTTGACGTCGTTCAATCACCGTCACAATCTGTGGTGAGCCCCCCGCCGATACCCTAGGTCTGCAAGAGTCCGACTCCTCCCAGATCCTCAGACCGGCTCTAACCCGGGACGTTGCAGGATAAATTCCCTGAGTGCCAGCCCCAGAACACCCTGACTCCATGGAGCCTCCTAGCGGGCGACAGAGGGTCACTGCTAACTTGTGCCAACTTAGGAACGAGGGTCACTTCTTGGCTACTTGACACGAGACACTTTTCCTTTAGGCCCGAGGCGTCGGTTAAGCCTGGGTACATTTGGGTGCAGCGTGGACATGTGGCCTCCGGCTGAGCTCAGAGACTCGGGCCGTGGGTTTATTCTTGCCATGCTGCCGTACCCTCGGAGGACTGTAGGCCCCGGGTTACAACGTTTCGCTCCTACTTCTATTTCACCTCTCTCTGAAATACACCGGCGACCGGTTATCCTCGGCGACGGGGTGTGTGTGTCATTCTTCCACAGGCAGATCTGTGCCACCTGCCCAGCACAGAGGGGCCAGGGCTCCAAGGAGGAACAAGACTTTGAAAAGCCAAGAAGGGACCGGGGAAGCTGGAGCCGGACGGGAGCCGGGAAGCGGAGGGGCTGGAGAGGAGAGCGGAGGCCGGCTGGAGCCTGGGGATCAGGGATGGTCAGAGGTGGGAGCCGCCGAAGCAAAGGCGGGAGGACGAGGCAGCAGTCACAGGCCCGAAGAACCCAGGCAGGGGACTGCAGGATTACAGCAGGAGGGGCACCGAGAACCCAGCAAGGGCAGCTAATGGATGGGGGTACAGCCCAGAGGCCCCTTGACACACCCAATCTCCTCCCCTCTCCCAGCCCCCTTCTTCTCCCATCCCACACCCCAACCTCTCAGTCCAACTTCCCCATCATATCTTCTCCCCACTGATACTCCTTTCCCCCTCCTCCCACCTCCTCTCCAGGCCTTATTTCTCCCCCGTCTCCTCCCCACAACCTGCCCTCTCCTCACTCCCCTTCCCCCAACCAATTTCTTTGTGCCCCCCCCCCTGTGTTCGGTGGGCTCCATCGTGAAGTGTCCGGGACACCCCATTAGAGCAGTAACCACACAGGGGGAGCTGGACTGGCAAATTTGCCTCCCACCCCTACCCTGGGCTCATCCCAAGTCACCTGAGTGCAAGGGGAGAATCCCCATCATCTAGGTGCAATAGAGGGTCTATGACACACGATCAAGCAGTTCTAATGCCATCCAGCAAAGGGTAGCAGTATGCACACATGCTCTTTCCCGGCAGTGGCTGGGAGTGTTTAACCCTTGACGCTACAAAATGCCTTTGATAGAACCTATCGTTCCCCAGGGCCTCTTCCAGACCCAGACCCCGAGCTGCACAAGCTTCCCCTGCACAGGTAGGGACACCCCCCCCCCAACAAAAGCCCCCAGCCCAGGCTCACAACCCCCACTCCCTTTCTCCAGCCGGCCACCACTACCCCCCCCCCGCGCTCCTCCTTATACACTGGAGTCCACCGAGGTTGGGGGTAGAGCAGCTGGGGGAGCGCAGGATTGGTGGGGGGAAGGGGATGACAGACTGAGTCTTGCACCCCCACATAGTCCTGAGCAGCCATCCCCCAGTGGCCATGGCCCCCTAGGAAGCTCGAACTGCTAGCAGGCGATGTTCACTGGAGGACTAGCCATCGGGCTAGGGGCTAGCGTATTCGTCTGGGATCTAGGCCAGCGCTGGGAAGAACGCATGAAAACCACCCGAACAGCCCCAGAGCCTTTCAATGTTTTCACCTTACACCTTACAAATACATGTGCTTGCTTAGAAAGAGCAGGTTGGTAACCAAACTGCGCAGTTACACTCAGATAGACTCAGAGGGGGAAGCAGAGCAGGCCGGCTGCAGCAGCCTGGCTTGCTGGGGAATTTACAGTGTAGGCAGGGAATGGTGCAGCCTGGGGAAAAAACCCTCAGAAGGGAGAGACACAGGTCTCTGCCCAAGGAGGTGATCCTGGGGGAGCAGAAGGCTAAGAGTGGGTGCCCTTGGGGACCGGAGAGAGGGAATACACATGCAGGGAACCTGAAATATGGCACTCAGTGACTGTGTGTCTGGGCGGCGCCCGGCCCGACGGGGCCCCGATCTCGGTCACTGTGTGTCTGGGCGGCGCCCGGCCCGACGGGGCCCCGATCTCGGTCACTGTGTGTCTGGGCGGCGCCCGGCCCGACGGGGCCCCGATCTCGGTCACCGTGTGTCTGGGCGGCGCCCGGCCCGACGGGGCCCCGATCTCGGTCACCGTGTGTCTGGGCGGCGCCCGGCCCGACGGGGCCCTGATCTCGGTCACCGTGTGTCTGGGCGGCGCCCGGCCCGACGGGGCCCTGATCTCGGTCACCGTGTGTCTGGGCGGCGCCCGGCCCGACGGGGCCCTGATCTCGGTCACTGTGTGTCTGGGCGGCGCCCGGCCCGACGGGGCCCTGATCTCGGTCACTGTGTTTCTGGGCGGCGCCCGGCCCGACGGGGCCCTGATCTCGGTCACTGTGTGTCTGGGCGGCGCCCGGCCCGACGGGGCCCTGATCTCGGTCACTGTGTGTCTGGGCGGCGCCCGGCGCGACGGGGCCCTGATCTCGGTCACTGTGTGTCTGGGCGGCGCCCGGCCCGACGGGGCCCTGATCTCGGTCACTGTGTGTCTGGGCGGCGCCCGGCGCGACGGGGCCCTGATCTCAGTCACTGTGTGTCTGGGCGGCGCCCGGCGCGACGGGGCCCTGATCTCGGTCACTGTGTGTCTGGGCGGCGCCCGGCCCGACGGGGCCCTGATCTCGGTCACTGTGTGTCTGGGCAGCGCCCGGCCCGACGGGGCCCTGATCTCGGTCACTGTGTGTCTGGGCGCCGCCTGTCATGCTGGGCACTGCAAAAACACAGAGCAAAGGTCAGTGCCTGCCCCACAGAGCTCTCAGAGTAAACAGACAGAGGGTGGCCGGGGAAACTGAGGCATGGAGCTGGATCAGGGTCTATGATGGAGCTGGACATGGGACCTAGATCTCCTGGCTCCCACACCAGTGCCCTTCCCCCACTGCCTCCCCCCACCACAGGTGATCTCTTGCAGAGAAAGGGGCACAATTAACCGAAGCTTTGTCTAGGCTCCCGGTTTGACTCTCTAGTGCCAGACGCGGGAATACACATAAATATCCCCACTGTGACTGACCCCAATGGCCTTCGCCACTGATCTCTGCCCAGCCCCCCAGCCCCACTGTGGAAATCCACCGCCCCCGTCTCGCTCCCCTCAGACCGCACCCGTCTCCTGTAGGGCGAAGAGGAGCATAGGCAGCAACTGGCTCAAACCAGAAGAGGAAGGGAGAAAAGAGGAACCCCCCCACCCCACACTCTCCCACCCGGACATTACAGCTCACAACCCCAGCCCCCAACACAACCCGTCAAACACACACACACCCTCCAGTCCCCAATCCCAGCCTTCAACACAACCCGTCCGGACCCCAAACCCATCCCAGAACACACACACACACACCCCTCCAGCCTCAGATCCCAGCCCACGACACAACACAACCCATCTGTATCCCGATCCCATCCCAAAACACACACACACACACCCCTCCAGCCTCAGATCCCAGCCCACGACACAACACAACCCATCTGTATCCCGATCCCATCCCAAAACACACACACACACACCCCTCCAGCCTCAGATCCCAGCCCACCACACAACACAACCCGTCCGTATCCCGATCCCATCCCAGAACACACACACACCCCTCCAGCCTCAGATCCCAGCCCACCACACAACACAACCCGTCCGGACCCCGATCCCATCCCAGAACACACACACACACCCCTCCAGCCTCAGATCCCAGCCCACGACACAACACAACCCGTCCGGACACCGATCCCATCCCAGAACACACACACACACCCCTCCAGCCTCAGATCCCAGCCCACCACACAACACAACCCGTCCGGACCCCGATCCCATCCCAGAACACACACACCCCCCTCCAGCCTCAGATCCCAGCCCACGACACAACACAACCTGTCCGGACTCCGATCCCATCCCAGAACACACACACACACCCCTCCAGCCTCAGATCCCAGCCCACGACACAACACAACCTGTCCGGACCCTGATCCCATCCCAGAACACACACCCCCCCCTCCAGCCTCAGATCCCAGCCCACGACACAACACAACCCGTCAATATCCCGATCCCATCCCAGAACACACACACACACCCCTCCAGCCTCAGATCCCAGCCCAGCACACAACACAACCCGTCCGTATCCCGATCCCATCCCAGAACACACACACACCCCTCCAGCCTCAGATCCCAGCCCACCACACAACACAACCCGTCCGGACCCCGATCCCATCCCAGAACACACACACACACCCCTCCAGCCTCAGATCCCAGCCCACGACACAACACAACCCGTCCGGACACCGATCCCATCCCAGAACACACACACACACCCCTCCAGCCTCAGATCCCAGCCCACCACACAACACAACCCGTCCGGACCCCGATCCCATCCCAGAACACACACACCCCCCTCCAGCCTCAGATCCCAGCCCACGACACAACACAACCTGTCCGGACTCCGATCCCATCCCAGAACACACACACACACCCCTCCAGCCTCAGATCCCAGCCCACGACACAACACAACCTGTCCGGACCCTGATCCCATCCCAGAACACACACCCCCCCCTCCAGCCTCAGATCCCAGCCCACGACACAACACAACCCGTCAATATCCCGATCCCATCCCAGAACACACACACACACCCCTCCAGCCTCAGATCCCAGCCCAGCACACAACACAACCCGTGCGGACCCCGATCCCATCCCAGAACACACACACCGTCCAGTCCCCGATGCCAGCCCACAACACGCACACGCTCCAGCCCTGTTAGGGTTGCCAACTCTATAACTGAACAAACCAGAACACCCTGCCCCACCCCTTCCCTGAGGCCCCAGTCCGGAGCCCCCTCCTACTAAACCCCTCATTCCCTGCCCCACCCCTTCATCAAGGCCCCGCCTCTGGTCACACTGTGCCCCCCTTCCTCTGCCCCCCTTGCTCACTCTCACTGGACTGGGGCAGGGAGTTGGGGTGTGGGAAGGAGTGAGGGCTTTGGCTGGGGAGTGCAGGCTCTGGGGTGGAGCTGGGAATGGGGTTTGGTAGGAGGGGGCTCCGGGCTGGGGCCAAGGGGTTTGGAGTGCGGGACGGGGTGCAGGCTCTGTGAGGGACTTGTGGTGAGAGAGGGGGCTCAGGGCTGGGGCAAGGTATTGGGGTGCAGGGGAGGGTGAGGGGTGTGGGCTCCAGCTGTCCAGCGCTTACCTTGGACGGCTCCCGGAAGCGGACGGCATGTCCGGCTCCTAGGCTGAGGGGTGGCCAGGTGGCTCTGCGCACTGTGTCTTCCTGCAGCACCCTGTGCCTAGGAGCTGGTGCGGAGCCAGGGCAGGCCATTCAAATCTCCCGAACTGCCGTTAATAGTCACTGGGAAATTGAGGCTGATTCCGGCAAACGCCCGGCCAACCTGGGAGGGTTGGAAACCCTAGCCTGGACCCCAGCCCACGACACAACACACACCCCTCCCATCCCCGATCCCAACTCACAACACAATGCACAAACGCAGCCCCTTATCCCAGCCCACAACAATACACACGCACCGATCCAGTCCCCGATCCCAACCCACAACACAATGCACACGCACCAATGCAGTCCCTGATCCCAACCCACAACACAATGCACACGCACCAATCCAGTCCCCGATCCCAACCCACAACACAATGCACACACTCTCCCGCCCCAGATCCGAGCCTACAACAGAACACCCCCTCCTCCCGCCCCCGATCCCAGCCCACGACAACACATGGATTCTCCAGCCCCCAACAAAACACACACACCCTCCAACCCGATTCCGGCCCAGGACACACACCCTCTCCCGTGCCCCATCCCAGCCCATGATACAACACACACTCCCATGCCAAGCCCACGACATCACAAACCCCTCCCACACACGCAAACTCCCTCCTGGAGCCCGCATCCCTCACCCGCTCCCGCACCCCAACCCCCTGTCCCAGCACAGATCCCCCTCCCACACCCAAACTCCCTCCCACAGCCCAACCCCCCGTCCCAGCCCAGATCCCCCTCCCTCGCCCAAACTCCCTCCCACACCCCAACCCCGTCCCAGCCCAGATCCCCCTCCCGCACCCAAACTCCCTCCCGCACCCCAAAGCCCAGATCCCCCTCCGGCACCCAAACTCCCTCCCACACCCCAACCCTGTCCCAACCCAGATCCCCCTCAGGGAGCCCGCACCCTTCACCCCCTCCCGCACCCCAACCCCCTTACCCAGCCCAGATCCCCCTCCTGCACCCAAACTCCCTCCCGCACCCCAATCCCCTGTCCCAGCCCAGATCCCCCTCACGCGCCCAAACTCCCTCCCACAGCCCAACCCTGTCCCAGCCCAGATCCCCCTCCCGCACCCAAACTACCTCCCGCACCCCAACCCCCCAGTCCCAGCCCAGATTCCCCTCCCGCGCCCAAACTCCCTCCCACAGCCCAACCCCCCGTCCCAGCCCAGATCCCCCTCCCGCGCCCAAACTCCCTCCCGCACCCCAACCCCCTGTCCCAGCCCCGATCCCCCTCCCGCACCCAAACTCCCTCCCGCACCCCAACCCAATGTCCCAGCCCAGATCCCCCTCCCGCACCCAAACTCCCTCCCACAGCCCAACCCCCTGTCCCAGCCCAGATCCCCCTCCCGCACCCAAACTCCCTCGCGCAGCCCAACCCCCTGTACCAGCCCAGATCCCCCTCCCGCGCCCAAACTCCCTCCCACACCCCAACCCCCCTGTCCCAGCCCAGATCCCCCTCCCGCACCCAATGTCCCAGCCCAGATCCCCCTCCCGCCCCCAAACTCCCTCCCACAGCCCAACCCCGTCACAGCCCAGATCCCCCTCCCGCACCCAAACTCCCTCCCACAGCCCAACCCCCTGTCCCAGCCCAGTTCCTCCTCCCGCACCCAAACTCCCTCCCGCACCCCAATCCTCTGTCCCAGCCCAGATCCCCCTCCCGCACCCAAAGTCCCTCCCACACCCCAACCCCGTCCCAGCCCAGATCCCCCTCCCGCACCCAAACTCCCTCCCGCAGCCCAACCCCCTGTCCCAGCCCAGATCCCCCTCCCGCGCCGAAACTCCCTCCCACAACCCAACCCCCTGTCCCAGCCCAGATCCCCCTCCCGCACCAAAACTCCCTCCCACACCCCAACCCCCCGTCCCAGCCCAGATCCCCCTCCCACACCCAAACTCCCTCCCGCCCCCCAATCCCCTGTCCAAGCCCAGAACCCCCTCCCGCGCCCAAACTCCCTCCCGCAGCCCAACCCCCTGTCCCAGCCCAGATCCCCCTCCCGCACCCAAAGTCCCTCCCACACCTCAACCCCCCGTCTCAGCCCAGATCCCCCTCCCACACCCAAACTCCCTCCCGCCCCCCAACCCCCGGTCCCAGCCCAGATCCCCCTCCCGCGCCCAAACTCCCTCCCGCAGCCCAACCCCCTGTCCCAGCCCAGATCCCCCTCCCGCACCCAAACTCCCTCCCGCACCCCAACCCAATGTCCCAGCCCAGATCCCCCTCCCGCGCCCAAACTCCCTCCCACAGCCCAACCCGATGTCCCAGCCCAGATCCCCCTCCCGCACCCAAACTCCCTCCCACAGCCCAACCCCCTGTCCCAGCCCAGATCCCCCTCCCGCACCCAAACTCCCTCCCACAGCCCAACCCCCTGTCCCAGCCCAGATCCCCCTCCCGCACCCAAACTCCCTCCCACAGCCCAACCCCGTCCCAGCCCAGATCCCCCTCCCGCACCCAAACTCCCTCCCACAGCCCAACCCCCTGTCCCAGCCCAGTTTCTCCTCCCGCACCCAAAGTCCCTCCCACACCCCAACCCCGTCCCAGCCCAGATCCCCCTCCCGCACCCAAACTCCCTCCCGCAGCCCAACCCCCTGTCCCAGCCCAGATCCCCCTCCCGCGCCCAAACTCCCTCCCACAACCGAACTCCCTGTCCCAGCCCAGATCCCCCTCCTGCACCCAAACTCCCTCCCACATCCCAACCCCCCGTCCCAGCCCAGATCCCCCTCCCGCACCCAAACTCCCTCCCGCAGCCCAACCCCCTGTCCTAGCCCAGATCCCCCTCCCACACCCAAACTCCCTCCCGCCCCCCAATCCCCTGTCCCAGCCCAGATCCCCCTCCCGCGCCCAAACTCCCTCCCACAACCAACCCCCCTGTCCCAGCCCAGATCCCCCTCCCGCACCCAAACTCCCTCCCGCACCCCAACCCCCGGTCCCAGCCCAGATCCCCCTCCCACGCCCAAACTCCCTCCCGCAGCCCAACCCCCTGTCCCAGCCCAGATCCCCCTCCCGCACCCAAACTCCCTCCCGCACCCCAACCCAATGTCCCAGCCCAGATCCCCCTCCCACGCCCAAACTCCCTCCCACAGCCCAACCCCCCGTCCCAGCCCAGATCCCCCTCCCGTGCCCAAACTCCCTCCCGCACCCCAACCCCCTGTCCCAGCCCAGATCCCCCTCCCGCATCCAAACTCCCTCCCGCAGCCCAACCCCCTGTCCCAGCCCAGATCCCCCTCCCGCACCCAAACTCCCTCCCACAACCCAACCCCCTGTCCCAGCCCAGATCCCCCTCCCGCACCCAAACTCCCTCCCGCAGCCCAACCCCCTGTCCCAGCCCAGATCCCCCTCCCACACCCAAACTCCCTCCCACAGCCCAACCCCCGTCCCAGCCCAGATCCCCCTCCCGCGCCCAAACTCCCTCCCACAGCCCAACCCCCTGTCCCATCCCAGATCCAGCTCCCGCGCCCAAACTCCCTCCCACAGCCCAATCCCCTGTCCCAGCCCAGATCCCCCTCCCGCGCCCAAACTCCCTCCCGCACCCCAACCCCCTGTCCCATCCCAGATCCAGCTCCCACGCCCAAACTCCCTCCCAACCCCCGGTCCCAGCCCAGATCCCCCTCCCGCGCCCAAACTCCCTCCCACAGCCCAACCCCCTGTCCCAGCCCAGATCCCCCTCCCGCGCCCAAACTCCCTCCCGCACCCCAACCCAATGTCCCAGCCCAGATCCCCCTCCCGCACCCAAACTCCCTCCCGCACCCCAACCCCCTGTCCCATCCCAGATCCAGCTCCCGCGCCCAAATTCCCTCCCACAGCCCATCCCCCTGTCCCAGCCCAGATCCTCCCCCCGCGCCCAAACTCCCTCCCGCACCCCAATCCGCTGTACCAGCCCAGATCCCCCTCCCGCACCCAAACTCCCTCCCACAGCCCAACCCCCTGTCCCAGCCCAGATCCCCCTCCTGCGCCCAAACTCCCTCCCACAGCCCAACCCCCTGTCCCAGCCCAGATCCCCCTCCCGCGCCCAAACTCCCTCCCGCACCCCAATCCGCTGTCCCAGCCCAGATCCCCCTCCCGCGCCTAAACTCCCTCCCGCATCCCAATCCGCTGTCCCAGCCCAGATCCCCCTCCCGCACCCAAACTCCCTCCCACAGCCCAACCCCCGGTCCCAGCCCAGATCCCCCTCCCGCGCCCAAACTCCCTCCCGCACCCCAACCCCCTGTCACAGCCCAGATTCCCCTCCCGCGCCCAAACTCCCTCCCACAGCCCAACCCCCTGTCCCAGCCCAGATCCCCCTCCCGCGCCCAAACTCCCTCCCGCACCCCAATCCGCTGTCCCAGCCCAGATCCCCCTCCCGCACCCAAACTCCCTCCCGCACCCCAATCCCCTGTCCCAGCCCAGATCCCAGTCCCGCGCCCAAACTCCCTCCCACAGCCCAACCCCCCGTCCCAGCCCAGATCCCCCTCCAACACCCAAACTCCCTCCCACAGCCCAACCCCCTGTCCCAGCCCAGATCCCCCTCCCGCGTCCAAACTCCCTCCCGCACCCCAACCCCCTGTCCCAGCCCAGATCTCCCTCCCACGCCCAAACTCCCTCCCACAGCCCAACCCCGTCCCAGCCCAGATCCCCCTCCCGCGCCCAAACTCCCTCCCGCACCCCAACCCCCTGTCCCAGCCCAGATCCCCCTCACGCGCCCAAACTCCCTCCCACAGCCCAACCCCCAGTCCCAGCCCAGATCCCCCTCCTGCACCCAAACTCCCTCCCACACCCCAACCCCCCGTCCCAGCCCAGATCCCCCTCCCGCGCCCAAACTCCCTCCCACAGCCCAACCCCCGTCCCAGCCCAGATCCCCATCCCGCGCCCAAACTCCCTCCCACACCCCAACCCAATGTCCCAGCCCAAATCCCCCTCCCGCACCCAAACTCCCTCCCACAGCCCAACCCCCGGTCCCAGCCAAGATCCCCCTCCCACACCCAAACTCCCTCCCACAGCCCAACCCCCGTCCCAGCCCAGATCCCCCTCCCACACCCAAACTCCCTCCCGCACCCCAATCCCCTGTCCCAGCCCAGATCCCCCTCCCGCACCCAAACTCCCTCCCACAGCCCAACCCCGTCCCAGCCCAGATCCCCCTCACGCGCCCAAACTCCCTCCCACAGCCCAACCCCCAGTCCCAGCCCAGATCCCCCTCCTGCACCCAAACTCCCTCCCACACCCCAACCCCCCGTCCCAGCCCAGATCCCCCTCCCGCGCCCAAACTCCCTCCCACAGCCCAACCCCCGTCCCAGCCCAGATCCCCATCCCGCGCCCAAACTCCCTCCCGCACCCCAATCCGCTGTCCCAGCCCAGATCCCCCTCCCACACCCCAACCCAATGTCCCAGCCCAAATCCCCCTCCCGCACCCAAACTCCCTCCCACAGCCCAACCCCCGGTCCCAGCCAAGATCCCCCTCCCACACCCAAACTCCCTCCCACAGCCCAACCCCCGTCCCAGCCCAGATCCCCCTCCCACACCCAAACTCCCTCCCGCACCCCAATCCCCTGTCCCAGCCCAGATCCCCCTCCCACACCCAAACTCCCTCCCACACCCCAATCCCCTGTCCCAGCCCAGATCCCCCTCCCGCACCTAAACTCCCTCCCACAGCCCAACCCCCTGTCCCAGCCCAGATCCCCCTCCCGCACCCAAACTCCCTCCCGCACCCCAACCCCCTGTCCCAGCCCAGATCCCCCTCCCACACCCAAACTCCCTCCCACAGCCCAACCCCCTGTCCCAGGCCAGATCCCCCTCCCACACCCAAACTCCCTCTTGCAGCCCACACTCTTCACCCCCTCCTGCACCCGAACCCCTTTCTCCAGCCTGGTGAAAGTGAGTGAGGGTGGGGGAGAGTGAGCCAAGGGGGTTTGGGGGGCAGAGCCTTGAAGAAGGGGCAGGGCAGGGGGTGGGGCAAGGGTGTTTGGGTTTGTGGGATTAGACATTGGCAACCCTATCCAGCCCCGACACTGGCCCACAAGACAACACAACACACACACACACCCTCCAGTCCCAATCCCAGTATACAACACACACACCCTAACACACAACAACATAACATAACACAGACCCCCTCCAGCCCCTTATCACAGCCCAAAACACAACACACACACACACCCTCCAGTCCCGATCCCAGCACACAACACACACACCCTCCATCCCGTTATCACAGTCCACAACGTAACACAGACCCCCTCCAGCCCTGATCCCAGGCCACAACACAACACAGACCCCCTCCAGCCCCAATCCCAGCACACAACTCAAGACACAACCCCTCCAGCCCTAGGGTTGCCAACCCTCCCGGCTTGGCTAGGAGTCTCCCAGAATCGGGCTTGTTCTCGGAGGCTACTGAAGCCAAACCAGGAGATTTTCGGCTGCTAAAAGTCCGGCAGCGCAGCGAGGCTAAGGCAGGCTCCCTGCCCGCCCTGGCTCCACACCGCTCCCAGAAGTGACCAGCATGTCCAGCAGCGGCTCCTAGGCAGAGGCGCAGCCAGTGGCCTCCACACGATGCCACCGGCCAGTGTGCCGGCTCCGCAGCTCCCATTGGCCGGGAACGGGAACAGGGTGCCATTTAGAGGGACGAGGAGGGAGATCTGCAGAGGAGAGGTTCCTGTGGGGCAAGGAGTCAGTCTTTTGTTTACAGAGGCAGGGTGATTCAGATAAGAAAGGGATGGGGGATCTGGAAGTTTAGCCCCTAAAACAGGAATCCCTCTGCGGAGGGGTGATGGGACGGGTTGTTTTAGAAAGAACACAAGGGACTCTGGACAAAATACAGCCAAGCCCCATTCAGAAAAGGGGGAAATTGGGGGACACGGATGAAAAGAAGGGAAGGGCGAGCAGTGGGTACAGAAGTTCCCCCTCTCCCCGTGGTACGTATGTGGCCCCATCACCGCAGTATCTGAGCACCTCACAAGGCCTCACCGATTTCCCCTCCCAACCCCGCGGTGAGGTCGAGCCGTGCTGTTATCCCCATTGTACAGATGTGGGCACTGAGGCACACACAGACTAAAGGGCAGATTTTCAAAAGGTATTTAGGCACCTAGAGGGATTTTTCAAAAGCCCCGAGGACGCTGACAGACAGGAGCAAAACCCAGGCGGCCAGTCCTCCGCGACGCCAGCCGACGGTCCCGGGAGGTTGGGACGGATGGTCGTGAGGGACGGCGTGAAAAGCAGCCCAGAGGGCAGGGAGGCCGGGGAAGGCGAGTCAGGTGGTGCTAACCCAGGCCGGGATGCAGAGAAACGGCGGCCGTACAGTTTAACTGAAAGCCAGTTTGTTGGGTCACGTTTTGTTCTGAGCTGGAGCCAAGGAAGGAATGGGAGTCTCCTCTCCGGATCAGAGGGGTGCCCGGTTGCAGCCAGCGTTCCCGCGAAGAATCTTCCCACCTGTGTGGAATGAATTGTGTTCTGTGCACCAGTATGGAGGCGATGTGTGACACACAACACAATTCATGGGGTGGGGGTTGGGCTGAGGGGTTCAGAGTGTGGGGGGGGGGCAGAGGGTTGGGATATGGAGGGGGATGAGGGTTCCATCTGCGGGTGAGGGGCTCAGGACTGGGGCTGTGGGTTGGGATGTGGGGGGGGATGAGGGCTCCAGGTGGGGGTGCAGGCTCTGGGGTGAGGCCGGGGATGAGGGATTTGGGGTGCAGGAGGGTGCTCTGAGGCTCCCCCCAGCTCTCTCTTCCCACAGCAGCTCCTGGGCAGGCCGGGAGATCTCTGGGGCTGGGGGGACAGGGACCCATCCCCTGGCAATGGCAGGTCTGAGCTGGGGCTGGGTTTGAGCCGGGGGGAAGTGCGGGAGGGATGCCCCGGCCACAGCAGGTCCAGGGGTGAGCTGGGGTCGGGGGGAGGGGCGCCGCAGCAGGTCTCTGGGGGCGGAGGGGCACCCCAGCCCTGGCTGGGTTCGGGCCGCCCCTCCCCAGCTGGGTGGGTTTCCTGAGTACATGCATGGCACTAACAGTTGCTGCGTGGCCGCGCGGCTTACAGGGAACTTCGGTTTCCTCTGTTTCCCGGCCGACTCCAGCACGAAGAACAGAAATCGCGTCCCCAGAGTCCACAAAGTCGCCGATTGGGGTCACGATTTGTAACACTGGGCACCATCCGTGCTCAGAATAGGCTAGAAAATGTAGCCCCGGAGCCAAGGGGTGTGGTCCTGGCTGAGAAGGCTCCGCTATTGAAGTATGAAGTGGACCGTCATTGAGCCCACGTTAATATCGATGAGTGGAGGCGCCGATGGCAAGAGACGTTTTACTGGATTAAGGACTAGAAGATTTCATCCTCCGACTTTTTTTCGAGCGGCAGAGCTGCCCAGTGCTCCCGCGCCTGTTTATTTTCCTTTCCTGTCCGCAGCAGCCCAGAGATACCTCAGAAGTCTCCATATTTTTTTCTTAACTTTAAAAGGTGGGATTTTCTGGGTGTTTGGCGTTAAATGTTCTTCCGCGAGACCTGCAATTCGCTCGCTGGAGTGTTGTGTTTAAGAGCCTTCTGGAGAGTAACTGGCCTGAAAAGAAGAGTGAAAGCAGTGGTGCTGACTCTCTGATTTTTGCCACGAGTCTTGTGATCATTTAGTGTTTTCCTTAAAGCCCCAGCTCCTGGAGTCAAGTGGAGATGGGAGGATCGCAGCCTTCATTCTTAAAAAAAAATGAAGTTTCCAGCCCTCGTGGCTGGGGAGAAAGCTTCAAACTGTGACCCCAGTGCACCCTAAAGACTCGAACCGCAGAAGGCAAATGAAAAGAAACCCCAAAGCCATTCTGTTTACATCATCTCACGATTTGACAGCCAAGCTCACGATTTTCGGTGTGCCTAATTCATGATTTTTGAAGCTCTGGGATTGCCAATACCCTGAAAGAGACTTGAAAGGGTCAGTTTCACTCCTGTTTAAGGTCAGTTTCTAGTCCATTATTTGGAGTGGGGTAACAGTCCTAGAACCCCGGGCAGGTGGAGTATAACCCTCACTGGGCCTTGCCCTAGTAGGATGTTTCCAAAGTTAAATAATCTATTCCAAGCCTGGTGAACTGCAAAAAAAAGCGATAGAAAGTCATCTTGATTTCTCTGCAATTGTTTCAACTGTTGTATTCAAGAGTTAGTAAGAAAGTAAGAACAGACATTCAAATGGTAAACCTAACCAGCTTCCCTTAAGTGACTCAACACAAGATGTGAGAAGGGAGGAGTGGTAGATATGCTGGAGGGTAGGGATAGGATACAGAGAGACCTGGACAAATTAGAGGATTGGGCCAAAAGAAATGTGATGAGGTTCAACAAGAAGAAGTGCAGAGTCCTGCACTTAGGACAGAAGAATCCCAGGCACTGCTCCAGACTAGGGACCGAATGGCTAGGCAGCAGTTCTGCAGAAAAGGACCTAGGGGTTACAGTGGATGAGAAGCTGGACATGAGTCAACAGTGTGACCTTGTTGCCAAGAAGGCTAACGGCATTTTAGGCTGCATTAGTAGGAGCATTGCAAGCAGATCGAGGGATGTGATTATTCCCCTCTATTCGACATTGGTGAGGCCTCATCTGGAGTACTGGGTCCAGTTTTAGGCTCCATGCTACAAGAAGGATGTGGAAAAATTGCAAAGAGTCCAGCGGAGGGCAAAAAAAATGATTAGGGGGCTGGAGCGCATGATTTATGAGGAGAGGCTGAGAGAACTGGGATTGTTTAGTCTGCAGAAGAGAAGACTGAGGGGAGATCTGATAGCTGCTTTCAACTACCTGAAAGGGGGTTCCAAAGAGGATGGATCTCGACTGTTCTCAGTGGTGGCAGATGACAGAACAAGGAGTAATGGTCTCAAGTTGCAGTGGGGGAGGTCTAGGTTGGATATTAGGAAAACCTTTTCCCTGGGAGGGTGGTGAAGCACTGGAATGGGTTCCCTAGGGAGGTGGTGGAATCTCCTTCCTTAGAGATTTTCAAGGCCCGGCTTGACAGTGCCCTGGCTGGGATGATTTAGTTGGGGTTGGTCCTGCTTTGAGCAGGGGGTTGGACTAGAACCTCCTGAGGTCCCTGCCAAGCCCGAGATTCTCTGATTCTAGTGGTGGAGCTGAGTGGGTCTGATATTTATTTAATTCTCTTTTTTTTATATTTACAAATCACATGCGGTGCTCCTATCAGCTCATTTCTAAGTTGTTATCTGAAAAAAATAAAATAAAAGCCCCTAGTGTTTTCAGGTGCCTAAGTAGCCTCTGGAATCACAGTTAAGTTGCCCCCCAGTCTGAAACGGCGCCCCAGAATGGGGAACCGTGGCCAATGGGAGCTGCGGGGGCGGTGCCTGAAGGCAGGGACAGCGCGCAGAGTCACCTGGCCTCCCCTGAGTGCCCCCCTCCCTCCCGGAGCCCCTCCCCCACCTCCTCCTGAACCTCAACCCCCAGCCCTATCCCTGAGCCCCTCCCCACACCCAAACTCCCTCCTGGAGCCCCCCCAACTCCTCCTGCACCTCAACCCCCTGCCCCATCCCTGAGCCCCTCCCCACACCCAAACTCCCTCCTGGAGCCCCCCCACCTCCTCCTGAACCTCAACCCTCTGCCCCATCCCTGAGCCCCTCCCCACACCCAAACTCCCTCCTGGAGCCCCCCACCTCCTCCTGAACCTCAACCCCCAGCCCTATCCCTGAGCCCCTCCCCACACCCAAACTCCCTCCTGGAGCCCCCCACCTCCTCCTGAACCTCAACCCCCAGCCCTATCCCTGAGCCCCTCCCCACACCCAAACTCCCTCCTGGAGCCCCCCCCAACTCCTCCTGCACCTCAACCCCCTGCCCCATCCCTGAGCCCCTCCCCACACCCAAACTCCCTCCCGGAGCCCCCCCCCACCTCCTCCTGAACCTCAACCCCCAGCCTCATCTCTAAGCCGCTCCCCACACCTCTCTACCTAATCCCAGGAGTGCCCCCACTTCCGAACCGCTCAACCCCACCCCCGTAGCCCAGAGCCTGCATCCCCTCCCACACCCAACCCCCCTGTCCCAGCCCAGTGAAGGGGAGGAGAGCGAAGAGGCTGGAGGGAGCCGGGGTGGGGCCTCGGAGAAGGGGCAGGTCAGGGGGTGGGGCAAGGGTGTTTGGGTTTGTGGGTTTAGATAGTTGGCAACCCTACCCAGCCCCGATCACAGTCCGCAACACAACACAACACACACCCTTGAGTCCCCAATCCCAGCCCACTACACAGTGCACACCCGCTCCAGCCCGATCCCAGCCCACAACAGAACACACACCCCCTCCAGGCCCCGATCCCAGCCCACAACATAACGCACACCCCCTCCAGGCCCCGATCCCAGCCCACAACATAACGCACACCCCCTCCAGGCCCCGATCCCAGCCCACAACATAACGCACACCCCCTCCAGGCCCCGATCCCAGCCCACAACACAACACACACACCCTCCAGGCCCCGATGTTAGCCCACAACACAACACACACACCCTCCAGGTCCCGATCCCAGCACACAACATAACGCACACACCCGATGTGATGGGAAAAGGTGATGCTGGGATGTAACCTGACCCCGGCCAGGTGATGGGAAGCCCGGGAAGCTCGCTGGCTGTGTGTTTCTAACAAAGGCTTGGGGGGAGGGGAGGCAGGAAGGAGGCAGGGGAACAGTTTGGCTGGGCTTTTGGGTCGGGGAACTAGGGAGAAAGAAGACGGGGAACAAGGCGGGATCCCGTAACCCTGGGCCTCCTCTTCCGGCCCCCCAGAAGGGCCTGACTGAGGGGTCCTGTCTAGACTAAGAAGCTCTGAGTTGGATGGTGTTCCTGTCATCTCAATAAACCTTCTAATCTACTGGGTGGCTGAGAGTCACTGTGAATCCCAGGAAGTGGGGGTGCAGGGACCGGACTCCCCACACTCCGTGACAACTGGTGGCAGAGGTGGGATGCACCACACCCCGTGAACGGCACTTCCTGCAGTAAGTGACTGGGGAGCAGTAGAACGAAGGGGGACCAGGTGTGCTGAAGTCAGACGCGGTTTCGGGGGGCGGAGGAGCTACGCTTAACCCCTGAGAGTGTGTGACCAGCGAGGACTGTGGCAGTAAGCGGGGTCCCCTGGGGCACTGCAGAGAGCAGACTCAGTGGCAGAGGAGCTGCAGCTCGACCCCGGGAGAGAGGTGTGGAGAAGGGCTGGCACACAAGGGGGTTCCTCCTGAAAACCATTGAAATCTGAACGCACAGGCCTGCGAGTAGCCGGTAGGAAGATGTATGCCAAGCACCTCAAGAGTGACCTGGTGCAGCTGTGCAGGCAGAACGGTCTGCCCATTTCCAAGCTCACCAAGGAGCAGCTGATTGCCCAGCTGGAGGAGAGGGATTGTGCGAATGCCCCGAGCCCGGCCTCTGAGGGGAGCTGCCCGGCAGACACAGCGCCAGCCCCAGTGCCTGACCGGGCTGGGAGGGGACAGACTGCTGCCGAGGACGTCCCAAGGCCCCTCTCACCTATGACTAGAGGAGGGGTTGGGGGAAGCCCAGCAAATACCAAGGGCACCCGGACTCCGGCAGCCAGCAGGGGACCCTCCCAGCAGGGTTCCCCATCCCTGGAGCCAAGGCACCGGGAATGGGACCTAAAATTGAGAGAAATCACATTGAGAGAGCAAGAATTGGCAGAGCGCCGACGGCAGCGCCAGCATGAGCTGGAGGAGAAAGAAAAACAACGTCGGCACGAGCGGGAGGAGAAAGAGAAACAACGCCAGCATGACCTGGAGGACAAAGAGAGACAACGCCAGCATGAGCTGGAGCTGGCCAGGCTGGGGAGCAGCGGGGCCCCGGCTGCGGTGAGTGAGGGGGGCCCCAAGGCTGCGCGGAGCTTTGATAAGGGCATCCTGGCCCGGCGTAAGGAGGGGGAGGACATGGATAGCTTCCTGACAGCCTTTGAGAATGCCTGTGGGATGCACGAGATTGCCCCTGAAAACCGTCTCCAGTTCCTCACCCCCTTACTGGACCCCAAATCCGTGGAGGTTTACGGCCGAATGACCAAGGCGGAGGCAGGGGACTATGAACTGTTCAAAAAGGCCCTGCTCCGCGAGTTCGGGCTGACTCCCGAGATGTACCGGAAAAGGTTCCAGAGTCAGCGGAAAACCCCTGAGGTCACCTACCTACAACTGGTCAACCAGATGCAGGGATATGCCCGCAAGTGGACGGCGGGGGCCGGAACGATGGAGAACCTGCTCAACCTAGTCATACTGGAGCATCTGTACGACCAGTGCCCCTCCGACCTGAGGCTGTGGTTGATGGACAAAAAGCCAGAGAACCCGCAGCACGCAGGGCAGTTGGCCGATGAGTTTGTGAACAGTCGGTCAGGGGGGAGCAGGGAGGAGTCCCACAGGAGTCGGCCCACCACAAGACCGAGAGAGAGTCACCCTGGGACCTCCCAGCGGGGAAACACAGAGAACCCCCATCAAAGGGGAACCTCGAGCGTCAGGACCAACCGACCCGCCCCGGTGGACCAGCGGGACCTAAGCTGCTTCCAATGTGGCCAGAGGGGCCACATACGGGCCCAGTGCCCCAAGCTCCAGAACAGACCGAGCGGACCGAACCCCCCCAGGGTTAACTGGGTAGAGACCCAGCCTGACGAGAGACGGAGAGCCCCGGCAAGGGAGGCTGGCAACTCACCACCTGCTCAGGAGGTGGGAGTGCCCCAGACCAGCTCCTCCGGGGAACGGGATGCCCAGGACTCACAGTTCACAGTTTACCGGTGGGCGCAGGGCTGTCCCTGCGGAGCGAGTGCCTTGTTCCCCTGGAGGTGGACGGGAGGAAGGTCTATGGATACTGGGATACGGGGGCTGAGGTGACACTGGCCCGGCCCGAGGTGGTGGCCCCAGCTCGGATGGTGCCCAACACCTACCTGACCCTGAGGGGGGTGGCGGGACCCCGTTCAAGGTGCCCGTCGCAAGGGTACACCTGAAATGGGGGACCAAGGAGGGCCCTAAGGATGTGGGGGTGCACCACCATTTGCCTACAGAGGTGCTGATGGGAGGGGACCTAGAGGACTGGCCAAACAACCCCAAGGGTGCCCTGGTCGTCACCCGTAGCCAGAGCCGGCGAGGGGCACGGTACCCAGACCGTGGAGAGGGTGCTGTACCGGAGGTGCGGGATCCCACCCCAGTGGGGAGGGGGTGTCAAGGGACCGGGCTCCGAGAGGCTGTGGCCTCAGACTCAGCCAGCATGAGGGAGCCGGCCCCCATCCCTTCCCCAGCCGCTGAATTCCAGGCTGAGTTACAGAGAGATCCTTCCTTGCGGAAGTGCAGGGACCTGGCTGGCCTGGGTGAGGTACCGACCAAGGGAAGAGGCTGCCAGGAGAGGTTCCTGTGGGAGAAGGGGTTCCTGTACCGGGAATGGGCTCCCCCCGGGGAAATGGAGTCCTGGGGGATCCGGAGGCAGCTGGTGGTCCCCCAGAAGTATCGCCGCAAGTTATTGTACCTGGCCCATGACATCCCTCTCGCAGGGCACCAGGGAATCCGGCGCACCGGGCAGAGGCTGCTACAGAACTTTTACTGGCCTGGGGCCTTTCGGGCTGTCCGCCAGTACTGCCGATCCTGTGACCCCTGCCAGCGGGTGGGGAAGGCCCGGGACAAGGGGAGAGCAGCTTTGAGACCTTTGCCCATCATAGAGGAGCCTTTTCAGAAGGTGGCTATGGACATAGTGGGGCCTCTCAGCAAGATGACCCGCTCGGGGAAGAAATACATCCGGATGGTGGTGGATTTCTCCACCCGCTACCCCGAGGCAGTGCCCTTATCCTCCATTGAAGCAGACACTGTGGCAGACGCGCTGCTGACCATTTTCAACCGCATGGGGTTCCCCAAGGAAGTCTTGACCGACCAAGGGTCCAACTTCATGTCGGCCCTGCACCAGAGCTTGTGGGAGAAAAGTGGGGTCCGACACAGCTGGGCCTCAGCGTATCACCCCCAGTCCAACGGGCTGGTGGAGAGGTTCAATGGGACATTGAAGATGATGCTGAAAACCTTTATGAACCAGCACCCACAGGACTGGGACAAGTACTTACCCCACCTGCTGTTCGCGTACAGGGAGGTGCCCCAGGAGTCTACCGGATTTTCGCCTTTCGAACTGCTATATGGACGGAGGGTAAGGGGGCCCCTGGACCTGATGAGAGATGAATGGGAGGGGGAGGCTGCCCCCGAGGGAGAATCGGTGGTGGAGTATGTCCTGACCTTCCGAGAGAGGCTTGCTGAGCTCATGGGCCTGGCCCAGGAGAATCTGGCCAGAGCCCAGAGGAAGCAGAAGGTCTGGTATGACCGCATGGCGCGGGCCCGCGCCTACGCCACCGGGGATCAGGTGATGGTTCTCATCCCGGTGAGGAAAAACAAGCTTCAGGCCGCCTGGGAAGGCCCTTTTAAGGTTGTCAAGCAACTAAATGAGGTGAACTATGTGGTGGAGCTGTCTAACCGGGCGCACCATCACCGGGTGTACCATGTGAACATGATGAAGCCCTATTATGACAGGGGGAATGTGGTGTTGGCCGTGTGTGGACATTGGGAGGAGCAGGGAGCTGACCCTCTAGTGGATCTATTCCCCAAGACAGGAGCTGGCTCCCCCTGAAAACAATTCCCCTCTCAGATCGGCTAACCCCTGCCCAGCAAGCTGAGATCAGAGGGGTGCTGCAGCTGTACCGACCACTGTTTTCCAACCGGCCTGGACGCACTAATCTGACTGTCCACCGGGTGCAGACAGGATCGCACCCCCCTATAAGATGCTCCCCCTTCCGAGTCACAGGGAACACTGCCAAGGACCTGGAGAGGGAGGTCCGGGAGATGCTGGCTCTGGGGGTGATCCAGCCATCGTCCAGCCCTTGGGCCTCACCGGTGGTGCTGATCCCCCCAAAGGATGGGTCAATCCGGTTCTGTGTGGACTATCGAAAGCTCAATGCCCTCACTGTCTCTGATGCCTACCCCATGCCAAGGCCTGACGAGCTCCTGGACAAGTTGGGGGGAGCTTGTTACCTCACCACTATGGATCTTACAAAGGGTTACTGGCAGGTGCCACTGGATGCGGATGTCAGGCTGAAATCGGCCTTTATCACCCCTCTGGGGCTGTATGAGTTCCTGACCCTGCCCTTCGGCCTCAAAGGGGCGCCGGCCACCTTCCAGCGCCTAGTAGATCAGCTCCTGAGGGGGATGGAGAGTTTTGCTGTAGCGTATATTGATGACATCTGTGTCTTTAGCCAGACCTGGGAGGACCATGTGTCCCAGATGGGACAAGTGCTGGACCGGCTCCGGCACGCTGGGCTGACCATAAAGGCAGAGAAGTGCAAGGTGGGGATGGCTGAAGTGTCCTACCTGGGCCACCGGGTGGGGAGCGGCCACCTAAAGCCGGAACCCGCCAAGGTGGAGGCGATCAGAGACTGGCCCCAAACCAAAAAGCAGGTCCAAGCCTTCATCGGGATGGCGGGGTACTATCGAAGGTTTGTGCCCCACTTCAGCGCCGCAGCCGCCCCCATCACCGAGCTATGCAAGAAGGGGAAGCCAGACAAGGTGGTCTGGACAGAGCAGTGCCAGAGGGCTCTCTGTGTGCTGAAAGAGGCTCTGGTCAGCGGCCCGGTTCTAGCAAACCCGGACTTTGACAAGCCGTTCGTGGTATTCACCGACGCCTCAGACATGGGGCTGGGGGCGGTGTTAATGCAGGAGGATGGAAAGGGGGAGAGACACCCCATCGTGTACCTGAGTAAGAAGTTGCTCCCCCGGGAGCAGAACTACGCGGCCATCGAGAAGGAATGCCTGGCCATGGGGTGGGCCCTCAAGAAACTACAACCGTATCTATTTGGGCGACGCTTCACCGCGTACACCGACCACTCTCCCCTGACCTGGCTGCACCAGATGAAAGGGGCCAACGCCAAGCTCCTGCGGTGGAGTCTGCTCCTGCAGGATTATGACATGGACGTGGTCCATGTGAAGGGAAGCGCCAACATGATAGCGGACGCGCTGTCCCGGAGAGGGGGCCCTGAACTTCCCCAGGTCACTGGTCAGAGCGACCCCGCTCAGTTCAGTTTGGGGGGGGGGGGGTGATGTGATGAGAAAAGGTGATGCTGGGATGTAACCTGACCCCGGCCAGGTGATGGGAAGCCCGGGAAGCTCGCTGGCTGTGTGTTTCTAACAAAGGCTTGGGGGGAGGGGAGGCAGGAAGGAGGCAGGGGAACAGTTTGGCTGGGCTTTTGGTCGGGGCACTAGGGAGAAAGAAGACGGGGAACAAGGCGGGATCCCGTAACCCTGGGGCTCATCTCCCTGCCCCCCAGAAGGGCCTGACTGAGGGGTCCTGTCTAGACTAAGAAGCCCTGAGTTGGATGTTGTTCCTGTCATCTCAAATAAACCTTCTAATCCACTGGCTGCCTGAGAGTCTCTGTGAATCCCAGGAAGTGGGGGTGCAGGGACCGGACTCCCCACACTCCATGACACCCTCCAGGCCCCGATCCCAGCCCACAACATAACGCACACACCCTCCAGCCCCCGATCCCAGCCCACAACATAACGCACACACCCTCCAGGCCCGGATCCCAGCCCACAACATAACGCACACCCCCTCCAGGTCCCGATCCCAGCCCACAACATAACGCACACCCCCTCCAAGCCCCGCACACCCCCTCCAGGCCCCGATCCCAGCCCACAACATAACGCACACCCCCTCCAGGCCCCGATCCCAGCCCACAACATAACGCACACCCCCTCCAGGCCCCGATCCCAGCTCACAACATAACACACACACCCTCCAGGCCCCGATCCCAGCCCACAACACAACACACACCCCCTCCAGGCCCCGCACACCCCCTCCAGGCCCCGATCCCAGCCCACAACATAACACACACCCCCTCCAGGCCCCGATCCCAGCCCACAACATAACGCACACCCCCTCCAGGCCCCGATCCCAGCCCACAACACAACACACACACCCCTCTGGCCCCTTATCCCAGCCGAGCTGAGTGGGAGCCCGCTTCCTCGTGGGCTGGCATGGGCATTGGGCAGGGGGCACAGTAGGTGCGTGGGTGGCGGTACATTCCCTGACCTAGCTACTCCCCCATGCGGGACGGGGGCGCTGCCTGCAGGGGGGCGGGGCAGGAGTGGCAGGGCCCGGGATGCTCCTGGGCGCGCTTTCGCCGCCCATCCCCGGCGCTGCTGCGGAGAGGGAGACCCCAGCGGTGTGGGCGGGGGGAGCGGGCGCGCTCTGGAGGGAGGATTGGGGCAACATGGCCACTTGCTCCCCTCCCTCCCCCCGCTGCCGGCTCTGGGCTACAACCCTCTCGCAGTGGCGAGGGTCCCGGGGATGGGGGCTGGGCTCTCCAGGGGGACGCGCGGAGGGCTCAGGGGTGACCTGCCAAGAGACGGCAGAGCCGGCGCAGGCGGAGAGGGGAGCACTAAGGAGGGGCCGTACGGCCCCGGGTACCCCAGGGAAGCCTCCTTTGGCGACGCCTCAACGGATATGAAGCTCCTGAGCTCACACTCCCCGGGCCCCCGAACGCTCGGTCTTCGCGGCGGGGCTGGAGGAGGAACGGAGCCACTTAGAGATGCACAGGAACAAGTCCCGGGCCCCAGCTCAGCCCCCAGAGCCTGGTGCTAATGGAGAGACACTGGCCCCCGCGGAGGGCTGATCCACAGCTGACAGGGAGCCCCCCCCCCGGGGTGGGGGGGCAGGTGTCCCATCGGGGCCCTGGCAAGACACTGATTTGGGGGCTGGCTCCAGGCGCCTCCCCAGTGCTCTCTAGGCACCCGGTGACTGCGCTTCACAAACGCCCTGGGAGCACCCCCTCTCCCCCGCTGTACAGACAGGAGGAGAACGTGACTTGAACGCCATCGAATGGCGACTTAGAGGCAGAAGTGAACCCAGGAGTCCAGACTCTCAGTGCCCCTGCTCTAACCATTAGACCCCACTCCCTGCACAGAGCCAAGGAGAGAACCCAGGAGTCCTGACTCCCAGCTCCCCCTCCTCTAACCACTAGACTCCACTCCCCGCCCCCCCACTAGATAGAACCCAGGGTCCCACTACGCAATGCTCCCTTTCTTAAACATCCCTGCTCCGGCAGACGAAGCTACTCAAACATCTGACGGCGTCGCCCCTTCAGGGGCCCCCGGGGGACCCCCTGCCTTATACCTCCTGCGAGCAGAGGGCAGAATCCCATCCTGGGGGCTGGGCACACAGACTGGTGTCTGCTGCCAACATGGGGGAGCAAGCGGGCAACCTCACCCCCCACCCCACCCCGCAGCTCCCAGCCCCGGCCATTCCCTGTCGCCGCATTGCACGTGGCTACGACCGCCAGTGGTGCGAGCCACAGCCGAGGCGGCCCATGGAGACGCAGGCCGGCCGTAATCTCCTTCCCCTCCCCCCACACACCAGAGCTGGGGGGGGGGGGTGAGAGAAACCGTGGCTGGGACAAACCCAAGCGTCCAGCTTTGAACAAACATTTCCCAGAGGAGCAAGGCCCCAGAGAACTCAGCACTCCTGCTGCTCCGGGCCTGCAGAGAGGGGCTGAGGTAGACGGGGGACGGGACACTCCAATCACCCCACTCACTTTAGAGGCAGGGCGCCTAAGCATCAGGATCAAGGACTCACATATCTCTCGGTCCGACTGCCGGCATTGATGGATGGAGGGTTGCAGGGCCCCCAGGAGGCAGGGCAGCCTGGCTATCCCGCAGGTAAACTGAGGCCCAGGGCGACGGCCACTGATTTGCTCCCGTGCTCCAGGCCAGCCTGCCTTCCCCTCGCTGGTTGAATCGGGACTCCTAGGCTAGCGGGAGTGACCAGGAAGGGACCTGCCTGCCTGGCCGTTCCCAGGCCATACGCAAGCGTGCGCGCCGCCGTTCTTCTCGTCATTCCAGCGAGTCTGCCACGGTAAACCAACCCCTGTCCGGTCACAGCCTCGCGGGAGCTTCAGACTCGGCCCTTCCCAGGCCCACCTTCCTCCTCCACGAGCCCCGCTCTGCCCCTGCCCCTCCTCGCTGCTCGGCTCTGCATGCAGTAGGGGGTATATGACCCACGGCTGGGCAGCTCCAATTGCATCCAGCGGGGGGGGGGGGGGAGGCTGAAACACACTCAAGGATGCAGATTGCACTGCAATGGCCGCCTTCAATAGCTCTTCTGTGTGTCATAGACCCCTATACCGCGACTAGGGATTCTCCAGGGAGCACTAGGGAGTGCTCTGAGAGCAGCAAGAGCTGGTCTCAGTGACTTGAGGGGCTTCTAACAGCTCTTAACTACTAAGCCTGAGCTACAGGCCTATTTAAGCCGCATTCAATCCACATCCCTTAGCAAGCGCCGGGTTCCTCCGTACCGCGCATTTCTCCAAGCCTTTGCCCAGTGGGATTTTAAAGCCCCTCACTCCCCGTCCATTATGAAGCCCAACGGATCTCAGATTTGAGCAGCTCATCCTGAGGTTTGCCCCGCCCCTCACACCCTCCTCTCATCCTGTCAGGGCCACTCCCATAAAGCCATTTAGACACACTCCATCAACAGCTGTAACTCCCCTCGCCTTGTTCTCAATGACAGTTCTCATTTGTCCATGTGGACATGTGTCTTTACATAGGCTGAGACCGTCTACGGCAGCTAAACTCGATAGCCAAATCCCGCCCCCTCTTCCCCGTGTTCAGTAAATTCCGCTGTGGTTACGGCGACCCCGCAGCCCCAGTTGCAAACCCGGCAGCTGATTCCCCATGCACAAGACGGCGACGTGACGCGCTATGCAGCTCTGCAGAGTTGTCCCGGGGGGAGGACTGCGCTCCCGCCTGGCAGCGATCTGAACGGCGAGGGACTGAATTGACGGGCTGGGCGATCGGTAGGGCACTGCAGACAGTAAGCCAGTGCGGATCTCAAACGCAGTGGACTGATTCCACTGCGGGCAGTGCCGTGCTGATTGCATTGCCACTGCCACCACTGCACTGATTTGCAAGGACTGCGGTGCAGGAGGCTGATTTCGCCCACTCTCCCTGCCTTGCACTAGAGATCTGCACTGCGTCGCTATGCTGCGCTGATTGCAGTGGACTGATTCCACTGATTGCACAGTGAGTGAAATCGGCCCACTGCAATCAAGAGCTGCACTGACCTGCAGCGTAACTACTGCATCACCACCGTACACGTCAGAGAACACGCCATGGAGATCTGCCGCGCCGGATTCACTGCACGGATGCCAGCTGAGCACGCCATAGCGACACAGGGCAAGATTCTGTCCTGGGGCAAGTTTCGTTGACATCAGTGGAAGCTGCACCCTCTTACCCCAGGGCTGGATTTGACCCAGGCCGCTAGGTCCTGATTAACAGAGGTCCTGAGCACCTGGAGCTGGGAGGACCAACTTGAGTTGGGAGCTCCCAGCATTTCGGAGGAGCACGGGGAATGACACTGATGTCTGTGAAGCTAGCTGGAAATCCACCCCAACCGGCTAGCGCCCGCAGCGCGTCCACTGACTCACACCGAGCTTCCAGCGATTGCAACGCACCTACGGAAGCGCACCGATTTCAGAAATCACGCGCCGAATTGCCAGCGATTGCCGCGCCGCCGCTGATTTCAGAAATCACGCGCCAGATTGCGAGCTGATTTCAGAAATCAGGTACCCGGTTGGCAATGATTTCCATGCCCCCCCCCCCGCTGATTTCAGATATCACCCCCTGACCTGCCAACAACCCACACTGCACCCACCAATTCGCTGACGCCCGCGCCGCACCCGTTTGGATGCGCCGTGCCGATTCCAGTGACCGCGGAACTGGGGAGAAGGGGAGCAGGGCCCAGACCGGCCCCGAGACGCAAGGGAAAGGGGTCCCGGGTCACTTACTTCTCCGGCTTCTTCTTGCCGCCGGCGGCCCCGCTGAGATCCAACAGCTTCCGCTTGCAGTTGAACTTGTCCCGGCGGCCATCGCCGCCGAACCGGGACTCTCTGTTGGGCACCTTGAATCGCCCGGGCGCCGTGAGGAAACCCTCCCGCTCCTTCAGGTTGTTGACGGGGTCCAGGTCGTTCCGCACGGGGCCCTTCCCCGCCCGCCGGCCCCGCCGCACCTGCCGCAGCACCGCCAGGGCCGCGCACACCCCCAGGGCCAGGGTCACCAGCCCCAGCGCGAAGGAGACGGCCAGGGCCGTCGGCAAAGGGTCGTCGCCCGCCAGCCGCCGGCTGCTGGCCGGGGTGGGGCCCTGCACCTCGAACTCGCAGCTGGAGCCCATGTAGCCGGCCGAGCACTCGCAGACGTGGCCGGAGAAGTGGGTGTAGCAGGTGCCGCTGTTGAGGCAGGGGCTGGAGCCGCAGGCGTCCACGCGCAGGCTGCAGTCCTTCCCGCCGTAGCCCAGGGTGCAGGAGCAGGTGTAGCTGTTGGCCCCGTCCAGGCAGGTGCCCCCGTTGCCGCAGGGGTTGCAGGCGCAGTCGTCCAGGTTGCGCTCGCACCGGGGGCCGGCGAAGCCCGGCCGGCACTTGCAGAAGACCCGGCGGCCCAGGTCCAGGCAGAGGCCACCTAGGAGGAAGCCAGGGAGCGGGTCAGGCGGGCGGGGGGGGGGGGGGTGTGCCCGGCCCCCGGCCGAGCCTGGGAGAGATTTGGGGGGCACGGGGCCAAAGGCAGGGGACAGGACTCCGCCACGGAACATGGAGCGCAGCCAACCAGACAATTCCCCGCCCCGGCAGGGCCCATGGCCCTCCGGGTACCTTGGACTCTGCCTTCAGCCTCCCGAATCTCGCTAGAGCTATGGGGGTCCAACTCCGGGGGGTCCGAAGGGCCCGGGATCCCCAGGAGGCCAGACTAGCTGAGCTAATGGTCCCATCTGGGCTGGGCATGGTAGACAGACATTTGACAGAGCTCTCAGGTGATCTGCTGTCCTCGATGAGCGGGGGGGGGGGGGGGGGGGGGACAGGAAGAGCCCTTAGTGACTCTCCCAAGGCCTCCTCCAGCGCCAGGGCTGGGAATAGGACCCAGGAGTCCTGAGTTCCAGTCCACTGCCAGAGCAGCGAGAGGGGCTGAAATTTCCCCCACAAAATGTATGAGCTTCCCTCCCTCCTCCCTTCCTCTGCACCCCCACAGCCTGCCCCGTCTGCCCTCTCTGGCAGGGAGCTCTGGCTGGCTCACGGTTGCCCACCAGGATCCCACTTCACCCACCAACACCCCACCAGCCAACGAGCCCGCCCCTTCCCTGGCTTCAAGGGGAGGGTTTGCTCCTTCCCAAAGGCGCGGGAAGCTGCAGTGTCAGGACAGAGGAAGGTCTAACCCTGCCCCCATCCATCCCATTGCCGCCTAACTGGGCCATAACATCCCACTGGGAGAAGAGGAATCTTCACCTCTCCCTTGGCACCCCTTGGCTGGGAAAGTGACCAGATTGCATCCTAAAGCACAAAAACTTCAGAGCCGACCTCTACCAAACACACACCCCTCCCCCCCCCCCCCCCCCGCCTCTTGCCCCTGCTTCTCTGCCTCCAGGCTGGATCCTCAGCTGATGTAAACCAGCACAGTTCCCCTGAGCAATGCTGATTTATACCAGGTGGGTGGCACCGTTTCGTACCTTCGGGGGATCGGGCCCCAGCATCCTCCTGCAGTGAGTCTCACTGGTTAACGCGGCACCGTGGATTTAATACCAGCACCTCTGTTTTTAAAGGACTGCGTGGCGTGCCCCCTTGGGTGGGATACGGCCAAACAACTCCCCCCCCCCCCCCCGGGACTCGCAGGCCACAGCCAGACGCCAGGGCCTGCAGGTCACCGCCGGATAGCACCTCCCAGGAGCCACGAGAAAAATCTCTCTCACAATAGGGCAGGACGTGATTAAGGACGGAGACTGTGTTTTGTTCCATGTCTGTACAGCGCCTGACACAATGGAGCCCTGGGCCACGACCGGGGCTCCTCGGTGCTACTGCAAGGCTAATTCTGTTAGATGGCCGTGTGGCCTCGGGACCAAAGACCCGGACTGGGACCCTAGAGACTTGTGTTCTAGTTCCAGCTTTGCTTGCTGGGTGATAGGCAAATCAGTTCCTTTAAGCGGTTGCTCCGTGCCTCAGTTTCCCCATCTGTGAAATGAAGATATCAATACCAACCTTCTCTCTAAAGTGCTTGGAGATGGGCTGACGGGAAGAGTGGAGGGTGATGATTATTAGGAGATCCTGCTAGGGTGTCTGATCCTGCTCCGGGCTGTAAATCCAGAGCATTTCACCCTGGGTCCTGATTGGCACCAGTGTAACCACTTGGGTCCCAGATCGGTGCCTTCTGAGCCCCCAGAGCAACCTCTCTGGTTTTGCTACTTCTCATTCCCGATTGCTGGATTAGCTGGATTCTAGTCCGGCTCCTGAATCGCCAGCTCATCATTGCCACCCCCACCAAAGGAAGGGTGAGCCCCGTTCCCAGCACTGGGGCAAATGCGGCTCCTAGTTACCCCTGCGCAAGGCCTGGGGGGTACGCGAGAGCAGAATCTGAAGGCACTGAGGGCTGGCTGAGCCGCAGCAGAAGTTAGATTCTGCTGTAACTCAGAATTTCTGGCCACACCCCTTCCCCCCAAGGGGGAATCCCCAGCCAGTTGTGCTTCTTCCCAGCCCCTTATCCCCGGGGATAGAATTCTGACCCAGGTCTTCTCATTCATAGGGTCTTCGATGCCAAGGCCATAAGGGCCCATTGTGATCATCTGGCTCCCCTGTGGAGCACAGACCCTAGGACTTCGCTGAATTAATTCCTGTTGGAACTAGACCAGGTCCTTTGAAACAAAAATCCTGCCTTGATTTAAAAATTGCCAGCACTGAAGACCCTGCCGCCCCCCTCGGCAAGTTGTTCCCATGGTTAATCACACAGGCGCCAACTTTTGTCGGTGCCGGTGGGTGCTAGCAAACCCCACCACCACCGCCGCCACCACCCCTGTCCCAAAGTCCCAGCCCAAACCCCACCCCCTCCCTGGCCCTATTGGACCCCTCCCCAAATCCCGACCTTGGCCCCACCTCCTCCCCTCCCCCCAACTTGCCACATTCCCCCTCCTCCCGCTTCCCTCCCAGGCTTGCTGATCGAAACAGCTGTTTTGCAGTGTGAGTGCTGGGAGAAGCAGGAGGCAGCATGCTCAGGGGGGGAGGAGGAGGAAGAGCAGAGGTGAGCTGGGGCGGGGGGGGAGGAGCTGTGAGCACCCACCAATTTTTCCCCATGGGTGCTCGAGACCCACGGAGTCAGCAACTATGGTTAATGACTCTCACAGTGAAAACTTGACACCTCATTTTCACTTCCAGACTGAATTTCTCTAGCTTCCACTTCCAGCCATTGTATCGTGTTTGACCTTCCTCCACTAAACCGAAGAGCCCAGGGTCAAATTCCTGTTCCCCATGTGGTTATGGGTAAGCTGGGGTCCAGTCACCTCTTCACCTTCTCTTTGTTAAGCTAAAGTGATTGAGTTCCTTAAGTCTCTCCCTAGGCAGCTTGCCAATCCCTTGATCATTCTCCTAGCTCTTCTCTGACCCCTCTGCAATTTACCACCATCCGCTGTGCCACCCCTCCACCAATATCTGGGATGGAGTACGCCGGTGAGGGCACAATTTGGCTCGCTGGATCCTTACCTTACCAGTCATGTCAGAGCCAGAAAGAGCCCAGAGTGGCTCTCTGCTCCCGGGCGGGAGCGTCTCTTTCACGCACAGCTTACTCGCTTCTTGGGCCTCTCCTCTGTGCGTATAAGCAGCTTCCCATCTCAACGTTTGATTTCGGGGCCTTTTGGACGAGCTTCCTCGCCCTCTTTGAGCTCCCCCGTTCGGAAGGTTGGGGCTATCTTTGGGAAGGATTCTTCCCTCCTGGGGCTTTTCAACTTCAGCTGACTAGCAGAATTCCAGCACCAGCTGCAGGCCTCATTGTGCCGGGCGCTGCCTAGACAGAGAGGCAGTCCCTGCCCCAAAGAGCTCACGATCTCATACACCAATCAAGACTGGATTTTTTTCCCCCCTAGAAGATCTGCTCTAGTTCAAACCAGAAATCTGATGAGGTGCAACGAGGAGAAGTGCAGAGTCCTGCGCTTCGGACGGATGAATCCCAGGCACTGCTACAGGGTGGGGACCGATTGGCTAAGCAGCAGTTCTGCAGAAAAGGACCTGGGAGTTACAGTGGATGAGAAGCTGGATATGAGTCAGCAGTGTGCCCTTGTTGCCAAGAAGGCTAATGGCATTTTCGGCTGCATTAGTAGGAGCATTGCCAGCAGATCGAGGGGAGTGATTATTCTCCTCTACTGGTGAAGCCACATCTGGAGTATTACGTCCAGTTTTAGACCCCCTCAACAGAAGGGATGTGGACAAATCAGAGAGTCCAGCGGAGGGCAACGGAAATGATTAGGAGCCTGGAGCACATGACTTACGGGGAGAGGCTGAGAGAACTGGGGTTATTTAGTCTGCAGAAGAGAAGAACGCGTGGATTTGATAGCAGCCTTCAGTTACCTGAAAGGGGGTTCCAAGGGGGATGGAGCTAGGCTGTTCTCAGTGGTACCAGATGACAGAACTAGGAGTAATGGTCTCAAGTTGCAGTTGGGAAGATCTAGGTTGGATATTAGGAAACACTATTTCACTCGGAGGGTGGTGAAGCACTGGAATGGGTTCCCTAGGGAGATGGTGGAATCTCCTTCCTTAGAGGTTTTTAAGGCCCAGTTTGACAAAGCCCTGGCTGGGATGATTTAGTTGGGGTTGGTCCTGCTTTGAGCAGGGGATTGGACTAGATACCTCCTGAGGTCCCTTCCAACCCTAAACTTCTATGATTCTAAGAACTAATTCAGAGCAATCCTAGGGCCTGGGTTATGCAGGAGGTCAGTGATAGATGATCACAATGGTGCCTTCTGGCCTTGGATTCTCTGAAGTGTGGGAGGAGAAACTGAAGCACAGAGGAAGGGAAGGGACTTGCCGAAGGACACACAGCAAGGCAAAGGACTAGAATCTAGGTCTCCAGAGGCCCATTCTAGGGCTCTATCCGCTAGACCACATTACCTATTGCGCAGCTCCGCTCCAGCGTGAGGCGTAGGACTGTTGCTTCTTTGATGGGAGTATTTAGAAGCCCCAGTCAAGGAGGTTCACTTTTGTGCCAAGGGCTGTAAAATTTTATGGCTATTAGGTGTATTACGGTAGCACCTAGGCGCCTATCCTGGCCCATTGTGCTGGGTGCTGTACATTTCAATTGCAGAAGTGACAAAGAGTCCTGTGGCACCTTAAACACTAACTAAAGTATTGAAGCATAAGCTTTCGTGGGCTAATACCCACTTTGTCGGATGCAAGCAATGGAAGTGTCCAGGGGCAGGTATAAATAGGTAGGCAAGAACCAGGTTAGAGATAACAGGCTGGGTCCAATCAGGCTGAACCAGCTTGTTATCTCTAATCAGGGAGGGTGAGGTATTCCTCTAGCAGCTGAACTGGAGGTGTGAACAGCGAGAGAAGAGAAACTGCTCTTGTAGTTAGCTAGCCACTCATAATCCCCATTCAGTCCTGCGTTGATTGTGTCAAATTCGCAAATGAATTGCAGCTCTGCAGTTTCTCTTTGCAGTCTGGTCTTGAAGGTTTTTTGCTGCAGGATGGTGACTTTTAAATCTGTAATTGTGTGTCCAGGCAGATTGAAGTGTTCTCCTACAGGTTTCTGTATATTGCCATTCCTGATATCTGATTTGTGTGCATTTATCCTTTTTCGTAGGGACTGTCCAGTTTGGCCGATGTACATAGCAGAGGGACATTGTTGGCACATAATGGCATATATGACATTGGTAGATGTGCAGGTGAATGAACCGGTGATGGTGTGCCTGATCTGGTTAGGTCCTGTGATGGTGTTGCTGGTGTAGATATGTGGGCAGAGTGGGCATCGAGGTTTGTTGCATGGATTGGTTCCATGCAATATACAAAAACCTGTAAGGAGAACACTTCAGTCTCCCTGCACACAGTCTTTAAGGTGCCACAGGACTCTTTGTCACTTCTGCTATTCCAGACTAACACGGCTACCTCTCTGATTCATTTCTATTGTAATTACTCCTGTTACAGTAGCAGCTGCTAGCTTCAGTCATGGACAAGGACTCAATGTTGCCCCATGTAGAACATTTTTATTGCTATTAGGTGTATTATGGTAGCTCCTAGGCATCCCAGTCATTGACCAGGATCCCACTGTGCCAGGTGCTGTACATTCTTATTGTGATTAGGTGTATTACGGTAGTGTCTAGGAGACTCAGTCATGGGCCATGACCTCAGTGTACTAGACCAGGGTTTCTCAAACTGGGGGTCGCGACCCCCTGGGGGGGTCGCCGAGCGCTCCCCGGGGGGTTGCGAGCTCCTGGCGCCGCAACTCGCGGCGGCAGGGCAGGGAGGGGAGGCCAGCGGGCACCCGGCAGCCCGCAGGGGGGAGGGGGGGACCAGCATGCACCCAGCAGCCCGCCCGTGGCGGGAACAGGTGGACCGGGGCGCACCGGGCAGCCTGCCCGCGGGGGGGGGGGGGGAGATGGGGGGGGCCAGCGCACAGCCGGCTGCCCGTGGCGGAGGGGGAGGGACGGAGCGCATCTGGCAGCCCCCCCACCCCACGGCAGGGATGGAGGGGGGGGCGGGGCGCAGCCGGCAGCCCCCGGCAGGGACTGGAGGGGTCGCGCCCCACCCACCCAGCTGGAAAAGGGGTCGCGGTCTCAAAAGTTTGAGAACCGCAGCACTAGACACTGCATTTTTTTATTGCTATTAGGTGTATTACAGTAGTGCCGAGGCAGGCCTACCCCTCCTCCCCCCAGCCCTGGACCAAGCCCCAGTTGTGTCAGGTGCTGTACAGACATATAAAATACAGTCCTCTCTCCAGAGAGCTCCTAATGTAGGTGTCAGAAAAGACACACCAGGTGTGCAGAAAGGGAGGGTGGATCAGGAGAAACTGGTTGTCATTTTCCATCAACCAGCTTTTTCAATGTATTAATGTGCGAGATATTCTGGGGGGCTTCAGAACTCCCCCCCCAAAAATTTGGGGGGGAAGCAGAAGGGGAGAGAACAAATGAAACACCCCCCAAAACCGCCCTTGTGTTTGGTTGTTTCTTTTCTGAATTTTTGGCAGAAAACATTCCCCCCCCCCCGGCCTTTTTCGGGTGCCCTCGCAGGGAAAAACCAGCCACCCTGATGCTCTGCACCCCGCCTTTCCAGACTACTGTACCCCTGTGAGGAGTCTGCCTGGCCATGCGTGCCCCGCAATTACACCTTGCTTAAAAACGACTTGCTTGCAACATCAGACATCAAATTCCCGGAGAGTCCCAGCCCACGGCTATTGAAGAATTGCCGGCTCTCTCCTTGTGCCCGGATGAAATCCTCGTTTGTATGGACTTCGTTAGCGCTTTTTACCTCGCCTGCTGTAAACCTAGACCAACCTCTGGAGGAGTTGATGTACCCCAGAAGACCAATGCGGACCCCCACTCTGCCAGCCATGTGCCTGAGAGATGGCTAACCCTCCCTCCCCCCCATCCTTTGGGGGGGCAAGAAACCGCTGCTCTACATCTCACCCCATCGCACCTTATTTATCCCTGCTTTACTACCCCGTTCTCTCGTTTTGATCTCCTTCATTATTGTAGCACCATCTTTTCCCTAATTGAGGGCATAACCCTACTGTGGACAATGCTGCCCCCATCCCGGATCACAGCTCCCTTGCGCCAGAAGCTGGAGAGAACATAAGGCTTGGGACACGGGCGTTCCGGACTCTTTTTCTGGTATTTGAACGTAACTCACTGGGCAATTAAGAGCAGCCACATGGGAAGCTAGCTCAGAAAAGCCCTTCACATCCAAAGCCTGGCTTGTCCCAGCATAGTCCTCTATGTAGGCAAGACCATGCCCTAAGAGCTTACAAGCTAAATAGACAATGGAAGGATTATCACCCCATTTTACAGATGGGGAAACTGAGGCGTCATCGAAGTGACGTTCTCAGTGTCACACAGGGAGTCAATAGCAAAGCAGGGACTCAGACCCCGATCTTCACCATGTCACCCTGCCTTGGGCACAGTCATACTCCAATGATTTGGGGATGTGCAGACGGGATCTATTCCGCTCCATTCAGGGATTTTTCTGAGCCCGCCCCGGGAAACCTCAGGGGATGGCATCGAGATTCCAGCCCGCTTCCCATTCCGACCGGGGCTTCTCCAGCTACCAGCCACCCGGCAGCAAACCCCTGGGCCCTGGCTAAGTGGGGTGAAACCCACCTGATGGCTTTCGGTCCCCACCCACTCAGACGCTTAGGGAAGAAGAGAGCAGGACGGCCCAGCAAACACAGGCTCCCCCCGCCCCCCGGATCTGCCCAGGCCTGCGTGCTGCCTTCCCCCCCACCCCAGAGAAGAAAGCAGCGCGGCCCTTACTGTTCAGACATGGGTTATTGGTGCACCGGTCGATCTTCTTCTCGCAGTTGGAGCCGTGGTAGCCCAGGGGGCAGTGGCAGGTGTAGCCGCTGGTGGGTTTCTCGCTGCAGGTGCCGCCGTTGAAGCACGGCCCGTCGGCACAGGTCATGGCGCTGATCTCGCAGTTCTTCCCATAGAAACCCTGGGGGCAGGTGCACCGGTAGTCGTTCTCCAGATCCTGAAGGGAGACAGACAGAAGCAGTGGGTTCTAGATTGCAATCTAGATTTTGTTCTCCAGATCCTGGAGAGACAGACAGAAGCAGTGGGTTCTAGATTGCAATCTAGATTTCGTTCTCCAGATCCTGGAGGGAGGCAGAAAGAGGCAGTGGGCTCTAGACTGCAATCTGGATGTCATTCTCCAGATCCTGGAGGGAGACAGACAAGCAGTGGGTTCTAGATTGCAATCTACATTTCGTTCTCCAGATCCTGGAGGGGGGCTGAAAGAAGCAATGGGTTCTAGATTTCAATCTAGATTTCATTCCCCAGATCCTGGAGAGAGACAGACAGAAGCAACGGGTTCTAGATTGCAAAGCAGCAGGTTCTAGATTGCAAAGCAGCAGGTTCTAGATTTCAATCGATAAGCATCGGGGCAGCCCAGCGGAGGTGGGGACATGAGCACCGAAGGGATCCAGAGAGCTCCTGCAGACAGGTGCTAAGTATCCTTCCAGCGCCCTAGCTGTACCCACTCGGGGGGCGAGGTGGGCAGAGCAGGGGATTTTTCAGGCCCCCAAGTGCTGCCACGACATCAGTCTAATTTCTACGTCTTCGGGAGGTCACCGCGCTATTCCCAGCTCTGCCGCAGACTCCCCGGGCAGGTCCTTGAGGCCCATGGCCTCAGACGTACGCGGGCTCCTAACTCCCCTGGGAATTAGGCACATCAATACCTTCGAATCCCTGAGTCTTAAAGTTTTGTGAAGGCCCAGAAATTGTCCTGCTCCAATGACTTCACTTGGCAGCTCTTTGGGGTCGCTGGCTTCTTGCTCTACCTTTGTACAGTCCCTGCTACATTGAGGGCTCGGCACATGACTGGGGCTACCATAATACACCTAATAGCAATACAAAAGTACAGCACCTGACACAGTGGGGTGGGCCTTTTGGGTGCTCTTAGGTGCTACCATAATACACCTAATATAACTTCACTTTGTTAAAGCCGTACAACCCCAAGAGTGGATGCGGTTAGACTGGGATAAAGGCGCTCGTCCCCAACCAAGACGGGGAATAAGCTACACTGATATATATAAGGCACATTTATCCTGCTAGAACTACTCCACACTATGGGTTGACGCAGGATAACTATATCCAATTAAAAAACACAACCACACCCCTAATTGGCACTGTCACACCGGCACAACAAGTGTGTGTAGAGCTAGCCTCGGTGGTCAGAGTTGACGCAGGAGGCTAGACTAGATGACCATAGAGGTCCCTTACAATTGATAACCGTGCCGTGCCTCAGTTTCCCCTCTGTAAAATTGGGAGAATAATTCTTCCTCGCTCGGTCCTGTCTATTTCAACGGTGTTTTTTAGGACAGGGATTGGCTCTGATTTCACCTGGCCTCCCATAATACACCTAATATTAAACGTGTGACAGTGGCCAGAAAAGGAAAATGTTGACGTGGCAGAAGGAAATAGCAGAAAAAACTCAACTGCGTATTATACAAGGGCATTCTGGCTTGGGCGAATTGTGTTCCAGTCGGGTCACACCATGGAATACAGCCGTGACACACAGAGGGATTGCGTAGGTAGGGAGGGAGACCATTAGAGATCTGTATCATTACTAATATTTATTAGGTGTGTTACGGTAATCCCCACTCCACTCTCCTGGCCCCAGTCTTTCTGGAGATGCAGTCACAACCCCAGCCTAGAGCCCATTGTGCCAGGTGCGGTACAATTTTATCGCTATTAGGAGTCTTATGGTAGAGTCCCAGTGACAGATCAGGGCCCCACCAGTCCCAAGAACAAGAGAGACTGAGAAGGCGGGGGGGGGGGGGGGGGCGGGGTGTAGTTTAGAATGGAGACCTGCTCAGAGGAGGGAGATGGTAGATCGGGGGGCAGCTCTTCACCCTGGCTCCTAACGCAAGAGCTGCAAGGCACCATGTTGAAAGCTGAAGACTAGATCGTTACACAAGGCGCCGCGGACCTACGGAACTCACTGCCTCATGATTATTGCCTTCCTGATGCCAAGACCTTCGTCTGGGACTGGCTGCTGTTCAAGACGGGATACCGGGGTAGATGGGCCCTGGTCTGATCCGGTCCGGCAGTTCCTATGGGCCTAAGAGAGGCACCCTGGCCAGACAGAGGCTGGAGGCTTGGAGAGGCAGCCATGACCTCAAATGACACATGATCAGTGGGGAAACTGAGCCACAGCAGGAAGCTGGGCTGAGGATTCCCTAGGGGGGGACTAGTGCCCGTGCCGACCCCAAAGCCCAGCACGGTGACGCGGAATTGAGTCCCTAATCATGGCAGGGGCTTGCTAGGAGACATCCCTGGCACGCCCCCCCCTCCACATCCGCCCTTGGGTCTGTACCACCTGCCAGTGGGCAGAGGTGGGTGCATCTAGGTCCCAGGGGTGCCCTAGGCCTGGTATTTACAGACCAGATTACCAAAGAGAGGGCCTATAGGGCCTTTTCACAGCCTCCAACCCTTCCCCATCCCACCCTCCTGTTTTCGGAGGGGTGTTTCCTGGATGCAGTGACGCCCCTGCCCGGACTCCGGGGCTGGGGGAAGGAGAACTGACCCCCCACTGGGGAGGTCGGGGGGGGGGGAATCTAGCGCATTATAGGGATGGGGCCGCTGCCTCCCATATGGCAGGGGCAGGGATTAGGTTCACTCATCCCCACTCACCCCCAGAGTCCAGCCTCCCAGGCCCTCTGCTGCTCCCCGGCCCCTCCCTCCCGCTATTATACTGGTAATGGGGGGAGGGGGAGGGAAGCTGATGTTGCGGCTGCTGCTGATCCAGTGGGGGAGGGGCACATTGAGGGGGGTGCAGTGGGGGCCGGGAAGGGGTAATATTGACATCACAGCTGCCTCTTCTCTTGCAGGGGTTGGGGGTGCTGTGCTGGGGGTGGGGGGAATCATAGTGGGGGCGGGGGGGGATACTGATGTCACAGCTGCCTCTGCTTTTGCAGGAGTGGGGGGGTGCAATGGGGTTGGGGGAGCTGTGGGGTGGGAGAGTGCCAGTGCGGGGCAGGGAGGGGGAGATACTGACGTCACAGATGCCTCTGCTCTTGCAGGGGTTGGGGGGTCGGTATAGGGTTGGGGGCTGTGTGGGGGCGGGGAGGGGGGATACTGACGTCACAGCTGCCTCCGCTCTTGCAGGGGTTGGGGGGTCGGTATAGGGTTGGGGGGCTGTGTGGGGGCGGGGAGGGGGGATACGGACGTCACAGCTGCCTCCGCTCTTGCAGGGATTGGGGGGAGTCATGATGGGATTGGGGGGGCTGTGTGGGGGCAGGAAGGGGGATACTGACATCACAGCTGCCTCCGCTCTTGCAGGGGTTGGGGGGTCGGTATAGGGTTGGGGGGGCTGTGGGGGGGCGGGGAGGGGGGATACTGACGTCACAGCTGCCTCCGCTCTTGCAGGGGTTGGGGGGGGTCGGTATAGGGTTGGGGGGCTGTGTGGGGGCGGGGAGGGGGGATACTGACATCACAGCTGCCTCCGCTCTTGCAGGGGTGGGGGGGGTCGCGATGGGGTTGGGGGACTTTGCGGGGGCGGGGAGGGGGGATACTGACATCACAGCTGCCTCCGCTCTTGCAGGGGTTGGGGGGGGTTGCGATGGGGTTGGGGGGGCTGTGTGGGGGCGGGGAGGGGGGATACTGACGTCACAGCTGCCTCCCCTCTTGCAGGGGTTGGGGGGGTTGCGATGGGGTTGGGGGGCTGTGTGGGGGCGGGGAGGGGGGATACTGACGTCACAGCTGCCTCCGCTCTTGCAGGGGTTGGGGGGTCGGTATAGGGTTGGGGGGCTGTGTGGGGGCGGGGAGGGGGGATACTGACGTCACAGCTGCCTCCGCTCTTGCAGGGGTTGGGGGGGTCGCGATGGGGTTGGGGGGAGCTTTGCGGGGGTAGGGAGGGGGGATACTGACGTCACAGCTGCCTCCGCTCTTGCAGGGGTTGGGGGGTCGGTATAGGGTTGGGGGGCTGTGTGGGGGCGGGGAGGAGGGATACTGACATCACAGCTGCCTCCGCTCTTGCAGGGGTTGGGGGGGGGTCACGATGGGGTTGGGGGACTTTGCGGGGGCGGGGAGGGGGGATACTGACATCACAGCTGCCTCCGCTCTTGCAGGGGTTGGGGGGGTTGCAATGGGGTTGGGGGGGCTGTGTGGGGGCGGGGAGGGGGGATACTGACGTCACAGCTGCCTCCGCTCTTGCAGGGGTTGGGGGGTCGGTATAGGGTTGGGGGGCTGTGTGGGGGCGGGGAGGGGGGATACTGACGTCACAGCTGCCTCCGCTCTTGCAGGGGTTGGGGGGGTCGGTATAGGGTTGGGGGGCTGTGTGGGGGCGGGGAGGGGGGATACGGACGTCACAGCTGCCTCCGCTCTTGCAGGGGTTGGGGGGGCTGTGTGGGGGCGGGGAGGGGGGATACTGACGTCACAGCTGCCTCCGCTCTTGCAGGGGTTGGGGGGTCAGTATAGGGTTGGGGGGGCTGTGTGGGGGCGGGGAGGGGGGATACTGACGTCACAGCTGCCTCCGCTCTTGCAGGGGTTGGGGGGGGTCGGTATAGGGTTGGGGGGCTGTGTGGGGGCGGGGAGGGGGGATACTGACGTCACAGCTGCCTCCGCTCTTGCAGGGGTTGGGGGGGTCGGTATAGGGTTGGGGGGCTGTGTGGGGGCGGGGAGGGGGGATACTGACGTCACAGCTGCCTCCGCTCTTGCAGGGGTTGGGGGGTCGGTATAGGGTTGGGGGGCTGTGTGGGGGCGGGGAGGGGGGATACTGACGTCACAGCTGCCTCCGCTCTTGCAGGGGTTGGGGGGGGTCGGTATAGGGTTGGGGGGCTGTGTGGGGGGCGGGGAGGGGGGATACTGACGTCACAGCTGCCTCCGCTCTTGCAGGGGTTGGGGGGGTCGCGATGGGATTGGGGGGCTGTGTGGGGGCGGGGAGGGGGGATACTGACGTCACAGCTGCCTCCGCTCTTGCAGGGGTTGGGGGGTCGGTATAGGGTTGGGGGGCTGTGTGGGGGCGGGGAGGGGGGATACTGACGTCACAGCTGCCTCCGCTCTTGCAGGGGTTGGGGGGTCGGTATAGGGTTGGGGGGCTGTGTGGGGGCGGGGAGGGGGGATACTGACGTCACAGCTGCCTCCGCTCTTGCAGGGGTTGGGGGGTCGGTATAGGGTTGGGGGGCTGTGTGGGGGCGGGGAGGGGGGATACTGACGTCACAGCTGCCTCCGCTCTTGCAGGGGTTGGGGGGTCGGTATAGGGTTGGGGGGCTGTGTGGGGGCGGGGAGGGGGGATACTGACGTCACAGCTGCCTCCGCTCTTGCAGGGGTTGGGGGGTCGGTATAGGGTTGGGGGGCTGTGTGGGGGCGGGGAGGGGGGATACTGACGTCACAGCTGCCTCCGCTCTTGCAGGGGTTGGGGGGGTCGGTATAGGGTTGGGGGGCTGTGTGGGGGCGGGGAGGGGGGATACTGACGTCACAGCTGCCTCCGCTCTTGCAGGGGTTGGGGGGGGGTTGCGATGGGGTTGGGGGGGCTGTGTGGGGGCGGGGAGGGGGGATACTGACGTCACAGCTGCCTCCGCTCTTGTAGGGGTTGGGGGGGGTCGGTATAGGGTTGGGGGGCTGTGTGGGGGCGGGGAGGGGGGATACTGACGTCACAGCTGCCTCCGCTCTTGCAGGGGTTGGGGGGTCGGTATAGGGTTGGGGGGCTGTGTGGGGGGCGGGGAGGGGGGATACTGACGTCACAGCTGCCTCCGCTCTTGCAGGGGTTGCTGTCGCACTCGTTGGTCTCGATCTCGCAGCCGGTGCCCGTGAAGCCGGCCCGGCAGCTGCAGGTGTAGCTGCCCTGGCCCGTGTTGGTGCAGGTGGCGCCGTTGTGGCAGGGCCGGTGGTTGGTGCAGTAGTTGAGGTCCTGGTTGCAGAAGAGGCCGCCCCAGCCCTCCCGGCAGTTGCACTGCCAGGGCTGGCTGCAGGTGCCGTGCAGGCAGCCCGGGTAGCGGACGCAGTCCTCGCACAGGCGCCCCTGCCAGCCGATCCGGCACTTGCACTCCCCGGGCTGCTCACAGTACCCGTGGCCCTCGCTGCAGCCCGGCAGGCAGATGGCTGCAGAGTGGAACAGAGGGGAGAGAGGGAGGGGGGCGGGGAGGGGAGAGAGGGAGGGGCCAGGGGTCCGGGAGGTATGGGGGGGAGGAGAGAGAGGGAGGGGTGAGGGAAAGGAGAGAGAGGGAGGGGCGAGGGGGAGAGGAGAGAGGGAGGGGCCAGGGGGAGAGGAGAGAGGGAGGGGCCAGGGGGAGGTGAGGTATGGGGGAGAGGAGAGAGAGGGAGGGGTGAGGGAGAGGAGAGAGAGGGAGGGGTGAGGGAGAGGAGAGAGAGGGAGGGGTCAGGGGGAGAGGAGAGAGAGGGAGGGGTCAGGGGGAGAGGAGAGAGGAAGGGGTCAGGGGGAGAGGAGAGAGGAAGGGGTCAGGGGGAGAGGAGAGAGGGAGGGGTCAGGGGGAGAGGATAGAGGGAGGGGCCAGGGAGAGGGATGGGGGAAGGGAGAGAGGGAGGGGTCAGGGGGAGAGGAGAGAGGGAGGGATCAGTGGGAGGTGAGGTATGGGGGAAGGGGAGAGAGGTAGCGTGAGGATGGGGCAGGATGGGGCGTGAAGGGGGTCAGGGGAGGGGAGAGAGGGAGGGGTGAGGGAGAGGAGAGAGAGGGAGGGATGGGGGAGGGGAGAGAGGGAGAGGGGCGGGATGGGGGGAGGGGAGCAGGGTTTGCTGTACAGATTTAATGTCTTTAACCACCAATCCCACCTGCCTCACAAGCCCCCACGTGCTGGCGATGTTCGGGGGGGGGGGGGGCTCCTGTCTCCATCCCCCGACCCCTTGTTCCCTGGGACAAAATGAGGGGGCTGGGGAGAAGAGGCAGCCCTGACCCACTCCCCGATTCAGCCTCCCCCCTTTTGGGGAATGGGGGGCAGCTAAGCAGGGAGCAGAGTGGGGAGGGGGCTCGGGGGCAGGGCAGCTTGGCGGGGGTGGGCATTGGCCATTTCCATGGGGGAGGTGGGGAGTGTCTTTCAAGGATGAGCGGGGCAGGACAGGGGCAGCTAAACCTGGGGGGGGGGGAACTCATGGCAAACCATTTCCGTTCCCAATGGGGCACGGGGAGGGGGCGTTGGCCAGTGAAGGCGGGTGATCTCCATGCCTGATGGGGCCGGCGAGGGGTGGGGGTAGCAAGGGATGGGGCCGGCGAGGGGTGGGGGTAGCAAGGCATGTGGGGTGGAACAAGGTGGAACTGGAGGGGGAGCAAGGTGTATTTGGGGGGGCAAGGGGAATGAGGTGTGTTGGGGGGGCGTGAGGGGAATGAGGTGTGTTGGGGGGGCGTGAGGGGGCTAGGCATGTGGGGGTGGTATGAGGGGCGAGTGTGGGATGGGGCGGGGGAGCAGGGTGTGGGGGGGAATGAAGGGGGCGAGGCGCGTGATGGGGCCGAGGTGTGTGAAGGGGGGCATGGTGGACCTGGTGCTCATGGCACGTGAGGGGGATAAGAGGGGATGAGGTGCGGGAGGGGGCAAGGTATGGGTGGACATGGGGGGCCCGTGTCTCAGCCCCTGGCTTGGACATTCAGACTCCGACCACCAGGCCAGACGGCCTACCAAGAGGTCCAGACCCGAGGCTGATATGGATCCTTCCCTGGCCAATATTCCCTCGCTGGAGACATGGGGTGCCTTGCAGACCCCACACCTCAAGCCCAGGTCGCTGTCCTATGGGCACAAGCAGGCAGCACTGCCCCCAACTCTGCCCCTTGGTCCATATGAGCCAAACATTTCCCCGCCTCATAAGCTTAATGGTGTTCGGGGAACATTTCTGGTGTGGGGAGGTGGGGAAGGAATTAATACTGGCTCCTGTTTTTTCTGTGCCCATAGTTGTTCCCCACTGACCAATGCAGGGTGAGGCTGAGTATCACCCTGCTGAGTGGGAAGACTCTGCCCTGGGCACTCCCACTACTGCAGAAAGCAAGCCCCCGGCCTGGGCAAATTGAAGCCGTCACTCATCTGAGGCCGCCCTTTGGCGGTCGCGGCAGGGACGCCGGCCTGTTGCTAAGTACGCCGCGGCGTCCTGCCACGTGGTGGCGGCTACTGAAAGGAACGAGGCCACACGGCATTATGAAAGACGAGCTGGCATGAGCGGACTCCCCGCCCGCTCCGGACACCTCAGTATCCACCAAGGGAAAACGTCCGCTGCCCAACGCCCGCCAGTCCTGGCATCTCTAGCCCAAACTTTGGGCACTTTCCCACGCAGCCTGATCAAGTCCAGCCCCATCTCACCAACACAGAGAAAAGGTGAAGTCAGGCATGGGGTCTATGCCTATACTTTGGAAGAGCAGGACACTGTGTGTCAGGCGGCCCTCCTAAACTCCAATCTGCACCCTGGTCAGGGAAGGCCAAACCCCAGCACCCAATCGGGGGGGTCCAGGCAGGGGTGGCGCTCCTGCCTTTCTTCGGTAACCAGCACCAGTACCTCTCTGCTGGTACCTTGACCACGACGGAACGGGTCCTGGCCCATCTCAAACTCCCTCTGCAAATCTGACATCCCTCCGTCTCCGAGGCCCTTCTGGAGGCACTGGTGGATTCAGGTGCTTCGGACAACTTCATGGATCAGGACCATTGCACGAGTCTGTCACGTTCCCGCCTCCACCCAAGGACGCTGCAGACTTGTTGAAGCCTGTCGACAACGCTCCTCTCATCAGATTTGCTGATGAGTTCAGCAAAAAGAACATGGACATTCTGCCACCCAATTACAACTATGACTGTCCCATCAATCTCCAGCCTGGAGCAGAAGTCCCTTTTGGCTGCATCTACTCCCTTTCTCTTTACTCTCCACAACTACCTCCAGAAAAATCTACAAAGGGGGCTAATCCATCCTTCCACCTCTCCAGCTGGGACTCCAATTTCCTTTGTCAAGAAAAAAGACAGATCACTAAGGCTCTGTATTGACTATTGGGCATTAAACAGAGTCACGATTCAAAAATCGATACCGTGACCCCTCATTAATGAGCTTTTCGAAAGACGCTACTCCGCAAAGGTTTTTACTTAGCTGGAGCTTCATGCGGCCTATAACATGGTCCAGGTTAGTGAGGGAGTGAGTGGAAGACTGCCATCCGTACCTGAGTACCAAGTCATGCCGTTTGGTCTGTGCAATGCCCCAGCAGCATACCAGCACTTCAGAAATGAGATCTTCAGGGATGTATTAAACCGCTATGTAGTCGTCATCTTCTTCTCGTGTCCTTGCCACAAACTAAATCTTTTCCCAGAACTGTGCACAAGTGATGTCTCTTTCCATCAGTACAGGGAGGTCCCTCCTTCGCACAGGTCTCCCCAAAAAGAGTTGGCAAACAAGCAGGTGCTCCATGGTCTGCTCCTCACTGCACTCACATATATTCGTGTCATTAGAATAGCCCCATTTGATCATATTAGTCTTTGATCTGCCAGCTTGCCAACACAGGTGGCTCAGGTATCACCACATTGAATGGCCTGTATCAGCCCCTCTGGAAAGGTCCCCCTGGGTTCCAGATCTATTTCAGTGCGTCCAACTGTACGTATTCTTTCATTCCACAATCTCAGTCGTGCCTTGCCAGCTGTCGTACCCAAAGGCACAACGCTGGTTATAAAACTTTCACGATTTAAGGCATTTGATTACTCCTGCGTGACCATATAATGGATGCCTTGAATCTTCCATCTGCCATGATCTTTTCCTTCGGCTTACTACCTTCCTCCTGAGATCTGGTGGTGCAATCCCAAACAGTAAATACACGCTGTCCTTTGGGGTTGGCTTTAGACATCCTGTTATTCCATGACAATTGTTGTTTAGAACAGAGGCCAATTTCTTAGCATGGATGGATCGTTCCAACACTGGACACGCATACTCTGCCATGAAGTAGCACAAGGTGATAGCATTAGTTCGGCAAAGTATTGGCGCCCCACTTTGAGCTGACCAACTTCCAAAGGATGTTGCTACTGGTGCTTCTTTCTTCTATGTGCTTTGAAGGAAAGATTGTCCGGTCCAATGTCACCCCCAGGTAGACAAGGTGGGGATGATTAACCGGTGGGATTCCATCCCAGGTGATGGTTCGTTGCCAGTGGGCTTCTTAGTGGCGTAGATGAAAGGCCATCACACCTGTGTCTTGGTCAGGTTGGCACAAAGCTGGTTCTTACTGTAATAAATGGATAGGTTGCTCAGTGCACATGTGAGTTGATTCCTGACAGTGGCAAAGTCTTTCTGTGACGTGATACGTCGATCACTGGGATATATAAAGCTCCTCTTATTGCTGTGTATGGGATGGTCATTGGTATAGATGTTGAAGAGGCTCGGTGCTAGTACACTGCCCTGTGGGAAGCCATTTCATTGTTGTCTCTAGCGGCTCCGTTTCTTGAACAGCTCTACATAAAAACGTCTGTTCTCCCGAAGAGATCGGATGAGCTGCGTTCGGCGGTAGTCATGTAGACTTTGGCAAGCACATTTTGGTCGTTGCATGGATCTGGACAACATCCTCATCTTTTCTACCAATCAGGCTTCTCGTCATTAGCAAGTCTGCAGCATCCTAGCACTTCGCCAGCACCATCAAGCCCGAAAAATGCAAGTGGACCAAGATCCAATATCTCCCCCAAGGGATTAACCATGGACCCATGCAAGGTGGGGTCACACCAAAGGATACTTGCGGGGGGCCAACGGTTCCTGGGCTTCGGTAACCTCTTCCGGTGGTTCATTGAGGGATTTTCCAGCCTAGTTGCTCCTCTGACTCCCCTTCAGTCAAAAGGAGTCCGGTTCACCAGGGTCTTTGGAAGCCCAAACCGCCTTTGATCTGCTCAAAGAGCAGCTCCACCACAGCATGCATCTTGGTTCACCCAGATCCTGCTACACCATTCACGGGGAAGGCTGATACAGCCAATTTCGCCCTGGGTACAGTACCGTCCCAACTGGTGGGTCCCGTCAATTGACTTCACCCATGTGCCAATTACTCTCGCAAGCTAGCCCCAGCAGAGAAGAATTATGATATCTGGGATTAGCTATTGAGGCAGCATTTGAGGAATAGCAGCATCTACGAGAGGGGGGCCAGGTTCCCTGTCCAAGTGCTCACAGATCACAAGAACCTGGAGTATCTTCCAACAGCCAGACCCCTCAACCAACAACAGGTCCAAGGGTCCCCTCTTCTTCGCCTGGTTTGACTTCGTAGTCACCTACCACCCAGGAGCAAGAAACGAGAAGGCCGGCACCCTGTCCCGTAAGGCCGGATGCCTGCACAGGGGTGAGAAAACTCCCTTTAAAGGCATCCAACTCCATCAATGGCAGAGAAGACAACAGCCTACCGGAGTCCATTCGTACCTTGTTACCCAACGACCCCTTCGCTGCTCACATCCTCCAGACTCTGGAGAATGCTGACACCCCACCAGCCCCCAGGGCCAGGAACCAAGATACGGTAGAGGACCTTGAGGACCAGAGCTCTGTCTGGAAACAGCACGTCATGACACACCTCTTGCAGGGCACTTCGGCCACCTCAAAACCTGGAGCCTAATGACAAGGAGTTTCAGGTGCCCCGGCTTTCACACCTCAGACAAGAGCGACGTACGATCAAGTGTCCATGCTAAAAACCACTGGGCAGCCTTTTCCAGCCAATGCCCATTCCACCTCGACCATAGGGTACCATTTCCATGGGCTTTATCATTGAGCTGCCGCCTTCCCAGGCACATAAACGATCTTAGTCGTGGTTGACCTCTTAACCAAAAGGGCACCGTTCTCCCCCGGCCGCGCCATCCCCCTGCCTCTGCCTGGAATACATTTGTCGGCTCCATGGATCGTGTCGGACCGTGGTTCTCAGTCCATTTCACCCTCTGCTTTCTCCTGGACATCCCCATGAACTCTCCAGTGTCAGCTACCCACCTCCACCAAGAATCAGAGAGGTAGGCGTGTTAGTCTGGGTTTGCAGATGTGACAAAGAGTCCTGTGGCACCTTAAAGACTAACTAAAGTATTGAAGCATAAGCTTTCGTGGGCTAATACCCACTTCGTCGGATGCAAGCAGTGGAAGTATCCAGGGGAATATTTATTTATGCCTTCGACTGGATACTTCCACTGCATGCATCCGACGAATACTTTAGTTAGTCTTTAAGGTGCCACAGGACTCTTTGTCACATCTGCATCTCCACCAGGAACGCACAGAGCACATACGAGGAAGCATATACACGTCATTTTGATTGGGACCGCCCAGCCGTCCTTGACCTTTCCATAGGAAACGAAGTCGGGTTGTCCACCCACGATCTTAAATCTGCTCGCGCCACGGACAAACGAGACCACCGAAATTTGGGACCTTTCAAGACTGAGGCACGAATCAAGCCAGTAACGTTCAGATTGCAATGACCCACGTCCCTGAAGATCCGCCCTGTATTTCAAGTCTCCCCTCTGAAGCTGTACACGGAGAACCCCTTCCCACATCACTCCAGCCTGCCCCCAGAACAGACCAAGGGCACGACGAGTATCTAATCTGGCAAATTCTTGACTCCCGACTAGTCAGAGAGCAGCTCCGATAGTTGGTGGACCGGGAGGGTAACGGCCCAGACGAACAGTCCTGGGAAGTGGCAAATCACATCCATGCCCCAGATCTGTTGTGGGCACTTCACAGAGACCACCCTGAGAAAACAGTTGTGCTGGTACCCAGAGGGCACCTGCAAAGGGGGTGGTAACGCCAGGAGCAATGCCCGCAGCTGTGCCCGCTCAGGATTTCTGATGCCCTAACGAGTCAACTAGGCTTCCTGACAGACCGCCCCGCTTTATTGGCTGAGGACATCGGCAGTCCGGTTCTTAAACCTAGCAGCAGCAGCTCCTCGCTGGCTGCTCAACTCACATGCCCATGCCCTCTCTGTCGTCCTCTCTCATGCTCTGCTCCTACACCGCTCCAGCCCAGGTCCTGCCCTGCATCCTGCCTTGTTCCAGCTCCGCTCCTGCCTTCCCTGACTCCTGCTAATCCAGTTCCCACCCTCGGCTAGACTCCACCTCTGCCTTGACCCTTGGCTCTGGCCTTCGGACTCCCACCACTAGGTCTGACCGCCTACAGCCTGGTCCGCTGACAGCGTGAGGGGAACGAGGCATGTGGGGGATGGTTTGAAGGGAGCGAGGTGTCTCGGGAGAGCAAGGAGTGTTGTGGGGGCATAAGGAGAGCGAGGTTCGTTTCGGAGGCGGGGGTGGAGTGAGACGGAGGCATGTGAGGGGAGCAAGGTATATTGGGGGCGAGGGGAGCGAATTGCATTGGGGGGTGGAGCGAGGTGTGTTTGTGGGGTTCTGAGGGGAGGAAGGTGCGTCAGGGGGCCTGAAAGGAAAGAGGTGTGACCGGGGGACCTGGGGGAAACGAGGTTTGGCAGGAGGTCTGGGGGTGGAGGTGAGGGCCTGAGGTGAGCGAGGTGCATTTGGGGACATGAGGGGAGTGGGGTACATGGAGGGGACTAAGGGGAGCGAGGTAGGATTGTGGGGGAGGAAGCGGAGGGAGGTGGGGGCCTGAGGGGAGTAAGGTGCATTGGGAAGCGAGGTGCATTTGGGGGGGCATGAGGGGGAAGTGAGGTGTTCGGGGGGAGGGGGAAGTGAGGCGTTTTGGGGGACGGGGGGTGAGGGGGGACGTGAGGTTTGTTGGTGGCCGGGGGGAGCAACGTGTATTTGGGGTGAGGTGACGTTTATTGGGGGTAGACAGTTGAACGAGATGTATTGGAGGATTGGGGCAAGGCGCGTCCCGTGCGGGGGAGCGAGCTATAAGTGGGACAGGGTATGGGTTAAGATGGGTTTGGGGGAACAGATGGGTTAAGATGGGTGTGTTCAGGGATCAGGAGGAACAAGGTGTGTGTGACACACACATTACACACCTATGTCTGACCCTCTAAATACTGCACCAAGTGGAGGGCCGCACGGGGTCTCTGCTGATAGCCAAGAAGGTGCTGATCGTGGTGCTTATTGCAGGATGTTTGTACAGGAAATAGTTTCCGAAATGGAAAACGCCGAGTAGCGTGTGCAAAAGTCGCTGGAAACGGGGCACCTCCAGCAGGGTGGGTGGCAGCCACCTCAACTCCTGAGTGGAAACAATCAGCATCTTTCGACCCAGCCCGGCCCTGTGTTTTCAGTCTGGACCGGACGCCGGCCGAGCCTCGACAAAGACAAAAGAACCCCGAGAAAAGACGCTGAGCCGGGGACCCGCGGGGCTGAGCTGAAGTTAACTGAACGCCTTGGTTATGAGAAAAGACCAAAAGTCTGGGACTGTATAAGAGAAGACAGGGCCCAAGATGGCATCCATTACAGAAGCAACACTCTGCCATCATGAGTGTCTCTTGCCAAGTGACTCCCAGCTCTCTGGATGGACTGACCATTGGGTGAGAGAGACCTTATTAGACTGGAGGGAGCTTGGTCATTAATATAGACTCTAGATTGGGTTCTGGGTATTTTTCTTTTATTGGTAACCGGAGGTTCTTGGAGACACGTGGTCCCCAATCTGTAGTCCACATCTGGGTGCCCATGGGCTCCATGCTCCTGTTCCAAACAGGGTCCACATCTGTACAGTTGCTCTTGTCTTGCTCTAATCTGGGGGTACAAAGGCCAGTGCTGACCAACATTCCCCCAATTCATCCCGCACTGGAAATCAGGCGAGAGGTGAAGTGCAATACAGACAAGGAGAACATTCTGCCACAACCTCTAATGACAGGTAAGTCACCTCCAGTTCTTCTTGGAGTGCTGAGGTAATTCGTAAGCAGTACTCAGACAGGAAGAGGGTGCAAAGATGCAGTTGAGCCCTGTAACGCCCCTGTCCCATCTGCAGAAGAGGCTGCCTTTGAGAAGCCTGGATAGGTAGATCTTGAAGTGAAGATGCTGAATTCGCCCCATCAGGGGAAGGGTGAAGTGCCAACTGATAGCGAAGGAGGATGCAGCCAGCAATCGACTTACAGAGTCCCTGAGCAGATGTTTGTCCCCAGGTTCATTCCGCTTTAACAAGAAACACCCAAAGCGGTTTTCTAATTGGCGTTGTTGTTCCCTGCAGGTGGAATGCCAAAGTTCATCTGGTGTTGAGAACGAAGTCTCCCATCTTCCTCGGAAACATGAGGCTTAGGAAAGAAAACGGGTGAGCGAACATGTTGATTCATGTGGAACTTATGTTAGGGATGAATTTCAGATGGAGGCAAATGGAATCCCTCCCCTTATAAAATATAGAGTACAGCGGGCCTTCCTGAAGAGCTCCTAGCTGCTCACCCTTCTGGGACAGCAACTCAGAAGGTGACCTTCATGGAGAGGTAGGACATGGCCCAGTGGTTCAAAGGGAAGCCTGGAGAGCACAGACCTGAGGTCCCAATGCGGTGTGGGTTTCATAACCAGCAGGAGGGCTCTAATGAGTCCTCTTGAGAACCTTGACCATTATTCGGTGATTAAAAATAGACAAGCAGGAGAATGGAAGTTGCTAATTGCTGCAGGTGGACTCACAGCGAGCTAAAGGAAAGGCCCGACATCTTGAAATGAAGGATGCAGTCAAGAATAGAAGGAAAACCCACCAACCCAGAGGTCACTGGCGAAGAAATGTCTCCATTTAGCCAGACGGCATTTTCTCGTGAACAAAAGAGTCCAATTAAGAACAGACTGGATGTTCTCTGAAGCTAAATGTTCTAGGTCTGATCATAGAATCTCAGGGTGGGAAGGGACCTCAGGAGGTATCTAGTCCAACCCCCTGCTCAAAGCAGGACCAATCCCCAACTAAATCATCCCAGCCAGGGCTTCGTCAAGCCTGACCTTAAAAACCTCTAAGGAAGGAGATTCCACCACCTCCCTAGGGAACCCATTCCAGTGCTTCACCACCCTCCTGGTGAAAAAGTTTTTCCTAATATCCAATGACTAAACGCACCCGATGAGGCCCATCCGAATACCAGGCCGTAAGGTAGAAGGCGTCTGGGTTGCAGGGCATCTGGCGGTGCTGTGCCGTTCCCCTGGGTCAACACGTTGGCGGAGGGCTGGATGCTGATGGGACGACGGGCTGCCATTTGCAGAAGGAAGCTGCTTGGGGTCCATTGGAGGCAATGAGTGTGACTGGAGCTTCGTCATGACGAATCTCTCTCGGTGCCTGTGCTAGCAGCGGGAGGGGAGGAAAGGTGTGTCTCAGGTGGGAGAAGGGTTTTGCTCCTGCAGCCCTTGCCCCGAGCAGCCCTGGGGTGATATAGGGTGAATTCCTTCTTTGACTGGGATGTCCCAGGATGGCACTGGGGGACTATCTCGCTCAGGCCGGAATTGTGCCAGTCCCATTCATGGTCTGTGGAGACGTGTCTGCGGAGATTGTCCTCCAAAGAATTCGGTGTCCCTGGTAGGTGTGTCACCAAGAGAATTGTGCAGCACCTGACGTACCAGTGCCATTAGCTGATGGCCTCTACACACAGAAGAAGGGAGCTTGCTCCACCTTGTTTGTTTACAGAGGAGACAGTCGTCGTGTTGTCTGACGTTATTTGGACATGCCGGGATTGAATCAGTGGGAGGAATGGACGGCTCCCCGTCGGGTATGAATGCAACAAAAGCAACTCCCTCACGCACTGGCTCTGGGTTTGTCCACCAGGCTAGAGAAGCCTTGAGATTGACTGGAATTTAGGCCAATAAGTTTAGGCTTGAAATGAAAGGCCGGCTTCTAGGCAACAGAGCAGTGAAGGTTTGGAACAGCCTCCCAAAGGGCAAAAACCCCAAACTTGTTACAAGACTGAACTTGATAAGCGATTGCCTACAATGGCCTATAGCCCTGCCCCGACTGCTATTAGCAAATCTCCCCAGTGACTAGAGATGTGGACAGCTCGGAGTTACTACAGAGAATTCTTTCCCAGGTGTCTGGCTGGTGAGTCTTGCCCACACGCTCAGTGTTTAGCTGATCGCCATAACTGGGGTCAGGAAGGAATTTTCCCCCAGATTGGCAGAGACCCTGGGTTTTTTTCCCCCACCTTCCTCTGCAGTGTGAGGTCACTGGCTGGTTCGAACTAAAGTCAATGGTGGGTTCTCCATAACGTGAAGTCTTTACATCCAGATTTGAGGACGTCAGTAACTCACCCAGAGGCTCTGGGTCTATTACAGGAGTGAGTGGGTGAGATTCTGTGGCCTGTGAGGTGCATGAAGTCAGCTTGGATGACCATGATGGTTCCTTCTGGCCTTCAAGTCTATGAATATATGAGAACCGTTACCCTGATGTTCATGTTGTCAGATCAGAGACAGGACTGCAGACAAGTGGATCCTGGCAAATAACATGACCCAAGTACGCGAGGCCGTGTGACCTAACAGAGAAAGACAGCCTTTGACTGCAGTTCGCGGTTTGAGCAGGACTTAAGTGTCTCTCCACTGGGAGGTAGGCCCTTGGTGAGACCCAAACTAGGGTAGACCCCATCAAGTCTATCATCCTTGTGGGAGGCGAAGTGGACTTTTCTTTGTTTACGTAGACTCCCAGGGATGCCAGGAGAGGAAGAATATGATTGGTGACTGACCTCCTGACTGGATTTCCCCATTAGTAGCCAAATCATCCCAGTATGGGAAGACTGTGTATCCGTTTCGTCTCCTCTGGGCCGTCATCACTGCGAAGACTCAGCGCTCTGGTTAGTCCTGAAGTACTCTGCACTGGCAGTGTTCTTGCCCTACCAGAAACCCGAGGGACCTTCTGTTGGGCTGATATGTGTCCATGAACGGCGTAACCGTTCAGAGTCTTGACTTGCTGTTGAAGATTGAGAATGGGCCTCCAGCCGCCATTTTTCTTGGGAGCAACGAAGACTGGGGAGCAGAACCCCCTTTGCCCCGAGGCTCCATGAGCAGCACTTGGTGGAGAGAACCCAGCTGCTGATGGAGAATCTCCTTGTGACAGGGAAGTGGGGCAAGAGACTCAATAACGCAGCCCAGGTGGATTATTTCTAGCACCCACTCGTCACTGTTGTTACTGGGGGGGACATGGCTGGGCCTGGAGCTGTGTTTGGGGTGTTCCCTCTTCGGGGCTAAGGCCCAGGGAGTGGAGGATCGTCCTAGTGTCCTGAAGGGAATGAAGTGACTCATTCATCCTCAAGGAGCGACTGCTCGGGTGGCTTTCTGGACCTCCCTGGGGAGCCCTGAAGCACGAAGCAACAACTCACGTCTCAGGACAGCAGCTGTGGCCATGGCTCGAGCTGCACCCAACGAGGCCACGAACGAGGGCTTAGCCACCTGCCTGCGCCCAGGAGGGTTTGGCATTGGCCCTCGGCCTGCTGGGGCAGTTTATCTTTGAGCCCCACTGACATAGCAGAGTTCATGAAATCGTGTTTCGTCCACAGGGGCTTGTAGTTAGCGCTTCAAACTCAGAGGCTGGTCAAGGAAAATAGCTTCTGCCTGGAGAGGCCAAGGGGTTTATCACCCTGGTCAGATGGATTTGGCCTGGGGGGGAGGGGTAATCCGGACGGCTCTCTAGCTGCCAGTACCACCGAGGAGTTCGGCGCTGGGTGGATGAACAGGAACTCTACCCCTTTCAGCGGAACCAAGTTCTGCTTTTCTGCCCTTTCCAGGGGATGAGCGCAGGAGGGACTAGGGAGTTCCAAAATGGCTTCCTTCCAGGAGCCTACGCTGTGCGTCATGGATCTCCTCAAGAGGGATCTGAACCCTCTGTGAAAGCTCCTGGTACTGCTTGTAACCATCAGGCAGGAGGGGGGACGATGGCGCATTTGCCTCATTGTGGGAGGAGGATGGCACACCTGTTAGAACCGCCAAACCCAGTTTGATTTCCTCTTCCGCGTGCCCCGACGGAGCCTGGGGTACCGTCGAAAAGTGGGATTCCTGCACAGATCCGGAATGATTCCTGTGCAGATCTCAAGAGCCCCAATTAGGTCAATATGATGGGCCAACCAGCTGGGGGGAGGGGGAGTCCCCCAAAGGCACCAGACACCATCAATCCCATTGGTAGTGGATGGTCCCAAGACATCCTAGTGTCTCTGTCCAGGCTGATCTCTCGATCTCTCTCTCTCTCTGAGGGGTTGAAGTCTTGTCCAGAAGGTCAGATTTCAGAAAAAGTCATCTAATCTTTTCCCAGCGGTACCGGAGGAGGAATGCTCCGACTCTGTAGATGTAGCAGGGTTTTCAAAAGGATTTTGTCTGGAGTAGAGATGTCTATGAGGAGAACTGGACCGGTAACAGAGGAGACGACGGGTATAGAAAGGCAAAAATATTCTCGGAAGTAGTCAAGGGCTGGGTTTAAGCTGGAGTACGGGGAGTCCTGGAGGTGGGTGCCAACAGACGTGGTGTGCCCGAGGACGGATCCATCCTAGACTGAGGCAGCCCGGTGGAAGGGAAATCCAGGGTGTAACTCCCCAACAGAGCCAATCCACCAGTCTAGGAGTCGGAGCTGGAGTTGATACCGACAGATCCTTCCCCTTTCACGCCGTCCCTTCTTGAATGGAAGATTTGGGCAGCTTTTAGCACTTAGGATCTGCATGCAGGGACTCTCCCGACATGGACTGAGTAAGGGAGGGATCTGTTCTTTTAGAGGCCATTCTGGAAGGGAATCCACCCTTGTGTCTCCCGCAGTCCTGAGTTTCTAAAGGACACCAGTGCACTTTACAAAATGGCTTCCGCCATGTCACCACGGAGGAAACCATTTTGTTTTGGTATAAGTGGCATTGCAGGTGGCATCAAGGACGGCCACACCTCTTACTCCCGGGAGAGGATTTCTTGGGTTTAACAGGCCCTGCCTCAGCCCCGGAGCGCCACACGTTCCCGGAATACCAGGCACGCCGGGGCTTCTGGGATTGGCGTGGGCCCGCCCCCACCGGTGTAACCTCGCACGCAGTCATGCCAAATGGGGGGGGGGGGTGCCATTTTGAGGTGTGCGCAGCCCTGCCCCTGCTGGCATGACATCACACACACATAGTGTGTGTACAAGATCGGGTCGGGCAAGGGGTGCCATTTTGAGGAGCGGATTGCCCCACCCCCACAGGCATGAGCTCCCATGAGCCTTAAAATGGCGCCCGCCACCCAATACTCTGTGTCGGATGGGGGGAAAATCCCCAAAAGAGAACTGTCCGGTTCAAAACCAGATGGGTGGCCTCCCTACTAGGAGCTTGTGTTCAGGGGGGTGCTTCCCACCCTCTCAGACGGCTGCCGGTGGCTCTGGGTCCGATTGTGGGTCCGATTGTGGGTCTGATTCAGACACTGCCGCTCCGTCCCTCGCCGAAGGAAGCTAACATGCCGAGCATCTCCGAGACCACGAAGGTGGCCCGGGTGTTCGTCGCTGCTGGAGAAGGAACGGGGGCGGGCAACCCGGTTCTCAAATCCCGAGACTCTGGGCGGGGTCCCGCTCAGTGGGGAGAATTAGACCATGAACCCGTAAACTATTATAGCCACGAAAGGACGTACGTGATCTAGCCCTGCGGGGCGTGAAAGAACAAGGATGGCTCCGGGCGCGGAGACCGCCTCACGGCCAGAGTCAAGGAGAAACTGGAGGGGCACCGGCCCACCCCGCCCCTTGTGCCCTGGGATCCGAATGCGAGGAGGACAACAGCGTGCATGGGGCTGAAACAAGGGGAGGGGTGGGGGAGGAGTGAGAATTGCCAGCCTGCCTTGGGGGAGAGCGGAGCCCAGAATACGGAGGGTCCGCCCTGGTGGGCACAGACTAGGTGGTCGTACTGTGAGCAGATGGCAGCTCAGGTAGTCCCAAAAGGTGTTCTAGTGTGATGGGGGAGGTGGGGGAGCGAGGCGCGTTGGGGGGGGGGGGGGGCAGAGGCAGGAGGAGCATTTTGGGAGGGGGGAGGGGATGGGTGGATTGAGGTGTGTTTTGGGGGACAGGGAGAGCGAACTGTGTTTTGGGGAAAAGGTGTATTTGGGGGAGGTTTGGAGGCGTGCGGGAGAGAAATGTATTTGGGGGGCAGGGGAGCAAGATGTGTTGGGGGGGCCGGGAAGTGAGGCGTGTTCGGGCGGGTCACGGTATATTGTGGGGAGCAAGGTGTATTCAGTGGGAGCGAAGTTTATTCGGGGAGAGTGAGATGTATTTGGGGAGACCTGGGGCAGCATGTATTCTTGGGGGGTGGGGGTTCTGGGGCACACCAAGATGTATTCTACGAGGCTGCAGGGGGGAGTGAGGTGTATTTAGAGGAGTCCAGGGGGGCTAGTGAGGTGTATTCAGATGGGTCCAGGGGGGCGTGGTATATTCAGGAGTCGGGGGGGGCAAACGAGCTGCATTTGGAGGGGTCGGTGGGGGTGTGGTGTATTCAGAGGTCTGGGGCATGGTGTATCTGGGCGGTGTGGTGAATCCGGGGAGCGTGGTGTATCCGGGGGACGTGGTGTATTCAGAGGCCAAGGACGTGGTGTATCCGGGTGGGGGGGGCTGGTGTATCCGGGGGGCGTGGTGAATCTGGGGGGTGTGGTATATCCAGGGGGGCGTGGTGTATTCAGAGGTCGCAGGGCGTGGTGTATCTGGGGGGGGCATGGTGTATCCGGGGGGTGTGGTGTATTCAGAGGTCGCAGGGCGTGGTGTATCCGGGGGGGGCATGGTGTATCCGGAGGGCGTGGTGTATCCGGGGGGGGCGTGGTGTATCCAGAGGCCAGGGACGTGCTGTATCCAGGGGGGTGTGGTGTATTCAGAGGTCCAGGGGCGTGGTGTATTCAGGGGGGCGTGGTGTATCTGGGGGGCATGATGTATCCAGGGGGCATGGTGTAGTCAGAGGTTGGGGGGCGTGGTGTATCCGGGGGGTGTGGTGTATTCAGAGGTCACAGGGTGTGGTGTATCCGGGGGGTGTGGTGTATCCGGGGGGGCGTGGTGTATCCGGGGGGGCGTGTGTGGTGTATCCTGGGGGGAGGGGGGTGTATCCGGGGGGCATGGTGTATTCAGAGGTCGTGGGGCATGGTGTATCCGGGGGGCATGGTGTATCCGGGGGGGCGTGATGTATCCGGGGGGGCGTGATGTATCCAGAGGTCGCAGGGCGTGGTGTATCCGGGGGGGCGTGGTGTATCCAGGGGTCCAGGGGCGTGGTGTGTCTGGGGGGCGTGGTGTATCCAGAGAGTGTGGTGTATTCAGAGGTCGCAGGGCGTGGTGTATCCGGGGGGGGGGGAGGGCGTGGTGTATCCGGGGGGGGCGTGGTGTATTCAGAGGTCGCAGGGCGTGGTGTATCCGGGGGGGGCGTGGTGTATCGGGGGGGGGCGTGGTGTATCGGGGGGGCATGGTGTATTCAGAGGTCGCAGGGTGTGGTGTATCTGGGGAGTGTGGTGTATTCAGAGGTCGCAGGGTGTGGTGTATCGGGGGGGGGGGGAGGAGTAGTGGTGTATCCGGGGGGGGGGTGTGTGAATCGGGGGGGGGAGGAGTAGTGGTGTATCCGGGGCGGGGGTCATCACTCACTCACCTTCGGAGCAGTACTCCCCCCTCCAGCCGGGCAGGCAGACGCGGGCGCCCAGGGCGTCGCAGGCGTAGTGCCCGAAGGGGTCGTCGCGGGGGCGGGCAGTAGTCGGAGCAGCCCTCCCCGTAGTAGTGCTCGTCACACAGCACGTGGTAGGAATAGCGCAGCTCACTCCGCTCGCCCAGCTGCACGTCCTGGGACCAGTCCTCGCCCACCGCCAGCCGGCGCCGCGTGGCCAAGCGGCCGATCAGGTTCTGGGCGTCCTCTGTTGGGGGGGGGAGGGGAAGAGGAGAAACGGGGTGTCAATGAAGAACCTGGGAAAAGCACATTGCTTCCCCTCCCCCCTTCCCTGCAATGACCCCCCCCCCCCTCATGGGGCAGGGCCAAAAACCGGGACTTCGGCACAAAGGGCCTTGGGATGAGGCATAGACGTTGCTCACTTCAGCTGAAGGAGGAGCTCCGTTAGCCAGCAGCGGTAGTAAGGCCATTATCCTCTACATGGACCAGCCACTAGAGGGAAACACAGAATACTGACCCAACAGGTGACATCCCCACCCAGTATACACCCCAAAGTCAGGCAGCAGGAATGCAATGAACGCCTCTCTCCTCTTGCCCAGCCCTGCCATGAACGCCCTTTTCTCCCTACCCAGAGGGGGGGTCACTCCTAACCGGTGTGGGCCAGGTCCTTTAACAGAGTCCGAGGACAGGAGGGACCTCCGTGACCCCATGTAACACAGGCCGGAGACCTTCCCATCGGCGCTAGAGCCGATTGTTTAGTAAGACATCCACCGTCTTCAGTTTAAAATCGTCAGGGGTGGAGAATCCGATACCTCTACCCATCCTGGGACAGCTGATCACGGGTCATGCCCCTCACTGTTGAAATTGTGCATCTGATATTCCCCTCTGGATATTTCCAACTGCAATGTCTGGACATCGGATCATGTTCGAACCTCCTCCGCTAGGCTCAAGAACCCTCAATTCAATATCTATTCCCCTTGTAGGTGCTGATACTCTGGGATCAAGTCACCCCTGAACCTTCTCTTTGTTAAGTGAAATAGATGGAGCTGCTAGAGTCTCTCACTGCCAGGCAGGTTTTTTAACCCTTTGATCGTTCTCATGGCTCTTCTCTGACCCCTCTCCAATTTACCAGCCTCCTTCTTGAACAAGGGGCACCAGAACCGGACACGGGATCCCAACAGCAGTCGCACCAGGGCCAAACACGGAGGGAAAATCACCTCTGCTCCTACGCGAGATTCCCGTTTATACCTCCCGGGGTCACATTGGCTCTTTTGGCCCCAGCGTCGCCCTGGGAGCTCATGGTCAGCCAATAATTCAGTCCCCTCCACCCCCAAAGAGTCTTTCTCCTGGGACGCAGTGATTGAAAGAGGCCCCCAGCCTGCATTCTTCCCTTTCTAACTCCCATAATTAACTCCCGGCACCAGCTCCCTTCACTCCACTGGCTTAAATCCCAGCCCCCAGGCACGTCCCAGCCCACCTGGGATCCCCGCTCCATCCGCCACCCCACTCTGTGTCCCCGCCTGCCATGAATCAGCCCAACCGGCAGCCACTTGCCCTCTGCCCAGGCAGACAGAATCGCCGCAATATCGGGCCCGAAGGAATCTCAAGGGACCGTCTAGACCAGCTCCCCCGGACCAAGTAACCCCAGACCAGCCGGGACAGGCGACGGGGATTCCAGAACCTCCCATGCGAGCCTCCTCCAGAGGCTCCGAATATCTCCCTTCAATCTCCCTCATTGCAGAGTAAACCCATTACCTCCCTTCCGCGGACATGCAGAACACCTGAACCCCATCCTCCTTATAACACCCTTAATGTATTTGACTGTTCTCAGGTCCCCCCCCCCCCCCCCCGTCTGCTTTTCTCCAGCCTAAACCTGCCCAGTTTTTTTAACTTCTCCTAGGGCAGGTTTGCTGAACGTTAGATCCCTTTTTGTTGCTCTCCTCTGGCCTCTCTCCAATTTGCCCACGTCTCTGCTAAAGCGCGGCCCCCAGAATTGGACACTGTCCTCCAGCTAAGCCCCCCCCCCTTCCCCCATAGAGCAGGGCAATTCCCTCCCGCGTCCGACAGACAGCACTCCTGTTAATACACCCCAGAATAAGATTAAAACTGCATCACACTGTCAACTCCTATTCAGTTTCATATCCACTAGATCCCACCCCAGATTCTTCTTCACCAAAATCCCCCTGGCCAGTTACTCCCCAGGTATTTTGATTCCCCCCCGGTCTCGACTGAATTTCCTCTGGTTGATTTCGGACCAATTCCCCAATTTGTTCAGGTTCTTTCCAGTTCCGATCCTGCCCTCCAAAGTGTCCGCGACCCTCCCAGTGCGGTGTCCTCGGCAATTGGTATAAGGATCCCCTCCACACCATTGTCCAAGTCATCCATGAAAATATGGATTGGTACCGGCCCCAGGAGTGACCCCTGCGGGACCCCACCAGTTACGCCTTCCCCACAGACAGCCAACCCTTGATAACTCCCCGTTGAACACAGTCCTTCAACCCGCCGCACCCCCACCTGAGAGTCGTTCCACTTAGACCCCCAAGTCCCCAGGCTGCTTAGGAGAATGTCACGCGGGACAGTGCCAAAAGCCGTCCTAAAAATCAAGATACGTCACATCTAGTTTTCCACACACATCGTCCTCCCCTTCTCAGCACCTCCCCTCTCCATCCACCAGGGACCCCACCTTGTCCCTGCTCCCTTGCAATCCGTGACACTAGCGCCAACCTGTAGGGGGAAAGAACAATACGCCCTTCTTCCCCCACCTGTGTCAGGGGAGGGGCTGACGCAGCCGAGGCAGGAAGGGGGTCAGGCGCTGCCTTTGGGGGAGGGCCTGTGTCCATTTGTCATCCCCGTCCGTGCCTGAGTTCCCACCGCACCCCCTTCTCCAGCTCTCGCTTTCCTGCCTCCAGCACCCCCAAAACACACCCCCAGCATCCCTCCTCCCCACCCACCCAGTTCCCACACCCCGCTCCTCCGGCACCTCTACCCCCACACCCAGCACCCTGTGGAGAATGTGGGAATGCCTTGTAACATTTTAAGGAATAGTGCGTGACTCAGTTTACCCACTGCCTGGGAAGGGGTCAATGCCTCCCCTGGGATAGGGGGATTGAGGCACCTGTGTATAACAGCTCTGCCTGAGGCTGTAGCTACCCTGCAGAGCCTAAACCGGCATAGCTCCCTAGTGTAGACGCAGCGTATGCAACAGAAGGCCTGTATGGTAACACCAGCTCCCCGACCGACAGTAGCCACACCACCAGAAGCACTGTCTCTAATGACGGCTGTGTTGGCATAGCCAAGTTGGCGAGGGTCGGGGCACTGGCTTTTTCACACACCCCGACCGATGAGCGGTGCCAGGCTACGTCTTATAACTCCAGTGGGGCCCAAGTGTGCCGTCGAGAACAGAAGGGAACCCACGCAGCTGAATGGCAGATCCGAGGACTGACACGGGAACCCCCAGCCGCCCCAGAGAGAGAAGACTTGGGAGCCAGCAGGGTTGCAGGGGTGAGGACAGAGACGTAGGAGATAGCAGGCCTAGGTACAGAGACACAAGATGGACCCTAGGAGAGCAGCCGCTTCCGCCAAGATAGACGATTGCTGAAGCTTGGCTTTTCCATGCCGACCTCAGCACGCTCTGAGCTAGATTCCGGAGGACTCATCAATGCTCCGTTGTCCTGAAAAGGCTGCCTGGTCTCACCAGGTGTAGGCCGTGGGTGCCCGGCTCCCTGAAGGGGTCCGAGAACCTATCGGAATCTGAACTCGGCTGGTCTCTCGATAGAGCATCCGGACAGAGATGAGGTACCAGAGCTTTGAGAAAGGCTACGCTCATGGCAAGGCAAGACCTTCTCCTCCTTCTAAGACAGTAGTTTTCAACCAGGGGTGTGCATACCTCTGGGGGTACATCAACTCATCTAGCTATTTGCCTAGTTTTACGACAGGCCTCATAAAAAGCACTAGTGAAGTCCGAACAAACTAAAATCTAACGCAGACGATGACTTGTTTGTACTGCTCTATAATATAACTGAAAAGTACAATATTTATATTCCACTCCATTTATTTTATAATTATATGGTCAAAATGAGAAAGTCAGCGATTTTTCGGTAATAGTGGGCTGTGACACTATTGTATTTTTGGGTCTGATTTTGTCAGCAAGTCATTTTTAAGTGAGGGGAAACTTGGGGGGGGGGGGAGGTACGCAAGACAAATCAGACTCCTGAAAGGGGTACAGTTGTTTGGAAAGACTGAGAACCACTGTTCTAAAGGATTGGATGAAGGCTGGAACACCAAACTCATATTGATCCATGATAGATGGTGGCAGTAGTGGGATACTGGATGCACCAGTAGGATTTTGCATCCAGTGACTACAGTGGAGGGGACGGGGACAACCAACGAAAGGAAACAGTAAGACAAATGGCGTGGAAGACTGTAGAGGTGTACAGAGCAAGAAGGCTAAACGAGGCCCAGATGGCTAGAGAAGGACAATCAGGCAACAGCCATGGTCCAGACCCAGAAGAGGGGAGAATTGGAGAATGCCCCGACACAAGGAGGAGCAGCAGAGACTGGGGCTGAAAGCAAAGGAGCATCAAATGGAGGCTGGACAGCCCGGTCCAGGCTATGCTGAGCAAGAACAAGACACGCGAGTGAGCTGCAGCCAAAACATGAGTCATGACAGAGGGACGCATGCCCCAGAAATCAAGGTGCCAAGGAGCAAGAGGCCATGTGGAGCCCCAGCTGGGGAGATCTACTCCACAAGAAGTAGGATGGAGATAGAGAGGCCTTCCTCGCTGCCTTGGAGTAGGCGAGAGATGCGAATCGGATCTCCCTTCAGATGGACTCCGATGTCTCGCTCCCCTACCGGGGCCTAAAGCCATCAGGCGTCTAGTCAAACGGATGGGGCGGATACTGGTGGGCGAGTGGGAGCCGCGATCGGCCGAACCTGTGGCAGCAGCCGGTAAACAAACCAGCCTGGCATGCCAGGGGCTTTTCCTGAACAAGCGGTGGACCATAGTTCAGAACCACAGGTTTACATGACAATGGGCGGCTTTTTTGGAAAAGACCTGCTCCGGGGATTCTTTTGGGGCGGTTCTCTGGCCTGCGTTACACAGGTGAGATCACACCAGATGATCACAACGGTCCCTTCTGGCACGGAGATCCGGGACAATACGGGTTAATGGATCAGAAGTCTAAGGAGCTGTCTGTCACAGGCTGACTGGCACAGGAGTTTGTGGATAGTATGTCCAGTTATTAAACAAGAGCCAAAGGAGATCGGCCTAGACATGGGAATGGGAGGGGGAGGGGAGAGGGCTTGTGGAAGCACCTCAGATGTGGGATTTGGGTAAACCCAAACTAGGAGGGGACAGCTGACCTGGGGAGCCCCCCGGATCCCAAAGATCTAAGCTGCAATATCTGCAGAAGGTTGGGGCATAACGGGGTGAATGGCCCGAGTCTCAGTTTCCTGGGGCCTGACCCGAAGGGTTAATCCATCATCTCCCCAGCCAGGAAGGCAGCCGGTACATTAGCTGCGTGAGCGACCGTGTGGGAGAAAAGAGGTTACCCAGCCAGTGCCTCTTGTGTCTAAGATCGGCTGGTAGGTAAGTCCCCACTCCGCACACGGGTCCCGTTGTACTCTCCTGGCCCTGGATCCAGCTGGTCCCCAACGGGAGCGAAAGGGAGATATTCGGGGGACGGCGGGACACTGGAGCCAGTCCCCATGTAGCAAAGCCACATCGAACCCTGCAAGCTGAGGCAGGTTCCGCGTGTGAAACCCGCGGCACGCCCGGCTCTGGGCAGGCTCCGGCAGGGCTGTAGGTGGGGGATCCTGGCGGAAACCCCTTTGGCTCTGCTTCTCGGAAGGGACGCTGTAGCTTTGAATGACTGCAGCCTTCGTACAGCCGTGGAGATACAAGAGCAGCAAGGGGAGGCAGCTGGCCAGCCCTTCGCTCGGTACAAGCCAAAGGCCTGGGGCAAGCACTGAGGGGAATGTCAAGCAGGTGGGAGGGAGGGGGAGGTTTTCCACCCCCTACCTGCCACCGAAGGGAAATGCTGATACCTGACCTGGAGTGGGGCAGAGGAAGGACCCCCACCCACCTCCACCCGGGAGGCATAACCCTCACCAGCTCTAGGGTGAGTTACACAGTTACTTCCCTGCCTGCCTGCACTGGGGAAACTGAGGCAGGGCTGAGCCTTGTCCCGGCTCAGTCCCTGGCTGAGCGTGCGTGGGGAGGGGGACTGCCAGAAGTGTGAACCCTGTCAGGGGGCGGGGAAAAGCCCAAAAGGGTAAAGCAGCCGGGAAGCCGCTGATGATGGCAGAGAGATCTTTTCACAGGGTGGCCCCAGCCGTGGTAGGTTCTTTTAACCAAGAGGCCCTGAATCACAGCGCATGGGGGGGGGGGGGGGACACAGTGACTTCTCCCCAAGAGAGGAAATGGGGTCCTGGAATATGCACCGCGGCCTTCCCCAACCCTGGGATACCCAGAGCCACAGCTGAGTTAAGTCCAGCTGAACAGGGGGACAAACCTGCCCAGCTCCCCACCCCTGCAAACCATTCAAAGAGGCACTCCCTAGCCCACCTAGTGGGAAGGACACCCCGGGCTGCAGCCCAGACGGCCGACACCTGGAGGAATGGGAGGAGGTAACAGCAGGACCAGATTACAACCTCAAACCCAAAGGCTTTAGGGGGGCCAAGGGGTGCAGAGGGGAGGAGATGAAAGCTCCCCATGTGGCCCTCACTAGCGTGACCCAATGGAGAAGAAGACCTGTGGGAGGGATTTGAAACAGCTCTGTCCTGCAATAGAACAACTGCATGTTGTTTAATGAATAGCGGCTTGTTCTGTGAAACCCTAGAGATTACCTGACAGAACGGTTCTCCGGGGAATTGGAGACCTTGACCCAGGTGTCTTCTAATAACTGTAGGGGAACGCTAAGCTGGGGGGAGAGGTAGATACGCTGGAGGGTAGGGATAGGATACAGAGGGACCTAGACAAATTAGAGGACTGGGCCAAAAGAAATCTGATGAGGTTCAACAAGGAGAAGTGCGGAGTCCTGCGCTTAGGATGGAAGAATCCCAGGCACTGCTACAGGCTGGGGACTGACTGGCTAAGCAGCAGTTCTGCAGAAAAGGCCCTAGGGGTTACAGTGGATGAGAAGCTGGCTACGAGTCAGCAGTGTGCCCTTGTTGCCAAGAAGGGTAACGGCATTTTGGGCTGTATAAGTAGGGGCATTGCCAGCACATCAAGGGATGTGATCTTTCCCCCCTATTCAGCACTGGTGAGGCCTCATCTGGAGTACTGTGTCCAGTTTTGGGGCCCACACTACAAGAAGGATGTGGAAAAATTAGAAAGAGTCCAGAGAAGGGCAACAAAAATTATTAGGGGCCTGGAGCGCATGACTTATGAGGAGAGGCTGAGAGAACTGGGATTGTTTAGTCCGCAGAAGAGAAGAGTGAGGGGAGATCTGATAGCTGCTTTCAACTACCTGAAAGGGGGTTCTAAAGAGGATGGATCTCGACTGTTCTCAGTGGTGGCAGATGACAGAACAAGGAGTAATGGTCTCAAGTTGTAGTGAGGGAAGTTTAGGTTGGATATTAGGAAACACTTTTTCACTAGGAGGGTGGTGAAACACTGGAATGGGTTCCCTAGGGAGGTGGTAGAATCACCTTCCTCGGAGGTTTTTAAGGTCAGGCTTGACAAAGCCCTGGCTGGGATGATTTAGTTGGGGATTGGTCCTGCTTTGAGCCGGGGGTTGGACTAGAACCTCCTGAGATCTCTTCCAACCCTGATCTATGATTCTATGAACGCGGAGTCCCAACTTCAGAGAAGGTTCGAATGTCCCTAGATCACTGCAGGGGGGGGGGGGAAGCGATCACCACGCTGGCGGAATAGAGTGAGAACGGGGGACTAGGTTGTGATCTTTTTATGAACAATGAGTGACTCAGTTTACCCGGGGAGTGGAAAGGGACCAGTTCCCACTCTGGGGAGTGAGGCGGGGCTGGATGTCAGGCAGACAATGGCTGTCTCTGGGAGGGACCTAAAGGAACCGAATGGAATCCACACCGATGACTGGAGCCCTTCATGATCCCATCCATGAGCCCTTCACCCCAGCCACCCAGGAAAGAGAAGAGATGGGGCCCCGGGGAGGTTGCAGGAGTGAGACACAGACGTGGGAGGTACCGGGGGCTGTGTTAAGAACTAGGATGAAGACAAAAGGTGGACCCCAGGAGAGCATGGGATATCAGGGCAGCTGCTTCTGCCCACATGGGCTCTGCCTTAAACTTGGTCAAAGACTCTCCCGTGCTGGATTTCTAGTGACTGATCAATGCTCTGTGGTTCTGAAAAGGCTCCTGGTCTCGCCACATGGCTCCCTGAATGGGTACAAGGCTCTCCAAGAGTGTTATCTGGACTGCATTCTCAGTAGATGCCGGGACAGAAACAGAGGGGGCCAGAGATGAAGGCCCAGTCTGGGAGTCAGAGAGCTGCAGAATTCACCCTTGGGAAAGGCTATGTGCAGGCTTGGCAAGAAATAGGGGACTGTAGTGGGGTGACTGCCCCACTCCAGTGGAGAAGGTTTAAAACAGCCCTGGGAAGGGCCATGGCTGGGGGCAAGCAGCTCCCAGGCTGAGTAGGGTAAAGCTGGGCTGATTGGGAAGCAGGCTCAGCTGAGTGGCCACGCCCCAAACAGACCAGGCCCTTATAAAAGGGCTGAGAGGCAGGGGCCTGAAAGAGAGAGAGTCTCTTCTGGTCACAGAGGTAGACGGGCCTGACTGCAGGGAGCTTGAGCAAGGTACCCAGAGTGAAGCAGGTCTGGGGCAGGGCACGAGGAGTTGGGGAAGCTCCTGCCTGGAAATCCCCGGGCTGCAGGGCCTAGGGGAAGGCCCAACAAGGGGTACTAGGGCTGCAGGGGGCTCTAGAGGCAGAGGCAGCAGGCCAAACCCTCCTTGCCAGTGATGAGTGGCAATGATACTGCAGTCTGCCCCAGTGAACGGGGGTAAGTGGTGACTGGCAGTTGCCTAGACTGAGGCAAGGTGGGGATAGAGGGTGGGGGTTCCCCTGGGGAGGGGAGACCCTAGTACCTGTGGGGGTACTGCAGGGGTGCAGCACCCTCGGTAAGAGGGCACCGGGATCCGGGAGGGACTCTGGGCCAGAGCAGCAAGTGGGACATCGGCCTGCAGAGGGCGCTCCAGATGCTGGTGAGCTAATTCCCGGATGAACCAGCAGGAGGCGCCGCATGGGTGAGTTGCCGCCCTGCTACAGGGGCCTCCTGAGAGACTGTATGAAGGCTGGAGCAATTATAGGCGTAGATCCAGGACAGCTGGTGGCAGTAGTAGGATACTGAATGCGCCAACCCCCACGCCTCCCACCAAACAACTCTCATAGGAATCGCCAGAGGATTCTGGATTGGAGCCAAGGCCCACCTCGCTTGGCATCCTGGTTCTGACTGCACCCAGCACGAGGTGCAACACACAAAGATGTAAAGACTCCGCATTAGCCGAAGGGAACAATCTGCTCCATATCTCACCCTGGTCTTTACTAATTACAGCTCTTAAGCCTCAGAGTGGGAGGTTTAGCTCCCTCCCGTACAGACTCTTCTAATGCTGCATATTCTTGTTCTCTACATGAATGTCCAAGACTTTTTTTCATTGTGTTACCGATGCGGCACCCGTGAATGGGTCAGCAGCAGTAGGAATGGAACTGGGGATATAAAGGCAGGAGCTTTTCCTGCCTGATCTAGGAGACACAGTTCCCCGATCACGGCTCTTCCACCTCTATGGGTATGTCTACACTGCAAAACAAACAAACAAAAAAAAAAGGCGTGTTCTTAACTCACGTTCTTAATTCGTCTTAGCTAACCTGAGTTAAACCAGCAATGAAGACTCAACCCATCGGCTCTAAACTCCAGGCTTCTCTAACTGCAGCTTAGTTAAGAGAAGAATGAGAAGTCGCTTACCTTGTACAGTGACCAGAGTTCAAGCTGTGTGGTCCATATGCATGTTCGAGGGGTTGGGGGGCACACGCAGTGGGGGAGTTCGGAGTCTTTTGGCCAGAAGTGTCCACGTGACACAGACGTGTCCAAGTGGCTGTGTTTTTCCGTGAGGATGTAAAGGCAGAGCGTGCCAGCACGCTCCGTTCCTCTCCACCGCAGAATCAGAGGTAAAGGGCTCCTGGTACATGCTTCTGGATGACAACATCTCCGCGGCCCGCAGTAACTTCTCCTTCGAGTCACTGTCCCCTGAATCTGGCTCCCGTGCCTTGAGAACCAAGTATGGCCTGTTGAACGCAGCTTCCAAGATGGAGACTTCAGTAAGTCCTAGAGCGGAGTGAATGAATGGATAACGCCCCATGTGGCAGCCCTGCATGTACGCAAGTTCTCTAAGGAGGCCACCGAGGCTCTGATGGAACGAGTCTTAAAAAAGGATGGCGAGTCTTTAGCCACCTCAGTGCAAGGCCTCACGTCGTTACCACCTGGACCAAGGCTATGCCTCTCATCCTTCCTACAATGGCCCTGAAGATCTGCATGGCTTCTTTCTTTGCAGATAGGAAGCTAGGACTTGTTTGACGTCTCAGGTGTGAAGAGCTGGGAGCACGAGGCTTAGGAAAGAACACAGGTGGATTTGCTGGTTTGGATGGAATTTGGTGATTATCTTTCAGCAAGAACTAAGGATGGGTTCTTAAAGACACTGGAGAGCCGGCTAGATAATAAAGGAGGGTCAGGCAACCGTGCATGACTCTCTCATACTCTCCTCACGCAGATGACAGATACCCCGAATGACATTTTCAGAGGCAATTGCAAGACAGAGCACAAATCGCCATGAGTTTGAAGAGAGGGTCCATCACCACCAAAACAATCAGGTTGGAGTCCAATGGGGAAACCAGAACAGGTGGAAACCCACCCATCAGGCCTTTTAGAAATTTCAAGACCACTGGGCGTAAAAAAGGTGGACTGGCCCTCTCTATGGGGAGGAGGTTGAGATCATGGCTAAGCGGACCATCAGCGAGAGCTCAGTGGCAAGTTAAGCCATTTGAATTCCAGTCGAAAACTTCCAGATCGCGGGCATGGATGCCTTCTGAGCGGTCAGAGATTTTTGACACCACCAGTGAGAAAGTCTCAGCCATTTTCCAAGGTAAATCTGTCCTGTAGAGTCTGTCCAGCTGCCCACCAAACTGCAGAAGAGCAGGACTCTCGACAGCCATGCCGCAGCCCAGCTGTGAGAGGAGGAGATCCAGATGAAGGACTTTCCCCTTGTCCTGGGACAATCGGTCTGCTACCCGAGGTAAGGTCTTGCGCCGAGAGCCGGAAAGTCTCAGGATGTCGGAAGCAAAGACTATCTCAGCCGTGCCGGTGCTCTCAGGCCAAGACAATCTTGGTTTTCTGGAGATTCTTAAGGTGTTATTTCATCTTGTCCACGGATAGGGCCGGTGTGCGAAGATGGCTTGAAAAATGGAGTCCTTGAGTTCCCACTCGTGGTTCAAGGAGACGTACCTGCTCTGACCGTCTGCTGTGGTGATCTGCAGACTGGGAAAACGGCCGGCGGAGAGGGTGATCCAACGTCTGAAGCCCCTGTTCTACAGCCATACGGTTACTTGGCCAAGTGGGTTGGATCTGCCGTCTCCCTGGCTTGCTGAGGTAGAACATGGAGGTGGGGTTGTCCGTCATTATCTAGCCATGTTGACCTGCGATAGGACCCTAAGCGCTCAGAGGTTGAGGTGTATCTCTGTCCCTCCGGGCATCCACAGGCCCATCCCGAGAGCAATGTGTCCATCACCCTCATCCCGGAAAGGGGCGTCCGCTGAGTCTTTCCACCACGCCAGAGATGATCGACCCAATGGGGGCATGGAGAGGGCCATATCTAGAGGATATTTATCTGGGGTGCAGACAGGCCTCGGCCGGTCCTGCGTGCATTGGAAATGTTGTCCGGCATGAGGCTAGGAGGCCAAGAAGAACAAGGGAAGTTCTCCCAACTAGAGACTTACTCCTAAACCACCACCATGAGAGCGGGGAGGAGAGATTCCTGCACCAGTCCCAAGGTAGGAAGCCCATGATTTTGAGCAGGACACCACTGAACTCCTGGTTTGGCACTAGGCTGCGGGTGTACTGAGTAGCCTTTGAGACCCAGTGGGGTGACTTTCCCTGAGCCAGTCAACCGTCCTGGTGAGGGCATTCTGACACATCTTTTCAGCAAAACACTGAAGCATAATTCTCCAGAGCTCTAGTGAAAACCCTCGGGGTGGCTGAGAGGCAAAAGGGACATACACGGGAATGCCCATGACCTACCATGAATCTCACGTTCCTGCTATGGGAAGGTATCATGCCTATATGGAAGCTGGGACTTGGAAGTAGACATCTTGAAGGTTGGGAGATACCAACCAGTGCCGTGGAGCGGGAACAATCAAGTTAAGGGTCAGCCCACTGAACATCAGCCTGCGTAGGAACGTGTCCAATTTACGATGGGTCACCATCCGCCTTCCCCCGTCGGCATGAGGAAGTATCGGCTGTAGAAGCCCGTTCCCCGCGACGGCAGCAGAACCTGTTCCGTTGCTCCGAGAGGCTCTCTCGTTGTAGAAGGCCCTAATGAGAGTGGTCCCTGAAGAGGGATGAGGTGGCAGGTTGGGGTCAGGCACTGTGAGGAACCTTATGATGTCCAAAACCCACTGGGCCAAGGTGGTGCAGGACGGTAAAGGAGGGAGCTAGCTCTGAAGCCAAGGGAGTGGTCTGGATCTCCCGGCCAACCCATCAAAACAGGTGTTTCTAAGCAGGAGGGTGGGACGGTTGGGTCCGTGGGGAGGTTCTGTGGCCCTTTGGTGGAAGAAGAGTGGTCAGGACTGTTCTTTGAGGAGAAACAGTGAAGTTCACCACTCCCAGGTGACCTCACCATCCCTCGGTGTTTGCACACCAGCTCCTAGAAGGAAGCATTTCAGACCGCAACGGTCAGAGTGCGCCCACCACGATGGCCATGGAGGTAACAAAGAGTCCTGTGGCACCTTAAAGACTAACTAAAGTATTGGAGCATAAGCTTTCGTGGGCTAATACCCACTTCGTCGGATGCTTCCACTGCTTGCATCTGACGAAGTGGGTATTAGCCCACGAAAGCTTATGCTCCAATACTTTAGTTAGTCTTTAAGGTGCCACAGGACTCTTTGTTACCTCTGCTATTCCAGACTAACACGCCTACCTCTCTGATTCATGGCCACGGAGTGAGATGCAACATCGTGGGCTGTAGCCCGGGCAGCTTGCAGACCGCTTTCAGTTACCGAATGCCCCTCAGAAATCCAGGACGGCTCCATCCCGCCACCGGGGTGCCGCCGCTATTTTTAGCACCCTGGCTCGATCGGAGCAGCACGGGTATGTCTACCTCAGCCGGAAACGTCACCTCCAGCTGCAGCGTAGACCCGCTGTGCCGTTGTCCTACTGCTCTTCCAGCGAGGGAGTTTATCCAGAGCTTTGATCTCAATCTGCTGGGCTGTCGTTTGAACCCACTGCCCCTTGTCCTGCCCCCTGTGGGAAGAGAGAACAACTTATCTCAGTCTTTCTCATGGCAGTTTCCAAGACCTCTATCATGTCCCTCCAGCAATCTCCTCTTTTCCCAACTAACCATACCCAGATCCTTCAGCCTTTGCTCACACGGCTTGTGCTCCCATCCCTTCGATCATCTTTGTCACTCGCCTCCAGATCCTTGCCAGTGTCTCTACCTCTTTTCTATACAGCGGTGACCCAAACTGGACACCGTACTCCAGCTGAGGCCCAGCCGGCACCGAGTAGAGCAGTACTGTCATCTCCGACGACTTCCTCCATGGGTAGGAGCAACCCCATGGCTCTTCTCTTCAAGAGGTCTTGGAGCCCGTTACAACCGCCCAAATGTGGGGCGGGGGGCCACGGTGCTTCATCTGGTGAGGATGAGGAGGACGATGAAGGCAAAGCAGCTGGTCCTGCTGGGTCCACAAAACCATGCTTTGACACGTCCCTAACCTAACCTGGGGATGGATCACTCGATGATCACCTGTTCTGTCCATTCCCTCTGGCGTTGGACACGGTCAGAAGACAGGATACTGGGCTAGATGGACCCTTGGTCTGGCCCAATCTGGCTGGTCTTATGTTTATTAGAGGAAGGTGTGTTTCGTCCTTGCTCCTCCTCTCAGCTGGGAGAAGGCTGAGCTGGCGCCAGCTGAGGGGCTGCAGATGTGGTTGAAGGAGACTTTGGTGTACAGGCTGTCCTGTCTTCCCACGAGATGGGCACGCCCCTCCCCTCCCAAAGAGGGTCCGTGGGCATAGAGCATGATGTGATGGGCTCCCGGTATCGATCCCTGGCATGGTCTTTAGAGCTCTGGTGGGAGGTAGCGGAGGTGGTGGCCCTTGGGGAGTACCTGTGCGGTTATCACCCAGGGCCACCAAGGAGAACGAATATGCCCGGTCCACCGGTGGCACTGGGACTTTGAGCATCGCTGCCGGCTTGGGGCTGTCTCGAGGCGTCCCGGGACTGCCTGGGTGAAGTCGAGAGAAGCAGCGGGTCAGGTTCCCATAGGACTAAGAGGTCGCTCCGTGACGTGACTCTACCCAGTGCTGGTAGGTGTTGCGGGCGGCCCAAGTTTCTCCCCCAGGAGGAGGCTGCCCCTGGTGGCAAAGTCGGCAGGAGTCCGAGTCCGTAACCCAAGACAAGGGTCAGGGCTGGAATGAGCCCGAGACCAGGGGCAGGGATTAGGAACAAGGAAGGAACCCGGAGCAGGGCAGGGAAGCAGGAACCAGGAGTCGGGGGGAGTTGACCATCGGTAGCGAGCCTGGGCTCTGGGGAGCAGAGTGGTACAGAGTGGGGCTTGGGCAGTCACGCCTAGCGGTCGGAGCCAGGGTCAAAGCTGGAGTCAGGAGGATTGGAGACACAAGAACACGTCTCTTGGTTCCTCCAGCCAACCTGGTGGGCCTGGATCAGATGCCGGCCCAAGGCAGTTGCGTGGCAGAAGGATCTCTGGCTTCACCATCCTTTACGGGTCTGGGGCGTCAAGGATTTGCATATTTGCTAATCACACAATCATGAGCAGAGCAGCTGTGCAGCCGTACCGGCACCAGCTGCTCGGTCGCGATGCCGGGAGGTGGTGGAGAGGAAGCGAGGGCGGCTGGCTGTACTCTGGCCGAGGCCCACCATACGAACACTGCTAGGTAGGAGACCTTCAGCTGGAGGGGGAGGGGGAGCGGCCCCATTAATGAAACGTGCGTTTGGACAAACACTCCAAGGAGAACCCATTTTGCAGTGTAGACATACCCGGAGGAGGACAGAGCGCTGCACCGAGCTGGTGTCGGTGATGCTAGCTTCCCTTGCGGCAGGGGGTTCCACTGGTTAATGACACGGCAGGGAGAAAGGATTTCTGGGTATCGGGGTTGAATTGCTCACGGTTCAGTCTCATCGACTGTCCCCTTGTCCTTGTGTGAAGAGACCAGGGGAGCAGACCCTCCCGATCTCCCTCCTGTCCTGGGGCCACTGTGTTACAGACATTTATCACGTCCCCTCGTACTCCCCTCGCTCACGCAACAACCGAGATGTTCCAGGCCCCTGCTCATTCTCCACCCAACCAGGACCCATTCCCCTCATTCCCTCCCCTCCCCATCCCCCTTGGCACCCCCCACCCATCCCCTCCATCCCTCCGGCACCCCTGCTGACCCTCAGCCTGCCCTCTCCATCCCCTTGCCTCGTCTCCTCTCCTTCCATCCGACACCCCCCTCAACCTCCCTCCCCATCCCTCCAGTACCCCCTTACCGCCCCTGCCCACCCCAACTCTCCACCCTCTCCTTCCCTTCAGTACCCCCCACGAACCCCCTTATGCCAGCCCACCTCCCTCCAGCCTTCCAAGATACCCCCCCACACACTCTCCCTCCATCCCTTGGAGACCCTTACTCCTCCCCACCCCGACCTCATTTCCCCCCTCTGTCCCCACGGGAGCCCCATCCCCCACTCACTACCTCAGAACTGACATTACCTGTGACCAAGTCAACCGACAACATGGGGGGAACGGATCTTGAACACTCCTGGATCCACGTGCATGCAGCTAAGGCACAAGACGGGCTACTCGGGGGTATCTGCTACAGGCCCTCAAATCACACGTTGGAACAGGCCGAGGGGCTCTGTACACAACTCTACACAAAGCAGAGGGGAGCGGGGGGGGAGCTGTGTGGGAGGAGATCTCATGCTACCCGTCCCAAAACATCCTCGGAACGGCTACAGACCACAGACAGCAAATGTCCTACCTCAAAAGATGGCTGCCTCCAAACACGGGGGAATTCGCCGTTAGGCCTGGTCTCGACCGACAAGGAGGAACGGCTCGCAGAAGAAGTGACCTCACCCAGGGCTCTTCCAGACGCGTGTCCCTAGGGAGGCTCCGACGTAGGCGTGTCCACGTCCCCGCGCCGCTGACGGGAGAACTTCGGGAGCCGTGTCTGCTGGGCCCGCGCACGCGCCGTCTCTCCTGTGGCCGCGCCATGAGGCTAACCCCGACCCCTCCACCCCAGTTCCTTCTCTACCGCAGAATCCTAGCCAGACACCCAAGTAGAGGGGAGGAGGGTGGGTCGCGGAGCACCCACAGGGACACGCATCTCAAAGAACCACTGTGACCGCACAGGGCGAGTTCCTTCTTCTTCTTCCAGTCACCCGTGAAAGTACCGAGGAGCCAAATACGGCAGGGGAGGCAGAGTCCCCGGTGACCCCGGAACGTCCCGCCAGGTACGGCTCGGCGCAGCTCCAAGATGGGGCCATGCCTTGAGAAGGCGACAGGGGAGGAGACCGTGTGCGGATCACGTTCGGAGGGGCCATGTCGTGAACCTGGAGCACTTAGCAAGTCATGGGGCTGACGGTGCTGAGGCATTAGACCTTCCTGCCACAGAGAGAGACAACCCCGGGGACCTCCTGGAGGCCTTTGTCCGAACCGGGTAGGACGCAAGAGGCTCTCCTACCATCTAGGGTGTTGAATATGGCCTCCCTCTGGTCCCGGTGAGCCAGGAAGGTGGAGAGACTGGTTCCTGGGGCAAGAGGTGGCCACTATAGGGATGAACCATCCCGATGTGTAGAAAGAATAGTAAATATGGCAGGCGACCAGCTTGGCTTAACAGTGAAATCCTTGCTGATCTTAAATGCAAAAAAGAAGCTGACAAGAAGTGGAAGATCGGGCAAATGACCAGGGAGGAATATCAAAATATTGCTCAGGCCTGCAGGAGTGAAATCAGAAAGGCTAAAATCACACTCGGAGTTGCAGCTAGCAAGGGATGTTAAATGTAGCAAGAAGGGTTTCTTCAGGTATGTTAGCAACACGAAGAAAGTCAAGGAAAGCGTGGGCCCCTTACTGAATGAGGGAGGCAATCTAGTGACAGAGGATGTGGAAAAAGCAAATGTACTCAATGCTTTTTTGGCCTCTGTCTTCACCAACAAGCTCAGCGCCCAGACTCCTGCACTACTACATCTTATGTTATGCGCGAAGGGTCCCTGAAGAGGACGGGGTCGGGTGTGGCGGAGGGGAGGACGACCTCTAGGACCCGTCTGTCCGACGTTACGCGCTCCCAGGCGCGGCGGAACGCTGGCCAAGTGGCTGCGAGGTTACAGGTGGGAGCACGGAGTGGTCTCGGCCTCTCAAAAGCCGTGTTTCGGGGCAGGCATTTGTGTCGAGGCCTGGAAGCCTGAGGGCTTCCGGTTTGGGAACCTCCCCTTCTTCCTTTGGGGAGAACAGTGCCACTGCACCGGGAAGTGCGCTGAATACGGTCTGTGCTGGCGTTGCGGGCTGGATCGTCTGCTTTGCACCAATTCCTGAGGTCCTGGAGTCCTTCAAGGAGTGGAAGGAGGCATCGGTCTTCCCCACACAGAACTCCACCCCTTCAAAGGGGAGCTCCTCCACCATCGTCTGCACCTCCTTCAGGAAACTGGAGAGGTGCAGCCATGACCCGCATCTCACCCCCACCGGGCTGTGCCATCTGATGGTACATTCCCTGCCCCTGTGGGTGTTGGGTCCCCCATGGAACTTGGGAAGAGCGAGCGTGGCAGGACTGCGAGGAGATACCCCTTGAGCGGCCGTGGCTCGGTGCTGTGATCTTAGGACCAAATATAGCTGGATCACCGATCCCCTGGAGTTCTGCCGGTGCCAAGCGTCGGTGCCGGGTAGGGATGGAGTCCTCACCAGTGTCAATCTGTCTGGTGCCGGGTGGGTCGGTGCTGCTGATGGTACTCATGGTGATTTGCATGCCAGGAATGGTTTAGGGCGCTTGCCCTTCTCTCTCCATACCGAAGACTCGGTGCCCGGGCCCAAAGGGTCCGTGGGCCTATCAGCAGTACCGGGTGCCAACAATCATGGCATCGGTCCTGGATCAGCTCTGTGCCAGTGGTGCTGAGGATACGGAGTGAGATGGGGATTTCTTTTGGCTGTCCCCGGGCTCGCCGCGGGGACTTCCCCCTCTCTTTTTCAGCTTTTCAGAGGAGTCCCTCGCCCGTTTTCTCAACTCGAAGTCGAAGGCTGGGGGGAAGACTCACGAAAGAGCTTCTGGTGAAACCCTCAGTCTTTGCAGGATCTCGGTCGAAGGTGCTGGCAGAGGGAACGCTTATATGGGATTGTCTCATGCGGAGATCGACACTTCATGAAGCCCAGAGAACCGGGCATAGCCAATCTGAACAACAAAGTCTTTTCTTGCTTGCTTTTCCTTCTTCTTTGGACAAAACAAAGATAAAAGGCGGCTAAAGAGCTACTGAAAGCTACATATTAACAAGAGTTAAGGATCTGCCAATAGACAGCTGAGGGCTTCGTCCCTAGACAGGCGGTAGAGAAAGAACGGAGGACGGCTAGGCACATGGCGCAGTACGAAGACAGACAGCACATGTGCGGGCCTAACGGACACTGCTACCGAAATCATCCAATCAGCAGCGCAGGGACGGCGACACACCTAAAGTGGAGCACCCACAGGGACACAACTCAAAGACTCCATTTGAGCTGTGCAAACAAAGTGCAAAACCAGTAATACAGGGCTTTAAAAGGACCAATTTCACAAAAAAGCTGAAAACAATTATGAGCCAAATCAGCTGGGAGGAAGAATTTAATCAGACACGTGAATGATAATTGGGAATTATTCAAGAACACTTTACTACATGCCTCAAAAGACACAAACTGAGAAAGAAGACTGCACTGGTGGAAAAAACAACCTGGCACAGAGGGGAAGTGAAAGCAGCTACTATAGATCAACCACTGGAATACAGGGGAAGTTCATGGTAATGAATAGAAATCCAAAGCTAGTAACTGTAGAAAACTGATAAGGGAAGCAAAAGGACAAAAGGAGAACTTTATGGCCAGCCAAGTTAAGGACAATAAGGAAGGTGTTTTAAAGTATATTAGGAAGAAAAAGAATCCTAGCAATAGTGCTGATCCATTACTACATGGAAATGGTAGAATTGTCAATATTAATCCAGAAAAGACAAAAATGTTCAGTAAATATTTATGTTCCGTATTGGGGGGAGGGACAAATTATATAGTCAGATCATAGAATGATGACAACACTCTTCCCATTCCATTTGGTATCCCTGGAGGATGTTTAACAACAGCTACTAAAGTTAGATATTTTTAAATCAGCAAGTCCAGATAACTTGCACCAAAGAGTTTTAAAAGAGCTGGCCAAGGAGCTTGCTGATCCATTAATATTGCTGTGTTGTGGAGAACCACCGAAGTTCCAGAAGACTGGAAGAAAGCTACTCTTGTGCCAATATTTAGAAAGGGTAAATGGGATGATCTGGGTAATTATAGGCTGTCAGACTCACATCGATCCCAGGTCACATAATGGAGGGGCTGATATGGGACTTGATTAATAAAGAATCAAAGGAGGGTAATATCATTAATGCCAAGTAAAATGGGTTTATGGAAGATTAGTTTGGTTGATAAAGAGAATGGTGTTGATGTGATATACTTAGATTTCTGCAAAGCATTTAACTTGACAGTACACAACATCCTTATTAAAAAACTAGAAAGATACAAAATTAACATGGCCCACATTATACGGATTAAAAGCGGGTAAGCGACAGCTCTCAAAAGGAAACAGTCATCGAGCGGGTCCGTTTCTAGGGGGGGTCCCACAGGGATGAGTTCTTGGCCCTTCACTATTGAATATTTTTAACAATGACCTGGAAGGAAACATAAAATGATCACTGATGAAGTTGCAGATGACAAAGATTGAGGGAGTGGTAAATCATATAGAGGACAGGTCACCAGTACAGAGCCATCTGGAGCACTTGGTAACCTGGGCGCAAGCAAACCAAATGTGTTTTAATACAGCTAAACACAAGGGGATTTATCATGGAACAAAGACTGCAGGACATACTTACACCATGGAGGACTCCACCCTGGAAAGCTGTGACCCCAAGAAAGACCCGGGAGTTGTGTTGGCTACAAACACGAGCTCCCACTGGGACCTTGTGGCCAAAAGGGCTAGTGTGGACCCTGGGATGCACCAACAGGGGAATCTCGACCGGGAGCAGAGCCTCTGTGTTTGGCCCTGGTACAACTGTTGCAGGAATCCCATGTCCTGTTCTGGGGCGTACCAGTCAAAGGATGTTGATCAATTGGAGAGGGGTCAGAGAAGAGTCACGAGAATGATCGAAGGGTTAAAAAACCCACCTGGTAGTGAGAGATTCAAAGAGTTCAATCTATTTAATTTAACAAAGAGAAGGTTAAATGGTGACTGGATCCCAGGCTATCAGTACCTACTTGGGGAACAAGTTGCTAACAGTCCAGCGGAGGAAGGTCTAAGAGGACCCAGTGGCTGAACATGGAAGCTGGACACATTCAGGACGGTAGAAGAGGCGTCCATTTTTAACAACGAAGGGAACAAACGATTGGAACAACTCACCCAGAGTCATGGTGGATTCTCCATCCCGGATCATTTTAAAACCAAGACGGGATGTTTCTTTTTTCCCCCTAAAAGCCGAGCTCTAGCGCCATCAGGAATTAAGGCAGGGCAGTCCTGTGGCCGGCGTTCAACAGGAGAGCCGATGACATGATCCAAGTGGCCTCTTGTGTCTTTAGAATCTATGAATCCCTCCGTGGCCCAGGGACCTCCTGAAGGCCATTGGCAAAGGGGGGCAGACGGGGCTGATGTCTACATAATAGCGCGCCAATGAGGTCTCTACCAACAGCCAGTACGATGCTGATCGTCCTAATCAGCCCGTGATGTACGTGCAGGGGATATTTCAGGAGTTACGGATCTATCTGATCTAAAGTGTGTATGTTAGGTCAGGTCACCACACGGTGATACACAGGTTCTGGGCAGGCAGGCGGGGTCGGAGCCGCCAGCTAATCGAGACCGTGAAGTCTCCAAGAGAGCACAAGATCTACAGGCATGGAGGGAGGGGTTGATGACTAAGATCCTAGGAACGGAGGGTGCCAGGCGGCCTGGCTGTTAAGGGCCATGAGGTGAGCTGATCCAGAGAGAGGGGAGTGTCTGATCAGTCCAGTCTGGGCTCCAGTTCTGGTGTGGACGTAACCCATTCTACCTCCCTGCTGTTAGCAGCAGCTCTGGTCTCTGCGAGATACCCCTGACTTCCCTCCGAACAAGGCAAAGGCCTGGGCATCCAGGAAGCCAAGCGGGATCCAGGAAGCCGAGCTGGGCTGCGAATGCGGCACCTGCCGGGTGGAGCGGGAGCCGGGTGCTCCAGGGGGATGCTTGGGATGCTGGTAACCCGCAGAGGGGGGAGCGCTTGTGTCCCCCGGGCCAGGGGAGTCGGGGAGCAGAGCAGAGCCCCGGCAGGGGTTCCTCATGCTAAGGCAGGTGGTGGCGAGGTGCCGTCCTCTGTGTTGTACTCCCCACTCAACCCGCCCTAGAGTGCCCCTTCCTTCCCCCTGCGCTCACCTGGCCTCTCCCCTGGGCCCCCCAGGCCTCCTGCACCCCATATTCCCTCATACACCTGCCTCATCCCCCGGGCCACCCCCATTCCCATGTATTCCCCCTCTCCATCCCTCTGGGACACCCCCCCCCCCACACACACTCCCAGCATTCTGCCACCCCTCCCCCCAGCAGTTCTCCCCCCAAGTCAGAGCCCCCCCACCCCGTACACACACACCCTGTCCTGGAGCCTGCAGCTTTGGCACCTCACCTCAGAGTCCTGCATTGGGGGAGGGGATGGGGGGTTGCTCCTCCCCCCACAATGTCGCCCCCGCCAGCACTTGCCCTGGCCACACCTTGGCTCCTCCCACCCAGCCTGCTCCACCCACACAGCACTGCCCCTGCCGTGCCCCCCCCCCCCCCCGCACCCCTTGGCTGGGATCCCCACCCCCGCCAGATTCCCAGCCCTCTCCACATACACCCCATAGCTCGCCACCCTCCACTCCAAACCACCCCCACCTTGCCCCCCCGTTCTGAAAGACTCTTCCCCCCCCCACAACATCACCCAGCCAAGCCCCCCTTGACCTCACCACCACCCACTCCTCCCCCAGCCGGCCTCCCCCCCTCACTACCCATCCCCACCCAGTGCGCCCCCCCCCCCAGCCTCCCCTTGCTACAGGATCCAGGACAAAGAGCGTCTAAAGCTCCATCCCCAGCAACAGGGTTTGAGGGGAAGGGCAGGGACGGCTCCTCTCCCCAGCACCCAGCGGTGTGACCCCCTCACTGGGATCCCTCCCCCCCCCCCGGCACCCGGCTCCTCTGCCCCCATCCCCCTGCTGGGATCCCTCCCACCCGGCTCCTCTGCCCCCCACGCTCCCCTGGGATCCCTCTCCCCCCCCCCCCCCGGCACCCGGCTCCTCTGCCCCCATCCCCCTGCTGGGATCCCTCCCACCCGGCTCCTCTGCTCCCCACGCTCCCCTGGGATCCCTCCTTCCCCCCCCCCGGCACCCTGCTCCTCTACTCCCATCTCCCCCTGGAATCACCCCCCAATCGGCACCCAGCTCCTCTGCCCCCACCCCCTACTGGGATCCCTCCCCCCTCCCAGCACCCAGCTCCTCTGCCCCCATTTCCCCCTGGGATCCTCCCCCCAGCACCCAGCACCCAGCTCCTCTGACCCCATCCCCTGCTGGGACACACACACCCCGGCACCCGGCTCTTCTGTCCCCACCTCTGGACTCTCCAGGGCCCCCTACCCTCAGGGTTAAACCTGGTCCCTCTCCAACTCCCCCATGATCACTAACCCAGGTCTCCATCAGCTGCTTCCCCTTCCCACTGCTAGCTCCAGTACCCATCATGAATATCGGGGTCACCCCACCGCAGCCTGGCCGATGTACCCCCATTCCCTCTCCTGGAGCCAGGGACCCGGAGCTGAAGGCTGTAAGGGAGTCGGGGTGGGGGTGTCCCAGGAATTTCCTCCCCAGCCCTGCCCCCCAGCTACCCCATTGAGTGGGATACTTAATCCCACCCAGGGAACCCCCTGTCCCCACCCCACCAGGTTTGCTGTTTACCCCCCACCCCAAAGGAATCCCACAATTCCCTAGGGCTGATCCTTGCACTGATCCTTTGTGCTTCAGCTGGAAGTGGGTGGAGATAGGGGGTGGGGGCTCCCTGAATCCCAAACCCCACCTGCTCCCTGAGTCCCAAACCCCCACTGCTCCCTGAATCCCAAACCCCACCTACTCCCTGAGTCCCAAACCCCCCACTGCTCCCTGAGTCCCAAACCCCCCACTGCTCCCTGAGTCCCAAACCCCCCACTGCTCCCTGAGTCCCAAACCCCCCACTGCTCCCTGAATCCCAAACCCCCACTGCTCCCTGAATCCCAAACCCCACCTGCTCCCTGAATCCCGAACCCCCACTGCTGGGCCCCCTCAGACCCAGGGGGCGTTTGGATCCAGGCCCCACTTCTGGGTTTCCCTTTCCACCAGCACCACCGGGATGCAAAAGCCCGTGGGGACCATCCTGGGGGAAGGGGGCGGTACGGGGGTCAACCTGTGGGTGGCTCCCTGTCCTGGCAGGTGCCAGTGGCACGGGGCAAAGGGCTGGTGGAGTGGACATGCTGGTCAATGTGGGAGTGAGGGGCTGGCGGGCGCCCGTCCTGGGGGAGGCGGGCAGGAAGGGGGTGAAGTGCCGGTGTAGGGCTGCTCCGGGGGGGGGGGGGCACGTGGGGGCGAGGCAGTGGCATGGCCCGAGCCAACACCGCGCCCTGCCCATTCAGCCTGCCCACATGCGACTGTGGCTGCCGACCGTGGGCTAGAGACGCCCGGGAGTGGACTGCCCCCCGGATCGTCCCAGAATCCAGAAGGCCTCAAGCCACCTTTGTACCTATTTTTGGCTGGGGGAGGGGGGGCGGCACACAGAAGCTGGGCGGTGGCTGGACTGGAGGAGTCGGGTTGAGTGTGCCGAGAGCCTGAACCCATCGCTCCGAGAGGGGGGAGCTGCCCCGCGCGTGACCGACGCAGTGACGCTGCCTGGGTGTGCCGAGAGCCTGCGCCCATCGCTCCGAGAGGAGACCGCTGGCTCAAGCAATCCTAGTGGGCTTTTTATCGCCAGCCCCACTGCGCCACCCTGCGAGCCTCACCTCAGCAGGGAGCTCTGCAGGAGGGGCAAAGTGCGTCAAGTCCTGGCCTCCCCTGACCCCGCCAAGCCGAGACACCCTGGCTGAAGAGGTAAGTACAGGGACCCCCCCCCGCCACCCTGCTTCTCTGGAGGAGAAGGGGGTCCCTGCTGTCTCTTAGGGAATCGGGAGGCGGGATCACAGTGTTGGGGGGCAGAGCCATAGGGGCTCGTGACGTGATGTGCCATGGGGCCAGCATTGGCATCATCTGGCCCCAGCGCAGGGGTGGGCAAATTTTTTGGCCCGAGGGGTTGCAAAATAGTACGGAGGGCCAGGTAGGGAAGGCTGTGCCGCCCCAAACAGCCTGGCCCCGCCCCCTATCCGACCCCCTCCCACTTCCTGCCCCCTGACTGCCCCCCTCAGAACTCCTGAACCATCCAACCCCCCCCCCTGTTCCTTGTCCCCTGACCGCCCCCTCCTGAGGCCGCAGGTGGGCGGGGGGTCCCATCGGCCAGGGTGCAGGTTGTGTGTGAGCTTGGGGTGCCCCCCCCTCCCAAAACAAAGCTCTCCAAAGACGGGGCTGCCCACACACCCCCGCTCCCGCAGCGCCCCCTGATGGGCAGCTGGGGCATCGCTCACCTGTGGACGGCTCGCCGGCCTCGGCTCTCCACGTCTCGATGATGAGGGAGAAGGTGCCCTGGAGCGGAGAGAGAGCAGAGAGCGTGAGGGCGCGGGGGGGGGGAGAGGGGCGGCCCGGGACAGAGCTGGGATGGTGTGATGGAGGGGGAGGAGCATGGGGCTAAGGGGGAGGAGCCCTTGGGCGGGGAAAGGTGTAAAATAGGAGGACTGGGGTGGGGGAAAGAGAGGGCTGCCCTGGGGGTGCCTAACTGGGGGCACTGGGAGGAGGGGAACGCTGGGCATGTCTTACAGGGGGGACGGGCAGTTGGGTGGGGGTTATGAATAAAATTATCAACTCAGAAGGGCCCATTGTGATCAACTCTGGCCCCCTGGAGAGCCCGGGCCAGAGATGTGGCCCGGCCTAAATCCCAGAGCAGATCTGTCAGCAGAACATCCTGTCTGAGTTTTAAACCGGTCCCTGTGGGAGAATCCACCGCCCCCGGGGTTAATAACCCGCCCTGTTCAAAACAGACACCTCCTTTCCCGTCTGAATTCGACCAGCTCCGGACAGGCCTGTCTCTGCTACACTGAAGAGCCTGGGATTAGATATTTGTTCCCCTTGGAGGTGCTGATAGACAGGCACCGAGTCGCCCCGTCCCCTTCTCTTTGTTAAGCGAAGCTGATCGAGCTCCTTGAGTCTCTCACTATCCGACAGGTTTTCTAACCCTCTGATCATTCTCGTGGCTCTTCTCTGACCCTTCTCCAATCCATCAACATCCTCCCTGAACGGCGGGCACTAAACCCGGACACAATATACCAGCCGCGGTCACACCAGGGCCAAACCCGGAGGGGAAATCACCTCTCTGCTCCTACGTGAGATTCCCGTTTAGGTCTTTTGGCCCTGGTGTCGCACTGGGAGCTCCTGTCCCGCTGAGTCTCCACCATGGCCCTTCCATACGGCCGATGGGCTTAAGGCCTGGGTGTCTCCGCTGACATTTAGGAATGTTAAAAACAACCCACACAGTTTGCTTCTGCCCAGTTTACCAAGCAACCCAGAATGGCTCCAATTCACCGTAGAATTGCAGGGGGTGAATTGCATTCTGGGCGGAGGGCCCTGAGGGGAGACATTATGGGGGTGGCGCTGGGGGATCCAAGGGATGTATAATGGGAGTGGAATATAGTAATGGGAGGTGGATTGTTGGGGTGTCTTACTAGGGAAGGGGGTGTATTATGGGGGGAGGGGCTGTAAAATGGGGATGTATTATTAGGGAGGGGGAAGGGGGTGTACGCTGGGGGTGTATTATTGGGGAGGGGCTGGAGGAAGGGGGTGCATGAAAAAAGAATATTGTAGGGCCTGTTATGGGGGCTTTGCTGCTTTGACCCGTCATCTCTTGATCCCAGATCCCTCTGGGAACCCTTGACACCGGAGCAAACTCTGGGCATGACATGGGCATTCGGTGCCAGGAGCTCCTGGCCCTCAGAGACCAAGGGCAGGCTCTGAAGACCAGAGGGGCTGAGGGAGACAGAGGGGTATGGGGAGCAGACTTTCGGGGACGCGGCCGAGCGGGTTACACCCCGTCTGACAGCCCCTATGTTGCTGAGGAGGGTCCAGCCTCAGGGAAGGAGAACATCAGGCTGGAGCGGTGGGAAGCCATCTCCTCGTTGGGACCCTCCTTCCAGATGACGTCACGGTCTCCTCTCAGCCCAAGACCCCCCGCTCCGGGGGAGGGGAGCCCAGTTATTAGGAAGAGCCAGGTCATAGCAATGGGGGAGTCGATCGGTACAAATATGGACCCAGTAACATGAGAATGGCCATATTGGGTCAGACAAAAGGTCCATCCAGCCCAGTGTCCTGTCTTCCACCAGTGGCCAATGCCAGGTGCCCCAGAGGGAATGAATAGAACAAGTAATCATCAAGTGATCCCACCCCCTGTCGCCCATTCTCAGCTTCTGGAAAGCAGAGGCTAGGGACACCATCCCTGCCCATGCTGGTTAACAGCTATTGATGGACCTATCTGCCATGAACTTATCTAGTTCTTTTTTAACCCTGCTATAGTCTTGGCCTTCACAACATCCCCTGGCAAGGAGTTCCCCAGGTTGTGCGTAGTGTGAAAAAAGACTTAGAATCATAGAATATTAGGGTTGGAAGGGACCTCAGGAGGGATCTAGTCCAATCCCCCGCTTAAAGCAGGACCAACCCCAACTAAATCATCCCAGCCAGGGCTTTGTCGAGCCTGACCTTAAAAACCTCTAAGGATGGAGATTCCACCACCTCCCTAGGGAACCCATTCCAGTGCTTCACCAGCCTCCTAGGGAAAAAGATTTTCCTAATATCCAACCTAAACCTCCCCCACTGCAACTTGAGACCATTACTCCTTGTTCTGTCATCTACCACCACTGAGAACAGTCTAGATCCATCCTCTTTGGAACCCCCTTTCAGGTAGTTGAAAGCAGCCATCAAATCTCCCCTCAGTCTTGTCTTCTGCAGACTAAACAATCCCAGTTCTCTCAGCCTCTCCTCATAAGTCATGCGCTCCAGGCCCCTAATCATTTTTGTTGCCCTTCTCTGGACTCTTTCCAATTTTTCCACATCCTTCTTGTAGTGTGGGCCCCAAAATTGGACCCAGTACTCCAGATGAGGCCTCACCAATGTTGAATAGAGGGGAACAATCACGTGGGGAACAATCACGTCCCTTGATCTGCTGGCAACGCCTCTACTTATACAGCCCAAAATGCCGTTAGCCTTCTTGGCAACAAGGGCACACTGCTGACTCATATCCAGCTTCTCATCCACTGTCACCCTTAAGTCCTTTTCTGCAGAACTGCTGCCCAGCCATTCGGTCCCTAGTCTGGAGCAGTGCCTGGGATTCTTCCGTCCCAAGTGCAGGACTCTGCACTTCTCCTTGTTGAACCTCAAATTTCTTTCCTTCCTCTGGTTTGTTTTAATAGCTGGGTTTGTGATGACCGGGAGAACTGCCTGCCAGGTGCGAGGGTTATGGATCTCTCAAGATATCAACACAGATTTATGTGCAGTGCTGGGGAGGAGCCGGTGGTCATGGTACATGTAGGAGAGAGGTCCTAGAGGCCAAATTTAGGTTGCTAGATAAGAGATTAAAGCCCCAGGCCCTCCATGGTGGCATTCCCTGAAATGCTTCCAGTTCCACAGGCAGGGCCAGTTAGCGAGGCAGGACTGCGGGGTCTCCATGCGAGGATGAGACGCTGGGGTAGGGAGGAGGGACCTAGGTTGATTAGGGACTGGGCAGCTTAAATTTGTGCAGCTCTGGGCTTGGCAATTCATAGCCCCGGCACCTCTAGGCTCAGGGGGAGCAGATGTCCTGATTTTATAGGGACAGTCCCGAGTTGGGGGGCTCTTTTTCTCACATAGGCTCCTATTACCCCCCCCCACACACACACACACACACACACCCTGTCCCAATTTTTGACACTGGATAGGTCAGTCTATGGGGGTTGGGCAATTCATAGCCCAGGCAATTCTGGGCTGGGCACGTCCGTTATGAATGTAAAAAGTATTCTTTGAGTCCTGCCACCTCTTTCATCACCAATTAAGCCCTGGGAACTGGGGAACCTTTTGGGACAGGAGACGCCTGGAGAGGAAGGATGGGCCCCACCCAAACCAGAACAGAACCTGATTGCTCGCATGTACAATTTAAAAGGTGGGAGGGAAGTTTTTACACTCAGGCCTGGGGAACAGCTGGTAGCCACGGAAGATCACCCGGCTTGGGCAGAAACATCTCGCAGGGGAGGATGTTTACTGTGTCCTACTAAAGGGGATAGTAAAGAAGCTGGTAAAGGAGAGGTAGGAGCTAGCGAGGTGCAGTCCGGTGTAAAAACGTCCAGTTTAAATATAGCCCATGAAGGCAAGGATCGGATATTGACAAAATGGACCAGTGCTTCTCTGCAAAGGCTGGAAGGGTAAATGCTGAGAGGGGTGAACTACAGTGCTGGGTATTAAGTGGGGATATTATCATAGAAGATCAGGGTTGGAAGGGACCTCAGGAGGTTCTAGTCCAACCCCCGGCTCAAAGCAGGACCAACCCCAACTAAATCATCCCAGCCAGGGCTTTATCAAGCCTGACCTTAAAAACCTCTAAGGAAGGAGATTCCACCAGCTCCCTAAGGAACCCGTTCCAGTGCTTCACCACCCTCCTAGGGAAACAGTTTTTCCTAATATCCAACCTAGACCTTCCCCACTGCAACTTGAGACCATTACTCCTTGTTCTGTCATCTGCCACCACTGAGAACAGTCTAGATCCATCCTCTTTGGAACCCTCTTTCAGGTAGTTGAAAGCAGCTATCAAATCCCCCCTCAGTCTTCTCTTCTGCAGACTAAACAATCCCAGTTCTCTCAGCCTCTCCTCATAAGTCATGCGCTCCAGCCCCCTAATAATTTTTGTTGCCCTTCGCTGAACTCTTTGCAATTTTTCCACATCCTTCTTGTAGCATGGAGCCCAAAACTGGACACTGTACTCCAGATGAGGCCTCACCAATGTCAAATAGAGGGGACCAATCACGTCCCTCGATCTGCTGGCAATGCTCCTACTAATGCAGCCCAAAATGCCGTTAGCCTTCTTGGCAACAAGGGCACACTGCTGACTCGTATCCAGCTTCTCATCCACTGTAACCCCTAGGTCCTTTTCTGCAGAACTGCTGCCTAGCCATTCGGTCCCTAGTCTGTAGCAGTGCCTGGGATTCTTCCATCCTAAGTGCAGGACTCTGCACTTGTCCTTGTTGAACCTCATCACATTTCTTTTGGCCCAATCCTCTAATATAATAGACATCATGGAAACTGGGTGGAATGAGGACAGCCAATGGGACACAATAATATCAGGCTACAAAACATATCGGAAGGACCGAGCCGGTGGTGCTGGTGGGGGAGTGGCCCTATAAAGTCAAAGAAAGTCAAAATCTGAAATGAATCCTACTGTCCCATAGACGCTCTCTGGATAGAAATTCCAGGCTTGAATAAGAAGAATATAGCAGTAGGAATATGCTGCCAAGATGGTGACAGTAACCGTGAAATGCTCTGAGAGATTACAGAAGCTGCAAAGGCCGAAAACTCAATAATAATGGGGGACTTCAACACCCCATATTGACTGGGCACACGTCAGCTCAGAGCGGGATGCTTGGAGAGAAGATTTCTAGACACCATTAACGACGGCTTCTTGGGACAGCTAGTCCTGAAACTCAGACTCACGAACTTTAAGGTCAGAAGGGACCATTCTGATCATCTAGTCTGACCTCCTGCACAACTCAGGCCACAGAATTTTACCCACCCTCCCCTGCAATAAACCTCTCACCTAAGTCCTCCAAGCACGGTTTAAAGACTCCGAGGCGCAGAGAATCCTCCAGCAAGTGACCCGTGTCCCACGCTGCAGAGGAAGGCGAAAAACCTCCAGGGCCTCTGCCAATCTGCCCCGGACGAAAATTCCTTCCCGGCCCCAAATCTGGTGATCAGCTGAACCCCGAGCATGTGGGCAAGACTCACCAGCCAGACCCCCGGGAAACTCACAAGGGAAGAGGCAAGTCTTGATTTAGTCCTAAGTGGCAGACAGGATCTGGGCCAAAGGGTGAATATGGCTGAACCGCTTGTTAAGAATGACCATAAAGTAATTCAATTTAGTAGCCTGGTAGAGGGAAAATACCAACGAAATCCGCCACGGCACCATGTCACTTCAAAAAAGGAGAAGGCCACAAAATTGGGGAAATGAGTGAAACACTGGCAAGCGGCATGGAGACTATTTAAAAACACCACAATAGAGGCTCAAACGAAATGTATCCCCCCCCCCAAAAAATAAATAAAATGATAAATAATCATAATACAGCAAGAGGACCAAAACAAACCCTACCCTAGCTAAACAGCAGAGTGAAAGAGGCGGGTGGAGGCAAAAAGGCATCCTTTCAAAATTGGCAGTCAAATCCTAGTGAGGAAAACAGAAAGGGACAAACTGTGTCAAGTCAAGTGTAGAAGGCCGGCAGGCCAAGAAAGAACTTGAAGAGATTGGGTGTCCCTAGCTAGTTGCTAACAGCAAACATGTTTAAGTAGATCAGAAGCAGGAAGCCTGATAGAGACATTCATCGGGGCCAGTGGACGATGAAGGTGCTCGGGGAGCACGTAAAGACGACGAGGCCATTGCGGAGAAATTAAAGGAATTCTTTGCTCGGTCTTCACGGCCCAGGATGGGAGGGAGATTCCCACGCCCGAGCCGTTCCTTTCAGGTGACAAATCTGAGGAATGGTCCCAGATCGAGGTGTCGACAGAGGAGGTTTTGGAACAAATAGAGAAATTAAACGGTGATAAGTCACCAGGAGCAGGTGGAATTCACCCAAGAGTTCTGAAGGAACTCAAATGTGAAATGGCAGCATTACTACCCATGGTACAGAACCTATCACATAAATCAGCCTCTGTCCCGGACAACTGGAGGGAAGCTAATGTAACACTGATTTAAAACACAAAAAAGGCTCCCGAGGCGATCCGGGCAATTACAGGCCGGTAAGCCTGACTTCAGTACCGGGCAGATTGGTTGAAACTAGAATAAAGAACAGAATGATCAGACACACAAATGAACATGGTACATTGGGGAATTGTCAACACAGCTTTTGTAACGGAAAAACGTGCCTCCCCAATCTATTAGAATTCTTTGAGGGGGGGGGTCAGTAATTGTGAACAAAGGCAATCCAATGGATATAGTGCACTTGGACTTTCACAAAGCCTTTGACAGGGTCCCTCACCAAAGGCTGTTAACGCATGGGATTAAGAGGGACGGTCCTCTCTTGGATCAGTATCTGGTTAAAAGACAGGAAACAAAGAGAAGGAATCATTTTCAGACTGGAGAGAGGTAAATAGAGGTGTCCTCCAGAGGACTATTCTGGAACCAGTGCTGTTCAACACATTCATAAATGATCTGGCAAAATTTACAGATGATACAAAACTAATCAGGAGAGCTAAGGTGAGAGCAGACGGCGAAGAGTTACAAAGGGGTCTCACAAAACTGGGTGACTGGGCAACAAAACAGCAGGTGAAATTCAATGTGGATCCATGTAAAGTAATGCACATTGGAAAACAGGATCCCAACTCTAGATACAGGATGAGAGATGGGGTCTCAGTGAGTTGTCAACACTCAGGAAAGAGATCTTGGAGTCATGGTGGATGGTCCTCCAAAAACATCCACTCTGTGCAGGGCAGTGAAAGAAGCGAACAGATTGTTGGAAGCCAGTAGGAAAGGGATAGATTATAAAACAGAGTTGCCTCTCTATACATCCGTGGTACGCCCACATCTTGAATACGGTGTGCAGTTCTGGTCGCCCCAACTCAAAAAAGATATATTAGAATTGGAAACGGTGCAGGGAAGGGCAACAGAAATGATTAGGGGGATGAAGCAGCTTCCATATGAGGAGAGATTAAAAAAAACCTGGGACTGTCTGCTTGGAAAAGACGCATGAGTGGGACTACGATAGAGGTCTATAAAATCATGACCGGTGTGGAGAAAGTGACTAAGGGAAGGTGTTATTTACCACTTCACATCACACGAGGACCAGGGGTCACCCCATGAAATTAATGGGCAGCAGGTTTAAAACAAACAGAAGGAAGCACTTCTTCACACAACGCACAGTCAACCAGTGGAACTCCTCGCCAGGGGATGTTGTGAAGGCCAAAAGTTTAAAACAAAATTAGATCCATTGCTGAAGGACAGGTCCATCAATGGCTATTAGCCAAAAGGGTCAGGGATGCAACCCCACGCACCAGGTCCCTGAACTTCCAGCTGCTACAAGCTGGGACTGGACGACCGGGGATGGCTCACTTGATCATTGCTCGGCGCGGTTCACTCCCTTCGAACATCTGGCACTGGCCCCTCTGGGAAGACAGGACATTGGGCTGACCCAGTCTGGCCGCTCTTATGTTCTTGTTATTGGGGAAGGTGGGAGTTTAATGGGGACGTATAATTGGGGGGAGGGGATGTTTAATGGGAGTGAATTATTGGGGGAGGGGAGTGGAACGAGGCGTACAATGGGGAAGGGCGCCGGATGAGGGGGTGTATAATGGAGGTGTATTTGGGTAGGGGTGTATAATGGGGGGTTTTATGGGGTGATGGGGGTGTATTATTGGGGGGGAGGGCGGCTCTCACCGGCCACTTGAAGTGGAAGGGCACGCGGATGGGTGCGTTGGTGGCCACAGCACTGCGATCGGCGGGGACCATGTCGCTCAGGGCGGCCCCGAAGGTGCAGGGGGGTTCGGGGGACACCACAGCCTGGGCGTGCTTGAGGCAGACGCGGAAGAAGAGGCGGCAGGGCCTGGCACCAGGGCACAGGCTGAGGGCGCTGCTCCGGAACAAGTGCACCTGGAGCTCAAACACCCCCGCCGGCCGGGCCTGTGGGACAGAGTGGGGGGAGGGGTTAGCATGGGACCCTGCCAGCCTCCCCCCTTGTCGTCCCCCCCCCAGAGATCCCCAATCCCACAGCCCGACCCCCCCCAGCACACTGCTGACCACCCCAGAGATCCCCCCGCCCCACAGCCCGTGCCCCCGATCACACAGCCCCCACCCCATAGATCCCACAATCCAACAGCCCCCCCCCAGCGCACTGTCCCATCCACCCAGAGACCCTCCCCCCGCAGAGACTGTGCCCCCCACTCCCCCTGGGGTGAAATTCCCCAAGTCACCTCCCTCCCCCACAGCCTTTGCTTCCCGGGCACACACCCTGCCCCCCGCTTGAGAAACTCCCCTTCCCGCCACCCCCATCCTCATCCCCCGCCTCTCACAGGGCAGGCTAATCCCCCCAGTGCCTGAACTCCTCCCCTGAGAACAGGGACCCCCCCTGACCCCTCCCCCAAGCAGGTCAGCGCGGGGGGGGGGCTCCCCAACCGCCAGCACCTCCCGGGATAGCAGAGCTCCTGGGCACTGCAAAGCGCGGACCCCCCGCTCCCCCAGGAGTCCCCTCCCCCCAAGCGTGGCCCCCTTGGAACCACCTCCCCCCCCCGCGCCTAGCCCCCCTTGGAGCCACCTCCGCCCCCGCGCCTAGCCCCCTCGGAGAGATCCCGACCCCCCCCCCCCTCCACAGATACCGCCCCTCGGAGAGATCCCGACACCCCCCCACGGATACCGCCCCTCGGAGAGATCCCGACCCCCCCCCCGTGGATACCGCCCCTCGGAGAGATCCCGACCCCCCCCCCCGTGGATACCGCCCCTCGGAGAGATCCCGACCCCCCCCCCCCCGTGGATACCGCCCCTCGGAGAGATCCCGACCCCCCCCCCCGTGGATACCGCCCCTCGGAGAGATCCCGACCCCCCCCCACGGATACCGCCCCTCGGAGAGATCCCGACCCCCTCCCCCCCGTGGATACCGCCCCTCGGAGAGATCCCGACCCCCCCCCCCCCGTGGATACCGCCCCTCGGAGAGATCCCGACCCCCCCCCCGTGGATACCGCCCCTCGGAGAGATCCCGACCCCCCCCCCCCGTGGATACCGCCCCTCGGAGAGATCCCGACCCCCCCCCCCGTGGATACCGCCCCTCGGAGAGATCCCGACCCCCCCCCGTGGATACCGCCCCTCGGAGAGATCCCGACCCCCCCCCCACGGATACCGCCCCTCGGAGAGATCCCGACCCCCCCCCCCACGGATACCGCCCCTCGGAGATCCCGACCCCCCCCCCCCACGGATACCGCCTCTCGGAGAGATCCCGACCCCCCCCCCACGGATACCGCCCCTCGGAGAGATCCCGACCCCCCCCCCACGGATACCGCCCCTCGGAGAGATCCCGACCCCCCCCCCCCCCCGTGGATACCGCCCCTCGGAGAGATCCCGACCCCCCCCCCCCGTGGATACCGCCCCTCGGAGAGATCCCGACCCCCCCCCCCCGTGGATACCGCCCCTCGGAGAGATCCCGACCCCCCCCCCCGTGGATACCGCCCCTCGGAGAGATCCGACCCCCCCCCCGTGGATACCGCCCCTCGGAGAGATCCCGAGCCCCCCCCCCCCCGATAGGTCCTGGGTGCCGCCCCTGCCCTGCGCTACCCCCCGGGGGGTCCCCCCCCCGGGGTCACTCACTTGCGGGGCGCAGAGCAGGGCCAGGAAGCCGGCGAGGAGCAGGGGCGCCATGGGGCGAGGCGGGGGCGCCATGGGCGAGGCGGGGGGGGCCCGGCGGGGCTAAGTCCCGGCAGCGGCCGCTGAGTCGGATCGGGAGCCGGGGCGCCCTGGGGGCGGGTGCCGCCCGGCGGAGCCCAGAGGCGGCGTGAGGGGCGCTGGAGGAGCCGGCGGAGACCGAGCCGAGCGCCGGGGGAACGAAGCTGCCGCCTGCCGCCGGCCGGCGCTTTTAAACCCCCGCCCTGCCTGGGGCCGGCTCGCCAGCCCCCGCCCCCTTCGCCCCCCTCCTCCCTCCACTCCTCGGCGAGGGACCGGGGCTGAGCCCACCCCCAGCGGCAGCCGGGCCGGCCTCCCCCCCCCCCCCCCCCGCGGCCTCTCCGGGGCTCCCGGCTTCTGGGAATTCCCAGCCCCACGCGAGACCCTCCCCTGGGTTTGGTACCCACCGGGCGCGGGGCAGCAGCGCCCCACGGGCAGGACCTGCCCCCGGCCCTGGGGTCAGCCTGCCGGGCCGGGCGGGGAGAGAGGCACCGCTGGGTGCGCGGGTGAGGGGCCACCCATTGGGTGGAGGGGCCAGGCTGGATCCGAGGAGAGGCCCATCGGGCCGGGTCTCAGGCCTCCCCGGAGAGGCAACGGAGGAAGAAAGGGGCTGAAACCGCCGGGCAGGAGGTTGCGGAGCTCTGGGCAAAGACTGGCCCTGGCCCCTCATCGCACCGAGTCTGGCCTCCCCCGGTTCCACCTGGATCCCCCTTGTCCAGTGACTTTAGGCAGAGTCCAGGAGCGAGGGCAGGGGACCAGGGGAGGCCAGCCAGAGGAATCTCCCCCCATAAGCATCAACTATTACGACCCTGACTATTCTTGTGGGCCACAGACACGGTTCATCCCTTTCTGACTCTCGGATTCTTGGCCTCTGCGCCTTCCAGTGGCGGTGAGTTCCACAGATTAATGGCCCCTTGTGTGAAGAAGATATTTCCTGTTCCTGTTTAAATCTCTCCCCCCCCCCATTTCAATTTCAGCGCCTGTCCCCTTGTCCTTGTGAGATGAGACAGGGGCGCAGACGGTCCCGGTTCCCGTCCTCTCCCGCCCCAGCCCCCATGGGAGGGAGATTTATCACGTCTCCTCTTAGCAGCTCCTTTCGCCAGGAACAATCCTGGCTCTTTTCCTAGGAGTTGTTCCAGGCCCCGGGTCATTCCCTCTCCGAACCCCCGCGAGTTCTGGGCTCTCCCCTGGGAGCGGGACAGGATCCAGACACGGCTACAGCGTTGTCCATCCTATTCTCCTCTCCCCCAATTCCTTATCAATCCAAAGACCTAGCGGAGGTGCCGAGTACCCACAGCCCCAGTGGGCGTCAACAGGAACGGGGAATGTGGCCAGAACGTCTGAAAGATGAGGCAATTAAAATGTACAGCACCTGGCACAATGCAGGCCTGGTCCCGGACTGGGGTGCCTTGGCACTACCGTAATACACCTAATAGCAATAAAAATGTACAGCACCTGGCACAATGCAGGCCTGGTCCCGGACTGGGGTGCCTTGGCACTACCGTAAGACACCTAATAGCAATAAAAATGTACAGCACCTGGCACAATGCAGGCCTGGTCCCGGACTGGGGTGCCTTGGCACTACCGTAATACACCTAATAGCAATAAAAATGTACAGCACCTGGCACAATGCAGGCCTGGTCCCGGACTGGGGTGCCTTGGCACTACCGTAAGACACCTAATAGCAATAAAAATGTACAGCACCTGGCACAATGCAGGCCTGGTCCCGGACTGGGGTGCCTTGGCACTACCGTAATACACCTAATAGCAATTAAAATGTACAGCACCTGGCACAATGCAGGCCTGGTCCCGGACTGGGGTGCCTTGGCACTACCGTAATACACCTAATAGCAATTAAAATGTACAGCACCTGACACGATGCAGGCATGGTCCCTGACTGGGGTGCCTTGGCACTACCGTAATACACCTAATAGCAATTAAAATGTACAGCACCTGGCACAATGCAGGCCTGGTCCCTGGCAGGGGTGCCTTGGCACTACCGTAATACACCTAATAGCAATTAAAATGTACAGCACCTGGCACAATGCAGGCCTGGTCCCGGACTGGGGTGCCTTGGCACTACCGTAATACACCTAAGAGCAATAAAAATGTACAGCACCTGGCACAATGCAGGCCTGGTCCCGGACTGGCGTGCCTTGGCACTACCGTAATACACCTAATAGCAATTAAAATGTACAGCACCTGGCACAATGCAGGCCTGGTCCCGGACTGGCGTGCCTTGGCACTACCGTAAGACACCTAAGAGCAATAAAAATGTACAGCACCTGGCACAATGCAGGCCTGGTCCCGGACTGGCGTGCCTTGGCACTACCGTAATACACCTAATAGCAATTAAAATGTACAGCACCTGGCACAATGCAGGCCTGGTCCCGGACTGGGGTGCCTTGGCACTACCGTAATACACCTAAGAGCAATTAAAATGTACAGCACCTGGCACAATGCAGGCCTGGTCCCGGACTGGCGTGCCTTGGCACTACCGTAATACACCTAATAGCAATTAAAATGTACAGCACCTGGCACAATGCAGGCCTGGTCCCGGACTGGGGTGCCTTGGCACTACCGTAATACACCTAATAGCAATTAAAATGTACAGCACCTGGCACAATGCAGGCCTGGTCCCGGACTGGCGTGCCTTGGCACTACCGTAATACACCTAATAGCAATAAAAATGTACAGCACCTGGCACAATGCAGGCCTGGTCCCGGACTGGGGTGCCTTGGCACTACCGTAAGACACCTAATAGCAATTAAAATGTACAGCACCTGGCACAATGCAGGCCTGGTCCCGGACTGGGGTGCCTTGGCACTACCGTAATACACCTAAGAGCAATAAAAATGTACAGCACCTGGCACAATGCAGGCCTGGTCCCGGACTGGGGTGCCTTGGCACTACCGTAATACACCTAATAGCAATTAAAATGTACAGCACCTGGCACAATGCAGGCCTGGTCCCTGACTGGGGTGCCTTGGCACTACCGTAATACACCTAATAGCAATTAAAATGTACAGCACCTGGCACAATGCAGGCCTGGTCCCTGACTGGAACACCTGGGAGCTATCATAATACACCTAATAGCAACTGAAATGTACAGCGCCTGGCACACTGCCGGCCTGGTTTCTGACTGGGGCTCCTAGGCACCGTAATAAAATCATAATAATCAATCATTCGGGCACCCAAAACCACCAGCCACTTTTGAAAATGTTCTGCACCTGGGAACTAGGACCTCTGGGCTCTTCTCAGTTCTCCCAGCTACATTTTTTAAGCTTAATTTTGTTACTTTCGAGCCCATATTTTGTAAAAAAAATAATCTCTCCAGGTCCTTCCCCCTCAAAATCCTGTCCTCCCCTGTATTTTGTAATGTAATTTTTTATTTTGTAATGTTTCCTTAGACCTTAGGAAAGTCCTGGGGTGGATCAGGAAAATACCATGTTGAATTCCTGCCAGGGTCTGCTTATGCGGGACAGTGCCACTGGTGAGTTCCTAAATGGCATCAGAATTGGTACAACACACGCCTGTCATTATCTCTGTTATTATACCCAAAACAATCTATGTTAAAAGATTATGCCAAGGCTGCAAGGCCAAGCCCTCCAAAATTAGGACATGCTGGAGTTAAGGATGCCCGAACAACCTTAATTCATACCATTGGAGAGCTGCATTCTGAGAAAGGCTTTACTTAAATGATCCCATGCTGTTCCATCCTTTTCCCCCACCCCCACCTCACCCCAATTCAGTGCACTGGATGGACAGGGCTCACTGAGTGGGCAGCTAGACAGTAGTTCTTTTGATCCTCACCATTCAGCATGTGGCCCTCGGATTTATCGTGCTTGATCCTAAACCCGCCCTGAATATATAATTATTCATTTCCTCCTGGGCTTTTTTTCAGACACCAATTAATGTGCCTTAACACCACCCTGTGAGATAAAGGGGCGTTATTTACACACGGGGAAGAGAAACACAGGGCGTTGGGAACAGTGCCTAGAGCAAGGGGGACTGGGAGTCAGGAATCCTGGGTTCTATTTCTGGCTCTAGAAGCCGAGTGGGGCCTCGTGGTTAGAGCAGGACAGGCTGGGAGTCAGGACTCCCAGCTCCTATTCCCAGCTCTGCAACCGACTTCCCTTGTTGATGTGAGTCACATGCCTGCTCCGTGCCTCAGTTTCCCCATATAAAACGCCGGAGTGAGGCCACCGCCCCACCTGGTGAGCGTTCACCCAGCACCACGCAATCTCGTCCTTCTTAGAAAGGGACGGCGGCGAAGCACTTGGAAAAGACACGGCTCCCCTCCTGGTTACGTGCGCCAGGAGGGACCCGCGCGGCTGGTTTACGCTGGATCCTGTCTGCAGCGTGCGGGGAGGGAGCCCAGGATCAACCCTCCTGTTGAATCAGCCCCGCTCCTGCCATGGCACAGCCCATAGACTAGCTATTAACAGCCCCCTTGGCCGTAGCCCATCTGAGTCTTCGGGGCACTTAACGTGCCGGCCTTTATAGGATGGGGGGGGGGAACGCCCCCCCTTCTTTAGCCCCTACATTTCCTTGGTCTCAGCCCCTCCGGCCCAGCTTTGTGGCGCTCTGCAGATGGGGATGCTTCAGCTGTATGCTAATCTGCAGCACCTGCCTTATTGCTTAAACACAGGCCCTCCCGGGGCCGCTGGCCCTTTAAAGTCCCAGGGAAAAGCCCCCCCCCCCCCGGCTGGTTTGGGGGTCGTTCTAAGGCAGCAACAGCTGTTAAAAAGAATCACAAGTCGCTTCCCCCCACACACACACAAGGCCTGAGCGGTGGAGAAAGCCAGAGAGACCCCCGCTGCACCCGCCTGGGCTGCAAACTCCACCAGGCTGGAAGTTGGGGGTGGGGGGGTGTTTATTTTGCAGGTGCCAGCCCCGCACCCCGGAAATGTCAGGGGTCTGCGTTGAAATCAGAGCCCGGTTGCAGGGAGATGTTTTTACTTGAGGAGAGCTGGGGGTGGGGGGGGAGTTTCTAATCTCGCTTCGTTGTCCCCTCCCCCTGACCCCCCCGGCCCGCAGCCGGCTTTGTGCGGAGCAATGCGCTCCATTGTTCCCCAGCTGGCCAAAGTGTGTGTGTGTGTGGGGGGGGGGACGGAGCTGCTGAATGGAGCTAGCCGGAGCCTCCGGGCTGCGGTGTTGGCTTCTGCTAGGAACCTACCACCTGCCTGCCCACCCCCAGCCGCGGCGAGCCCCATTCATGGGCTGGTTGCACCCCCATCCCCTTCTCATGCTCCCCAGGTAGCCCTCCCTTCCCTGGGGCATCTCCACTCTGCGCCCCCTTTTAACTAGCAAGCACCGGGGGGGCCAAGATCAAGCTGGCCCCCGGGTATCTCCTTTCCCCCCCCCCCCACGCTCCCAGGGCCGGATGGGTAAAGGTATTTAGGTGCACAGAGGCAGACTGGGATATAGAAGGCAGCGTTGCCTGGGGGATACAGCGCTGGAGTAGCCTTGGCCAGCTCTGCCCTGGGCCTGTCTGGGGTGACCTCGGGCCAGCCAGTCCGTGCCTCAGTCTCCCCAGCTGCTGAGGCCGGACCAAGTAACCCCCTGGCCGGGGCTAGTCTTAAAAACCTCCAGTGAGGGGGATCCCACAACCTCCCCTGGACGCTTGTTCCGGAGCTTCACTCCCCGGAGAGTTAGAAATATCTCCCCTCGATTTCCCTTGGTGCGGATTAAACCCATCAAATCTTGTCCTGCCTTCAGTGGCCGTGGAGAACAGCTGACCCTCGTCCTCTATACCAGCCCTTAATGGATTTACAACTGTTCTCAGTCCCCTACTCCGTCGGCTTTTCTCCAGACTAAACATGCCCAGTTTAACCTGTCCTCCTCGAGTGGCTCTGCTAGAGCTCTGATCCCTGGACTCTCCCCAACGTATCCGCATGTGCGGGGTCCACCACCGGACAGCAGACTGAGGGGGAGACGGATCTCCTTTGGGAGCTTGGGGTTACTATTATTAAACACCTTTAAAATCTATCCTCAGCGGCCTCCTCTCCTGTTCGTCCCGGATAAGGATAAATCCACCCCGGGGGCCTTCTCCTCCTTGCCTGGTTTTGGCCTCCTTCCCTAGAGGGGATCAGTCCCCCAGGCGCCATCAATCAGGGGTGGTCTGGGAGGCCAAGCGGCTGGGGAAGCCAGAAGTCCGGGCGAGGAGGAAGTTCACATTTTTGGGGCTATGCTGCTGTATGTTGTATCCCCCCCAGGCCACTTTCAAGGCCTGACGGGTGGGGCTGGCCACCTGGCCAGGGGTGGGGTCGGGGAAGATCTTGCAGCGGGTTGTTATGATTCTAATGAGGAGTGGGCAGGGAGGGGGGGAAGGAGGCCTCAGCTGTTTCCCCCCCCCATGTGATCAGCCCACTAGGGACACCTAACTCACCAAACCCCTCCAACCTTCCTCGGGGAGATCTGCGTCCCCTCCTGCCCCCCAGGAGCCCTGCTCAGTGACAGAAGCGAAACTCAACTTCCTGGCAGGGTTGAAAAATCATGGGGTTCTTCCAGCAGCGGGGAGAGGCAGGCAGGGCCGGCGCGCTGGGGCCTCTTCCCTTTGGAATCTAAATGGTGCTAATTACAGCATCAGATACAGCTTCCCGCCCCCTGTGCACCCCAAACCCCAATCAGATCCCCACTATGCAGCTCCCCTGCACCCCAAACCCCGATCGGATCCCCCCTAAGCATCCTCCCTGTGTACTCCAAACCCCAATCAGATCCCCACTATGCAGCTCCCCAAACCCCAAACCCCGATCGGATCCCCCCTAAGCATCCTCCCTGTGTACTCCAAACCCCAATCAGATCCCCACTATGCAGCTCCCCAAACCCCAAACCCCGATCGGATCCCCCCTAAGCATCCCCCCTGTGTACTCCAAACCCCAATCGGATCCCCGCTCTTCAGCCCCCCCGCACCCTGGTCAGATTCCTGCTGTAAAGCGTCATCCCCCTGGGCACTACAAACCCCGATCAGATCCCCGCGATGCAAAAAAAAACCCTCCCCTGTGCACCCCAACCTCCTGCGCTAACACTTGGAAATCCTCCTGGCTGCAAAGGCCAAGGGTAGACCAGGGGGGTTTAAATTCAGGATGGGCCTTGAGTCCAACTTCTAGGGAACCTGTGGGCGGCAGCGGGGTTGGGGGGGAGGTGGCAGATTTACTACAGAGACCGGGGGTGGGGGGAGGTTTAATATTCAGATCTTTTGCAAATCAGCTGGACCTGAGGGCACAGACCGAGACCTGCTCAGAAGGGAGACTGGCTTTGGCCTCCTTTGGCCCCGCTCCTGGGAGCTTCTACGCACGACATGCCGGCCTTTCCCACTGGGGAACGTTCCCCATTGACTCCAATGGAGTGACACCTATTGACACCAGCCGGGGATCGGGCCTCACCGACTCCGACGACGCTACGGCCCATTGACACCAGCCGGGGGCCCGGCCCCGTAGACTCCAGTGGAACTAAATTGATTTCCACCCCCAGGAAAAATGCTCCAATGATGTTTGGAGGATCGGGCCCATCCGTCCCTAGCACTGCGTTGGAAAGGGACCCTCCCCGCTGCCAGGGGGCCTCCTGGGGCTAATGGGTTTCCCAGGAGCCTCCTTTTGGCAGGCCGAGGTGTCGGAGCGTCCCGCAGGCAGCAGGGAAGGTGTGAGACGCAGCAGGGGCCCTACAGTCCTGCCTGTGGCAGCTGGGTGTGAACGGCAGCCCTCCCCCCCCCCCCAGCCCCCCGGGAAGCGCAGCTGAATGGGAGACACACTTTTTCACACCTGGACACATGGACCTGTTGTCTCGGGAAAGCCTGACTGGGGTCCACCCCCCTCCCACCCCATTCGCCTGCCACAGCCGGGTAACACCCCGCAGCATGTCACGCCAGGGTTCGAAAAGTCACACCTGGCTGGGCTTGCGGGGAGGCTGGGGGGCCAAAGGCCAATCTCACGCTCCAGGCCCTGGAGTTAATTACACCCCCCGGGGAAATTGGGGGGGGGGGCATGAATTGCTCTGGGAGTTCCCCTGCTGTAACTGGGACCCGAACTGGGACTAGAAGGGGCTGATTCAGGGGGGCAGGAGACCTCATGGGTCTTCTCCTCCCCCGCGGGGGTAATTCGGTAGTGTTCCCCTGAACGCCGTAGAGTTTACACCAGTTGAGGGGTTGGCCCTCAGGATGTAAACAAAATCCTGTTGCCAGGAAATTTTCCCATCAAGTGCACTGAGGCCGGAACGGATGCAGGTAACGTGTGCGAACCTGGGGGGGAAATTGCCCCCTCCCCCCCCGCATGCCAATGGAACAACATCCACTGACACCCACTGGGAATCGGGCCCCATTGACACCAGCCCCGGATCTGGCCCCGAGAGATACAAATATCCACAGAGCAGCGTGTGGCTGGGAGCCCCCGACCAGGGGGTGACGGACGACTGCTTGGCGGCGAAAACCCGACCAACCGGCCTTCAACTCCTCCTACCAGGGGGCACAGGCCAGAATGGGGGGGTGGCTGCACCATGTGCCCTCACTGTGACCAGCCTGCTCCCGGGGGTCCCCGGCACCCTTTCCCCTCCCTGTGCCCCCACCAACCGGCTCCGCGGGGGCCATCGGTCTATTAAGCTGGGCCCTGGGAACGCAGCCAGTGCTGGCCTCATTAAAGACCCCACTGCTGGGGATTGTGTACAAACACTCCCGTAGCGGCAGGAGACCCCTTCAGAGAAGTCAAAACATTGCCAGGGGGAGGGGGGTAATCAGTGGGTATTTGAAAGGCAGGCAGGGGAGAGAGAGAGAGAGAAAGCTGGCGGCTACAGCGCCAATGCCACCTGCCGATGAATGCCAAGCGCCGTCCCAGCTGGTCTCCCCCAGCACAGGGGAGACCAGGCACAGATCTGCTGGGGTCTGTACGGGGGCTTTGAACCACACCAGAGAAAGGTCAGAGGTGGGGGAAGCAGCTCCTTAGGGCTGGATCGAATGAAACCCAGCCGCTGTCGCCCAGGGGAGTCAGTACGGCTCTATCAGGGCCAGGGGAGGGACTCCGACGGGCGCCAAACGGGGATCTGTCTCTAAAGGAGGAGTCAGGGGAACTTCTAAACTGAATCCTCTTAGCAAAAAAATGATTGAAATTAACCACAATTTCCTACCTTCCAGGGGCAATTCCTGTCTGCGTTCAGGTATCCTGATAGCGACGGCTCGCTGGGCCAGGTTCCGTCTTTCTGTGATCAGGGCTCCTCAGTGCGTCTGGGATACAGATGATAAATGCCCCCCATTTGGGACATCACCAGCCATGCTGCTTACAGCTATGACTGTTCGGTGGGTTATTGTAGCACCTAGAAGGCATGGCTGACATGAGGGACACAGAGTGAGAATCAGGGCTAGAGCCGGGGTTACAGGGGAGCAAATATTACGTGCATTATGGTAGAGATCAGGCCCTGTTGCGTCAGGCGCTGCACAGACACCGTAAGAGGCAGCCCTGGCCCCAGCAAGCTTGCAGTCTAATGGGTGATTCTGCCCATTTTAAAAATGGGGAAACTGAGGCTCAGGGAGGGAAAGTGATTCGCCCAAGGCCACACAGGTGGCCTGTGGCAGAGATGGGCATTTTACCCAGGTTTCCTGCCATCCCAACGTCTTTCTCACCCCTTTCCCCAAGATCACCAAGCTCAGATGTCCTGCAACAGCAGAAAAAAAACCCTCCCTGCACATGAAACGAGCCAGCTGGGCTTGATGTAGACATGGGCCTGGGAACACACGGGTGCTGTGCTGTGGGGAAAAAGCAAAGACGAGGGGTTGCGGGGCCGGCCCGAACACGCTCAGAAAACGACACCGCATCACCCGGCCGCCCCCGCGGCTGGCACTGGCTGAGCGGCGGCATTTCCTGCCATTCACGGCGGCCTCCTGGGGAAAGCGGGGTCCCAGCCGCTAGCTTTGTTTGCCCGTCTCCCCTTGCGACGCAACGGGCGAGGTCAGAGCTCCTGGGAGCAGCAGCAGCCGGGGGGAACGATTTCCCCCCCCTCCCCCCGCCGCCCCCGGGGATACTACCCCAGCCCGTGGAAATGGACGGCTCTCGACAGGCAGGACTAGACATTCGAGAGAGAAGCCCTTGTGGCTGTCCTGCTAACCCGGCACCCCCCGAATGCAGCGCCCTGAAAGATCAGTAGGGAACCCGTCAGCCAACACCTGCCTGGCAGCAGGGACCCCATACAAATGCCAGTCGGGTATAAGAACTTGCCTGGCCTAACCTGTCCCCAGTATTCTGCTCACATCCCACCATCCCCTGCCATGGGACAACTCAGCACCTGACGTAAGCAGGTAGAAAACTTGTCAGATTCAGGGCACATGCTTAGTACAGGCTAGGGACAGGGGTGCCAGAACAGGGGGCATCGGGGGGGCATGCTCCCCCCTTTTAGGGTGCTTCTGCCCTTCCACGAGGCCGAGCACGGAAGGCGTTGAAGCCCACCCCGCTGACCGACACTCAGAGCCCAGGGCTACGAGGTCCAGAGCCATGCCCTGGCCGTGGGAGCCCTGGGGGCATGGGGCCCCCAGAACGAGCCGGTGCCAACGCTACTCCCAGCTCCTGGTGTCTGACGCCATCGGGTGGTGAAACACATCACAGGACACCACCACTACCAGGTCGCGTACCCGCCAACCAGGGAAAGAACTCCCCTCCTGTTACCAAATGTGCCCATTACTTTGGGGTATGCTTATTTATTTGGGTTACTTTTTTGGGCAGGGTTTTTGTAATTTTCTTAATGTGCTGCTTATGTTACTTGTGTGTGTTATATGGATCCCTTCCTGGACGAGCCGAGGGACGCACCCCACCTTGGACTCCTTGTGTGACTTAGACTCTTAATTCCGTCCCTGGGTGGCGGATCTGAGTCCATTTATCCACTGACACTTTAAAAAAACACCCCCCGCCCCCGTCTGGATCTAGGCCGGTTATGGGATATGTATGTACCTTGTAAACCTTGTAACTATTTGCCCGACCCCGGCTGAACCCCACCTTCCTTCTTAACTTGTGTCCATTTGATTTTTAAATAGTAACTTAAATATAATTTTTAACTCAGTTCTGTAATTTGTAAACTTGGCCCAGAAGGTCCCTGAGTTGTAACCTGGCGAGCTGCCCTCTGCCTACGGTGAATTCACCAGGGGGGCAGCTAATTTAGACCACGCTGGTGTCGCAGTTGTCCCTCCCCTCCTGCCAAAGCAGGTGGGCCAGGTTGGCTCAATGGGGAACGGGCCCTGGGAACTGTCCCGCCCTCCCTGCCAACAGTGGCCAGTGGATCAGCGCCTAGGCCCAGCTGATCTGCTTCCTTGGACAGGGCAGGTGCAAGAAACCTGCCTGGGTGCAGCGGTGGATTGGCCCAGCAACAGCCGAGCAGACTGGCCTCCCAGCTGACACGGTCCCTGGCATGTCGCCTTCCTTCAGCAAGAGGATGCCAGGGCCCGAAATCCCTCCCGCTCGCGTCTTGTGCGACTTCCTTCCACCTCAGTGCGGCAAAGAGCCTCAAACATATTTAGTGACGATGGGGAAAGTAGCGGACATGATACAACTTGACTTTAGCAAACCTTTCGATATGGTCTCCTAGTCTTCTTGCCAGCAAGTTAAAGAGGCATGGGCTGGATGAATGGACCACAAGGGGGATAGATAGCTGGCTGGGTTGTCGGGCTCAACGGGTAGTGATCAATGGCTCCGTGTCTAGTTGGAAGCTGGCATCAAGTGGAGTGTCCCAAGGGTCGGTCCTGGGGCCGGTTTTGTTCAATATCTTTATCAGTGATCTGGAGAATGGGATGAATTGCACCCTCAGCAAGTTTGCAGATGACACTAAACTGGGAGGAGTGGTAGATACACTGGAGGGTCGGGATAGGATACAGAGGGACCTAGACAAATTGGAGGATTTGGGCCAAAAGAAATCTGATGAGGTTCAACAAGGAGAAGTGCAGAGTCCTGTACTTAGGACAGAAGAATCCCAGGCACTGCTCCAGATTAGGGACCGAATGGCTGGGCAGCAGTTCTGCAGAAAAGGACCTAGGGGTTACAGTGGATGAGAAGCTGGATACGAGTCAGCAGTGTGCCCTTGTTGCCAAGAAGGCTAATGGCATTTTCGGCTTCATTAGTAGGAGCATTGCCAGCAGATCGAGGGGAGTGATTATTCCCCTCTATTCAGCACTGGTGAGGTCACATCTGGAGTATTGTGTTCAGTTTTGCCTCCCCCTGCCCCCCACTACAGAAAGGGTACGGACAAATTGGACAGAGTCTAGCAGAGGGCAACAGAAACAATCGGGGCTGGAGCACATGAGTTATGAGGAGAGGCTGAGAGAACTGGGCTTATTTAGTCTACAGAAGAGAAGAGTGAGGGGAGATTTGATGGCTGCTTTCAACTACCCGAAGGGGGGTTCCAAAGAGGATGAATCTAGACTGTTCTCAGCGTAGCAGATGACAGAACAAGGAGTCAAGTTGCAGTGGGGGAGGTCTAGGTTGGATATTAGGAAAAACTTTTTCACCAGGAGGGTGGTGAAGCACTGGAACGGGTTCCCTAGGGAGGTGGTGGAATCTCGTTCCTTAGAGGTTTTTAAGGTCAGGCTTGACAAAGCCCTGGCTGGGATGATTTAGTTGGGGTTGGTCCTGCTTTGAGCAGGGGGTTGGACTAGAACCTCCTGAGGTCCCTTCCAACCCTGAGATTCTCTAATTCTATGATCCCAGGACACATCCACAGGGGAATCTCACATAGGAGCAGAGAAGTTATTTCCCCTTTGTGTTTGGCCCTGATGCGGCCGCTGCTGGGATCCCTTGTCCGGTTCTGGTGCCCGCCCTTCCAGGAGGACGTTGATAAATGAGAATGACCACTGGGTTAGAAAACCAGAGACGCAAGGAGCTCGGTGGATTAGCTGAACGAAGCGCAGGTGGGACTTGATCCTAGGCTATGAGGACCTACGTGGGGAACCAATATTTAATCCTGGGCTCGCCTCGCTAGAACCCTCGCTCCCTTTGAAATCGGATCCTCAGGCCGCACAGGGATCTGAGTCCACGCCGAGGACTCGCTCTCCCGGGCGCAGCGCCTCGCACAGCCGGGCTAGAGCCGATGCCTCCAGCTGCTGTCTCAATGCCCCAAGCGAGCCCTGAGCGTTTGGCAAGGCAGGGGCCCGTTTCCAGCCAGACACCGGGCTACAACTCCGAAAGCCCAGGGCCAGTCGGCGCCCGGGACAGCAGGCCAGGGGCAAAGTAACGTCAAAGGTTCAGGAAGCCGGGTCAGAGATCGGCAGCAAACAGGAAGCAATGAGGCAAGGCGCTGGCTGGCCCTGGAAACGGAGAATATAATATAAATCAGCTTGGCCAGCCCCCCCCCCCCCCCCCCCCAAGCTAGCGGCAGGTTAAGGCTGATTCACCAGAGCCCCCCCCCCCAGCTCTTAAAGCAACAGACACATGAAATCAATGAGTCACGCGACCCCTCCCCCGGGAAGGAGATGGGGGAGAGGAAAGGAAGTGGAGAGGTCAGTGCAGGAGGCAGACTAGAGGTCAGGACTCCTGGGTTCTATTCCCTGCCGTGGGAGGGGAGGGCTTGCCTAGTGATCAGAGCCAAAGGGCAGCAGACTCCGGGGTTGTAGTCTCGCTGATCTATGCCCAGCTCTGGGCACCTTATGGTCTTTAGTGTATTTGTCCTTGCACCTCCCACCCCCGCGCTGGAGGTTTGGAAGTATGGCCATCCCCAGCACACAAGAGGGAAACTGAGACCCAGAGGGGCTGACTTGCCCCAGGTCACCCAGGGAGCCCAAAAGTTGAACCCAGGGCTCCCAGGGCCCATACCAGCCATCATTCTCACAGTGGCAGTGCCTGGGTGACCCTGGGCCTCAGTTTCCCCTCTACTTACAGTCCCTCCTTTAGGCGTTGGGCCGCAGGAAGCAGTGTGAGACCCTCAGTAGGGGGCGCTCTCCCCTCGCCCTCAGAGCTCATCCTGATACACCAACACAGGGCTAGCGGGTCGCAAGGGGGATCTCGGCAGAAAGGCGACGATTCGATACATCTGCTCTTCCCGTTAAGGAGGGAGAAGGCTCATAGTCCATGTCTCAAGCCTCCAAGGAATCCTCCAGCAGAACCAGAGCTGACCCTCCTCCTTCCCCCGACACAACTTGAAGAGGGCCCGAAAGGAGTTTGATTGTGGGGGGAGGGGGGTCTGGGCACCCCCCTGCCTGCTGGTGATCCTCAGCCCTCATTCTACCCGGGACGCAGAGGCGGCTGGGGGGGTTGAACGCAGGGATCCATTCCTGGGACGCGGAAGGGATCAGCTGATTACAGGAGCCGAAGGGCAGGCTGGAGTAACCAAACAGCGACTCCCTCTATCTCCCGCCACTGCATCTGCTTCCTCCTTCCACCCTGGAGAAGGGGGAGAAGAAACCGAACCGAACCCTCAAAACCTGTTCACCCCCCTAGAGGCGGCATGACAGCCCCGTGTCCTGTTTATGTTCAAAACCACCCAGTTGCTTATCTACCCCCCCCCCCCCCAGCCAAGGCAGGATGGCCGGTCCCGCCTGCCTTGCTGTTTGTTTAGTTGGCTGGAGGCAAGTGTGGGAAAGATCCGGGCTCAGTTCCTGACGGGAAGTGCCTTTTATTTCTTCTGATTCTTTCTACGAAGAATGAGGAAACAACAACAAAAAAAATGGCAAGGGGCGCTTAGGGGCTGAATGAACTCACCCTCGCTGAGGGAAACGGGACAGCTGAGTCACGGGGGAGGGGGAGGGCATAGGGGCTGTGTTAATATGGTTGGGGGGGGGGGGAGAAGAGGCATGCAGGGGGAGGGGGTTCTTCACAGCTCACCCTCTCCCCCGCGCTAAGCAGGGGAAACAAGAGGCGAATGTTACATTCAAACCCTAAATTATGTTAATCCCGTTAACAAAACGGGACAAAGCGGGAGGCGAGGAAATTATGCTGACGGGCAAATAAGAGATCAATCGACTTTCCAGCTGCACCGGCAGCTTGAGTAGGTGGGTTGGTAAATTTCACCCTGGCGCAGTGCCGAGATCGACAGCCAAGCGGAGGGGTGATACCGGCGTAGTACCAGCGCCGTAATCTCAGTTCCAGCCGGCAGCGCCCTCCTGACCTGGAATCAGAGTGAACCGATCACACCAGATCGAGGAAATGCTGCGTCGGCTCATCCCAATCTGTTTACTTTCCTGTTTACGTCCAGCCTTGGTCTCGGGATAGAAACGCGGCCCCGTTTTCCTGAATCAACACAGGAACACACCCTCTTCCAGCAGCTTCCACAACTGCAATTTTAACCTGCGCCAGGCAACGCGAACACACAGGGATTCACCACACTTGGAACGGTCCTTCCCCATCTGTTTCCGTTCAGAAAATACACAAGTCCCCATCCCGAGCGAAGGGGGGGGGACTCACACAGGAGGCTGTCGGTCACTTCCGAACACACCCATCCCACTTTGGGAAGGGATCATAAAAAACCAAGGATCCTACTTACAAATTCAAACACGTGCCTTTTTTGGCTCCAAACCTGCGGTGGGTTTATTGTCGTTAGGAGTCCTTGGCATTTATACTTTACAATGATGCTCAGGACAAAAACAATCCTAGATCTTGCTTGAGGGGTTGGTGGTCCGTCTGCTCGTGTCCACGCCCTCATCCATGCACCAAATCCCAGCCTGAAACCCATCTGTTTAACAGGGAGCAGGGAAGGAGATGAACCCTGAGGAAATGGATGCCAGACAAGAGGTGGAAGAGTGCTACCTAAACCTTCCCTTAGCAAGGCAGGCGGCAGGGTTCGGGGAAGGAACATTGAAAGGAAACCAAAGAGGATCTCAGGAATTCTCTGCTCATTGGGGTACGCAGGTGACCCCAACAGAGGGCAGAAGGCCTCAGGGACTTTGACAGACAGGCAGGGTTCACACTTAACCCTGAAATGGGAAGGCCAGATGTCCTCGAGCTGGAGGTGCATTTTATGGGTTCACTGCCCTTCACCCCTCGTTTCTACATTCTCTCAGTGTGTGGGGCACTTCCTGGCAGGGAGCAGATCAGCCGGACCACTTGCTCCCCCGTGCGCTGAGGGACTGGACAATTTATGCACCATCTACCTCCAGCCGCCCAGCCAAAAGATGATTCATGATCCTAGCGATACCAGTCCTCGGCAAACCTGCTAAGGCAGGTGCCCTCCCGTAGGGATGGATCAATTGCCCCTCCCACATAGGGAAGCAGTGGCTTTAGATACCACCTCCTACCCCCATCCATGGGGAAGTGGGAAGAGCAAAGCAGGGACGCGTCGCCAGCCGCCTGTAGAAAGATGACCCTTTATTTGAAGTGCGCGTTTCCATTCAGGCCAACAGGAGCAGCATGGTCTGAAGGAAACACGATACAGTAGGAGGCGGGGGTGAGATCTAGAAACTAATTAGGGACTGACCCTCTCCACCCCCCCGGTTATTTTTATTGTCCATGTCTCTGCAGATACACAGACCCCGCTAGGCCACCGTAGAGCCGGTGCGGGAATCTCTGCCGGCCGGCTCTCCACCCCGCAGAGGGGGTCTGGAAAGGGTTACGTCTGAAGGCAGTTCTGCCGGCCTTGTAGATGGGATGCCATTGCTGGACCTCCCTCCCCAGCCCACGCTCCTGGGAGGGTCCACAAGCGGGTGGGACCGCACAGGAGAGAGTCACTGTTGCTTGGACCGAGGCCATAGCCGGCTTGCCAGGGAGCCCAGGAAAAGCTGCTGCTTCTTGTTCTTGGACAGGTCGGCGAGCCGCTGCTGTTCCTCCTGGACGCACAGGGAAGGACACAAAGCCTGCGTTATTGGGGCAGGGTGTGCTCCCAACCCCACACAGCCTGACAGCTTCCCTGAGCCTTCCGCTATTAGCCACTGAGCCCTGTCTATGCCATAGCTCCCGGGGGGTGACTCGGGAGTGATTTCAGCCAGGAAGGCGAAGTGATTGTCCTAGTTCCCACAAGGAGTTGGTGGCAGCGGTGGGAACAGGCTCAAGATCTAACTGACACCCCTCTGCTTTCACCCCCAGCCCATCCTTCCTCCCCCGCCTTCAAGAGACAAAGCACAAGCGATAAACCACTGCACCAACGTTCAAGGGGAGGGGATAGCGCTGGTGTCTCACCTGGCTGGATGTGTGCTAGTGAGTGAGCGCAGGCCAGTTGCACACAGGTGAGCCTGTTAAGGACACGCTTAGCATCCTGGTGAGCCTGACGACTGAAATACAGCCGGGAGGCTTGTGGAAACGCTGCTTTCTATCCCCAGCTCTGCTGCTGGCTGGCTGCTGGGCAAGTCACTTCCCTGCTCCGTGTCTCAGTTTCCCTGCTCTGTGCATCAGTTTCTCTATGTGTACACTACTGATCTCCTTCGCAGATCTACTGACGAAAAGCTGGGGCTTTATCAAGACAATTGTCCAAACGACATGGGTTCCGACACAGCGATCCTTAAAGCGGTACCACCCTTAGCGCGGACGGAGTTAGCGCCATACCAAGGGACTTATTTCAGGAGGGCTGATTCCGGTAAGTTTCCAAGCAAATTTGGCAATGGTGATATGACATCTGAGTGCAGAACAGCCCCTGAAGCCTTCCTAACGCTTCCCGGGGAAGGACTCGGTGTGTGTGTGCGTGTGCGCGCGCGTGTGCGCGTGCGTGCGCGTGCGTGCGTGATCTTGCCACGTTTTACCAGAGAAAAGCCAAGCAATTCACATTTCTATTCCACATGACTAGCAAGTAGGAACCTACCCTGCTCCCAGCACCCACCACTTCCCCGGCGGTGTCTTGTCTATTTGGACTCAGCTCTGTTCTGCCCGCGCAGAATCGGCACAAAGGGGCCCCGACCGTGTTACTGGAAGATGCTGTTGTCGTATAAACAACCACCCATCCCCCGACGGACTCCACGCTGCCTCCTGCTGCCTCCGCCGGGCGCCTTTACCTGTTCCAGCTGAGACTGCCGGCGTTTAAACGCTTCCAGTGGGTCGTCCTCCATCGAGTAGTTCTCCAGCACCGTCCTGATGTCCTCGACCCCGCTCAAGGCAATAGCTGTGGGGCAAGGAAAGGCGGGAAAGGAGAGGATGAGCAGGGGCGGGAGAGGATGAGCAGGGGCGGGAGAGGATGAGCAGGGGCGGGAGAGGATGAGCAGGGGCGGGAGAGGATGAGCAGGGGCGGGAGAGGATGAGCAGGGGCGGGAGAGGATGAGCAGGGGCGGGAGAGGATGAGCAGGGGCGGGAGAGGATGAGCAGGGGCGGGCGAACGCGGCACACACAGCCGGCTCGGGAGGCAGGGACTCTGCACTGCATGCGTATGAGCAGCACTGCGTTCCGGCTGGGGTCTGCGGGTCTAGACTCAGGGGCGAGGGACTTTTCCCCTCCGTGGCCCCGGCCCTCACCCCACCTCTTCCCCCGAGGCCCGGCCCCTCCGAGCCAAGTCAGAAGCTGAAGCCAGGTCAGGGAGCCCAGGTACCTCTACCTGCCCAGGTTGGGAGGGGCCCCCAAGAACAGCCCCCAGCCCATGTCCCGGGCAGATGGAGGGTCCACCTTGGCCCCCCCCCCCCCACCGTTCTGGCGCCCCTGTCTAGGCCCATTCCCAGATACAAGCCCAGTGTTCCCTCCTCCACAGAAACGGGCCAGGCAGCCGCTGCTCCTGTAACCGTCCCCTGGCCTTACAGAGCGACGAGTCGGTCAGATTTCATCACCAAGCAGCCCCTCCCCCCCCCCCCACGGTCCCTGGCAGAGGGACCCCCTCCCCCCCTTACTCTTCAGGAAGGTGGCGAGGTCGAAGAGCATCCTGTCATCGGAGCTGCCGTCCCATTTCTTCAGCGCCAGGCCGTTGAAGGGCTGCAGGCGGAACGCCTCCTTCTTGCAGTCCACCACCACCACCTTGGCAGGGTCCCTGTTCAGGCAGGAAATATCCTAGAGGCAAGGACACGGGAGGGAAGCTGAAAGCCGGGCGCTCCGGCACCACGGGGTGCTGCAGGGACAGATCGCTCCCCCCACCCAGCCCCTCCACTGCAGCCGGGGTATTCAGGTGTTGGGGTCCAGACCTACCGAGCGGTTTGAAAATCAGCGACCTGCCCTGGGCTCAGTGAAAACCTGAGAGAATTCCCTAGTGCCCAGCACAGCTGTGTGTGGACACGGGTCTGCACACAGCAGGAGCCGTCGGCTCAAAGGGGAAAATGGAAGCTAGTCGGGCCCTTCTCCATCCCATCGTGAGGAGGATTGAGGCTGGTAAAGCCAGAACAAAAGAGCAACCTGTGGCACTGGGCGGGAATCCAACAGCAACTAGTTCCTCTCTAGCCCTTCCCATCCATAGATCTCAAAGTACTTCACCAAGGAAACGGGTATCATTAGCCCCATTTTAAAGATGGGGAAACTGAGGCAGAGAGGGGCAGCAACTTGCCCAGGGGGCCAGTGGCAGAACCCAGGCCTCAAGCACGGATCCAGTGCACTATCCACTAGGCTGCACTGCCTCCCCCATAGTGTCTGAATCATTGCATGGCCTTGCTCGAGCTGTTCAGAATCGGTATGGAGGAGACGAATACACTGGAAGGCGGGGGGGTGGGTGGTCATGTGTTTGTTGCAGGGGTGTGGGGGGGTGTCTGCATTCCCTGCTAGGACTGGTAGTGGGGAGGGATGTATATTCACCACATGCTTTGCAGCATCAGATCACTGCACAGAAGTGACCACAGGGGAACAGATTAAAAAGCTGAGTTAACCCAGGTGGGGTGGGGGTTTTTTTTTTGGGGGGGGGGAAGGGAGGGGGTAGTACCAGCAGTAAACAGGGCACTACCACTCCCGCAGCCTCCAGATCTGATTTACACCCTTGTCACCCTGTCCCCTCCCCTGCAATATTCCCGGCGGAAACAAAAAACCATCCCGCTGGGAAATGGTTACGGTACCAGCCAGCCCTTTCTACAGCAGCGGCCCCATGGATGCAACAGCAGGGCTGCTCCTTGCAAATCCACCCCGCCCCCTCCAAAATCCACAAACAATCAAAACACAGAGCGCGCTGCCCTGAGAGAAAAGGACACCCCAGGACAGCAGATGGGAGGTGAGAGGGAGGGAGGGCGTGTGGTGGTGGGGGAAGAGAGACAGAAGGTCCAAAGCAAAGGAAAACATCCCTGGCTCTATTGTGGAGCGTGGACAGAGGTGCTCCGATTACAGAGCACGAGGCCAGGGCTGGGGGGAGAGAGGGCAGCGTTTCGCGGGCAGAGCGCTGCCTAGATGCAATGGGGATATGGGCCTATTTCATGGACCAGGGGGCAAGGCATCGCACGGGGCCCCGAGGCGAACGCGACCGTGCTCAGAGCGGGAGTCATTACAGCGCAGCTCTGAATTTCGAGCTGCCTCCATCCCAGAAGGGCTCTGAGCTGCCTGGGAGAGTTTCCACGTCCAGCCAGGCAGCTGGGCATGCGTGTCTCGGAGTCACAGAGAACCAAACCTTCTGCTGTATTCAGAGCGCCCCGAGTTGCAGACGCACTGGCACACAAGGTCAGGGTAGACAAGGCAGTCGGGGATCAGCCTCCATATTCACATTCTGCCACGGTGGCAACGAGACAGCAGGCAGATGCTGTGCGTACCATCACTCACTGGAGGAGAGCAACATGCAGGCGGGGCCCCCTCCCCATACACCAGCTCCCCAGACAAACTGAAATTAACATACAGCATGTTTCTGGACAGCTGACAGGGGCCTCTTGTTAAACACAACCAATGCACCAAGTCACCAAGGGAAAGCTCTCGGAGGCTTGGTAATAATCTAGCACAATCATCATGCTGAAGCAGCCGTCTGTTTTAAAGGTGACCCGCACAAGGGAACTGTGTCCCCACCTCCCCGCCCCATTTTTTCTCCTTTACCTGCCCCGCCCCCCATTTTGCTCATTTTTAAAACCGGAAATATTAAGCCTGATCTTCCCTTAATTGTGCTGGATAAATAAATAAAATAAATAAATAAAATGGAGATGTACCAATCTCCTAGAACTGGAAAGACCTTGAAGGTCATCGAGTCCAGTCCCCTGTCTACACTAGCAGGATCGAGTACGGTCCCCTGACAGATTTTTTGCCCCAGATCCCTAAATGGCCCCCTCAAGGATTGAACTCACAACCCTGGGTTTAGCAGGCCAATGCTCAAACCACTGAGCTATCCCTCCCCCCCCACCCTTCTTCTGGATGACGAAGAAGGGTGGAGGAGGAGCCTTGTAAGCTGGAAAGATGGAAAGAGTTTATCGGCCCTTGTCTCAAAGTTTTAAACATCTGAAATAAACGTCCCTTTCGCTTCTGAATCTGGCGCCGTTCCTTTGGCATCTGCAATGTTTGCCAGTTCTTCACAGGGTCTTGGCGAGCAGACAAAACCGGAGTTTGTCTACATGAGGACATCCAGGAAAATTAATCCCAATTTTTAGGTGGATTAGCTAAACTGCATCGCCCCCATTTGTACAGCCCTGGAAATCCACAGATATTCACTTTTGATCCAGGGATATCTGCATGCGTGGATGCGGTTGCATCGTGTACCATCTTCGCGGACTGGATGAAGATCCAAATTTTTGCGCAGGGCTCTACCCATGTGAATGCTTTTATTCAGACCTAAAGGGACTTGAATTCGTTTGATCTTAATTCACTTCCAAATGAAATGAAGGTAAATCAATTTCAGACCGCTCCCTCTGAGGGAGGCTGCCCACACGGGGAGGCAATGCAATTTAACGCAAGGTGTGAATTTAAAGTGGAGGCCTTCATTTGATTAATTTTCTTGAGATTATTGTCTACACTTCAGACCGTGCGGGGAGTGAGAACTTCAGAGCGCACTGAAGTGTTGCACTCTAGCTATCCCCAGCATGAATTAAAAGGGACCTAGTTTGCATTAATGGAGAGGACCACGTTAGTGCAAACTAGATGCCTTTTAGTTCCTACCAGCTGGTGCAGAGACTTAAATGCTGTTGAGGGTTACAATACTAAACCCACTGTGTAAGCTGGAAAATCTTGGCACCGTGAGTCTTGGATGGGGAAATACCACTGAATACTAGTTGACTGGCAGAGCTGTGTGATTAGTCCAAGACTGGAACAGCATGGGGAGGTGGCAGGACAGGACTGAGGGAGCATCGGCAGAGCTAGAGGGTGAGGTGCAATCAGGATACATAGCAAAGGTCTGAAAGCTGCATGTTAACCACAAAACCCATGGTCAGTTTCCTGCTCACTCCAGCATAGCCATGTTCTGAGATTATTTTGGGATCTCCCTCATCAGGAAGCAGAGAAACTATTCAAGCCAGAAGCTCCCATTAAGATACCTTAACGTGGTGTCCATCCATGTAATGGGTGGCATCTCGGAAAAGCCGGTAAGAGATGAATCCATGAGGATCCACACTGTCAATGAGGGGGAATGCCGTCTGGAGGAGAAAAGAGGTGATTTAAGCCCTGTACCAGACAACCCTCAGGCTTAAATGTATCCATAGCTCTTCACTCAAAGATACACCTTGAAAAACATCAGGGTCAGCAACAGAGCTTACGAGTCGCAGCATGTAGGCATGTGAAGCTAAAGAAAACCAGGCATAGGTTTCAGAAGTCCGGGACAACCTAATGTATACAGCTGGCTGGAAAATGGAAATCTCTTCCTGTGAAAAATGTAATCGTTTTGGAAAAAAGCCTCTTCCCGAATGGGGTCAAAAAGGTGCCATTTTTCCTGGGAAGGGATTTCCAGAAAAAGTGCATGTTAGAGAACCAAAACAAAACAAAAAATCAGCTTTTGGAGGCAGAATATGAAACTGACACAACATGAGCAGTTGGGGAGGCAGGATTTTGATTTTCCCAACAGGAAGCAATCCATCCCCCCCCCCCCCCTTTTTTTTTTTGGTTGGTAAATTTATCCATGGAAGATTTCCATTTACCGAAAAGGGCATTTCCCGCCAGAAAATCAGTCAGATGGAAAATTCCTGACCAGCTTTACTAACTGATCCCAGGCATTTCTTCCAGGACGTATGCAAAGCAAGCAGGTGCGCTGTTTGGTCACCCTGATACACCCCCAAATCCATCGTGCACCTTGATGTCACAGCTGGCCAAGTCTGGCAGTAGTAACACAAGAAACACGCACTGGGGAGGAGGCTAGAAAAGGCATTGGTCAGGAACGCTGAGTGGAACAAGGCAGGGTTAGTTAAAGGTTAGAAATTACCAAGGTCTCCCATTAAAGCTGAAATCTCCCCAGCTCACAATTCACACAAATATCGGGGGCAACATTGGATGGGGCATTTAATCACCCTGGAGACAGAGAGGCACCCATGGCTGTGCACAGCTGAGTTCTGGATTCCGACATTTCTCGTGACGCTGGTGCCGGAGCAGCCTGCGGGAAGCTATGCTGGATCTCAGCAGGGGCCAGCCATTCCCTTGGCCTGTTTTGGGGGCAGCACAGCCTCAGTAGGTTCCAACAAGGGCAGGGATTTTTGCCCTATGGATGCAAACCTACCCCCTTCTGAGGGACAATCCCACCAAATTAGCACAGCAATCGCCCCAATTCAACAGCTTGAATGGAGAAGATGAGGACCATAGATATTCAAATGAGCAGTGGCATGTTCCAAACTCTGCCATTCACGGAAGGCAGGTCACGGGTACGTGGAGACTCACTGGAAAGACTTTGCCTAACATAGCAAGAGGGACACTTGCTCCTGGGAGTCTGGGTATAAACAATCAACCCCCCCACACTGGGCTAAACCAAACCGCCCCCAGCCCCAGGTTTAAGGGCCACAAAACAGGGGCCAGCCCAACGGCTGGCATCGCTAACACAAGGAGAAAGTGCACCCGCTGCCCAGCCAAGATGCTGGCACAGCCTCTCCCTGGTTTGTCAGAGACTGCTGGAGAAACTCTCAGTCTCTCCTCCCCCCCCCCCCCTTTTATCCAGGGCATGCCAGCTGAGAAGACAGCACCGAGCACACCCCGTGGGGCGCAGGACCCCTCCCCCTCCCCCCAGCACCACAGCACTCACCATGCCAGTCTCAGATGTAAAGATGACTATTTCATAGTGCGGCGCCAGCTGCTGAAACAGACTGTCGATGCCCGGTCTCTTCTTAAAGCGCCAGCCGGTTACGAGCTGAGGACAAAGGGAGGGAGCGAAAGAAAGAGCCATGAAACGACAACGCGATCGAGAAGGACAGCGGCTGATTTTCAAACAGAGAGGCCGACACCGGAGGCCTGGCTGGCATCGCAGTGTCCGGCAGGGAGAGTAGCCGAGCACTCTAGTGCTCCCACACAGCGTGGAGAGAACAAGCAATAAGGCACATGGGCGTCTGGGAAAGAGGTCACCGGTTCTTCATGAGTTACAGTCGCCTTCCCCCCCCCCCCCCCCCGACTCATGTATCATCGTAGCACCTAAGCATCCCGTCCTGCCTTATCCCGTATTATTGTAGGGCCTACGAGCAGGACTGCATTGTGCCAGGCAATGGACAAACAGAGCACAAAAAGAAGGGCTGACAATCCGAGGGCAAGTCAAGAGACGGACACACAGACAGAGGGGGGAGTACAAGGAAACAACACGCCAACACTGCTCGGCATGGCAGCCATTGGTCTCATCGCTCCAGCGGCCCAACCATTTTTCTGTAGGCCTCGCGGGAAAGGACTCTGAAGGAGGGATTGGAGGGAAGTCCATCGGGCGCTGCATGGACCCGAGCAGAAAGACGGACGTTTGAGGATTTCACCAATGGGCAGCTGGCCCCAGGGGCGGATCGGAGGCAGGAGTCGACTTCTCGATAGCGAACTACAGAAGATGGATAGGGGATCGGCCGTGAAGGGCCTTGAGAATGAACACGAGCAATGGAGAAGGGGGAGCCAGTGGAAGGATGCAACGCTCCCAAACCCTTCATTCCCCACCTGTTTGGGTGTGTGTTGGTCCAAGCACTGAGCAGGCTTGTTCTGTGGACCGCAGAGTGCGTTAAGCCAATGCTCAGAGCCCAAAGACCCCGGGCTCCGTGGCTGGTGATTCAGCAACTCAAACACGTGAGTGGGGTCAGGGCTACTGGAAGTTAGCAGCACTGGTCTGTCCACATGCTCCCCTCTCTGTAAGAGCGAGGGCTGGCCTGGACTGGCGAGCGCACTGAAACAGAGAGACTGCCGAGGGGAAAGCTCCATTGGGATGAAGATGCTGGGGAGGGCATGGATTCAAAGGCTTGATCTGCCAGGTGAGTTCATCATTTGTCGGTGCTCTGCTCCCTCTTTAGGATAGAACCACAGAGCCCGACCCACTGGGTCAGCCAGCAGGTCTACGAGCTTATGGATCTCTCTCTGAAGTCATTCGATCCTGCCTCGTACTGGAGAGGAACCCCCCGTTTGAAAGACGGAGCAAATGCAACCCCTCCGCCTTGTCTCCGCTGGCACCACCCTCCTCTTTGGCCCAGCGCATCTGCTGAAGCATCACACCCACTCACACAGGAGAAGGCCTGCCCGTGGACAGCAGGCAGCTGGTCCCCCACAACCAGATGTTCCCGCCTCTCAGAAGCAGCCTGCTGAGAAGGGGTTTGGTTACCGACCGCTTTTAGGATGGTGCAGACAGGGGTCCAGCTCTTCCCCGCTCCCAGCGCACTAGGCACAGCTCTGTGGAATGGCCTGGAGTCCAGCCAGCACTCCCGGGATAAAAGCAAGGGTTGGTCCGGCCGAAGTCACTGAACTATCCATAAGGAACAGAGCTTTACCAACGCCCCTTGATCCTGACCAAGTGTATCCCTGCAACTCCAATTCCGGACTCGCCACACGCAGCTTTGCTGGTGCCCATCAGTCCTAACCTGCCGCCCATCTGGGCACAGAATTGTACCCCATTCCTGACTAGCAGTACCAAGGGCTTGTCCCTGGAAGCCACTTGTGGTCTGGCTGTTGTGTCAACCTATAGAGAGGCCCTAGATAGGGTAGAAACTGGCACCACCCTGGGACCATTAATCTAGATTTCACTTACGATCTATCAGGATCTCAACTAATGCAGTAACCCACTGCCTCTCCCCATGTCTCTTTCGGGAAAGCACTCGAAACAAAACACACAGAATGTGAGGGAAGGAGCCCTCCTCCCCCGAAACACACTCTCCAGAAAGGGGAACAGCAAAAAGGAGAGACTGCCTTACCGACCACTCGGGATGGAGCAAAACATCTGTGAGCTCGATGACCAGGGTGTAGGGAGGCTGGTAGTACGGTTCTTTCAGGGGGTCTGGAAGCAGCTTCGGGCTGGTGGGCTCTATAATCATCTGCAGGGAAGAGACCCAGGAAAGAGAGAGTAAAGGAGTTACAGGGGTATGAAGACGCCAGATAAGGAGGTGCTTGGAGCAGCAAGGCAGAAGGGCATGACTCTAAACAGCTATTCGGCACACTGCATCAACATGCACGGATATTGTTCATTTTGTCTCTATGTCGAGCCCCCTCCACTGGGACTTCCTCCTTCCTCGGAAGGCTTTAGTTCCCAAGACGCTGTTCTCGTGCCACTGAATACCTGAGTGTTTGACAGGTGGCAGAGGAAGGGGCAATTTCAATCCAGCTCTAAACATCTGCTCGCTCTCTCTTTCTGCTGCTGCTCTCCCCGACCTCCGCCCCACGCTGACCTTGTCACTCCCCGTGGTTGTACCAAGCTTCTGTTTAATCAGAGGAAACAAGAGAACGCTGTTCACACCTCCTTCCAGCTTGCCTCAAAACCTGACCTGCTGGAGATTTCAGAGAACACAAGTCCCTCCCAATCTGGAGCAGTCTGACCTGGCTGCACCCCCCCTGAAATCAAGGTTTTGTCTACACTGGAAACTGAGCAACAAAACTTTCGTGATTCAGGGCTGTGAAAAAAACCCATTCTTCCTGAATGACGAAAGTTTTGCTGATGAACAACGCCGGTGCGAACAGTGCTTTGTCGACAGGCGTGCTCTCCTGCCAGCAAAGCTACCGCAACTCTTTGAGGGTGGAAGTTTTTGTCGATGGGAATGGCACTGCCATGTCACTAACAGGTGCGCAGTGTAGACAAGACCGTCTACACGCTGTCTTCTGCCTGTGTGAAGCTGCAGCTGCTAAAGGGACGAAGTCTAAAATAGTTCTCCGCTCTCCATTTGTGCCTGGCAGCGGCCTCTCCGCCTTCCCCGTGAAGACGGCTCAAGAAGCTGGGAGTGTTATCGAGACGCGAGCTCCTAATGAGAGCAAAGCTGCTGGTGTGAAGCGATTTTTAGCTGCCAAGGGGTAAGGGACAGGCCACGGTCCCCGTTGGAGAGTTTCTACCCTGGAGTAGCTGATGACATTCCCACCACAGAGAGCTCGACACCGACACATTAGGGCAGCATCAACTGTTTTAGGGGGAAGAACACAGAAGCCTGGATGCTGAACTCGGCAAGATGAAAAGAACAAACTTTTTTTTGACGCTAGACTGGAAATAAGGCTTCTGTTTTTAACCGAGAGGGCAATGAACCACTCGATCAATTTACCAAGGGCCGCGGCCAAATCTCCATCACGGGGAATTTTTACATCAAGATAGGATTTTTTAATTTATTTTAAAGCTCTAGCTCAAAAGGAATAATTTGAGGGCAGTTCTCTGGCCTGTGCTATGCAGGGGGGCAGGCTACATGACCACAGTGGGTCCTTCTGGCCTTGGACTCTAGGCATTTTCAATAGGAGAACCGTCAACATTAATAGCTTGAGGTCTTCCTGAGGGGATGGCTACCCAGCAACAGCTGTGCCTGGGTTAGCCTGCTGGATCTGGCTTGAATCAGCTAGCGGGGGTAAGAACAGCCAGGAAGACAGGCCAGCATGGGTGGTACCCAGGATATGAACTCTGTTTGTGAGCCTGGTCTGCCACACTGTCTTTGCTGTTATTATCTGCTGGATTCAAATTAGTTCGGGCTTCCCCTGTGGTAGAGAAGTATCAGGCCCCTTCCCCTTTTTTAACAGGTGGGAAACTGAGGTATGGAGGTGCTGAATGACGTGCCCAAGGTCACACTGAAGTCCACGATGAAGCAGGGAACTGACCCAGATGCCCAAAGACGTAGACTACTGCCCTATCCCCTGGGCCATCCTTCCTCCCGAGCCAAACTTCGAATGCCGGGGGTCAGGTTAAATCCATGAGAACGAGAGGGGCAAGAGGCAGCGTGAGGTTCCCATGAGCTCTTTGGAGCTGGAACCATCTTTCATCACAGGTTTGTATAGGGCCTATCACAAGAGGGTCCCAGTCTCAGTTGGGGACTGTGTGTGTTATCAGAAGTCAAACGATACAGAACAACAGGCCTCCCCAAACCATCTGGCCAGAGGCTCTGTGTCCTGATCATAAGAGTTACATTTGGCTCAAGCCTGTGAAATTGACGCTGGAGTTTCTACCTGACTGGAGAGCCCAGGATCAGCCCTTTAATGAGCTATTCAAGACCTGCTGGAGGGTTTGTCCAGCAACTCACCTGCCTATAGTCTTTGAAATATTTATACGTCCTTCGGAACTGTTGAACCACCACCGGATCTGCAAGAGAAAGGGAAGAGTTGCATGTAGCAGCAGCATCTAGAGTGGGAAAAGCCTTCACGCCACACATCACAGGTAGCAGGAAAACTAATCCTTTCCTAGCTGGGGCTTCTGAAAGGACTGTCTGCAAACGGGCTGGGTGGGAGGGAGAATGCTTAGATGCTTGGGGCATTAGAGTGGCGGTTCAATTTCTAGCTCCCTACAGATTTCCTGGGAGATCTTGCCCAAGTCACAATCAGTGTGCCTCAGTTTCCCACCTGCAAAATAGGGTTAATGCCCCTTTCCCTCACTAGCATGCTTTGCTCATTTCATGACCAAAAGGCCGGTGATGGCCACACATAAAATACCCAGAGAGGCAGGTACATGGTAGAACTGATCATTTCATTAGCCATGGATCCTTTTAGGGACACAAACTCTTCCAATTAGACTTCCACCAAGGAAACTCTGCACAAGAAAACCACTGGTGCTGCTGTTAAGAATTTGCTTCAGCACAGGGTCTGATTAGTTAAGAAGTACCAGCATCCTCAAGCAGGATCCTGTTCATGTCAGCCAGCCTTGCCACAGTCTACTCCTCCTCTTCCCCAGGCCAACCAGCATGGGAGGCAGCATGTTCTGGTCAGGGCTGCAGATTCGGAGGTCAGGACGCCTGGGTTCTATTCCCAACCTTCTCTCGGACCATAGACAAGTCCCTACTCCTCGTTATGCCTCTATTTTCCAGCACACCCTTTGTCTTGACTGTACGCTGTGCTGCTGTAAGGTCTTTCATGTAGCTGCTCTATCCCGTTGGCACAATTAAACCACCCCCAACGAGTGGTGGTAACTACTCCATGCCTGTGCAGTGCCACGCAGAACGAGGGCCTTGATCTCTGTTGGTCTGTGCAGCGCCTGGCACACCGGTGCCCCAAGCAGCAATTTGTTTTGAGGCAGAAGATAGTTTTCCATCATCACCAAAAAGGAGGTTGGAAGGTAATTCAGTGGGCAGGAGAGCAAGCGGAACTTGAAACTAGACTGGCAAAATTTCCGTGGTAATTTATGTGTTAATATATACTGGTTATTTTATGCTTCATTTCCGTTATTTACAAGCCCCATACGGGTCTTCCGTTGCATCAGTAAGAGGTGGGGGCAAGTTACCCCAAACTATTTCGTTTTCTAACTGGCAAACAGAATTTAGGGATGGATGGAGAATGAAAGTGGGAGGAGGGGAAGGAAGGCATATGTAGAGCAGTATAAGAACATGGTTTTTAGCAGCCAATCAGGGGCAAACTACTCAAGCATCTAGAGATTTGGGGGGGGGGGAATTGAGGCATTAAAGGTGATTCTCCTACAACAAGGAGCAGCATCCTTCTGAAAATCAGGCCCCTTCTCTTTAAGGGGTCAAGCTGGATACTAAAAAAATTTGAGCCACGGTTGAAGAACCCCAAAACGAGCCACGATTGAAAATCTCGGCCCATACCTTTAAAAGGGAAGGAGGCTGCCCTAAGAGACACACCAAGGATAGTATTTTGGGGGGGGGGGGGGCGCTAGAAGGCAGAAGTCTGGGGAAAACCACTCGGTGCAGGAACAAAAATATACAACTGTGTCTCTTCCGACCATCCACCGTGCTAGCAGATGACGTGTGGGCTGCTGTCTGGCAATCCAGAAGCATCCCCTCCACCCCTCCCAACGCACACAAGGAATGGATTTTTCAATTACTGGCCTCCTGTCTCTTCAGATGTTCCCATAAGCAGGGGTCAGCCTGTAGAGAGCGTGTGACTGAGTCGGCAGTCCCCGCACCATCGCTGTTAACTATCCCTCTGAGATTACAGCTTTACCATCTTAGCCGTCGGGGTTATTCAAACAGAAACTGTAAGTTAATCAATCAAAGGCAGGCGCCCTGAATGGGACATAATTTGGGGGCAATTGTTATGATAATGCAGACTGAGCAGCTGGGGCGGATGACGATGGGGCTGCAGAGAGTGGGCTTCAGGTGTCAATTGCAGACCCATCCAGGGGAATCCGACCACAGCCAAGGCTGTGCTGGACTTTGTCTGTCAGATGCACCACTTTAAAAACCAAAACCACACACCCTGGAAAAGTTAAACCGGGGGGAAACGAGGAAACAAGGTCTCTGTGCAAAGGAGTTTACCATTTACTGGCCTGGGATCATGTTTTAAACTTGGACTCTGTGTCCGATTGTCCCCTTCCCTCCCACGCAGAATATCACAGTTCTGCAACACCACTTAATATTTTGGAAGCAAACGTGCCCCCCCATTTTGAAAATTCTAGCATGCCGGGGAGGCAGCTGGGAGACAGGACACCTGGGTTCTATTTCCAGGTTTGAAACTGATGAAAGCTCAGAAACTGGTCCGTTTTCAGGGCTGAAACTGACACACCACACTACTTACTCCCTGACTCGCTTTCCTCTCTGGGAGGACAATACCTTTGCAGCCTACAGATGAAAAGCACTACAGAAGATCGAAGTCTTTAGTAGGACTGCAGGAAAACCGAGAACACAGAATAGCTTTCTTCGGGCAAGGGCACACAGCTCTGCAGTGGAAAGTTATCTGCTGTGTCTACAGGGTTAGTAGGTACCCATTGTTTTAAACACACACGGGAGGTGAAGAAAAGGTCTGCAGGGTCTTGACAGATTATTCCACATCACATGATGGCTGGCGCACGGTGGTTAAACAATTATGTTAACCCCAAGCCATATGCCTTTAAATCTAAAAGGAGAACTCGGAGAATTAGCCAGAGATTTAGAGAGAGGAAAAGTGGGGAGGGGGAGTTTTCCATTATGTCAGACAATGGGGCACTGACTGAAAAATGGCTTTTAATCTGGACGGAGCATATGCCAGGCCTGCTGAACGGAGCAGGTGAAAAGGGCTTCCTACCCCCAGCTCACTCGCTCTCAGGGGTCCACGGGCAGACAAAGCCCAGGCCCTGCCTACTCTGTGTGTTTCTGGACATGTTTGATCTGAAAGTGTTCCGCTCGCCGGACCTTCTGCCTTTGAAAGTGTTCAGTGAAGTTCCATCTGCCTCTCTGTTTTCCAGGCTCCTTTAGGGAGGGGGCAAAAGTAACATAACAAAGGGGCTGATTTTGCTGAGCCTCCCCCCGCTTCAACTCAGAGGTGCTGCGCTCCCACTGAAAGTCAGCTCTCCCTCCTCCTCTCCCCTTCATGGCTTTGCCATTTTCCCTTAAAAACTGGAGGAGGAAGCAGGACCTATGTTTGAAACTTTCACACTAAGATTCTGCATTATTGGAATCGGAACCCCTGTACATTCGCCCCCAACCCACAATCTGGCAGATTTTTGCAATCTCCTAAATGCGGTGAACCGAACAGACAAGGTGGGGGAGGTAGCACCTTTTAGTACAATGGTTTTCAATCTCTTTTTCATTTGAGGTCCCCTAAAAATTTCCAAATGGAGGTGCGGCCCCCTTTGGGAATCAGTCTGCAGAGCGCAGGTTGAAAACCCCTGTTGGACTGGACCAGCTTCTGTTGGTGAAAGAGACAAGCTTTCGAGCTTACCCAGAGCACTCTCTTTCACCAACAGAAGTTGGCTCCCTTGCCCACCTTGTCTCGATAATATCCTGGGACCCAAACGCTGTCAACGTCAAACGAACAGTCAGCCTGTACGACGGAGAGATGTGCACCAACAGAAACCAGCAAAATAGGTCTGTCCAATGGCATTATGTTGGTGCAGGTATCAGAATATTCAACGCACTGTAGGAAGAAAATCCAGGACAACATATGGGCTTTATCAGGGAGCTATGGAATGCTTTGCCTAGTAGGAAGCATGGGCTGTAGAGAGCTGGGCCCTAGCTGAATTATTTTGGGGGTGGGGTGGGGGGAGAGGTCAGAGCCTGGCGGAGGGGAGAGTCTACAGCTCCTTCAGCACGCCGATCCATGGAACAGACGAGCAGGAGCTGTAAAACAATCTTAAGCTAGCGAAGGCACGCTGGATGGGACGAAGGTATGAGAGACCGGGCTGCCGGCAGGGATGCCGTCAGAGCCTGACCTTTCCCCACCGTGCCGACCCCCTTGGGGCTCTCGCTCCTGAAATCTGCCCCTGCTCTGCGCTCATCAAGTGGAACAGGCTAAGAAGAAGGGCAGCTGGAAAGCCTAGGGCCCCATCCCTTGGGGGCTAGACATACTACAGCCCCACATCCCGGCCCGGCCCCTTCATTCAATGTCACAGCAGTTTCCCTCTCTGCTCCCCCTGCAGCTATGCCCAGGGATGGGTAGGGAAGGGAGAATTGTTAACCCTCCCATCCCAGCACAAGTCCTGCCTGACCTTCTGCCCTGGACAAGAGACACACACGCTGTTTATGCACTGGTACATCTGCTCTGGAGAAGCAGCTCAAACACTGGCTCTTTCACTCGGCCGATTAGAATTGTAAAGTAACTATTTCTTGATTTCTTTTTCCCTAGGGGGAGCTGAGCATGTTACGCTGATTACTGCTCACTCACTGTCCAGCTTAAACACATTAAAGAATCAACATATTTATATTCTGGCTTTCCATAGACTGAGCTGCTCTCCTCCCAGATTTCCCTGCCCCCTAAATCCAAAAGGCGGTAAAGACATTTATGCTCCCAGCCGGCCAAAGTAAAGAGTTTAAATCCTCGGTCAGGCTGGGATTTTACCAGATGCGTCTCCAACAATATCATAGTGCCTGGGTTACAGTTCCCCGTATACCTCGGAGATTAGCAGAGAGTCCAGGTGTGAGTTTTACACGATCGTTGCTAGTGAACTTCAGATTTAAAAAAAAAAAAAATACTGAGAGCTTTACTGAGGGACGTCATCGTCATGCTGGCCTCGGAGGTACCCGCGCCTCCTTGGATGATCACCCAGTGCGGATTTGATTGCAGCTGACCGCTGAGCGGGCCCCGTGCATTGGAGACCTGAGCTAATCTTCTGCAGTCAGGAGAGCTCCTGGCTCATTCGCAGCTGCTGCTTTTAGTGCGGGTTCATTACCAATTCCTCTTGTTTTAATTACTGTATTGGCCCTGGGCTGATTAATACGGAAATGGACAGGATTTCAGCTACAAATGGAACAGCAATTAGACACCAGGCCAGGTCCTGCAACCTAGATAGTTCACTTGGTCAAGTGAGCGGCAGCCTTTTCTTTCCCAGAACCTCGATGCCACATGGCCTGTGGGTGATCGCAGCAAGGCCAGGCAACCCCAGAAGGTGGGAACAAACCTCATTATCTGCCAGGGTGGAAAAACAGGTGTAGATATCCAAGTGGGAAACTAAAGAGAAAACCACGCAGGAGTCCAAGTCAAAGAGAGGCCTAGTGAATTAAGAGTCTATGCACACTGCTGACTGGGCGGCCCAGTCTCGGTCTAGGAGAACACTTTAAACGAGGTGTCAATTGCCAAATCCAAGAGCACCCAGACAGCATAAACATCCATTTCTTAGCATAGCGATAGGCCTGGAGTAAAAATCCAGCTCTCGCGGCACAGAATCAGAAGCCCGAACACAAACATGTTCCCGCTTTCCTGCTTGGGGAGAGCGGGAGGCTTTGGGAAGGCAGGTAGAGCAGCCAAATCTGAGAAACCTCCTTGAAGGCAGCCACTTTGTCCTGCCACAGGGGGATCCGGCTGGGTGAGTAGGGAAAAGGAAGGGCAAATGTCTCTCTCCCTGCACCTGCCAGCGCTCTCTTTGCTCAGCGTTTCTGGCTTTTAGAACTGGCCATCTTTCCAACCTGGAGCAGAAGTGCCTTCCTGTTCCACCTCACACGGACTTCCCAATGACCAGTTAGTTGCCCTGTTTACCAAGAGAGCCATTTGCACTACCAAGCTCACATTTGCAGGAGCGACAAGTCTCCCCCCTCCTCCCCCCCCCCCACACCCCACACCCCTCCACCAGCCCCTTGTCCATGTCTGTCTGCCAAGGGCTCAGGGGGAGGAAGCAGCCCAAAGCACTGAGCCAACTGAAAAGCAGGTTTGGTGTTCTACTCACCATTATCGAATTCGTCTGGGATCTGTAGGGAAAGAAGAGATGGCTGGTTATTCTTCTTTTCCTGACTCCACTACATTACAAAGCATGGCTAGAGACACCCTCACAGCCATTTGCCTAATTAAGAGGAAGATTAATCTCTAAACATATGAATATTCAGATACATCTGTTGGCTGGGGCGCAGCTGCCAGCCCTCCCCCCATTACCCAAACACTAGCATTGCCAGCAGGTTCAACTCTGAGGTCTTGTACCCACGGCAGGCACAGCACTCCGGCAGGGCCAACTGGGCCTTCTCCCCTGGGGAGGGAAGAGGGGATGAAAACTCCTGACCTCAGCTCTTTGCCTAAAACAAGAGGACCAGGCTGAGATGTCTGACAACCAGGAAGGTCTTAACTGTTGACACGTTTCATATACAAGCAGCATGTTTATTGCAACAAGGTGATTCAATGCAACATATCATAATGGTTATAAGGGAGTATTTCAGCTCCCAGGACCCTCTACTAAGAACAGCTGAAACCGTAACAGGCAAGGACAGAAAACCAAATATCTGACGACCAAGAAAAAGACAGGGACAAATTCCATGCATCTTTACACCCCGAACAACTCCACTGAAACGGACGAGCCTAGACTGTATCAAACCGATGCGTCCGTCGCTCGGGGGAAATTTGACTTTGAACTCCACTGGGGTAGAGGAAGAGCCGGCTTCAGCTGAGCACCTGAGAGATGCAGGACACCTGGGTTCAAATCCTGGCTTACACTTCATCTGCTGCCGGAATCGGATTACGAGTTCTTAGGTGTTGGGACGGTGCCAAATTCTGTATTTTGTAGAACGTGGAGTATACTTCGCAGCACTGTGCAAAGAACTCTGCGCTTTAGCAAGAAACTCTCATCATTCTCAAGCTGTTTCCCTGCCGCCTTCTGTGGGCTAGAAACTCAGCTGTTCTGCTTCTGACCCCGGTCACATCACACCAATGGGTTTCTTTTGTAGCTGGCAGTATATTTACTTTTCTGAGCAGCGGCAAGTAGTCACTGGCCAGGCCGTTGCCAGAGCAGAACCCAGACGGCTTAGACAGACTTTGTTGGCAGAAGGAAGCTGTCGTCGCTCTCCCTGTCTCAACAGCGCACACACAGGCAGTTTTCCGAAAGGAGCTGCTGCTCAAAAATAAAGTCTGCTACCTCCTGTTCTGTGGCTGGCCTCTGTGTTTTTAGTTGGATCTCTCACCATAACCTCCCAGAGCCACACAAACACACACACACACGAATGAATGAAAGGTCCAGTCCCTTTCATGCCTTTACTCCTGAGAGAGAAACTAGCCAATCACATGTCTACCCTGTGCCATCTCTCCAACTGCGCACACCTATCCAGCCAACGATTGCTAGGGCCACTTTTGGGGGTTGCCAGTCACCAACCTGCCAGAGAGGATGCTCAGCTGGGGCACTGGCCCAAACATGCCTGCGGAGGGTGCCCGGAACAGGGAGATGTGGAAAACCTACACAGCGAGCGAAGGGTACAATTTTCCACTGCACAGGTAATCCTGTGGCAGGATGTTCAATGCAGACTAGTGAGAGGGTTTTTTAAACTACTCCTGTTGAGTCCTACTAATACATTTCTAGGCTAATCTGGAATCAATCAGGAAGGTGGCCCCCCTAAGCATTTCTGCTTATAAGCAGCACCTCAGTCGCGGAGAAGAACAACCCCATGCCATGCTGCACCGTAAATCCCCCAGATAGCTGCACCGCTCTTTAAACATAGAGCACAGGTGTGCATGAAGCGAGTTTGCTGCTCCTGAAAGAGGAGCAGCCGGAGATCCACCAGCCAGGCTTTTAGGAGGAGGCTGTGTGAACATCTCTCAGTCAAGAGGAGCTGGAAAACCATTTCAAGAGATGGGTAGCATATGCAAAGGCCTAACTGAAACTGTGCAAGACGGCAAGAGAATGGAGAGAGCACCTCCTACCTCAGCCTCCACTGCTAGCAGGGTTAATTCCCGCAGAAATCTCAGCAAATCATTTTAAGGGCCGACCGGCTGATGCGGGCCTGGTGTCAACTCCACAGTGCCACCTAACGAGCCTGAGAAAGCAGCAAGCTCAGAAAGTGACCCAACAAGTGAGAACTGGGTTGCAGAATAAAGCAAACCTGGCACACTTCTTTAACTAGGAGCTCTTCCTTCCAGACTGCACTTCCATCGGCAGCGCTGGGAGCCCCGATACAGATCACTATGAATTGCTAGCCAACCCGCTCCGTGTCATGGAGGATATCGATCAAGTGCTGTCTCTGTACGCTGTAACACCATCATTTTATCAACACGTGGCTCACAAAACAGCCATTTTTGAGGGTTTTACTGTGGACAGCTGATGACACTGAATGAAAGAGGTCAGGGGAAGAAGGGAAGGAAGTCAGAACAAAACAAAAACAGGTTATTGTTTGACTCTGCATCAGGAAACCAAATGCTTAGATGTGTCAGGAGTCAGAGCCGGTTTTAACAAATTCAGGCTGTTATAAAGGGCCAGAGAGCAAGTTAGCAAAGCTGACACGATGCCCATGAGTTAGACCCCCTAGATGTGAATGTTTTTGGTGGGGCATCCCCTGGATTTCCAACATCCCACTGCTGGGAGAACCTGGGGCATAAGATAATTTTGACCAGCTGTCCTTGGCTGGCCTCCCAACAGTCAGGAAAGAGCAAATCCAATCAGAGGTTTTTATTTAGACTCCCATGGAAGAGGTCAACCAGTAACAGGATTTATACAACTGTTTAAGTGAAGACAATATCCCCTCGGATGCAATTCCCCTGGTGTGAATGTGAGCACTACATCAGCCATTCCACTGAAAGCCCCTCTCATCCTAACCCCTCTCCTCTGTCTAATGCAGGTCCAGATCAGGAGGATGAAAAGAACACACAGCTGAGCCTGTCCAGGGCCATGAAAGGGAGTGGGCCCCACAACAGCTGTCAGGAGGGGAAAAACACCCATGTTCATTTCCCAGAGAGCTTTGCAGCACTGTCACCTAAGCCATGAATGTAATGAGGTTTAAATTACTGTACCAATTACTAAAGTGAGCTGGCACCTGGATTCACAAAATACTCTAGAGCATTAGTAGATAAAACCCAAGAGTGGCTAGATTATGGTCTACTGGGGCACGGAAGTGGTTTAAACCCTAATAAAAGAAAATTCTAACAGGCTACAGCTCGAACTGCGTGCTGCTAGCATGTATCTGAGGTCAGAAACACCCCCCCCCCCCAAGGAAATCCCACCCAAGTTAATATACACCCAGAGGGCCCCCTAAGGGATGAGTAAAGCAGGCAGCCAGGTGAGCTCTCTACTAGTGGTCAAATACAAAGCCTCCTGCTGTGTAGCACGGACACTTTGGCTTTCCACCTCTCGGTGCCACTCTGCCAAGATAAAGATTTGCCAAAATCGCCCTCATGGACTGTTGCAGATCCAGAATTCAAGCCGAGGGCATACACTAGGGTGGGGCAGCCTTAGCATCTGGAAATCAGGAGTTCGTGATGCAGGTGCTTCCCTCCAGCACCTTCTCTGCTGTGCCTACACTTGCAATGTGGAAACCTGTTCACTAGAAACACAACTACGATCCACCAACTCAGAGGAGGACCAATGAAAGGTGAAATGGAGTGGGCAGGACGTAAGCCAACCCCAAAGTGAAAGGCATCCAGCCATTACTGCTCCCAAAGGCCTCCTTCGATCACGTCCTTGATAAGTTTACAGGTGTATCCGGGCAAGATTTCAATAACGAACAGGCTGCCCATTCAAACCACAAAGCGTCCCCAGCCTTATGTAAAAACTGTCCGAATTTGTGCTGTGAGCTCATGCTATTCCTTCTCACCTATTGTCCGGAGGACAGCTTTATGCTTCGCTGCAGCAGAACTATATGTAGCGATGACTGAAGGCTGCAGTGTAAGTTCAATAAAAGGAAAAGAAACTGGAAACACATGGTGGAAGGAAAAGTGCCAAGGAATTTATTCGGCACGATCAGGAAATACTTTTAGAATGCCCCAGTCAACCAGGAATCCTGCAGATCCCTTATTTAGCAACCTACAGGACTCCCTTCAGCCACACATAGGTTGACTTCTTTTAAAATTATTTTTGCTATTAAATTTTTTAGGAGTTAATATTCTGAACTTGGAACTGCATTTCCTTCAACATATATTTTTATCCCACATTCATCACCATAGGATCCGAGCGCCTTCCAGTCGTAAACAAATTGACTAGAGCTGGGGAGATGGATTTTTTTTGGTTTGCTGGGAATCTGAAAAAATCGGGGGGAGGGGAGGGGAAGAATCATTTCACATCAAACTTAAAAACAACATTTTCAAAGTTTTTGGTGAATCAGAAAATAAAATAAAAATAGTTTGGGGTTGAATGAAATTTTATGACAGGTTTAAGATTAGCAGCCGTGTTAGTCTGTATCCGTAAATAAAATGAGGAAGACTTTGTAGCACCTTAGAGACTAACCAGTTTATTTCAGCATGAGCTTTCGTGGGCTATAGTTTCTATGCATCCGATGAAGTGAGCTATAGTCCACAAAAGCTTATGCTGAAATAAACTGGTTAGTCTCTAAGGTGCTACAAAGTCTTCCTCATTTTATTAATGAAATTTTAGTTTTGATTGAGCAATTTTCAGCGTTTAATTTACAAAATTAATATTAAAGTCCGTTTCCAAACAAAAAGTTGCTCTGAATTGGGGAAAACCACCATTTTGCTTTGAAATTTTCAAAATGAAATGCTTTTTTCCCCCTGGAATTTTTTTTTTTAAAACCAAAACAATTTGGCAAAATCACCACAAATTCACAAAATGTTCTGCAGTCACCATGTATCTGCATTTTTTGGCCGAGAAAAGATTCAAACAAATTCACCCAGTTCTAAATGACTCGCATCTGTACAAGCTTAATGTAGCGTTAAGCACTAAAAAAAAAATAACCAAAATTTAACAGGACCATAGAGTCACCACCTAGACTAACACCTTTAGACTCGTGGCGGATTGTGGTCAAGGCAACCAGGCTATATAGTGGAGTAACTTAGCTCCCTCAACAAGCAGCTTTTATATATATATAGCTCCTTGTTGAAGGCGACACACACACACACACACACACCCCTCTCTAAGCGCATTTCACCCTATTACACAGCACCATAACCACTACTGGACTACAACAAGATTTCAAACATGTGGTTCAAATCTGGTTTAAAGTCAGCACAGACAAGGTTTTTCAAAGGTGGGGATGGTGGAGGCCTCGGCACTGAGTTGTGGCAGTTTCATTCTGAGGATCTGATCCCAAATTAAAATATATCTAAAGCACATACATGTTTTGGGGGCATAGGGACAGAGGAGGAAAAGCATAGCAAAGGAGTTCAGTCTTCAGATCTGCGTGTCCAGAAGCCTATCACCTATCTAAGCACCTCACCATACTGACTGAATTTATCTTCAACCCATGTGGGTGGGTCAGCGCGGTTATCCTCATTTTGCAGATGGGGAACCAAGGCACTGAGAGGCTAAGTGACTTGCCCAGGGTCATGCAGAAAATCTGCGGAAGAACAGGGACCTGAAACCAGGTCTCAGTTCCAGGCTAGCACCGGGCCATCCTTCCCCTCATTCAGCTCCGCTGCTTGTCCATTTGCAATGCCCCAATGAGGAATTAACAGGCTCTCAGGAAGGTGGACTCCCTTACAGATTTCTCTTAATTTCACACCAATTATAATTACTAAAGAGCTCACCATTGACCCCACACCACGATACAAAATTCTTCTTGGGGCCAACTTCACTGGCAAAGAAAATTGTACCAGTACTGACAGCCAGAACCCAAATCAAAGTCAGCTTCCAACCCAAGCCCCGCTCACCACATGCAAGCAGAAAAAGGTGACTAGAGAAAGAATGCCCTTTCAGAGCCAAGAACAATGGCCTACTTTAAAAAAAAGACATCTACAATAACGGACCAGCTGTTTAAGCTCTATAGAATCTACAACACCAAAGAAAAAGGAACTTAACTAGTCAAAGAACCAGCCCCCCCATACAAGGAGGCGATGGAGAAGGTCAAGTTTCATTGTGTCCCGATACAGGTGCAGGACCAGAATGGCTGCTCAGCAGAACAAGTGACATTCTTCGGTGAAGAAAACGAGGAATACTTGAGGTAACAGAGTCCTGTGGCACCTTAAAGACTAACTAAAGTATTGAAGCATAAGCTTTCGTGGGCTAATACCCACTTCGTCGGATCTGTATCTAACTAACCCGGCTGCTATTCTTAAACCATTCTTCGGTGAGTTCACTTTGATTCAAAGGGCACTGGATCAGCTTGCTGCAAAAAAAAAAAAAAAAAAAAAATCTGATCTCCCCCTCTTCCTCCTGCATGTAAAAATCTCCCCACGGATCTAGGTTTGGGTAATGAGAGAGTCCCAAATCCATGGCGGCTTTGTGGAAACTGCTACAGAACTCGAGTCAGCGGGGAGCCGATGCAGGATTGAGGCAGAGATACTTGTTGAGCAAGAATTTATTTTTTAACAGCCCACGGGAGAATCCATGCTCCCGACCTTCACTTGAGGAGACTGAGCGTACAAATCCCTTCAGAGGCTGGCAGGAATGGGGGTTAAACCCCCTCCCTGAGCTACGGGAGGGACCCCAGATACCTCCCCTGAATCCGCGGTGCTGTCCTGGCCAGGGGGTTGGGACAGTTGCAGGGAATTCATTCTCCTCTCCCGCAATACTCTGTGGGGGAGATGAGGGCCCAGTCCAGCAACGAGCGTCAAGAACGCTGCACCAAAAGGAGAACCAAGGAGATTACATCACCTTTCCTAGGACTTGGCTGAAGTGAGCCAAAACCTTTGCTATGGACTTCGGTTAAGGGGAGCCTAGGTGCCCTCTTAAAGGGGCAGCACATTGTTTAGCTGTCCTTTTGCTGAGGAAGGCCTCCACAAGGGTAGTTTGCGAAAGAACACCCTTTCAGCACCAAGTAGGCGTTCCCAGTAGGCGTACAGAATTCTTTCCGGCAGGCTTGTTGATTCCTGGTAGTAAAAGCAGCATTCTGCGCCTCATTTTATTTTACTTTAGGGGATAATGGGGGGGGGGGGGGGATATCTCACCAGGCCAAGGACATGAGACAACCTGAGATTGAGAAAGTTTCTGCCATCTTGGACCCCGACTGTCCGCATACTATATAGCACACAACTCCTACCGGAGACAACGACGGGAGAACAGGTCTTCTGAAAATAATAGAGGGACTGGAGCAGCTCTGCACATTAAGGGGTGACAACACAGATCTCGAACGGCTGGAAGGCGCTATGTAAATTCTCAGTGTAATTACTATTACTCTTCCATTCTACAATTCTCTTACTGTATTGAGTCCTTCGCTGATGTCATCCCCCATCAACGTCCACCCTCAAGAAGGGAGTTCTCAAAGTACAAGCTACTGCCTTTTGCCAGCCTGCATTCACTGTCTTGATGGCTGAACCCCAAAGAAAATCGGAAACAGGGGAAGTGTGAAGCTTCCAAAAGAACCTGGCCAGGTCGTCTTACTCATATTACCATAGCCCTGAGGAGCTTGCGTCACGAAGCCGGACCCCATTGTGTTCGGTGCTGTACATTTTTAATGCTATTTGGTGTATTATAGTAGCACCTTGGAGCCCTAGTTATGGAGCAGGACCCCAGGGTGCTAGCTGGGTACAAACACTGAACACAAAGATTGTCCCTCTTTCAATCTAAGTAACCACTTTCCACAATGAAGGACCACCCTTAGTGACAGTGTGTCAGACTTCCAGGGGGAGCAGCTCCGGACCAGCTGGTTTAAGAGCCTCAAGGAGAATAACTTTTTGTAACGATCTCCAACAACAGCGTCAGGACAGTCCTGTGTTTGCGTAATGCCTGATCCTGACTGGCTCATAGGCACTCCGGTAATAAACAGGGTTAATACTACTGCTTAGCATGCAGCAGCTGCCTGCGAATTTATGCTCACGCAAGGGTCAGAACATCCTGGGAACAGGAGCAGGCTATTGAATTCTTTGGATGCCTTTTCCCTGTTTTCCTCATCTGCACCTTTGAGGCACAGCTCATCTACCCAACACGTCACATCCCTTTATTTCAAAAGCACATCTCAGGACATCTGCTGAATAGATCAGGTGCCAATTCCCTTCCTTTGCTCCAGAGTTTTACCTCCCATCTGCAGTTTTGTTCTTTGCTAGCATGAGTCAGTTTTCTAAGGGCGCCACCAGCAGCTGGGGGGTTTTCCATACCCATATATTACGTTTTAAAGTTCCCGGGAAAGAGGAAGCTCTTCTCTGGACTAAAACAGAGTCCCAGTCTAGAAGCCAAAAACGGGGAGCGTTGCCAGAGCTGTGTGGGAAAAGAGCCAGATCCAAAGCTCCCCCATTTTATAGCCAGTCAACAGAGAGGTGACCAGACAAGTCAGATACAATTAGGTGATGCCATGTGATTCTCAAGGGGATGGGAAGTGTGCCAAGCGCCCCCAACCAGGGACATTTGTTCTGCTGCTACCACTCAGACACCTCATTATGGAAAGTCACATAAATATGACATTTCAGCAGACAGGATCATTACGAAAGCCAAAGGGATTTTTACTGCCACAGAGGAAAGCCATATCGCGACGCGCTTATGAGAAACACGGGTCTGCAGTTACATCAAAGAACACCTACGCTGGATGAAGGCCTCCGTGGCCTCTCTACTACGTAATCTAGACAGGGCTAGCACCTGTGGACAGAGGGAGAACACAGACTCTCTCCTCCCTCCCAAGAGGGAGTGTCGACTGGACACGCACAGATTCTTGAAGCGGACGAGCAGGTTAGCACAGGAATAATCCCAGCAGCACCGCTCACCTACCGCGCATCTGAAATTCTCTGGGCACAGAAGGGCAGCTCAGTGCAGCCCCTCCCATAGCCTGAGTGTATCTACCTTAGACACCATCAGTCTCATGTGGGACCAGCAGAGCACTTACTGGGATGCACAGACAGCGCCTGTGCCCTGGACTGTATAAACACAGGAGCTGATCCCCCCCGCAGTTGAAGGAGGGGATAGGAAAGGCACAATCTTGCCACAATTACCCTCACATCACTAATTCCTTGTATTTCAGGGATGATTTTCCACAGCCTGCGGGCTCTACAGAGTCCAGTTATACCGGACGAGACTTGTTAGCATGGCCGGTTCTCCCACCGGCAGATGGCATGTGCCGACAGCAACGAGACCTGCTGCCGAACCAAGGTGAGAAGGGATATTTGCGGGGACGTGAGAGAAGTGTGTTGTCAGCACACAGGCTCCAACATCCCATCCAGGGCAGTGAAGTCATTCACCTGAGGATACCAGGGAAGTGTGCCTCCCTCAGCTGCACCAGAGAGGGATACTATGGGGCGCTTCCCCCCTCATGACAATTAGCCGCTATTCACAACAAGGTGAGGAATTGGAGCTTTGCCCGAACATCAAACAAGACTTGCATTTAAAGGGCAGCCAGGAAACCAAGAGGCACTTCAAAAAAGAAAGCTACTCTCCCCCATACAGAACACCAGGAGGATATGCAATGCGTAACCACCACAGCAATTCACACCTTCAAGCCCCAACTGGGCTCCTGGCTCGTGCTGCATATCAAAAAACCAATCTGAATGAGCCCTCCAATCTGAATGAGCCCTCCCGTAACACAGGACAGATCTTAAAAGGAGTGATTTTTACATAGGCCATGGGGAAAGTGCCTCTCCAGGAGTCAGAGACATGACAGCCCAGCAATCTACTCCCCTCTGCAAGGTGAGTTTCAAGAGGAGCCCTGGCACATACATCAATTCCTAAAGGGGACAGTAAAGGAGACACAAATTCCTACCAAATCCTTAGAGCAGGGACCCACTTGCCATTGAAAAAGCCAGTCAACGGCTCATCTTCCTACAAATGCTGTATGGATTTGAACAAAGATACACTAAACAGGACATAAGAGGGAGCAGCAAGGGCTTGAGCTAATTGCAGCCTCATTAACCGGCTGCTTTAAAACACTGTTTCCAGCCACTTTATGCTGGAAGGCAGGACAAGGGTAAAAACAGTCCACTGGGCATGCCAGGGAAAGCACACAGAGAACCAGTTTAAAGAAAGCTTGGTCTGGACACTAAACATGGGTGCTAGCAGAGCTAATACATAGGAAGATGTGAAAGCAACATTTTCCCTCAATGGTTAAAAGCTCCAGGGGCAGGGGTGGATCCCTGAGAGACACCAGTTCACCTAGTGCTCCCCTCTTACAGCTGCTCCCAACAGCATCAAAGGGAGGAAATGAGAGGCTCAGACAGATACTGCTCACTCGAAGACTTGGCCATTCCCGGCCCTTCAAAGAACCATGGGGTGTTGAAGGTCACAGGTAGGCTGTGGAAGAGGCCACAGGCAGGTTCCCACAATCCCCTCAGCAAGGCCCATTCACATGTCCATGGCAGCATGTGCGGGTTGTAATACAGATCGTAATGCATCTGTGGGAACTTCTGCTCAGACGTTCTCCCAGCTTCTGTCTGCAGTCTTAGGACCCAGGAAAACACGGGCAAAGAGGAGCACACTCAAGCCAAAAAGAGGTGGCAAGTCCTGGCCAGAGAGACAAAGGGGATTTCAAGGTAGCAATAGTTCTAACCACATGCATTATCCTTGCCTAGCCAGGAAGTCCCCGAGTTTCCTCCCCATATAAAATAGAAAATGCAGCACTCTATCCTCAGAAAGGGAAGGACACTCCTGCCAACTTGGTCCAGCTGCTCCCATTTTCAGAGAAGAATGGAGCCAGGAGGGGTAAGGAATGGGGTCCCTAGCCTCTGTTTGACAGAGGGTGGAGATGGATGGGAGGAGAGAGCTCACAATCATTATCACTCCCTCTCACTTCCCCTTTCTGGGGCACCTGGCATTGTCTGCCGACAGAAGCCAAGATACTGGGCTGGATGGATCTTTGATCTGACCCAGCATGGCCATTCTTATGTTCTCATTCCACCCACTGCTCCCTTTGAGGTAAGGGCAACTTAGCCACACTCCCTGGGAAAGACCACCCTCTGACAGACCGTGACAAGCCATTCAACGGCCACACCTGCCTTTGCAAAGCCCTCTGCCCAAGGTCAGGTTTTCCCTGCTGCACTGGAAGAAAAGAGTCCATTGCAAGTCTCCACACAGCATGAGAGAGAGAGGGGAAAGTAACATCTCTGGAGGAAATTTTGTCTGGCTCAGAATGCAGCAGGAAGAGAGAGGCAGCAAGGTGGCTTAGAGGAAAGCGGGGTTAGTTACCGGTAACTGTAGCGTAAAGAAGGCCTTTGCATATTCATGCTTACTGGACTCTGGGAGACAGCAGCACCAGCAGAGGCTCCTTCTCAGGCTTAAAACTGGACACACTGTCTTAGGCAGAGAACTGTTCCTATCTCCTCCTCCTCGCTTGGTAAGGAGGAAGTAATCCAAATCCCAGCCAGTGAGCAAAGTTCAACTGGTCAGTTACTAAGAGAACAGTGATAACTGTCTGAGTAACTGGCTAATTTAATTGACACTCCTCCACCCCTCAACCCTAACCTTGTACCATTTGTTCATGCAGGCAAGATTATTATTCATGCCTGGTGCAGACAACCAGCCTTGCAGAACATGTGCAAACAGGAACAGCGCCCTCTTGTGGCATTCACCAAACAAACAGCACTGTGGTTCACTGCTGTTCTACTGACAAGTCCCTCATGGGGTGCAAACTTCAAAGAACACAGAAAGCACCTTACCTTAGCCCCTTGCTCATCCACTGAATTACTACCTGCCAGCAAAACAGAAAAGGAGGAAGACATCAGTCGCTTTATCAGCCAACACTGCAACTCGAACACTGTTACAAACAGGTATTAGGCCCATGTGTACACCCAGCCACGTTACAAATTTGAAGGCCGCAACACAACAAACAGATCTCTGCGGACAGAGCCTCGCTTCCCCAGCTCGAGAAGTTGTGGCTCAAGATGTCCCGGCCTCCCCACTTTGCCCAGATCAAAAGGCACTCGATGCCAACCAGCGATGCGGTCATTCCATTCATTTGTGGGAGACTTTGTGCAATAAGTAGAGCAGTAAGTGAAGATAGAGCTCAGGAAGGATTTCATGGGGACAGCTCTGGAAACGGAAGACTACATTATAAACAGACTCCAATGGGATAGAATCAGGGTGGTAGCCGTGTTAGTCTGGAATAGCAGAGTTAAAGTCCTGTGGCACCTTAAAGACTAACTATAAAGTTTTGAAGCATGAGCTTTCGTGGGCTAATACCCACTTCGTCGGATGCAGGCACGAAGTGGGTATTAGCCCACGAAAGCTCATGCTTCAAAACTTTATAGTTAGTCTTTAAGGTGCCACAGGACTTTGTTAACTCCAATGGGATAGACTCTCTCACTACTGGGCCTCAGTTCTGTGCCAGAGCTATCCATGCTAAGTTTCCAGATAAACATTTTCAAAATTGCCATTAAAATACAAGCATCCCTTTAAAAAAAAAAAAAAAAAGCCAGCAGTCTTGGTACTATGTTGGGATATCAACAAACCCCTTCCTGGCTAATCTGACTAGCCAGACACCTTTTACATGAAGGTCACATACTACAGTGATGAGAGCCACACAAGCATCTAGAGAGACCAAGAAAGGGCGGTTAGTGGATTAGATTGCAGGCTCTTTGGGCTAAGCACCTAGCACCATAATGCCTAGCTTTGTTTAGGGTTTTTTAGATCAAAGTCATTTATGTGGCACTCATACAAGGAATGTCGGGGTTAGATTTCCCATGCTGTGCTCCTTTAAGAACTGAATATCTGATGAGTCCGGGGGTGTACCATTTACAAAGGAGGTCAGTACCATTAGCTCCCCTTCTACAGACGGGGCCATGACCAGATCTCTGAACACGATGGTAATATAAATGTTAAATAAAAATGCAGAGAATAGAACTCCTGGGCTTTATTCCTGACCCTGCTCCGACTTGTTGTCTAGCAAGCCACTTGCATGCATTGTGAGCGTCTCTACAATAGGAGTAATTCTTCACAGCCTTGCAAAGGGGTTGTGAGCTTAGCTTTTGTAAAAGACTTGAGATCCTTGCAAGAAAGGTAATAAAGATACGGCCAGTTATTGGGTAGTGGGAATCAGCTGCTAGAGAATAATCAGAAGGGCACTGAGAATAACACATCTGCTGGCATTTTTGTATGACTGTTAATACATTTCTATCCAAAATGAATTGGAACAGCTTACCAAAAATATAGATAACTGCTATCCCGCTACCAGCTCCCATTAGCCCTGCTATCCGGAGCACCATTTTCTTGGCATAGGCTGTATTTTCCTTCTGTTTCTTCTCCTGTTGCTCATCAGAACTGGAGCTTTTCCCATCTCCTTCCTCTGTTGACTACACATGGAGGGGAGAAAAGAGAAAAGAAAAGATTTAAGATCTCAGGTGTGAAAGCGGCACAAGTCAAGGTTCATAGCTACAGCGAAGACAGCCAAACACAGGCAAATAGCCATCTCAGCCTGGGAAAGACTGGTCTCCTTTAAGATTTCTCTGCACTATTTACGAGGGACAAAAACACAGTCAAATGTTGTGCCAACTGAAGAAAACCCCAGAGAAAACCCCCTGACCCTGAGAAAATAGCATTAGACTTGCAAAATTCTCTTCACCCACTTCCTTGTGGAGAGTAAAGCACACATTTTTTTCATTAGTGATCAGATGTCATGGCAAAGAGTAGGGGACTGGGGGTCTGTGCTTAACATGATGAGTTTTCATGATAATTTTATAAGATCGCTTTAAAGTTTCTGCTACCAGGTACCCTTATGTTCTGGAGGGTTAAAATAAACCACTGGGGAAATGTTTGCCCCCGAGCCTGAAATCTGAATGCCAAGTCTTAAACAGAATACAATTTTGTTTAGCAACCATTTGAGAGAGCAGAGATATTAAACCCGGAACAACTATAGAAACAGCAATATGTTTACTTTTTACTCCCGTGGTTAAAAGCCTAATAGCACTGTAAAGATTGATACCCCACTGAAACGTAGGATGGAGGAATGACCAGCCAAGCAGAAACATGGTCATGAGACCAAGATTAACAACTAGCTACCTTTGGAACTACCACCACAGGAACTGTAATGCTTCCAAGTGGTCAGGACTCCATTTGAAAATGAGCAGCTTCCCTGTACTACCCAGCGCTCCCTAGTACCACATCAGGGCACCGAGACTGGCACAGGCAGATCAGCACATCCCCCGCTGAGATACCCTGCAGCACCCTTGGTTTTTCCTGGTTGCTTCTCCTCCAAACACTAACCAGATCAAACCATACCGTACGAGAGATGCAACAGGCAGTCTGGCACATGAAGAGTGAGTGAATGAAGGACTTGCCAGTGCCAAGGGGGAAGATACGGTGATGGACAGTAAGAATCTCTCCTCTCCCAGATTTCCTGGGAATATCCTTATTTCCACAACCTGCTTGTGGGATGTTTTGGGGCTTGGTGTTAATTCTGGAGCCTGACACACATTGGGTTGCGACAGGACAAAGCTGACTGCCAGGCCTTTCAAGCGACGTTTCAGCAGCGCCACCTTGTGACAGCCAGGTAGAGGCCCTGATGACCTTTCTGCTGAGGTCATGCCTGTCTCTCAATGCCAAGTGGTGGCGATTTCTGACAGTATGCCTCCAATGACAACTCCCCTTTTCCCTTCCCCCACACTCCCCAACTCCATCATACCCCATCATCAACCCCCTGCGTTTCAACTCCCCACACACAATCCGCCCAACCAACTGACAACCTCCCTGCTTTTCCTTCCCCACCTCTTCCCAGACCTCCTTCCTTTTGGATGGCAATGCCGAGCCTTCTTCTCACACATCCACAACCATGCCTTTCCCAGCCCTCAACCCTCCTCACCACCCTTCCCCATCCCTCACTGATAACCACCCTTCTCTCCCTCCTTCCACCCCCACTCCCGAATGACTCTACCCCATGCTCCCTTCCTTCCCACTGACAATACCTTTCTAATGTCCTCCCTGCTCCCGCCACCACATACTCCTCACCCTCAGTTGTAATAACTCGGCCTACAGATTTACCCCAATGGTGAGTTTATTTGTACAAACTGAGGGTCAGCTCATAAAGATGTCATCATAACCTGTACCAACAAATGCTGAAGGTACGAAAGGGAGACAAAGACTGACCTAGTCCAAACACAACGGCCGGCTGATATAATTCAAGGCTTGTGTTAAGATAGTGCCTGGTAAACAAGGCGAACGTAGAACCAGAAAACAATGAACCAAAACTGGTGTGTTGGAAACAGGCCTAACTGATGGACCAAATAGTGAAGGGATGGATTATTCCACCCATCACTCTCTTTGTGGGTCCTTAAAGAAGGACTTTTGGGAGAAAAATTGGCTTCTGGACTGAGCTTCACCATCATGGCTCTCACCCCCCACGATCTCCTGGGACCCTGGGCCTTTGTCATCCTGAGTCGAAGAGTTGTGCTGACCAGACAGCACCAGAGAGAGGGACTCAGATGCCGCTGCCACCACATCTACTGGCCCCTGCTGAATGCCAACACTGGCTGGGACGGAACAGGATTGGACTTTTAACAGCAGCAGCTCCAGCCCATCTCATCTAACCGTCTCCCAAAAGGACAGTTATCACCATCTTTGATACCATCTAAAAAGTTGTCAAATAGCAGGGGAGCTTCCCCCTAAAACACACCTCCTCCCTCTATCCTCCATCCCCTTCCCCCAACACAACTCTCATCCCCTCTCTAGTCTCTCCTCCCTCCCTTCAATCCCTCTCTGGTCTCTCCCCTATATGGCAACCCCCACACATGCCATCCCCACTGATAACCCCAAATACTCTTCTGTCCCCTTCGCACATACTCCCTCTCCCATGACAACCCCCCTCCCCAGACACCATCCTCCAATCCCCCATGGGAGGGACCACCCTTGCCCCTCCAATCCTTCCTACACACACATGCCCCGAACCCGTCCCGCCATACTTCTTTCCCACCCATGACAACCCCTACCCCTTCTCCACAACCATGACCCCCACCCCTTCTCCCCAATCCCACTCTGCACCCGACTTCAACCCCACTTGTTTGTCTCCCCTCCCCACACACCATCCCTATGACACGCCCACCCTGCCCCCTCAAATCCTCCCTCCCCCCACCATCCCCCAACCCCCACGACAACCCCACCTTCTCCTCCATTCCTCTCCCCCCCACACCATTCCCTAACCCCTCTGACCCCCATATTTCTTTCCTGCCCATGACAACCCCCCACACCTTCTCCATACACCATCCGCCAACCCCCGTGACACCCCCAACCTTTCCCCTCTCCCCACCATTCCCCACATGACACGACCACCCTTCCCCCTCCAATCCTCCCTGCACACACATGCCCCGAACCCGTCCCCCATACTTCTTTCCCACCCATGACAACCCCTACCCCCAACCTCCACAACCATCCCCTCAACCTCCCGTGACACCCCACATTCCCCCCACCCTTCCCCATAACACCCTCCCTCTTCCTCCCACCATCCCCCAACCCCCATGACACCCCCACCCTTCCCCATAACACCCTCCCTCTTCCTCCCCCCACCATCCCCCAACCCCCATGACACCCCCACCCTTCCCCATAACACCCTCCCTCTTCCTCCCCCCCACCCCCCCAACCCCCGTGACACCCCCACCCTTCCCCATAACACCCTCCCTCTTCCTCCCACCATCCCCCAACCCCCGTGACACCCCCACCCTTCCCCATAACACCCTCCCTCTTCCTCTCCCCACCCTCCATGACACCCCCACCCTTCCCCATAACACCCTCCCTCTTCCTCCCCCCCACCCTCCCCCATGACACCCCCACGACACCCCCACCCTTCCCCATAACACCCTCCCTCTTCCTCCCCCCCACCATCCCCCATGACACCCCCACCCTTCCCCATAACACCCTCCCTCTTCCTCCCCCCCACCATCCCCCCAACCCCCAGGACACCCCCACCCTTCCCCCTCTTCCCTCCCCCAACATATCCCCCAATCCCATAACATCCCCCATCCCCCCACCCCCCATGACACCCCCCGTCCCCCCCATTCTCAGCCCCGCCCCCTCACCTGCTGGTGCTGCCGGAGCTTCTCCTGTAGCAGCGCCTCGGTCAGCCCCACCCCCTCGCCCTGCGGCGCCGCCGCCCCCCCAGCGCTCAGGGCCCGGCCCGGGGCCGCCCGGAGCCGCCGGCAGCAGCCGCCCCTCAGCGCGCGTCCCCCGCACGCCGCCACCACAGCCAGCCCGCGAGCCGCCGCCATCTTCCTCCTCCCAGCGGAGCGCAGCGCGCAGGCGCGCGGGGCCGCCTCCCGCCCAATCAGAGAGCGCCGAGCCCAGGCCACCAATCCAGGCGCTCGGGGCAGGCAGGCGGCCGCCTGTGAGATTGAAAAGTACCTGCGCGGGGAGGGTGGGGGGAAGCTCAGCCAATCAGAGGAAAAATAAGTGAAGGCGACGCCCACGCCGCGGCCATCGACCTATCAGACAGCGGGACGGCATTGACCACGCCTACCTTGGCGAGGCAGACGAATCGCAAGCGACAGAAGGCGGGGACGGGCCTTGAGGGAGACGGACAGGCCAATGACAAACAAAAGGAGGCGGAGCTAAGAGGGCAGACCCAACCAATCACATGACATGGCTCGCCCTGAGCGAAGAACGGAAGGCGGCGAAGGTCAAAAGAGGCACATGGGCTGCTGCTGCTCGAAGCTGGGTCGCGACTGGGGGGCGGGGCTGTAGGGGGGAGGGGTAATGGAGGGAGGATGTGGATTTGAGGGGGGAAGGGAAGTGGGGGAGCTGGAAGGGATTGGGGCAGGGGAGGGAGGATGGGAAATGGGGGAGCTGGAAGGGGTTGGGGCAGGGGAGGGAGGATGGGGATTTGAGGGGGAGGAGGGGGTTGGGGGTAATGAGGTGAGGTTGAGGGTAATGGGGGGAGGAGGGGGATTTGAGGGGGGGAAGGGAAGTGGGGAAGCTGGAAGGGATTGGGGCAGGGGAGGGAGGATGGGGATTTGAGGGGGGGAAGGGAAGTAGGGGAGCTGGAAGGGATTGGGGCAGGGGAGGGAGGATGGGGATTTGAGGGGGGAAGGGAAGTGGGGGAGCTGGAAGGGATTGGGGCAGGTGAGGGAGGATGGGGATTTGAGGGGGGGAAGGGAAGTGGGGGAGCTGGAAGGGATTGGGGCAGGGGAGGGAGGATGGGGATTTGAGGGGGGGAAGGGAAGTAGGGGAGCTGGAAGGGATTGGGGCAGGGGAGGGAGGATGGGGATTTGAGGGAGGGGGAAAAGAGGGGTGGAGGAGGTTGGGAGTAATGGAGGGAGGATGGGGATTTGAGGGGGGGAAGGGAAGTAGGGGAGCTGGAAGGGATTGGGGCAGGGGAGGGAGGATGGGGATTTGAGGGGGGGAAGGGAAGTAGGGGAGCTGGAAGGGATTGGGGCAGGGGAGGGAGGATGGGGATTTGAGGGAGGGGGAAAAGAGGGGTGGAGGAGGTTGGGAGTAATGGAGGGAGGATGGGGATTTGAGGAGGGGGTTGGGGGTAATGAGGTGAGGTTGAGGGTAATGGGGGGAGGAGGGGGATTTGAGGGGGGGGAAGGGAAGTGGGGGAGCTGGAAGGGATATGGGGAGGATGGGGATTTGAGGGAGGGGGAAAAGGGGGGTGGAGGAGGTCGGGAGTAATGGAGGGAGGATGGGGATTTGAGGGGGGAAGGGAAGTGGGGGAGCTGGAAGGGGTTGGGGCAGGGGAGGGAGGATGGGGATTTGAGGGGGGAAGGGAAGTGGGGGAGCTGGAAGGGATTGGGGCAGGGGAGGGAGGATGGGGATTTGAGGGGGGGAAGGGAAGTGGGGGAGCTGGAAGGGATTGGGGCAGGGGAGGGAGGATGGGGATTTGAGGGGGGGAAGGGAAGTGGGGGAGCTGGAAGGGATTGGGGCAGGGGAGGGAGGATGGGGATTTGAGGGGGGGAAGGGAAGTGGGGGAGCTGGAAGGAATTGGGGAAGGGGAGGGAGGATGGGGATTTGAGGGAGGGGGAAAAGGAGGGTGGAGGAGGTTGGGAGTAATGCAGGATGGGGATTTGAGGGGGGAAGGGAAGTGGGGGAGCTGGAAGGGATTGGGGCAGGGGAGGGAGGGGAAAGGGGGGTGGAGGAGGTCGGGAGTAATGGAGGGAGGATGGGGATTTGAGGGGGGGAGGGAAGTGGGAGAGCTGGAAGGGATTGGGGCAGGGGAGGGAGGATGGGGATTTGAGGGGGGAAGGGAAGTGGGGGAGCTGGAAGGGGTTGGGGCAGGGGAGGGAGGATGGGGATTTGAGGGGGGGAAGGGAAGTGGGGGAGCTGGAAGGGATTGGGGCAGGGGAGGGAGGATGGGGATTTGAGGGAGGGGGAAAAGGGGGGTGGAGGAGGTTGGGAGTAATGCAGGATGGGGATTTGAGGGGGGAAGGGAAGTGGGGGAGCTGGAAGGGATTGGGGCAGGGGAGGGAGGGGAAAGGGGGGTGGAGGAGGTCGGGAGTAATGGAGGGAGGATGGGGATTTGAGGGGGGAGGGAAGTGGGAGAGCTGGAAGGGATTGGGGCAGGGGAGGGAGGATGGGGATTTGAGGGGGGAAGGGAAGTGGGGGAGCTGGAAGGGGTTGGGGCAGGGGAGGGAGGATGGGGATTTGAGGGGGGGAAGGGAAGTGGGGGAGCTGGAAGGGATTGGGGCAGGGGAGGGAGGATGGGGATTTGAGGGGGGAAGGGAAGTGGGGGAGCAGGAAGGGGTTGGGACAGGGGAGGGAGGATGGGGATTTGAGGGAGGGGGAAAGGGGGTGGAGGAGGTTGGGAGTAATGCAGGATGGGGATTTGAGGGGGGAAGGGAAGTGGGGAGCTGGAAGGGATTGGGGCAGGGGAGGGAGGGGAAAGGGGGGTGGAGGAGGTCGGGAGTAATGGAGGGAGGAACGGGATTTGAGGGGGGGAAGGGAAGTGGGAGAGCTGGAAGGGGTTGGGACAGGGGAGGGAGGATGGGGATTTGAGGGAGGGGGAAAAGGGGGTGGAGGAGGTTGGGAGTAATGCAGGATGGGGATTTGAGGGGGGAAGGGAAGTGGGGGAGCTGGAAGGGATTGAGGCAGGGGAGGGAGGGGAAAGGGGGGTGGAGGAGGTCGGGAGTAATGGAGGGAGGATGGGGATTTGGGGGGGGGAAGGGAAGTGGGAGAGCTGGAAGGGATTGGGGCAGGGGAGGGAGGATGCGGATTTGAGGGTTATCAGGTCCCCCCCAAGTTGTATTTTCTTAAGACTTTAAACATGCTCATTTTTATAACCTTTCCTCACAGCTCAGATTAAATTGCTGATGATTTTTGTTGCTGTCCTCCGGCTTCTCTCCACTTTATCCAACTCTTTCCTAAAGTGCGGCGCCCAGAATTGGACACCACACCTCCCCCCTGCCATGTAGAGCGGGGTCATTATCTTCCATATGACACTTCTAGTCCTACACCCCAGAATGATATCAGCCTTTTTCACAACTGCATCCCATTGACAACTCATTCAATTTGTCATCCACTAGGACCCCTAGATGCTTTCCGGCAGTATGACCCCCCCGTAGCCAGGTCTTCCCCATTTTACATTTGAATTTTCTTCCTATAGGATGCACTTTGCACTTGTCTTTATTGAATTTCATCTTGTTCATTTCAGACCAGTTCTCCAATGTGTCAAGGTTGTTTTGAATTCTAATCCTGACCTCCAAGGCATCTGCAATGCTCCCAGCTTGGTGCCATCTGTAAATCTCCACTCCATTGTCCACATCATTAATGAAAATATTGAATAGTGCCAGCCCCAGGACTGACCCACACAGAACCCCACTACATACATCCCCTGAATTTGTACTCTGAGTACCCTCTTTCAACCAATTGGGCACCCACCTTAGAATAATCTCATCTAGCTCGCATTTGTCCTTGAGGGGGCCATTTAAGGATCTGGGGCAAAAATCTGTTGGATGATTTACTTGGGGATTGGTCCTGCTTTGAGCAGGGGGGTTGGCCTAGATGACCTCCTGAGGTCCCGTCCAACTCTGTTATTCAATGCTTGCTTGTTATTCGATGACACCAGGCCCTGTGGACTTGCATATATTGAACTTACCTAAATATCCTTTAGCCGGTTCTTTCCCTATTTTGGCTTGTGTTCCTTCCCCCTTGCCTCTTTGGACATTTTAGATTTCCCTTTGTTTATGTCACAGGTTAAAGAAAAAACCCAAAGCTCAGACACTATCAAGCTGTTCCATTCTTATCCATTCCAGCTGGCAGGCTGCGTTCCAGCCATTCCTAGGCAGCCCACTGCATCTGGTGATACAGACCAAGCATGTGCGGGGAGAGCGGGGGGTATGGGACAGATGGATTTTATTGAAATGCAGGCACAGCAAGTAGTTTCCTTTTTCAAGAGGAAGATGAAGAAGCGCGTTTAGTGCTACGGGACCAACCCCGGCCTCGACCCCTGCCCTCCCCACGCACGCAGATGGGTTTTCCTACTCCCCTCCCCATTTACTCAGGAGACATAACTGCAGCATTACAAATAAAAACAAACTCCCAAAACAAGCACCAGCTGTTCTGGGGGTGGGGTGGGGGTGGGGGGGAAATCAAAAATAAAGTCAGCAAACCACCCCTCCTCCTCCTCCCCCTCCCGGTGAACTCTGTACAAGGACACGTTGAACCAGTCTCTGGTCAACAGCTAAAAAGGCCCCCCGCCCTACGGCTCCAGCAGCTTGCCCAGGAACCGCAAGTTGAGGATCTTCAGCTGCTCCTCCAAGTCCATGCGGACGATGCCATCCTCTCCGTCGATGCTCAAGAGGACGCCCGTCGCCTCCCGGTCCTCCCCCAGGATCACCTTCACCTGGAGAAAGCAAGCACAGAAGCTTGAGGGGCAAGGGGATTATGCTCCTGTTAGATTTGCTGCAGGAAGTCAGAACGGATTGTGTCCACTGGGGGGGGAGGGAAAAGGGAGGTAAAAGGGGCATGGTTAAAGCATAGGACTGGCTCCACCGGGTCAATAAATTCCCATCTATGATCCTCATCTGGCTGCCCCAAGTGGAATTATCTTTCCAACCCCCTGGGACACAGGGCACTGCTTTAGGATCCAGAGATGGAAAATTCTAAAAGAAAGCTAGGTATTATAATTATCCCCATTGTACAGATAGGAAAACTGAGGCCCAAAGAGTCAAAGTGATTTGCCCAAGTGAAAACTGAACCCAGCTCTCCAGAATCCCAGACTAGCCCCCTAACCCCTGGAGCATCCTTCCTCTCTAAGCAATACATGTGGTGGGGAGGGTTGTTCGTATGCTCAGTACAATCCTGATTAGCTAAAGGCTGGTGGAGAGAAGTGAAGTGTTCAGATAAGCAAGGGAGCCAGTTAGATGAGCTCGGAGTTGAAGGAGCCCCTAAGAACAGACACCAAGGTGGTCTCAGAGAGAGCAGGCAGTCTCCATTTCCATGTCTTCTCTATTTAGACTGGAAGTCCCTCAGGACGGGGCTAGTCTCTTACTCCGTGTCTGGGCAGCGCCTGGCATGATGGGTACTCAGCCCTCAGTCTGAACATGAATATTCATGATCTCTGCAGCTTGGAAAGACCAGCTGCATCAGAACAAAGTGTGACCATCACATCTATGAAACCTGGCCATTTTAAGTGCACGTCAGATCTTTAACTCCCTATTAGTCACGACGGGGATCCCCGACAAGCACAACTGGCAAAGGAGCTATTCTCGCTTTCATTCTGTGGTGCCCACACCGTGCAATATGTTCCCAAACACAGAAGAGAGCATGGTCCCAGCCCCATGGAGCTCAGTCTAAAAACTCTGATGGATGATGATTATATTGCAGGAGAGCCTAGGAGCTGCAGTCACGGACCAGAACCCCATTGTGCCAGGCTCTGTACAGGCAGGATAAAACCTCCTGGGTGACCTTGGGCAATTCATTCTCCCACACACACCCTCCTGTGCCTCAGTTTCCCCATCGGGAAAACAGGCATGACGACTCTGACCTCCTTTGTAAAGCACTTTGAGGTCTGCTGATGGAAAGCACTAGGTAAGAGCGAGGGATGATGGTTATAACTACTTGAATGGGGACTATTTTGGTGGGACATATTACTGCTATCTGGGGGACAATTCCCTCCCCTTGTACTCCTAACAATCTAGGGCCAGGACCATTGTCCGCTCTGTTTGTACAGCACCTAGCCCCCTCCCCCGGCTGCCCCATAGGCAGTACCGCACCAACCAGGAACAAATGACTCTTAATCAAGACCCAACACAGACATACAGAATCAGGTTCTACGTAGGACAGTTTAATCCAACCACCTAGAGATGCAATTTGATCAGAGCTGCCCGACAGACGAGTTGGCATTCACGTACCTTATTGTTTTTGGTCGGTATGACGGGCTCCAGGTGCTCACTCGAAATGCTGACCACCTTCTCGCTGTCCTTCAGGTAGACCGAGCACATTCCGCCCTGACGGGAGAGGACAGCCTGGTCATGCGCTGACACCAAGCCAAAGGGCCCTTTCAAACCCGTTTGTAGAGCACACCTGAGCTCAAACGCAAAGCCGAGAATTCATCTCTTCCCACCCCAGGACGAAAACCCTCTGGAATTCCAGGAAGATTCCCACTGATCCCAAGAAACGCTGTTCCTCCCTCAACAGCGACTTAGTGTTCCTCCACACCGCAAGCGAAGGTCTGATTGCAGCCTGGTGGGCTTTGATCTAGCTCACACAAGTAAACAAATGCCTCTGTACACACATCAGCACAATATTCAGCAAAGGGGAGCCATCCACGTACATGCCCAAGTGGCTACGATCATCGACACTGCTGTTACCCACACCCAGGTGTGCCGCAGAAACAAGACACAAGAGCCTTCTCCTCTGCAGCGTGTGGTGTCTGAAAGGCCTTTGCGTGTGTGCTTGCTGCTAACCGAGTGTGTTCTCACAGCTCATCTTCCTCCCTTAACCTTTCCTCCCCCCTTACTGGCCTGGCAATTGGACACATTTGGTTATTCACCGTGCCACGTGTTCTTATTGGCCCCCGCTCTGTTCTCTGCCTCCCCATGCACTATCCTGAACAATTCAAATCTGTTCACACCTGGCATCCTGGTGATCACCTGTTCTGTTCATTCCCTCTGGGGCACCTGGCACTGGCCACTGTCGGAAGACAGGACACTGGACTAGATGGACCTTTGGTCTGACCCAGTACGGACATTTTTATGTACCTTATGTCTGCATGGGGGAGGGATAAACATTGGAGGACGCCAGACCCAATACAGCCGTGCATGCAGGCGGTACTTTGGTCTGGGTCTCTCCCCACACCCCCTCTTCTCAATACCTGCACGATCCACACCTCGAAGCTATAAATACCCTGAATTAGATCAGATGGAGAATTCAGAAGTGACGGTGACCTGGCTACTTGCTTCTAATTCGCTGCTCCAGACAGGGCTGTTCCCTACAGCAATATTCTCCAGGGCTTTTCCTAGTCCTAACTCAAAAGGCCCCAGGGAGTTGCCCTCAGGCCAACAATTCCACAGCACAGTAATTCTCCCTGTCAGGACGCTTTCCTTGGTGCCTAGCCAGAGTCTGATTAATTTCACTCGAATTATTCCATCCCTTTCCTTAGTAATTACACCCATCAGACCCCTCCCTTGTGCCCCATTGCTCCCCGGCCCCACAACCCAAAAGCGGGGCTCTCCCCGCTACGCACCGTCACGCTGCGGATCACTCCCGTCTGCCCCACCACCTGGCTGTCCACATAGGTGTCTCGAACTTTGACCTGGATGTCGGTGGTGACCCAGTCGCTGGAGTTCTGCTCGATGCCGGAGCCGGGGGTGTGAGGGTTGTAGCCCCCGGGAGAAGGAGCCCCTGGTGTCATGGGGCTATAGCCCACTGGGCTGGGACTGGGGCTGGCCTGTGGGGAAGCAGGAGCACAGAGTTAGAGGTCTCTGCTCTCCGGACACTGACCCCTCACGAATTCCTGTTGGAAAACGGCCACGTCACATCCTGGATCTCGCTACAACGTGCGGCTCGGCCTGGTATTTTACCCAGCAAGGAGCTTGGACGGTACCTGATACGCCATGGGCGACGGGGTCGGGTGGTAACTGGCTGGCGAGTGGGTGTTCTGGTAGCCTACGGGGCTAGGTGCCACCTGGTGGTAACTCTGAGGGCTGGGGCTTGGCTGATAGGAGCCCTGAGGAGATGGAACAGCGTATGGAGAAAACTGGTCGGTGTTGTACCTGCAATGAAGAGAGACAGGCAGTGAGGAGAGGGGTAGAACACATGTAGGAACCCAGCGGGGCTCCAGTCCCTGTCCTCCTGCCCTAAGAGATCAGGGCATGGAGCCATAGACACGGGGATTGGAGATCGGCTCCGTTCCTTTCCTGGACCGGCAGCACCACGAGCACAGAAACAATCGGATCTCTGGAAACAAGGTTGGGGACTATTGCCAAGCTCCGGCAGGCAGATTTCCTTTCCGGACAGGCGTGCCCGGAGAGAGAGCAGTGTCACCACAAGGCGCTGGGAGGCGGCACTGCCTCTTGTTGGGGGTCAGGCAGCAGGGGGCACCCCGGGGAAGGGAGGAATGGGCACCACCATGAGGCTAGAAAGCGATGCAAGGCCTGCGTCAGTAAGTGCCCTAATGCTGGGTGCAGAGATTCACCCCAACCTGGCAAAAGACTCTCCCCTGTCCCCGCTCCAGGGGTACGCGCACTCACATGGCTGGGGTCCCCGGCGTCTGCGGATTGTACGGCGGATTGACCTGCGGAGACGAAGGGTCGGGATAGCCGGGAGTCTGGGGGTTGGGGGTCCCCCCGTAGCCTTGCGGGGAGGGCGTGGGCTCGTCATCGAAGCCGTATTCAAACTCCTCATCCGCCCTGGGGAGGAGAAGGCATCATTCGCACAGCACGCTGGAGACAACCACCCCTTGGGAGCACTCTGAAGTAATCCCCCCCGCCCGGTCAGTTCTCCACTCGCCAGCGGAGGGCGCCACACTCAGATCCAGAGTTCGCTTTGAGCTCCTGTGACACATCCAGCCGCCCCTCCCGCTTCCCCTCTCCGCCCCAGGACGAGCCACGAACCTGGAGGGCGTATTGGGGTTGTTGGGGTCCCAAGCCCCACTCTGCGCAGGCGTCCGGCTGCCGTCATGCAGCGGTGTCTGGGAGCCGTAGTGCGGGGTCCTGCTGCCTGAAAGAGCCCAGCGCGCACCCGGTTAGCACCGTGCCCGGGCAGTGGAGATGGGGAGGGGCCGGGTCCTACGTCGCCCTTCTTCCATCCACACCGCCCCCCTCCCGCTGCCGGGATCTGGGGGAGAAGCGCAGGTCCATTGGGCTCTGCTATGACCCAGCGCCATCACGTGGGGCAGGGAGCATGGGCACAGAGTGGGTCGACTGCAGGGCTGGACAGTCCCAGTCCCCACCCCCTCCATTTCCCGGGGAGCCCCCTACCATAACCCTCTTATCCGGGGCCCAATTCCCCCTGCCCCCGCGGCAGCAGGCTCAGCTCACTCACCGTCGTGCAGCGGAGTCTGAGAGCCGTACATGGGGGTGCGGGAGCCGGAGCCGTACATGGGGGTCTGCGAGCCGTACATGGGGGTGCGGCCGTAGGCGGAGGTCATGCCGCCAGGTCTCCTCGAACCCCTGCCAGCGAGAGAGGAGTTGCTGTACACTTGCCTGCTCTGCCCGCCACTAGCGGGCCTCAGCCTTCCGCTGAAAGCTGAAGCTGCCAACAAGGGCGGGGGCACTGAAGTGAGCCCCGTTTGCCACCAAGTTGCCGGTCACTACCCAGCCGGGCTGGCTTAGCCGGGGTCCTAGAGGTTAGCGACTCCCCTTCTCCAAGGGAGTTTCCCCCTGCTCCCCTTCCAACCAGGGGAGACCTAGGGACCTCCTCTGCCCCCAGCCGGATCGGCACACGCTTCAACCACGGAGCAGGGCCGCCAGCCTCCATTCTGGGCTTGATCGGCCCAGATCTGGGCCCCGCATAAAACAAGCCTATAGCACGGTTCCCAACTGTGGGACTCAGCTGACCGCCCAGGAGCCTGAGTCCCAGACCCGGACTCGTGGCCAGGGGACAGTGCGAAGGCCAAAAGCGTAACTGGGTTCAAAAAAGGAGAGACGTTCATGAAGGGCTATTAGCCAGGGTGCTCCGGGACACAACTCCATGCTCTGGGTGCCCCTAACCCGGGCCTGGACCACAAGGGATGGATCCCTCAGTAATTGCCCCAGGCTGGTTTTCCCTCTGAAACACCTGGCTTTAGCCCAGTATCCAGTCTTCCCACAGCGGCCAGAATGACCACTGGTCTGACCCAGTACGGCCATTCTTATGTTCTTACTGGGCTTCTGAGCGCCTCAGCTACAGAGCAGGCCCCCAGCGCGCCAGGCGCTGTACAAATACAGGAGTGCAGTCCCTGGGCCAGAGCCGACCCCAGGCACCCCAAACTGGGCTCCCCCCCAGAACAGGCCCCGTCTCCCCCGCCCGCCGCACTTACACGGTCGTGAGGCGCTGGCGATCCACGGAGATGGTCTGGCAGGTGGAATGGAGCTCCACGCGGGCCGTGGACTCGGTGGCATCCTTCACCACGCCAATGTAGCCTGCAAGAGACAAGGCCTCAGCACTCCCAGCCTGAGCTCCCACAGGGCACGCAGCGGGGGGCACCCAGCCTGAGCATCGCCAAAGGCCACCCGGAAACCAGGCCACGAGCCAAGCGCATGTGGCCAGAGCGCCAGCTGGAATCCAGAGCTCCCCTGCTCTGTGGTAAGAACCTGCTGGGAGCTCAGGTCTTCGCGGTCCTCACTCCACGGAGAGAGGGAAGGGCAGCCCGAGGCTGGGTTTGAACTTCGGAGCTCACCTTAGGGACTCCCCTGCATGGCAGGGACAGACGAGCTGCCCTCCAACAGCAGAGACTCCGCATGGGAGCAAAACCCGCAAGTCCTGCCTCCCTGCTCTAACCACTAGACAGCACCACCCTCCCACAGCCAGGAATGGAACCCAGGAGCTTCCCCCCCCCCCCCCCCAACTCCTTGACCCCAACTATTAGACCACGAGGTGACCTGCTGCCCCTGGGGATTCCTCACCGCTCGACAGTCCCCCACTTCCCCTCCACACGCTAATGGAACAGATCCTGCCCTGCTACAAAAGGGAGAGGACCGCCCCCGTCCGGTAACCGGCCCATTACCTTTGTAGGGTCCCTGGGAGATCCGCACCGTCTGCCCAATCAGGTCGTTGTCCCTGCGCCCGCGGCCTCGGCTCATCCCGCCCCCGCCGAAGCCACCTCGCTGACCTGTGGGGGGGGGGCAGAGATCAGAGCGGGAAGGGCCCCCGGGGCTGCAGCCTTGCATCCCAGTGTTACCGACCCCCCCCCCACCACCACCTCGCTATATGGAGTCGAAGGTCACTGTAGTGCCGCACCGCTCCACTCCATCACGCAGGGTGGGCCGGGGCGCTACAAACCCCAGGGCCAGAGCCGACAGAAATCCCCAAACCGAGGCTCAGCCCCACAGGACACCCACCTGCCGCGCTGGGGTGCATGGGGCTGCTGATCCGAGGACTCATGGGGGCAAAGCCTCCGACGGTGAAGTTGGTGACGTCCCGGGGCTGCAAATGGGAAAGCACGTGAGAGCAGGAGGGGGGACCCTCCTGCAGAGCCGGGGCTCCCAGGGGAATGAAGGAATCTCTGGGTTCATCTCCCCCACGCACAGCTGGGAGCGGGGGAGGGAAATTTGGGGATTAACCAAGGAGGAGCCAGGGTGACACAAGGGGGCGCTATGTTCCCCCAGAACCAATGAGGAAGAAATAGATCTGCTCCTCCCAATGCAACCACACTTGGGGTCTTTTCCTTTGAGACCCCCGGAAGCTGCTGACAGGAGAACGGAACTAGGCAGCCTGAGCCAGCCTCATGGAGATGGGGAGGCAGATCCAGGACAGACAGGCTCATGGTACAACGGGGAGGCAGGACACGACACCGGACAGCCCATTGGTCGGCTTCAGGCAAGTCCCACCCGTCCCACTACCTCTGGTGAGGCCCCGGGCGGGCGTCTCCCTGGGCTCCTTACCTTCGAGCCCCCAGCCAGCACCAGGTGGCGAGTCTTGCACACAAACATGCCCCCGTTCTCCACCAACTTCTTGCAGTGCAGGAATCCAAAGCCGCGGAAGAGGTGCCTGATCTCCCCCTCGCGACCCTGGGGATGGAGAAGTGGGGGGGGGGGGAAGAGAAGAGTTATTCCGGGGACCCCCTCTAACCCGGGCACGCTGGGGCTGCATTCAGAGCCCGGCCGCAAGGCAGGGAGGCCAAATTCACAGCCTCCCGGGGCCAGGGCACGTCACAGAGTCAAGAGACAGCTGAAGCTCCCAGTCCCCGGAGCCTGCCCCTCGCCCACCACTGCACTGCAGCCACCTCTGGAATCCAACGCAGCAGTTGATCAAAGCTGCTTAGCAAGGGATCAGGACAGGAAGTGAAGAAGAAAACTCTTCCCAGGTGCAGGGGGAACCCAGGGAGGTGGGGGAAATTAAGAGGGTTGAACGATGGTCACAAACATGCTGCCTCTTGTGAAAATAGCCATGGGGTTCCTCCCCACGCTCAGGGTGTCTGTTTACTGAGATAACGCTTCCAGCTGCATGTCACGCCACAGGGGGCTCATGGCGAGCCCCACGCAGGGGTCAGCGGTGATTCCAAGGGGAGACCACGCCCCGAGTTGCCAGTTCTCCCCCCCCTCCCCTGTGCGCCCCCAATGATCTTTCCCCTTCAAGTACCAACCCAGCCCAGGGACAGTTGGAAGAGCGCCCTCAGAGGTGGCATGACCTCCCAGTGGAGTGCTGGGGCCCGCTCTTCACCCCGCTCCCCACACAAGCCCAGGGCCTGCCTCTCAGGAGGCGCCTCCCCCCTCACCGAGTGCGGCCCGTCGATGACTTTAACGATGTCCTTGACGTGGATATTGTTCTGCTCCGAGTCCAGGGCTACGGCGAAGCGATTGTCCTTCTTCCGCGTCACAGCCTGATGCCGGACTGTCACCACCTTGCCGTACATGTTCAGGACCTGCCCGGGGGATGGGGAAGGGAGAGAGGAATCACTATAGCCGGGAAGGAAATTTTCCCCGCAGGTCAGACTGGCAGAGACCCAGGGGGCTTTTCACCTTCCTCTGGGGTCTGGGTCATTTGCTGGTTGGCACTGGAGTAAATGGTGGACTCTCTGGAACTGGAAGTCTTTAAATTAAGACTTGAGGCCGTCAATAACTCAACCAGAGGTTCCAGGTGGACCCACCAGTGTGAGTGGGCGAGGGTCTCTGGTCTGTGACATGCAGCAGGTCAGACCAGATGATCCCTTCTGGCCTTACAGTCTCTGAATCTATGAGATTGGCTTAGGGGTCCTATCTCCTGGCAGTGTCTCTCTGTGGGGGCTTCTGCCCAAGATCCCAAAACAACCCAGCAGCCCAGAGGGATGAGAGCCCCTGTCAATAAGGCCAGACGGGACCACTGATCATGTAGTCTGACCTCCTGGATAGCACAGAGAAAAGAACCCAGGCAGTTAGGATTGCGAAGGATGCTGGGGGAGGGGGGACGGACGGACAACTCAGTCGCCTCTCCTCGTCAGGCCTGGAAGCAGGTCTGGTCAGACCACCGAGGGGGAAACAGGAACCCACCTTCAGGCAGAATGCGGAGTTCCAGCCTCAAGCTGGGCAGAGGCCAGATCACTTTGATCCCATTCATCCTTATGCCGATCACCACGCGTGGGTGAGAAAGCCAAACGCCGAAGGGATCAGAAAGGAATTCTCCTTCCCGGCTGGCGGGGTGCACGCTGCCGGGAGGGATCGGACCCGGGCCCACGGCAGAGGCAGGCTGCCAGGACCTTTGGGCTGATCCAGGGCAATCGCTAGGTTTCTCCTGCCTGCCCGGAGAGAAGCCAGCAGCAAAGCTCCCGAGCTGCCTCGTTAGCGCTCCAGGGCGACCGTTCCGTGCCCGACGCCGGGAGAGCCACACACACCCACCTGGAAGGTCTCCCGCTCCAGGCGGACTATCACCCCGACGGTCTGGGGATCCAGCTGGACCAGCTCCCCCCACTCGTGCTGCCCACCCACGTCCACGCCGGAGGCCGTCTCGGAGCAGAGCTGCAGGTCCCGAGGCAGCACCTTGAGCTGGAAGAGGGGCCGCGAGTGAGCGAGGGGCCCCGGGAAGGGGGTCGGTAAGAGGGAAGCACCCTGAGCTCCGTCCCCGCCCCGCTCACCTCGTGCATGGTGAGGTCGGAGAAGAGGATGACGAAGTTCTCCTCCACCCGCACGATCAGCCCCGTGTCGCCCTCGAAGCGCCCGGCGATCACCTTGACGTGGTCGCCCATCTTGAAGTACTTGCGCAGCTCCTGGGCTGGGAACTCCAGCATGTCCTGGGGGGGGGGGGGGAAGGGGAACGGGGTCAGGGCGGGACGCAGGAGAGGGGGTGGGGAAGCCGGGCGCAGCCTGGTGCAGGGCTCACAGCTCTGTTGTTTTACGTTCCTGGGCTAATCCCGGAGATGTCTGGGATCACAGCATCCAGGAACACGCCTTCCAAGAGGCCCGCTGCCCCCAATAGCTACAGCCAGGAGTATCACACCCCCACTTGGTCTCCCCCTTGGCAGCCAAAGGGCCTGGCCGCCCACCCCCTACCTTGAGATCCTCGTGCTTGGGCATGATGGTGATTTTGTTGCCGTCCACGCTCAGGATCTTGCCCTGCAGGTTGATCAGCTCCCCCTCGCACACCTCCACGTTGTCGCCAGGCTGGAAGTTGTGTTCCCGTTCCTTCCCTGCCCAAGGGAGAGCACCGTGACTCGCGGGGAGGGCGCCGCCGCCAGGCAGTGGCAGCCCCGCCCCTGCCTACAGCACGGCCCCCTCGGGATTCGGGGGCGAGACCGGAGGTGGAGCCCAACCCTCCCGTTGATTCCCGGGGGCTAGACGGACGCCCCGCTGCCCACGAGTCATTGCCACGAACCTGTGCCTTCCGTAACCACCTCCAGATCGATGCCTTCCGGCTGGTCCTCAAACTTCTCCAGCTCAGACAGGGTGGGCTTCACCCCCTCCGTGATCTGGCAGCCGGGGGGACAAAGGCAGAGAGATTTCAGAGAAGGGGAGGGGAGACGGAAACCCAAACGGGGCCCGTAGAGCTTCCCTCCAAGCAGAGGTTCTCGTCAGGCTCCCTGCCTTGTCCCGCAACAGGAGAGGAGAGCGGGGCTTTGCGCCCGGGGGGGGGGGGGGGGGGGGTTCATCTCAATCCCCAAGGGGGAGTCTGGCAGGCAAATGACACATCCAGATGGGGATCTTGATTTTTGAATTTTTGCCCCAAATATTACGTTTTCTGAGGGGGAGAGGGGGTGACACCCCAAAAACCTCATTTGAGAGACCTGGTTCCTGCTCCGGCTCAGAGCCCCACCTTGACAAGGGGCTCTTGGCACGGATACTCACCACGGCCGACATGGCGAAGCTCTTGAAGAGGAAGCCCTTGCGACTGTAACGATTGCCTTCGAAGATAAGGAAATCGCCGTCGGAAGCAACATCTCCCCCCAAGGACCTGGTGGGGGGAGCATCAGAGGGTCAGGCACCCACAGCGGCGGCTTTCTCAGAAGAGGGAAAGGCGGTTTCGTAACGGGACAGCAGAGCTGCAGGGAATGGCGGTTCTACCTCGATTGCCCCGGGAGGTCAGGACTCCAGAGTTAGCTCTCTCACCAGCAGCTGTCTGGATTGCCCGTCTGGGGCGAATCCACCCAGCTCCCAGGGGTAGGGAGCGGGTTTGACTGCCCTTCCTATGGCTCAGAGCCCCTCGCCACTGAAAGAGCCCAAGTCCCAGTGCGCCTGCGGATGGAGCTGGAGGAAGACTTGATGGAAGGATGACAAATCATCACCATCTCGATCCACCTGTGACCCACGGACCCTGCAGTGCCAACTGGCAGAGGGTTTTACAGAGATCCATTGAGTCAGATAGCTACATAACTCCCCAAAAGTGGCATGTGAGGTGTCTACCAATAGCCAGCTGCCCATTGGTCACCATAATCGCTGCAAAATATCCCTATGGATAATATTTTAGTAGCTAACTATCAATCCTGAATGTTGTGCTCTTAAGGTCTGTTAAGCCAGGTCTCCAGGAGGGGACTACCTCGGCTATGTTCCTTTCAGGCAGCAGGTAAGACACCTATCTCCCTGTCTGGCCCCGTGTATCGGGTGTTGTATGCCTATTTGCAGGTCGGGCCAGGTGCAAATTGACAGACTGCAGAATCTACAGGAAGAAACAAACCCCGGGGGTTGGGGGTCCTGTTTAGGAATAAAGACAAAGGATTGATGTGGGATATCTTGGGAGTCCACTGAATCCTTCACCTAGGAGGCAAGCGGACAGCCTGTGTGTCAGGAAAGAAGAGTCCCAGCTAGCCAGACTGAAAAGCCCCGCAGGGATTTTAGGAGAGCAACATTCTACAGAACAGGAGGGGTCATCTTCCTTTAGCCTGCGCTCCAGGGAGCATGTTACGGTTTTATTGTCTTTGCAACCATTTGTTTCCAGTTCTTCTCCTTGCCACTACTTGAAATCTCCCTGCTTTATTCAACACACTTCTGTCAGATTTCACTATAAACCTATCTACGGGCAGAGACAATGTTCCCTTGCGCTAAGGCCACACTGCCCACCTGGATCATCCCCTGCAAGAAACCGGCAACTTACCGGATCTTTTCAGCATCAAACAGCCGTTGGGGGGGCCTCTTGAACTTCTTCCGCTTGGCGAACCAGTCCTTCTGCAATTCAAGGAGGGGAGGGGGAAACAGTCACCCCTGGGCCTGGGGGGTCAGGAATCCCCGGCAGACTGTACGAGCAGGATACCGAATGCCACCGCCAGACGCTCCGGAAAGGCATTTGCCCGCCTCTCCGGGGGGGATAACAGAAGGGTCCTGCTGATCATGGGCTGTGAGCAGGAGGAACCTGCCTCTCCTAGGGCAGTAGTGCACAGCGAGGTGCACCGGGGTAAGCGCTTGATAGTGGAGAAATGCATCCCCCGGTCATCAACTGGGTAACTATGGGGATACAGACATGCCAACACACGCCACCCCTGCCAGCCCTGGGGCACCAGGGCATGAACAGCCTTCCCTCGCAGCGCGCTCAGCAGGACAGAGCGCAGGGAATCCTGCCAGCCAACATACCAGGCTCATGCGAGCTTTGATGCGGTCAAAGTCGATCCGCGGGATCATCTTCAGAGAGATCTGGTTCTGGCTCGGCTCCACATAATCCACCTGGAAGGGAAGACGGCATGAGCTCAGGAGAGGAGGAGGGAAGCGTCCCGGAGACGCCAGCCACGGCCAGTCTCACTCGCAGCAGCAGGACAGGAAGACGGTGGGGGCGCCTGCGGGGTCCAGGGTCACGCTAGCTGGGGACAGAGCAGAAATCGAACCCACCTCATTGCAATCTCTAGCTCCCGCTCCCACCCATGGCAAGGCCGAGGATTCCCAACACCCAGCTCCAGTGAAGACAACGTTCCCGGACGCCAACGACAGCCTGCCCCGGCTCAGAGCCTCCCAGTGCGGGCATTAAAGGTACCCCGGAACGCTCACTGCCTGAGCCCCAACCCTGTGCTCTGAGCCAGCCAGCGCCCCGGCCCGTACCTGGGCAATGTCGTCCTTGTAAATGCCTCTCTTGAGCCGGACCCAGGACTTGGGCTTCAGGTTGGTCACCTCCTTTACCACCTTCAGCACGTCCGTCATCTCCTTGATGGGCACCATCTGCTGGTTCCAGTAGCCCATCCGCAGGTTGCCTACGCCCTCGATGGCCTGCTTCACGTGGGTCTGTTTGTAGGCCTCCACGTAGATGTAGCCCTTCACGTGCTCAGGGGCCACCACAGACTTGATCTGCAGGGGCTGCGGGTGGGCAGGGAGGGAGTTCGGTCAGCTATGGGGGCTGGCCTCAGGCGTGCTCCAGCCTAGCCAATCCCCCTTCGACAGATGGGAGCCCGGCTCAAGTCAGGAACTGCACAACCCACTCCCGTCTCTCAACAAGCTCTGTGGGTCAACGGCGCTAAGCCACCCCCCAAAGCTGAATTGAGTTGGGGGGCCAAGGGGACTTCTGCCCTCCATCCTTACCGTGTCCGTGAACTGGTAGGCGATGAACTTCCTCATCAGGGCTATAGCGGTGGCACGTTCCTCTCCGATCTGGGGAGAGAGGAGAAGAGGCGGCCATGAGAGAAGCCTCTAGCCAAAGAGATACCCCCGCGCCCCAACTCAGAGAGGAGGCAGCGTTCATGGCTAATGAAAACCCAGCCATGGGGCAGCTAGAGCTCGCGATTCAGGGTTTAGAGGGGTTTCAGTAGCATCCTCCCCTGGCTGGAACGTACCTTGCACTTCACAGTCCACAGGTTGGGATCCCTGAGTGGAAGGGAAAAGAAAAAAGAGCCGGTTAGCAAAATAACCTTTGTTATGTGTGACATGGGCAGACTGGGTGCCAATTCCTGCCAGAGCCCCAGGCCAATTTACTTGTGTATTAGTATAGATCAAAGTGATTATTAAATGAGGTGCAACCCCTCTACGTAGCAAGGTACAACCCCTCTACGCAGCAAGGTGCCGCCTCACACCTTGTACTTGTTGGTTCGATCAAAACAACTCTATCCATCATTTTACCCTTTTGCCCCTGTCATTGGGATGGGTCGGCCTGTTCCCTGTTATCTGTGGAATGTTCTGGGATCGTGCATCTTGGTACCATGTTTATACTATAACTATGCTAAATGAATATGTATTTCTGCAATATCAGCCCTTTCCTTGCCAACTTCTGTGAGCAGAGCCTGCCTCTTGCTTACAGCTTAACTTTGCTTCATATTAGCAAAGGCTTGACCATTACTTTAGTTCAGGCTTCATACTGGGCCTTCGTTAGGCCTTCACTTACTACAGATAAGTCCTGGTCTACGCTGGGGGGAGGGGAGGATTTTATCACGGCATCTTCATGGCGGTGAGTTGACCGCTCCCGCTCCCCCATCCACTCCACTTGTGTCTCTCACAGTACAGGAGTCCACAGGGGAGAGCTCGTGGATTGATTTATCACGTCTAGACTAGACCTGATAAATCGACCCCCAATGAATCAATCACTACCCGTGATCCGGGGGGGCAGCGCAGACCTGCCCTAAAAGTGTAGCTGGTGTTTAAACTTCAGGAAAATGAATTGGCTGTTACTTGCATTTTCACTTATCTGTATCCCATTAGCATATAGCAGCAAACACGTACACTGCGTATACCCCTCTAACTGAACGGAATGCAAGTGAAGAACTTCAACAGACAAGGGCTCATGTCAAAGCAAGGGTTCACTGCGGGTGATGATCGGAGATCGAAGACTCAACATACACTCCTCGCTCTCCATCAGCAAAGGAAAAGCCCACGTGGGTAGTGACCTGGTCAGGTTGTTTTCTGGGAGAAGCTGTGTGTGTGGATTCAAAGAAAAATCCCGGATCTCTGGACTGCTTGGACTCTTACAGGGAAGTGCACCTGATACAAAAGGGAGATCCCCAGAGACCATCTAGGTACCCTGAAAAGACCTTTGGGAAACCGTCAGTTAATTACATCCCTGCCGCCATTTGAAATTACAAATGGACTCACCTGTGCATATATTTTACCCGCTTTAACTTCTCAGTAACATTTCCTTTTCTTAACTAATAAACCTGTCGTTAGTTCATTATAGATTCGGCTGCCAGCCTTGTCTTTGGTATAAGAACTGGAGTACCAGTTGATCGGAGGTGACTGGGACTGGAAACAACCTAAATGTGATGTGGTTTTTGGTGTCAGAAACCATGTCATCACAATGCCCAGTTTGTCCGTGTCGTGGATAGCCTGGAGCGTCCAAGGGGACTGTCTGTGACTCCCGGGTAAGACTGGGGTAGTGTCCAGGAGTTCACATTTGTCACTGGCTTGGTGAAAGCTAATTACAGGACACACCACCAATCTGCAGTGTCTGTTTTCCGATAGGCTGCCCTCAGGCAGGCACTCACGGACGTGAGCCCCTCCAGACAGCGTGATACCTGGTACCCCCGCCCATGCCTCCCATTAGCTCAGGGTCTCTCCTCCGTGCCCCTTCGCCCACCACTCCTGGCCTCATGCCACGGTCCGTTCCCTGCCCTACCCTTCATGCGCCCTGGTCTTGGATGACCTCCCATCCCCCCTCCCCACCAGGTGCACGTTCTCCCAGGCGGAAGGGCCTTACTTGACACCGGGCAGTAACTGCTGCTGCGTGATATCGTCCGAAAGCTCATCAGAGCCGCCGTATACCCTGCCAGGGAAACAGAAGGGGAGAAGTGTCAGGCCCAGCAAGGTCAGCTGGGGGTTGTGACAGCGGCAATTCAGAGAGGCCAGGGCGGGCGGCACGCACCAGGGAGGAGGGGAATTCTCTGCCCCCGTTCAGAACCGAGCTAGGAGAACGGGCGCTCCACGACCCGCCAGCGCTTGGCTACGTTCAGAGTCAGGCCGGCCGAGGCACCAGCTGGGTCAGTCACAGACCCGGGGAACCAAGCAGAGCCTTCACAGGGCTCATCTCTAAACACCCCAGGCCCCGAAGGAAACGGAGACGGTCCTGCTGTTTCCCAGGGATCCATGCGGCACGGACAGCCTCTGTCTGCTCCTGCCGTTCGGTCCCTTTCCAGGCTGCAAGGCCTGGGGTGGGGGAAGAACCTGGCTTCCAGGCCCATGAGGACGGTGGTCGGGAAGAGCCCGGCATCACTGTAGAGATCCTGGAATCAAAGGCCTCTCTTTCCCACGGGGATAGGAAGAAGGAATCAGAGGCCCACGGGGAAGGAGCAGGAGCCCCTGAGGGTGGGGTGACTGGAGGAACGTGGGCACACCTAGCCTGGAGGATCTTGAGGGAGGGCATAAGGGAGAGATGACCCCCGACACCACCCAGGCCCCCACTCTGCCCTGGGGGCCGTGCACTCACGTTTCTCCCACGGAGGACTTGGCGTATTTCTTCATGTAATACTCGCCCAGCTCCTCCTCGCGCTGGTCCCTGCGGAGCGAAGGAGAAGGCGTGAGGGATCGGACTGGACCGACGCATGCCGCAGCCCCCGCTGGCAGCGCGGAGCCCCCCAGGCCCTGGGGAGCCTGCACACGCCAGGGTGACTGAGCTCACAGAGACAAGGGGTCCTTTTCTCCACCAAGCTCGCAGAGCGAGGAGTCACCAGGGGAGCAACACAGGTGCCCTGGGATCACGCCCATGGGTTGAGCTGAGCCTGCTATACGATACAGCCAGGTCTCCCCAGCAGAGGGGGTGAAGTGCCCGGGGATAACAGAGCATATGGCACAGGTACCGCTGTCCTCTGCTGGGCACGCTCAGACCTTCTTCGGGTTCTTTAGGGCACCCCAGGTGGAGATTATTTTCCAGCTCCACCGGAGAGGCCCTGCATCCGATTCCCCACCGTGTGTTTACATTGGACACCAACCCGGGCACGGCGCAGGCCGAAACCTCCTCCCACTCTCTGGTCCCACCCACCCCTCGCGCGCAGGAGAACGTCACCTCCACAGGTTCTGCAGCCTCCGGGCCCCAGAGCGATCCTCGTCCAGAACCACATTGTCAATGTTGGAGGCTGCAAGAGACGCCGCGGTTAAATAGCCCCCACGCCTAGCACCGCCGGAGGAGGGGAGAGCCCTGTAAATGGTCCGCAGCCTGGCCAACCACCCAAAGGGCAGTCGATCAGCGAAGCGAAGGTGAGGCCTGGGAAGGGACAGGATGGCGGGAAGCAAAATTCAGCCGCCGCACACAACAGCCGACTCCGCCGACTGTTCCCTCGTGGCTGGAGCACGAGCGAGGCAGTGAACGGAGCACCCGCGTTTGGAAGAGGGATCCCGGATTGCGTGATCCTCACTGCGAACGCGCTGGGCTTGACTCGGTTTCCCCGTGCTTCACCGATCCCGGCAGCACCTCCTTCTCTGCTGCAGAGTCAAGCCGCAGGCCACTACGGGGTGACAGAGCCCAGAGCTCTTGCCACTACAGGGCGATAGAGCCTACATGAGGACAGCTTCTGAGACCCCATTGGAAACCGCAAACCCACTGCCCCTCCCCGATTAGCCCCTCCTCCCCCACCACACCTCCAGCCTGCTCTATTGCTGCCCTGGCCAGATCAGCAACTGAGCCAAGGGTCAGATACTTTCTCCAGCATCGCTCCTGGGGCCCACCCAGCTCAGAGGAAGCAGAAAAGACAAGGCAGCTCCAGGAAGGGGCGGGGTGTGGGGAGGGCTGTGAAGAGGCAGGGGTTGGAATGAAAAACGGGCTTACCTTCAATTTCTTCTGCTCAGGTGGTGGAGGGCGGACAGTATGAGCCAAATAATAGCATCAAAACCAACCACAGGGTGAATGGGGAACAGAAAACCGGAAGGAACAAAATTAAGATGTGGCACAAACCAAGCAGGTGCGAATGAAATGCACGTAACTAAAAAATAAACACACACACAAGGGGGTGGGGGGGTGGGAGACGAGGAGAGCGCTGGCCAGGGGGGCAGGCTGCCACGGCAAAGAATTTCAGTGTCTGATGGCCTGGATTGTGCAGGGGGGGCTAATACTCGATAATCCCTAGCTCTCGTGTAGTGCTTTTTGTCGGATCTCAGAGCTCTTCACAGAGCAGGTCAGTTTGGTTACCCCCATTCTACAGATGGGGAAACCGAGGCACAGAGTGTGGAAGCAATCAGCTCGAGGACACCCAGCAGAGCCGGGAATAGAACCCAGGTCTCCTGAGGCCCAGTCCGGTTCTCTCTCCATGAGGCATGGCCCCGTTGATTTGAATGAATGCCCCACAGGGGCTGGGGAGGTGGAAGGGGGGGGGGGACAATTGACTGATCCGGATAGAAGAGCCCTTTAACCCCCAAGCAGCTTTTAAGTCGATTCTGCTTGAAAAACAAGGGTGTCAGTTAAAGAGAGTGTAGAGAGGTCAAGGAAATAGAGGCCTAATTGCCATCACGTAGCTAGGACATTCAACACCCGGATACACGCGGCACTCCGCATGCTATGGATTCGAGCAAGTGTACTAGTACTGCAGCAAACCACTGCTCCGTTCAGCAAAACCAGATCTAGAAAAGGACTGAGCTAGTTCCACATTTTGCAAACTTGTTTTTGGTAGACACTTGGCCAGTTTTCAACAATTCTCCCGAATGTCACTGTCTGTCTCACTGTCACTGTCACTGTCACTGTCACACACACACACACACACACACACACACACACACCCCTTCCTGAAGTCTTCTGGGTCTGGAACATTTGGGACCAAAATTTCCCAGCAGAAAAAAAATATATCAACCCGCTGGTCAGCCTGCTAAGTGGCTTTCCGAGTGATCAGTTCTCACTGGTCAGCTTGATCACATGGGGGGGAGGGGGGGTTATGTGTCTCCAGAACCATGGGGGGGGGGGGGTTGCTCAAAGTTCATATGTCAAAAACAAAACTTTTTCTGAAATTTCCAGCGGGGGGGGAAAAAAAGTTGGATCGTCACAAAAGACACTCTGTAATTTGCCAAACTTTCCATAAGAACGGCCACACTGGGTCAGACCAAAGGTCAATCTAGCCCAGTGTCCTGTCTTCCGACAGCGGCCAAGGCCAGGTGCCCCAGCGGGAATGAACAGGACAGATAATCATCAAGTGATCCATCCCATCGTCCATTCCCAGCTTCTGGCAAAACTCCCACAACTTTTTCTGGCCCCAATTTGGAGCAGCATTCTACTTTGAAGAGGAACTTAAAAAAAAAACAAAAAAAAAAAAAAAAAAAAAACCCCACAACTAAAGCAAACTCAGCATCGGAGAGAAATCTGTCACCCCATGTTCATTCACACTGCCAGCCCCAGACATCCACACTAAGATCGGCCAAACTTCTTAACTTGTGTATTATTATGTATTTATGTGTATTGCCGTAATGCCTCAAAGACTCACTCACGGCCCAGAAATCACATTGTGCCGGCTGCTATACATTATTTCTATTAGGCATATTATAGTAGGGCTTAGGAGCTCATTGTGTCAGGTGCTGTACACAGAACAAAAAGATGGTGCGGAGATAAAAATTCTGTCCTCAGTTCCACTTATGTAACTCGCTGGTTGCTGTGGAATTCAGCTCTGTGATGTGAGCCAGACTAGAAACCAGCTCCGGACAACTGAGCCACCATCCTACTGTGTCTCAGGGCTATATTAACCCTGTACTAGTGATGGGCCATTAACACCTTTCCTGGGGACCCCCCCCCCCCCCCCGAGTCTGCTCTGCAGTGGCACCTCCTACACAAAGCCCCCATTGAAACCTTAGTACAACTTTGGCAAGTGTTCTTAAAAGGCAAATGAGGCAGCTTATTGACAGCTCCCCTCTCCCTCAGCCTAATCTCAGGGGAGTTGTGAGCTGGGCTTGATCATGGAGCTAATCAAGAGAGCCACATTTCTATGGATCGAGAACCGTCAATGCACAGCACAGAGGAAGATTAGAGTCCCCGCTCTTTTAGATGAGGGGAAACTGAGGCACAGGCGGGTGGACGTGACTTCTTAACATAGCATCTCAGCGCCAGGGCTGAGAAGAGAAGCTGGAAGTCCTGCTCCCAGCCCTTCCGCGTACACCCCTCCCAGAGCTCGGGCTAGATGACGCCATAACCAGTAGACCACCCTATCTTCCGGGGACAGAATGTGTCAGGTACCAGGGAGCAGAGCAGCCTTTACGTGACAGATAAAAAGCCTGGGGCTTCCCAGCCGTGATGGGAATTGAAGGCTCCTCTCCCACCAGCTTCCGTGACCGGTTTACAGGGCTTGGCGTGCCAGCATTCCTGTCTCCCTTCGTATGGGCCCCGCAGCTCTTCCTCAGCACAAGGAAAATCAAAAGGAGGAAAACCATGTTCTCCACCGTTAGCTGCCGGGGAGGAGCATGCAAAGGAGTGAAACGATAAGGAGCAAAGCAATGTCGGAACTCCGCGCATGGCACTGGGGTTGAGAGACAGGGACAGGATACTCTGCGCCACCCCATCCCCAAAGCTCCCTGCACCGGGGTCTGGTCATTCTCATCCCACAGCACTTCCAAGCCAGCTCGAGAGGGGGCAGGTCCCTGGCTAATCGGCAGCCACTCACCGCTCCCCATGGAGCATTGCCCTCAACTAGTAGATGGAGAGATTCTGGCTGCTAAATCCGTGCTGGAGATGGCTGGAAAAAAAACGTTCAGCCGGGGAACCAAGAAACGTCACACCTGGAATATCTATACTGGCGAGTCCTGCTAAAACCCCATCCTACCTCGCACTGGAGAGGCTAAAGAGCAGACCCCTATGTCTCCCCCAGGTCAGAGCGATTGCTCCGGAGCTAGCTGAAAAGAGGGGAAATGCCCCAGGGTGGCGCCGAATCCCCAGCCGATCCTCCCCAGGAGTGGGACACAGGGGGGCACAGCCTTACCTTTCTCCAGAATGTCCTCCGCGCCGTCCTCCCACTGGTCCTCGTCTTCGTATTCATCGTCCACATCTGCGGGAAAGAGAGGGCAGGGGAGACTTGCTCAGTTAAGTGGGCTGCAGGAAACAGCTAGTCGGAGATGCAGCATGGGAAGGGATGGCCCAGAAGCTGCCTGACGGAAACTGAACCCACGCCGTGATCACTGGCCCGAAGCATGGGAAGGCAGAGAAATCAGACCAAAATTCCTGAAGCTCTCGGCGTCTCATGCACAAGCAGACATGACATCCAGTCCACAGCAGCCATGCCCCGGGGAACAGCACTGAGCTGACAGGTCCGGATCTTCACTGACCCTCACAGAAGCTATGGGGAAGGTATCTATACAGCTGCTCTTAATTAGCACTTGCTTAGTCCTTCGTTAGCCCCACTCACACCAGGAAATCTGAGCACTTAGGAGACTCAATGTGTGCCAACCAATCACCACCGGACACACTTCCCCAGGGGACAGGAAAGTATTTTATGCTCATTTTAAAGCAGGGGAAAGTGAGGCACAGAGAAGGAAAGTGATTTGATCCCAAAGGTCACCCAGCAATTGACCAGAAGGGCTCGGAATAATGAGTTCTGATCCCCCATTCCCCTGTTTTAATGTCGAGACCCAACTCCCCTCCCAGAACCAGGAATAGATTCCAGAAATCCTGACTCCCAGCTCCCTCTATTCCTACCAACCACACTGCACAAGCATCCCTGGGGACCTCAGCGTCACACACATACACAGCCCTTGAGGTTCCTTACCGGCTTCATCTAAGATGAACCCTCCGTGTCTGGGCTTCTTCGGTGGCCGATCATCGTCGTCCTCCTCTTCCTCCTCATCGTATTCTTCCTCCTCCTCCTCTTCCTCTTCTTCAGCCTCCCCCTTCTCGCTGCCCCCGACACTGGCATGCTCCTCCCCCGCCTGGGCATTGCAGAGGGAAGCTGGTCAGTTACCGAGCCAATGCCAGCCCTGGACTCACTGGGTGGATCACCCAGGAACTGGTCCATCTCCTCTTTAGCGCTTTCCCCATGAGAACCAGCAGGCAGGGCCCATGAGGAAGTGGAAGGGCCGTAAGGGGGAGCCTTGCTTCCCACCCTCGTCTTGCAATCGACCTCCTCCAGCCATGGAGTCAGCACCCCCAAAGCAGGGTTCAGTCTGCGGAGTCTATTCAGTCCGTGACCACTCCGCCGAGAATGGGCAGGACAATTGGGATGCTGATGTGTGGCACGGACCACCTGTCCTCTTGGACGGACATGCATCAAACTCACTTCAAACAGGCCACAGGTCAGACCCCAATGGCAGTTTACTCCTGTTACCAAAAGGGGTTAGACTGGAAGTGGGGAGCTTTTTTAGGCAGTGGCCAGGTCTCTCCTTCGGCCTCACCTCGTTCTCCTCTACCTCCTCTGCCTCGCTGCTCCGCTCACTCTCATCCTCGGAGAAGTTGCTGTCCTCACTATCTGACATCTTCGCGGCGTTCCTGAGTTCTAAGGGGATAGAATTTCCTCCTGAAAAATACCTACAAGAACAGGGGTTGCTCTCAAAGAAGGGACCTAAATGGACTTCACCCTTCTTTCTGCGCCTTCCATCCAGAAATCTCAGAGCTCTGTATAGCGTCAATGAGTCCACCCAATTACACCTATTAGTACTGTTTTACAGATGGGCAAACTAAGGCACATTCAGGTTAAAGTGATTTACTTAAGATCCATCAGCTGCGAGTGTTTATAAAACCTCGATCACTGGAGTACTCACACCCCTTACAAAGCAATAGATTTGTCTCTCAATACCCCAAGGAGGTAGTGAAATATCATTATCCTCATTTTACAAATGGGAAACTGAGGCACAGAGCGACCTCAGGCAGCTAGAGAGAAACACGGGGTAGGTATATCCAGAAACATCCTCTCTTTATTCATCAGATTAAAGTCCTGTGCCTCATAGTAGATGGAACATGATCAAAAGTAACAGTCAGCATGGATTTATCAGGAGCAAATCATGTCAAACCAACCTGATAGGTTTCTTTGACGGGTAACAAGCCTTGTGGATGGGGAGAAGGTCATATTCCAAGTCACAGCCTCAAATGTCCCATAACCTGATGGGAGCTAGAGGGTGACTGGGTGAGGAAGTGGGTCTTCCCAGTTCCCCCTGGATAGCAGCTTCCCAAGAGCAGGATTACCAGGTGCTGAAATCCAACTTCTGAAACCCACCTCCCTCCATGTACTTGGAGAGCGACCATTAGAGACTCCCCAGGCCAGAAATAGGATTCCCATCCCACAACAGGAAGGCCAGCTCCTCCAGATCTGGGATCCCAGACTGCAGGTCAGAGGGACCCACTCTTTTCAAGTCAGGCCAACAGAGGTGCATGGGGAAGGCTGGGGTCAGAGATCAAAGTCAGGGTTGGTTGGAACTACAATCTGAATCACCCAGGTCAGAAGCAACAGATCACAAGTCAGCATGCGTATGCGGAAGTCAGAAGTTTCAGGTCAAGGTGGGAGGGCTAGGGTCAGAGGTCACAGGTCAGTGAGTGCAAATAAGGGTGGGCTAGGGTCTAGGGTGCCCAAACAGCAAGTGTGAAAAATGGGGATATGGGTGGGGGGGTAATAGGAGCCTATATAAGAAAAAGACCAAAAAATTGGGACTGTCCTTATAAAATCGGGACAGCTGGTCATCCTACTGGGGTCAGAGGTCACAGGTCAGAGGAAGAGCTGGGTCAGAGTGCAACACAAAAGTGGGGTGGCTGGGGTCAGAGGTCAGCATGGGAGAGTGCAGGTCAGAGGTCACCAGCCAACAAGTGCGTGCAAGGATATGATGGGATGGGTGGGGTCAGAGGTCAGCAAGTGCAAACAAAATCCAGATGGGCTGGGGGGTCAAGGGTCACAGGTCAGGGAGGGAGAACGGGGTCAGAGGTCACGTCAGTAGGTGCACAGGAAGTTGGGGTGGATGGGGTCAGAGATCAGCACAAGGATCAGGGGTCGCAGGTCAGTGGGGGGTCGGGGGGTCGCAGGTCAGTGGGGGGGTCAGGGGGTCGCAGGTCAGTGGGGGGGTCGCAGGTCGGGGGGGGGTCGAGGGGGGTCGCAGGTCGGGGAGGGGATCAGGGGGTCGCAGGTCGCCGCAGACAGGACCACTCAGCCCGACTCTCTCTTGCCCGGCCGGGGGGACCGGGGTCGGGTCCCCCCCGGGGTCAGACGCGCTCGGCCCGCCCAGGCCCCGGACTCTAGGCCGCAGCGAGCAGGGGGCCCCTCACCGCCCCCCCCCCGGCTGGCGCCGCCCCCCCTCACCGGCCTGCGGGCTCCCCGACCTGCTCCCCCCGGCGGCTCCGCTCCCGGCCGGGCCCAGGCCCCGGTTCCGGCCCCTCCGCAGCCCCCGCTCGGCTCTGGGCGGCGACGCCAAAACCTCGCGAGAGCGGCCGGGCAGTCACGTAGGAAACGGCAGCGCGTCACGTGGCGAGGGAGGCGGAAGAGCGGCCTGGTCACGTGAGGCGAGGCGGACGAGCGTCATGTGCCGGGTGACAAAACCGCGCCCTTCCGTCCCCGCGGCGTGCGGGAGTCACGTGACGGGGGGAGCGTCACAGGTTCGATGTACGGTGTCCGGGAGGGGTAAAAAAGGTGGGGAAGGCTCTTAAAGGGGCAGGCCCCAGAGTGGGAGTTGGGGAGCTCACGGGAGGTAATTGGGGGATGCGATGGTAAAGAGGGGGGGAACCCCAGAGAAGATAATGGGGGTGGGTATTAAAGGGGCAGGCCCCAGAGGGGATGGGGGGAGCAGGACATTAAAGAGGCAGACCCCAGGGGATTGGGGCAGGATCCAAAGGGTTTGTCCTGCTTTAGCCACCCCACCACCCCACCACTCACACCCCTCTACACCTACCTGCCTTTGAGCCCTCTATGTCCATGCCCCTGTGTCACGTGACTGAAATAATTTGGGACCATATAGATCATTGGGGTACCAAATATTATGTAAAGGGGGGCAGATAAGGTTTCTGCGACCAGATTATGGTCGACTGATTATGTTTAATCTATCTGTATGTGTGTATCTTTTTTTATAGTTAGAGTTATGGATATTGGCTATATGGTGACTGTATTTCAAACTTATGCTTGACTTCTGGGTGAAATCTCAGACAAGCTGTTATTAACTTGGCTGGCCTGGCTGATGGGCCGTTAAGGATTGATGACCCATCCCTGGAGGGGATGCATTCCAGAGACTTCTATCTGAACCTGCAGTTTATTCTACAGCTGCAAGCCTGAACCAAGAAATTTGCCATCACTGCATGTAATTGATTTCTTTTAACCATTCCTAACCCTCACCTAGACCTTTTTCCTTGTACAATAAACCTTTAGATTTTAGATTCTAAAGGGTTAGCAACAGTGTGATTTGTGGGAAGATCTGATTTGTATATTGACCTGGGTCTGGGGCCTGATTCTTTGGAATTGGGGAGAACCGTTTTCTTTATTTGGGGTATTGGTTTTCATAACCATTGATCCCCGGGACAGGTGCCTGCTGGTGGTGATACTGGAAACCTGGAGTGTCTAAGGGAATTGCTTGTGTGACTTGTGGTTAGCCAGTGGGGCGAAACCAAATTTTTTTCTGTTTGGCTGGTTTGGTTTACCTTAGTGTGAAGAAACCCCAGCTTTGGGCTGTAGTTGCCCCTTTGGAAGCAATCTGTCCTGATCTGACACTCACAGTTGGATCCCACCAGGAACAGCACCGTCACACCCTGCCTCAGCCACATTCCCCCTCTTCATTCCCACCCCGGGGGCTGGTTGCCAGGCGGCTGCTCTCCACCCTGCTGAACAAATCTAAGGGTTCGTCCACACTCACAACAGCTGCGCGGCTGTAGCGCTTAGTGACGATGCGATCTGCACCGATGGGCGCGCCCCGCCTCCCGGAGAGCGGGTTGCTTCAGTCCACAGGAGAAGCCCTCCCGTCGACGCAGTACTGTCTACACTACAGCGGGAGTTAGATCAGTATACCAGCGCTGCTCAGGAGTGTGGAAAATCCGCCTAATTCTACTGACATACGTTTGTAGTGTAGCCCAGGGCTCACTCTCTCTTCCGGCTTTGGAGTTGATGAAAAGACATTACTGTAACTTGATTTGCGGATCCAGGGGCAAATCTCAGCTCTGCGAACTGGACTGTGGGAGCCTCTCTGTCCTTGGAGCTCCAGTGTTATCAGTGCTAGCAGATAGTGCAGCCTGCTAGTTCAGCAGACCTCGATTAAGACAATAGGCACGGTTTGCTGACAAAGGCACTCGGCCAGGTTTATTGCTGTCAGCTCATGAGTGCCCAGTGGCAAGGAGCGATTCAGTCAGCAGCAGGAGTCTCAAGGCAAGGTATCCTGACATTTATAGTCTGAGCCAAACAACTGGGATAAACAACTTATATACCACCTTACATGCTTTGTGACATCTGTTTGTTACCTCCCCTCGTTCCTGATATGTCGGATAAAGCAACCCTGTTCATTTTCCTGTCAGATCATCGTATCTATATGTGCTAGACCAAGATGTATCTGTACTAGTCTTCGGAAATGTATTTATCTAATATGTCATTTATGTAAATATCTAGTGTGTTGTTATTTTGCCAAGGCCCGGCGTACTCTGGTTCCTGGCTTTTGGTTCAGATCTCGCACCGGGCCCAGTGCCCCATCCTCCCTCTCTCTACTATGGTGGTTCTCAAACCAAATGGAACGCTTTCAGCTGCGTCCGCTGAAACTTCGGCGGCTTTTCAGGAGGACACTTTGAAGCGTGCGGCATGTCCGCCAAAAGCGAAAACCTTCGCGGAATAGCTAAATGAACGAGGAGTTTGAACTCAGACCCTCAAGCCGTTTTTTGACTTAAGCCGGACAACCGACTTTTTGTGCAGCCCGGTGTCAGGGATTTCCCCTTTAAGAGACCGGGTAGTAGGGTGACCAGACAGCAAGTGTCAAAAATCGGGACGGGAACTGGGGGTAATACAAACCTATATAAGAAAAAGACCCCAAAATAGGGACTGTCCCTATAAAATCAGGACATCTGGTCACCCTACCGGGTAGTGAAACACACAAGGAAGTGAACTGATTGGAAGCGAGTGAGCCACAGGCTTCTATAAAGATGTGTTTGTGTGTTAGCCACCTCCCGGCTTGATCCCAATTCCCAAACCGGGGACGGCACAGCCAGAGACCCAAGACCAGCTGGCTGACTTGAAACGTCCGGTTGACCCTGGCTCCGATCCTTTTCTTCCCCTTTACTAGCCTAGAACTCAAAATAGCTTCACCAAGTTCCTTCAGCTTTCCCAGGGATATGAGCCTCTGGCGTGAGAGAAATCCTGGCGATTTTTCAGACAATACAGTAAACCCTCGATTTAACGGACCCCGATTTAACGGACTTCGGATGCAACGGACAAAATTTCCGATGCATCCGAAATCCGTTATTGGGGGCTGCCGGCTCCCGCCGCAGGGAGCCGGCTGGGTTGACAGCTCCCGCCCGGCTCCCCGCAGCGGGGACCCCAGCGGGAGCTGTCAAACCCCCCCGCCCTCCCCGCCCGGCTCCCCGCAACGGGGAGCCGGGCGGGGGGGGGGGGGGGTTGAGAGCCTCCGCTCGGCTCCCCGCAGCGGGAAGCCGGGCGGGGGGTTTGACAGCTCCCGCCGGGCTTCCCGCTGGGGGGAGCCGAGCGGGAGCTGTCAACCCCCCCGCCCGGCTCCTCGCAGCGGGGAGACGGACGGGGGGGGGGGGTTTGAGAGCCCCCGCTCGGCTCCCCGCAGCGGGAAGCCAGGCGGGAGCTGTCAACCCCCCCCTCCCCCCGCCCGGCTCCCCGCAGCGGGGAGCCGGGCGGGGGGGAGGGGGTGGGGTGGGCTGGCTCCATATAACGGACTAATTCGGGCGGGGGGGTGTCCGTTGTCACCCGAAAGTCCGTTATTTAATAATTTTAAAAAATTATTAAATAACGGACTTTCAGTTTTAACGGACACCCCCTCGCCCGAATTAGTCCGTTATATCGAGGTTTCACTGTATATATATATTTTAAATAACATTACATGAGGATGCAGAAATAGGGCTCAGCCTACAATAGGGGCTGCATCCTTAGTTAACCCAGAATGGTCCCAGAAAACCCATTTGTAAGTTGGCCCCTCCCCATGGATCACCTACGCTGCTCCCTGCATCACAGCGCCCCCTAGGGCCACACTGGGACATTGGGGTCGGCCCTGACTGCTAGGGGAGAGCGCCCCCACTGGCCCCCCTTCTCCCTGCACCGCACTGGGACCTTGGGGTCGGCCCTGACTGCCGGCAGAGGGCGCCCCCTACTGAGTCCCTGCCCCGCTCCTTGCAGCTCCTGACACATGGGCGAATGCTGCAAGCCCTCGCCGGTGCCCGAGGCGTTACGCTGGAAACAGGCAGGGAGACCCCTCTGGTCCCTCTGGGTCCCCGCCGCCAGCGGGCAGCGCGGCTGCTCTCACCCGGGCCAGGAAGGGCAGGACTGCACGTTGCTCCCCTGAAGCCAGCAGTCCCACTGCAGCTGCTCCAGGAGCTTGCTCAGGAATTGAGGCATGGGCTGCTCCCGGTGCCCCTCGCAGGGGTGGCATCGCCGGTCGGTCTTGCAGGTCCTGAGTTTCTCCAGCTGGCTGAGGTGCCTGATCAGCAAGGAGAGGCTTTCCGTGTGCTCCCGGTGCTCCCACCGGATCACCCGCAGCTCGGTGTGGAAGCAGTTCAGGTTCTCCGCCATGCACACCTGCTGGGGCAGCAGCAGAAGGGGGGGAGGGGAGGGGAGATGGATCGGTTTCGGGGGCCCAGGGGGCCCTTCCCATTGACACACCCCCCCTCACCGCCGCTCGCCGTCCCAGGAACCGGTGACACCTGATCCCGTCCCATCAACTTCCTTCAATGTCCGAGCCCCGCTAAGTCCGAGGCTCTAGCAGGAGCCAGGGGCTGGGGGCTTTGCCAGCTCAAACCGTCCGCCAGCCGGGTACCCAAAATCTGATCCGCTGGCTCTTGATCGCCACCTCTTTCTGTTAAACCACTCACCTTCCTGGGCTAGCATTCTGGACGCCTGGGTTCTATTCCCAGCTCGGCCAGCTGGGTGACCTTGGGCAAGCCCGTGCCTCAGTTTCCCCTCCAAACCTTTGTCTATGTAGAGACCACAAGCTCTTTGGGGGCAGGGCCTATCTCCCTCTAGGGTCTTTACGTGCCCATAGTAACCGAGCCCCTCAAAAAGTGAGTGAGTTTCCCAGGAAATCCCTAGATTTCCTATGCAAGATGGACCCTCTCCAGTTACGTAAGAATTCGGCTTTTTGATGCTTCCCTTTGTCTGCTGATCACCTGGTCCACCAGGACAACCTTAGAGGCCCAACCTGGATATAAAGGAGGAACTCACGGATATAGAGGGAGTTTGTTCAGAACCAAGGCGGTCGTGAACTTGTAAAACCCCTTGGAGGGGTGCGAAGGGCTGAGCCCCCGGCCAGAGCGCTTGTTGGAGCTGGGGGTGGGGGGGATCTCTGCTAAGCTCGTTAGCACACGTGTGGGGAACTTTGATCGTTTCAGGGTTCTCTGTGGGATGCTTTGGCCTGAAGAGTAAACAGGCTGGCTTAGAAAAGCTGGGCAGTACATGTGCCTTTAACCTACAGGCAATTACACTGCTCCTAGGCCGAGGTCGTCTGTCTTGCTGGGGAACTCACAGTGTAAGCAGGGACTTGTGCGGACTGGAAGGACCCGTCAGGAGGGAGAGACACAGGTCTCTGGCCAAGAGAGGTGATGGCTGAAGAGCCCGAAGCCTGGAGTGGGCGCCCTCGGCGGACTGGGAATACAGGTGTAGTTCACCTGAGCAGTGCCACTATTATGCCCATTTTATAGGTGGGGAAACTGAGGCACGGGGCAGGTAAATGACTTTCACAAGAGCTGGAAATTGAACCCAGGTTTCCTGAATCCTGGGCAAGGGCCGGAGCCCCGGAGCGATCCCTCCTCTTAGTCTGTGTGTGCGCAGTCTCTGGGTGCCCCCCTAATCCAACCCACCCACACTTTATAAAAGCACCCAAGAGCCTCAGCTGGTGCCAAGTGGTAGCAGGCGTGGCCACTGTCAAGCCATCGAGTCCCTGTTGTGATGGGACACATCCGAACCAGGGTCTTGGAGTAGAAAGGCCCCATAGCCCATTGCCCCGCAACTTGGAGCCTGCATCGGAATCCATGAATTCACCCACTACCCCGGGCTGGGTTGGACCCAGCACTTGGAGAGCTTCAGGGGGTCTGCTTGGCAGAGGGCACATACTGTGATATCTTCCGGGGTGTAGAGTGTCCCGTCGGTGGCGTCTCCCTGCAAGAGAGCAGCACCCCGGGTGAGGGGGAAAGGCCCAGCATAAGGCAACAGGGGGAAGTTGACCTGAAAGCACAGTAGCTATTCCGGAAAAGACCCTCCACGCAGCTGCTCCTATTCCACAATAGCTGTTCCGGTCAATTTCCCCATGTAGACAAGCCAGCTCCTCCCAGCCTCCTGTTTAAATCTCCTCGGAGCCATCCTGGGCCCATTATACAGAGACATCTCCCTGAGACAGCGCCCCGTACAGAGGAATCTGCCCGACGCATCGCGCTTCTCCATCCCCTGCCATTTCAGAGTCTCAGGGCCTTTTACAGGCCGCGATTAAATGAGCCTTGTGAGCCATCCCCCAGCCAATTGCAGGGCGGGATCGGGATCCCTGTTTTACAGATGGGGAAACTGAGGCACAGAGAAGGGAGGTGACGCGTCCAAGGTTGACAGGGGAGCTCGCGCCAAACCGGGGAAAGCAGGTGTATTAGGACGGAGAGCGCGCGCGGGGGGGGGGGAGGAGGAGCGGGGGGGCGGACTAGTGGTTAAAGCAGGGGTTGCGGAGCCAGGACTCCTGGGTTCTAGTCTCAGCTCTGGGAGGCAGAGGAGTGCCATGAGGGATGCACGGAGGGCGAGGTGCCAGGCTGACGGGATGCCCCTCCCCACCCCCCCACACCCCCCCCACACCCTGCACCACTCACCAGCGACTTGGTGACGTTCTGCAGCACCGTGATGGCCTCCCTCGCGCAGACCCGTCTCCCGCGCACCGAGACGCGCGTCAGCAGAGAGAGCGCGAGGAGCGCGAGGAGGCCCCTCATGCCGGGACGCAGCCGGGCCCGCCAAGGGCCATGTTCACGTCCACCGCTTCCGAGCCGGAGAGCCCCCGAGCGCCGGGCGAGGTCCTGGGCTCCCCTGCAGAGCTAGCGAGGGGGGCATGGCCTGGCTGTCTCAGGGGCCCGGAGGACCCCCACTCCCTTGTGTGTGTCCAGCAGCACTAGGGACCTCACGGCTGTCAGAGCCCCGAGGAAAAGACGAGGAGACGGACCCTGCTGGGGGAGGAGGGGTCAGCGGTGGAATCCTCCCCCTTCATCCCCACCCCTCTATCCCTCCCCACCCCTCTATCCTCCCCCTTCATCCCCACCCCTCTATCCCTCCCCACCCCTCTATCCTCCCCCTTCATCCCCACCCCTCTATCCCTCCCCACCCCTCTATCCTCCCCCTTCATCCCCACCCCTCTATCCCTCCCCACCCCTCTATCCTCCCCCTTCATCCCCACCCCTCTATCCCTCCCCACCCCTCTATCCTCCCCCTTCATCCCCACCCCTCTATCCCTCCCCACCCCTCTATCCTCCCCCTTCATCCCCACCCCTCTATCCCTCCCCACCCCTCTATCCTCCCCCTTCATCCCCACCCCTCTATCCCTCCCCACCCCTCTATCCTCCCCCTTCATCCCCACCCCTCTATCCCTCCCCACCCCTCTATCCCTCCCCACCCCTCTATCCTCCCCCTTCATCCCCACCCCTCTATCCCTCATCACCCCTCTATCCTCCCCCTTCATCCCCACCCCTCTATCCCTCCCCACCCCTCTATCCTCCCCCTTCATCCCCACCCCTCTATCCCTCCCCACCCCTCTATCCTCCCCCTTCATCCCCACCCCTCTATCCCTCCCCACCCCTCTATCCTCCCCCTTCATCCCCACCCCTCTATCCCTCCCCACCCCTCTATCCTCCCCCTTCATCCCCACCCCTCTATCCCTCCCCACCCCTCTATCCTCCCCCTTCATCCCCACCCCTCTATCCCTCATCACCCCTCTATCCTCCCCCTTCATCCCCACCCCTCTATCCCTCCCCACCCCTCTATCCTCCCCCTTCATCCCCACCCCTCTATCCCTCCCCACCCCTCTATCCTCCCCCTTCATCCCCACCCCTCTATCCCTCCCCACCCCTCTATCCCTCCCCACCCCTCTATCCTCCCCCTTCATCCCCACCCCTCTATCCCTCATCACCCCTCTATCCTCCCCCTTCATCCCCACCCCTCTATCCCTCCCCACCCCTCTATCCTCCCCCTTCATCCCCACCCCTCTATCCCTCCCCACCCCTCTATCCCTCCCCACCCCTCTATCCTCCCCCTTCATCCCCACCCCTCTATCCCTCATCACCCCTCTATCCTCCCCCTTCATCCCCACCCCTCTATCCCTCCCCACCCCTCTATCCTCCCCCTTCATCCCCACCCCTCTATCCCTCCCCACCCCTCTATCCTCCCCCTTCATCCCCACCCCTCTATCCCTCCCCACCCCTCTATCCTCCCCCTTCATCCCCACCCCTCTATCCCTCCCCACCCCTCTATCCTCCCCCTTCATCCCCACCCCTCTATCCCTCCCCACCCCTCTATCCTCCCCCTTCATCCCCACCCCTCTATCCCTCCCCACCCCTCTATCCTCCCCCTTCATCCCCACCCCTCTATCCCTCCCCACCCCTCTATCCTCCCCCTTCATCCCCACCCCTCTATCCCTCCCCACCCCTCTATCCTCCCCCTTCATCCCCACCCCTCTATCCCTCCCCACCCCTCTATCCTCCCCCTTCATCCCCACCCCTCTATCCCTCCCCACCCCTCTATCCTCCCCCTTCATCCCCACCCCTCTATCCCTCCCCACCCCTCTATCCTCCCCCTTCATCCCCACCCCTCTATCCCTCCCCACCCCTCTATCCTCCCCCTTCATCCCCACCCCTCTATCCCTCCCCACCCCTCTATCCTCCCCCTTCATCCCCACCCCTCTATCCCTCCCCACCCCTCTATCCTCCCCCTTCATCCCCACCCCTCTATCCCTCCCCACCCCTCTATCCTCCCCCTTCATCCCCACCCCTCTATCCCTCCCCACCCCTCTATCCTCCCCATTCATCCCCACCCCTCTATCCCTCCCCACCCCTCTATCCTCCCCCTTCATCCCCACCCCTCTATCCCTCCCCACCCCTCTATCCTCCCCCTTCATCCCCACCCCTCTATCCCTCCCCACCCCTCTATCCTCCCCATTCATCCCCACCCCTCTATCCCTCCCCACCCCTCTATCCTCCCCCTTCATCCCCACCCCTCTATCCCTCATCACCCCTCTATCCTCCCCATTCATCCCCACCCCTCTATCCCTCCCCACCCCTCTATCCTCCCCCTTCATCCCCACCCCTCTATCCCTCCCCACCCCTCTATCCTCCCCCTTCATCCCCACCCCTCTATCCTCCCCATTCATCCCCACCCCTCTATCCCTCCCCACCCCTCTATCCTCCCCATTCATCCCCGCCCCTCTATCCCTCCCCACCCCTCTATCCTCCCCATTCATCCCCACCCCTCTATCCCTCCCCACCCCTCTATCCTCCCCCTTCATCCCCACCCCTCTATCCCTCCCCACCCCTCTATCCTCCCCCTTCATCCCCACCCCTCTATCCCTCCCCACCCCTCTATCCTCCCCATTCATCCCCACCCCTCTATCCCTCCCCACCCCTCTATCCTCCCCATTCATCCCCACCCCTCTATCCCTCCCCACCCCTCTATCCTCCCCATTCATCCCCACCCCTCTATCCCTCCCCACCCCTCTATCCTCCCCATTCATCCCCACCCCTCTATCCCTCCCCACCCCTCTATCCTCCCCATTCATCCCCGCCCCTCTATCCCTCCCCACCCCTCTATCCTCCCCCTTCATCCCCACCCCTCTATCCCTCCCCACCCCTCTATCCTCCCCCTTCATCCCCACCCCTCTATCCCTCCCCACCCCTCTATCCTCCCCCTTCATCCCCGCCCCTCTATCCCTCCCCACCCCTCTATCCTCCCCCTTCATCCCCACCCCTCTATCCCTCCCCACCCCTCTATCCTCCCCCTTCATCCCCACCCCTCTATCCCTCCCCACCCCTCTATCCTCCCCCTTCATCCCCACCCCTCTATCCCTCCCCACCCCTCTATCCTCCCCATTCATCCCCACCCCTCTATCCCTCCCCACCCCTCTATCCTCCCCATTCATCCCCACCCCTCTATCCCTCCCCACCCCTCTATCCTCCCCCTTCATCCCCACCCCTCTATCCTCCCCATTCATCCCCACCCCTCTATCCCTCCCCACCCCTCTATCCTCCCCCTTCATCCCCACCCCTCTATCCCTCCCCACCCCTCTATCCTCCCCCTTCATCCCCACCCCTCTATCCCTCCCCACCCCTCTATCCTCCCCATTCATCCCCACCCCTCTATCCCTCCCCTCCCCACCCCTCTATCCTCCCCATTCATCCCCACCCCTCTATCCCTCCCCACCCCTCTATCCTCCCCATTCATCCCCACCCCTCTATCCCTCCCCACCCCTCTATCCTCCCCATTCATCCCCACCCCTCTATCCCTCCCCACCCCTCTATCCTCCCCATTCATCCCCACCCCTCTATCCCTCCCCACCCCTCTATCCTCCCCCTTCATCCCCACCCCTCTATCCCTCCCCACCCCTCTATCCTCCCCCTTCATCCCCACCCCTCTATCCTCCCCATTCATCCCCACCCCTCTATCCCTCCCCACCCCTCTATCCTCCCCATTCATCCCCGCCCCTCTATCCCTCCCCACCCCTCTATCCTCCCCATTCATCCCCACCCCTCTATCCCTCCCCACCCCTCTATCCTCCCCCTTCATCCCCACCCCTCTATCCCTCCCCACCCCTCTATCCTCCCCCTTCATCCCCACCCCTCTATCCCTCCCCACCCCTCTATCCTCCCCCTTCATCCCCACCCCTCTATCCCTCCCCACCCCTCTATCCTCCCCCTTCATCCCCACCCCTCTATCCCTCCCCACCCCTCTATCCTCCCCCTTCATCCCCACCCCTCTATCCCTCCCCACCCCTCTATCCTCCCCCTTCATCCCCACCCCTCTATCCCTCCCCACCCCTCTATCCTCCCCCTTCATCCCCACCCCTCTATCCCTCCCCACCCCTCTATCCTCCCCATTCATCCCCACCCCTCTATCCCTCCCCACCCCTCTATCCTCCCCATTCATCCCCACCCCTCTATCCCTCCCCACCCCTCTATCCTCCCCATTCATCCCCACCCCTCTATCCCTCCCCACCCCTCTATCCTCCCCATTCATCCCCGCCCCTCTATCCCTCCCCACCCCTCTATCCTCCCCATTCATCCCCACCCCTCTATCCCTCCCCACCCCTCTATCCTCCCCCTTCATCCCCACCCCTCTATCCCTCCCCACCCCTCTATCCCTCCCCACCCCTCTATCCTCCCCATTCATCCCCACCCCTCTATCCCTCCCCACCCCTCTATCCTCCCCATTCATCCCCACCTCTCTATCCCTCCCCACCCCTCTATCCTCCCCATTCATCCCCACCCCTCTATCCCTCCCCACCCCTCTATCCTCCCCCTTCATCCCCACCCCTCTATCCCTCCCCACCCCTCTATCCTCCCCATTCATCCCCACCCCTCTATCCCTCCCCACCCCTCTATCCTCCCCCTTCATCCCCACCCCTCTATCCCTCCCCACCCCTCTATCCTCCCCCTTCATCCCCACCCCTCTATCCCTCCCCACCCCTCTATCCTCCCCATTCATCCCCACCCCTCTATCCCTCCCCACCCCTCTATCCTCCCCATTCATCCCCACCCCTCTATCCCTCCCCATCCCTCTATCCTCTCCATTCATCCCCACCCCTCTATCCCTCATCACCCCTCTATCCTCCCCATTCATCCCCACCCCTCTATCCCTCCCCACCCCTCTATCCTCCCCATTCATCCCCACCCCTCTATCCCTCATCACCCCTCTATCCTCCCCATTCATCCCCACCCATCTATCCCTCACTGCCCCTCTAGCCTTCCCTGCCATCCCCATTCCTTCAACCATCCATCCCCTTCCCTCCTCACTCCCACATCCATCCCCATCCATCCATCCCCATCTATCTCTATCAGTGTACATCACTGTCTCTCTCTCTCTCTCTCTCTCCATCCATCCATCATCAGTCTCTCTTTATCCTTTTACACCTGCCTCTCTCTCTCTACCTATCCATTTCTATCCCCATACACATCTCTCTCTCCCTGTTCACCCTTCTATCTATCTAGAGTGACGCTCTGGACCAGGCTCCCAAGGGAGACTGTGGGGACACTGGTGGTGTTAAAGAGCAGGCTGGATAGACCCTTGTCAAGGGTGGTCGAGGTTTCCTCGGTCCTGCTTCAGCACAGGGGCTGGGCTTGACGACCGCTCGAGGTCCCAGACACCTCCCAGAGCCCCCGATTTCTGTCCACCAGGAATCACGGCCCGGGGCCGCGCGGCAAAGCCAGGCATGTCGAATGCAAGAGCAACACTGTAACCACTAGGCAGGCCTGCCTCAGGCTCGGAGCTGAGCTCACCGACTCCCTCCCCCAGAGCCCTGCGCCAGCGGCTTCCCCTGCCGGATGCTGGGAGCCAGCGCGCCGGTGAGCAAAGGCGCCCGAGGGCCCTGCCAATGTCTCCAGCCTCCCTTAATGCACCTTCTTAATTGGAGAAGGGGTCAGCCAGAGGGCAGAGAGAGCAGACTCGGGGGGTCCCCGGGGGAGCAGGGTCTGGCAGGGCCGCCTGGCGTCGGCAGAACTCTCTGCTGCGGTTCATTGCGGATCTGTGGCGCTCCCCAGACTTGTAAACATGAGCAGGGGAGGGGAAGGCGGGGGCGACTGACCCGCACCGGCATTCGTGGGGATTGCAGTGGCTGGAACATCCTAACGAGATTACGTTGAGACACTGGCTAATTATAAGGCTGCTGGCATCTCCGTCCCCATGCACACCCTCCCCCATCTCCATACACACTGCTGTATCTATCCATCCGTCCCTCCACACACCGCTCCATCCATCCGTCCTGCCCTCCAAACACTGCTCCATCCATCCCTCCACAAACCACTCCATCCATCTGTCCCTCCACACACCACTCCATCCATCCACACACCGCTCCATCCCTCCATCCCTCTATCCCTCCACACACCGCTCCATCCATCCGTCCTGCCCTCCAAACACGGCTCCATCCATCCATCCATCCCTCCACAAACCACTCCATCCATCTGTCCCTCCACACACCGCTCTATCCCTCCATCCCTCCACACACAGCTCCATCCCTCCATCCCTCCACACATGGCTCCATCCATCCCTCCCTCCCTCCACACACGGCTCCATCCCTCCGTCCCTCCACACGTGGCTCCATCCATCCCTCCGTCCCTCCACACACGGCTCCATCCATCCATCCCTCCAAACACCGCTCCATCCCTCCATCCCTCCAAACACCGCTCCATCCATCCATCCCTCCAAACACCGCTCCATCCCTCCCTCCCTCCCTCCCTCCACACATGGCTCCATCCATCCCCACACAAACCGCTCCATCCCTCCATCCCCATACACACCGCTCCATCCATCCGTCCTGCCCTCCAAACACTGCTCCATCCATCCATCCATCCCTCCACAAACCACTCCATCCATCTGTCCCTCCACACACCGCTCCATCCCTCCATCCCTCCACACACGGCTCCATCCCTCCGTCCCTCCACACATGGCTCCATCCATCCCTCCCTCCCTCCACACACGGCTCCATCCATCCCCACACACACCGCTCCATCCATCCATCCCTCCATCCCTCCAAACACCACTCCATCCATCCATCCCTCCACAAACCACTCCATCCATCTGTCCCTCCACACACCACTCCATCCCTCCATCCCTCCACACACCGCTCCATCCCTCCATCCCTCCACACACCGCTCCATCCCTCCATCCCTCCACACACCACTCCATCCATCCCTCCCTCCCTCCACACACGGCTCCATCCATCCCCACACACACCGCTCCATCCATCCATCCCCCCCCACCGCTCCATCCATCCCCACACACACCGCTGCATCCATCTCCATACACACTGCTGTATCTATCCATCCATCCATCCACACACCGCTCCATCCCTCCATCCCTCCACACACCACTCCATCCATCCATCCCTCCCTCCACACACGGCTCCATCCATCCCTACACACACCGCTCCATCCCTCCATCCCCATACACACCGCTCCATCCCTCCACACACAGCTCCATCCACCCCTCTATACACCACTCCATCCATCCATCCGTCCATCCCTCCACACACCGCTCGATCCATCTCCATACACACCGCTCCATCCATCCCTCCACACACCGCTCCATCCATCCATCCATCCCTCCACACACCGCTCCATCCATCCGTCCATCCCTCCACACACCGCTCCATCCATCCATCCATCCCTCCACACACCGCTCCATCCATCCGTCCATCCCTCCACACACCGCTCCATCCCTCCGTCCATCCCTCCACACACCGCTCCATCCATCCATCCATCCCTCCACACACTGCTCCATCCCTCCGTCCATCCCTCCACACACCGCTCCATCCATCCCTCCACACACCGCTCCATCCATCCGTCCTGCCCTCCACACACTGCTCCATCCATCCGTCCTGCCCTCCACACACTGCTCCATCCATCCGTCCTGCCCTCCACACACTGCTCCATCCTGCCCTCCACACACTGCTCCATCCTGCCCTCCACACACTGCTCCATCCATCCATCTCCATACACACTGCTTTATCTATCCATCTATCCCCATGCATACCCCTCCATCCATCCATTCCCATATACACCCCTCTACTCCTCCATCCCTCTACACACCCCTCCATCCATCCATCCATCCCTATACACACTGCTGTCTATCCAATCCAACCCTATACTCCATCCATCCCCAAATATACCCCTCTATCTATTCATCCACCCACATACTCCCCCCTCTATCCATTCCCACACCCCCATCTATCCATGTACTCTACACACCTCTCTATGCATTCCCCTACACCCCTTAGCTATCCATCCACCCCCACACCTCTGTCCATCCCTGTACATGTCCCTCTAGCTACCCACCTATCCCCAGACACACCTCTCTACTCTTCCATCCCCACACGCACCCCGATTTCTATCTCTATCCATCCACCCCCACACCTCTGTCCATCCCTGTACATGTCCCTCTAGCTACCCATCTATCCCCAGACACACCTCTCTACTCTTCCATCCCCATACGCACCCCGATTTCTATCTCTATCCATCCACCCCCACACCTCTGTCCATCCCTGTACATGTCCCTCTAGCTACCCATCTATCCCCAGACACACCTCTCTACTCTTCCATCCCCATACGCACCCCGATTTCTATCTCTATCCAGCCAACACTAGACACCCCTCTATGTATTCATGCACCTCACACACCCTTCTTTCTCTCCTTGCACACACGCCTCTATCCATCAACCCCCATACCGTCCCCTATGTCCTTCCATCTCCCCACCCCTCTATCTACCCATCTAGCCTCAGGCACACCTAGCCATCCATCCATCCATCCATCCCCGCCCATCCACTCTGCCTTTTTCTATTTCTGTCCACTCCATCCTCAGACCCCCCCCCATCTATCTAGCCCCCCCCCCTCCAGAAACCCTCTCAACTCACCGAATGGTGCGATCGAACGGCGAGTGAGACACCGGCCAGCCGGACTCCTGGGTTCTGTTCCTCCTGTGTCAGGGCGCCGGCAGAGGTGGGGGTTTGGGGGCTCGGTCAGGAACTGTTGGAGCCATGGGGGAAAGGAGCCAGAGGAAAGTGACGTATGAAAGCAAACAACGAACAAAGTCAAGTCGTTCCTCAGGTCACAGTAACCTGCTAACTTGCCCCCTCTAGGCCAGTGGTTCCCAAACTGGAGTTCGCACGTTACGAGGGGTTCTCAGGAAAAAAATTCCCAACTGGCGGACAGAGCTGTCCCTAGGGACCCCGGGCAGCACGGGGCCAGCAGCCCGGAGCCCCCGGACTGACACGAGCTAAGCAGAGCCAAGCAAGTATCTCCATCACACTGAGGAGATTTAAACGTCAAGACTCCTTCTCAGAAACGGGAAGGGAGGTGGATATTTTTTGCTGTTTTTAAAATACAATACGCAGCCCGTCTTGTTTTTTAAATGATTCTGAAGAACAAGTTTAAGTTTTGTTGTCACATGTTGTGTTGTTGCCGGTCTGCTCAAGACTTTAATGCTTGGGTAGGAGGAACTCTTTGAGTTGGCTTCTTAAATCCCTGCCTGCCGTTTCACATCCGATACTCCTTGATGAAACCTAGGAGCCTTGTCTTATAAACAGGCTTTATACAAGCTCCGAACGGGAGATCTTGGAAGAGTGTGGCCATTTTCACAATGTAATAACAATACTGTCATGATCAGTAATCATTAATAATGAATGGTGTGTAATAAGCCTGCCATAAAACCACATTTTATAGGTCCAAGATCACTGCTTTTATCATTTGTACTCAGGTCAAGGAGAATATCTCCCTGGAAATACTCATTTTTAGGAGGGGGGGTGCGAGACTTGACATTTTAGTGAAAGGGGTTGGCGGGTTAGTAAAGTTTGGGAACCCCTAGAAATATCGCTGCCTGGGGCAACGGGTTTCCACTGGACTCCAGGTTCACCCCACACTAATCCAGCGGTGCTGAGTCAAGGGAGACATAATGTTTTGCCTTATAATAATGGCCCCTTCTCCCAGCCTAATTTCTCTTCCCCATCTTCCGTCTGCTTGCAGCCCTCCGCGGGGCTAACTGTGTCTCAGCACTGGGCGTGGAATCCCTGTATGAACAGCTCCTGCGCTCCACCCCAGAGATGGCTGCATCTCAGCACTAGGCAGAGGAGCCCTTTCTAAAAAGCTTCCCCATCGTACTGCAGAGGTGGCAGCATTTCGGTGCAGGGCGGGTGATTCCCATATAAACAGCTGCCATGCTCCTCCCCAGAGGTGGCTGCATTTCAGTGCTGGGTGAGTGATGTCAATATAAACAGCTGCCATGCTCCTCCCCAGAGGTGGCTGCATTTCAGTGCTGGGTAAGTGATGTCAATATAAACAGCTGCCATGCTCCTCCCCAGAGGTGGCTGCATTTCAGTGCTGGGTAAGTGATGTCAATATAAACAGCTGCTGTGCCCCACTCCAGAGTTGGTTGCCTTTCAGTGCTGGGGGAGCAACCCCCCTATAAACACTTGCTCTGCTCTTCCCCAGAGGTGGCTGCATACCAGTGCGGGAAGCGTGACCCCTGGACAACCAGTTGCCCCTCACCTCGGAGGCAGCTACATTTCATGCCTGATCCTTGGACTAGCGGGATCTGCGCTGCGCCCCAGAAGCGGCTGCATCTCAGCACCGGGGGAGGGATCCCGGCTGCGCCCCCACCCCAGAGGCGGCCGCATCTCGGTGCTGGACGCAGCGAAGCTTCTGGGCACCGGTGGGGAAGCACCGCGACCAAAGGCGGCACAGAAATGCACAGAGAGCGGGGTGAACCCGAGAGGGGCTCACCCCGGGGGGGCAACCCAGCCAGGGGAGAGACCAGGATCGACCCACCCGGGCTTTGCTCGGCTCCTTCCCTGCAGGGAGAGGGAACGGCCTGCCGGACAGGGCCGATTGGCTTCCCAATCCCCTTGTCTCTGCAGCGCGGCTGCAACCGGGATTGAAGTTCGAGTCCCCTCCCGGGTCCCAGGCTCTGAAATCCCCCAGACTCAGCCCCACGGGCTACCCAGCCAGGGAGCTCCCTTGCCCACAGGTGTTAGGCAGGACAGCTGGGAGGGGCCCCGCTGGCCAGGTGGGAAGCGCTCCAGGGCCGGTTTGGTGGCTGGGGAGGGAGGGAGAAGCACTTACACCGGCCCCCCCCCCCCCCGGGGCGTGCGCGCGGGTCCCTGCTCCGCCCGGGGTCTGCGTCTTCCTCCCGCCCGCTGGGCAGAGCAGCGTCTTGGAGCTAAATTGGGGGGGGGGTCCGCCTTCACCTGCCTTCACCTGCCCCTCCCGCGCCGCGCCAGGCTGCCGGGGCGCACGGGCTACCGGAGCGCCCGGGCCCGCCCGACAAAGTCCAAGGAGGCCGGAGGGAGGAGCGGCCGCACTCCGGGGAGTCTGGTTCCGCTTCCCCCGGGGGAGGGGAGAGGGCTTTGCCAAGCCGGAGAAACGAGCACACTCGGTTTCCAGGCCAGGCGGCATTCTCCCCCGGGGGGGGGGGGGGGGAAACTGAGGCACGGAAGGGGCGGGAGAGACTCGGCCCAAAAGTCCAGCTGGGAAAGAAACCCAGGAGTCCCGGCTCCCCAATTCCTAACGCCGCGAAACACTCCCCCCCCCCCCCCCAAGGCCTAAGCCAGAGCGGAGGAGTCCTGACACCAAGCCCGCCCCCCCCCCCGAAGCAGAACCCAGGAGTCCTGATGCCCCCACCCCCACCGCTCCTTGCTCAGGGCTCACCTCGGTCCAGCATTTTCCCCCCTCGCTCAGGGATACCTCGCTGTAAATTGCCGCGTCCAAAAGCCTCCCATCAGCCCCTAGACACGCAGGGCTCCCTGCTCCCTCTTGGCCCCGCTTAGCTCCAGGGCTGCTGTTCCGGGGAGGGTAGGAGCCATGGTCAACCCCCCCGCCCGGCTGGTAGCAGACTGCTTCCCTACTGAGAAACTTAGCACTGCCATCTATTAGGTGTATTACGGTAGGGCCCCAGCTAAGATCAGGTCGTTTTCAATGGGAGTGTCTACACTGCGCTGCACCTCTGGTCTCAGGTTTGAGCCCAACCCCCGTCCACACACGGATCAGCCTGACTGGGATCACCAGGGTCTTCCTAGGACCCACCGGGGGGCCTTCGGAGACTGGGGTCCAAACCCCACCCTTGGGGCCAGGTTGGAACCAGCACCCCCTAGAGGGGAAAGCCCCCCCTGCCCCATTCTGTAACCCCCCCCTCCTCCCTGAGCCAGTCGGTTCCTCCCACCAGGCAGTGCCCCGGTCCCCTGCCACCAGCCTGGTTTTAAGAGCGTCTTGGGTTTGGGGGGGTTTAAAACGACCTGGGTTGCAAAGCAAAAAATGACCCATGGACCAAGATCTGTGCTGTGGGTTTATTTCACCGTCTCGTGTCACTACGGGCAGCGCTACGCAGCGGAGGGGTGGGGAGAGGGAGAAGGCCTGGATCATCAGAACAACAGGGGCTAACGCAGGGGACCAGGCACCTAGAATCCACCCAACGCTTAGTAAAACCAGCCACTCCTTTTGGGGGCCCGGCCGGGGTGAGGGTTTCAGGAGCCTGGAGCGTTGACAGGTGACCTGCCCAGGAAAGAGACAAGATGGGAGCTGTGCCCTCTTCTGTCTGTCCTAGGCCTGGTCTGGATCAGAAGTGTCCTGTTTTCAAGCGGCCCAGCGTGGATCCAGCTACATCCCTATCAATGTGTTTACACTGGAGCAAAATGGTCAGGATAGGGTTAACTAGGTTGCCCAGAGTTGCCCCCCTCCCTTACTTCCGGCACCCCCTAGAGGTTAGGCTGAGGCATGACCCTAGGGTCCGGGAGCCCGGCGGTCCTTTTGGCTTGGCCATGGCCTGCCCGTAAGAGCTTCGAGAGTCCGTGGGAGCCGTTCCCAGCCTGCAGGCTCTTGAGTGGACGTATCTTCCAGGGCTGAAGCAAAACACCAGGCGCGCGCCGGAGGGGGAAATCGAGGCACCTCCTGCAGAAAACGGGGCTTAGCAGCCATCGTCCAGTCGGCTACTGCCTTGCAAATGAGATGATAGAGCAGTTTTCCCGGCAATCAAACCTCCGGAAGCAGGCGGGACAAGCTTAGAAGGTGGGCACACGGGGCCCCGAAGCTGCAGAACGGGCCAGGTTCCATTGCCAGGCGAGGGGAGACGCGGCTGCGGGTCCGCGGCAGAGCCAAAAGCATCCGCTGAATATTGCTCACCTGGCAGTGGCCTAGGGGCCAGGACAGATGGGGGGCGTGGTGTTAATCAAGGCTAATCGCTGGCAGAGGGAAAGAACCTGGCCCAAAGCAGGAGAATTAGCACCAGCCGTAGAGGCTGAATTGCATCGCAAGAGAGTTGGAGGGATGACGGGGGAAAAGGGAGGGTAAGCCCATAAGACTCTGGGGGAACCCAAAGAACTGGGGCGCCAAAGCGCTACGGTAATACATGGAATAGCAATGAAAATGTACAGCACCTGACACAATGGGGACCTGAGCTGTGGCTAGGGCTCCTAGGTGCTACCGTAATACCAATGATAAATAATCATTGAGGTGGGTTTGCGCTCAGTTAACTAAGTTGGCTTTGAATTTGGGGGGCTGGGGGGGTTAGTTAAATTGGTGCAATTTTTGCGTCTAAACCTTCCCCAGGGCCAGTTCCCCTCAAGTCCTGCAGGCCAGGTGGCCAGGTCAACGTTTCTACGGTAAAAACTTCCTGGCTCGCCCCCGCAACCTGAAATCGAGGCCCCTGCTCCAAACAGCTTCCAGTCTAACCGGACAAGGGCACCGTTATTGGACAGACCGGGGGTGGGGCAGGGGAAGAGGCCCAGGCCTAGAAAGATGAAGTAACTTGCCACAGGTCACGTGGGGAAGCGGTAGCAGAGGTGGGACGTGACCCAAGATCTCCTGCATCCCCCGCTAGTTCTTTAACCACAGGGTCAGGCCGCTTCTGTTTTATTGCCCGAGGTCCATGTGATTTCACGGCCCTCCCCCGGCACCAGTTTTACACCATCCCCCGGCATGAGGCCATCAACCGGGTTTGAATTTGCCCAGATTGTCTCCTTGGCCCGGCCCTCTGTCTGCCTCTACCTCAACTCACTTGTCTTATGCTTAGCATGGGCCTCCGCCACTCAACTAACAGTCGCTCCCGGAGCTGGCAGGGGTAGAGGACTGTTACCAGCGGGAAAGAAATTGTTGTTCTTCCTGCTTGCCAGCTGGGGCGGACCGAGGTTAATTTCTCAGGCTGCCTTGATCCATTGTAAAGAAGCCAAACGGGGAGCGGGCACCCACCCCAATTTCATTTCCCTTTGCGAGTCACCTCTAACATGGCCGCTCTGCAAACTCAGGGGGGTGTTTAACCCCATCCCAGTCGCTGCTAGATGGGCCGGGCGGATACCAGTCCATATATTGAAATCAAGGCCCTCCCGCCGGTCTCTAAAGCAGACTCCTGTTCTCAGCTCCTTTTCTCTTCCAGGAAGCTCGCCCGGAACTGCCTATGCCCAAAGTAGAAAGGGTTCGGTGGTAGTTACTGCCTCTACCTCCTGCAGCCCGCGTGGGGACCCCAGCTACTCCCACCGGCAGCAAAAATCCCGTGGGAACCACAGCCTGTGAAAGTAACAAGTCGGGGCAGTCCCTTGTGCACAGGGGAAGGGGAGGTCCTGTGGAAATATTGAAGCAAGCCAAGCCAAGCCGCCCGCTCCGCCGCCCGCTCCCGGTCCTATATGCTGTTCGGGAAGGACCCAGTCCCGGGTTTCCTCAAGGCAAGGGATTTGAGGCTGCCCGATTTCTCCTCTTCCTCGTAGTAACCCCGTTTCATGGTGGCCGTCAGGTACCTGAACAGACTCTGCAAGGGGACGGGAGAGAGAATGCACAAGGGTGAAGCAGGCCTGGTCCCCCTGGGGCCAGGGAGGTGCCTTTTGCCCTCCCGGTGACCATCCACTCCGATCTGACTAAGTTAGAAGCCTCGGGGGGGGGGGGGGGATCTCAGTTTGCACGTGCTCAGTAGAGACCAGTTAGAGTTTGGCAACTAAATTCTCCCAAGGTTTCATCTGCACTGAGCATGCTCCAGCCCCCCCCCCCCCGACAGAGTAACTGAGCATGCTCCAGCCCAAGGCTGCAGGGGCTGAGCAGAACAGTCCCTCTGCGTGAGCTGTATCGTAATACGCCCACCCAAGGGGGCCGGACAGAGCCCCCTTTGCACTCCCTGCATACACCCCGCAGGGCCTCGCCCAGTCCCCAGTTAGAGCAGCTTGGGGGCTGCTCTAAGTCACGCCCCATCCCCTCTGGGCCCTGGGGAGGCCTGTACAGGGTAGATCATTTCAATCCACAGCAAGGCCCCTGGATGCCGCCAGAGGAGCCTGGATGTTGCCGAGACCAGGGCTACTAGGAGGGCAAACCTCCCCCCCCCCGGCCCCGTAAGCCCCCCAAGAGGCCTCGTCTAGTTCCCCTCTAAGGGGTCCAGCCCACCCCGGCACGGACGGGAGCCCGGCCAGCGGATCCGCTCCCTACCTGCCACGCCTCCTCCACTTCCGGCGTCCAGTGCTCCTTGAGGATGGGCTGCACGGTGGTGATGAACTGGACGCCCACGTACTGGAAACAGAGGAGCCCAGGCGGGGGTCAGAGGGAGGCGCCAGCCCCGGCCCTTCCCTGCCCGGGCGCCCGGTGGACCCGTGGCAAATACAGACCGGTGGACGTCCACCCAGGTCTCTCCCGGCCCAGCCAGCTGGCGGATCCGCCACGCCGCGCAGCTGTGTTTGTAGCCGGGCAGGCTGGGGGAGGCCGTCCAGCCGGGCGAATTGCGGGGGCGGGGGTAGGCGGACCAGGAGCAAATGAGAAAAATCGGGAGGGGGTGGGGGTGGTGGGGGGTAATCAGAGCCTATATAAGGCAAACACCCCCAAATCAGACCTGTCCCTATAAAACCATGACGTCTGGTCCCCCTAGGGGGGAGGGGGGGGAAGCGGTTCACACTGGGATGTGCTGGGAAAAGCAGTCGGCACAGGTGGATTGTGGGGAAATCGGTTCGCACCAGGGTATCCTGGGACGGGGAGAATCGGTTCGTCCTGGTGAACGGTGGGAAACGGCATTTATCCTGGGGCGTGGGGGTGGGGAGCGGTTTGCACGCCGGGGGGCGGGGGGGAAGTTGCTTGTACCAAAGCATGCTGGGAAAACGGCTTTGTACTGGAAACGTGCTGGGAAAATCGCTCCCATCCGGCCGCCCCGGTGCAATGCACCATGGGATACCCTCCTGCACAGAGCCTGGTTCCAAACACCCATGGCGGGGGGGGGGGGGGGAGCCGATCCCGCCGGAGCTCCCCCACCCCCGTAGAATGGGGAGCTCCGCCCCCCACCCTGCGGCCAGGTCCCTGGGGGGGCTCACCTCATAGTACTTGGGAGGGGCGTTGTATCTGTAGTGACTCCTGCCGAGCTCGAAGGCCAGCTGTGCCAGCTTGTCTTCTTGGTCCAGACGGGCCACGCTCTTCTCGATGAATGACATCACCCTGGGGCGGGGGGAGAATCAAGCACTGGGGCGGGGGTGTGGCGGGAGACGTGCCATACGCTGCCAGCACCCAGCCCTCTAGCCTGCCAAAGCTGGCTGCTTCACCGTTCACCGGGAGAAATTCCTTCCTGACCCCCGCCAGCACCGACGCCCTGATGCATAAACATGGAGAACCCTCCGGCCTCGTGTCCCCTTGGCAGCGCCCGCCGGCTGCCCAGGGAGTTGCGGGTGCTCTGTAAAGCAAGCCCCTGGCACAGGTCTAGCTTCCCCAGCGTCGACCCGGCTCGGTAACGTTCTTTGGCAGGAAGTTCCACAAGTTAACAAGGGCTGGTCTGCAGACGTCAGGACCTTGTTCTTCAGACAATAGTGTCGATCTAGCAAATTAATTGACTAAGCAGCTTCCCCTCCCACCTCCCCACAACGCTCCCCCTAGCTCCCCACAGTTCTTTTCCCAGTGCCCCAAAGCTCCCCCTGGCTCCTTTCCAAACCCTACAGTTTTCTGCCCATACCCCCACCCCTCCACCCCATACCATGGTTGGGCCACCCCTTATGGGACTGACTCCAGCCCTGACCCTCCCCGTCTTGGGAGGCCTCCCAGTCTCGGACCACTCCCGTTTCCATGGCTTGATTACTTTACCTTTCAAAGACGGGTCTGGGAGCCCACCCTCATTTTGGGGAGCAGCTCCGCTTCCCACGTTAGGCAGCATGGGGAGGTGAGACGCCGCTCCCCACCCAGAGCCAGGAACAAACCCAAGAGTCTTGGTTCCCAACCTCTCTCCTGCTCTAACCACTAGACTCCCCCCCCCATTTGGAGATCCAGGAATAGAACCCAGGAGTCCTGGTTCCCAGCCTCCCTCCTGCTCTAACCACTAGACCCCACCTCCGCTCAGAGATCCAGGAACAGAACCCAGGAGTCCTGATTCCTGTCACTCAGCCACATGCATTGGCCTTGTGACTCACGGACCCAGGAGATCGGGGCTGGCGCGGTAGCAGGTTCCCTGGCACCCCCCACAGGGACCCACCTCAGGCCGTGGGCCTGCAGCTCCTTGTTCATCTTGAGCTGCTGCAGGTCTTCGATGTCTCGGAAGAGGAAGAAGACGTCTTTGCACTCGGGGTGGGTCTCGAACAACCTGAGCGGGGGAGGGGAGACAGACTTAGGGGGATCGGGCGCGCGCCGCTTAACTGGGCCTTTTTCTACCGCAGGGCAGCTGGGCGAAGCTCACGGGAGTGACCCCTAGTGGTGGTGCCAAAATAACACTCAGCTACGTATACTCCCCCCGCCCCCCTCCTCCACAGCACCTTGCAAAGGTGGGAGACGTTCACCTGCCCGCACAGACGGCGATATGGGATGTGAATTGACCTCTGTAGAGACCAGGACGGGGCCCTGATCTCGGTCACTGGGTGTCTGGGCGGCGCCCGGCGCGACGGGGCCCCAATCTCGGTCACTGTGTGTCTGGGCGGCGCCCGGCGCGACGGGGCCCCGATCTCGGTCACTGTGTGTCTGGGCGGCGCCCGGCCCGACGGGGCCCTGATCTCGGTCACTGTGTGTCTGGGCGGCGCCCGGCCCGACGGGGCCCCAATCTCGGTCACTGTGTGTCTGGGCGGCGCCCGGCCCGACGGGGCCCTGATCTCGGTCACTGTGTGTCTGGGTGGTGCCCGGCCTGACGGGGCCCCAATCTCGGTCACTGTGTGTCTGGGCGGCGCCCGGCCCGACGGGGCCCTGATCTCGGTCACTGTGTGTCTGGGCGGCGCCCGGCCCGACGGGGCCCCGATCTCGGTCACTGTGTGTCTGGGCGGCGCCCGGCGCGACGGGGCCCCGATCTCGGTCACTGTGTGTCTGGGCAGCGCCCGGCATGACGGGGCCCTGATCTCGGTCACTGTGTGTCTGGGCGGCGCCCGGCGCGACGGGGCCCCGATCTCGGTCACTGTGTGTCTGGACAGCGCTCGGACCGACGGGGCCCTGATCTCGGTCACTGTGTGTCTGGGCGGCGCCCGGCCCGACGGGGCCCTGATCTCGGTCACTGTGTGTCTGGGCGGCGCCCGGCCCGACGGGGCCCTGATCTCGGTCACTGTGTGTCTGGGCGGCGCCCGGCGCGACGGGGCCCCAATCTCGGTCACTGTGTGTCTGGGCGGCGCCCGGCGCGACGGGGCCCCGATCTCGGTCACTGTGTGTCTGGGCAGCACCCGGCGCAACAGGGCCCTGATCTCGGTCACTGTGTGTCTGGGCGGCGCCCGGTCCGACGGGGCCCCGATCTTGGTCACTGTGTGTCTGGGCGGCGCCCGGCGCGACGGGGCCCTGATCTCGGTCACTGTGTGTCTGGGCGGCGCCCGGCCCGACGGGGCCCCGATCTCGGTCACTGTGTGTCTGGGCGGCGCCCGGCGCGACGGGGCCCCAATCTCGGTCACTGTGTGTCTGGGCGGCGCCCGGCCCGACGGGGCCCTGATCTCGGTCACTGTGTGTCTGGGCGGCGCCCGGCCCGACGGGGCCCTGATCTCGGTCACTGTGTGTCTGGGCGGCGCCCGGCCCGACGGGGCCCCGATCTCGGTCACTGTGTGTCTGGGCGGCGCCCGGCCCGACGGGGCCCTGATCTCGGTCACTGTGTGTCTGGGCGGCGCCCGGCCCGACGGGGCCCTGATCTCGGTCACTGTGTGTCTGGGCGGCGCCCGGCCCGACGGGCCCCTGATCTCGGTCACTGTGTGTCTGGGCGGCGCCCGGCCTGACAGGACCCTGATCTCAGATGCGACCGGTGGGTGGTACCATAATCCACTTACTCTAATGTCGCCAGGCTGGGTAAGGATAAGAAGTCTCCTGTCCCCTTGTGTGGACCCATTTTCCCGAGCCCCACAGAAACGAACATACATCTGGGCTAACGGTCCGCACCAACAGCTTGGGTGGATGCTCCGCAAGCATCTGTGCTGAGTACAGAGCTCCTGGGAGCGTGATTGTTCTGCCATCTGTCAGCACTCGCCCCATGCGGCGCGGAGCAGGCGGAAACCGGATTCAGTGGAAGGCAGCAGCAAATTCCAGGCCGCGGTGCCATAGGCGGGAGGAGGCTTGTTGGCTTTGGCTGGCTAAGCAGAGTCTGGGCCGATCAGTATCAGAGAAATGTCCGGCTGGAAGGGACCTCGGGAAGGCGTCAGGTCCAGCTCCCTGCACTGAGGCCGGACCGAGTAAACCCAGCCCAGCCCCGACCGGGGTTTGTCCGGCCTGTTCTGAAAACCCTGACGGGGATCCCACGACCCCCCCTTGGGCGCCGGTTCCGGAGCTTCACTCCCCGGAGAGTGAGAAAGTTTCTCCAGGCGCCCCTCGAAAAGGGCTTCCTTCCAGGGACCGAGATCCGGGCCCCAAGACTGGAGAAGTTGGGTTTTGCCGTATTTCTTTTCCAACCGACGCCTGGGGAATGAACGTTCCCCATCGCGACCAGGTCTTGTGGGTTTGGAGCTTTCTGTGATTTGTCCTAGAAATGCCGCATCCCCCGTGCCTTCCTGATCTGGTGGTCTCTAGTAGACCTCCCCCATGACATCACCCCTCATTTTATCTTCCCCTGGGGACTTTCAACCTGTCTGCCGCCCTCCCACCTCCTTCAGGACCTCGGAAGAAGTGATGCTTGATGCTAGGGGGTTCTGTAGGGGACCCCAATGCCCCAGGTCAGGGGCTCAGTATGGGGCACTCTCCCCTGGCAGCCCCCATGGCCCGGCCTGGTGCATAGATCAAAGATCAAACTTTTGTAAACCGCCAAACACGCCATGAATAAAAACAGAGAACGCAGAGATCTGAGGAAAAGGTTCACATCAGGTTTCTGGTTTTCGGAAATGGATTTGCTCTGCATGGAACGGTTATCTAGTGTAGAGGTCAGGAATCCTGGGTCCCCTCCCCAGCTGAGCCCAGACTCCCTGAGAGCATCAGGACTCCTGGGTCCCCTCTCCAGCTGTGCCCAAGACTCACTCACTGAGCATCAGGACTCCTGGGTCCTCTCCCCAGCTGTGGCCCGGACTCCCAGTGAGCGTCAGGACTCCTGGGTCCTCTCCCCAGCTGCGCCCCGGACTCCCTGAGGGTGTCAGGACTCGTGGGTCCTCTCCCCAGCCATGCCCCAGGCTCGCTGTGTGACTGTGGGCAAGCTCGTTCAACCGCTCCGTGCCTCAGTTTCCCCACCCGTAAAAGCAGGTTAGTGGTCACGTCCTGGGGCCTGTGAGATTTCCTACTGCGGTCTGTGAATCGCTTTGAGGTGCCTGGATTTAAGGCCTCCTATGACATGCCGAGTCTGATGATCTGTGATTCTGCTCTGAGGAAGTTCAGCGAAAGGGAATCACGTGCAATTTCACCTGGGGCTAACTGCTCGGCTTCTGCGAGACGCGGCAAGTCCCTAAAATGGCAGAGAGGCCCTGGGCTATAGGCCTCAGCTCTGCATGCTCAAGAACCCCAGAAGTGGAAAATCCCCACTGGCTCGGAGCAGTAGAGGGTTCATGACAGTTTGACCAATTCAGTCCAGCATTGGGTAGTGCAGCCCTGACGCGCCAGCTGGTGGATCAACGGCCTGCACTTCCGTTTATTCGAGGGGGGTGGAGGGGAGGGCTGGGCGCTGGTTAATTATGAACCTTTATGCAAAGCAGCCCAACAAAGAAGAGGAAGAAAAGCCGCGTGGATGAAATAAAACTCCCGCTGGCTTGGAGGGCGGGGTCACAACACAGCCGCAAACATTGTCAGGAAATACCCCGTCGGGGTGCTCTGACTGAACCATATCCCCTTAACTCTGACCCCCATTGGGACACAGGCCCAGGCTATGAGTGTGGGGTGGGGGGACAGTGTGACCTCATGGCCAATGCACTATAGAGCCGCTTGGGGCTCCTTTCAGATGCGGCAGGCGAAGCCGACCTGGGGCAACAATTGCCAGAGCGACGGACGTCCCGGCACGACGGGGCCCTGATCTCGGCCGGGGTCTGGGCGGCGCCCGGCGCGACGGGGCCCTGATCCCGGCCGTGGTCTGCGCGGCGCCCGGCGCGACGGGGCCCTGATCTCGGCCGGGGTCTGCGCGGCGCCCGGCGCGACGGGGCCCTGATCCCGGCCGCGGTCTGCGCGGCGCCCGGCGCGACGGGGCCCTGATCCCGGCCGGGGTCTGCGCAGCGCCCGGCGCGACGGGGCCCTGATCCCGGCCGGGGTCTGCGCAGCGCCCGGCGCGACGGGGCCCTGATCCCGGCCGGGGTCTGCGCAGCGCCCGGCGCGACGGGGCCCTGATCCCCGCCGGGGTCTGCGCAGCGCCCTGCGCGACGGGGCCCTGATCTCGGCCGGGGTCTGCGCAGCGCCCTGCGCGACGGGGCCCTGATCTCGGCCGGGGTCTGGGGTCTGCACAGTCCAATGTGCGTCCTCCTCCTAATGAATCCATAAGGGCACTAGGTCAAAGCTATGGGGTGCCGAGATCCAGCCCCCCGGCTCCAGCTCCAATCGCAGCCTCCGGTTCCCAGCAGGCCCTAATAACCCTCATTAGGCAGCCGATGCGATCGGACAGGCTCGCTGTGTTCCTAATCAATTTGCTCTTTCCCCTATTGGATTAGCCAGGAGACCTGCAGCCGGGTAATTGGAGTAATTGATGCCATATGGACCATAGGACGGGCCCTGGTGCTGTGGGAGAGGAGCCGGAGTTCCCAGATAAACAGCCAAGGGGGTGTGGGGCGGGGTTACAGATCAGCCTCCCCGGGGAACGTTAAACCCGGCTGGTGCCTCTGCTCCCTTCCTGGTAGATGAACGTAGCCGGAACGAGGTGCGTTTCTCTGCCCCCAACTCCCCTGGGCCTGCCTCTCCCTGACACTCAGAGTCCTGTGCCCCTGTCAGGCAGCCCGAACGGCCCCCTGAGAATCTCCCCATGGCCGGGGCCTTCCCCAGATGGTGTGGGGCTGGCGTACAGCCTCCTGTCTAGGGGCACGTCCGGAGAGCCCTGAGCGGTGGCTATTCTCTGCCCCCAAGGCCCCAACGGGGGCTGATCTGGGGCCCGTTTCTCCACCTCCACAAGCACTGGAGCAAAGCGGTTTGCTCCCCCCGCCGTCACTCGGACACTGCCAGATACGTCCCGGCTCAGGGCCGAGAGACACAAACATTCACCAAGAGCAGGTGTCAGCCCTTCCCGCAGCCAAACTGGCCGGTATGACCACAGCACGCGGCACTGGGGCTAGTCACTGCCCCCCACAAGGCCAATAGGGGGGGATTGGGGCTGTGGCCAGCGCGGGGGGCGGGAGACTAGGATGCAGGACTCCTGGGTTCTCTCCCAGGTCTGGGAGGGGAGTGGGGTGTAGTGGTTAGAGCAAAGCGGAGACTAGGAGGCAGGACTCCTGGGTTCTCGCTCCGCTCTGGGAGCGGAATGGGCTCTAGTGGTTAGAGCCAAGGGGCCTGGGAGGCAGGACTCCTGGGTTCTTTCTGGGAGAGGAGCGGTTAGAGTAGCAGCGCTAGGCATAAGGATTTTGGGGTTCTCTTTCCGCGTCTTATAGGGGTATTTGGTCTTGTGGCTGGAGCAATGGGGGTGGGGCCTGGGAGTCAGGACTCCTGGGTTCTGTTCTCAGCCCTGTCACTAAGGTTGGACAGATCCCTCGCTGGGCCTCTCTTAAGAAGGCAATAAGGATACCGACCCTTCCTTCGGGAGGGGCTTTGAGAGCAGGAATCGCGAAGATTGTTAATTCACAGAGAGCCCCACAAGTGAGCTGATCGACAGCTATTTGCTCAAGCATGTCACAACTGTAAACTGCCGCTAGCTACTTCTAGTCAAGGATCCCAAAGCGCTTCACAGACACGCATGACTTCAGCCACTCACCCTACCCCTGGGGAAACTGAGGCAGAGAGAGGGGAGAATTGTCCAGGGTCACATGGTGAGTCAGAGTCGGAACTGGGAATGGAACCCAGGAGTCCTGCCTCCTGGCCCCTCGCTGCTCTGGCCACGGCCCTGATCCGCCCCTATTGGCCTTGTGGGGGCAGAGACTACCCACAATGCAGCGTGCTTTGGTCCCCTGGGGTCATCCTCCATCCCACTCCTCTCCCAAAACTAATTATAGAACCCAGGAGTCCTGGAGCCCAGTGCCCCCTCTGCTGTGATCACTAGACACCGTTCCTCCCCACCCCAAAGGTGGGAATAGGACCCAGGAGTCCTGGCACCCAGCTCCCTGCTATAACCACTAGACCCCACTCCCTTCCCAGAGCTGTGATAGAACCCAGGCATCCTGGCTCCCAGTCCCCAACCTCTAGACATCACTCTCCTTCCCGAGGGGGAAACGGAACCCAGGGATCCAGGCGGACAGCGTCTGTGCTCTGAAGTGTGAAGTGTAGGAATAATCAGGAAACATTTCGCCGTTAAGAGCAAGACTCCAAGACCCGTGCAGGGGTAGGTTTCCCCGGGCTTCCCCCTTCCACCCCGGCGGCCGATCTCGACAGCGAGCTCCAAACCGGCCCGGCGGCCCCGGCGCGTGCGAACGGGCAGTGCTCCGGTGGAGGCAGGAGACCCGAGCCGGTGTCCACAGGGGCAGCCCCATCAGAGTCAGATCCCCCCCCCCCCCCGCTGGTGTGACCGGGCCGACGCTCCACTGGAGTCAAAGGAGCAACGCCGGCTGAGGGGGTCCTTAGTGCCCCCTTGGACACCCCAGAGCGAGACCGGACGCCAGCTCCAGACACATCTGGGGCTCTGCTTTGCTAGAAACATGGAACTTTTTGAAGCCAACAAATTCCCATCGGCTTCTTACAAACCAAACCAGCCGGGGGATTTGCTCTGGTGTCCATCCCCGTCCACCCCAGAGCCGGCCGGACTCCGGGACAGGGACCAGGGAGGGGAGGACACGGGCCCGGCCCCTGTGCCCAAACGGCCCCCCCCGCTCCGCTCACCTGATGAAGACAATGATGCCGACCCGAGCGATGTTGTCGTGAAGGATCCGCCAGGACTCCTGGATCCGCTCCTTCTGCGCCTCTGCCAGCGGACAGGGACCTGCCCCCGGCCCGTCGCCTCCCCGCTCCGGGTCCGCTTGCGACGCCGCCTGGGTTTCCCACGACGGGCGCCGCGTGGGCTCCGAGACGGTTTTCCCCGGGGCAACCCCGGACCCCGACAGCGCGCACCCCATCTCGAGAGGGGAGCAAAACCCACCCCCAGCAGAGCTGCGGGGGGGGGGGAGGGGTCAGGACTCCTGGGTTCTATTCCTGGCTCTCCAAAGGGGCTAGACAGAGAGAGATTCCAACAAAGGAGTTAGGAACCTGCAGCGGGACTGAATTTAAACCTTAGTACCTCCCCTAGGACAGAGGCCCCAGAGAATATCCCCTGGGGCAGAGCTCGAAGCTCAAAGCACCGGGAACTAGCTACCAAGCTAAAGGGAAACAGACCTTCACCCTGGGGGCCAGCTGGCGGTAAATCTGCTCCTTCCAAGTTGGCTGAGTACCGGCGATTTGCACCCCCTCAGGGTCTGGCCCTGAAACTCCAACCGCTCCCAGCCCCCGCCCCGGTAATGGGGACCCCCCCTGTTGCAGCCTCAACAGTATCCACCTACCCTGAGAGCCCCCCACCCCGGTAACGGGGACCCCCCTGTTGCAGCCTCAGCAGTATCCACCTACCCTGAGAGCCCCCCGCCCTGGGCGACCGGGAGAGGGTGAAAGAGGCCAGCAGTGTGAGGCTCATGCAAGCAGGTGGATGGTATTTGTAGAGCTGGATAGTCTAGTCCAGGCTCTCCGGGGTCCTAGACAGCGCAGACTCAGCCCTGGGCGAAAGATAATGAATGGCAGAGTCAGGGCTCCAACTCAGGGCTCGTGGGTGGTGGAGGGAGGGGCGGGAGGGGGGGGCTCCCCAGCCACACGCTCGCTGTCCTGGGCCAGCCCCCGATAACAAGCTCTCGGGCCCGGCTTCCTCGTAGCTGCCTAGAAGCAGTCGCAGCTTTCAGAGAATCCCAGGACTGGAAGGGACCCGGGGAGGTTTCTAGTCTAGTCCCCTTGTTGCACAAACGGCTTCGTTCCTTTGGAGGCAGTTTCAATTTACCTTCAAAGACAGGCAGACACAGGAGACCTTGAATACAAGAGGTAACAAAGGGTCCTGTGGCACCTTAAAGACTAACTATAAAGTTTTGAAGCATAAGCTTTCGTGGGCTAATACCCACTTCATCGGATGCAAGCAGTGGAAGTGTCCAGGGGCAGGTATAGATAAGTAGGCAAGAACCAGGTAGGAGGTAACAAGGTTAGTCCAATCGGCTGAACCAGCTTGTTATCTCAAATCAGGGAGGGTGAGGTATTCCTCTAGCAGCTGAGTTGGAGGTGTGAACTCGGAGAAGCTGTTTTTGTAATTAGCAAGCCAGTCAAGATCCTTGTTCAATCCCAGATTGATTGTGTCAAACTTGCAAATGAATTGCAGCTCTGCAGTTTCTCTTTGCAGTCTGGTCTAGAAGTTTTGTTGCAGCAAAAAAACTCCAACTCAGCTGCTAGAGGACTACCCCACCCTCCCTGATTTGAGTTAACAAGCTGGTTCAGCCTGATTGGACTAACCTTGTTACCTCCTACCTGGCTCTTGCCTACTTATCTATACCTGCCCCTGGACACGTCCACTGCTTGCATCCGACGAAGTGGGTATTAGCCCACGAAAGCTTATGCTTCAATACTTTATAGTTAGTCTTTAAGGTGCCACAGGACTCTTTGTTACCTCTGCTATTCCAGACTAACACGGCTACCTCTCTGATTCATGAATACAAGTTTATTCGCTAGTGAATTGAAGCCACAGAGTCAACACTCAAATTGTGGCTTGGCCCTCTATTGCCAAGACCTTTTTCTAAGGAGGGGCAAGAGGGGCCTCATGCAAATTGACAAGATTGACAAGTTTGAGGACGTTGGTCCTTCTCTAGTTATTCTACTTATTTGCCTGGAACCTTCTAAGAACGGGACATACAAAAACAAAGTTCCTGTTTTGTAAAGACACATATGGGGCAAGAATGTATGGAACAAGATAAGAGTTTGAAGCGTTTGAGACAAGAGACAAATGTATAAGACAAGATGTATGAGACAAACATATAAGACAAGATAAGCGTTTGAAGCAACTTAGAGCTATGTTACACAGCAGTAACCTCATGTTGCATAACTGTACTGCACAGTATCTGCAGCACAGTTAACCAGCATCTCAAATGTATACCAAGTTACACAGCATTTGTAATACATTTTCTTATAATCTAACTTTTTCTTACACCCTGCCCTCCCGGCAGGACTCAGTGTTATCTAGACCAGGAGCCGGGGACGCTGCGCCCAGCTCTGGGGTGGAGCAGAGGGGGGGCGCATTGAAACACGCCTGGGCGGGAGCAGAGAAGAGCCGGAAAAATGATTGAAGAGCGGGAGAAAAAGCCCGGGGACGAGGGAGATTTTACAGAGCCGCGGCTGGCTTGGCACAAAGCAGATCAAGAGGTGCCCAGATTACAGCGTCTATGGCCCTGGTTACTTGGGCACAGCGAACGCCGGGCGAACACCCAGGACTTTAACGGGCTCTGGCGTGGAGCAGAACAAAACTCACCGGCTGGCCGTTGAAGCCGGACACGTTCCGCCTGCAAATCAAGGCCCCGGTTTTTCACAGCCAGGGTCACTAACGTTAAAGGGCCAAAGGAAGCGGGTGTCTCCGGACGCCATCCTGCAAGGCAGGCTGGATAATCCAGTGGAAGGGAACCGGCTCTGTACACGGGCCAAATTTAACCACCCGGAGGGCAGACTGATGATCTAATGGGCCCATCTGGCCTTGGACTGGGCCAACCAGGGCCAGCTGGCGTGGGTAGGGTGCCCACTTGTCCAGTAGGAACCAAGCCAAGGGTCATCACATTTAGCCCGTGCAGGCCCCAAGGGCTGGTCTGGGTCTTTGCTGGCGCAGGGAATCCCCCTGCATTGGGGTTGGACGAAGCTGGATGTTAATCCCAGTGATCACCTGAGCTGGGCTGACCGGTCTGGCAGGAGGTGTCTTGAATTATTAAGATGCTGCTGAGCTAGGGATGGGGGGGCGGGTCCCAGCTCCCCCAGCCTGGCACTTGGGGGGCAGGCGACTTTTGAGCTCTGCTTTATTCCCTGTATTCCCGGGCTGGCCTGTGGTGAATGTTAGAGCAGCCTCGGGGTGGCTCTAATTCGTGCTCTGCCCCCTGGGGGCAGAGAAGAGCCACAGTGCAGGGCGCTCCAGCCAGCCCCCAGTTCCTCAAGCAGGGAGGCACAGAGTGGGGATGGGGGAAACTTATCCAAAGCTCACCCAGCAGCAGAGCCAGGAATAGAACCCAGGTACCCTGCCTCCTTCTCCTCCAGCACCCTAGCCACTCTACTGTACTGCCCCATTGGATGGCTGGGGAAACTGAGTCACAGAGCCTGGTTAGTGACTTGCCCAAGGTCCAACAGAGAGGGTGCTGGTACTTGGACCCAGAGTTTAAAGCCTCCCCCCCCTCCTGCAACTGCTAAACCAATCTTCCTACCCCCTGCCCCACTTGATGCAATGCATTCTGGGATGCCTGCCCCATGCAAGGTTTGTGACAGCCCTGCAAAGAAGCAGGCTGCCGTCCCCTGGGGAGCCTTCCGCCTGCCGGCCAGCCTCCCACCCGCCCCCGCGGACTCGCCCGGCCTGGATTTCTTCAAACTTATCTCCTGCCATCTGCGTCCGCTTCCCAGAGGTCAGCCTGCTCTCTGGCGGGCGGCCTGCCCGCCTCGCAGCCTTCTTCCCGCCCCCCTGCAGACCAGGAGGCCACAGGATCTTGGGGGCGGGGGGGGGATCATTCCAGCTCACCCTCGACAGCCTGTTTTACGAGGCCTTCCCCACCCCTCCCCCAGTGCCGTTAATGAAATAAACCGGTTTCTGAAAAGAGAATTGGGCCTAGCGGATTCTGTGCCAGAGACGAGGTGGGTGAGGGGAGACGTCCGGCTCGCGGGGACCACACCAAATCAATACAAGGCTATACAGCCGTAAGATCCTCTCCCCCCCCCCCCCCCCGCCCTGCAGGCTTTGCCGGCTGGGTTTTCAGAGTCCCACCCCCAACCTGCTCCCACGAGCTCCAGGAGAAATGACTAGGGCCCGGGGGGGACGGAGAGGGGTAATTCACACTGCGCCAGTGGGTGATGTAGCTATCTGCCAGGCAGCCGCAGACCGGTGGGGATCAAGCGCCCGGCGCTCTGGAAGGGAAACGTCCCGCCGTGGTCCGAGAGCGACGTACCCGCGCACAGCGATGGGGGAAATCCAGTCAGAAAGGCAGAGCCGCTTCGATCCGGGTCTGCCGGACGCCTGGGTTCCGTTCCCAGCACTGGGACTTAAGAACATCAGAACGGCCATACTGGGTCAGACCCAAGGTCCATCCAGCCCAGTAGCCCGTCTACCGACAGTGGCCAATGCCAGGTGCCCCGGAGTGAGTGAACCTAACAGGTAATGATCAAGTGATCTCTCTCCTGCCATCCATCACCCCCCTCTGACAAACAGAGGCTGGGGACACCATTCCTTACCCAGCCTGGCTAATAGCCATGAATTGATCCAGTTCTCTTTTAAACCCTGTTCTAGTCCTGGCCTTCACAACCTCCACAGGCAAGGAGTTCCACAGGTTGACAACTTCCTTTTATTGGCCTTAAACCTGCTGCTCATTACTTGCCGAAGGGAAAGGTTTAAGAGCCAGTTGCGTTGAAAGGTTGGAGTACTCTGGCCGTCCTCTGCAACACCGGCAGCCTGCAACCACAGGCCCCCTGGGAAAAGGAACCCAGGAGTCCTGAATGTGATTTCCTTGTTCCTTTTCCAGAGCCAGGGATAGAAGAACCCAGGCGCCCTGACTCCCAGAGCACCCTGCTCCGACCACTAGACTCCACTCCCTTTCCAGAGCCAGGGAGAGAACCCAGGCGCCCTGATTCCTTGCTCCAACCACTAGACCCCAACCTGCTGTAACCCCAAGGGCTGGGAATAGAACCCAGGAGTCCGGGCGCCCTCGTTCAGCGCACTGGAGCTCAGCTGTGCCATGGCTGGCCCCGGTTTGAACCCAGCCCCAAAAGAGGAAAAAAAAAAACCTTCCCCCGCCCCGGCAGCAGCTGTGGGACCCAGCCAGCCAGAAGGGGGGGGAGGGGGATCTAGCGCAGGTGTGTGTGGGGATGCGTGGGGGGGGGGGGCAGGTCTGTGTGTCCATTTCCAGCCCTTTCATGTCTTCTGCCCGGCTGAAGGCAAGAGGGACAGCGCAGGGCCGGGGTCACCCCGGGAGCCCCTGGCAAAGGCAGTCCGGCTGCAGCCGCTCTGGGTTTGAGCTGCCTAGTTGTGTGTCAGGCTGTGAGCAGCTTGGGGGGGGGGGGGGGCAGGGAGCCTGGAAAGATTGTGTAGGGAGGGGGCAGAAAAGGGAGTGGGGTGTGAGGGGAGGGGGAGTGGGGGAAGGGAGAGAGGAGAATACTATGGGGGAGGGGGTGCATAGGGAGGGGGAGTAGTGTGGGGGCAGAGAGAGGGGAGGATATGTATGGGGGAGGGGAGGGGCTGGGGAGGGGGCAGAAAAGGGGGTGGGTTGTGAGGGGAGGGGGAGTAGTATTGGGGAAGGGTGTGGGGCAGGGAGAGGGAGGATATGTATGGGGAGGGGAGGGGAGGGGAGGGGTTGCATATGGAGGGGAGGGGACAGAAAAGAGTGGATTGTGAGGGGAGGGGAAGGGGTGTGGGGCAGGGAGGATACATGTGGGGGAGGGAGTGTGTAGAGGGAGGGCATTAGGGGGCAGAGAGAGTGGTGGGAGGGGGGAAACCAGAGGGGAGGGGGAGGGACTGACCGAGAGGGGGAGGGGTGGATGTTTGTTTAATGAGCCCCACCCCAATGAGGTTTTTCGAGTGCTGGCAGGAGGTGGTCCCTGGCCCCCAGGCTCTGGGGTTCCTTGTGTTGCCGGGCAGGTTTGCCCTAGCTCTGGCATAATGGAGGACACTTAAGTGGGGAGGGAGAGAGGGTTGGGAATCAGGACTCCTGGGTTCTCTCCCTGGCTCTGGGAGACGAGTGGGGGTCTAATGGTTAGAGCAAGGGTGTATCAGAACCAGGACACCCCGGGGTTTCTTTCTGGCTGTGGCAGGGAGAGCGGTCTAGTGGGTTGAGCCATGAGCCAGAATCCCACCGCTCCCACCAGCTCATTGTAGGGCAGCCACTGTCTCCGGGGCCTCAGTTTCCCCAGCTGAGAAAGCTCAGCTAGTGAGAGTTATTCCAGTGAGGGCCTGCTGGAGAAAGAGAGAGTCCCGGGGCACTGAAAACATTACTCTTTATTTATGGCCGGCAATTGTTTCTCTCTTCCAAAATGAACTTTAATACAAAAACAAAACCAAGGAGTAAAAAGAACCAACCCGTCCAAACAAGTCGTACGGATGATACAGGGGCCGTAAACCAATCCACCAGCCCGGTAACATAACATCAGATCCTAACCAGCGCCGGTGGATTTACAAGAAGGCAAACTTCCCACGAAGCCAGAGGAAGGGAAACACCTGGGGCGTCCGTTTAACGGTGATTGCGGCAGCATAAATAATGGAGGAAGCTGTTTGAAAAGAACCACAGCGCTCTAATTTGGACGGAGTCAACGTTACCAGAGGCCTGATCCTGACGCCCAGTCCCTCCTGCTCTAACCACGGACTGGAGGCAATAGTCCCCTTTCCCAAAGTTGGGGGTAGAACCCATGAAACCTGCTCCCAGACCCTGCTACTGCTCACCCAGACGCTACTGCTCACCCAGAGTTTACAAAGAACCCAAGAGTCCTGGCTTGCTCTAACCATTAGACCTAGCTACCTTGAACCAGGAAAAGAACCCAGGCATTCTGGGGCCTGCTGCTTCGCTCTCACCACTAGGCCACGCTCTGCTGGGTTGGAGGGCATTGGGGAAATTTTGAGGGATGGGCAAGGTTGTCAGGAGTAACCCATTAGCTCAGAGGCCATGGTGATGGGCAGCGTAGAAGTGTACAAATACCTGGATAGTTAGATCCTTGGAGCCCTCATCCCTTCTCAATCTCACAGACCCCTCCCCCCACCACACGCCCCTGTCCCACTCTCGCACACCCGCCGGTCACACCCAGATGTCCACCGACCTCCCGTGTCACCCTCCCTCTCCTTGGCTCGAGGGTCGCGTGGGCCCAGGACACTGGTGGCCCTGCCTCAGGAGAGTGTGGCACAGCTGAGAATGGAACCCAGGAGTCCTGGCCTCCTTCTGCTAACCTTTGGCCTTCACTCCTTCCTAGAGCTGTGACAGGAACCCAGGAGTCCGGCCCCCCCTTGCTCTGGCTCTTAGATCACACACCAACCCAGACCTGGGAATGGAGTCCTGGTTTCCTGTCCCTGACCCTACTAGCTGACACATCAGCCACGACCTGGAGGTGGAACCCAGGAGTCCTGGCTCTCACCACTAGACCACACGTCAAGCCAGACCTGGGAGTGAAACCCAGGACTCCTGGCTCCCTCCCTAACCCCCAGACTGAATTCCTGCCCAGACCTGGGAAGAGAAACCCAAAGCTGGCCACCAACCCACTCTCATAATGTTCCTTAAGCTGCATCTTACTGGTTTTCCATTTGCAGGGGTGGGGGCGTTATCTGGGGCCACACCCAATAACTCGGGCCAGTCGCCGCATGGCTCTGAGGACAGGCAGGAAACGACACCGGGAAAGAACAGGCCGAGGGGCAGCAGGGATGGAAGCCGGGGCCGGGGGGATGAGGCTGGACAAATATAGACCATGCGGGCCAGCTACAAAGCAGGGCAAAGCAGATGTGTGTGGATGGAGGGGGCTCCCCAGGGGGTGGGGAAAGGGCCCACCTCCATCAAAATTCACCCCTCTGTAGCAGAACACCCCCCCCCACAGGAGGTCGCTGGCATTTGGGCAGTTCTGTCTGTACAGCGCCTGACACAACAGTGTCTTGGGCCATCTAGGTGTTACCGTAATACACCTAATAGCGATACAAATATACAGCCCCTGGCACCATGTGGTCCTGGGCCATGATGGGGCACCTGAGTGTTACCGTAATACACCTAAGAGCAATAAAAATATACCACACCTGGCAGGACAGTATCGTGAGCCATGACGGGGCGCTTAGGTGATACCGTAATGCACCTAATAGCAAAACAAATATACAGCCCCTGGCACAATGCGGTCCTGGGCCATGAGCGTTACCGTAATACACCTAAGAGCAAAACAAATGTACAGCACCTGGCACAGTGGAGGTCCTGGACGATGACTGGGCTCCTGGGTGCTACCGTAATATATCTAATACTAATGTAAAAAATACAGCTTCTGGAGCAATGGGATCCAGGCCAGGGCTGGGGCGCCTGAGTGCTACCGTAATGCACCTAATAGCAATGAAACCATGCAGTGCTTGGCATGGGGGCATGGGATGTCCTGGTGCTATTCTACTGCCGACACTACGACTACCCTGGGGGTGTGGCTCGATTTACAACCATGGAGACAGAACCTCCTGCTCCAGGGCTTAAGACAATCTCCAACTATTAAAGATGAGACAAAGATCTAACATGGTGGGGGAGGGGAACGCTTATCCCCCATCTGCCCCTGCGGGGTTCTTACACCTCGCTCTGCAGCACCTGGCACTGCCCCCCCCCCCCCGAGCTGGGATACCAGGCTAGGTGGGCCTCGGAGCTGCTCCCTTCTCTGAGGTCAAACAGGTGGAATCGAGATCAGAGGCAGGTGCATGAAGGAAGAGGAGCTATAGGAACAGGCCGAGGGCTGGAGAAACACAGACGATTTCATGAACCGAGGAGGCATGTTGGGCTAGAATTACTGCCCTAGGTTGGGTTAAACCCCCTGAAACTGATGAGCTAACAGCTGCCCTTCATCCAGGTGCAGCGTAAGATGCAACAGCACTCTCCAAGATCACCACAGACCAGTCCCTCAGAAATTCAAAAGACTTCGGTGGAGGGGAGATTGGCAGAGTCGTGGGGGCACAACACAAGGAGAGAGACGCACAGAAGCAAAGACACAAAGACACACACACACAGGATGTGAACTGCCGCAGGTAAGGAAGCGAGCTCCCGATTTGGGGGCCCGTCTGTGTTCAGAGAAACAGGACTTTGTCCGGTCCCTTGCAAATAAACAAGATTGCCTCAAAGGTGCCAGTCTACCATCAATTTCTCCTCCCCGCTGGAACAATTGCAGGGCCCCCAGCTTTCAATAGCCACTTGAGTCAAAAAGGGCAGTCAGACCTACCTGGGGAGGAGTTTGTTAACAGCGGAGGGCTTTATACTGAGCAAAGACAGAACAAAATCTAGCAGGAGGGAGTTGAAGGGAGACACATTCAGACTGGGAACAGGGAGGGGGCAGCAAGTTTGCGATGGGGCAAGGAGCTAACCACTGGAGAGGTTCCCTCAGGGACCAGGCAGATTCTCTCTCAGTATCTTTAGGTGCCTCTTGCTAGCTCAGTCATAAGATATGGGCTGGATGTAGGAATGGCCAGGAGGGGCTGACTGCCTGGATTATACAGAAGGGTGGAATGGTTCCTTCTGGCTTTAAACAAAAAACCTATGATAAAGAGAAGGAAATTAACAGCATTTTAAAACTGGCCTTGTCATCTTGGGCAGATTGCCTTGCTCCTCGCAGTCAGAGGAGAAAAAAGTTGAATCTCAAATGGACGAAAACATGCAGGCTCATAGAGTACAGGCGGTAAAGGAGCTAATAACCCTAGAGAGATTTTTTTTCCCTCCCCAAATGGTGGACTGTGAAATAATTTGCAGAAACATGTAGCTAAATGGTTCCATCTGGAAAGCTCAATATTAAATACCAGAGTCTCTTTAATTACCATTTAAAATCTCCTTGTGTAACCCAGCTTTAGAAATGAAGCAGAAAAACTCATGGCAAAAAAACAAAAACAAAACAAAAAAAACCCCAAAACAAACAAAAACAGAACTAGCTATACCACTTTTCTAAGGAGCCTGACTTTATTTCATTGTTCTCATTTTATAGCCAGCCTGTTCCTGATTTCCTCTTCTAGGGAAAGGAAACACACACGATTCCCCCTTGTTAATAAACACGAGCAAGGATTTGAACAGTCCAAGAAATTTAATCCCAATCCCGGAGTGCTACGGCTGGAGGGATTTGACTCTAGCTGTGCAATAGTTAAGCAGCCTGTTCTTTTGCATCTTGAATTGGTCAGAGATCCACTAGAATGTCACAGCAACTCAGCTCCAGGGAAAACTGGGAAGAAATGGAGGAGTGGTTTTGAGTTATAGGTTTCATGGGTGAGGAGGAGGAGGGAATCATTCTGAATAATTTGGACCCGTTGCCACTCTGTACCCATTGCTTTAAACGGACACTGAGCCGGTGATTTCAATGTTAATCTGACACAACTGTTCCACCGCAATCTTTATGGGCAAATTTTCTGAGTTTAAGGTGCGGCTTCCACTCACCAGAGCAGCAGTTTTGGTTTATATTAGATTCATTATGGTAGCACCCGGGAAAATCGAGGCATGGGCCATGCCCAGAGCGACACACCTTGCCCCAAAGAGTCCACAATCCCCGGGGGGGAAAGGAGACACAGGGCAGGTGATGTGACTAGACCATGATCAGGCACTGGGAGTTGGTAGCAGAACCGGGAATACAACCCCTGGCCAACAGGTTTAAGAGGGATTTACACGGAGCTGGATTTCTGCCCGGGGAGGCCCAAACACCAGAGCGAAGGAACAACTGGGATTGTGCGGCTGATACAGCTCAGTATCTCGATGCACCAAAGACTGAACCGGACCCCGGGGTCTAGAGATCTGAGCCAGGCTCCACGTAGCTAAACGGGGGCAGATCTGGTGGGGCTGGCGGCCCTTCACCAGGACGACTTTCCCCAGCCCGGCTGCCCTCGCTCTGCTGGGCGGCTTCGAGGGGAGTTTGGCTGGAGCAAGTAATTGGGGATCTGGCCTGGAAGACACTTTGGTTTTCACACTTAAAAGCAAGAAGATAGGTGGGTGTATTCCTACTGCCCCCTGCTGGCTCTGTGGGGCCATACCGCTCCCTTCCGGCTAGGTGGGGGTGCAAGCCCATCCCCCTGCTGGCTAAAGAGGGGTGCATGTCTGCATCCTGCCCCCTGCTGGCTAGGTTTTTGTGTGCCCCCAGTACCCGCTCCTTCATACTTTACGCCTCACTTTGGTCCCGGGGCAGGCCCAGCCAGCGGAGGAACGAGCCAGGCAGTTAAAACAACCCAGACCCAGAACCGGATGGCGCTTGCCCCACAAGGGGGCTTGCGAGGTGGGACCAGCACAATCAGTTGGGGCCACACGGCTTGTACAGGCGGGGCTCCGCCGACCCCTCCTGGCCTGGGAGGGGCTGGAGACAGGTGCTTAATTGCATGGACGGACTCTGAGTTCAGCTGGCCTTGTCCACCCCACTGTGCCTCTAAAGTCACCCGGGAAACCAGATCCCCAGCTGGTATCAATGGGCCTCATTGCATTGGGGTCAATGGGCCCAGATCCCCAGCTGGTATCAATGGGCCTCATTGCATTGGGGTCAATGGGCCCAGATCCCCAGGCTGGGATCAATGGGCCTCATTCCACTGGGGGTCAATGGGCCCAGATCCCCAGGCTGGGATCAATGGGCCTCATTCCATTGTGGTCAATGGGCCCAGATCCCCAGGCTGGGATCAATGGGCCTCATCCCCTGGGGGTCAATGGGCTCAGATCCCCAGCTGGGATCAATGGGCCTCATCCCCTGGGGGTCAATGGGCTCAGATCCCCAGCTGGGATCAATGGGCCTCATTCCATTGTGGTCAATGGGCCCAGATCCCCAGGTTGGTATCAATGGGCCTCATTCCATTGTGGTCAATGGGCCCAGATCCCCAGGTGGTGTCAATAGAGTGGAGCCAAATTACCTTAGCTGGGGATCTGGCCGCACCCCTGCCCACCCCAGTGGGTCAGTGACGATTCACCCCCTCCCCCAGTACCATCCAGCCACAGAAATATATTACCATGGGTCCCAGCTGGGAAGAGTCCTGCAGCCAGGGCTGTAAAACCCCCCCCCCCCCCCGGGCCGTCACGTTTTCTGCGGGGTCTCTAAGGCGCTGCCGTTGATCCGCCTTGCACCGTGCTGCCCGGGCGCCGCCAGCAGCGGGTGGGTGAGGCTGACCTGAGCGTTGCTGAAGGAGGCGATGCGCCCGCTGCCCCCGATCTGGATGTTGACGGTGGTGGAGTAGCTGGCCCGGTGGGGTCCCGTGTCCCGCGCCAAGTCCGCTCGGGCCCTGGGGCACTCCTCCGGCGAGCCCAGGCTGCCCGCCCGGTCAGCGTACCTGGACCGCAAGCCGGGAACATCCGGCCACGTGACCCCATCCAGTTCGTCCGGGCTGGGACTGGCTGAGCGGCGAGGGGGGGCCCCGGGGCAGCACCCCGCCCTGTCTCCGTGCCTAGGGGATGGGGGGCTCTCGGGGTTCCCCCTCGGCCTCCTGCCTGGCTGAGGTAACGTGGCGGAGGGGTGGGAAGCGGGCTGCAGGGGGGGGACGTGCAAGGGGGCGAAGGAGCAAGGCCGCGGGGGGGCGCAGCTGGCTCTTCCCGCTGCGGGGCGCTGGCTGCAGGGAGGCGGGGAGCACACCCGCGGGCAGGCCGGCGCCGGAGACTGCACCCTGGAGCTGGGCTCTGAAGCGGAGGAAAAGGGGGCAGGCTGCTTAGCCCGGGGGGTCCCCGAGAGACGGTCGAAGGCCAGCAGCACGGCCGAGCCAGAGGCCAAGGGGATGGGCTCCCTGAGCCGGCAGGAATCGCGGCAACAGCCCGGGGGAGAGGGCGACCCGGGGCTGGCACAGGCGGGAGGGCAGGCGTTGAGCTGGGACGGGTCCCGCTTGCTGGTACAATGGGACCAGTGATTGGCCTTCTCACTGGGGAATGGAAGAGACGGGGGTCTGGAGCCCAAGGGGCCGGGGGGCGGTCTCGGGGTGGCTGCGCAAGTAGGCAAAGGCCTGGTGGGTGCCGGGGTCTCTGCTGACAGAGGCTGGGTGCCAGGTGACCCCAAGGAACAGGGGGATGGTCTCGGGGTGGCTGAGCAAGGAGGCAGAGGCCTGGTGGGTGCCGGGGTCTCTGCCGACGGAGGCTGGGTGCCAGGTGACCCCAAAGGGCAGGGAGAGGGTCTTGGCACAGCTGAGCAAGGAGGCAAAGGCCTGGTGGGTGCCGGGGTTTCTGCCAATGGAGGCTGGGTGCCAGGCGACTCCAAGGGGCAGGGGGACGGTCTGAGAACGGCTGAGCAGGGAGGTAGAGGCCTGGTGGGTGCCGAGGTCTCTGCCGGCGGAGGCTGGGTGCCAGGTGGCCCCGAGGGGGCCTCGTTTCTCTTGGCCTGGCTCTGGCTGATGCAGGAGGCGGCGATGTACCGGGAGATGGCCGCGGCGCTGGAGGAGAGGCGCCGGTGCGCCGGGGAGGAGGCCTGGAGGCGTGGCAGAGCCGGGAGGGGGCTGCGGTCCGGGCCGGGTGAAGCAGGAACCGAGGGCAGCTCCGGGGACGGGCGTGTGACGCCCGCGGCTCGGGGAGGCAGGCGGATGCCCCGGGAGGGCGGCAGGGCGTTGGTGTGGAGTGGAGACGGGGATCCCGCTGCGCCGGAGGGTGCCGCCGGCGGGACCGGCCCCGGCGCGGGAGGCAGGGACAACTCCTCAGGACCAGGCGGGGAATCCCGCTCCTCTGGCCGCAGGACGGCCCTGCTCTGCTCCCCCGCCGGCTCCTGGGGGCTAGTGCCAGGGTTGGAGGGGCCTGGCCCCGGCAGGTCGGGCTCCCACCCAGGCTGCCGTTCCACCGCAGGGCTGGGGGAGGCGGCCGGGACCGGACCGGCCACCTCCGGCACCTGTTGGCTCGGGGCCGCTTCGGGCGTCGCGCCAGTTTCGCCGGCAGCGTCAGGAGCGGGCGGCGGGGAGCTGCCCCTGCCGGAGCCTTCGCCAACCGGATCACCTGGGATTGGTGGGTCCCCGCCGAGCTTCGGGGGGCGCTTCCCAGGCGATTCCACCGGCGGGCGGGGAGGCGGAAGAGCCGCCAGGGAGGGAAGCTCCTGCCGGGTGGGTCCCGGCTCCTCTGCGGGGGGCGAAGCCCGGAGCGGCGGGGGCCGGTCGCTGCGCAGATCCAAGGCGTTCCCTCGGGTGGCGGGCAGCAGCAGCACGTTCTCCTGGACGCAGTTCACGTGCAGGGGGGGCTCGCGGATGAGCAGGTGGCCGTAGACCCGGGGCTCGTCTGGGGGAGAGAAGGGGAGAGGGGGGTCACAGCAGTTCCCTGCCGGCCTAAGCGCCTTATCCCTCCGCGCAGCTGAGGGGCCTAGGGGGTAGAGCATGATCTTCAGGAAACCTGGTTCTAGCCCTTGCGCTGTGCCTCAGTTTCCCTCTGTGTAAAAAGCGGGGGAATGAGACTGACCCCCCTTTGTCAAGCGCTTGGAGACCTGCTGAGGAGGTGAATATTATTCTCTTGCCTTCTGCAGAGCTGAGCAAGCGGCCCCCAATTTACCCCCACACCTAGGGGTGCAGGGACCCAAGGAGGACGGAGCCCAGGGTCAGACCCTCCCCGCCCTTCCCAGCTGGTGCGAACGGGCATTAGGAGCCACGGGAGTCAAAGGAATGGTGCTGAGTCCCACGGCCTGGGGGGGTGACTCCAGCGCCCACCCCAGCTGCAGATCTGCCCTAGCAAATCAACTCCTGAATCCCTCTGAACGGGCAACTCCTGCCGCCAGGGGGGTAGCTGTGCAGGGGGTTACGACTCGGCTCCCCACTGGACTGACTCTATGAGCCCCGCCCCGCGCACTGTGTTCAGCTGCCGGGAGAGCCCCCCCTAGGGTGACCAGATGTCTCGGTTTTATAGGGACAGTCCTGATATTTGGGTTTTTTTATATAGGTGCCTATTACTCCCCACCCCCGTCCCGATTTTTCACACTTGCTGTCTGGTCACCTTAAGCCCCAACCACTTAGGGGGAGTTGGGACTAGAACCCACAGCCTTGAAATCCACCCACCTGGGCATCTACAGCTTGAGCTAAAGGAGAACTCCACCCGCTCTCCGCTCCTCTTATACCTCCGGCCCTGCCGCCGCCGGCACAGAGTTCCCTCCGCAGCCCCTCCATCCTGCCCCCCACCCTGGGGTCCCAGGACAGCTTTGCTCAGGCAGGGTCACTGGGTCAGGGCCCCGTTATCTAGCCCTGGGACGGGCCGCCCCGGGGCGCAGTCCAGCCCACTCTGGGGCCCAGGCAATCGGGGACAAACGCTCGGACAGTGGAGACCGACGTAAGGAGGGATCCAGATACGCAGACCTGGGAGGCAGGGGGCAGGGAACGCCAGGGGCCGGGGGCAAACGGACCAGCGCTGCTGGAGGCTCAGATCCTGCCCCAGTCTGGAGACCACCTTGCCCCATTGCCCTGGGATCCGTCACGACTCTCCACACGGCCTAGAGATTTGAAGGGGGGACGGGCGGGCTCAGGGGGGCAGGGAGTGGGTCCCGGAGCCTTTCCCCTCTAGGGGGCGCCGGCTCCGATCCCGCCCAGGGGGCGGGACGGGCTGGCTCAGGGAGGTGGGGAGCAGTGGGGAGAGGTAGACCCACGCCGCAGAAAGCCTGGTTCGCAGAGTGGCACCGTGGGGTGCCCTACAGAGGGTGGGGTTCTCTGACCCCTGGGGCTGCCCCGAATCCCTCCCACGGCCCCCCCTCCAAGCCCTGGGACTCACAGCAAGGGAGGCAGGGCCCTGGCATCTCCTCCCGCAGGCTTTCCAGGGTGCCCATCCGGCTGGGCGCCAGGCGCCGCGGCCCGTCCTGCGGCCTCCGGCCCGTCTTGGCCCGGCCGATCTTCTCGTTGTACATCCGCGCCAGGGCTTGGACCTTGCTGAGGATCCGCTCCGGGTTCTCCAGCAGGCAAGGGGCGCTGTCCTCGGACAGCCCCGGCAGGGGGGCGTAGCCGGCGGGCGGGACCCCGTCGGCACGAGGGACCCTGTCGCCGCGGGGCGGGGCGCCCAGATCCGACTCCTCCACGATCCACAGGGGCTCCAGGAACGGTGGGGGCTCCTGGGGGGCCGCCGGCCCTTTGCCGCCCCGCTTCAGGCTGGGGGGGCGCGCTCCCAGGGCGTCCGCTGCCCCCCGCTCTTTCTCCCGCCAGGCCCGCCGGATCTCCGCGCAGGACTTGTACTCGGACTCCCGGCTGTCAGGGGGCGGGGCAGTGTGGTTGGCCGACTGGCCCCACCCCTTCCCAGCATCCTCTTGGTTGGCGCCAGCTTCGGTGCCTTGATCAATGAGCTGGCCCCTTCCCTTCCCAGCATCCTCTTGGTTGGCAGCAGATGGGGTGCCTTGGTCGATTAATTGACCACGCCCCTTCCCAGCATCCTCTTGGTTCATACCATGGACCTCTCGGTTGATAGGCTGGCCCCACCCCTTCCCAGAATCCTCTCCATTGGCGCCACGTTGGGCGCTTTGTTCAATGAATAGACCACGCCCCTTCCCAGCATCCTCTTGGTTGGTGCCGTGGATGCCTGGGTTGATGGGCTGGTCCTGTCCCTTCCCAGCATCCTCTTGGTTGGCGCCAAATTGAGTGCCTTGCTCAAAGGCCAGGCCCACCCCCTTCCCAGAATCCTCTTGGTTGGCGCCATGAGGGGTGGCGTTTTGGTCAAGAAACTGGCCCCACCTCCTCCGAGCGTCCTCCCGGCGAGCAGGGCGGGCCTTAGCCCAAGAAGCCCCGCCTCCCTTGCGGTCCGTGGCGCCCTCCTGCTGGGGGAGGCGGTTGAGGTGAAGCGCGGAGTCCCGCCCCACGCCGGCGGGGGCGGGGAGGACGCCCACCTGGGCGGGGGGCTCTGGGGCAGCCTCACCCGCCTCGTAGTAGCACTTGATCTTCTCAATCAGCAGCCGGTCGTCTCGGGCCAGCGGCGAGTCCCACCTGGCGTTGCCCGCCGGGCTGCGGGGGCGCGGGGCCAGCCACTCTGACCCCTCCCCGTACGGGGGGCAGGCCCCATTGGTGGCCCCCAACTCCCCATTGGACGCTTCCCGCCCCGCAGGAAGGGCGTTATCCCCTGCCAGGACCTCTGGATTGGCACCAGCCTCCCCTAAGCCCAGGTCTTCCAGGACGCAAAGAGGAGAAGGGCGCTGCTCCTGTGTTTCCTTCTCTGATTCGTCTCTCCCGGCTCGTTCTTCCCGAGACGGATCCTGGGGGAGCAAAGCAGACAACAGCAAGGTTAGCGCCGGGCTGGGGGCATATCTTCCAGCAAAGGATCCTTCCATCAGACAACACTGAGCCGTCAAAACCGGCCCCCCGCCGGCGGGAAACGGACGAATTTCTCGCCTCGAGAACACCGGGGGGAAAAGGTGGCTACGTTTTTTAAATGAAAACTTCCAGTTTCCCGATTCAAACCAGCTTTTCGTTGAGAACTTTGCGCTCGTTGCCAAGGTGGGGGAGTGTGACAAATAAATCATAAAAAATGAGGTAACGCGGCAGCGGGTGGGCGGATCCTTCATTTTGCTCTTTGTTTCCGTGTTACAAAGTGTTACCCAGGGCGGGCAGGGCTTGAAAATCAGCCCAAAATGTGTCAGGTCCGGGATGGAGAACGCTGATTTACAAAAAGATCAAAAGGGAAACGAAACCTTGGAAACGTCCGGAACGGAAACAGATTTCCGCCGGGTGAAAATCTGTCAGCTTTTGATTTTACGTCCCAATTCGGGAAGGGAAAACGTTTCTCTCTTGCCCGCGTTCCCAGGGTGAGAAAAGTTTCCCGTTCGGGTCTAGCTAACAGGACTGCAGGCAGCGGTCGCGATCTTTGCGGTTGCACTTAATAATCACACAGCTCCTGGAGTCACGAGCTTTCGGGGGAATCTCGGCTTGGATTCAAAGACCAAAAGGAAATTGTCACAGTCCTCCTGGTGACACAGAAAAGGGTAAAACGGTGACCTCGAAGCAGCAGAAAGAACTCTTGAATCTCATGATTTCTCAGGCAAAAACGGCGGGATTTCTCAGCCAGACCTCGGGCTGGGCGGAAGGCAGATGACGCCGCGCTGGGAGAGCCGGGGTAGATTTTTCCCAAGCCCTGAGGCAGTTTCGGATCCTGAGTCCCATGTAAGGAACCCGACTCCGAAGGGCCCCGGTCGCTTTTGAAAATGGGGCTTTTGCTCTTAAGGCAGGTTTTGGAAAATGTTACCCATGGGCACACAGAAGTCTGAGTGCCAGGCCCTGCTCTGACCACTAGACCCCACACTCCCCTCCCAGGGCCAGGGAGACAACCCAGGAGTCCTGGCTCCCAGACGCCCCCTGCTCTGACCACTAGACCCCACTCCCCTCCCAGATCTGGGGAGAGAACCCAGGAGTCGCGGCTCCCAGAACCCCCTGCTCTGACCACTAGACCCCACTCCCCTCCCAGGGCCAGGGAGAGAACCCAGGAGTCCTGGCTCCCAGAACCCCCTGCTCTGACCACTAGACCCCACTCCCCTCCCAGGGCCAGGGAGAGAACCCAGGAGTCCTGGCTCCCAGCCCCGTGCCCCCTCCACTAGTGAACGCTGCCTCTACCGTCTCCTCACGTACCCGCTCCGGCTGTGGAGGGGGGCTCCCAGGGCGCCGCTCCCCCTGCCCCCAGGGCGTCTCCTCTGTCCCCAGGTCCCTGCTCAGCCCCCGCTGGCTCAGGAGCTCCAGGATCTCCTCGGTGATGGACAGAGGCTCCTGGGCCAGGCAGAACGGGGGCGACTCGCCGTCCTCGCCGGGGTCCGACTCCTCGGCCACGCTGCGGGCGCTGCCCCCGGGCACCAGGGGTGGCGGGACAGGGACCAGCTGCCCCTCGCTGCCCGCATGCTGCAAAGGGAACAGACCCCAGGCTGCTGAGTCCTGGACTGAGCCCCCCCCCCCCCCGATCCCTCCCTCCACGCGGGCCCCCAGACCCGGGCACTGGGTGGGGAGAGGGAAGCAGAGTTATTCGTCTGTTTCGATACAAAGCTGGGGATGGAACCCAGGAGTCCTGGCTCCCAGCCCCCCCAGCTCTAACCACTAGATCCCACTCCCCTCCCAGAGATGGGATAGAACCCAGGAGTCCTGGCTCCCAGCCCACCCCCCCCAGCTCTAACCACTAGACCCCCACTCCCCTCCCAGAGATAGGATAGAACCCAGGAGTCCTGGCTCCCAGCCCCCCCCCCCCAGCTCTAACCACTAGACCCCCCCACTCCCCTCCAAGAGATGGGATGGAACCCAGGAGTCCTGGCTCCCAGCCCCCCCAGCTCTAACCACTAGATCCCACTCCCCTCCAAGAGCCAAGGAGAGACCCCAGGAGTCCTGCCCCTCCGCCCCCCAAGCTGGGAGCACAGCACATGCCTTCCAGCTTCCTACCCCGGCACCGAGGCCCTATTGGCCATAATACACCACCAACCGGGGACGGGAAACCCCGGAACACGCTGGCCCCTTACCTTCAATTTGGGGGTGGCTGGGAGTCCCCGACAACGACCTCAGCACAGAAGGGAAAGAGACAAACCCAGAGTTAGACACCGGAGCAGCCAGCCCCGAAACGCACCAGCACGGACCCAAACAAGGGACTAAGGAACTCAGGAATTTTCAGATCAGACCAGACTTGGGGCCCATCTACCCCGGTATCAGGCCTGCATCAGAGGAAAGGGCAAGACTCCCCTCTAGTGGGCAGCGAGGGGACAGCCAGTGACGGTCTCCCCCTGCGGGAAGGGTGAGGTCCAGAACTCAGGACTGTCTGCGCCTTGGCAAGCCAATGGAGGGGCCTGGTTGGGGGGAGCCCAGGGCTGGGCTGGCAGGGAGGTGTGGGTCGGGAGTGAGGGGCACTGGGGGAGCCCAGGGCTGGGATCGGGGGGAGGGGCTGCGGGTTGGGAGGCAGGGGCACCGGGAGAGAGACTTACCGTTCTGTTCCTGCCCCATCTGGGTCAGCTCCGTAGCCGGCTCTGGGGACAGAGGAGGAAGAAGTTAGCGGAAGCCCCCCCCCGGGGGCAGGGAGAGGGCGGGAACACCTCGTTAAGGCCACTCCGGTGCCACCCTGCCAGGAAGAGCTGGGTCCGCTTGGGTCTCCCAGGGAGCTCCCCTGTGTTGCCCACCCCAGCCGGTGAAATAACAGCCGGGGAAACTGAGGCACAACCAGGGGGAAACTGAGGCACAAAGAGGGGACCAGACAGTCACACAGGGAGTCTTTGGCAGAGAAGCCAGGAGCCCTGACCTTGTTGTTTCCTGCTCTAGCCACTAGACCCCATTCCCCTGCCAGAGCTGGGGAGAGAACCCAGGAGTCCTAGTTCCCAGCCCCCCACTCTAACTCACTAGATCCCGCTCCCCTCCCAGAGCCGGGAGTCAGGGCTTCTGGGTTCTCTCCTCAGCTCTGGGAGGGAAGTGGGGTCTAGTGGCTAGAGCAGGGGGGCTGGGTTCTCTCCCCAGCTCTATCACTTATTTGCGGCAAGACCATCCATGCCTCAGTTTCCCTGTCGGAGGCGGGGGAGGGGAGCTCTGTCTTCGTGGCCCAATCAATCCTCCCCCTGTAGGCTGCGCCCACTGACGGGGAGGCCCCGTTTGCCCCAGCTGCCATCCCGCCCCGAACCCCACAGGAGCTGGGCTGAGTCCCGGTAACTCCTCTCCTGCCGCCACGTGCCGGCCCGGGGCACTCACCGGATTGCCTGCGCCCCCGGCGGTGCTGAGGGGTGCCCTCCAGCGGGACCACGGGGCCGCTCTTCCGGGCTCTCTCCGGGCTGCCCGTCAACTTGGGTGGCTCTGAAACGGGACGGGAGAACCCGGATGGGAGAGGAATCCGGCCCCACCCCTGCCTCTGGGGTAGAGGCAGACGAGCCGGGGCAGGAGGGTCGGGATTCCCCCCCCCTACCCCCGCCCCGCCCCTGAATGCAGCAAGTCCTTTCCCATGGGGGCATTAGAGCCAGGACTCGCTCCCTGGCACACGGTCCCTGGCACACGGTCCCACCCGCTGGCGTCAAGCCCCCCGTGGCTGGGAACACCCCATTGCAGGAGCGGCTGTGCCCCGCTTTCCTGACCCCCCCCCCCCCCCAACTCCTCGGTACCTGACTGCCGCCGGCCGCGGGGATGGCCCCAGGCATCCTCCAGCCTCGGAGAGGGGGCCGGTGTCTTCCGGGGCTCTGGGCTGCAGCGGATCTCGGGGGAACCTGGGATAGGCGAGGGGGGGGGAGCGTCTAAGGCCGCCCCTGCCCCCCGCCCCAAACGCTGTCGATGCTTCGGACCCTCTGCTCTGCTTAAATCCCACCCAGCCCCCCCTCCTTCCCCCCCTCCCCCAGGACTGTCACTCAGCAACGGCTACAGCAGAGGTAGGGGGCTGGGAGTCAGGACGCCTGGGTTCTGTGCAGTGGGGTGTAGTGGTTAGAGCAGGGGGGCTGGGAGCCAGGACTCCGCGGTTCTATCCCCAGGTCGGGGAGGGAAGTGGGGTCTAGTGGTGAGAGTGGGGAGCTGGGAGGCAGGACTCCTGGGTTCTAACCCCAGCTCTGGGAGGGGAGTGGGGTCTAGTGGTTAGAGCAGGGGAGAACTGGGAGCCAGGACTCCTGGGTTCTAACCCCAGCTCTGGGTCGGGAGTGGGATCTAGTGGGGAGAGTGGGGAGCTGGGAGGCAGGACTCCTGGGTTCTAACCCCAGCTCTGGGTGGGGAGTGGGGTCTAGTGGTTAGAGCAGGGGAGAACTGGGAGCCAGGACTCCTGGGTTCTAACCCCAGCTCTGGGTGGGGAGTGGGGTCTAGTGGTGAGAGTGGGGAGCTGGGAGGCAGGACTCCTGGGTTCTCTCCCCAGCTCTGGGTGGGGAGTGGGATCTAGTGGGGAGCTGGGAGGCAGGACTCCTGGGTTCTCTCCCCAGCTCTGGGAGAAGGGGGCTGGGCACAGCGAGCGGCTCACTTACTTTGGAAGCTGTTCTCCAGCAGCACTTGCTTGGCCTGTAAGAAGGAAAAGGTGAGACACACCTGGCCGCCGGGCACAGCGCCCCCTGCAGGCGTCAGAGGGGAGCGCAGCCTCCAAGGCCCAGTCCCGAGGCCAATGGCTCCGCTGGGAACAGGAGCGAGGTCTGAGACCAGCCCCCGAGCAGCCAGCCGGGGCTCACCTTCTGAGGGATGGACGCGGGGTGGTTCTCCACGATCAGGCGCTTCAGGTAATGGATCCACAGCCGCTTCTCCTCCTGGTTCCGGGCCTGCAGAGGGGGCGGGGGAAGGAACAGCCACAGCTGAGATGCAGCCGCCTCTGGGGTGGGGCGCGGGGGCTGTTTATACAGGAATCCCTTGTTCGGGGACGGAGATGCAGCCGCCTCTGGGGTGGGGGATGCAGCCGCCTCTGGGGTGGGGCGCGGGGGCTGTGTATACAGGGAGCCCTCGCCGGGCGCGGAGGCGCACACGGGAGTGAGGGAGGATCCAAGCGAAGGCGCAGAGGGGAAACCCATCTGGGTTTTGGCCAGGGGGCTCACAGGAGGCAAGGGGGACGGGGGGTGTGTGCAGAGATCCCCCCCCAACAACACAGCGCCCCCTAGTGCCGCACTGGGAAATTGCCCTTGGAGCTCTCCCCGCCCCCCACTGCTGAGTCCCTGCCCCCCAGCGGCTTTCTTCCCCCCCCCCCACTGCTGAGTCCCTGCCCTCCAGCGGCTCTCCCCCCCCCCCACTGCTGAGTCCCTGCCCCCCAGCGGCTCTCCCCCCCCCCCCACTGCTGAGTCCCTGCCCTCCAGTGGCTCTCCCCCCCCCACTGCTGAGTCCCTGCCCCCCAGCGGCTCTCCCCCCCCCACTGCTGAGTCCCTGCCCTCCAGCGGCTCCCCCCCCCACTGCTGAGTCCCTGCCCTCCAGCGGCTCCCCCCCCCACTGCTGAGTCCCTGCCCCCCAGCGGCTCTCCCCCCCCACTGCTGAGTCCCTGCCCCCCAGCGTTGCAATATGGGGGTCAGCGCTCACTCGGGGAGGGGGGGCTGCACTCACCTGCACCACGTGCTGCTGTTTGGGGATGGTGAGGTCCGAGATCTTGAAGCTCAGGGGGTCCTTGAGGCTCTCCGCCAGGGCCAGGTTACAGCACTGGGGGGGGGGGGGGGAGAGCGCAGCATGACCCACCCCCACTCTGGCCACCGGCCCCTCGCGGGGGCAGGGCGGGGGCCCGGGTGGGAGCTGCGGAGGGGGGACAGGCCCAGGGGCCGGGCACCCCTTGAGGGGGGCCACGCGGGGCCCACGCTACAGGGGCTGGTACGGACCCCGCCCCGGCCAGAGGGGACGGCGGAGGTGAGGGGTGGATTTGGGGCGCCCTTCCCCCTGCCTAGCCCCCAAAGGATAGGGAGCCCCTGCCCCCTAAGGGGATGGGGTGCCCCTTCCCCCTGCTCACCCCCCCCCGAGAATAGGGAGCCCCAGAGTGAGCCCCGCCCATGCCCCCCAGGGGGTGCCCTTTCCCTTCCCCCACTGAACGGCCCCCCCCCCCCCAGGACGGCCCCCCCTTACGAAGATGTGGCTCTTGTAGACGAAGGCCGGCCCGCGGCGCTTGGCCACCAGCAGCATCCTGCTGAAGAGGAAGAAGGCGCGTTCCCGCCGCACCCGCTGCACCCGGAACTGCCCCTCCAGCACCAGCTCCCCGAAGGCCTCCAGCGCCGGCCCCGTCCAGCCCACCAGCAGCCCCTGCAGCTCCTGGGGGGGGGGGGGGGGGGACACAGCCACGGATCAGTCTCACGTGGGCGGGGGGGGGGGGGGGGACATGGCTGGATGGAGCCCTGAGGGGGGGAGGGACCAGCCAGGGACTGCCAAGGGGGTGACCCGGGGGGGAGGGACCCTGGCATGGGGGGGTTCGGGGGTGGGCTGGGTGTCCAGGCAGGATGGGGGAGACCAGCCAGGGAATGCCAAGGGGGTGACCCGGGGGGGGAGGGTCCCTGGCATGGGGGGGCTCGGGGGTGGGAGAAGCTGGGGGTCCAGGCAGGATGGGGGAGACCAGCCAGGGAATGCCAAGGGGGTGACCCGGGGGGGAGGGTCCCTGGCATGGGGGGGCTCGGGGGTGGGAGAAGCTGGGGGTCCAGGCAGGATGGGGGAGACCAGCCAGGGACTGCCAAGGGGGTGGCCCAGGGGGGGAGGGTCCCTGGCATGGGGGGGCTCGGGGGTGGGAGAAGCTGGGTGTCCAGGCAGGATGGGGGAGACCAGCCAGGGACTGCCAAGGGGGTGACCCGGGGGGGGAGGGTCCCTGGCATGGGGGGGCTCGGGGGTGGGAGAAGCTGGGGGTCCAGGCAGGATGGGGGAGACCAGCCAGGGAATGCCAAGGGGGTGACCCGGGGGGGGGGAAGGGTCCCTGGCATAGGGGGGCTCGGGGGTGGGCTGGGGGTCCAGGCAGGATGGGGGAGACCAGCCAGGGACTGCCAAGGGGGTGACCCGGGGGGGAGGGTCCCTGGCATGGGGGGGCTCGGGGGTGGGGGGAGCTGGGGGTCCAGGCAGGATGGGGGAGACCAGCCAGGGACTGCCAAGGGGGTGGCCCGGGGGGGGAGGAGATCCCATCTGGGAGCCTTGGAGGGTGGGGAGGGGACATCTGGGGGTTCGGCCAGGAGGGGCCCTTGGGGGGCGGGGGGGTTGACCGGGGTGGTGGGATGGTGCCCCCCTCCCCCCCCCCCCGGCCCTCACCTGCAGCCGGGCGGCGTGTTCCTGCTTCCGCTTCATGTCGTTGATGTACCAGGCCACGGCCGTCATGGTGATGGTGGCTTCCTCCACCGCCTCGTAGCCGGCGCTGCTCCGCTCGCAGTGCCGGGCCAGCTCCTGGGAGGAGAACGGCCCCTCCAGCACCCACCGGATCCCCCCCCCCCCCCCCAGGCAGGGGCCACGACCGTCCCGGCTGGGCCCCCAGGGCAACAAGGGCCCTGGGGGCTGCTCCTAGAGACACCAGGGCCTCTCCCGGTGGGGGGGGGGGTGTGCTGGGGGGGAGGGGGAGCTCCCCGTCTCTCCCAGCAGGGTGGGGCGGGGATGCTGGAGGGAGGGGGGCTCCCCGTCTCTCCCAGCAGGGGGCGCTGTGGGGCGTGAGCTCTGGCTGCAGGGGGACCTCCCGGCTGGGGTCTTTGCCCCGCGGACCCCTCCCTCTCCCCCCCCCCCCGCTTCCCGGTCCCTTCGGGCGGGCGCCTGTGCCCAGAGCCCGTTGCTGTGAACCCGCCCCCTCCCCCGCCCCTCTGCCCACCTCAATCTCCTGCGGCCCGGGGAGAGGGGCCGGGGGTGTCAGCCTGGCCCTAGAGCCGGGGAGGGGGGGGGTGGGGCTGCACCCACCTGCAGCAGGAGATGGTACTTGAGGATGCGCTGGACGGGTTTCAGCAGGTAGGTCTCCAGGGGCAGGGAGTGGCACAAGGTGGCCTGGCGCTCCCGGAAGAACCCCGCCAGCTCCGGGTTCTCCATGCACTCCCGCAGCACCGACACCGAGCTGGGGGCAGAGGGGCAGGCTAGCCGGGCTCCCAACCCCCCGGCCCCTTCCCCAAGCAGTGCTGGGGCGACACGCCCGGATCTTCCGTTCCCTCCTCCCCCAGCCCGGCGGCGTGGGGGACCCCTGGTGCCCCCATACCCCGTCCCGCCCCACTCCCAGGCTAGGGGGCAGCTACTCACTTGGGGTAGTTCATGCAGTACAGGGTGTAGATGTCAAACTCCTCACTCTGCAAGAGAAGACGGGGGGGGGGGCATCAGGAGAGGGGGGCAGCGCGGGGGGAGGCAGGGAGGGGACAGGGGCCACTTTGCCTGGCTCCTTCAAACCTCGTTCCCACCCCCCACCCTTTCAATCTCCCAGACACCGGATCGGCCCCCTCTACTCCGGCTGCCCCCCACCCCGACCTCTCAGGCCAGCCCCTCATTCCATCCCCCGCCGTATCCCTTGAGAACCTGTCGTCCCCCCCGCCCCTCTCCCAAGATCCCCTCAGCGGAGGTCAGTTTGCTCTTCCTTTCACTGGGCACTTCCTCGTTTGCTCGTTCCCACCCCATTCCTTCCCTCCCTCTCTCCATCCTCCCACACTCCATCCATCCCTCCCTCCATCCTCCCACAATCCATCCATCCCTCCCTCCATCCTCCCACACTCCATCCATCCCTCCCTCCGTCCTCCCACACTCCATCCCTCCCTCCCTCCATCCTCCCACACTCCATCCCTCCCTCCCTCCGTCCTCCCACACTCCATCCCTCCCTCCCTCCATCCTCCCACACTCCATCCCTCCCTCCCTCCATCCTCCCACACTCCATCCCTCCCTCCCTCCTCCCACACTCCATCCCTCCCTCCCTCCTCCCACACTCCATCCCTCCCTCCCTCCTCCCACACTCCAGCCCTCCCTCCCTCCTCCCACACTCCATCCCTCCCTCCCTCCATCCTCCCACACTCCATCCCTCCCTCCCTCCGTCCTCCCACACTCCATCCCTCCCTCCCTCCATCCTCCCACACTCCATCCCTCCCTCCCTCCATCCTCCCACACTCCATCCCTCCCTCCCTCCTCCCACACTCCATCCCTCCCTCCCTCCTCCCACACTCCATCCCTCCCTCCCTCCTCCCACACTCCAGCCCTCCCTCCCTCCTCCCACACTCCAGCCCTCCCTCCCTCCTCCCACACTCCAGCCCTCCCTCCTCCCACACTCCATCCCTCCCTCCTCCCACACTCCATCCCTCCCTCCCTCCATCCTCCCACATTCCATCCATCCCTCCCTCCATCCTCCCACACTCCATCCATCCCTCCCTCCATCCTCCCACACTCCATCCATCCCTCCCTCCATCCTCCCACACTCCATCCATCCCTCCCTCCATCCTCCCACAATCCCTCCCTCCCTCCTCCCACAATGCAGCCCTCCCTCCATCCTCCCACATTCCATCCATCCCTCCCTCCATCCTCCCACAATCCACCCCTCTCTCCATCCTCCCACACTCCATCCATCCCTCTCTCCAGCATTCTCCTTTTCCCCTCCCACCTCCCTCCCTCCATCCTCCCATACTCCATCCCTCCCTCCCTCCAGCATCCCCCTTTCCCCCTCCCTCCCCCCATCCTCCCATACTCCATCCATCCCTTCCTCCATCCTCCCACTCCATCCATCCCTCCACCATCCCTTTCCCCCTCCAACCTCCCTCCCTCCATCCCTCTCCCACCCATCCCTCCAGCATCCCCCTTCCCTCCTCCAACCCCCCTCCATCCATCCTTTATCCACCCACCTTTCTTCCACCACCCCCCTTCATTCTCTCCATTCCTCCTCCTCCCCTCTCATCCTTCCTCTCTTAGCCCTCTCCCGCCAAATGGTCCCCTAACCAGATCGGGTGGGTGGGGCTCACCAATTTAAAGGTGCTCTGCTCCACCCCCCCCGGAGGGGAGGGGCCCCTTTCTCCCCGCAGAGCGATGGTGGGGATTAGACCACCCGGCTCCTGCCGGAGGGGCCCCATGCAGTACACACCTGGGGACGCTAGGGGGTGCCGGAGAGCGGAAAGGGGTCCCAGCTGGCTGCTGGAGGGGGGCAGGGAGGGGCAGGACAGGCCCTTACCCGTTGCACGAAGCACTCCGCGATGGCGTGGGCGCTGCTGCTGCTCTCCAGCTCTTCCAGGAGCTCACTGCAGACGGGGGAGAACCAGGGCAGGGGGTGAAGCTTGATGCAAAGGGGCACCCAATGTAAAGGCTGTTTTTGAGGGGAGCCCGGGAGGGCAGAGGATCTTTGTCATCAGGAGACACCCCCCCCTTCACGCACCCAGAAATTGCGTGCCCAGACTCCAAATTTGCATGTAGTTTGCATAATTGCATACAGGTTGACACTGGCTGGATTCGAACCCAAGACCTCAGTGTACAAGTCCCTGAGCGGCGCGCTTTCCCTTCCTTTCAACGCAAGCAACAGGTGCAGGACTTCTGCGGCAAAGACCCGGTTCCCACCTGCCACCAGAGCAAAAGGAGAATCCCCACTAGCCGCTAGCAGTATAGGGGCCAGGACACACAGAGGGGCAGTGCTGATTGCAGCCGGGGGCAGCAGCACTCACACGCTTAGCGGCCAGGCCAACCCTCCCCCGATGCTTTAAGGAGGGGGTGGGGTGAATTTACACAGTAGGTGGGTTCTCTGGATACAGGGCTGGGGGGTGGACGTGCCACTTCTCTAGGGCGCCCCCTGGGGGGCCACTGGGGCTAGGAAAAAGTGGGGGGAGCGCCCCCTAGAGACTGATGGCCCCAGGTCCCGTGCCAACCCCAGCATCTGCTCTGCCCCCGAGCCGGGTCCCCTCCCTGCCCCCCCCCCACTGTTAACCCTACGCTTCCCCGGGGGATAACGGGGGTTCTGTTCCGGGGGACAGACCCGCACAGGGACTCCCCGGTGATCAGCCCCCCCGAGAACACCCCTCCCCCCGTGCCCTCGCACGGCCCTGCCAGGAAACAGAGCTCTGGGAACCAGCCGGGCTGCAGAGGAGAAACCCAGCCGCAAACCACACGGCGGAAGGCACAGCGTGGGGGGGAGGGGGGTGTTCCTCATAGATCCACCCTGCCCCAGCCAAACGCTGCCCTGGGGGGTCAACCCACCTCCCCACCCCCTCCTTCCACTTCTCCATTTCTGCATTCCTTCCTTCCTTTCAAACCTGACCCCTCCACGCACCCTAAACCCAGGGGCAGCTGATACCCTGCAGTTCCCATAGACCTAATTCCCAGCCCCCCACTCCCCTCCCAAAGCTGGGGTTAGAACCCAGGAGTCCTGGCTCCCAGTCGCCCCCCTACTCTGACCACTAGACGCCACTCCCCTCCCAAAGCTGGGGTTAGAACCCAGGAGTCCTGGCTCCCAGTCACCCCCCTACTCTGACCACTAGACACCACTCCCCTCCCAAAGCTGGAGATTGACCCCAGGAGCCCTGACTTCCAGCTCCCCCCTGCTCTAACCATTAGACCCCCACGCCCCTCCCAAAGCTGGAGATAGAACCCAGGAGTCCGGGCTCCCGGCCTACCCCCAACGACTAAATGCCCGTACCTCCTGTTTGCACTCTAATGCAAAGTCCGTCCGTCCCCCCACAACTAAGAAAACTCCCCAAGAATGCAAGGAGCTCTCCCCCCATGAAGAGGTGTCCAGGGTGGGGACCGGGGTGGGGTGTGAGGGAATTTCCCCCCCCCCCCACATCATGCTACTGAGCCCCCCCTCGGCAGGCAGCTCCTTCCCCTACAGGGTTAAGCACCCCGGGCAACACAACCTCCGGCCCACGCAGCTGAAATACTTAAACAGACGCAGATGCTCTTACAGGAAACAACCCCCTCCCCCCCATTTCCCCTCCCCCACCCTGAGAATGGGGGGGTGGTGGCCCAGAGCCAGCCCTGGCTGCAAACCGAACGCGCCGCGCAAGCCAAGCGCCTGCTAGCACACCGCCGGGGCGTCCTGCCCCCACCCAGCAAATCCTTGGGCTTTTTCGAGTGGGGGGTGGGGTGGGCCCGGGGAGGCCGGACTCCTGGGTTCTATTCCCAGCTCGGAGAGGAGAGCAGTGACTAATGGTTAGAGTGATCAGGGCTGGGAGCCAGGGCGGCTGGGTTCTGTTCCTGGCTCCGGGAGAGGGAGTGGGGCCTAGGGGTTAGATCTCACCACACACGGGGTTGGAGGGGTTCCTCTTTAACAAAGCAAAGGAGAAACTGAGGCACGCCCGGCTGAGGTCCCCACATCTCCATGGATGGGGAGGGGCTTTGGCATCTCTGACTCTATGAACAAGCCCCTCCCCTCTCTGGGACTCAGTTTCCTCTCCCCACCCTTCCTCTGGGAACTCTTGGGGGGGCAGGATGGGGCCCTCGGTGTTTCATTTCAACTTTATCGTCATCTGGGCTCGACTTTTAGATTGTATTCGAATACTAAATAGACCAGACACCCCGTTCAATACTGTGTCCGCCCTGCACAGAGGACGTGGGAGATTTCCGGGAGCGTTTGCACGGCAGCCGGGAGCGTTTGTGAAAACGTCCCCGATCCCCAAATTTCATCAGTTACAAAACCCGGGGAATTCCCCCGGGGCCAAAAATAAAACCCGGTGTGAGCTTTGAGAGTTGTTTGAGGCAAAGCGAACCATCCAAACCGTTCGATCTCCCACTGAGCTCAAGGCTCCTGGAAAATTTTGACTTTTGGGGCAAAAATCTTGAAGTTCGGCCAGAGACTAAAATATTTCAAGTCAATCCTGGTGGTTCAGGTACGTGATGATGCCATAAAGGCTGTCTGATTGGACTACATCTCCCATGATGCACCACGTTCTCCTCTCTGCACGCCACGTTGCATCATGGGAGAGCTAGATTCAGAGGTTGCCGGTTCAATCCCCACACGGGGCCCATGGCACCAAAGTTGCAGGGAACTCAGAAATCAACTCAATACCCCCAGTAAGTCCCTCTCCGGATCGTCTCCCACCAGCGTCTCCCCGACCAGCGGGGGCGGGGGACTCACCTGTTGAACTCATAGATGTCTTCGATGTTGCAGAACAAAATGCTGACTTGCTCCGATTTGAGGGGCAGGTGTCCACTGTCTATGATGCAGCCAAGGTAATCCTGCAAAACAGGAACGGGTCAGGACCCGGCGTTCCCGGAACGCCTCTCCGCCCGCATCATTTCATCCACGGGGCAGGCGGTGGTTGTAGGGTGAGGCGGGGCCGCTGTTTCCACAGGGATTACTCATCCCCGCACGGAGATGCGGCCACCTCTGGGGTGGAGCCTGGCAGGAGATTATACAAGGACGCCTCGCTCGGCACTGGGATGTGTCCACTTCTGGGGTTGTCCAGGGCGGTCATTCCCCCAGCACTGAAATGCAGCCACCTCTGGGGCAACACCGGCATTTGTTGCATAGCACACTGAACGGGGACCACTCACCCACAGGTGAAATGCGACTGATCTGGGGAGAGGCACGGCAGTTGCTTAATAGCCGCACAGCAACATTGCTCCGGGATCACACACCCAGCAGCGAAATGCAGAAACCTCTGGGGTGGAGCAGGGCAGCTGTTTATACCGAGATCCCTCACCAACGAGCCACTGCACTGGCTCAGCCACGGGGTGCATCATGGGAGATGGAATGCCTCTTAGGGGCGAGGGACTGGAAGCCAGGACGCCTGGGTTCCATCCCCAGATCTAGGAAGGCGTGTGGGATAATGATCAGATGAGGCGTCAGGACTCCCGGGTTCTTTCCCAGCTCTGGGAGGCGGGGATGATGTAAGGACTATGGGAGGGGGAGGGGCCTGAGAGTCCGGACTCCTGGGTTCTTTCCCCAGCTCTCGGAGGAGGGTGCGGTGTAGAGATTAGAAGGGAGGCGGGGAAGGGGGCAGGACTCTTGGGATCTATCTTTAGCTCGAGGTGGGGGGCGGGGGATGTGTGGTTTGATGACCAGAGCCGAAGCTGGGACTCCTCAGTCCCTTTGCCACCCGCTCTGCGCCTCGGTTTCCCCGAGTGAAATAACATTTCCCCCCACCTCCCCCGAGCATCGCTCTGCCAAATGTCGCCCACCCACCAAACGCTGCTAATAAACCCGGCAAGAACTCTGCGGAGACAATCTGTTCAATCCTTCTCGTTTCTGTGCCAGTGACCTTTCCCCAGCTCCCCCGCCACAGCCAGAAAAACCCGCCTGTCCACCCCGAGACTCAGCGCTGGCCGGGACCCAGGACAGCTCCGGCGGATTCACAAAATCCTGGAACGCAGGGACCTGCCCCTATCATGAGCCGCACGACCGAGATTTCAGGGACTCCAGCTGGGATCCCGTCCTGAGAGGAACCCCGGCAACGGCAGTGGCAAAAGCTGCTGAGCAATTGCTCCAAAAATATCTACTTTGGGAGGGTGGGGCCAGGGGAACCCCAAATTTTTATAGCCACAATAAGAAATCAAAAAGAACTGGTAAGTTTTCCAGACGAGCGGCTTCTCCGCCCCAAAACGCAGGCGCCGGATTCGATTTCGGGGGAATAACTGGAAGCAGCTCGACCCAAACCGAATTCTTTGCGATTTTTCAGACCCAAACAGTGGCCCGACTCACTCTGCGGGCGCGTTTCGGGGAACGGAAGACGTCACTGTTCCCGAAAGTTTTGCCAAATTAAATTTTAAAAAAACCTGGGAAATTCCCCCTGGGGAAAAACTAAAAACCGGTGCTAAAGATGGAGAGAGTCGTTAGATTCCAAACGACTTGTCAAACCAACAAAATCCCTCCCTATGGCTCAGCTGGCCTCCATTTATCAACATCCCGTATCGAGCTCAGCCGCTTTGGTACCCGTCCCCAACCCCCACTGTGCTCAGAATCTGTTAGTTCGAGTCCAGCTGAGATCAGGGCCCCACCGCGCTCGGAGCCGTAGACTCCTGTGGCAGAGTTCCCTGCTTAAAAGCTGTTACAAAGGACTACGGATAGGAGAGACGGAGGACAATTATCCCCATTCAGCAGATGGGGAAACTGAGGCATGGCACTTAAGGCCCGCCTTTTCAGACCTGCCACTCATGGATGCTAATTATGAGTCCTCAAGTGGTTTGCTCATGGTCACCCAGGGAATCTGCAGGAGAGCTGGGAATAGACACCAGGTCTCCTGAGTGCCACATCTGCTGCTCTAACCACTCCACACCACGCCCCTCCCCGGCAACAGAACCCAGGAGTCCCGGCTCCCAATCCCCCTTGTTCTAACCCCCGCTCTGGGAGGGGAGTGGGGTCTACTGGCTATAGCAGGGGGGCTAGGAGCCAGGACTCCTGGGCTCTACTCCTGGCTAACGGTTAAAACCAGGAGGACTTTGGTTCAGCACACAGTCCATGATCCGTTCCTCGCTGGGATGCTCACGATGTCCCTCCGGGGTCACCTCTGAGCTGAGGCAGTGCTGCTGAGTGGCCAGGGGGTTGGGCCAAGCCGCAGGACTCCTGGCTCCGCCCCAGATCCACCATGTGACCGTGGGGAAGTCACTTCCCCGACTCAGTTTCCCCACCCTTTGCCTGTTTAGACTAGAAGCTCTTTGGGGCAGCGCCTGTCTGTGCAGCACCCGGCGCAGTGAGGCCTCGATCTCGGGCGGGGCCTAGAGCTGCTGCTGGAAAATCAATGGCAATTAATATTGTTTATTAATTATAGGCATTAGCATAAAGAAACCCACAGCAAAACTGGGACCCCCTTGACTTGGGTGTTATACCTGCTCCCCCCAGCGCCCCCCGCTGGGGGAGGCCGGGACCGGAGTAGCCGGCCCCCGCCCCACTCCCCACAGCGCCCCCTGCTGGGCGAGGCCGGGACCGGAGTAGCCGGCCCCCGCCCCACTACCCACAGCGCCCCCCGCTGGGCGAGGCCGGGACCGGAGTAGCCGGCCCCCGCCCCACTCCCCACAGCGCCCCCCGCTGGGCGAGGCCGGGACTGGAGTAGCCGGCCCCCGCCCCACTCCCCACAGCGCCCCCCGCTGGGCGAGGCCGGGACCGGAGTAGCCGGCCCTCCCCCGGCCGCCGCCCTCGCTCACCTCCACGATGCTCCGCAGGTCCCGCACGTAAGCCTGCTCCGTCTCCACGATCTCCAGCACCACCCGGTCCAGCTGGGACAGCTTGACCCGCCGTTCCCGGGCTCTGGCAGGCCCCGGGGACCGGGCGCCGCCGCCGCCCCCGCCGCCGCGCCTGGCGCCCCCCGGGGGCCGCTCGGCCGGCCCCTCCAGCAGCCCCACCGGGGTGAGGTCCAGGCTGATGTCGCTGCCGTGGGGCGGGGCCTCGGGGGGGTCGCCGGGGGCGGGGCAGCCCCCGCCCAAGGCCCCGCTGCTGCCGAAGGCGCTCTGGCTGTCGGGCAGGGAGGCGGAGGAGGCGGAGGAGCTGAGGCTCACGGGCCGCTCGCCGTCCGAGCCCACCGTGTTGACCGAGGTGCAGCTGCCCGAGATGGCGGCCGCGGCCATGGCGCCGGCCACCCCGCTCAGCGAGGACACGGAGGACGGCCTGGCGGCCACTGCGGGAGAGAGAGGGAGACGGACGGGTCAGCGGCCCCCGCCCGGGCGGGAGAGACCCCCTGGCGCAGCGCCCCCTGCTGGGGGAGGAGGAGCCGGGAGCGCCTGCCCTGCTCCCCACAGCGCCCCCTGCTGGGGGAGAATGAGACGGGAGCTCCCCCTACAGCCAGGGCTCCTGCCCCGCTCCCCACAGCACCCCCTGCTGGGGGAGGAGGAGCCAGGAGCGCCTGCCCTGCTCCCCACAGCGCCCCCTGCTGGGGGAGAATGAGACGGGAGCTCCCCCTACAGCCAGGGCTCCTGCCCCGCTCCCCACAGCGCCCCCTGCTGGGGGAGGAGGAGCCGGGAGCTCCCCCTACAGCCAGGGCTCCTGCCCCGCTCCCCACAGCGCCCCCTGCTGGGAGAAGCCCGGGGTTGGAGTTCTTGGATCCGCCGCCCTGCTCTCGGAGGGGAGTAGGGCCTACTAGTCAGAGCAGAGAAGGTGAGTCTGGACTCCTGGGTTCCCCCCCCCCCCCGGCCCCGAGCACTGTCGCAGGGTGACGTTGGGACAGCCCCTCCCCCGTGCCTCAGTTTCTTCTTCTGTGTAAGAGCCACCGTAAGACCCTCCTCCCTCGCTGCGAGCAGCGGCAACGGCTGGAGCATCAAGGAATCGATCCCTCCCCCCTCCACCTCCGTGGCTCTCCGGCCCAGTGTGGAGACAGGTGCCCCCCATGAGCCGGGGGGGTCCTTTCTACTCCTGCTGTCCCTCCGGCCCAGACTCCGGTGAGCCGGCTACGTCGGATGCCCCCGGCACCCGCCCCTGCCTCTTGCAAACGACCCCGGGCCCGCGACCAGCCAGCCCCCCCGAAGCCGCGACCACTTGGGAGTTCAAGCAGCTTCCTCCTGCCGCCTCCCCCCCCCCCCCCGTCATCACCTCCAATCCTGGTTCCGTGGGGTGTCGCCCCCATCCGAGGCGGCGAGGCCAGGGGGGGCCCGTCCCCGGCTGCGCTTCACGCTCCCCCACCCCCAGCCCCGGCTCCAAGAGCGTCCGCGCTTCCTCACCCGCCTTGCACCTTCGAGGCTGTGGTTTGCGTTGCATTGTGGGAGGGGAGGCTTTGCACACGCACCCCCCCCCCCCCCCGCGCCCACTGAGCGCTGCCGCTCGGGAACAGGTCTGCACCAAAATATACATTCGAGAGGCGGCCCTGGATGCGGAGCGCACGGTGCCGGGGGCTGCGGCCTCAGCCCATGGCTCTCGTCTGCATTTGTGGAACATCTACAGATCCCTCTGTGCACACACACAGCTCTATGCACACACACACAGCTCTATGCACACACCCCTGTGCACACACACACACACCTCTGTGCATGCACACACACACAGCTCTATGCACATACCCTTGTGCACGCACATACACACACACAGCTCTATGCACACACACACACACACACAGCTCTATGCACACACACACACACACACACAGCTCTATGCACATAGCCTTGTGCATGCACATACACACACACACTCAGCTCTATGCACATACCCCTTTGTGCACACACACATACATACCTGTGCACGCACACACACACAGCTCTATGCACATACCCCTGTGCACACACACACACCTCTGTGCAGGCACACACACACAGCTCTATGCACATACCCTTGTGCACGCACATACACACACACAGCTCTATGCACACACACACACAGCTCTATGCACATAGCCTTGTGCATGCACATACACACACACACACTCAGCTCTATGCACATACCCCTTTGCGCACACACACATACATACCTGTGCACGCACACACACACAGCTCTATGCACACACCCCTGTGCACACACACACACACCTCTGTACATGCACACACACACAGCTCTATGCACATACCCTTGTGCACGCACACACACACACACAGCTCTATGCACACACACACACACACACAGCTCTATGCACACACACACAGCTCTATGCACACACACAGCTCTATGCACATACCCCTGTGCACGCACACACACACCTCTGTGCACACACACACACACACACACAGCTCTATGAACATACTCCTGTGCACACACACACCTCTGTACACACAAACACACACACCTTTTTGCACATACCCATGTGCACACACACTTATGTGCACACACACCCCTCTATGCATATAACCCTGTGTGTGCACCCCCCATCTCTATGCATATACCTGGGCGTGCACACACCCCTCTGTGCACATACCCCTCTGTGCACACACACAAACACAGCTCTATGCACACACCCATACCTCTGTGCATGCACACACCTCTCTATGCACCCCATATGCATACACACACCCCATGTGTGCACACACCCCTAGCACACACACCCCTTTGTGCATGCATGTACACACACAGCCCTCTGTGCACCCTCAACGTGCACACCCAGACACACACTCTGTGCATTCCTGCACAGGTGAACTTTTCCCATGCACTCGCCCACCACTCACGCCCGCCTCTGGTGCATGCACAAGTTCACCCCCATTTCAACACACAGATGCCCAAACGCCTCTGTGCACACATCTCCCTGTACGTGTACGCAGCCGCTCCAGCCACACGCACACACAATCCAAGGCCACTCCGCGCCACACCCCCACCCCTCCATGCACGCGCACACTCGCCCCCATCCAGCACCGTGCACACGCACTGTGCACAAACACCTCTCAGCATGCACGGACACCCCGCAGGTACACACACCTGGGCCGATCTCAGAGTGCTCCGTTTTACGGATGGGGAAACTGAGGCACGGAAAGGGGGCGGGACGTGCTCAAAGGCCCCCAGCGGCAGAGCCGGGAATGGAGCCCGGGTCTCCTGAACACCAGCCCAGCGTGCTATCCACTAGGCAACACTGCTCCCATCAATGGGGATAACCGGCCAGGGTGGTGGGGCCACAAATATACAGACCCTTCGCCCTCCCCCGTTGCCCGTGCTCCAGGAGGGGTCAGTAGGAGCGGGGTCGGGGTCTGCTGGCCCCATGGACTCCACTGGATCGAGGCCCATTGACACCAGCCAGGGATCTGGCCCCTCCCGACCGTCTACGTCCCTCCGACCCTTTCGGTTCCGGACAGCGAGCCCCAGAGATTCAAAACGAGCCAGAGAGAGGAACCGACCCCACGCCACGCTTCGACCGGAGGAAGTGGAACATGCACAGAGCGCAAGAAGGGGCCTGGGGGGGGCCATCTCCGTGCACCCTGGCGGCGTGCCTCAGTTTCCCCTTCAAAAGCCCCTGATGCTTTCAAATGGGGGGGCCCACCTTCAATGCAGACATGCTGGGTGGGGTTCCCTGCTGGTCTCCTGTCAGTTTCTATGGGGGGGAAGGGTTAAATTCAATCCCTTAAAGGGCCCATCCACACACACCCCCACAAAAACACACACACACACACACACACACACACACACGCTCCCCATGCACCAAGCTTCTCCTGCCAAGACTGCCAGGAATGCGGAAGCCCTCCACGACCTGTTTGCTTTTGTCTCCCCATTGGGGGCCTCCTAGTCCAACTGGCTGCGTGAAGCCTGGAGGTTTATTATTCTAACCGTGGGCCCCCCACTCGCTGGAAGGGACGTGGGTGGAACGGGCACATGCCCGGGATGAGATGCCCGGCCCAGGCATGGAGTCCATGACTCCAGCTCTGCACCACCACCCCCGCCACAGCATCCCCAGTCGCCTCCTCCTCGGGCTGCCCCATTCGGGCCGGGACCCCCATCTTTGGGCCTGAGAGTCAGCTCCCCCCGCAACCCCATTGATGAGCTGGGGCTGTGGGGAGGTCACTTTGACTCCCTTTGCTCTGTGCCTTCTGGGTCCAGCCCAGACTCCAGTGTCATTTAGAGCAGCCTCTGGGCTGCTCTAACTCACACACCCCACCCCAGGGACCCTGGGGAAGAGAGAATAGCCACAGCGCAGTGCGCTCTGGCCATGCCCCCAATCCGCCCCACACACACCCCCCCAGGCCCTGGTGGGTTAGAGCTGGGAAGATCGTTCGGGGCTGCAAGGAAGAGGGAATGAAAAAGAGCAGTGGGGAGGACAGAGACAAGGAGCCCATGAAGCAAGTCACAATCACTGTCCCCATCTGATAGATGGGGAAACTGAGGCACGCGGGGGTGGAGGTGGGGGGAGAGATTTCTCCAAGATCAGCCAGCGAATCAGTGGCAAAGCTGGGAATAAAACCCAGGAGTCCTGGCTCCCAGGTGTCCCCTCCCCCCGACTCTAATCCATTAGATCGCCCCCCCCACACCCCGCATCTGGAAAAAAAACCCAGCAGTCCAACCTCCCAATCCGCCCGCTCTAGCTACTAGACCTCACTCCCCTCCCACGTCGGAGAATAGGACCCAGGAGTCCTGCCTCCCTGTCTCTGCTCTGTGCAGTAACCCCCCCCCCCCAATCTGTGCGCGGCAGACCCTCTCGTCACCCCGGGAGTTCTGCCTCCAGCCCCACAGGTGAGGCTGCCCCTCGGAGGGGGGGGAGTCACATCGCGAGGGGGCCCCGGGCACCAACCTTGATTGCCTGCTTTCTTGTTGCTGCCCCGCCGGGCTCTCTCAGGCATGGTGCTGTGGTCTCCGACGGGCGGCCTGGGCAGAGAGGGAGACAACAGCGAGTCACAACTCACACGCCAGCCTGGGCCCCGAGACGCAGCCTCTATCGCTGAACGGGGGACCCAGGAGGACCCGGGGAATTACAGCCCACCCAGCGTCACTCTGATACCGGGAACGAGGCCGGAACCAGCTTGTGAGCAGCTGGAGCGCAGGGGGGCACTCAGGACGAGCCGGCATGGCTTCGTCAAGAACAAATCATCCCAAACCCACCTCATCCCCGCCTTTGGCAGGGCTGCCGGGCGAGTGGGAAGCTGGGGACAGGATCTAGCTGGGGTGGACTAAGGCTTTTGACTAAGGCTTTTTTCACCAGGGACCCCTGGGCCTTCTGGATGAAATCACTGTCCGGGGGGTGCACAATGGCTGGAAAGACCGAACTCGAGGAGGAGTAATTAATAGTTCACTGTAGGGTGAGCAGATGTCCCCATTTTAGGGGGACAGTCCCGATTTCGGGGTCTTTTTCTGATACAGGCTCCTTTCACCCCCCCACACCCTGTCCCGATTTTTCACACTTGCCGTCTAGTCACCCTAGTTCACTATCAAACCGGGAGGGGGCAGTGGGGTGCCACAGGGGTCATTCCTGGGCCCGGTACCGGTCAATATTTTCCTTAAATGACTTGGAGAACAGAGTTAAGAGCACCGATTCGACAGTCCGCAGCTGGGAGGGGAGGCCCGCCCCAGGGAGGGCAGGATTCGAATTCAAGACGACCAGGACACCCTGGAGAATTGGTGTGAAATGAACAAGATGAAATTCAATCGAGGCGAGTGCAAAGGACGTGCAAAAATCAAACGCCAAATGGGGAAGCCCCGGCGAGGGGGTCGTACGCCGAAAGGGATCTGGGCGTTACAAATCGAAGGCGAGTCAACCATGCGGGGCAGTTGCAAAAAAAGCCTAGTCTCGTCCGGGGTGTGTTAGCAGGCGTGTCGTCCGGACAACACGGGAGGTAATCGTCCCGCTCTACTCGGCACTGCGGAAGCCACGGCTGGAGGGCAGTGTCCAGTTGTGGGGCTGCGCTTTAGGAGGGACGTGGGGAAAATGGAGAGAACCCCGAGGAGAGCAACAGAAAGGATCCGAGGTTTAGCAAACGTGCCCAAGGTTTTAAAAACTGGGCATGTTGAGGTTGGAGGAAAGAGGACGGAGGGGGGACCTGAGAAGAGTTAATATGTTAATGGGTGTTGTAAAGAGAACAGAGATCAGCTGTTCTCCGTGTCTGCTGAGGGCAGGACAAGACGCAAGGGGCTTAGAGGGAGACTGAGGTGAGATATTAGGACAAACTTTCTAACGCTCTGGGGAGTGAAGCTCCGGAACAAGCGTCCAAGGTGGGCTGTGGGATCCCCATCACCGGAGGTTTTTCAGACCTGGACGGACAAGCCCCCGTCAGCGCTGGGCTAGGTTTTCACGGCCCGGCCTCAGCGCATGGGCCTGGACCTGACGACCTCCCGACGTCCCTTCCAGCCGGACGTTTCTCGATTGGCTCGGACCCTGCTTAGCTTGCTAACCGAAGTGCAGGGCCCCTTCCACCGTGGCAATAGGACCCAGGAGTCCTGACTTGCAGCCCTGTCTGCTCAAACCACTAGACCCCCACTTCTCTCCCAGGAGTCTCGCTGGCTCTAACCCACAGTGGAGTAGAAACATTCAGGTTTGGATTGGATTGGATGATCAATTTCAGCTAGACACCGGATTACTCTTCCCTCTTCCCCCTAAAAGATGCTCTCTGCAGGATGATTGTTACACAGCTTCTATGCCTAACCCCAGAAGCGGCTGCATTTCAGCATCAGGTGAGCGAGCCCTGTGTGAACAGCTGCCGCGCCTCACCCCAGAGCAGGCTGCATCTCGGCACTGACCGGGGAAGATCTGTGTGAACAGCTGCCGCGCCTCACCCCAGAGCGGGCTGCATCTCGGCACTGACCGGGGAAGATCTGTGTGAACAGCTGCCGCGCCTCACCCCAGAGCGGGCTGCATCTCGGCACTGACCGGGGAAGATCTGTGTGAACAGCTGCCGCGCCTCACCCCAGAGCGGGCTGCATCTCGGCTGGGCAGGGAGAAAAGCAGCCCCGTGGGCACAGTGGAAGCCGGAGCCACTCAGTGCAAGATGCAGCAAGGCGCCAGGGCAAGCGTCCCCCGGGCTCTGCCAACGGGACCAGGCCTCGCCCGACGCACGCAGGGGAAGAACCCACAGCCCCACGGGCGCGGAGGCACCGTCCTGCTGAAGAATGTCTTAGGGGAGGAGGGGATCCTTGTGTCTCCCTTTCCCTGCCCCGGGTGGCCTTTTGCTCTGTTGCAGATGTTGCCCCAGGTGCCAAGCGACGGGGAATCGGGGCCTCTACGTGAGACACATCCAGCATCATTAGCCCCTTGTGCAAACTGTGCCATGTTGGTGCAACTCACGCCATGCAAACTGCATTGCAGGGTCCTGGTGCAATTCCCACCCCCCCGTGCAAACTGGCCTGCACAGTGCTGGTGCAACCTACACGCTGCGAACTGCATGGCACACCATTGCTGCAAGTCCCCCTCGTGCAAATTGCACTGTGCTGGTGCCGCTGGGGCACCGTGCAAGCTGCTGGGGCAGCCCCTTCTTGTGCAAAGCGCACTGCGTCCCGTTGGTGCTGCCCCCTCTCGTGCAAACAGCAGGGCGCTGGCGCAAACCACGCCGTGCAAATGCTCCCGCCACGTGCTGGGGCAATCCCACCTCGTGCGAGCGGTGCAGCGTGAAGTGGACGCCAACTCCCCCGTCGTGCAAACTGGCGTGAACGGTGGCTTGCACCATGCCAGCTTCCCCGGGGCAGACTCTGGGGGCTCATCGGCGGGGGGCAGAGGCCTGTCAGGAACCGGGGAGTCCCACACCTCCGTGCCATCCAGCCGGGCCGGGTCCCCGTTCAGCTCCGTCTGGCGGGGCTGGAGCACGGTCAAGACTGGGCGGCTGCCAGCTCCCGCGGAGGAGTGGACCACAATCATATCAGGCAGCCCTTCCGCCCTCCCCCGCATCCTTCCCTCTTTCCTGGGGCTGCAAGGAACGGGTGAAAGCTGGCACCGCTTCTGCCCGCCGGGCGGGCCTATGGCTCTGATTCCTGCCCCGCTCACTGCTTCCCCCTATTCATCTCCAGGGACCGGCGCACAATCAACACTGGGAACACACCGCAGCCTATTCTGAGCCCAGCGACTGCAGCCGGACCAAAGCACTTCGACTCTCACGAGTTTCAACAGCTGTGCGCCACCGGCCGCTACCAGGAGCGACAGGTGCCCCCGGTGCCCAGGGCCCCCGCAGTGGCTGGGAATTGATTAGGCAAGGTACACCCCGATGATCCGAGCCGGTGACCCACGCCCTGCGCCACAACCAAAGCCCAGAAACCCTCTGACCGACTGCGCATCGGGCAGCCAAACTCCTTCCTGACCCCTGCACGGTGGCCGGGTGAAGCCCTGAAGCATGAGAGTAGATCGCAGTCATTGTCTTAACGCCGAGCAGCAGGTGTTCACATCGCAGCTCATGGATCATTAGGATGGAGACGTAGCAACAACTGTCCCCCCTTAACGTTCTCAACGGAAGGATCCAAAGCAAAAAGATTGAGGAGGGGGGCGTTTAATGGGACAAGACAGCCTCCCCCCAAAATAAGCCCAACTACAAGTAGGTTCCCCCCCCCCTCCCCCAAAGACGCAGGCTGGCCTGAGGTTAGGGCTTGGGGCTGCCAGTCGCCAGCTCCGCTACACACTCCCTGTGATGTTTGTTTTATTATTTGGTTTATTTCGGTAGGACTTAGCAGCCCCAGATGAAATCCAGGCCCCGTCACGCCGGGTGCTGCACACGGTCAGGTCTGGGGTTACAGCGGAAGCAACTATTAGGTAAATTACGGTAGCACCTAGAGGACCCAGCTAAGACTGGGGCCCCACCGCACCGGGTGCTGCAGACAGAGTCAGCCCCGGCCCAAAGGACTTCCAGTCCGATCCACTTCGGAAGTGGAATAAGCTGGTTCGGAAAAAGGCACTTCGCTTGGTGCACAGGGAGCTACTGTGTTTTCCGTTCACACCCGACCTTAATCCACTTCCCCATGTCGATAAGCCCTATAGACAAAGGATCATCCGCCGCATGGGGAAACTGAGGCCCAAAGAAACACGAAGGGCCCTCGATCCCATAGCGAGTCTGTGGCAGTGCCAGGAATCCCACCTGGAGCTCTTCAAGCCCAGCCCGGTGCTGGTAACCAGAAAACCAAACCTGCCTCAGTTTCCCCACCTAGACAATGATCCTTCCTTGTCTCCCACGGCGGTTGTGAAGAGGGCAACAGCGATCCCTAGTGTTTTTCATCACAGAAATGTCGGGCTGGAAGGAAATCCCCAGGCTTAAAACTGAAACAGAGTGTGTGTGGGGGAATATCCCATAATAAGGGCAAACGGGACACCCTCCCCGGGCCATGTTCTTTCTGCCAGTGCCAGGTTTTGGGGTGGGAATCCAGCCACTGCCGCGCTCTCTCCGGATTTCCGCTGGGACGCCCGAGGGCAAACCTGGGCTCGGCTGGGAATCAGTTGTTGGGTCTTTTGGGTTTCACGGACTCCTTGGTCCTGGTTCTCAGTCACCCTCAGCTCCCCCTGTGAGGCTCTGGGGTGGGAACGGCAGCCCCGAGAATCTCCCACCCACAGGGGGCCCCCCCGGTCTGCCGGTAGCTGGTGTAAGGGCCCTGCTCACAGTAGGGGCGGATCAGGGGCCGCAGTCAGAGCGCCCTGCGCTGTGACTACTCTCAGCTCCCCAGGGCCCAGAAGGGGCGCAACGTGCGCTAGAGCAGCCCTGAGGCTGCACTGAGTGGGCCAGGCAGGGCTCAAAATACCGGGAATGCAAAGGGGGGCCCAAAGGGATCCCGCCATCCTTGCTCCAGGCTCCTAGGAGCTGCTCCCTATGGACTCTGGGAGGGCAAAGAATAGCCACAGTGCACCGGCCATGCCCCTGAAACTAAAACTGCATCTCTCTGGATCTCGACACCGCCTGGCACATTGACATTGGACGGTGACAATGACAGCGACCAAGACAAAGAAAAACCCCTGTTGTTCCGAACAAAGAAACCCCAAGCGGAAGGATCCCAGGCATAAAAAGAAGAGGGGGTGGCAGGAAAAAATATTTGGTGCTTCCTGTAAGGCCCTAGCTTCTGGAGTCATGGGATTTCTTACAAATCTAGCTTCCTTCCGTTTCTAGCAGTCATGTCTTCCGAGAAATCCTGGGAAACATGGACTGAGCATGACCCTAAGGAAGTAAAAAGAACCCCAATATTATTGTTAGTTGGGGTTTCTACTTCCTTTATGAGGATCATTTTTCAGCCCACAACCTAGACAGCCAGTGAGCTGGTTTTTATCCAGTCCCTAGATTTGTCCGGGTTGGGTGGCCCAATAGTAGTTAAAGATCTCACTGAGAAAGCGTTCGGCATCATTGGGGCGCCCCGCTGGCCCTCCCATCACCCCAAGGGGCAGCGCCCGGGCCAGGAGCTCTAACGCAGCTATCCTATTAAATATCCGATCAGAGTCGACATGAAATGTCTCCCCGGCCCCGAACTGAATGTCCTCAGAATTCAGGTTTCCTGGGAATTTCGTTCTGATGCAGAGCTAAGTCCGTACCCCCCCCCCCCAAAAATGTCGCAATTTCCCACAGAACAAAATAAGACATCTTAAGATGTCTATCCCGCTCTAAAAACAGACACGGCCATTCCTACCCCTGCTCTAACCACCCCCCTCCCAGAGTCAGGATAAGAACCCAGGAGTCCTGATCTCCAGGCCTGCTCCTGTCCTATCCACCATATTCCCCCTGCCCCCCTTCCTGGGAGACAGGCCTAGAACCCAGGCGTCCTGCCTCCCAGTTCCACCCCACCACCATCTTCCCCACTCCTACCACCATCACAGCCCCCATCCTCTATCTAACCGGCCTGTGATCTCCCCCACCCCAGCCCGCCGCAAGCTGACCTGTGTGTGGAGGTGCGGCCATGCTGCGGAAAGCGGCCCGGGCTGGAATCAGGCAGGGGATTTCCGGGTTCACAACTATCCCTTGCAGAGCCAATGAGCTGGAAAGCACCCAAAGCCCCAGCCGTGCCGACGGGGTTCTTATTCCAGGTGGGATCTTAGCACCCAGAGGCCCCCACAGAACTCAGGTCAGCGCAGAGAGTGGAAAGTTACAAAGGAAGCACTAGAGATTCGCCCAGCCGGCAGGGGGCAGATTGTGTTCGCACCGCGACCGAGATCGGGGCCCCAGCGCGCTAGAAGCTGCACGACGCGGCGTGAGAGACAGGCCCTATCCCAAAGAGCTTCCAGGCTAAATAACCCGGACAGACAAAGGACGGGAGGGACAAGGAAGAGACCCGACATCTCCGGTCTCCTGGGTCCTACCCTCTGGTTGATCCACTCACGCTAATTAGAACGCTATCCTCCCAGCCCTTCAGCTGCGTTGGGGCTTATAGCATTATCCCCATTTTACAGCTGGGAAAACTGAGGCTGTGATTCATCCGGCGAGGACTTGCTGGTTCCTGAGACCCCGGGTCTGGGCGGGAAGCGGAGAATATCCACGCCGGTTCCTTCTCTGAGCCAGGCCTTGGGAGCGGGGCCACGATCCTCAGCACACTGAGCTTTGTCCTACGTGTCCGTGCAGCGCCTAGAACCGTGCCTCCGCCCTACCATAACATATGTCACATCCACACCCCCTATAGGACCCCGTCACAGTCTGGCAGCCCCGCAGAACCGGCAGGCGAGGGAGAAAAGCCCCAGCTGTCATTTAGTGATGCTTCCGGAGCATGCCCCACGCCGGACGCACAGGATTCTGGGACGGCTAAGGCTGGGGCGTGGGATCAAACACAAACTGGGCAGGACGCCCAAAATTACCAAACGCAGGCAACGCACAGACATGCCTGAACCGAGAGGGCAGGGGAACAGGGAGAAACTTTGATCCTCTCAAAGGGCTTCCATCAGACCAGGGTTGTTTTACACACACACACACACACGCAAATGAGGCAGCGTAAGCACAGAGGACTGGGAGTGACACCCCCCCCCAGCGCCGCAAGAAAAATCGGGGGGCATAATCAGGAACAGCACCCAGGTTCCCAGTCCCAGCCAACAGATCCCATTCTCCTCACAGAGCTGTGAAAAGAACCCAGGTGTCCTGACACCCAGGCTCACCCTTGCTCTCACCACTAGACCGCCCAACTCTGGAAGACACAGGAAAGGAAGTTAGCTCAGCTCTAACCACCAGGCATCACCGCTTCCCACCGCTTGGGCACGACCTGAGACCTCTGTCTCCTGCTCTAGCCACTAGACCCCATTCCCCTTGGAGAGAGAACTCAGGACTCCTGGCTCTCGGTCCCGTGCTCTTACCACTAGACCACGCCACCAGGGCAGCCAGGGACCGAGCGAAGCGAATCTCAGTGAGCTTATCACCCTGCCTCTGAGCCTGGTACGTTCGCCTTCATTCCTAATCACTGAGCCACACGACAGCCGCCCCGCTCCACCCCAGAGGTGGCTGCTTTCCAGCAGCCGGGCACATGAAGGCAAAAATCCCCTGACGTCACACAGAGGACGGGGCTTTGGCTGCCGGCAGCAGGAGCCAGGTCAGAACCGGGCTGGTGAGGTTTGGCCCGCAAGCACTTTGGAATCCTCCCACAGCAGGAACCGGATTCTGCTCCTGGAAGACACCAGTTGACCGGCTCCACCGGAGGATAACAACCTACTAGAGCCGCCAGCTGCGAGTTAGTCCTTTAGCAGCGGCGCTAAAGGCCGCGGGTTCAAGTCCTCCAGCTGAGAGTCTAGCGGCCTCCCTCCACCCCCGACATGGGTCAACTCCACTGGGGTGACTCCAGATTGTCCTCTGAAGTGTCCCAAAGCTGCCCCCCACCGAGGGGATCCGGGAGGGCCAGATTCCGGGCTCCGGATCTCTTCTCCGGGAGAGTCTGTCCCAGAACGGACAAATGCGAACGACCCCCCCACCCCCACCCCCTTGACGAGATCCTCCCCCGCGCTGGCTGGCCCGGGCGGATAGAGACAGACAAAGCGAGGGCAAAGTGAAGCTTCCCTTCCTTCCTCCCGCCGCGCCGGCCAAACCTGACCTGAGATGAACCCGCTTCGCTCCAGCCCCTCTGGGACGGAGGGTCGCTGGGGGGTCTGGCCCAGGAGAAGCCAAAGCAGCGGCCGCGGGGGGGGGGGGGGGGGGGGGGGGGGGAACCGGGCTGGCGTCAGACTCTGGAGAGTGGATCTTCAGGGCACGTTACCCCTGCCTGCCCTGAGCCTGCTGTGACAGCCAGGGCCCCGCAGCCCAGCTCAGCGCCCACCGACCTGTCCCCAGGCCCGGGCCCCCCACACCAGGGGTCACCCCATCCAACGCCTGCCACCCAAGAGCCTGCCAACCGTCTCCCAACATCTCCGTGCCCCCTGCTTGGGCACCGCAGCCCGGTCTCAAAGATTTGCTGGGTTTCCGCTGCCCCGTTGGCTCGCTTTCGTGATTGAAATACCAGGGACCAAGGCAGACGGGGAGACAGATTTGTCCGGCTCCCGGGCCCTGATGAAAAATAGCTTCCTTCCAAGAATGGGAGCTCTTGGCACCGCTAAACCCAACGGTTACCAGCCGGCGCGGCCCAAGCCGGCTGATCTTCTCTCCATCCCCCCCTGCCGGGCCCGGCCTGGCCACCCTGGCTAGCGGAGTTAGTCCTAGATTTGAAGGAGGACGGAGGGGAACGGCAGGTTTCCCGGGCGGCTCTGGGGGGACCCAGACGGGAATCCTGGCGTCCACGTTTTCAAAAGGACGTTGCCAAAAACCTGGGAGGGCTGCTGAGAGCGGCTGCAAGGCTGGGAAACCCGCCTCCCGCTCAGGGGTTCCAGGGGACTGGGCCAATGTATCCAAGGGACGGTTCAGAGGGGCCCGGAAGCGCCGGATCCCGGGGAGCGATGTCGTGCGGCGGTCAAGGAGCTGGGAGCAGACCGGGGCCGGAGAGGCTCTTTCGGGTCCTTCGGGAACCAAAGCAACATTCCAGCTTCACCTTGGAGCCACACGCGGGGCCGATCCAGGGGGCCTGGCTAGGGGGGGTCACCCCAGAACAAGGGGAGCCGATGTGGCCTTGTCCAAATGCCTCGAGCCCATTAGGAAAGGCCCTGGGGCATTACCCTTCTCTGGACCCCCCCCCTCCCCACACACTGCGGACTGCTTCCCCCTCCTGCGGGCTCCCCATTCCCATTGTCCCTCTGGTGAAACCCAACCCAGCGGCACTGCCCCATGGGCGGATACAATACAATGCAGAACTCAGCTGGGGGGGTCCACTTCCCAGCCACCCCCTATAACCTCCACCCTATGCAGAATCCCCCCCCCACTGCCCAGCAACAAAAATCTACCTTCACTCCCCTCCCGACCCGAGACACCCCCCCCCCCCAAGCGACCCCCCTCCTGGATTTAGACCCCCTCCCCTGCAAGCCCAATTACTTCCAACACACAGTCCCCCCCTCCCCCAGCAGTCAGAATCACTCCACCACAGATCCCCCCTCCGCGCCCCAATATCCTAGAGCAGATCCCCCCCCCACAGCGCTGCTACTTCCCCCCACCCCCCAAAAAAAATTCCCTCTAGATTTCTTAGAGGAAATCTCCCTCCCCCAGTTTGACCCGCCCCCGGCAAGGATCCCCCCAGATTTCCCAGAGCAGATTCCCCCCCCCCCCCCCAGTCAGGGACCCTCCCCTCCCAGTACGCAGCCCCGTCCCCCAGCCAGGGATCCCCAATCCCGCAGCTCCGGCACACAAAGGCAGCCCTGTTCCCGCACCCCTGAGCCGAGAAACTTTTCCAAGCCGTGTGTGTGTCTCAGTGTGCGTGTCTCTCTCTCTGTGTGTGTCTCAGTGTGTGTGTGTGTGTGTGTGTGTGTGTGTGTCTGTGTCTCAGTGTGTGTGTGTCTCTCTCTGTGTCTCAGTGTGTGTGTGTGTCTCTCTCTCTGTGTCTCAGTGTCTCTCTCTCTGTGTCTCAGTGTGTCTCTCTCTTTCTGTGTCTCAGTGTGTGTCTCTCTCTCTGTGTCTGTGTGTCTCTCTGTGTCTCTCTGTGTGTGTCTCTCTGTGTGTCTGTGTGTCTCTCTGTGTGTCTCTCCCTCTCTCTGTGTGTGTGTGTGTCTCTCCCTCTGTGTGTGTGTGTGTGTGTGTGTGTGTCTCTCTCTGTGTCTCTCTCTCTGTGTCTGTGTGTGTGAGACACACGCTTTCCAGCGGGGACGTCGCTGCCCCGGCCGGGGGGCGCCCCCCGCTCCCCCGCTCCCCCCGGCCCCGAGCCGGACTCACCTCCCAGGCTGAGCGGCGGCGGCGGCGCAGGGCGCGGCGGTCCCGGGGCCCGGGCGGGCTGGGATCCGGGCTCAGAGCGCGGCGGGCGCCCGGCCCAGCCCATCGGCTCCGCTGGGGGCCGGGGGATCGGCCATGCGGACGGGCCGGCGAGCGAGGGGCGGCCCCGGCCGAGGGGGGCCCGCTGCGCGCGCACAACGACAGAGGGGTGTGTGTGAGTGTGAGTGTGAGTGAGTGAGCTGCGCGCGCACTACAGACCTCTGCATGGGTGTGTGTTGCATGCACACAACTACGGAGGTGTGTGTGTCTGGGGGTGTGTGCGCGAGCTGCGCGCGCACGACTACAGACCTCTGGGTGGGTGTGCGCGCATCTAACACATTGTGTGGGTGTGTGCTGCGTGCACACAACGACAGCGGTGTGTGTTTGGGCGTGCACAACTCCAGCCCCATCTACAGACCTGTGTGTGTGTAGCAAACAGATCTCTGTGTGTAAGCTGCGCCCGCACAACTACAGACGGTGCGTGTGTGTGCACAACTAGAATCCCGTCCTGTGTATATGGGATGTGCCCACACACAACTACAGATGTGTGCGCGTGTGTTGTGCACTTGTGTGTGTGTGTGTATGTGTGTGCAGTGAACAAATCTATGTGTGTGAGTGTGGAGCTAATCTAGGCTTTGGATGTGTAACTGAAAATCTGTGTGCGTGTGTAACCACGGCTCTGTGCTGTGTGTGGCTACAGACCTCTGTGTGTGTGTATGTGTGTGTGTTCAGGATGTAACAACTTCCCCCTCCAGCACCCACCGCCTGGGTCGCCTTCCCTTCTTCCCAAGCCAATGTAAACCCCCCAGGTCGGCTTTGGATCCAGTTGGTAAAGAAAAGGGGGGGGGGAGGACCACACCAGAGCCCAGTTGTGGGGGAGGGGGCGTGCTGAAGGATGCCCCACTGAAGGCTGGGTTGGGGGGGAGGGGGAGCGGACAAGCCAAAATTCTCTCACACTCACTTCTGCTGGACAATTTCCTGTTCATGGGCAGATGCACTGCTGGGATGTTAACCCTTCCTTACGGGATTCTAACTAGACAGGCACACAAGGACTGTACAGCCGCGGCAGCGGGATCACACACATACACACTGGGTTGGGTACAGGCCAGCCAGAGGGATCTCACATACACACAGAGTGGGTGTAGGGCAGGCAGCAGGATCTCTCTCTCACACACACACACACACACAGTGGGTTGGGTACAGGCCAAGCAGTGGGACCACACACACACACACAACACACTCCTGCACAGAATGGCTATAGGCCTGGCAGCAGGAACACACACACACACACACACACACACACACACACGATACCGAGATACAGCAAGAGCAGATCACATACACGCAGTTTGTCGGCAGGCTTGGAAGAGTTAGATTTTAATCAGTCAATGTCACTAACCATCAATTTCACCTTGCACCCTCAAAGGGAGGGAAAATATTTCCATGGGATGATCACTGACATCTATGCGGAGGCAAAGTGAGAACAACACCCGACTGAGAACTTACAAGAGTTGGATTCAAGGACGTCGTACTTCGATGTCGCCAATTCGTGTTTTAGCGGCGAGAAAGTTTTCGCTTTTGGAATATCGGCGTCTAATTAAATCATTGTCTGATCCCCCCCCCCCATGAGTTCCCACAACTGTGATCATTTAAATCGATAAAAATTGAACAAAGGCTAAAGAGAAACATCCACATTATCCACTGAGTTTTCACAAGCCATGTTGAGTTGGACTGAGCTGCAGTTTTTATTGAAATAAATAAATTCAGTCAATACATTTCAGCGAACTCTGAATATCTTGGGAGCATCAAGAGGTGCTCACTGAAATCAGGCGCTGCACAGACACAAAGTGACAGCCCCGGCCATGCGGGGCTTACAAATATGCACAGGACAGAAAGGGAAACTGAGGCGCGGAGCAGGGACGTGACTGACCCAATGTCACCCAGCAGACCAGAGCCTCCCAAGTGCCGCTCCAGGAATTTACAATCAGGCCACGGAAGACGTTAAAAATTGAAACGTCAGCAAAGCCTCCCGCGGCGCCGAATGGCGGCAGCTAAGGACCTCGACCCACGTCGGAGACGAGGCAGGCAAAAGGGAGAGTAGCTCTGCCTGTTTTCCAGCGGGGGAAACTGAGGCACAGAGGCGGGCAACAGCCAGATTCCCTGTGGCTTGACCCTCGCAGCAAAGGTGCCAAGCACTGACCACACTGAACTCTATTGAAATATACAGATCAGGGCCCGGGTACCATAAGAAGATAGCATCAGAGCCAGGAATAGAAACACACACACACACACACACAAACACACACACACACACCACCAGCCCTTCCTACCAAGCAGAAAGCCTCTTATGATTTTTAAAGTGCTGACTGCAGAGTTATTCCGTGTTCCCAAGACAAAGCCCCCCTGGCCCCTCCCCGCCCAGCCTTCAGACACCCTAGCTGCCAAGTCAAGGAGGGGGGGTGGAGAAAAGACCCATTCACTGCTGCTGAATCACTCAAACCAGATCAGCTTCCCACCCTTGGCTTTCTCTTCCCCGGGAGGGGGGCGAATTGGCTGGCGTAGCCACAGGGGCATCACGCTTGAGCTCTAGTGCTCCCTGGCATAACTTCCGCAGCGGAGTGGTTATTCTGGGGTAGATCGTGCAGACCAGGGGCCTCTTCCGGGCTAGCCCTAGTAGCAGAATTATTCCCGGGGAGCGATACTCATCAATTTCCCAGGTAGACCAGTTCTCACGGTGGATCGCCCAGGGGGTCTCGCCCCCAGCGGCTCGTGGGCGGGTTGCTAAGGACGCTTGCTCCCATCGATTACTAACCGATTGCCCCCCCCCCATGGAGATGGGGGGGCTATGTTCCCTCGCACAAGAGCAGAAGAACAAATCATGCTTTAGCTTTTGCACCCGAGGATCTCAAAGCACTTTGCAGATTATGATTATTGATTTTTATTACGGTAGCACCTAGGAACCCTGGGTGGGTCCCCGGGTCCCCATTGTGCCGGGTGCTGTTCATTTGTATTGCTATTAGGTGTATTACGGTAGCATTTAGGCGCCCCAGGCCCACATTGTGCTGGGTGCTGTACATTTTAATTGCTAATAGGCATATTACGGTAGCACTTAGGAGCCCAAGTCACGGACCCCAGGCCCCCATTGTGTCAGGTGCTGTACATTTTATTGCTATTAGGTGTATTACGGTAGCACTTAGGCGCCCCAGTCACGGCCCTGGGTGCTGTACAAACATGGAGCAAACAGACAGCCCTTGTCCCAGGGATCCGAGCCTGCCCAACCCCCTGGTCCAAGCCCAGGTGACTAACTCCAGCCGCTGCCCGGGCGGCTAAGTTCACACGGCTGTTCTATGCCTGTTAGCGGGAGCTGAGCTAGCCCACCTCTGTCCCCCCGGGGGGGGGGGGCAGCAGGCCCCACACTGTAGTGTAGAGGTGCCCGGAGCCGCAGAGGTGCCCGGGGTCTGCCTCTGGAAGGATCCCGGGGCGGTTTCGGGGTCAGGGTTGCAGGCTGAAGAGCGTGCTGGGAGCAGAAGGGGCTGTTTGCCCTTTTCGGATTCCTTCTGCGCTCCGTCGTCCGTTCTTTGTAAACAAACAAAACGGCCTCCGAGAATTAGCCGACCGTCGCCAATTTCTGCTCCCTGAGCGAACACCCACAGCGCCCCGGCTTTGACTTGCTGCTCGGGTCAAAAAAGCGCAAGAGAACAGCTAACCTCATTTCGCAGCTGGGGAAACTGAGGTACAGAGAGAGATGGAAAAAGGCTCCCCCCGGTTCACACAGCAGAACTGCGCATCGGATCCAGGAGTCACAGTTTCCGGTTCTTCTCCGGCTACTTCGGGGGACAGAACCCAGGAGTCCTGACACCTAGCCCCCCCGCCCAGCTCAAACCGCTAGACTCAACTCCCCTCCCAGCGCTGATAACTGAATCCAGGAGTCCTGACAACCAGCTCCCTCTCCCCCCACTCAAAACACTAGACCCCACTCCCCTCCCAGAGCTGGCAATAGAACCCAGGAGTCCGGATCCTCAGGCCTCCTGTAATCACCAGACCAGCCTTCCCCATCTAGCTCACGGATCATTGTTCAATGCTGCTTTTGAACCCACCCTTCTAGTAACTGGTGCAAACGAAGAACCCACCCTGGGCTCTTCTTCCCTGTAGATCTCCAAGCACTTCCCCAAGAAGGCCGGTATCATTATCCCTGTTTTAAATATGGGGAAACTGAGGCACGGAGCAGGAACTTGCCCAGCAGAGCCAATACTAGACCCATATCTCCTGAGTCCTAGCCCAACGCTCCATTCACTAGGCCGCAGGGCTATGCCTGGGACACTCTGCTGATAGCCAACCCCGCAGGGCCAGCTCTAGGCACCACCAAAGCGAGCGTGTGTTTGGGGCGGCACATTTCCAGGGGGGGGGGAGCGTGCCGGTGCCGGCCATCCCTTTTTTTAGAAAAAATCCACCAATGTACAAAAAAAAACCCTGAAGATCAAAAATATCGCCAGTAGTGCGATAGGAGCGTGACGTGAAAAATATCGCGTCACGGCCATTCGTCATGTGAACGTGCGGAAATGTGTTCACGTGAACGGTTATTGATGAATTCAACCAGGAACCACGATTCTTTGTGTGCCCCATCGGCGCCATTCGCGCCAATTTCCGGGTGGCGTCGGTGACCAGTGGCTAAGCGGGCGGTAGTGAAGATTTTGCTTGTGTTTTAAATCGTTTCAGCTTTCAAAGTCCTCAAACCTTGGTAAAGGTGAGTAAAGCATTGACTGATTTACTAATTCTAACTACACATTCGCTGTTTTCATTTGCTTTAAATTTTAAAGTAAAAAAAAAATTGCAAAGTGCAAACGTGTAAAAGCCAAAAAAAGAGGGGGGGGATTTTTTTGTGGGGGGGGGTGGCAAAAAACCTAGAGCCGGCCCTGCTTGCCCGCCCGCGAGTCGGCTTCAAATCGTGAAGCCGGGGAAATGTCTCAGAGAAGAAGGGCCGGGGGCTGTAAATCAACCGACTGTTGCAAAATCCTGGCCTGCTTTTGTGCGGGAAACTCAGTCCCCCGGGGAGGGGGGGGGGCAGAGAAGTAGGTGATGCAACAGCAGCCGCGTTGACTAAATGAGGCAGTTCCCCCTCCAGCTGGGTTCGGGGGGCACTGGGGGGAGGGGGGCACTGGGGGAGAACACGGGTCAGAGCATTGCCCGGCGGAAACTTCGCAACGTGGAATTGAACCATCCCCGCGGGGCCTACGCCCTGGTGAACGTTCAGTCCCCACGAGGACCAAGGCAGGGCCAAATGGCTCCGCTGTGGGATGGTTGCCCCAGATTTCCTGTTAGCCCCTGAGTGTGTGGCCCGGGGGCCTCAGGGAGCCGAAGGTGGGTGGGGTTTTGTTCACCGCTCTTGTTAAAAAGCTTCTGTTTAGAAGGTGGAGGTGCCCAAAGGACTCCCAGGATCGAGGTCCCAGCCCATGGGATCCCCACCCGCGGCAGGGATGGATCAAGATGTGTGAGTGTGCATACATTTGTGGGGGAAATTTACTGACCATGCCTCCCACCCCGCAGCTCCGGGTGTGGGCTGCCAGCGAGGTGAGGGGAGAGGGAACAACTCACAAACTGCTCAGAGTCTCATTCATGAGGGAAAACCACCTCTGCTGGCTGGGAAGGGCACTAAGTAGGCCTAGGTCCTCAATGGCACCGTATTGTCCATGGTTATACTGGTCCGTAATGGCACAATATTGTCCATGGTTATACTGGTCCGTAATGGCACCATATTGTCCATGGTTATACTGGTCCGTAATTGCACCATATTGTCCATGGTTATACTGGTCCATAATGGCACCATATTGTCCATGGTTATACTGGTCCGTAATTGCACCATATTGTCCATGGTTATACTGGCCCGTAATGGCACCATATTGACCTTGGTAATGTTGTTCCAGAATGGCATGATATTAACCTAGGTCATACTGGTCCGTAATGTCACAATATTGACTGTGGTAATATTGTTCCATAATGGCATAATAGTGACCTCAGTTGCACTGGTTCATGATGGTAATACTGGGCTGTAATGGCACGCTATTGACCTGTTACTCCACAGTGTGCCCTCACCCTAGAATGCCGACACCGGTCTGTAATAGCGCACTATTGACCGCCGCTACTTAGGCCTCCAAGAGCATGTTGTTGATCTTGGCACTCTAATGACAGGCCATTGGTCCAAGCTTCTCCTTCTGACCCCTCCCCAAGTGTCTTCCCCCATAAGTCTGAGGCCCCTACAGCTGTTCCTATACCTCCCCTCCTGCGGCCCCCTCGGACAGGCACAAGTGATGGCCAGAGTGCTCCAGTTGCCGCCAGCTAGTGCATACCCCGGCCTCTGCAATTTAGAGCAACGCCCAGTCTGCTCTAGTCTACCCTTGGGCAGAGAATCAGGGGGCTTGAAGGTTTCCTGACAGTGCCAGAGAACCCAGTGGTCCATATTGGCACCATATTGACTAGCTCACACCTCTCTACAGAGACCCCTTTCCCGGAGTTATATTGGGCGACGTAGTTGTGCTGTGAGGCTCCAGGCTCATCCCTCCGGTTTATTTATATTTGAGACAGTGTCGATTCCCCCCCCCAAAAAAAAAACCCCTCTCCATGTCTCAGTTTCCCCATCTGCAAAATAGGGGTATTGTTACTCCTCTCCTTTGTGAAGCGCTTTGAGAACTAGGGATCACTTGTAAACTGCCTTTGGATGACTGAGCCACACGTATAGGCAGCATGGTGGGTGGAGACGGCCCAGAAAACTGGGTTCTATCCCCAGCCTCGGGTACGTCCCCTCCCCCTGCTCTGTGCCTCAGTTTCCCCTATCTGCAAAATGAGCCATCCCTGTAAAGCGCTTTGAGATCCAGGGAGGAAAGCCGAGCGTCTCCAAAGTTACTGGTGATGGGGTGGGGATCCAGTCCGGCGCACCTTAAAGGGGCCTGAACTTTGGGGCTGGGCCCGCTGGAGAACCCGGCCCCTTTAAGGACATTCACACTGCCCTATTGTTGCCTCCCGGGGGCCCACGGGGAGCCCTTGCCAAGCGGCACCGCTGCCCTGGCCAGTCGGCGATTCCCCAGCCTGGAAATAAGCAGGTCGGGCCTTGGGAACCTTTCCACTCAGGGAGCCGTCACGCCTTTGCCAGCGTCTCGTTTCCTGCGTCCCATAAACCCTCCAGACGTCCTGGCAGATCCACACGGATGCGGTGCCATAAATACCCCGTCCCGGGGAGCACTCCCTCTGGGAACGGGCCCTCTGCCCGGCCAAGCCAATGGCCGGCCCAAGGCCAGAGCCCGGCTCACTGTGTCGGCTGACTCTGGAGCGACGCCCCTTTGCCCCAGCCGGGGAGCTGGCGCGTTCACACAGCTGGAGCTGGCGCCGTTCCCAGCAGACGGTATATTTGGTGATCTATTTCCCGGCTTCGCTCAGGGCGGGCCCCAAAGGGGCTTTGAAAGGGGCCCCGGCGCCCGTCCGGACCCGAGGCCTAACGCGGAGGTCTTGCCTCTTCAAAGGCACCGGAGACGGGGTGTCCCTGCGCCCCGACGTTAACAGGGCAGCACCTGGCGCCTCACAGGATCGGGCCCCTGCCCCCCCACTGATTTCAACAGGCGCCGGCTGCCAGGCCAGGCTCCCCACCCCGGAAGGGGCAGAGCGGAGCATTAGCGTGGGGTGGACCCAGAGGAGGGAGTGTGAAGGGGGCACGGGTGGGGGAAACGGGAGGAGGGGCCCAAAGGAGGGGCGAAGAAGGGAGGGAGGGGCTCTGAGTGCTGAGGGGAGTGCGGCAGGGGGGTGAGTTCTGGGGGGCCATGTGCTGGGGCTGGGGTGCTAATTTTGGGGGACAGAGGGAAGGGTTGAGTGATGGAGGGCTAGGTGCTGGGACTGGGGGAGGGGTGTGAAAGTTGGGGGGCACCGGGGGAAGGGGTTTGAGTGCAGGGGGGAGCTAGGTGCTGGGGGGGGTGTCATGCCAGCCCCAGGCCCCCCCGGGTGCAGACAGAGTGAGCCCCTTTCCCATGCCCCGCAGCTGCCGAGCGCTAGCAGCTGAGTTGACATCGGCCCGGGCCCCGCGCTCCCTCCCCAGCCCCCGGCCCAGGCTGGGCCCGCAGCTGGACTCCCCTTGCCTCCTGCCCCCCCAGCCAGCGCTCCTGCCCCGCTCCCCACAGCGCCCCCTGCTGGGCAAGGCCAGGACTGGAGTAACCGGGGGCTCCCCCCATAGCCAGTGCCCCTGCCCCGCTCCTCGCAGCGCCCCCTGCTGGAAATGGGGTACCTGCGAGCACGCCCTTGCTGACGCTGTCACTGGGCCGAGCCGGGAATCGCCCCCACGACTCCAGCGCGTTCCCAAAACAAGAGGCGAGTCTCTGAGCCCGAGCAGCCGCCTCAGCCCTCTTCCCGCCAGCCACTGCCAACGCCTCGGCCGCCTCCACCCAGCACAGCGCGCCTGGCACTGCCTGCCATCGGCAGCACAAAGACCTGATTCTTCCTCCGGCAGGGCCAGGGAGCTGTGCTAGGCGGCTGGGAGCTCCCCCGGTGCCAGCCGCCCCGAAAGGAAACCAGGCAGCAGTCTGGGAGCCAGGACACCTGGGTTCTCACTCCAGCTCTAGCAAATTCTAGTGGCCAGAGCACAGGGCTGGGGGCCAGGACTCCTGGGTTCTCACCCCAGCTGTGGGGGCTAGCAAATTCTAGTGGCCAGAGCACAGGGCTGGGGGCCAGGACTCCTGGGTTCTCACCCCAGCTGTGGGGGCTAGCAAATTCTAGTGGCCAGAGCACAGGGCTGGGGGGTCAGGACTCCTGGGTTCTCACCACTTTTTATATAGGGATGCCTCACCTGTCACCAAGATGCGGCCACCTCTGAGGCGGGGTGCAGCAGCTTTTTATCCAGGGATCCCTTGTCCAGCACTGAAATGCAGCAGCTTCTGGAGTGGGCTACGGCAGCTGGGCTAGCGAGGGTTTGCTCACCCAGCACTGAGATGCAGCTGCTTCTAGGCTGGAACAAAAGGCAGCTGTTTGCACAGGGGTCACTCACCAAGTACTGAGCTCCAGGTGCCCCTGGACCAATAAAGACACCCCCTTCCCCCGAACCTACCGCCCCGATAAAACAAAGGACGTCTCCCGAGAGAGCTACAGCCGGAGAGTCAGCATCCGAGGCCTGAAACCGGCCTACGCACCCCGGAAAGTCTCACGCCAGGGCTGCGGCCTTGCATGGGTGAATTTCACTTTAAGAATACAAGCGTGTGCACACACACACACACAGTGGATACAGGCCAGGCAGCAGCAGGGTTATGCACACACACACACACACACACACACACTTAAAGGGATCTCGGCTCATCACACTGAATTGTAAAGCGGGCACCTTGGCTTAGCTGGGAGCTGAATTTGGAGAGCAGAGAGCTGGAGCCTGAGAAGCGGGGATACCAAACTGATCGGGGAGAAAAAAGGGGGGGCAAAGCCGGCCCAAATGCCGCCCTGCTCACGACGAGCTCCTGCCGTCTGGCGGATTCGTTTTCGGCCCCAACCGTTCCATTGTCGTCGCTGCTCATGAACTCACTGCTCAGGAATGTATTGGGGCCCTTTCAAAAATGTGATTATTCTCTTGAAAGAAAACACGTGTTGGCCAAATCCAGGGGAGCGGGGGCAGGAGGGGGACGCCGGCAGGGGAGCTGAGCAGAGCGATGCTCCGACCTCTGAAAAACCGCGCCCGAGCGAAACTCACCAAGGCCTTGAGCTGAAAGTTGGGGGGGTATAGGTGTGTATGAGTGTGCAACGCATGTAGACACCCAGGTGTGCATATACTTGGGTGGGTGTGTCCAGGTGTGTGAGTGAGAGCGAGACTGAACGCAACAGGGCCTGTCTCCTCCATACAGGAGAGGAGGAAACCTTGGCAGAGACTTGGCTTCATTCTGGCTCAAAGCACAGATGTGATGATGTTAGCAGTGTCTCAGTGGACACGACCCGGGTTTCTTCCTTTCTGAAGGATTCGCCCTGGTTCTGGGCCAGTGGAAGCTCACGGAACCTACGACAATAGCCCCATGCTCTTATTTAGCCAGATCTCAAAGGAAGCCAGTCTCTTTCTACAGCTGGGGAAACTGAGTCACAGTGACTCACCCAAGGTAGCCAAGCAGGCCAATGGCTAAGCTGAACACAACCCACTGGGCCACATTCCCTCGCTCCTTAGTGCCTGCTCACACCCACAGGGCCAGGTGACCATCGCCCGTGCAAAGCGGGTGCATGCAAGTCTGAGTGGGCAGAGTTTTGCACCCATTAATGCAAATGGCCTGCAAGTTGCAGGGTGGTAGAGAATCCCCATTACACATTATCGGGGGGGGGGGGGGGCGGGAAGGGCCGGTAGCGCAGATGGAGCGCTACAGCAGTGCAGCTGGATTTCCAAATCATGCTATTTAAAACGCCCTGGGGTGTCTTGACATGTAACTCCAATGCCCAATGAGTAGTCTGGAGAAAGGTCCTCTTTGTTAAACCTGCAACAAACCGGTACCCTATGGATCAACTGACAGCGAGCTTCCCCGCCTCAGTGCCCAGCCCTTCATGCTTCCTGACTGGTTGAATTACAACCGCAAGACTATCAGTCTCCCCTTCTCCTCCCCCCCATTCTGTGAAGACTTTGTTGTATTGTGTGGCCTAAGAAACTGGATTCTTGGAAAGTAGAAAGGTGGCTTTGAAATGGAGACCCCTCCCTCCTGATGAGAAAAAAATAATAGAGAGAGAGAGGTCGTTTTGAAATGTAGCGCCCCCCCCCAAATAGAAATGTCAGTTTCAAATACCCCCCAACAACGCTGCCCTACCATAAATAACAGACGTCATGGTTTCAAATTTAGCTGCCCCGATAATAGAAATATTGGTTTCCAATCTATTCCCGCCCCTGCCACATATCCGGATGAGACCCAGACTACAAACGGCTGCGGTCCGTTACGGGGATGCGCTAAAGCTCCGCAGACAAGCTATTCTCACAGCCCCAGCCCCCTCCCCAAGCCAGCGTGAAAGGGTCGGGATTCTGGAGCGCTTCCCTCAGTCTGACGCCTGGGTTTCCCCCACCTTCCCGCGGCCAAAGCGCGAGGGGGCCGCGGACCACCCCCTCCGATGAAGCAACTTTCCCGTCTCAAGCGTCGCTCCTGGAGTCCGGGGCTCCGTCTGGGGGCAACGGAATGTTTTGCCTTTTTAAGGCATGGCGGAGAGGCGGCCCGCGGTCAGATTACTCACTCCCTGCTCCGGTGGCGTGGGAACCAGCGGCTCGGGCTGAACTCCACCGGTCCTGCTCCTTCCCCCCCCAACCCCCTCTGCTCCCTGGGAGAGTTCACACAAGTGCTTCCAATTTAAGACAGCAGAGAGAGAGAGAGAGAGAGAGGATCCCCCGCAAAGCAGACACACACACGCACACACCCCCAGCTGACACAGGCCTGTCCCCCGCCGCGCTGCTATCCCCATTCACGCTGCAGGCCCCGGTGGGCCAGGCCCCACCCTGAAGAGTTTACAGTCAACGGCCGTGGGCAGAAGGAGCATCCTCACCGTTGGACACATGGGGAAACTGAGGCACGGGGCGGGGGTGAGGAGAGCAACTTGCCCGCAGTCGCCCCACAGGCCGGGGGCATTGCCGAGCTCAGCTTCCCAGCCCAGAGTTGAAAACCTCAAGGTCAATCTGCCTCGCTGTGTAACCAGCGCTTAGCTTAATATTTCCTATGGGCAGCAGTCTGATAGCTACCTCTCCCCACACCACACACACCTGTATGGTGCCCCCTGCTGTGGGGAGCTTGTCCCAGCGGGTCAAACCATCCCTCCTACAGTCAGGGTTACAGAAGTGACCTTTTCCCCATCCAAACCGAACCTGATTTAGAGATTTCTGTTCTATCGCTGAGCCCTTTGGGCGCCCAACACCGTAGCATCTGGGCCCCTCATGAGCTATAAAGTATAAACCCCCACAACCCATCCCCCTGGGGAGCAAGGCTGGGCTCTTACCCCCCCCCCACTGTACAGAGGGGGAAACTGAGGCACGGAGCAGCTAAGTGACTTGGCCACGGCCACACAAGAAGTCCGTGGCAGAGCCAGGCTCTCCTGAGTCCTCACCTACCGCCCCAGCCACCTCTGATGGCTCTATCGTTCTGGCTTCATGCTATGGGGAGCTCCAGATCCCCCCGTCCATCAAGGGAGAACCAGGCCCTGTTCCCTTTCCCCTGGCAGCAGAGCAGACAGAGTTGTACTGCTGTGTGAAACAAAGGATACAACACACACACACACATCCACCCCGATGCCAGAGGTGGCGAAGCAGAGCAGATGTCTCAACCAGCTCCCCCGGGGGGGGGGGTGTCTTCGCACCCCCCACCCCTGCAGCCCAGTGAGCAAAGGGTGGGTCGGAGCAGCAAAGCTCTGATCCATAACGACCCCCTCGTGCCTCCCCGGGGGACTGAATCTCCACCAACCCCCGCCCAGACTGAAACCGAGCAGCAGCCGAGAGTCACTGCAGCCATGGAAGGTGCTGGCCTGCATGAGACCCCGCTTCCCTCGAAGGAACGGAATTCAAACTGCATAGGTGTGTCCTAGGCCCTATACTGCCCTCCATACACCCTATCTATCTACAGTACTGACCTTTGTGAAGGCCTTTGAGGTCCATGGATGGAAAGAGTGAGGGAATTTTTAGTATTAGACTCATTCAATAAAAAACACAGGTAGGGAAACTGAGGCCCAGAGGGATGACATGACTTTGCTACAGTGGCCGAGTTGAGAGGCGGGCGCAGCTCTCCTGGGCCCCAGTCAGAATAACGGGCGAATAACTGATTTTTTCAGTTCAGTGGCAGGGCTGAAAAATCAAAAGGAGATCCGTTTGGGTTGAACCAAACCCGGCGTTTTCGGTGAATTGGAGAAGTCTATTCTGGGCCTGTCCCAGAGCAGGGATTTGATCCTGTGCGTCTCAAAGCTTGAGTGGGCCTCCGAGCCACTGGGCTAAAAGCTACAGTGAAGGGGCAGTGGTGACGGTTTGTGAATCCGTGTCAAATTCAACGATCGAAATGGCACCCTCCGGCAAATGAACTATAGGCCTGACAAACATCACCCACTTCTGTCCCACCCCTCCACCCCCCGTGCAGTTCAGGTGGCACCGAATCCGAAACTTTATCCTGGTGCCTTGCCCGCGAGAACATTTTCCCCTTCTAAAGCAGAGGGGGAATCAGGTGAATGCCCGACGGATGTGCAGGGCAGGTAGCTAGTTACGCTGCTAGATACCTGCTGTTCGCTTTGAATGGGTCAAAGCCGGAGCCTGGGAAAACTGAGATGGAGAAGGGAGACTGTCCGAAATGAGGAGCGTTCGGTATTTCCAATTTTGGTATGGAAAGAAAAAAAAAAAGCCTGTTACAACATGAGTAATCAGAAGAGCTGAAAGAGACATATAAATAAATGGATTATTTTGGGCCTTGGCTTTGTGAGTTTGTGACCCGCAGCCCCGGCTGGGAAGCCGCGGGAAAGAGACCGAAATGTCTGCAGATTGCAGTGCAGCTCCTTGCCTGAGGAGGTTGTGAAGGCCAGGATTTAAAAGAGAACTGGATCAATTCATGGAGGATAAGTCCATTCATGGCTATTAGCCAGGATGGGTAATGAATGGTGTCCCCAGCCTCTGTTTGTCAGAGGGGGGTGATGGACGGCAGGAGAGAGATCACTTGATCATTACCTGTTAGGTTCACTCACTCCGGGGCACCTGGCATTGGCCACTGTTGGTAGACAGGATACTGGGCTAGATGGACCGTTGGTCTGACCCAGTACGGCCGTTCTTATGTTCTTAGACATTGTATTGCTAACGAGGCTCTGTTCCTGTCCAAACAACCGGCGGCGCGGGCCAAAATTGGACAGTGGGCCCGATTCTGCCATCATTTCAGCTTCATAGATTGTACAGTCCATCGAGTCCAACCCGGAGAGCACAACCCAGTGAGTTTCACTCTGGGCTGGTCCCACTAGAACTGGGGGCTGGCTAAAGCATCGAGTGCAAAGTACTTCACTTAGGAAGGAATATTCAAATGCACAACGTCAAAGTGGGGCATAACTGGCCAGGGGGTCCCCTGTGGGACAGGAACTGGGGAGGGTCGATTTGACCACAAAAAATATGAGCCAACAATATGATGCAGTTTTAACATAACATCGTTCCGGGGTGTGTTAACAGGCGTGTCGTCCGGACGACACGGGAGGTAATAATCCCGTTCTACTCGGCACTGCGGAAGCCACAGCTGAAGAACGGTGTCCAGTTCTGGGGCCGCGCTTTAGGAGAGATGTGGGCAAATAGGAGAAAGGCCAGAGAAGAGCAACAAAAAAGGATCCAAGGTTTAGCAAACCTGCCCTAGGAGAGGTTAAAAAACCTGGGCATGTTTAGTCTGCAGAAAAGCAGACTGAGTGGGGGATCTGAGACCAGTCAAATACACTAAGGCAGGGGTCTCAAACTCAAATGACCACGAGGGCCGCATGAGGACTAGTGCACTGGCTCGAGGGCCGCACCACTGACACACACACACACCCTCGCTGCCCCGGCTCCGTCCCCACTCCACCCCTTCCAAGAGGTCCCATCCCTGCCCCACCTCCTCCTCTGAGCACGCAGCTCCCCATTCCCTCCTGGAAAGCGCTAGGCACCACCAACAGCTGTTTGGCAAACAAAGCAAGAGCAATCTAGGAAGTCCAGAGCTAGAAACACACGCGGCCCAGCCAGGCAGCAGAGAAGCCTCCACTTCTGGCCCCTCCGTCCTGCAAACTGCTATAGGGGGACCGGGGGGGGGGGGGGGCGCCAGGAAGCTTGGCGGGCCGCAGGGAAGGGCTTTGCGGGCCGCATGTGGCCCCCGGGCCGCATGTTTGAGACCCCTGCACTAAGGGCTGTTACAATGAGGATGGAGGTCACTTTCTCTCCATGTCAATTTTTCTCCATGTCCACTGAAGGCAAGAAAAGACGTAATGGGCATAATCCGCAGCGAGGGAGATCGAGGGGAGATATTAGGACAAACTTTCTAACTTCCCCGGGAAGTCGGTTCTGCCAGTTAAATCACCCTCACCGTGAAACATTCCGGCCTCCTGCCCAAGTGGAATGCGCTTGGATTCAGCTTCCACCCACTGGTTCGTGTTCTGCCTTTCTCCACTCGATGGAAGAGCCCATTTACACGTGGGTGTCAGATCCAGAGTCACTCCGGTGACTTCGATCCCATGTACGCACCACTGTGAATCTAGAGCAACGCCAGTGACTTTTGCACCTTCCTTCCTTTTTCTTTATTCCTTCCTTCCTTTCCCTCCCCACACACCCCTGGCTGTCCCCTTATACTCACGCGCCCAGAGCACACTCCTGTTCTCCTGGAGTCTCCTCCATGACACAACAACGCTAAACAGGGGAAAAAATGAACCGAGTCTGAATTAGGCCCAGTTGTTGTATCTTCGTGATCCGAGGCCTCCAGTCCTTCAGAATGAACACGGCGTGTGGCAGGGAAAGACGCCATAGCGAATATCGTAAGGGCTTAGGCGAGAGGCAGGGACAGGGTGTGTTTGTGTGTGTGTGTACTGCACAGTGCACGGGGAAAGGTGTTATGGTTGTGTGTGTGGAGGATATGCATGTAGGGAGCATGTGTATAAGTTAAAATGGCGTGTGTGCATGCTTGTGTGTACGTGTTCAGGGTGTGCATGTGTCTAGGTTATATGGTGAGTGTATGTGTCCCCCCTTGCTGTGCGAGTGTTCAGAGTCAATGGGGTGTGCATATATGGGGGGGGGAGGCAAGGTTATATGGTGGAGAGGTGTAGCCGCTGCTCACAGCTGGAGCAATTGAGACCTGCTGTGTGTGTTGGTGTGTCAAGGTGTGTGTGTGTGTATGCTACATAGTGTATATGGCCACTGGTGTTTGAATTTTCACACCACTTTGGCTGCAGGAGATGCATGGTGTGTGTGTGTGGGGGGGTGTAAATCTGTTTTTAGATTAATTCCCCCACACACACCTACACAAGAAACAGCGACACAAGCAGCCCCCGGAAAAGTCTCCAGGCTTTTTGCTGAGAGCAGGTCTATTAGGCCCTCTAGCGGGGAAAGATACAATAGCAGAGGGTCCGACTTCCTCCCCTGGTCTTTTATACAGGGGGGAATTTCATCTCAGAATTGGATGCAGGGCAGGACTAAGGCCCCTGGATCCCATGACTACAGGTGGAGGAGAATTTGGTGTTGAATTTTTTCCCTCTGGAAATGCCAATTTGTCGAAACCGAAGCTTTTCGTGGGAAAGTTTCGGTTTTCATACATTTTTCACACCACCTCACTTTTTTCTGAACAAAACCAAAGTTGCAAAATTGTCAAAACAGGGTGTTTTGTGATTTTTCTAAAGGAAACATCCCGATTCAAAATGGCGTTTTGTTTCAAAATGTAAGCTAAGTACGGTCTTTTTTTTTTTTTAATGGTCAAAATTGAAACAAAATGTTGGTCACTAATCTCAACAGAATATTTTGCTTGACTCACCCTGAATTTTTATTTCAGATTTTTGGCTGGTGAAACTTTGAGAGTCTGATTTTTCGGCCAGTTTGGAATGGAACTTTTGTTTTTCAATAATCTTGAAACCTTTTCCAGGATGGAAACACTGTTTCCCATCCATGACTAGGGATCAGCCTTCTGGGCCACATCAGAATTTCAGGGGGGATGTTTTTGAGTTAGTTTGTAGCCCTCGTATCTGTGAAGAAAAGCTTGAAAACGTGACAATGCAGAATTGACTCAGTGCGGCTGCCTGAGTCTGCAGAGAGCCTGAGCCCATTGTTCTGAGAGGAGTCAACTGCACCTTGCATCTCAATGGGATGCTGAATCTGTGGCCCATGCTACCAGAGTCTCAGCTAACCCCACCCCAGCAGCTGGGCTCCCTGCGCAGCGTAATAAGCCCAGACCACCAAGCAGAGAGACTCCAGACGCTTCCGCAAATTCTAATCAGTGCTTTCTGTTTTCTAACCTTTTTGGCCTTCCACACTGAGCAGATGTCTCCATCTACTGGTCTCTTTCCTTGTGGCCTGTGATGGAGCGGGGAGGAGGAGGGGTTTCTTGTTTTTTTCAATGCATTGCATGCCGTGGGGATGGCCACAGTTTCCCTGCATGTTACTGGTTTAACGAGGTGATGGGAGAGGGAGTTTGTTGATACAGGGGACCAGCGAGGGAGCTTGGGACTCCAGCCAATGGCCTGGAGAATTGATACCCCAGTGACTAGTGACCTGGTGACCGGGTTCTGGCCAGTGGGAGGACAATGGGCTAAAGAGAGACGACCCCATTGACCTGACCAGTGGGTTCCAGCCAGAGGGGAACAAAGGAAGGTGGAGAGGAGACCCTGTTTACCTGGACAGAAGACAACGGACAGAGGTGGGGCTTGGGGGAGGTGATCTCAGATGCCCAGCCAGAAAGTGAAGAAACTGCCGGCTGTGGTCTGTTCCTACCACAATGGGGCCCCCCGCTATTGGCTGGTCCTTATTAATAGTTAATCTGGAAGACCCAGCTGGGCAGCCAGGGCTGTAGCCGGCTGTCTATGGCCACTAGAGGCGGACAGAGGGCCGGGTGGAGGGTGCTGCCCATGTGGGATATCCAGCCCGGCCTACGATTCTGCTGGCCGCAAGAGACTAGAGCGCAGACATGGACTGAGTGCCCCAGCTGCCTCCGTGGGAAGCCCCATGAACGTTTTCTCTCCAAACTGTATTTCCTTCCAAATAAAACCTAAAGGTCCTTTCCTACCGCCCAGCAAACGGCACCCAGTTACCCTGGGGCCGGCTCGACGCACAAGAGCTCTCAGCCGATCCCTGCGGTGACAACAAAGAGCTGAGACTAGGAATGTCGACTTGGTGCGTAAGCAGCGCCCAGGCCCATCTAGCCCCGTGTCCCATCTCGGATGGTGCCCACCCCCAAATGCAACAGCGGAAGGGGCAAGGACCCTGCACTAGCAGACAGGGGAGAACCGGACCCGTCACCCCCATGAAGGGCTCAGCCTCGTCTCTAAAGATTGGGGTAAACCCTAAAGCAGGAAGTTTAATATCCCTGTCAAGATGTAGGTTGTCATGAATTATGGTAATAAGGGGGGCTGAGAAAGGGGGGTAAGAAAAGGGGGGCTGAGAAAGGGGGATAAGAAAAGGGGGCTGAGAAAGGGGGTAAGAAAAGGGGGCTGAGAAAGGGGGGCTGAGAAGGGGGATAAGGAAAGGGGGGCTGAGAACACACGTAGAGAAAAGGGGGGGTCTGAGAAAGGGGGATAAGAAACGGGGGACTGATAAAGGGGGGATAAGAAAAGGGGGGCTGAGAAAGGGGGGCTGAGAAAGGGGGGGTAAGAAAAGGGGGGTCTGAGAAAGGGGATAAGAAAAGGGGGGTCTGAGAAAGGGGGGATAAGAAAAGGGGGGTCTGAGAAAGGGGGATAAGAAAAGGGTGGCTGAGAAAGGGGGGTAAGAAAAGGGGGCTGAGAAAGGGGGGTAAGAAAAGGGGGATAAGGAAAGGGGGGCTGAGAAAGGGGGATAAGGAAAGGGGGGCTGAGAAAGGGGGGTAAGAAAAGGGGGATAAGGAAAGGGGGGCTGAGAAAGGGGGATAAGAAAAGGGGGGCTGAGAAAGGGGGGTAAGAAAAGGGGGATAAGGAAAGGGGGGCTGAGAAAGGGGGATAAGAAAAGGGGGGCTGAGAAAGGGGATAAGAAAAGGGGGGCTGAGAAAGGGAGATGGGAGGGCTGAGAAAGGGATGATAAGAAATGGGGGGCTGAGAAAGGGGGTGAGAATAGGGGGGCTGAGAAAGGGGGATAAGAAAAGGGGGGCTGAGAAAGGGGATAAGAAAAGGGGGGCTGAGAAAGGGGGGTAAGAAAAGAGGGTCTGATAAAGGGGGATAAGAAAAGGGGGTCTGAGAAAGGGGGGTGAGAAAAGGGGGGCTGAGAAAGGGGGGGCTGAGAAAGGGGGGTAAGAAAAGAGGGTCTGATAAAGGGGGATAAGAAAAGGGGGCTGAGAAAGGGGATAAGAAAAGGGGGGTCTGAGAAGACACGTAGAGAAAAGGGGGGGTTCAGCAGACCAAGGGGGAAACAGGGGCTGAGCAGGGTGCCAGGCACAGGCGCAGACCCAGCGCACGCGCACAGAGGCTCCCGCGCCCTGCCGAACCAAGCGCTCTGGGGCTGCCCCTCTTGCCTCTCCCAAGATGGCGGCGGAGGCGGGGCGCGGGGACGCCCTGGGCGGGGCTTAGCGATGACGCCACACCGGCCGGTGTGGAGTCTCTTAAAGCGGCAAGCGCGCGGTGACAGGTGAGCGGCCGGAGCAGAGCAGGGAGCTGAGCCGGGCACGGTGAGTAGGGCTGCGCGCCGCCGGGGGGAAGGGGGCACAGAGGGGCAGGAGGGGGCTGTGCCCCACTGGGTGGAAGGGGGCACAGAGGGGCAGGGTGTGGGCCATGGTGGGCACAGGGGTTTCTCTGGGTGGGGGGGTCCTGCCTCCCATGTCACAGGGTCACCCCCGCCCCATAACAAGGGGTACGGCCGGAGGGTCCTGCAATGGGCCCGAGACCCTTGGTGAGACTCTGACGCGGGAGGGGATGGGCTGGTGACCCTGCGGGGTCTGGCACGGTGGCAAAGTCCAAGAGCACTTCAACCCCCGACGCCCCTTTGAATGCTCCCAGTAAACACCCCATTCGTGCCTCAGTTTCCCTATCTGTAAAACCGCTGATGCTCCCCTTCTTGGAGGGCGTCTGCGATGCGAACTGCTCTTTGCAAAGTGCTGCAAGCCCGCCCCCCCCCCTCGAAGAAAAGGGACCTTAGAAGGGAAAATCCGCTCCCCGGCTTGGATGCTCCTTTGGGCCAACGCTTCCCAGAGCGGGTCAACGATTCAGGCACTGAACCCCCAAGGGCACCCATTGGAGGGGGTGGCTGCTCAGCACCCCCCCAAAACGGAGGTAGCCGGCATCAGAGGTTGCTGGAGAAAAGTCTTGAGAGCAAGCTGGGGCAGAAGGGGGCACAGAGGGGCAGGGTGTGGGCCACGGTGGGCACAGAGGTTTTCACCTGTGCCCAGACCTCCCCTCTGCCAGACAAACAGACCCGAGTGGGTCTGGCGCCGGTGGCAATGTTCCAGCACACACCTGAATATGAAGGACCAGTGGCGAGATCTCGTCCTTCTCTTACTTCCAAAGCGTCTGTTCCTTGCTCGCAGGTCTGGAGCCGGTGGCTGGACTTTCTGGGGGCACCTCTGCTGTGCCCCATGCCCTAAGACATTCCCGCCTGGGTATCCCTTGCCACCCCGCAGAGGTCGTCTGGGCTGGGATCAGGATAAGACACAAGGCCTTTCCCCTTCTGGCGGTTCTGAGCCAGCCCTGGAGCAGAGGACTGGCTGGCTAATGAGGCCTTTCCCCAGAGGGTGCCAGCTTCGATCTGGCCCAGGACTGCCAGCTGTTTCAATGGCTCCTCACACGATGAGTGGGAGAGTTCTCAGCCCAGCGCCTGGAGTCCTGACCCCTGCTGCGTGGGCACCACCCGGCCCCTCGGCGGCTGTCTCGGCAGAGGAGACAAGGAACTGCCCCAGCTCCTGGCTAGCCCAGGGGCGTGTAGCCGCTGGCATTAATCCGCCCTCCCGCCACCTGCTGTCTGGGACCCCAAAGTACTACATGGATGCTAACGAGTGTGGCCTACCAGGAGGGGATGAGGGGAAGGAGTACCTGGAATGTGCAGAGGGGGAAACTGAGGCAGAAAGCGAGAGCAGTGACGTGACTTCCCCAGAGCCACCTACTGAGCCCAAGGTAGAGCTGGGGGTAGAACTCAGAAGTCCCGACTCCCAGCCCTAACCACTAGACTCCCCTCCCCGAGCGAGGAAAGATGAGATTTGGATCAAAACAAACCACAAAATAGTCCCCTGCAGCTGGAGATCAAGCTTGGAAGACTTCCAGCTGACAGGTGAACTTACGAACAAGCTGTCCTGCCAGTGCTTCCGCCTCTGGGGCAGAGCGTGGCAGCTGATGGATCGGGACACCCTGCAAGGCTTTAAGATGCAGAAGAAACGTGTGCTCACTGGACCTTTTTAGATGAGTTGGCGGGGGCGGGGGGGTGTTTGAGAAGGCAGGATGGAATTTGGATGCTGGAATCTTTCTCCTTTGGGGAGGAAAGCGGCTTGGAAGATGCTGTGACTCCATGATTCGTTTCCCCCTCCCCCCTCCGCCTGCTTTGCAGCGTAGTATTTCGGATTCCTATTGGACGAACAAGCCAACATGAGCTCCCAGCATGACCCCGGGACAAACAGGACTTCGTCCTTGGATATACACACAGGGGAATAGCGATTGAGAGAAAGGAAGTGATTTCTACCCGGCTTTGGTGGAGACCGATACTGGAACGTTGCGTCCAGTTCTGGGGCGCGCGTTTCTAACCGGACGTTGCCGCCTTGTGGAGGGCGGAGAGCCCCAAAAGTTATTTGAGGGCTGGAGACGAGACTTTTTGAGCGAGCGACTTTGTCTGCACGACAGTTTTACCAGGTTCAAGAATAGCAGCCGTGTTAGTCTGTAGCCGTAAAGAAAGCCAGGAATACTTGTAGCACCTTAGAGACTCTAGCCCACGAAAGCTTATGCTGAAATAAACTAGTTAGTCTCCAAGGTGCTACACGTATTCCTCGCTTTCTTTAAAGTTTTACCAGTCACACTTGTCTTGTGTCGAGTCCACACTCGGGCCGGTCTCTGCTAGGAAATTAGGTCAGCTTAACCCCAGGTCGCTCAGAGTTCACAGCCCCCCAACCCGCCCCCCCTCCCAAATCCCCAGCGTGTTTTGAATATGCTACTCGTTCCACTAGCCCACCTTTGCACCCAGCCACGTCTGGCTCCACCTAACGCTGCGGCTAAACTCGTCCAGCGTCAGCCCGGCTAGGGAGTAACTTCCTGTTGATTCGGGTCTTGCGAAGGAGATGCAGGAAGCCAGGCGAAGGGGAAGGAGCTGTGGCCGTCCTGCCAGAAGGAGACCCGCGGGAAACCGGGGGCTGCCTCCCGCACCTGCGGCGACTCTGCGACGCGGCGTGCCGTGGATATGTTAAAGAGCTCCTCACGGTCTGTCTACACGGCACTGGAAACCCGGATCTGTGGGACCCGGGGTCGTGGACTCGGGGTTTTCCAAGCCCACTCGTGAGCGTCCGCACTGCCTCGTTCACAGCCGTTGGACTCGGCTCTCCCAGCCGTCGTGACACGTCCGTACGGCACTAGGCAGCCCTTCCGCCGCGGGGCTGTGGCGTGCGTTGAGTCCGCAGGGCAACACGACGGCTTAGATCTGCCTCTAAGCAGGACCTGGCCTCTGACCCCCACCCTCCCCGGCAGGTCCTAGGACCCAGCTCCGATGTGCTCGCTGACCTGGATGATTTGGGTGTGGACGGAAGGGGGGTTGGCCTCAACCCTGAGTCAGCTCCGGGGCTTAGCATGCAGTGCAAACGTCCCCTCTGAAAGACGCTAGCAAAGTGGCTTGATCACCAGGCCTCAGACTGTGGTTCTCGGCCCGCTGGCTGCAGGCAGCCCAGTCAACACCCAGCTGTAGCCCATGGGACCTCCACAGGGCCACCAGGCAGTATATATGTCGTATGGACCGGACGCAGCCCACGTAACACAGAGAGAGCTGCATGTGCAGCACGCAGGGTGACCAGACAGCAAGTGTGAAAATTTGGGATGGGGGTAATAGGAGCCTATATAAGAAAAAGACCCAAACATCAGGATTGTCCCTATGAACCTGGGACATCCGGTCACCCTAGTGGCCCACAATGGTCAATAGGTGGAGAACCACGGGTCTAAGATCTTCACAGGAAGAAGGTACCGGGTACTAAAGGGCTCTTGAATCTAGAGGAGAAAGGCCGACTAAGAAGTTGAAAGCTGGACAAATTCAAACCGGAAACCGGGCACCGGTTTTTGAACAGTGCCGGGGACGAACCAAGGGAGCCAACTCCTCCGGGCCGCGGTGGATTTTCCTTCTTCTGGCTGGCTTCAAATCAAAGGGTTACCCAGGAGTCAGACGCGCCGATCTGACCTTTCAATGCCAGGAGCGCCTTTGGCACCTGTCGGAGGAGCTGGTTTTTCCTCTCCGCGGTGCCCGCCCGGGATTAGCTGAACACGGGCTGCCAGAATTCCGGGGGGAGATTAGCCGGGCAGGTAATTAAGACACAACCCCCCTCAGGATTTTGCCGGGGGCGAACGCTGTCTCTCTTGGCTCGCCGCCGATGGGCTCCTCCCGGAATTAGGAGCTAATCCGGGGCGCTGGGCACCGTGAGTCACCTGGTCGCTCAGGCAGATCCGCCGGGCCGGCAGCAAGTGGAGTTCACTTCAGGTTCCAGACTGTTAAGCAATAAGTCACGTCTGGAGGTTTTGTTGTTGTCTACAGTGGTGTCAGGGCCAACCCCCCCCCCCCCCGGATGTGCCTTGCGGATGGGGGGGGGGAGGGCTCAGCAGGCCCCTAGGCTGGTGTGGAAAGGGGATAAGGGCCACAATGGCTGGGGGCAGAAAGGGGGTGTGGCTGGAGCACCCTGTGCTGTGGCCATTTGCTGGCCCCCCCATGGCCCATAGGGGGGGATCGGGGGCGTGGCCGGAGCACACCCCAGCCACGCCCCCTTGCCCTCCGCTGGGGAAAGATTCAGAGTCGGTCTGGGTCTCACAGCGGATGTGTCGATGGGCCGATCTACACGAGACAAATACGGCGAGCCAGCTGCGGCGCTCAGGGGTGTGAAACACACACACACACACACACACACACACACACACACACACACCCCGAGCGCTCTAGTTAAGTTGACCTAACCCCTGGTGTAGACAGCGCTAAAGAATTCCAGCGTTGGCGTCCGTTGCGTCTACACGGCAGCTGTCGTGTTTCAGGTGTGGACAAGTCCTTTTGGGGCAGCTGATGTCTAGGTCACGGGGTAGGCGGGCTCTAGGATGTGCGTTGTGATTTTTCTTGTTTCCCCCCTTTGTTTCCAGCCTCTCTGCCGGCGGCCCCTCGCGTCTCCGCTCTTTGGTGAAGAAACGGGGCCTGGCTTTCTCTACAAGCAAACCGAAGTGCTGGGGGTGGCGCAGAGTCGTGGTAGAAGGCGGAACGGGTACGCTGGGGGTGTCCCATGCCCTTAGAGTTGGGAATTTGGTGAGTGGACCAGGGGCTGGGCGATGGGGGGGTTGGAGTTTGCCAGCGGTGAACCTGCGAAGCAAGAGCGAGGCCGGAAGGCAGGGCTTGTGTGGCAGATGCTGGTAGCGGTTGGGGACCTATTTTGGCTTCCTCCTGCTGATGCCAGGGGGTAGCGAAGTGCCGTTCCCACTTGGATACCCCCATGAAGCATCACCCACATCCCTATCCCTAGCTCACCTCTTGGTACATCCCTGGTACCCTGTCCACACAGCACTTCCCTTGCTCCAAATGTATTTTGCTTGCAACTGCTCCCCCCTCCCCTTTTCGCTAGCAGCCTGGGACTGCGCATGGCAAATCTTGACGCCGAACGGGCCCGCTAAGAGCAGTGTGGAGACTCTGACGCCAGCCACCCCGTGAGTTTTGCCACGGTGGCTAACTAAGGCTCGGCACGTCGATAGCACCGTGCTGCCGCCCCATTTTACCGCTGGGGAAACCGAGGCAGGGCGCATGGAAGGGACCTGCCGAGGGAGTCCGTGGCGGAGCTGAGAATTGGACGTAGGAAGCCAGATGATGAGGTTATCCGCTCTAACTACTAGACCCCACTCCCTTCCCACAGCTGGGAGCGCTGACACCCCATCCCACGCAGTAACCACCCCGTTCCCTTCCTACAACCGGGAACAGAACCCCCACCTCCTCACTTGTCATCACAAAAAAAAAAACCTCCCCTCCTGGAGCGGAGAATAGAACCCAGGAGTCCTGACTCAGCCCCCCCTCCCCCTAGACCCCACTCCCCTCCCCCTAGACCCCACTCCCCTCCCAGGGCTGGGGATAGAACCCAGGAATCCTGGCTCCCAGCCACTCTGCGCTAACCTCTAGACCCCCACGCCCCTCCCAGAGCTGGGAATGGAACCCAGGAGTCCTGATCACCCCTCACCTGCCCTAACTCCTAGCTCCCCCTCGCTATCTCGGGAGCACTCGGGCTCTGTGTAGGTTCCCTAGGGTCCGAGCCCGACCCAGCTCACACGCTCGACAGGGCATCCCTCACGCAGCGCCCCACTAACGTAACCCCCTCCCCGTGTGCCACTGCCCACAGAGCCTGCACCCTGGGCGGCCGGGCCCAGCCCCTCAGCCCCCTGACCCGCTGGTACATCTACGCCATCCACGGCTACTTCTGCGAGGTGATGTTCACGGCCACCTGGGCCTTCGTGGCTGAGCGGGACTGGAAGTTCCAAGGCGTGACCAGCGTCTGGGCCCTGTTCATCTACGGCACCTCCAGCCTGGTGCTGGAGCGGATGTACCTGCTGCTGCGGGGCCGCTGCCCCCTGCTGAGCCGGTGCCTGTGTTACACCCTCTGGATCTACCTGTGGGAGTTCGCCACCGGCTACCTGCTACGCCGCTTCGACGCCTGCCCCTGGGACTACAGCCACTTCCGCTACCACCTCATGGGGCTGGTGACGCTGGAGTACGCCCTCTTCTGGTTCCTGGGCTCCCTGGTGCTGGAGAAGCTGGTCATCGGGAACACCCTAAGGCTGCGGCTGGAGGGGCCCGGGTCCGCGGCCGCCCCCACCGGCCGCTCCGGCCACTGCAAGGACACCTGAGTGCGGGGCGGGCTGGGCCGCCCGCCTCTCTCCGGACCGTCCCGCTGCAGCTGCTTGGTGCTAGACACGGGTGGGGGCTGGTTTTGGCCCAGGGAGCCCCCGAGACCGGCCCGGCTGACTTCCGCAGTGTGGGATGCACTAGCCAGTCTCTCCGTCCCCCCAGTGCCAAGGCAGGGAGATTCCCCTGGGGCCGGTCTGCCCAGGATGGAGCCCGTGCCCAGTTCTCAGCCCCCCCTATTCCCCCATCCCTGTGCTTGGTGGCGGAAGGGGGGGGGGGTGTTGGCGCCCACCCCTATGTTGGGCCCTGCGGCCGGGGTCCGCTACGTTTCTCCACGACCGCTCCGTGGACCGGCGCCGTGCCCGGCGATCCGCCTGACGCAGTTTAGGAAGGGAGCAGACCGGTATCAAAATGGGTGAGAAACACTCATAGAGCAGCCTCGGGGCTGCTCTCAATGAGTCTCTGCCCCATGCGGGCCCTGGAGGAGGCAGAGAATAGCCACAGTGCACTCCAGCCATGCCCCGATTCTCCCCCCCCCCCCCCATACATAGCGGAGGGCTGTGCTTCACACCAGGTGCAAAGACCTCTTTAAGGGGTGGAATCTCAGGGGCAGGGGACTCTGATCCCCCCCCAGGGCTGCATAAATGACTCTTGACATAATTAATCTCCCCCGCCCCCGCAGGGAGCAGCTGCTCTTCTGAGGTGTCGCTGCTGAGAGCTGAGGGTCCCCTTTTGCTGCTCACTGTTTCTCATGATCCTGGCTCTGACGGAGGGCCAAAGCCGCCCCCCCCCAAAAGCAGGGATGGGCCGCGGTGCTGTTCGCTCAGGTGGTAGGGACCCAGCCGGTCATTCAAATGTTCTTTTGTTTCTCCCTCATTGCTGATTAGTGATGAAAGCATTTCCTCAGTCTTCTCCTGACCCCAGCCCCACCCTGAAAACCAATTCCTCTGCACCCAAAAGCAGGAGGCCCGGGGACAGACCTCCCAAACAGGATCTTCCACAGCGTAAACAGGAGCTGACAGCGACTCCGCTCCCCCCAGTCGGGGAGGAATTTGTGGCTGGGAAGAGCTGGGTAGATAAGGGAGACAAATGACTCTCATTGAAGGCAGCCCAAGTTGGCGGAAAGCCGGCTAAGGGGCGCAGGGGTGGGCCCTGAGGGGTTAGTTGCATTAGGGTGGCAGCTGGGGGCCCTCACGGAGAAGGGTGCTGCCCAGACCCCGACCGAGATCAGAGCCCCCTTGTTACCAGATGTGCCCATCACTTTGGGGGAATCTAGGTCTTGCAGGATAGCTCCATCGGGAGGGGACTTGGAGAAGGGAGCGGTAGAAAACACAGCGACACAAGCAATACGTGGAGAGAATTACAGGACCCTCCCCATGGCAGGTAACATACAGAGGGGTTTCCTGTAGAGAAACAAGGAAGAACACTGGATTTGGTTAGGGGTAAACTAGGTGCTTCCCGGCTTTTCTGCTCCCAGAGTTCCCTGCGGCTCTTGCCTTGGCATCTCCATTAGGGCGGGTTTGCTATAGGCAACAAGGACTGATCACTCCTGGATCAGGGTGAGATTCCTTCCCGGGAGCTCACAGTGCAATTCGGCAGCTTCACTATTTTGGTATCAGTCAAGGATTCATGACTAGAGAGAGAGAGAGAGAGAGAGAGAGAGAGAGAGAGAGAGAGAGAGAGAGAGAGAGAGAGAGAGAGAGAGAGAGTGTGTGTGTGTGTGTGTGTGTGTGTGTGTGTGTGTGCGCCATGCTGCCTGGCTTTTCTGCTCCCAGAGTTCCCTGCGGCCCTTGCCTTGGCATCTCCATTCAGTGTGTTGATGGAGACGTCTCCCTGTCCTGCCTTTGAGGTAGCTAACGCTAAGGAAGTTGCCTTAATCCTGTCGAGGTCTCGTGTGCCTCCCACTGCCCTTGGTGGCTCTCTGACAGTCTCTTCTCTGATCGGTTTTGGTTCAAGCAGAGGCTGGGGGGTGTCTTTCATGAGTCAGACAGGCTGGATACAGCGCCCTGGTTCCCCAAGAACACAGCTGATTGGCGTCCCCGTTGTGCCAGGCACGGCACAGAACCCGACCGAGATCAGCCCCCCCCCCCCCCAATGTGCCAGGCACCCCTGCTGGAGGAACCACGGAGAGACGCAAAGGTCACACAGGGGGACTGCAGCAGACCCGGGAATCAAAACCTCATCTCCTGAGGCCCTGGCACTGCTTTACGGAGAAGGCCACCCTGCCAGGGGTCAGGGCAAGGCTGGGACAGGTCGTGAGCTGAGCCCCGATGCCCCAGGGCTGGGTCTGGTCACCCCCCAAGGTGTCGCCCTTTTGCAATCCCCCAACCTATGCGGAATTTGTCAGCGTGTTTGCAATGAGCCCAGCCATGCCGGGGGTGGCGGATGGCGTGGGGGCGGGCACACCTTCCACCCAGCCCAGCACGGAAGGCATTTGGCAATGAGATGATTTTGTGCTGAGTTGGACCCACATTGCTCAAGCAGGGGACAGCAGGAACGAGCCCCCTCCAAGCCGTTGCCACGGCAAGGGAAACTGAGGCAGAGAGTCCACGTGTGATTTGCGTAGACCCTCTACCCTGCCTCTTCCCCCATCACTACCCCATCACCGCGGTGAGCAGGTTTGGGGAGTATTTTTCGTGCTTGTACAGCCCCTAGCGCACTGGGGCCCTGTCCGGGTCTCCCGGGTGCTGCCGTAATACACCTAATAAACATGACCTCATCTTTCCTCTTGCACCCAATGATTAGGTTTCATCATTTGTTTATCTGATGAGCAGAGCTGGCCGTCCAGCTGCGGCAAACAGGATGTGACACCTTCCGGGTGTCGGTCCCCGTACCCAGCCCTGGGATCGGAAATCAGCATGAGTCACGGCAGCTGTGATCGTTCATATCCCTTTAATGACACGTTGCCCTTTCCGCGAGCCTGTCCCCAGAAGATCCCAAAGCCCAAAGATTCCAAAGCCCAAAGATCCCAAAGCCCACAGCTCGTCCTGGGAGGTTAGGTGGGAATTATTGCCCCCATCCTACAGTTGGGGAAACTGAGGCACGGGGCGGTTCAGGCTGTTGCGGAGCCAGGAATGGAACCCAGGAGTCCTGATTTCCCAGTCCCCTGCTGTCACCAGTGGAAGCCCAGCTGAGCTTGTCCATGGAAGCTCCCCCCCGCAGCAGCTCTCCACCATGCCCCCCTCCATCGACTGAATCTCTCCCCACGCCCCATTCAGAGACAGGGCATCTCAGCCCCCTCCCCAGTGCCATGTGGCCTCTCCAGATCTGGACCGTGGCTCTCCGCTGAGACAGGACGGGGATCCCCGAACACGGGTGCAAACAGGCCTTTGCAGCGAGCTGGTGCAGGGACCAAAACTGCGGCCCTGGTGTAAGGGAAGCACGGTGGGGGAGGGGGGCCTCCCGCTCCGGCAGAGCCAGATCATGACGCCCGGTCAGCAACCGGCTGTGGTGTTAAATGCGTGAGCAGTATGGCCTAGTGGGTGAAACGCTGGCCGGGGTTCTAGTCCCAGTTTGCTCAGGCAAGGCTCCCTGCCTCAGTTTCCCCATCTGTAAAACAGGATTAATGACCCTCCACTGCAAAGGGCTTTGAGATCCAGCAGCGATAAAGGCAAGGGAGGATTCTCATTCGCCGCAGGGAGGGTAAGCTGTGACCGGGACAGCGCCACGCTCTGGCGGGTGCAGGAGGGAATCATCTCATTTAAGACAAGGAGGGAACATTATTGGGAGCCCAGTAATTGATTTGCCTCTCTGATTGTGTGTGTGTGTGTGTCTGTCTGTTTTTCTGTCTGTGTGTCTCTCTGTGTCGTATTTGTGGTTGTGTGTGCATCTTTGTGTCTGTGTCTCTCTGTGTGTCCTTGTGTTTGTGGTTATGTATGCCTCTTTGTGTGTGTGTGTGTGTTCTTGTGGTTGTGCATGTGTCTTTGTGTGTGTGTCTATGTGTCCTTGTGTTTGTGGTTTTGGGTGTGTCTTTGTGTTTGTATCTCTGTGTTCTTATGTTTCTGGCTATGTCTTTGTGTGTGTCTGTGTCAGTGTGTCCTTGTGTTTGTGGTTGTGTGTGTGTCTTTCTGTGTGTGTGTGTGTGTCTCTCTCTCTCTTTGTGTCCTTGTGTTTGTGTATCTGTGTAGCTTTGTGTATGTGTCTGGTTTTGTGTGAGTCTCTCTTTCTTTGTGCCCTTGTGTTTCTGGTTGTATGGGTCTGTTTAGCTGGGAGTGTGTGTGTGTGAGTGGTTTTGTGTCACGCCCGTTGTGCCCTCGTTTGTGTATCTGTGTGCGTGTGTGTGTCTGTTTAGCTGGGAGTGTGTGGCTTTGTGTGAGTGTCTCTGCGTGGGTGTGTAGCTAGTTGTGTGTCGATCTGGGTGGTTGTAGGGTTTGTGTGAGTCTCTCTCTCTCTCTGGGTGCGTGTCCCTCTGGGGCTCGCTGGGTCTTTTACCTTCCTTGTGGCTGGATCTTGTGGCCCAGACCCGGCGCCCCAACACCCCAAGGGTCTCCACACCACGTGCTCCTTTCCAGCCTGGCAGCATCAGAGACAGACCCCAAAACCCCCCTGCTCCCCACAGGCCCCCTGCAACCGGCAACTCCCCCAGCAGCCACTGGGGATGGGTTCGACAAGTTGTTAGTCTCCTGTGTTGTGCGGTAACACACGCAGAGCGAGTCTCCATCCTTCCAGCAGGGGGCAATACACACACACACACACACACACACACACACACACACACACACACACACACACACACACACACACACACACACACACACACACACACACTCTCTCTCTCTCTCTCCAGCTCTAACTTGCACTGGGGTAACTTGACTGTAGATACCTGGAGCTAACTGCAGTGACTTGGCAGGTCCCTTGAAGGGAGGGAGGGTCTGATTTGGAAACTAGCCCCCCCACTCTGGAAACCAGCCCCCCCCCCTGTCACTAGTGCAAAGTGTCTTGCTCCAGGGCCAAAAGAACTCCCGGAGTTTGCTCCTCCGTTGCCCGCCCGTCGTTCCCGCCAGTCACATGAATGACCCAGCCAGGCGGCTAATCAAGCGCCCGGATTAACGAGCCCTGAGATAATTGCAGGGCCCGATGCTGCTGGACAGAGAAGGGTGGGAGGGGGGAGGGTTCCCCCCCCCGGTACCCATCCATCCTGCGGGCATTTGCATCGTTCCCATGTGCACCAAAGGCATCTTCCCAGCCCCTCAGGACAAGCAGCCAAAGCCCCTTTCAAACCAGGCGGCCTCCCCCTTTGAGCCCCGGACAGATGTTCCATCTCTGCGGGGGGCCGGCAGAAATCCCCTTGCCAGGCCTCTCCCCGCCTCCTTCCCCGGGGGGCATCCGAGTCTATCCTCTGCCACCCTCCGTCTGCCCCCCGGGCCTCGCCCAGAAACAGAGGAGCTGGGGGCGCGCCCGCCTGGCGCTTCCCACGCAGGGACAGTTTCCTCCACGGTTTTCCCGGGGCGTCGTTTCAGAAAAATTGGGCGGGAGGGAAATTGGAGTGGGGGGCAGAGTGGTGTCGGGATCCCAAACCTGGTATGTGATTATTGTATTCTGCCCGTCTCGGGGGGCAGGGAAGGGGAGCTGTACTGGGGCCTACGGAGCTGGGGAAAGTCTGGAAGGCGGAACCTCGTCCCGCAGCGTCTGGTGCCCGGTCAGTTTTCCGTTCATTTTGGGAAGCAAAGTTGTCTCAATTTCGGTGGCATGGAGGGGGAGGCTTTGGAGAGGGGAGGGGGACAGTTTAAACCTGTTTTGTGAATGGCCAGACCTCCCGCTTGGATTTCGTCTTAAATTGCCTTGATTTCAGATTGTAAAAAAAAAGGACAAATTTGAAATGGTTTCGATTGGCTGGAACCAAACCCAGTTGGCGTTCACCGGGGTGTGCGTGCATATGTGTGTGTGTGTGTGTTTCAGCAGGAGATTAGCCATGTGTGTACGTGTGTGTGTAGGTTCCAGCAAGAAATTAGGTGCGTGTGTGTGTTTCAGCAGGAGATCGGCCATGTGGTGTGTGTGTGGGTATGTGTGGGTAGGTTCTAGCAGGAGATTAGGTGCGTGTACATGTGTGTGTGTGTGTGTGTGTGTGTGTGTGTTTGTGTGTTTCAGCAGAAGATCAGCCATGTGGTGTGGGTGTGGGTGTGTAGGTTCTAGCAGGAGATTAGGTGCGTTTACATGTGTGTGTGTGTGTGTTTCAGCAGGAGATCGGCCATGTGGTGTGTGTGTGGGTATGTGTGTGTAGGTTCTAGCAGGAGATTAGGTGCGTGTACATGTGTGTGTGTGTGTGTTTGTGTGTTTCAGCAGAAGATCGGCCATGTGGTGTGGGTGTGGGTGTGTAGGTTCTAGCAGGAGATTAGGTGCGTTTACATGTGTGTGTGTGTGTGTTTCAGCAGGAGATCGGCCATGTGGTGTGGGTGTAGGTGTGTAGGTTCCAGCAGGAGATTAGGTGCGTGTACATGTGTGTTTGTGTGTGTGTGAGACCCAGGTGCCGCTTGTGCCGCTAGGAGGCTAAAACCTTTGCCATGATGATGATGAAACTTCCCCCCCTCCCCAAATTTGGATTTTTGTCCCGGTTTGAGATGAATCCCGCTCCCACGCCGTTGAGTTTTGTGCGGAACGCTGCCCACCCAGTTCTCCGCCTAGGCCGGGTGTGGGTCTGCCAATGGCTACCAGGCCGGTACCGCCCCATTGCCTTCACTGGTTGGGCGTTCCCATCCCTTCCAGGAGTTACTGGAAGCAGTAGTGGAGGAAGAGATGAAATAGGAGAACTGTCCCTTTAAAAGAGGGGGGGGAGATGTGTCGTGGGGGAGTGCCTGGCCAGCTGTTGGCTATTAGCCAGGCTAACACATGCCTTCAGTGTTGCCGGGAGGGGGGCCCTAGGGAGTCACAACTTTTGCTGTTGCCTGGGGTGATGAAGAGGAACAGTGGCGGGGTTTGCCTGGGAGAAGGGCCGAAATCCTGTCCCCTTGGCTCCTCAAGTCCATGCTCACAGCCTGGAACTGGGGGTGAAACCCAGGCGTCCTGGCTCCTACTCCAACCCACCAGACCCCACTCCATTCCCAGAGGCAGGGATGGAACCCAGGAGTCCTGGCTTCTCCTCCCCACTCCAACCCACCAGACCCCACTCCATTCCCAGAGGCAGGGATGGAACCCAGGAGTCCTGGCTTCTCCTCCCCACTCCAACCCACCAGACCCCACTCCCTTCCCAGAGGCAGGGATGGAACCCAGGAGTCCTGGCTCCCAGGCCCCCCCACTCTAACCCACCACCAGACCCCAAGGCCTCTCCCAGAGCTGGACACCGAACCCAGGAGTCCTGGCTCAGAGCTGCTCCAGCCCACCCCCCCTTTCTTTTCCCCACTCGCCCTCCCTCCAATAGAAGGGCAGGGAGTGGTGGGGGAGGGGAGGACACAGAATCCCCCCTCTGGGGGGGACCGGCAGGGGCGCGGGGGGGCTGTTGGTGCAGGTGCCGCCGAGGCAGCGGTTGGCCTGTAGCCGTTGGGTTCTGCGGTGGAGCCGGGAAGCCCTTTGCTCTAATCAGGAAGCGCAGGGCCCCGGCTGGTGCTATCGGCTTTGCCACTCCCCGGGCTCGGAGCCAGAGGGGCTGGGAGAGTGTCCCCGACCCACCCTGCACGTACCGGCCCTGGGGGTTCCCCGGAGCCTGACTGTTCCTCTCCCCCCAGGCACTTGTGCCCCCGCTTGGCCAATCCTACCACGCTCCAGGGCTGGAAATGCAAATCCTGCACTAGAGACCTGGCGTGCAAATCCACCTGCTTGGTGGGTGTGCAAATCCTGGGATGAGTGGCCAGATGTGCAAATCTGCCTGTTGGCATGCAAGTCCTGTCCTGGAGAACATGCGTGCAAATCTGCAAATCCTGGCACCAGTGGTCAGATGTGCAAATCTGCTTGCACTGTAGGTGTGAAAATCCTGCCCTGGAGAACTGGTGTGCAAATGTGCCTGCGCATTCTGGCACCCGTGGCCTGGTGAGCAAAACCTGGCACCAGTGACCTGGAGTGCACATTGATCTGCATGGTGGGTGTGCAACTCCTGGTGCTAGTGAGCGGGTGTGCAAATCCGACTATGCTCCATGGCTGGGAATGCAAATCCTGCCCTAGTGAGCTGGTGTACAAATCCGCCTGTACTGTGCATGGGCAAACCCTGACCCTAGTGCCATAGTGTGCACACACTAGTGAGCTCAGGGCCTGGGAGTGTGCAAATCCTGCTGTAGTTGGTGGCTGGGAGCGCTGTGACACGTTTCACTTGCTGGAAGTGCACTCGCTGGTGCACCGGTGTGCAAATCCCACGGGCCTGGGCGTGTGGATCCCAAGCGCTGGGAGTGTGCGCCTCGTGGCATCCAGACCGACACACCAGCTGTGCAAACACGCAACCCTCCCCTCCGACACCCCGTGACTGGAGCTGAGCTAAACCGAGCGGCGGAGATACACCCCCCCCCACCCCCCGCTCTCCGAGGCTGGCCCGGCTCCTCCGGCCTGTTCGGGCGCGTGTGTGGCTATCAGCGCGGCACAGCTGGCAGCCAACGGGCTCGCGGGGGGAAGAGCAGGAGAGATAGCGGGACTATGACACACTGTTTACGTTCGGCCATCTCTTAAGCTCCTCCTTGGCCCTGCTGCTTTCGGGGTCCCCAGGAGCCCAGCAGCTGCGCAAGGCTCCGGGGGCTTTGGAGGGGGTCACCCCCCTAGCTAGGAAGCTTGGGTTAGGTGGGAAGGGAGACAGGGACACTGGGCACCCACAAATCCAAACCAATGGGCCCATCAGTCTGGTATCACCCCCCAAGGCAGGCTGGGATCAGGTCTCCTGGGTTCTCCTTCTGGGTCTGGGAAGGAAGTTGGGCCAAGTAGCTTAAAGCTAGGGGGTAAGTGGGGGTCAGGACTCCTGGGTTCTATTCCCAGCTCGGGGACGGGAGTGGGGTCCAGTGGTTAGAGCAGGAGATCACCTAGACCCTCACCACTCCCCTGCCAGAGCGGGGGATCGAACCCAGGAGTCCGGACTCCCAGAATGCCCTGCTCTAACCACTGGACGACGCTGCTGCCCAAGACTTTCTTCCCAACCCTGCCGCAGCAGCAGCTGCACTGGGGAGGCGGCAGGGCAGGGCTGGGCGCCGTTTACGGCGGTTGCTTGAAGGAATGGCGGGTGCCAGGCGCCGCGGAGTCATGGGCTGGGAATACCCGAGCTGGTAGCTGTTGGCCAGGAGGGGAAGCGGTGGGGAAGGAAGGGGACGGAGGGGGGAGAAGCTCGGTGGTGGGGGAATGTGGGGACGGTGGCACAGACGGGGTGTAATAAATTATTTTGCCTTGAGACGTTGCCCACCGATGCCAGGGGAGAGGGCACTGGGGTTTGCATCATCAACTGTATTTCCAGGCTCACAGTGAAAGAGCTCTTGAGAAAGGGGTCGTGTGTGTGTGTGTGTGTGTGTGTATGTGTGTGTGTGTGTATGCCTGTCCACACACGTGTGCTTTCCCCTCCCACCAGCCCCAGCTCTGTGTCCCAGAACACTCAACCCCTGTTCATGCTTTTGTAACACCAGAGAGGCAGGATAGTCCAGGGTTTGGGGCGCTGGTCGGGAACTTAGAAGACCGTTTTAATCAGCTGCTCTGCCACAGACTTTCTCCGTGCCCTTAAGCAAGTCACTTAGCCGTGCCTCAGTTTCCCCAGTGGGGTAGCACGGCTCTGCCATGCAGGGAGGATAAAGACGACAGCGATGGGGGCCCACCCGGCCCCTGGATACAGTTTGCTCCGCCTTGCTTCTCATGCCGTCACTGGCGTTGCTGGAAAGTGGGTACCACACGCACCTGGCTTTGACCCGGATGTGTTTTGTGTTCGCTTTGCCCTGGTGTAAATGACAGCACCAGGGACCGGGGATCAGGCCCGAGAGGCAGGAAAGGAGGAGCGGCTGAGGCGTGAAGATGCCTGATTTACTGGCCCTTGGGACAACACCACTGGGGCCAGACCTCAGCTATCGAGAGGGGGGTGGGTAGCTCATTTCCCCCCAGCTATAGTGGGGTTAGAACACACCATCCCCAAGTCCAGGCTGTCCCATCATGCCGGCGGAAGGAGAATCTCCATTTGCAGTATTGGGGGACTGACACACAGTGGCACCGCTCTGGTTCTGCCTGGTAGAAGGCAGTGGTCCACAGACACACCCGCCAGCTCGCTGCGAGCGGCTTCCAATCCAAAAAGCCTGAAACGCTTTCCAAAGAGAGGGACCCACCCCATTTACAGATGGGCACACTGAGGGGAAATGAGGTGGTAAGGAAGAGAATCCAGGAGTCCTGGCTCCCAACCCTACAGCTCTAACCACTAGCTCCCACTCCCCTCCCCGCCCTGGGAGCAGAACCCAGGCGTCCTGGCTCCCAGCCCCCCCCCTGCTCTAACCACTAGCCCCCACTCCCCTCCCCTCCCCTCCCAGCCCTGGGAGCAGAACCCAGGAGTCCTGGCCCCTCCATGCATGGGAATGTTGCCGCGTGAAAACCACCCCCCGCCCCTCCCCTCCCCTCCCCTCCCCCACGGCTCACCGTAGCCCCGCCCATCCCGCTATCGGCCCCGCCCCTTTCCCCGGGGCGGGGGCGGAGCTAAAGGGCCGCGCCGGGCTGCAAAAGCGGGTCTCTTTAAAAGCCCCCCGCGCGGGCCGGGCCCCCTGCGCCGAGAGCCGGAGGAGGGGACGATGCCCTCCGATCTGCCGACCCCCTTCGTGGAGCTGGACGGGCCCCTGTGCCAGGTGGGGGGCAATTGCCCGGGGGGGGGGAATTTGCCACTTACAGGTCACTTTTGCGGGGGGGGGGGGGTTCCTCTGTTTTCCCCGCCATGCTGCTCCGATGTGCTTTTGTTAGCCCCCCTCCCACCGCCTGGCCTGGAGGGGGGGTGATTTCTGTTTTTTTGGGGGGGTGCAGAAACGCCAGAAGCAAGAAAGTCCCCCCCCCCCCCAGGAAGTCTCTGCTGGGTTTAGTTTACGGTGCCACCTGCCCTGGGTCCCCACGTGCTCCTGTCCCCCCGGGGGAGGGGGGGCGGAATAAGGCCTCTTCTTCAGCCCCCCCCCCCCACGGGTGAACTCCTTTTCTCGCCGTGCCTCGACTTCCCCTCCCCGCTTGGGCTGCCGGGGAGAGGTGTGACCGGGCAGGCGTTGGGGCTTCTGCTTTCAGTTTTAGTCTGTGGGTCACCATGGGGGGGGGGGGGGCTGAGAAATGGGGCAAAGTTTTGGAAAGCGCCAGGCCGGATGTGCCCCTGGCCAGGCAGCACATCCCCAGCGGCGGGCGCTCTCCTATGGGACCGAGGTGGCGTCCGTCGGAACCGAACTTTAGATGCTTTAGATGCGGAGGGGGTGGGGAAACTGAGGCATGGGGCGGGTGACCTGCCCAAGGCCCTCCTGGCAGCAGATCTGTGAATAGAACCCAGGTGTCCTGAGTCCTCGTTTGGCACCTGCCCCACTTCATGCCAGTGCCCACCTTAATTCTTCGTTAGCTAGGAGCACTGGGGGGGGGGTGTGTCTCCCACCACATGTCCCCTTGATGTCCAAGTCCCCGACCCAATCTGCATGGGGGTGCAGCTCTGGGCTGCCTCTCTACTCCATGATCCTTCCCAGCCCCCTCGGGAGCCCCAATCTACAGCCCGGCAGGCCCCAGACGGGGTAATTGGCTAATGGCATGAGCCGGGCGGTCCAGACGGAGCCCCCGGCAGATGTCTGGAGCCGGAGCCGCGGGGCTCAGCTCCCTCTCCCCGGCCTTAATCAGCTGGGGTAAGTGGGCCCCGACCTCCTGGTGTGGTTCCGGCCAGAGCCGTCCGATCCGCCCCCGAGACTGTTTGGCTGCTAAGGTCTGTGTCTGGCTCCCTGCTACGCCCCAGGGCTTGCTGAGAGCCACTGTAGGGCAAGAGCACCCAGATCCGCCCCCCCCCCCCTTAAAACCCTTTGGAAATCCCGGCCAGTGGTGTAGAGGGTCTAGGACACACAGCTGCTCCCTTCTGATTCCATCCAGCAGAAGGCAGCTCCCCACCTCCCATGCCCTATGAGGACCCCTGGTGTCTGTAAAGCCTTCGGTACCAGACATCCCCGCTGTGAAGGTGGGGGAAACAGAGGCACTGAGAGGGAGGGAACTGTGAGTCAGTGGTGGAGGTGGTGGGGGGCATGGAACCCAGGTGTCCTAATGCTGCTTCCAGGCCTGTGTGCTAACCACTAGGCCATCCAGCCTTCAGCTTCACAGCTCCACAAGGAAACATAAACTAGTGAGTGGCACAGTTTGGGGGCTTCTGCCTCCACCCCCCCCTCCCCCCGCCCAAACTGCCATGTGGGGCTCAGCCGGGGGCTGTCCTGTTTTGGGGGTGGGGGTGGCCGGAAGGGGGCTGCTGCTTTCCCGCCTCTAACCAACCCTCTCTCTCCCCTGCCCTTCCAGGCCTTCCTGAGGCTGACCGTGGGGGAGGAGCCTGGCCCCCCAGCCAGGTGCCCGGTGGGACCCCGGCGCGCTATCTCCGCCTGCCCCGAGCCCCTGGAGGAGGCCGGCCGCGCCTCGGTTGCCCTGTGGTCCCTCCCCAGCCAGTGGGGCTGGGCCCCGGCGCTGCCCCGTCCCAGCCTCCCCTTCCGGGCGGAGCGTTCGGCCAGCCTGCCCGAGGGCCGCCGGGAGGGGGGGCCGCCCGCCTCCTCCCGCTACAAGACGGAGCTGTGCCGCACCTACGAGGAGAGCGGGGCCTGCAAGTACGGGGCCAAGTGCCAGTTCGCCCACGGGGCCGGGGAGCTGCGGGGCCTGAGCCGGCACCCCAAGTACAAGACGGAGCTGTGCCGGACCTTCCACACGGCCGGCTTCTGCCCCTACGGCTCCCGCTGCCACTTCATCCACAACGCGGAGGAGCAGCGCCCGCGCCCGGGGGGCCGCTCCCCCGCCTTCTCCCGCAGCGCCTCCCGGTCGCCCCCGCCCTGCGCCTCGCCGCCCGGGCCCTGCTGCTGCCACCGCCGCCCTCCCGCCGGGGATCCCCCCTTTCCGGCCACTCTGGGCCAGGACGGAACAGGGGGGCCCCCGGCCGACGCCTTCGCCTTCCCCGGGCAGCGCTTGCTGCGGCGGAGCCCTTCCGCCGACTCCCTCTCGGACCCGGAGGACTCGGGGGGCAGCAGCGGGTCCGAGTCGCCGGGACTGGGGCCCGGCGGCGCCGGCTTCCCATCTTCAGCCGCCTGTCGGTCTCGGACTAGCAGGTGTGGGGCGAGCCGCCGGCGTGGGCCCTGCCCCCGCGCCCTTTGCCGGGGCAGACGCTTGACTCGCTGCCTCTCCGCCTAGGGGTTGGGACCCGTGGGAGGGGGGAAGGGGGGTGGCAATATTGGGTCAGAGCCGAAGGGGTTAATCCGTTCCAGGGTTGAGTGCGTAGGGGCAAAAACCAAGACCCTGCCCCACTTCCTCTGGGTCGTGTGATCAATAACTGGCCCAGTAAATCCATTCCGCTCCTATTGGAGTCTGACCCTAATATTGCAGAAGGGGAGAGGAGAACTCGGCCTGGGAAGGGGGTGTCTTCCCCCCCCCCCCAAACAAAAAAAATCACCATGTGCCCAGTACCATTGCTTATACCAGTGTATTCTGCTGCTGGGTGGGACGGGCGGGCGGCATCTTGCACTAGTGTAACAACCGTGCGAGGAGGAAAAACCTCTCTGTGGTGACCAGGGTCTGGGCTCTTCTCGCTCGAGGGAGCGGAGGTGGGTCAGGCGGAGGCGTCCTGAGACCTCGGGATCTCTGGGTCCGGGGGTGGATTCTGAGTCAGATCTCCCGACCCAGAGGCCACTTCTGGACCCTGCTGCGTGACCTTGTGTCTTCCAACCAAACCAAAGAAAAGGAAAGTGTTTTTTCAAACACAGATAGCCACGTTGCTGTGACAGGGAGGTTTTTGTGGGAGGCGGGGGGGGGGGGGGTCTGGGCCCCACTTTGGCTGCTCTGCGTTTCCTCTGGGTATTTCCACTGGATCGGACGCTGCTGTGAGCTGCGGAGCCGGTGAGAACCGGTAGCTCTCTTTGTAGTGTTAAAGCTTGCGGGCCAGTGCAGGAGGAGGTACTGAAACTGACCGGCCCCATGTCCTGGACCGGCCTAGGACAGGGGCGGTGGGGAACTGAAAAGAAACCGCTTTCCGCTTCCCCTTCCATCAGGGCTGGTGGCAGGAGGGTTGAAGTTTTAAACAGAGCAGCGGGACCTTCACCCGAGAGCCCTTTGGAGTGGCCTGAAGGCACCATGTGGCCTTGCTCGCTTCCCGTTGCGGCTGGCGGGCTCGGAGTCTGCCCACTGGGTGCTACTCTCTCTCAGGCTCAAACACCCAAGTGCTGTTGATCTCGGAGGGGTGGTTTGCCACCATGTGTGGCTTGCTGTGACTTAAACTTCACTCAAACTCCATAAGGCCCGGCTGGGGTGGCAGGCCAACTCGTCCTGCCAGCAGGGGGTGCTAGGTTCCAGCAAGGGGAGGGTAATTGGACACCCCCCTCCCCCTTGGTGCCCAGATGTAAGTAAACTGGGATGGGGTCCCCTCTCCTCCCTCACTTGTGCCATCCCAGGTTGGAAGTCCGTGTCCCGAGTCCTTCCGTTTGGCAACGGATTCCTCCTCTGGGATCCTCTCCCAAATTCGGCCCCACTTGGCTGGCCTGCTAGATTTCTGCCCCCAGCCCCTCGAACCTCCTCCCTAGTGGTCTGGAGCCTCGTGGGGAGGAGGTAACGCTGCCTCTTTGCATGTCAAGCTGGTGGAAATTGTGGCAGGAAATTACCTGGGATGGGGGTGTCCGGCAAGAAGGCAGAGCTGGTGTTCATAACCCAGGCCAGATTTCTCCAGGTCGCTCCGTTCCTGACCAGGCTCTAAAGGAAGGAAGGGACAGACTCTTTTTTTCATAAGTCCTCTGCTCTGAGCTAAGCCGCTCAGACATCCACGCTCACGGGCCAAACCTGTTCACCTGGGAGCTGAGATCTTCAGCAAAACTGACCCGCATCTCGTGGGCTGAATCGCTTTAGGGCCAGATTCTAAAAACCCAAATGGGCACATGAATTCCTCCTCCCCCCCCCCCCCCAGCCCAACTCCCTTGTGTTTCAGATCCGTCTGCTATTCTCTGCCCTCTTCGCTGGGCTGGGAATGGAGCAGTGTTTAGACTACGGTTTAATTTCACAGCCCCGCCAATGGAAACGAACTCCCCCTCTCCCCCCCCCCCCCCCCAGCTCCGCAACATCCATCTGCTGACTGTCTTTCCATGCTTAAACCTCTTCCGTTATTTTGAAGAAAGCTACTGATCTTTCAAAGAGGAAAAGGCTTCCTCTGCTAGGATACTATCTAAGACAAAAGAGTTTTCAGAGATGCCCTCGGGGTGGGTTTGACGATCCCACTCCAGTGGGAATAGTCTATTTTCCATGCAACCGATCGGACCTGTGCATCTAAGGGCTACTTTGTGTGAGGGGGGTGGAAATTGACCAAATTTCTCCATGTGTGGACGCTGTATTCTGGACTCAAGTTTGCTCTGAAATGGAGCAGGGACATTTGGTGTAATTCTGCAATAGTTAATCCAGTCAATATTCTGCCCCCCCACCAACCAGCCCTTTGTCAAATATGTAGGTTTGAAAAGCCTCAATCTGGGTTTTTTTATTATATTTTAAACTATTTATTGTCTGTTTTTTAAAAAATCCTATTTCTGATATTTGGAACCAAATCTTTTTAGAGGAGCACAAACTTATTTTAGTTTGATCCCACGCGCTGAAATGTGAAGACCAGAGCCTGCCTTACGTATCTGACTGTAAACCGGGCTGAATCTAACTTATTGCTAAATTGATTTCTTGTTTATTTATAGTGGTTTCACTCTCTGCTTTTTTATAGATCTATAAAATTAATATAATGGGTGATTATTTTTTTTATGGAGTGTATCTATTTCCTGACTAATAAAACTGTCTCTCTGTGCATCTGGCTCTCTGCTTAATCTTTTCGGGTGAAGGCTGGCTTTGTGTGTTAGCGACTGTTTACTGGCAGGGGAGTAACTTGCGGAGGAAGAATAACACCGAACTAGGCCCTGATCTTGCCCGTGTTTAACTTTCAAGCTTCTGGCGCTAAGCCCGTGTTGAACTTTAAGGAAGAGTGTTAGAAGTTCAGAAATCCCTGACTCTTGGGTTCCACTGACTTTACTGGAGCTGAAATATGTCTGAGAAAGGACTTTGTAAGTAAAGACAGTGAAACGCCCTGGGGGTGGCTGGTGGGCCTGGGACTTACGAGACCTGGGCTGTGCTCCCAGTTCTGCCCACCGGCCTTGGTGAGTGATCCTGGGGCAAATCAAGTCACCACTCTGCCTCAGTTTCCCCACCTGTCCAATGGAGAGGTTGAGACTGCCCTCTTGTAAAGCACTTTCAGATCTGCTTGAAAGTGTTCAGGGTTGTGAACGGTGAGAATGTGACCAAATGTTGAAAATCCTCTTTTGACAAAAACATCTTGTGGTGGGGTTTTTTGTTTTGGGGGAGAGCGGTTTCCCCCTGAAACTTTCCCCTTTCAACAAACTTTCTTGGGGGCACAGGTCTCTGCCACCCCCAACGAATGGACTTAATTCTAGAGTGGGGAAGGTTTTCAAAAGGGTGTGTGTGTGAAGTGTTTTCTTTGACAGCTGGCCTCCCACGTTCTAGAATTTCCCACCTTCAGCGATTCCCCAGTGTGGATGTAAGCGGGTGAGGTCACTGCCCCAGCAGACGCCATGTGCTGGGTTTGGTCTCTGGAAGGTGCCAGGGGTATCGGACGGGTCCCCATCTCTACCCCACTTCTCACAACCCCACCGTGAGCGCGGGCCGGGCTACTAGTCCCCTTCTCTCTCCAAGCGCTGCCACTCACGCGCCCGTTGTCGATCCTTCTCCTTTAGCTGTCGGCCAGTCTGATGCGCTTTCCAATGTCACTGGTTTGGCCTGGAAGCTTGCCCATGAGCGCTGGTATCCAGTAGGTCTGGATCAACCAGTGGCGTGGAAGAGCTGCCATGCTGGGTCAGACCAGTTTGGCCCAGTATCCTGTCTCTGCCAGTGGCCAGGGGGAGTGTACAGAACAAGGCAATGAGGGTGTGACCCACCCCTATCTTCTGCTCCTGGCTTTTGGCAGTCCGAGGTTTAGGGTCACCCTGAGCAGGGGATTGTGTCCCTGACCATCTTGGCTAATAGGTATGGATGGACCTATCGTCCAGGAACATCTCCCGTGTGTTGGGGGGGGAGGAGGGGGTGTCTTTTTTTTTTTAACCTATTCCTACCTTTGGCCATCACAACATCCTGTGGCAATGAGTTCCACAGGTTAGCTGTGTATTTGTGTGGAAAATTACTTCCTCTTGTTTGTATTAAAGCTGGTGCCTATTAGGTGACACCTGGTTTTTGTACTGTGTGACAGAATAACACCTTTCTCCCCCCTGCCCCCACATTATTTTATAGACCTTTATCCTCTTCTCTCCTTTCCCAGCTGAACAGCCCTGATCGCTGTAGTCTCTCCTCACATGGCAGCTGTTCCATACCCTTAATCCTCTTTGTTGCCCTTCTCAGACCTTCTTCCAGTCCCCCTCCCATTTTTTGATGGACTCCCATTTTTTTCCCCTTGCCCCGGAGCCGTTCCTGTGACTACGGTGACCATCCCGTGGGACATGGGCCAGGAACTGAGCCCTCAAAATAAGCCTCCAAGCGCCTCCTCCCTGGGGCCGGGAGTTACGGCAGCGCAATGTGAACAGGGGACGCTCTTGTTTGTATTCACCCTGGGTCCCAGTGTGCCCGGCGCTGCACGGCCTTAGCGGGATAGATGGGGGTGGAGGGGGAATCACCGGGGTCTGATGAGTCCCCGCCCCCAAGAGCTTACCAGCAAAATAGATGGCGAGAGGGGAAACTGAGGCACGGGGTGGGGACATGATTGGTTCTCCTGGGTGACCATGGGCCATCTTCACTACATGTCAAAGGGGTGTTATTAGCAGAAACAAACTACAACGGGGTAAGAGCCCCCCCCCCTCTATCTGAGCAAGGCCGCGGGGTCCTGCCTTCACCCCCCGGCGCTGGCGTTTTGCCCTGAAGACATACGTGAGCACAGGCTGAAGGGGGAAACGGGGCCCCTCCCTTTCTTGTCTGAAAACCGGGGTGCTGTCGGGCACTTAAATTCCCTTCGAAGCTTTCCCGTGACATTTCCGGGGCCTCTCTCTGCAAGGTTCAGCCTCAGCCGATCATCCCAACCCGGCCAGCTGATGGGAATCTCCGCCAGCCTGCAATGACCCCATCTCCCCAGCAGAGATTAGGGGCAGGCAAGCTGGGAAGGGGGGGATGGGTTTGGGCCCCATATGTCCCCATGATCCGCCAAACAAAACCACCAGCTCCCAACGACAGCCCCTCACCCCCCCCCTTCGTCCCCCCCCCCCCCCCCCCACCAGCAGTTCAGTTTTAAAGGGCTTAGGTAGTGGCTTCTCTGGAGGGGGAGTGGGGGAGGGGAACAGCTGTCCTGCTTATACAGCGGGGTGGGGGTGAGAACCCCTCTTGGCTGTTTGCACCCGTGCCTGGGGGGCTGGAGCCCCCCCCCCCCCGCTGGAGATGGGGCGGGGTCTGGGGTTGGCACCCTCAGCGGAGGTGGGTATTTGCCATTGCAGCGGGGGGAAGGGAGTTTTGCTCCACGGAGCGAGCCAAAGTGGGGTGTAATTCTGGAGCTAGGTGAGCCCGATTTCTGGTCCCCCACCCCCAGCCCCCTTCACCCATCTGTGCCCCCCCCCCCCCCGTGGAAGTGCTGGCGGAGGGCTCCTCCTTAAGGTCGCAGTTGGGAGTGCAGCGGGTGACATTTCCAGCCGGGGTAGGCCCCGATTTCAATTCGCTTCGGCCCAGCTGCCTGGAGTTGTCAGGACTGGACTCCCCGGGCTGGGGGGCTGGGTCTATACTGGGGGTGGGGGGTGGGGGGTGCCTAGGTGCTACCGTAATAAACCTAATAGCCAGGAAAATGTACAGCGCCTGGCCCGGTTGGGGGCCTGGCCCATGAGTGGGTCTCTTAGGTGCTACTGTAATTCACCTACTAGCAATTAAAATGTACAGCGCCTGGCACAATGGGGGGGGGGAACTGGCCTTGATGGGGCTCCTAGGTGCTACTGTAATACACCTAATAGCCATTGAAATGTACAGCAGCTGGTACAATAGGGGCCTGGGCCACACCTGCCATTGTTCCAACCACTAGACCCTGCTCCTCTCCAGCAGCAGATCAGGGTGAGGGAGGGTGTGTGTGTGTGTGTGTGCGTGCATGGGGGGGGGGGGTCCTGGGCAGGTCCCAGTGTGTGTTTACATGTGTGTGTGTGCAGGGGTGAGTGGCAGACCAGCTGCTCGTGTGACGTGTGTGTGCACACACGGTGGGTCTGGGTTGGTCCCAGTGTGTGTGTACACGCGTGTGAAGGGTTGGTGTAGGGGCGAGCAGCAGACCAGACGTGTGTGGAGTGTATGTGTGCAGGGCCGAGTGTGTGTGTGTGTGTACACGCGTGTGAAGGGGGTGCAGGGCCCAGTGTGTGTGTGTGTACACGGGGGTCTCAGTTGGTCCCTGTGTGTGTGTGTGTGTGTGTGTGTGTGTGTGTGTGTGTGTGTACACACGTGTGAAGGGGGGTGCAGGTCCCAGTGTGTGTAGACACATGTGAAGGGGGTCTGGGTTGGTCCCAGTGTGTGTGTGTGTGTGTACACACGTGTGAAGGGGGGTGCAGGTCCCAGTGTGTGTAGACACATGTGAAGGGGGTCTGGGTTGGTCCCAGTGTGTGTGTACACGTGTGTGAAGGGGGGTGTAGGGGCAAGCGGCAGACCAGCCGCACGTGTGGAGTGTGTGTGCACACGGGCGGTCTGGGTTGGTCCCAGTGTGTGTGTGTGAACACACGTGTGAATGGAGGTGTGCAGGTCCCAGTGTGTGTGTGTGAACACACGTGTGAATGGAGGTGTGCAGGTCCCAGTGTGTGTGTGTGAACACACGTGTGAATGGAGGTGTGCAGGTCCCAGTGTGTGTGTGTGAACACACGTGTGAAGGGGTGTGTGCAGGTCCCAGTGTGTGTGTGTGAACACACGTGTGAATGGAGGTGTGTGCAGGTCCCAGTGTGTGTGTGTGAACACACGTGTGAATGGAGGTGTGCAGGTCCCAGTGTGTGTGTGTACACGTGTGTGAAGGGGTGTGTGCAGGTCCCAGTGTGTGTGTGTGAACACACGTGTGAATGGAGGTGTGCAGGTCCCAGTGTGTGTGTGTACACGTGTGTGAAGGGGTGTGTGCAGGTCCCAGTGTGTGTGTGTGAACACACGTGTGAATGGAGGTGTGTGCAGGTCCCAGTGTGTGTGTGAACACACGTGTGAATGGAGGTGTGCAGGTCCCAGTGTGTGTGTGTGAACACACGTGTGAATGGAGGTGTGCAGGTCCCAGTGTGTGTGTGTACACGTGTGTGAAGGGGTGTGTGCAGGTCCCAGTGTGTGTGTGTGAACACACGTGTGAATGGAGGTGTGCAGGTCCCAGTGTGTGTGTGTACACGTGTGTGAAGGGGTGTGTGCAGGTCCCAGTGTGTGTGTGTGTGTGTGTGTGTACACACATGTGAAGGGGGGTGTGCAGGTCCCAGTGTGTGTGTACACGTGTGTGAAGGGGGGTGTAGGGGCGAGCGGCAGACCAGCCACTCGTGTGCACGTGGGTAGGTCCCGGCGGCGGGTCAGCTCTGGGCTCTGAGGTTGGCCTCCCCGTCTCCCTGCCCCAGGGCGGGCGTTGTTCAGCTGTGTGTACGTGTGGGGGGTGAGGGGTGACCCCGGCTGACCCTGCCCTGCAGCCAGCCAGCTCCGCTTCTCAGTCCGGCTCCTTTCCCCGCCCCCCCGTAACCAACTCACTCCTTGCCCTCCCGGGTGTAAATCAGGAGGAACCGTGCCCAGGGGCCGAGGTCCCTCGCTCCGGTGGAAACCAGGGGCCGATGCCTGTGAGGAGACAATGGGGCCCCTGGATACCCCAAACCAGGGTAAATGCAGCCTAGAAGCCCCCCCATGCCCCACCCCTGCCCGAGCCGTGTGATGCCCCCTTCCCTCCAGCGGGGGGCGCCCTTGGCCCACTTTCCCGCCAGCCGGCTTCCGCCAACCACCTCCATCTCTCTGCGGGAGGGTTTCCGTGGCACGAGGAGCGAGTTCACACTGGGCCCAGCCCTTGCTCGGGGCACGTTTCACGGCTCAGGGCCGCCCCGCCCAGCACGCTCGTCTCCCTGGCATGGCGCCCGTGACTCTGAGTCACGCCCGCGCTCCCCCCCCCCTGCAAGATGCCTATCATGGCTTTCTTGGAAACGAGAGACAGAGGTCCCTGGGTTCGGCCCGGCCCCACGGCTCGGGAACATAAACAGCCTGCGGAGAAGGGGAGCGAGGGGCGGAGGCGGGTTTCAGGCCCCCTCTGGCGGAGGGAAACCCCCCCCAGCCAGGCTCGGCATGGCGGTTTAGGAGCGTCCGCTGGAATGTAGGGCGGGGAGACCCCGGCTGAGATCAGGGCTGGGTGATAGGCCGAGGTCGGGCCCTCGCTGTGCCAGACCCCAACCAAGATCAGGGCCCCGTCGCGCCGGGCGCTGCCCAGACCCCAACTGAGATCAGGGCCCCGTCGCGCCGGGCGCTGCTCAGACCCCAACCGAGATCAGGGCCCCGTCGCGCCGGGCGCTGCCCAGACCCCAACCAAGATCAGGGCCCCGTCGCGCCGGGCGCTGCCCAGACCCCAACCAAGATCAGGGCCCCGTCGCGCCGGGCACTGCCCAGACCCCAACCAAGATCAGGGCCCCGTCGCGCCGGGCGCTGCCCAGACCCCAACCGAGGTCGGGCCCTCGCTGTGCCAGACCCCAACCAAGATCAGGGCCCCGTCGCGCCGGGCGCTGCCCAGACCCCAACCAAGATCAGGGCCCCGTCGCGCCGGGCGCTGCCCAGACCCCAACCAAGATCAGGGCCCCGTCGCGCCGGGCGCTGCCCAGACCCCAACCGAGATCAGGGCCCCGTCGCGCCGGGCGCTGCCCAGACTCCAACCAAGATCAGGGCTCCATTGGGCCGGGCGCTGCCCAGATCCCAACTCAGATCAGGGCCCCGTCACGCCGGACCCCAACCGAGACTCTGGGTTCTGGATTGAGCCAGTGTTAAGGACAAGAGCCATCTTACAAGCCCGGATCTGAACTGGTGTTTCCACCGGCCCAGAGCTCAAACGGCGCGGGGCGGGGTCCACGCACACGGACGGGGAAAACCCCAGTCTGCAAACCAGGCCGGGCTTGGGTGGGGAACGGTGCCAGAGACTCGTGAGGGGAGGGAAACATGCAGTCAGGACCCAGGAAACAGCAGCCCGAGCGTTGCTTCAGCTAAGCTGCAGTCTGGCCTTGTGGTCACAGCTCGGGCGGATGGCTCAGGCGAGCTGGTTTCGAGTCCTGCCACTGCCTCCCCGGGTGACCTTGGCTAGGTCACTTTCCCTCTCCGCCGCTCAGTTTCCCCCTTCCCCCATCCTTGCTCGGTCAATAGAGGCGGTAAACTAGCCGGGGCAGGGACTTTGTGGCTTTGTCAGGCTCAATCCCGGCATTTGCCCCCTAACGCCCTCCACAGCCCCCTGCCTCTATCGGCTCTATGTCAGGGAAACACTCCCTAGGCTACAGAGCCCACCGCAAGGCAGCAGGGACTGCGACTGGCCAGTCCTCCAGCCCCCCGGACCCATCGCTAGCACTAGAAGTCCCTTAAAAAGTCCTGCAAGCCAGTGCGGAAATCTGCAGCGTAGCCCCCCCCACCCCCCGCCCTAGATTTCAACGCCTGTCCACACACACACACACACACACACACACACACACACACACACACACACACACACACACACACACACACACACACACACACACACACACACACACACACACACCACCCTCCCCCATTGGCAGCTAACCCAGAACTTAGCGCGGGCTGCACTTTGAGTGTTCGGTGACAGCTGGTAACCTCGTTCTTTGCCTCTCTCGCCGGCTGACTCATTCGAGCGGGGCAGGCGAGTGCGCGATGCGCGTCTTGTTTTCGTTTGACTCATTCGCTGCCGCCCGGAGCCTGCTGACTTGAATCGAATCTCGCACTTCGGGGTTTCGCCCCAATCCCGCTCTGTCGGGCCCAGGGAATTTGGGTCCACTAAAGAATTTCAGCCGCCCCCCCCCACCTCCCCAGAGATCAAATTATTCAGTGCCACGGGCAGAGAGCAGGAGACTGCGGTGCTCAAAGTCCCGCCAACGGCAAGGAATTGCTCAGGGAAGATATCCCTGCAGAGGAAAGCACAACCCGCACCCCCAAGGCCTCTGCCAATCTGACCGGGGGGGGGGGGAAATGCCCCCCTGATCCCAAATCTGGGATCACTTGGAGCGCATGAGTTTGGCCCACCAGCCGGGCATCTAGGAAAAATAATTCTCTGTACTGCCCCCAGCCCACCTTGCCCTGTGTCCTGTCTCCAACTGTGGCTGATCTCTGAAGCTTTAGAGGAAGGGGAGAAAGCCCCCGGGTTTCAATTGTGCACTGGAGTGGGGCGGAGGGGGCAGAGTAAATCCTTCCTGACCCACATGGGTGACTGGAGGAAGCCCTGAAGCATGAGATTGGATGCTAGTCATTAGCACACAGGTAGACCCAAACGAATCAGAAGAAAACAATCCATTCTAAAATCCTCTCTCTTATTCGCTCAGCGAGCGGGACAGCAAGGAAAGTGGGGACAGAGGAAAGGGTTTTAAAAACCAGGCACTTTTCCACCTGCCCCTTGTTTGAAAAGTTGGAAGGAGTCAAACCTTGGCAGGTTGGGCTATAAAGCGTGTGATGACAGCCCAGATGTAGACATATCTGAGCGAGCTTTGCTCTAACTAGACTACTTGACTGGCAGTCAGGACTCCTGGGTTCTATCCCCAGCTCTGGGAGAGGAGTGGGTGTCTAGTGGTTAGAGCTGGCAGCCAGGACTCCTGGGTTCTATCCCCAGCTCTGGGAAGGGAGTGGGGGGTCTAGTGGTTAGAGCTGGCAGCCAGGACTCCTGGGTTCTATCCCCAGCTCTGGGAGAGGAGTGGGTGTCTAGTGGTTAGAGCTGGCAGCCAGGACTCCTGGGTTCTATCCCCAGCTCTGGGAGAGGAGTGGGGGGGGGGGTCTAGTGGTTAGAGCTGGCAGCCAGGACTCCTGGGTTCTATCCCCAGCTCTGGGAGAGGAGTGGGGGGGGGGGTCTAGTGGTTAGAGCTAGCAGCCAGGACTCCTGGGTTCTATCCCCATCTCTGGGAGAGGAGTGGGGGGGTCTAGTGGTTAGAGCTGGCAACCAGGACTCCTGGGTTCTATCCCCAGCTCTGGGAGAGGAGTGGGGGGGTCTAGTGGTTAGAGCTGGCAGCCAGGACTCCTGGGTTCTATCCCCAGCTCCGGGAGGGCGGTGACATGCTGGGAATCAGCAGTAGATCAAAATTCGCTGGAGTAACATCCCCAACTAGCCAAGCCAGCGGTCAAGGCACAGCCGGGGAGAGGGCGAGATCTGCCCAGCCCCCACGCCCGGGGCAGGGGAACGAGGGAGGGTGGCGGGGACACAGGCTGTTTGCCTGGAGCCCGGTTATTTGAGGCGAGGGCCTGGTTGAGATGGAGATCGGGTGTCACCGGGCAACGGTCTCCTGTCACCAGGCAACGGGCGCTTGTAGCCCCGGAGACCGGACAGGCGTCCCTCCCCCGCTGGCTTAGCTGGGGCCTGGTTCAGCTGCTTCCCCGTCTCAGCTTCTGGGCCCTACAAGATCCTGCGGGGCTGGGCCCTCGCTCCCTGTGCGCTGCGAGAGACAGATGGGAAAGGGTTAACGCCAGGGAGGGGAGTGGGGACTAGTGGTGAGAATTGGGGGGGGAGGGGGCAGGAGCCTCGATTCCTGGGTTCTCTCCCCAGCTCTGGGAGGGGAGTGGGGACTAGTGGTTAGAGCAGGGGGGCCTGGGAGCCAACACTCCTGGGTTCTATCCCCAGCTCTGGGAGGGGAGTGGGGTCTAGTGGTTAGAGCAGGGGGGGGGCTGGGAGCCAGGCCATCCCCGCTCTGTGCCTCAGTTTCCACCTCCTGTGAAACGGTCCCGTCCCAAGCTCCAGCCAGCGGCTCTCTCTTGTTCAGCTGAGGGGAGGAGGGTGAGGGCTGGCGGGCGGGGCCCGGCCTTCATGCCAACTCAGGCACATTTGGGGAGAGAGATTGGGGGGCCCCGGGGTCAGCAGCTCCCCCCGGGGACGCCGGCTGCGTCAGTGCCCCAGTGGAGAAGCTCCACTCCGCGCCAGGCCAGCTGCCCTTGACTCCCGGCCCGCATTCCCCCGGCGGCCGTGACGCAGGAGGTACAAGGCCACGTCCCTGCCAAGGGCTGGGAGCCAGCAACGGGCACGGGCAGCCAGCCGCTGCAGCCACTTCTGGACGCCCGCCGGCCTCTCCCTCATCTACTCCCAGCCCTGCCCGGGGAGGGACACACACCACGGGAAGTCACACTCAGAAAGCCCCCTGCGCGATGCTCCCCATCGGGGTATGGACAGAGCCCCCCATCCCCCTGCAAACCCAGTGGAGCGGGGGGGGGGGTGGCTCCCTCGGGGGGGGGGGCACCCTGCCTTCAGCCTCACTCCTGACCCAGTTCCCCGGAGGGGCGAGGGAGGCACACGCTTGGCTTCTGGCCACGCACTGCCCCGGTAGAGAGCTTCTCAAGAGTCTCGTGCTGGGCCCAACCTCCTCTTGAAGTGGAAGAGAGGGTTCCCCTTCCCTTCCCGGCCTAAACTTGTCTGCCGCTCACCGGATGCTGCGTTCCACCCCAGAGGTGGCTGCATCTCAGCCCTGAACAGTCACTCCCTGGGCTGCACCGGCCACATGGCCTTTTAATCGGCTGCTGGGCCCCACCCCAGAGGCAGCTGCAATCCCTGGGCAGCTACGCTGTGACGAAGTGGGAGTGCTGTGTGTGTGTACCTCAGTTTCCCCTGTGCATTTCTTGGGTGTCTATGTGAAGGGATAGGGGCTAACGCTGGAAGCAAGGAGGCAACGCCCTCCCCTCTGTGCGTCCCTGGAAGCTGTAACCTGACCCCAGGTGGGGGAGGGAGGTCAGCTGAACCTGTTGAAGGGAAGCCCGGGAAGACAGACAAAAAGAGACAAAGGAGCAGGGAGGGGCTAGAGGGGGTTTGAGTCAGGCTGGGTCTGGGTCGAGCTGGGAGAGGCAGAGAGAAGCCATCTTCTCCCTCTTGGGCCCGAGATGGATCCAGCGGAGGGCTCACGCTCTTTCGCTGCATGGTCTGTGTTGGACCAGATGAAAGTCATCGAATAAACCTGGGGGAGAAGCAGGAGCCCAGAATCTGGGTCTCACCTCCTGGCACACCCCAGAAAGGCCTAACTGGATGGACCCTGTTTGGACTGAGAAGCTGTGAGTTGGATGGTTCCTGACATCTCAAATAAACCGTCTATTCTGCTGGCTGGCTGAGAGTCACGTTTGACTGTGGATTTGGGGTGCAGAACCCATGGGCTCCCCCAGGACCCCGCCCAGGCGGGCTTGCTGGGGGAAGCACACGGAGGGGCAGAAGGTGCTGAATGCTCCGAGGACAGACCCAGGAAGGTGGAAGTGGGTACCCCTGAAGCTCCTGGCCTGGGAAACAGGCTGTGTACGGAGAAGGGGCCCTCCACCCGGAGTCCGGTCTGGCTTCCTAGGGAGCGGTTCCAGTCCATCGCCCGGGCACTCCGTGACATACGCCTACCACGGTTGGGTTTTTTTTAACCTAGGGGATTTAGACACAATGTTTTTCATTATTTACCCTCCTGCTGTAGCACTAGCACATGGGATGGTCATGAGAAATCCAGGGCCCCTCCCTGCTGGCGGAAATCGGAGGTAGTGGAACTGCGTCGGTTGGAACCAGCCGGGAATTTGACCCACTTCTTTTTTAATTAAACACCGTGTTGATTAGCGGGTGGAACTCATTGCCACATGATTCCGAGGGAGGCTCAGGCTTCAGCGGGGCGCAGCATCTATGGGGCTAAGAAGAATAGGCACAGGTTGCTTTAGCCCAGGGAAACATTTCCCCCGCCCGCCAGATCCCGACACCGTTCTGAACGGCGCTCCCCAGAAGCGGGGCGAACGTAGCCCTTAGATCCACGCAACCAGTTGGACTTCGACGCTGGGGCAACGTTCCCTTTCTGGCTGCAGCCCGTGTCGAGCGCAGAACCCCCGTTGTCCTGCACACAGCTCCCGCCCCAGCGAGCAGTGGGTGGGGAAACTGAGGCAGAGAAGAAGTGAATTGTCTGGGGCCAGCCTGGGGCAGTCAGTAGAGCCAGGAATGGAACCCAGGTGTCCTGCCATGCCGGCGACACCTGGGTGCGCGCTAGGCCCTGCTCTCCTGGCAGCGGGGGTGGGGAGGGCACCCCGCTTGCTGTGAACTGAGTAGGTCCCTCCTCCCTCCTCTCCCCCCCTGCCACCCAGTGACTCGGCTGGTGTCAGTTCCTCCAATTGCCTTTTATGGCTGGCGCCTGGAGTTGCGTGGGAGGGAGGGCAGGAGCAAGGGAATGGGAAATGCGGAGGGGGGGGGGATCCTACTCAGCTGTCCCAGTGGGCCAGGAATGGGGAAGTCCAGGGCTGCCTGCGGCACATGGCTGGGGTGGGTTTGTTTGGGGGGGGGCACATTGTGTTCTGACTCCCCCCCATCCTCCCCCTCCCCCCCGGGAGAGCAACACTGAGCTCCCACCAGGGTGTGCCAGAGGGTGAGGTAGCCCAGCGGGTGGGGAGGGGCACAGGCCCCCCATGCTCCCCCCAACTTCCCCCTGTTGGCTCCACAGCCGCCCCGGTGCCCCCCCCCCACACCTCCCCGCACGTGGCGGCTGCGCCCTAACCCCACCCCGCCCCCACAGTCCCGTGAGTTTCCTACCTGGGACGTCACTCACCGAGCTGCAAGAGAAAAATAGAAAAACCACCAGTCAGCGCCAAATATAGCCACCGCGAAGGGCTGGGGCGGGGGCCGGGTCTTGCGCGGAGGGGATTTCTCTTGGGGTTTTGACACCCCACAGACTGTCCTCGGCCTGGCTACGGCCCCGGTGGAAAGAGAGCGGGGGTTGGCCAGTGTTTCGGGGGTGAGCCACGGGCCGGGTTTTTATAGATTGCAAAGCCCATGGTGACCATCTCGTTCCCCGGATATCACAGGCCAGAGACCAAGCTCCAGATAAGGAGGAAAAACCGCCCCGTCTGGCTTTAATCGTTGCCGGGGGTGGAAAATCCACCACAGCCCCCGGTCAGGGGTTCACGACCCTCCCCGTTAAAACCGGATACCTGAGTTCCAGGCTGAATTTGTCCCGTGTCAGCTCCCAGCCGTCGGCTCGTGTTAGGCCCAGCTGATATCTGCGTCCCATCCCCCTGGCCCAGCCGGCCCCTGTGTCCCGTCTCCCCCTGGCCCGGCCGGCCCCTGCGTCCCGTCTCCCCCTGGCCCGGCCGGCCCCTGTGTCCCGTCTCCCCCTGGCCCGGCCGGCCCCTGTGTCCCGTCTCCCCCTGGCCCGGCCGGCCCCTGCGTCCCGTCTCCCCCTGGCCCGGCCGGCCCCTGCGTCCCGTCTCCCCCTGGCCCGGCCGGCCCCTGCGTCCCGTCTCCCCCTGGCCCGGCCGGCCCCTGTGTCCCGTCTCCCCCTGGCCCGGCCGGCCCCTGCGTCCCGTCTCCCCCTGGCCCGGCCGGTCCCTGCATCCCGTCTCCCCCTGGCCCAGCCGGCCCCTGTGTCCCGTCTCCCCCTGGCCCGGCCGGCCCCTGCGTCCCGTCTCCCCCAGGCCCGGCCGGCCCCTGTGTCCCGTCTCCCCCTGGCCCAGCCGGTCCCTGCGTCCCGTCTCCCCCTGGCCCGGCCGGCCCCTGCGTCCCGTCTCCCCCTGGCCCGGCCGGCCCCTGTGTCCCGTCTCCCCCTGGCCCGGCCGGCCCCTGTGTCCCGTCTCCCCCTGGCCCGGCCGGCCCCTGCGTCCCGTCTCCCCCTGGCCCAGCCGGTCCCTGTGTCCCGTCTCCCCCTGGCCCGGTCGGTCCCTGTGTCCCGTCTCCTCCTGGCCCGGCCGGTCCCTGTGTCCCGTCTCCCCCTGGCCCGGACGGTCCCTGCGTCCCATCCCCCAGGCCCGGCCGGCCCCTGCGTCCGGTCTCCCCCTGGCCCGGCCGGCCCCAGGTCCGGCCGGCCCCTGCGTCCCGTCTCCCCCTGGCCCGGCCGGCCCCTGTGTCCCGTCTCCCCCTGGCCCGGCCGGCCCCTGCGTCCCATCTCCCCCTGGCCCCGCCGGCCCCTGTGTCCCGTCTCCCCCTGGCCCGGCCGGCCCCTGTGTCCCGTCTCCCCCTGGCCCAGCCGGCCCCTGCGTCCCGTCTCCCCCTGGCCCAGCCGGTCCCTGTGTCCCGTCTCCCCCTGGCCCGGTCGGCCCCTGCGTCCCGTCTCCCCCTGGCCCGGCTGGTCCCTGTGTCCCGTCTCCCCCAGGCCCAGCCGGCCCGTGTCCCGTCTCCCCCAGGCCCAGCCGGCCCCTGTGTCCCGTCTCCCCCTGGCCCGGGCGGCCCCTGTGTCCCATCTCCCCCTGGCCCAGCCGGCCCCTGTGTCCCATCTCCCCCTGGCCCGGCTGGTCCCTGTGTCCCGTCTCCCCCAGGCCCAGCCGGCCCCTGTGTCCCGTCTCCCCCTGGCCCGGGCGGCCCCTGTGTCCCGTCTCCCCCTGGCCCAGCCGGCCCCTGTGTCCCGTCTCCCGTCTCCCCCTGGCCCAGCCGGCCCCTGTGTCCCGTCTCCCCCTGGCCCAGCCGGCCCCTGTGTCCCGTCTCCCCCTGGCCCAGCCGGTCCCTGTGTCCCGTCTCCCCCTGGCCCAGCCGGTCCCTGCGTCCTGTCTCCCCCTGGCCCGGCTGGTCCCTGTCTGTCCCCTTGGCCCGGCGGGGCCTGGAGCTGCAGTTTCCCACGATCGTCCCCTACCAAGGAGCACTCCCCCCCTGCCCCACACCCCAGCTGTGCCGTGGGTCTGGCATGAAAAGGGCCCAGCGGCTCAGACAGTCTCCTTCCCTGGCCAAGGCAGCTCCCAACCCCCCCCCCCCCCGCCAACCCCTACCGCCCAACAAGCGCAGTGCCCCTCCCCCGAAGGAGGAAAGCGGAAACATCCCCCCCCCCCCGCCCCCCAGCCCTGGCCCTGGCCCTGGCCCGGCCTCTACGGTTGCGCCACCACAGGAACTGAATGTGCCGAGCTGCTGCAGAGAGAGCGGGGGGCCACTTCCCTTTTCCATTGCACAGGGGAAGCTGGGGCGGGGGGGCGGGGGGGGGGGGACAGCCGACGTCTCCTCGCAGGGGACTCGCACAGGGTCACGTCACTTTCTCCGGCCTGGAAAGAGGCGGCAGGTGGTAAACACGAGCCCCACCAGCAGACAGGGCGCTTGGGCTCCATTGCTGACGTTGGCAGGGCAGTGGGGGCTAGTGGTTAGAGCAGGGTGGGGGTGTCTGGAAGCCAGGACTCCTGGGTTCTGCTCCCAGCTCTGAGAGGGGAGTGGGGTCTAGTGGTTAGAGGGTGGGGCGGCTGGAAGCCAGGACTCCTGGGTTCTGCTCCCGACCCTGGGAGGGGATTGGGGGCTAGTGGTTAGAGCAGGGTGGTGGTGGTGGTGGAGGAAGAGGTGCTGGGAGCCAGGACTCCTGGGTTCTGTTACCTCCAAAGTTCCCGCCCATTTCAGACACAGTCTTCCAAATTATATTCCCTGCCAGCTGGTCTGTGAAGCCTCCCAACCGACAGCTCAGTGCGTGCCCCGTATCTCATATCCGTCGGCTCTCACGCCATGGCCACTTCAGGACACGGCCCCTCCCCTTGGCACAGCCGGCCTGGCCTTTCCTGCAGGGCTGGGGAGCTCCGCAGCCGGGTCTGGAACAGAGACGAGGCGGGTTGGAGTGCGATTAAAGATTAGATAGAGAGATAGATAGAGGGGGTGGATGGGGGTAGATAGATAGAGGGGGTGGATGGGGATGGATAGATAGAGGGGGTGGATGGGGATAGATGGATGGGAATAGATAGATAGAGGGGGTGGATGGGGATGGATAGATAGATAGGGTGGATGGGGATAGATAGATAGAGGGGTGGATGGGGATAGATAGAGGGGGTGGATGGGGATAGATCGATAGAGGGGGTGGATGGGGATAGATAGAAAGGGTGGATGGGGATAGATAGATAGATAGGGTGGATGGGGATGGATAGATAGAGAATGGGGATGGATAGATAGAGGGGGTGGATGGGGATAGATAGATAGAGGGGGTGGATGGGGATAGATAGATAGATAGGGTGGATGGGGATGGATAGATAGAGGATGGGGATGGATAGATAGAGGGGGTGGATGGGGATAGATAGAGGGGGTGGATGGGGATGGATAGATAGGGTGGATGGGGATAAATAGATAGAGGGGGTGGATGGGGATAGATAGATAGAGGGGGTGGATGGGGATGGATAGATAGATAGGGTGGATGGGGATAAATAGATAGAGGGGGTGGATGGGGATGGATGGATAGATAGGGTGGATGGGGATAGATAGATAGAGGGGGTGGATGGGGATGGATAGATAGAGGGGGTGGATGGGGATAGATAGAGGGGGTGGATGGGGATCGATAGATAGGGTGGATGGGGATAGCTAGATAGAGGGGGTGGATGGGGATTGATAGGTAGATAGGGTGGATGGGGATAGCTAGATAGAGGGGGTGGATGGGGATTGATAGGTAGATAGGGTGGATGGGGATAGATAGAGGGGGTGGATGGGGATGGATGGATAGATTGGGTGGATGGGGATAGATAGATAGAGGGGGTGGATGGGGATGGATAGATAGGGTGGATGGGGATAGATGGAGGGAGTGGATTGGGATGGATGGATAGATAGATAGGGTGGATGGGGATAGATGGATAGAGGGGGTGGATGGGGATGGATGGATAGGGTGGATGGGGATAGATGGAGGGAGTGGATTGGGATGGATGGATAGATAGATAGGGTGGATGGGGATAGATGGATAGAGGGGGGGATGGGGATGGATGGATAGAGGGGGGGGATGGGGATAGATGGATAGAGGGGGTGGATGGAGATGGATAGATAGATACATAAGTGTGTCGGGACGGTGGATGGGGATAGATAGATAGAGGGGGGGATTGGGGGTGGATGGATAGAGGGGGTGGATGGGGGTGGATGGATAGAGGGGTGGACGGGGATGGATGGGTAGAGGGGGGGGATGGGGATGGATGGGTAGAGGGGGGGGATGGGGATGGATAGATAGAGGGGGTGGATGGGGGTGGATGGGGATGGATGGATAGAGGGGGTATGGGGATGGATGGATAGAGGGGGGGATGGGGATAGATGGATAGAGGGGGGGATGGGGATGGATAGATAGATACATAAGTGTGTCGGGACGGTGGATGGCTGCACACAGACCTCGGTGTCCTGCTATCACTGTGCCGGGATCGCGTGCAGTGCAGGAGGGAGGCAGGAGGAGCGGGCGTCCCTGTACTTTGATTTCCTTCCGCAGACTTTACCCTCTGGCCGAGCGGTTCATGTTGCTCTGAGCCAAATGGCCTTGCTGGACGGAGGCCAGGTACTGCCCCAGCCCCATGTTTGGGAAGAGGCCACGGGGACGGGGCTGTGCTAGTGGATCTGACGTTCCCTGTTTGCCAGAGAGGCTGGGATGAGAGAGAGAGAGAGAGAGAGAGAGAGAGAGAGAGAGAGAGAGAGAGAGAAACATCTTTCTTCCCATAAAAACTGCATTAAAAACCATTTAAAATGCTATAGCCTTACACTCTATACCCCCAAAAGACGTGGCAACCCGCAGCCGGGCCGCCAGCGGGCCTGGGACGTCCCACCACCGGACCCCGAGCCCGGTCTGTCCTGGAGACATTTCTAAATGGCTCGTTTTGCCTGACCCTGCCAAAAGGGAACCAGGCAGGGAACTGGCCACAGGGCGCCCTGGATCTCGAGCCGCGAGGGGCTGAACAGCTGCTGCGATCCACAAAAAGAGGAATCGGGCCCGAGCCACGTCGGTGTCGAAAGCCGTCCGGAAAGGGAACCCGGCGCAGACGCCCCCGGGGTGAGGGAGGGCGGGCCGCAGGCGGCCGTCACCGTGTCGTGCAAGACCCGCCGCGGCTAGTCGCGGGAGAGCAGCCTTAGGACGAGGTTTGGACCACGTCACCCGAGCCGGGGACGGAGAGTCACCCAGGGGCATCGGCCGGGCAATCAGGGAGGCTGGCAAACAGCCCACTGGGCTGTAGACCACAGGTGCAAAAGGAACATTCACCAAACCCTTCCGGGAAGACAGTCCGTCCGGCTGCACGAGGATCTCGTCCGCAGACGGGGAGAAGCTAGCTAGGGAGGGGGACAAAGGGACGCTCCCCGCCCCGGAAGAACAACCCCTGCAAATACTCTGGACCCTCGCTAGAACGCAGGGTTCGGGATCCATGCCCAGTACTGGGGGGGAGACCAGGGGGGCAGACGTTCATGGTAGCATGGGAACAGTGGCTGTCACCTGTAAAGTTCTGAGTCATGTGTGGAGACGTGACTTGCCCAGGTGACTCCAAAACTCTGTTTTGTAGCTGGGTTTCCACACAGGGGAAGGAAGGGCTGACTAGAGAGAGTCCTGGGAGACCCCCTCCGTTGTGTCCTCAGCTGGGTCAAAAGGATACCTGGAAGAAACTGGAACACAGGCCAGTAACCACACAGGGGTGTGAGGGGTTGCTGGACCCACACTAGAGGGTGAACAATGTGTGAGTTACCCCTGAGTGAGCTTTCTCCAGCGAGAATCCCTCCAGCCTGGCTGTGGAGGGGGATTCCAGTCCAAAGCCACCCCCTACTCTAGCCAATCATGACCAGTCTGTGCAGTGCCCGGCGCGACGGGGCCCTGATCTCGGTCGGGGTCTGGGCAGCGCCCGGCGCGACGGGGCGCTGGTCTCGGTTGGGGTCTGGGCAGCGCCCGGCGCAACGGGGCCCTGGTCTTGGTTGGGGTCTGGGCAGCGCCCGGCGCGACGGGGCGCTGGTCTCGGTTGGGGTCTGCGCAGCGCCTGGCGCGACGGGGCCCTGGTCTCGGTTGGGGTCTGGGCAGCGCCTGGCGCGACGGGGCCCTGATCTCGGTTGGGGTCTGGGCAGCGCCCGGCCTGACGGGGCCCTGGTCTCGGTTGGGGTCTGGGCAGCGCCCGGCGCGACGGGGCCCTGGTCTCAGTTGGGGTCTGGGCAGCGCCCGGCGCGACGGGGCCCTGATCTCGGTTGGGGTCTGGGCAGCGCCCGGCGCGACGGGGCCTGGATCTCTGCTAGGGCCTCTCAGTGTTTCCCGAACACCCGTGTTTCCCATTGCTCCTGCGAGGGCCGCGCGCTCTACCTTGTAGGGAGGTCAAAGCAGCTGATCTCGGTGTTCGCTTCTGGCCTTATCACGTCCAGGTCTCCCAGCGCAGCTTCTGCCAAGCACCGGATAGGGCAGGTGAAGTTCGGCATGGGGGGGGGGGAGGGGAGGGGATGAAACTGCTCATGCAGGAATCTGCCTCCTGTTGCTAGTATTTGAGGGCCCACCTTGGCCTCAGCACCCAGCGCTCCAGCCTGGGGCTTGCTCCGCTGGGTGCTGGCGGGCGCGGCTGAGTTTCCCCAAGCTGGCTTGTTTACCGAAGGTGTTGGGCGGGGGCCACTCGCCCGGCCGGTTCCTCCTGTCTGGGAGGGGACTGGGCCTTGCGCAAAGCGCTTTGTTGACGTGCCCTTGGCCGCCGCCCTGCTGGCGTCAGCCGTGAGGAGAGCAGCCGGTGAAGAGAACACGGCCTCTGGACTGCGCTCAACCCCTGGGGACGTGCCACGGCTCACGGCCACCGCCCGAGACAAATCTCAACTGAGCAAGCTTTTCGGGGGAAGATTGCAGCGGACAGACCCCTGCTAGCTTTCCCCTAGCGAGCCCGGAGCAGTGATCCACAGCGTGCGAGCCCCACGGTAATTACTCGCCCTCATGCTGCTCTGGGCCTTAGCTAGCTTGATGAATGTTAATTGGGGTAGGTCAGCCCCTGCCTGCCCTGAAGGCGGAGGGGTGACAGGAATGGAGAGAGACGTCCCACCCCAGTCCAGTCAGGCCCAACAGTCTTGTGGGTAAATCCAAATCCCAGTGCTGCCACCAGTAAAATAGAAGTAGTGCTTTCTGTATCCCCCAGTGCAGGTGGGAAGGTAACTCCCTTCCTGGAACAGTGGGGCTAGATAGCCAGGTATCTTACCAGGTTGCTTTAGAGGCAGGAGGTGATAGGCTCACCTGTGGGATTGTTCTTCCAAAGCTTAGTTATAAAATCTAGAACCTTCCCTTCAGGCTAAAGGAGTTAGAGCCCTTTGAGCCGCTGGTAACAAAGAGTCCTGTGGCACCTTAAAGACTAACTATAAAGTTTGGGTGGCAGGACCTAGGCACCTAACTCCCACAGATGTCCCCTAACCACTGGGCCCTACTTCCTCTTTAATTGAGCCCTGCCTCAGTTTCCCCTATCTTGTGGCAGCTTAGAGTGGAAGCTGTTTGGGGCACAGGCCATCTCCCCTTCATCCTCTGTGCAGTTAGGGACTAAACTATTCCCCCCCTCATTCTTAAGAGCCCCCCCCCCCCACAATGCTTTGTGAGATGCTCAGACAGCAGGTCGGGGAAGGGGGAGATAGATGTCCACCGACACATTCTTAGCTCTACACTCTCCAGAGGAGATAACCGGAGGCTTGCGAGGAGGGAGAGGTACTCCAAGCCCTCACAAAGAGCACACAAAAACAGTCCGATCTCATGGCTGGCTGTGTTTTATTGTTTCCACCATCTCCATATTTTTTTCTTAAATCCTCAAGATTCAGCAATAAAACACCACAATGATGATTAAAAAAAGCATTTCACGGTTACATCTCGCTGGGTTCGGTCTTTTAATTAACTTTTTAATAACACAGAAAAAATATATTATTTCAGAATATTACAAAAAGATAAATATCATATAAAATTCTGTCTTGAATAAATAAGATTCTATAAATAATTTTGGTTTCTGGTCTATCATTACAAAGGTAAACATCAGCTTGTCTGGTTTTTGTTTCCAAGAGCAACACTTAAAAAAAAGCAGGGACTCGTTAGCACAGAAAACGGAACGTGGCGGATCTCGTTAGGCCTCCAAGCAGCAAAGGGGGCGTCGCAAGCGAGCACCGCGGGATTCAGAGCTTGAAACCAGTGTTGCCAAAGCCATGGGATGTTTAGCGCGGTTCTGAAACCCCAAACTTCAGGAGTCATGTGAGCAGAGCCGTAGCTTAGCTTGCCTTTGGAGGGGAAAAAAGGCAGTTTTTAGCCTGCAGGGATGGGAGAAAATGCTGGCAAAGGGGAACCCCGAACGCAGGAAATCCAAACAGAGGTTGGTTTTTAAAATACGGCAGCCTTTTAAAACCAAACTCAAGTTTCATTTTTTTCCCCTTCTTTTGGGCCGGGGGAGGGTCAGGAGTTTGACCACACGGGGTTGGCAACACTGGTGTAAGTCCATTTCCTCCTGATTTCCACAAGTTGGATTGGGGAGCCCTTCACCCCCTCACTTTGTGCCAAGGGGCAGGCAAGGCAAACTCAGGGCATCCCCCCTTCACAGAGTTCACAGGTTGGCAAGGGCCGACCGGTTTAACACTATGGCTTTGGAGACCAACTCCCCGGAAATCAAGGTCAGCCTTGTGTCACGTTGACCAAGCTTTGGAGGGGTGGCTAACTGCGGGTGGACAGAACAAAGACCCCACCCTTCCCCTGACCTTCTTTGAATTCCTGGAGGGGCGGGGGACACATCTTCATTGCAAATTGCCCAATATTTCAGCACTGGCTTCCTGCTCCACCCGGAGATACCGATGGCTCAAATGGTCTCCTCTTCCCTCAAGACATTTAGAGCACAAATACTGCAGTAACACGCCTGTCTTTGGAGATTTAACCCCCCCCCCTCCCTCCAATTTAAAGAGATGTTTCGTACAAAAAGTCCCGTCGTTTTCAACCTGTGGTCCATCGACCCCTGGCAGGGGAGGGGGAGAAGACGATGTCAAAACCCCAAAGGGATCTACACCTCCCTTCGCCATTGAAGGGTCCACGAATAAAAAAAAAAGTTGACAACCACTGAACAACGTGAACAGAGTTACTCCCGCCTCGGATCTTAACTCGAGGGGAAGGACTCCCGTAATGAGCCAAAATAGGCCATTGCGTGTCCAAGTGTTACTCCAAGGTTAGGGGGAGGGGGGGTCACGGGAGTATTTATATTTTTAAAATCAACGCATCCCAAGCAGCAAAAGCGTCCCACTGCAAAAGGCTACAGAATCCTGTTACTCCAGTATTTCTGAAGGATGGTGGAGGAAGCTTTGGTTGCCAGTCTCGGACACACACACGCCTCCTTGTGAAAGGGGGTGAAGTAGGTTGGATTTTGCTCCCCCCCGTTTCCCCTCCTCCCACCCCACCCCAAAAAAAAAAATTCAGGGAACCCTTCCTGAAATATTCACAGCATGAAATACGGGTAGAGGCGGGGGAGGGAAGCAGCACCATTGGAGCCAAATTTATCCCACGCCGGACGCCCCTCTAGACGGACGTGGTGCACCCCAAAAATCTGCTACATATGAGGCATGGAACGGCCCCCCTCCCCACCAAGTTAGTCCAACGCTGGCCCCCCGGGCTTTTCCCCTCACCCTCCATCACGCAGGCGAGGTTGGTGGAAAGCCCAACCTGGGAGAGGGGAGGAGCCCGGCAGTCCCAGGCCTGAGGCAGGTGAGCAGCCCTGGATCCAGGGTGGAGATTGGGCAAGGCACTTGGGCGGTGTCACCTGGCACTTCTAGGCCGAGTGGGCGGAGGAAGGTGGGGCGATGGTCCGGGGGGGCCCTGCTAGCACATGTGGCAACATTGAAGGCTAGATAGCAGGAGCAAGTTATTGGAAAGGCGTGGCCACATCTGGCCAGGCAGGGAGCGTGCTGTGCACAGCTGGCATCTGCACTGTGCACATCTGGATGCATGTTTCCCCCCTCCCTTCCCTCCCCCACTGTGGGGAGCTCATGTCCCACACTAGGGGAGGCCACCCCAATCCCCTTCCATCCCCCCCAGACAGGAGCAGCTCCTGCCAACATCTGGCTGGGGAGCTGCTGTCCCCTCTCCCAAACATCTGGACCAGCAGCTGGAGGGACAGGGGCAGTGTCTGGAGGGGCTGGGGGGGTCCACCTTTTGCTCCCAGGAGTTTATTGCAACCCCACCTGTAAATGCATCTAATCCCCCTCCCCCTTAGATTCCCTCCCTTGGCCGGGATCCTATTCCATGCCCTCCCCCCGCGGCTCACTCCGACACCGAGATGCGGTTGAAGATGGGCAGGCGGCGGGTCCCGTTCCAGGCGCCGGGCAGCGTCTCAAAGACGGGCGACTCGGAGCCGCTGAGGCTGCCCGAGCTGCTGTAGCAGTCCTGGTCGGAGAGCGAGTTGGACGAAGGGGTCCTGGGCAGGCCGGAGGCGGCGGGCGCGCCCGGGGCGGCGGCAAAATAGTCCCGGGGGTTCTCAAAGGCGCCCAGCCTGGCGGTGCCGCCGCAGCGGCAGGTGCAGCGCCCGCCGGGGGCCTCCCCCAGGGTGGCCATGCGGGGGACGGGCTCCGAGTTGAGGCGGGCGAAGGGCGGCGAGAAGAGGTCGCCGGCGGGGGGCGGGGAGGCGGAAGCCGCCCGGGCGAAGGAGGCCGGGTCGGAGATGCCGGGGGGTGGGGAGCCCTGGCGGCCGGCGGGCACCCCGGTGTAGCTAAGGCTCTGGCGCAGGAGCTGCGGGGAGGCGGCCAGCCCCCGCTCCTCCGGGTAGTGGACGAAGTGGCAGCGGGAGCCGTAGGGACACTCGCCGTGGAGGTAGAATTTGTGGCACAGCTCCGTCTTGTACTTGGGGTGCCGGCTCAGGCTCCGCAACTCCTCGGCCCCGTGGGCGAACTGGCACTTGGCCCCGTACCGGCAGCGGCCCGTCTCGCTGTAGGTGCGGCACAGCTCCGTCTTGTAGCGGGCCGAGAGGGCGGGGGCCGGCGGGGCCGGCAGCGGGGGGAAGCCGGGCGGGGGGGGCGGCAGGGTCCGGCCCTCGATCAGGCTGATGGAGCGGTCGGTGCGGAACGGGGGGCGGGGGGCCGCCGGCTCGGGCGGGGAGCGGGCCCGCTCGGCGCTGGGGCTCCAGACCGTGCGCAGGGGCCAGACGTGGGAGTCGCCGCTGCCCCCCAGGGGCTCGGAGCTGGCCGGAGCGTCCCGGAGCTCCTCGCTGAGAGTCAGGTTCAGGAGGTTCTGCGGGGCGGGGGGAGAAAGGGGGGGTTAATACCCGGCTCTGACAGCGAAGAAGGGGGCAGCACCTAGCACAAGTACCCCTGGAGCTGGGCACTGCCCCGGGACAGAGACACCCCCCCACACACACACGGCCACTTGGCCTACAGCAAATTCAGTGCCAGGTTCCCAGTGAGGGGGGGGGGGGGGCTGATCTCGGTGGTGACTCACAGGCCTGGCACTGGCCCAGGGTTATTTATAAAGGACTGGGGATGGGGCTGGGCCCCCAAGGGAGGGGTTTATCCTGGCACAGACTCCCCCCCCCCTTCCCCCCCCCCAACGCAAGGGGCCGTCCGCATGGGGGCCGGCAAGCGATTGCAGGGCACTGGGGGTGGAAAAAGTGAGCCCCCCCCCCAGAGATCTACGGGGGGGGGAAGAGAAGTGGCAGAACTGAAGAGGGGGGCAGATTCCCATGGTGTGAACAGCCCCCCCCCCCCCTGTGTAAAACTAAATGGGGAACTGCGCTAGTTTCTCCCCCCCTCCCCCGGAGTCCTCCAGCCTCCACCGATCCTGAGAGGAGCCTGTTCAACACCCCCCCCCTTAAACACACACAGTCCACTAGCTGCCCCCCCCCGAGTTTCTGCTACACCCAAGTTGCTGAATTTCTCCCCCCCCCCCCCCCCCCGTGTCGGGGCTGGGGACACCTCCAGGGACCGGGCCGTGTTTGTAACTTCGCCCGACCGGCCGGACACTCAATCCGCCCCGGCCCGCGAGTCTCCCCCAAATCAACCCATCGTCGGGCACGGGGGGGGGGGGGGGCTGGCTGCTCGCTTTGGGGAGGGAGATTTTTTTTGGGGGGGGGGTCCTGCCTTTAGAAGCAGTTCCTCAGCTCAGCCCCCTCCCCCACTACGCTTCATTCCCCGAATGGGGAAGTGATTAAACAGGCGGGGGGGGGGGGAATAGACCCCAATTCATCCCCCGGTTCGCTCGCTCGGTTCTGGACAGATCCGAGCAAATCGGATTCACTCCAGCGAGGAGGGATCGCATTAAACTCCCCCCCACCCCGCCCTGCTGGGGGCCTGGCCTCGGGAATTGGGGGTTGGGGAGTCGGTCACACAAGCCCCCGCCCCCAGCTTTCCATTCTGTTCCCCCCAAAAAAAATCTCCCCCCCCCCTCAACGGCGAGAACTCGGCCCCACCGGCGCCCGTGGAGACGCAAAGCGAGTCAAGCGCCCAACTCCGGATCGGACCCGCTTTAGCAATTTTCTGTCCCTTTCTCCAAAAAGGGGGGGGCAGACAGGGCGGAGATCTTTTCGAGGCGGGGGGGGGCTGCTTTCTATCCCCCCCCCCCCGATTTTTGCTGCGATTCCGTGCAACCTCCGGCTAGGGACAATTTTTCAGAAGGGGGGGGCGCTTTAGCAGGATAAATCCCCCCCCCCAGATGTCAGAAACTCAGCCCCATCCCCCCCCCCCCAGGAGAGGCGCTCGCCTCTTACCTCGTATAAGGTTTTTACATCCACCATGGAGCTCATGGCGAAGCGGGAGACGAGCGAGGAGCAGCTGGCGAGAGGAGGGAGTCGGGGTGTCTGGGAGTCGGGGTGTCTGGGAGTCGTCCCCGGGCTGGGAGCTGCTTTAAGCCTCCCGGGCTTGAGCTGAGCTGAGCTGGGGAAAGCTTTCCCAGCCCCATATATAGGCGAGCCGGTGGGGGCGGGGCTTATAGTCGCCCCGCCTCCCATGAGCTCATCTTATTACACCCCTGAGAGTTGGGGCGGATGGATGGGCGTGGGAACGGACCGAACCAAAGGCGGATTGGGGGGGAGGAGCCAGAGAGGAGGGGGGAGGAGCCAGGGAGGAGGGAGGGGAACGGGGGGGGGGGGGGAAGGCCCCAGAAGGGATCAATGTAGGGTGACCAGACATCCCAACATTAGGGGTTTGTCTTGCAGACCAAACTATCACCTCCCCCCCAACAACACAACACAACACAACACAACACAACACACAACCTGGGCACCCTAGGTACATTTGATTAGGTAAACAGTAGCTGCCAGGGGGGCTGTTTGGCTGTGCTGGGAACAAGATCAGACTCCTCTGGGGGGTTGGATTTGTTCCCCTCACCCCGGGGGCGGGGGGGCTGGCAAGCTTAGAGGCCTGGTTGAGCGGAAGAAGAAATTCAGGTGGGTGAAAATCTCCTGCCTTCCCATCAGCGCCGGCACTTTTCACTTCTTCCAACAGAGGTCGCATGGCGTCGTCCTTTCAAGCTGCCTCCCGCAACCCGCTCAGGCTGGCTCTGGGCCTGGCATGGAGAGTGGCATGCTCGCCACTGCCGGAGACACAGGCCAGAAGGCACCGGACGCTCACGTTTCCCGCTGCACCATAGTACGAGCCGGGCCCCTGGCCGCTCACGCGCACACCAGGGTGGCCTTTGGGCTGCTCTAACTCATGCCCAGCGCCCTATGGGTCAGGTCTCGCGATGTCACGATTGCTGGGCCGTCCGGGACATTAGCCCAACGCTGTGATTTCCCCAACAGCGGGGAGGGCGGCCCCTGCTTCCACCTCGCCAACAGGGGAAAAGTCACGGGCTCGGGCGGTGGGAGGGGGGCTGGGGCGTGGGGCCAGGCAGGGGCCCTAACCCCACCCCGATCGGCCACCTCTGGACCCTAGGGGGCAGAGAATGGCCACAGCACAACTACCCCCTACCCTGGGGGCTAGAAGCCTTTCGGTTCTCAGTTGCGTCAGCCTTTCAGTTCTCTGTTTTCTACCCGGGGACTGTTCGCGGTGCCCTTGGCCCTGTAAGCGAGGGCTGCGTCAGCGCCCGGGAAGCGGGCAGTTTCCGGCAGCGGGCCGGCACGCGGCTCCGTGTTCCCCTTTCTCGCAGCCGGGCGCCTCGGCAGCCTTCACGCTTTTGGGAAACAAACAAACGCGCAGGCGGGAAGTTTCCCACGCGCGGGCTCACGTGCCGGCGCACCTCCTCGGCAGAGTGACGGCAGAATGGAGTCGGGCTGGAGGCTCAGGAAATGACAAACCTCAGCCAAGCTGCAGGGCAAACCTAGACCGTCCTATGCGCTCCCTGCATCGTTATGTCTCTGTCCAGGGCTTTCACCCAGCTCCTTTCAAACAGAGCCCTAAGCCAAGAGCAGTGGGGTACCGTTCCTGCTGTGGGTGGGGGAATGGGGTGGTTAGAGCACAGGCTTGGGTGGCAGGACTCCTGGGTTCTTTTCTTGCCTCTGAAAGGGGAGTGTATGGCTTGCCGGTGACCCCAATCATCCCAGGACTCCTGGGTTCTAGCCCCAGCTCTGGGAGAGGAATGGAGTCTGGTGAACTAGGCTGACCAGGTAGCAAGTGTGAAAAATTGGGACGGTTGTGTGTGTGTGTGTAATATCTAAGACTAAGCCCCAAACATTGGGACTGTCGCTATAAAATTGGGACATCTGGTCACCCTAGTTCGAACACAGGGGACTCCCGGGTTCTGTACATGGCCCTGGGAGAGGAGTGGAGTCTAGTGGTTAGAGCGGGAGGTGGGCGGGTAGACAGGACGCCTGGGTTATTTGGCTTCCTCGCTCATTTGTGGCATAAACAAGGCAGAATCTAGCCTCCCATATAGGCAAAAGGCCATCCTAGCAGTGTTACAGTGCAGCCGTCTCTGGGGAGGAATGTAACAGAGGTGAATCACAGCAAGGGGTAACGATAGGACATGACCAGGAAAGCTGGTGTCACTGGCTGCCCGGGAATCCCCAAAAGCACGTTCCACAGCCTGTGTTTATACTGGCTTCACCCCAGGGATTCCTCTATTCTGGGAAAGCCCCTTGGGGCCCTGGGCAACTGGGTGTATCTCAGAGCAGCCACTGGGCTGCTCTGTGTTAGGTAGCAGATGCGGGGGACATCACCATAGTGAGCCATTCATCTCCGATGACACATCTGAGGCGCTGTCCCAGATGGAAATGTCGATAGAAGCAGGTTTGGAAGAAATAGATAAATTAAACAGTAACAAATCGCCCGGGCCAGATGGCATTCACCCAAGAGTCCTAAAGGAATTCAGCTTTGAAACTGCACAACGACGCGCGGCGGTATGGAGCCTGTCACTGAAATCTGCCTTTGCACCGGACGGCTGGATGCTAGCTGACTTGACCCCCATTTTTTCAACAAGGCTCCAGCGGAGTTCCTGGCAATTACAGGCCCATACGCCTAACTTCAGTCCCAGTCAAACTGGTCGAAACTAAAGTAAAGAGCAGGATTACCAGACACCTAGATTGTCGGGGAAGCGTCAACACGGTTTTTGTAAAGGAAAAAAAAATCATACCTCACCAATCTACTAGAATTCTTTTGAGGGGGGTCAACAAGCATGTGGAGGAGGGGGGATCCAGGGGGCAGAGCGTATGTAGATTTTCAGAAAGCTGTTGACATGGTCCCTCGCCAAAGGCTCTTGAGCAAAGTAAGCTGAGTAGGGAGAGGCGGGAAGATCCTCTCCTGGATGGGTAGCGGGTTAAAAGACAGGCAACAAAGGGGAAGAATAAACGGTCAGTTTTCAGAGTGGAAAGAGGTAATTCGAGGGGTCCCCCAGCGATCGGCCCTGGGACCTGGCACTTTGCACAGGCGTAGATGACACCGGGGTGGGGGGATCTTGCAGGAGGGGGGAACCTGTCCAAGTAGGCTGGGAGGGGCCCCCACAGGCCCTCTTCCTCCCCGGGAAGGACGAAGAGCCCTGACGGGGCTAAGGGCTTCCGGTTTAGCTCTGCATCAGGACCCCAGGTTTCCGGGGCGGGACTCCCTGGGAAATCCCTGCTGAATCAGCCGCGAAAATCCGAGGATCAGTAACAACAAGGAGGTGCCGTAACCAGCCAGCCCCGCGGGAGGGGATCCCCCGGCTCGGGGGAGGGAGGGCGGGACAGGGATAGCCCAGACGGGGTAGGGAGATCGGGATACCCTGGGTCAGGGGGGGATGGGGTTATGTTGGCTCTGAAATGAGTTGGCAATAGCCTGGCAGGGCAGGGGGAGCAGGGCAGAGGGGGTGGGGGGGGGAATCTTCCCAGGTCTAAGAGGCCTGGGATGGAATGGAGCGAGGGTGGGGCTTCTCCCGGAGCTGAGAGGCCCGGGATGGGATGGGAATGGGGGATTTCCCAGCTCCGAAATGCCCAGGATGAGATGGGGGGAGCAGAGGGATGGGGGTTTCCCTGGCTCCAAGAGGCCCAGGATGGGATGAAGGGGTGGGGGTGGGGATTGTCCCGGCTCCGAGAGAGGCCTGGGATGGGATGGGGGGTGGGGACGGGCATTGCCCCTTCTCTGGGAGGCCCGGGCTGAGGTGGAGTATTGGGGGCTTCACAGCTGTTGCCTTCTCACAGCCTCACGAATGTCCCAGGGCCCCAAGCCGGCAGGCACCTCGCGCCCGGCCTGGATCCAGCCCACCTGGGAGTCTGATCCCCCAGCGCAAAAGAGGTAGCCAGGCCCAGAGGCACCCCCCCCCCCCCTGCTGCAACGCCAGGACGCCTGGGTACTAGTCGCAGCTGCTCCGTGGATGACCTTCCACAAGGCTGGTTCCCCTGCCTCGGTTTCCCCTCCCTCGGTTTCCCCTCCCACCCAGCCGCGAGCTCTCTGGGGCTGGCGGTCTCCGTGCCGTGTAGTTGAATGCTCTATTTTAAACCCCGGCGTTCGGAAATCGTCCGAAATCTCGTGTTGAACTTCCCCGGGCGCGCCGAGCCGCAGCTCTGGGCCCTTTCTCGGGGGCGAGGTTCAGATCCTCTGGTCAGGACTGTCATGGGGGGGAAGAGGGGGGATCGGCTCCCTTGGCCTCAGATCCGCAGCCAACCCCAGCATGGCTGTGCTCAGTCGGGCCTGGTTTTCGAGGCCGGGCGGAGGGTCTGGCTCCGGTTCAGGGGAAGCCGGCGGCCCTGGAGCATTTCCTCTGCGGCACCTTCCACAGCCGGGCGGTTGCACAATCCACCCGCATTCCCAGGAATCTCCCGGTGCCAGGAGGCGATGGGGGTGGCCCCCTCCGCTCAGTCAGGCCCCGGGCTGAGGATGAGCAGCCTCAACAGGCTAGGGGAGCCGGGGGGAGGAGCTGGAGATGGGCTGCCCAGGGCTTCGCTAGCCCGCAGTGGGTCTCCGGGGCCAGGGAGAGAACCCAGGAGTCCTGACTCCCAGACTTCCCTCCCCCCCCCCCCCCATCTAAACACTAGACTCCGCTCCCCTCCCAGAGCCAGGGATAGAACCCAGGAGTCCTGACTCCCAGACTTCCCTCCCCCCCCCCCCCCCACACCCATCTAAACACTAGACTCCGCTCCCCTCCCAGAGCCAGGGATAGAACCCAGGAGTCCTGGCTCCCAGCCCTTCCTGGTCTAACCACTAGATTCTGCTCCCTCCCCTCCCTGAGCTGGGAAGAGAATCCAGGAGTCCTGGCTCCCCAACACCCCTAATCACTGGACTCCCCTTCCCTCTAAACTAGGAACTAAACCCAGGAGTCCTGCCTCCCA